>CM072093.1:23472500-24771682 GCA_036850905.1 Luffa acutangula
TCTTAGTGAAGTTAAAATTTGCAATCTGTGGTGAGACTGTTTGAGTTTGCCCCTAGTTCAAGACTGAACCTTTCCAAGTTTTTGATAGTTGCCCTTAATAGTTCAGCCCAAAATCTTAACAAGGAGCCTAGGTGGTTTCGGCTTGGTGGAATTGTACCAAGTAAGGGTGATTGGTCAATGAAGTAACCTCGAGGGAAATCCTTAAACTTATGGTGTTTCGTGTTTGGAAGTCTAAGATAGAATAGAGTAAGAATAAGCTATAATGCATACAGTATATCCAAACTGGATTGTCTCACATTGTGAAGGGAAGTCTGTTCTAGCTAGCTTCTAATAGTCCCTGAATGCAATTTTTGTACAAAAGAAGAATCGGGAGGCACATGAATAAGACAAAGGGACAAGGCTATTAGTGTTAGTAGTAGGGAGGATGAAGGTGAGATTTAATGTATTGTATTATATAACTAATTATAATTAAAAAAAAACTTGGTCATTTTATAATTTAATTACTGTTTTAATTGATTTTATGCTGTAAATTAAATAGCTAATATATTAGAAACGACTACTATATGAAATACATAACATTAAAAGTTATGATAAAAAATAATAATATTTGAAATATATTATTATGTATTGATTTTCTTTATTCATTATCATTTATCAAGTTATAAACATATTTCTTAAAATAAAATTAAAAAATAAAAAAATGGATAAGAAAAATAAAATTAAAACTCATTTTACTAAATATGAAAATACGTTTTTGGAACCCGCAATTAGAATATTAACTTCTATTATATTTATAAAAAAAATCAAATAAATAAAGTACACTTTAAATAATAGTTAGATATTATTATTGATTACAACAAATTTTATTTATTCAGCATACTTTTTTGTCATAAAAATCAATAATGCATTGTTAAAAACTAGATGAAAAATCATGTAGGTTTAAAACTCAATAAAAATTAATACTATGAACATCAACTTTCTAAATCTCAATAAAATTATTAGTCTTTTCCTTTTTTTAGAAAATCTCGATAAATTAAAATAAATTATATTATATTATATTATACAAATTAAACTATGGGAAAAAGAACAAGAAATTAAAAAATTTGTCCATTGGTTTCGAGACTGAGCCAAAGCCAAAAGCTACCTCTTCTAACAAGACACTTTTTTCTCATGTCTCGGTCAAATCCAAATTATTAGTCCCTCCTTCCATAATATCCCAACAATGCTGTGAAAAGAAAGCTATGGAAAAACCATCTATCAATTGCTTTTCTAACGTCCTCTCTAACTAGACCATATTGGGATAGCTTAAAGAGCCAATTTTTATGTCCATTTTCTGAATACGCACATTTAATAGGTCTAATACTCTAGCTCAAGTATCTAACTTAGTATTAAAGTATCAGGACTTTTGATACCTCTCAAATACAAACACGAGCACATTAACCAAAAAATTAAAGTATTTATGTTTAGCAGCTGAACCACCTTATTAGTTTCATCTTAAAGTTATCTTTAATTATGACACAATTATTCCATGAACGTAGAAACAATCATAAAAAAGAAAAAAGTAATATATGAAACTGAAGAGTTGGCATATAACATACAGAGTAGTTGCTGTTCTTGATCTATCTACTCCTGATCCTTTTCCACACCCGGGCCTCTGCCTATTTGCCAGATTCTGGAACACCAATACCCGAAAAATTAAAAATATGGGATGAAGGGTATCTTAGCAATCCTTTCTTTGGGAAACATGGTCACATTTAGAAATTACTAGACAGAAGGTATGACAATATGTTATTCATAAGGAACATGCAATATCAAGTTGATGCAGCAAAAGGACTCACCTCTCTGTCGATTTCTTCGACTTTGGTTTTCACGAAACGTGCAACTTTTCCAACTTCATCGACATCCTTTTCCATCCGCTGCTTGATTGCTGCAGTACAAGACTCATTAGTAAAGTAGATGAACAACTTTAGATACCACATATAATTGTAGAGATAAAATGAAATTCTTGAGCGTCTGATTAGCTGATATGCTTGGCTGTGATCTAAACATGCACAATCCACAACCATGAATTGAAAAACAAGTTTTACATAACATTTCCTGAAAGCTTGAGTAGACACGCTACTCCGATTAGCCTTTGTTCATCAAAAAGAATTGTGTACATACATACAGAGGTATTAAAAAACAAAGAAAGAAAGGAGAAAAGAGAACCAAAGCAGTTTCCTCCAAAGTTTAAAAACCTCTTAAAACTGTCAAATAGAATAATCTTTTAAATGTCTCTCGTCAATTCATTTCTAAGTCATCATATTGCGCTCAAAAAATGGTATAATTGACGAATTGTTATAGCAAAATATTGCATCCCATGATAAGGTAAGACAATATTCCAGACGATTGGGTACACGTACATGAAATAGAAACCAAAAACAATGTCATGCAAATCAATGTCAAGAGTTAATACAAGTCTTTTTTGCATGTAAATCCCATGATAGGATAAAAAAAGGTGACTAGGTATACGTGGAAAAAGTTTGAACTAATGAAACCATAACCCTAGCCACCAACTGCCACTGTTTCCAACACCACTATTGCCGTCATTGTTGCTGATCGACTCAGACCCAAACAACCATGTTACCCGCTACCATGCTGTTGTACGAGGCTGTCTCTTCCACTTGTGATCAATCATCCTCGCTGCAACTTGCAACCTACGACCCATGACCCCAGCCATCCGCGACTGTGACTCGTCCTCGCTCGCTCCATCCGTCAGATTGCTCCAACCATGAACCCAACCAATACTAACCATTCGTGTCTGTCAGTTTGCTGTCCAACAATTCAGGGCTTTTTGTTTTTGCCTTTTTTTTCCATTCTGCTGTCTCTGTGGCAAATTATTATTTGCTGGTTTATCTTGGTTCTTGATTGGGTTTGTCTTCTATTCGTTCGGGTTCACCATTCAACAATACGATTCATGGAATCTAGAAGTAGTTGTGTTTTTTTTTTATAGAAAAACCAACTTTCATTGAGAAAAAATCAAAGAATACAAGGGCATACAAAAAGAAAGCCCACAAAATAAAGCCCTATTAAAGGAAGGGCCTCCAATCCAACAAAATAAGACCTAGAGGATAATTACAAAAAGATTTCATAACCGAAGCCCAAAGGGATGTATGGAATCTAGCTAAGGACCAAACATCACCCGGACTTCTAACTACCCCCTGAACACCCTATTATTCCTTTCCCCCCATAAGTTCCATTAAAGCGCACACATGCCGGTTTGCCACAAAAATCTTCCTTTGCCGTGATAAGCCGGATTGAGGAGGAACTCATTGATCAACATCATCACCTCCGAATAGGTAGTCCTCTGTCTCCCAAACAATCCAAAAAAAAAAGATCCCACCTAGCAGGAGCAAAATCACAACTACAAAGGATATGATCCAAATCTTCCTCCACCTTCCGACAAAGAATGCAGCAAAAGGGGCCAAACAACGGAGACTTCCTTCTTCGAAGCCTGTCAAAGGTATTAACTCTACTCTACTATGGATAACTTGCCAAATAAAAAACCTAATCTTCTTCGGCACTTTCACATTCCACAAAAGGGAGAAAATAGACTCACTATGAGGAGGGGGATTCAATAACTAAGCAAAGTAGGATTTACACGAGAGCCCCTCAGAAGGATTAGGACTCCAACAACGAATATCTCTCCTCCCCAATCTAAACTCAAACTCCTCGATCAAGGAAAGAAGAGTCATGACATCTGTCGCTTCCCTATCGAACAAAGCATGACGGAATCCCAAATGAAGATGAAGGGGAGCTCCCTAAATGAAATAGAACTTCAGCCACTGACCGATTTTTCATGGAAGATAACTGAAAAAGTCGAGGAAACGTAAGATAAAGAAGTTGTTGTGTTAATAATCGGTTCTTTTGCATTTGTATGAAGAAGATACCTTCTATGTTGAAGAAATGAAGAACAAATTGTTGATTTCCCTCTATTATCACAGCTGAAGTAGTTTGAAAGTTCTTCAATAGAAATGATGTTTTTACCATCATATTGGTGCTTTCTCAACAAAACCAAGGATGGTTTTGGTGTCACTCATTTATCAAAATTTAAATCTTTTGCAGGTAGGAATATTGAATGTTTGGTTTGACCACCTACTGGAGGACGTAAGTTGATTCGAGTGCCTATAGGAATCTTAAAAAAAGGATGGTTTATCTTTTGGGAAATGTTAAAAGATTTCCTCTTAAAGTTAGGAACCAACATGAAAGAATTTTTCCTAATATGTCATCGATCAAAGCTATCTTCATTGACAAGAACTATGCAAAGATAGTTTTATCGAACTTAAAAGACCTCAATGTAGCACAACAAAATAATCCAGTCAAATAGAATTTTGCTTCAATCAACTCAATGGGATTGGGACATGGTTCGTTCTGAGTTAGAAAGGCCAAGGAAGTGGTTTCCTTGGATTTTAACCATTTATTGGTTGTATCCAAATTATTTGCACACAACAAATGTATCGATATTAAATCAACATTAGAAGAGTAGTTCAAAGTCTTAGTACTTTTAAATCCATTTTTAGCAGACAAAGCATTGATCCAAATAGGTAAAAAGGGTTTACCTTGGGCTCTTGTGTTGAGTGGTTAATGGAAACTTTTTTGTGACTTTCATTTGCTTATTAAACAATGGTCCAACAAGAAACATAGTCATCCGGGTTATTTGGAGACGGATGGATAACGATCAAGAATTTGCCATTTCCATACTGGAAGCATCAATCTTTTGAAGCAGCCGGGGAATATTTTGGAGGATTGATCTGTGTATCTTCCAGCTTTTGAATTTAATTGATTGTACAAAAGCTTGTATTCACATTAAAAGAAACTTATGTGATTTTATCCCCATCACTATTGAAGTTAAGGATAAGCTACTAGGGAATATTTTCCTAAATTAGGGTGATATTTCTCCTTTGGATCCTCCAAACATAAAGTGAATTGTCACTAAGTGATTTTACTAACCCTTTGGACCTTTTTAGATAGCATCAGGTTATGGATGATAAGAGGGTTTTTGTATCGAATGACCAGAGAAAGAATGTTGATTTCTTTAAGTCTGCAATTGATAATCTATTGTCTATCAAGGGGGTTAAAGAATCATCGATGGAAGTTGAGGCAATGTCCAAGGTTGCGATCTAGCAAGAGACCGAGGAATTTGGTTTGTTGGCATAGGAAAGAATTGTTCCAAAGAATTTGTGTTTGGAGGTTGAAAGTGATCTTTCAACTGTGAATGTTGACACTAAAACTTCTATAACGGAGAAGTAAACCGTTATAGAATCAGAACTTGATATGTTTGATGCAAATATATTGCACAACAATGCGCCTATATGGGAATCAGAGAGGTTAAACGAATCACCTACAATCAGATTCATTATTGTGATACGAAGTCTGTTGTCTTGCCTTCCATTGTTGAAGACAACATCAAAGAAGGAAGAAATCGTTTTTGTAAATCCTTTTCAAAATTTTACATCCGGAAAAGAAAAAAAAATGTTTTTTTGTATTCTTGAAATCCAAACACTTCCCTACTTAATGTTGATGTCATCGAAGAGTCTTGTACAAATTTACTGATCCATACAATCAATGCAAAGAAAGACGATCTTCCAAAAGACTCATCACAGAACCTAAATTATGGAACGTTGTAATATCGAGCCCAAAGTTACACAACTTGATAAGGTTTCACTATCTTCTTCTAAAACAAACTCACTACACAATGGTCATTTTTCTCCCTACATTGAGTTCTCAGATTGTGAATATGATGTTAGTGTAGGTAGTGTGGAACTTTATTTTCAAAGTCATAATTCATAGCCGCCTTTTTGAAGGAGATGTAGCTGAGGATTCTATTTTAGATGACTTGAAAGCTCTTTTTCAGACACCTATCAAATCTTAATGCCCAATTTTTGAGGTTTCAAATGAAATTCAACCATCAAATAGTAATGTTTTGATATCGGATAAATTTTCCTCTTTGATCAAGACAAGTGGTCTCCAATTTGAAGAGATTATGTAAGGTATCTAACTAAGAAAACCGGCATAAAACACACAAAAACAGCACAATAATGGATAAAAAGACCCAACTCTGCACTATTGAGAGTTCTTCAATAGCCAGAGGGCTTCTTCAGCCAATTTTACTATTGATATACCTTCAAACAACACAAAAGAACACTAGAACACCCAGCAATTCAAGAGGCTAGTTCTCTCCCTCTTAGACCACTCACTCTAAGCCAAAATGATACCTACCTCCCCAACATTCTCTGCCACCCTTTTACATCAAGCACTCACTCCTGTATCCCCCCAAGGTGGTCCCCTCCTTTTTCCAACCGTTTTTTTGTCCTATTCCCATCTTGCCCTTCCAAGAGTAAAGTCTCATAATAGGAGGTCTCACAGATTCCAACTTTTGTTTCCGAGAATTGCGGAAGTATAATGATAGCTTGTATATTTTTCTCATGAGAATTGCGGAAGTCAATAGTTTTTCTTTGCCATTATTTTCTGGATTTGTGCTCAATGATACAAAGATCCTGCTTTGTGGATTGAGCTTCTTTTTCTTATGGTCGATTTTGGAGATTTTATTTGGTTTTCTCCTATCAATTTCTCCATCAAACGTAGACGTTTGTGGTGTTGTTGGTTGGAATGTTTGTTCATTTGTTTAAGAGTTTGTTCCTCTTGATTTTGATTCTTAGAGGGAGTGGTTTTTTTGTTTTATCTACTTTTTGGAGTTCCAGATCTTTCTCTAGGTTTGTCCTGTTTTTTACTATGAGATTGATTAAGGTTGCCCTTTTGGTTTAATGCTTGCTCTGATGTTCGTAAAGGCTTCTTCGCATTGAGGTTGGTTGGGTTTTTGTTTCTACGAAGTTGTGTTTCTCACTTGGTTCAAGCCTTCTAGTTTTATCATGGTGTTCTCTCCCCAAGCTCTTTGTTGATTCTTCCAAGTTTTTAGAATGCTCCTATATTTCCTTTGTGTTCTTTTATAGTCTTATGTTTTCACTCCCTCGTGGAGTTTGTATCTCTTGAGCATTAGTCTCTTCATTTTTTCAATGAAAAGTTTCGTTTCTTGTAAAAAAAAAAAAAAAAATCTCAGGATAAGAAAAGACAATATACCAGATCATTGGGTATATGCAATAGAAACCAAAAACAATGTTATGCAGATTAATTTCCAGAGTGTAAATCCATATTAATTCCTTTTATTTGAAACAAATATTTCAAGGAAAAAGTAGGATTTGAGTTATGAGTGGTTATATAGATTACCTTTCATTGCTGGAGCTTTAGTCACAGCTTTGGACTCCTCATGTGAATCCTGGAAGCAAGTTTTGAGACAACAAAGCAGAAAAGGATAGTCATTCACAGTACTTTTTTTTTTAAATAAAGTCATTCACAGTACTTTTTTTTTTAAAAAAAGTCATTCACAGTACTTTGATGAATACTTAATAACCAAAACATTACATTTTTCATCAGTTATGATAAGGTTTCTTGCAGCTTGGAAATAAACGAAAATCATAGCAGAAAACTCACACCTGAAGGCTCTCTTTATACACCATTGAGTAGCATCATAATTCATAATATCCCCCAAAATATTCCCTTTTTATATAAAAACTAAAGGATTGTATACAAATACTGCCCCCACCCCCCACCCCATACAAGACAGAGAGAAAACTGCTCAAAATAAATACTCAAGTACGTCCATTGTTGAAGATATTAAAAAAGAAATCAAATTTTCCATGAGATTGAAGCCCAGAAAGCATTGAACTGCACCAACCACCAAACCTTCGAGCCCTCCAACTACAAGCCCCAAAAGTTCTCATTCTCCCATAGAGGAGTGATGCACTAAAATTAAAAGCTCCAAAGGGTCCTCTCAAAAGAAGCCACAACGAAAACTCATATCCAATGATTCACCAGAAACATTTTTGAATTGGTAAAATAACTGAATGATTTAATGCCACTTCACGTTCTTAGAGAATACAAGATAATGGTAAAAAAAACATTTAATAGTACAAGGTAATGGTGTAAATTAAACAGATATATACATTGAAACCAAATGAATGAAGTGAATATAGTATACACTATTGATGATTTAAGGAAAAAGGTTAAAAAATTACAAATGTTGAAGCAGAAAAACATTGGGTCGTTGGTTTATAGAAAATCTAGAAACCTGGCATCTTTCAAAGTGATAGGAGAGGGAAAATGTAATGCAAAAGGTGGAGGAACTAAGATTGGGAATAGGAAATGTTAATTAGCTGTGGTGAGCCCTACCTGTAATTAAGTGAGGTGACATAGAAGAGTGAGAGAGTCGAGATGGAGAGAGTTAGGGAAGGTAGAACAATTTAATTTATATTAAGTTTAGGTTTTTATAAAATATCTAATATTATTTATCAAAAAGAATATATATCTAATATTAAATTAAATGTTCAAATGAAGACAATAATATAACAAATGGCACCTTTGGATTTTTTGGTGTGGAATTTATTTATCAAATTATCAAAATGGAACAATTCTCAACTCCCATGAGTTGGTCTAGTGGTCATTAGGAGTCAATAAAACAAGTAAAAGGCATAGGAGGAATAAATGGACTCAAATCATGATGGTCACCTATCTTGACGGGACTAATCTATAAGTGCCCATGGAAAGAGGAGGAGGATCCATAAGAGTCAACTTAAGAGTTATCCAGGGTGGTGCATTCTAAATAACAACAAATATGACTAAGGTAGGAAAATAGACATTTATACCTGGAGCTTTCTCAGTAGCCTATCCAGCTTCTCATTCTGCTTTTCAATATCTTGAACCTGGATGAGATAAAAGACACGAGTAAAATGTATCCACTCAAACCGAGTTTTGAAACATTCTTATATTGCACCATCAAATTTACAATTTGCTCAACCATAAGAGGTAAAAGAGATTTATTCAAACACCTTTTTGAAAAAATCCTCCAAGCCCAGATCCCCTGCACTAGTACGAGCATTTGTTCCTAGCTCAATGTCTCCTCCTCTAGAAGGTTGACCCCGAGGGATCTCGAAGGAATCCTTCAAAACATTATCACGTGCCATTAATGAAAGTTATAACTTTATTCAAGTAACATAAAGACATCTGATAGATTACAAAGTAAATAGACTCTAAAATAAACATAAATGCTGAGATGCAATATCAAAGCAACAGTGAAGGATAAAAGATTATAGCAAAAAAAAAAAATGAAAATCCACTATGAAGCCCAAACACATCCTCGTACTAAGGTCTTCGGTTAACTTTTTTCATACTTTTTCTTAAACAAGAAATGAAACTTTTCAATGAGAAAATGAAAAGAGACTAATGCTCAATGACACAAACTCCACAAGGGAGTGAAAGAAAAACCAAACGGAAAGCAAAGGAACCAAAAAAACAGCCAAAGAAGGAACAGAAGCCCGAAGAGAAACTCCAAAAAGACCAAGAAAATAACAAAAAAGCCGGCAGAACAGACATCAAAGAAAACTAACCAAAACAGAGCCCAAGAATCCACAAACAAATCCAGAGACAACCCACTGAAAACACACTAGGCCAATAATAATAAAAAAAAAAATTAAAAATTTAAAAAAAAAAAAAAAATTAAAAAAAAAGGAAGAAGAAGAAGAAGAAAACACGGCCAAAGCACCAGTGAAGCTCTGAAGACCAAAGGGCAAAACAAAGAATCAAGCACTTAACTTTCCCATAATTGATTTAGTGTGTAACTTCAAACAAACACAAGAAAGATTCAGCACAAGTGCATGCTTTCAATTAGTATAGTTCTTTACTTCGCTTTCTTTCTTTTTCTTTAGCTTTTTTATAGGAAACTTGCAGTATTATTAATGCAAAAGCAGATTACCGAAGAGGTAGTTAAGGCATCAGAGACCAATGAATCTAACAAAAAAAACTATCCAATTGGCATAAAGTAAACAATAAAAGAATTATAAGAGCCAAAATCCTCAAAAAGGATACAACTACATGCCAATTTGTATTAGTTCATTCTGATGTTTGGGGTCCATGTCTTATTGAGTCAAAGAGAGGGTTTCGATATTTTTTAACATTTGTAGACGATTTTTCTCGTGTAACTTAGTTATATTTAATGAAAAATCGCTCTAAGTTGCTTTCTCATTTTCGTAATTTCCATGCTAAAATTCGAACTCAATTTAACAGTTCTCCTAAAGCTCTATGGAGTGATAATGCTAAAGCATACTTCCCTAATGCTCTTAATTCTTATTTACATGAACATGGCATTCTTTAATCCTCGTGTGTTGATACTACATCTCAAAATGGGGTTGTAGAACGAAAGAATTGTCATCGCCTCGAAACAACAAGAGCCTTAATATTTCAGATGAATGTTTCAAAAGTATTTTTGGGTTGATGTTGTATCGCCGACTTGTTTCTTAATAAATTGTATGCCCTCCTTAGTTCTTAAAGGTGAGATACCCTATCGTATTTTATGTCCCAACAACCTTCATTCTATCTTCCACCCAAAATCTTTGGTTGTACTTGCTTTGTTCCGGATATTTGTCCTCACCTCACCAAACTTGATCCCAAGTGCTTAAAATGTATTTTCCTTGGTTAAAAAGGATATTGGTGTTATTGTCCTAGTGTCGATTGTTATTTTGTCTCTTGATGTCAAAGTCTTTGAAGATTCTTATTTCTTTTCTTGACCTTCGAGTGAGACTAAGGGGGAGCATAATGAGGAAGATGATGATTTTCTTGTCTACACCATTCTCCCCTCTTATGAGCCCTCTGCTGATTCACCTCCATCTATACTTTTTAAACTCACCCACCTATTATTCAGGTTTATTCTAGATGACCACGCCCTTCAGTTACATGCCATGTACCAGAGGCTTCTTCGTCATTGGATCCAAGAACAATGGATGACCTTCCTCTTCGTAAAGGTAAACGTCAGTGCACTTATCCCATTTCCAATTTTGTTTCATATAATCTTTTCTCATGCAGTCTGTATCTATTCCTTAGAGTCTCAAACTATTCATGAAGCTCTGTCTCATCCTGGTTGGCATGCTGCAATGGTAGAGGAGATGACTACCTTAGATGACAATTGTACTTGGGATTTAGTTTCTTTCTTGCAAGAAAGAAGTCTATTGGTTGTAAGAGGGTATGTATGGTCAAAGTCAATCAGAATGGATCTATGACTCGTTTGAAAGCTCGCCTTGTTGCTAAAAGCTATGCACAAACCTATGGAGCTACAAAATTTACAATCCGCTATCAACTATGATAAACCAAACCCCAATAGGATGTCTGACGGGTTGCCGATTAATATGAGATTACATCTCTTGGAACATGAGTGGTCTAATTTCGTGTATGAAACGTGCTCTCATCACAGGGCTCGTTCAAAATCGCAACCCCATCATTGTGATTAAACAAGAGACCAAGACTTGCCTTACTAATAGACAATTCATCAAATCCATTTTACGGCTCTAGAAACATTGGATGACCAACTCTTGAGGCTCTTGGCACCTCTAAAACACCTCTAGCTGGTGTTTTAGCTTTCGAATCTCAGGCATTTATAGTCGTTCGAAATCTGCTCATCAACCTCAATTCTTTCAAGAACTATCAGACCCCTCCAACCCATGTGGGGATAAAAGGATACTAAGGGAGATTTTAACATAATTAGATGGTCCCACGAGAAATCTCATAATAAACCCCCTACATAATGCATGAGGCTCTTTTCAACCAACTCATAGGCCAAGCTGCACTTCCAGAGATCCCTCTTCAAAATGGCAGCAAATCACTTAGTCCAGCCACAGGGGTCTAGAGCCAGAAGGGATTCCTTGTATCTAAAAATTTTATTTACAAGTACACCAAATGCATTAACTAGAAGGCTTGAAAGAATCACCTCTAACCACTCCCCAATTACGCTTACCTTTGGGGCTAAAATGTGGGGCCTTCTTTTTCAAATTTTCCAATATACGGCTTCAACATCACACCTTCAATTGCCATTGTACCCAAAGCTTGGATGGCCTCACCATTTATTCATTCATAAAGCTCAAGTGTCTCAATCACTACTTAAATCTTGGACAACTAAAACTTTTGGTTGTATCACTCCAAGAACTACAACTGATTTCCTTTTAGCACACTTCCTCATTTTTTTATTTTTATTTTCTTGAACGGCTTTCCATGACTACTAAAGTTAGTGAACCTACCCAACACTACACAAGCACCAACTCAGAGGAGCTATTGTTATCTCTTATACTTCACATTATATATGAAAGGGGAAAAGTTGGAAGAGAAGAGAGCTAAGCTTAATGTATCCTGAACCTGTTTCTTCCCTCTTCGTTGGTTGGGAACAACAAGCTGAGATAATGGTAATTAGAATTAAGAAGCAATCATTAGCACTCTAGACTAGGCCAGCAACCAATATCCATTTTCAGATTTTTCTTATTTGTCTACTCTAAAGTATTTCTACTGTCACTCTCTATTATTCACATTCTAGACAACAAAGCAAGAAGTAGGAGATGAAGAGAGCTAAACTTCATTATCATCTTGAAAGTACAAATGGTTAATCAAACGAGCATTATAGGAAGTTTGCATGATGATGCAAGGTACTAAATGATCCACCCATGCAACCATGCTATTCTAGGCTCTTGCCCCCTTACTGAAAATTGGCATCTTATGGAAGAATCTACAGTACCCTTTACTTAATTCTAACCTAAAATTATTGGGCACTTTTTTATAAAATTTGGAGTACCAAAATACTGATATTCCTAATGGCACGTTAAGTGGCTAACCCCGCAGAGCCAATGTCACCAATATTTGATACACTGTCACACCTAGAACATCCGTCATTTTCAGCCTGCAACACTTCGTTCAGTCCAAAAGGTTTCAATCATATGTTCTGACCTAGCCATCTTATTCTTATTATATCAGAATCATATTTCCTCCAAACAAATCAATGTCACTACGAAAATATTTTTGTGAAAGGAAAAGTAAAGAGTCAACATACACATAGTAACAAGTCAAAAATCACTTTCAGTAATTGAGAAATTGGTAGAGGACTAAAGAGCTACGACGCAAGCGTCTCCCTGCCAATAACCAGTAGACAAACAGAAGAAAACAGGGTAGCTGAAATATAAGTAGAAACAGACAGAAGTAGAATTATGTTTGTATAAGCCCTCGAGCAGTCTTCAGAATTCATAAACTGAATTCGCCCATTAACTTCACGAGCTCCAAAAATTTACTCGGCAACCACAAGTGAAATTCAACAAAAACACGCCTAATTCCTTTTTCACGAAAAGCACAGCAAAGTGGATCGAACAAAACGGAAAAGCTATCAAACAAAGCTTGGATCAAGACGAAACCCACGAATCAGAACTCTCAAAATCGTCCAGAGAAAACAAAACCATCTCCAAAACGTCAAAATGCAATGCGAAGAAAATGAAATTGAAGAGATTGGGCAGAGCAAAATTACCGAAAGAAGATCGTTCATTATGGAAGCGAGCTCAGAAATCGGCCAGAGAAAGGTGTAAGAATGAAAACTTCGAGAGTGAAAGAATTGGCGACAGGAACAGAGCTTTCAATGTTCCCGAAACAGAGAGAATCCGTCGTTGAGGTTCAAAATTTGGAACAGCAACAGAGAGAGAGAGAGGGAGAAAGGGAGAGAGAGCGACAGATCAGAGACAGAGCGGAAACGGAGGTCCTTTCCCTTTTAATATTTCAATATTTTTCTTTTTAACAGATGAAATTATAATTATATTTTTTTAATTAGATATACTGAATTCAATATTATAAAGTCTGATATATATATAGTGGAAAATGGTTGAAAGATATTCGATTTTCTTATCAAATAAGTCATCTTTACGTATTAATTAAACTATCTTTTTCGGTAACTGAATTGACCAAACTATCCTTTAAACTGTTTTCACTTTTAGCAAAATTAAATTAATTAATGGGGGTTCGGAATCGGAAATGTTGTTTCGAAGTAATGCCTTTAATTTAAGTTTTCAGTTAATTATATCTTTTAATATTTAAGTGTATTCTGATTTCAAAAAAATATATATATATATTTAAATGTATTCCTCATTTGGTACTAAATTTTCCAATTTTCAATTTCTTCCCTTATATCTTAATTTTTATCAGTTAATTTTTATCAGTTAAGTCCTTACCATTACTAAATATTAATCCTCAAATTAGCCGTTTGTATCAATTTTAACCCTAAACTTTTAATTTCATGAAATTGAATTCTAAACTTAACAAATTGTATCAATTTGAACCTCAAACTTGCATAAATGTTGCAATGTAGACATTTGATCAACTTTTTATTTGAATTGCTATTAAAACATGTAATTGACAATTTTCTTTTCCTTTTTTTAATTCACATTGCACATGAGTTAGTGTTTTGTAAGAAATTTTTGGAAAACCCATAAGAAATCAAATATCCCAGACTATTCTTCCCATTATTATCCAAAAAAGAATCACAAAGTTATTGGCAACAAGGAAAATCTAGCAAATATGAGAAATAAAAAACTCGGAGTTTATTTATTTTCATTTCCTACATTTGTACATCCTTCTAATTAGCAAGAAAAAAAACGGTAAAAGAAGAAAAAAAATCTCAAAAAGTTCTTAGCAAGAATAAAAAACCAACAAATATTTGAAGATAAAAAAACGTCCAAAGTTTCTTTGTTTTCGTAATCTTAAATAGTAGCGAAAAGACCCTCACAACAACTAAGAAAAAATTATCTAAAATAAAGTTTCTCCAATATTTTATTTATAAGAAATCAATTCAGGTGCAATGTGAATAAAGAAAGGATGAAGAAATAATTAATTACGTACCGTGGTTCAAATGGAAAGTTAACCAAAGGTATACATTGTAACACCTTTTTTTTTTTTTTTGAAAAGATACATTGTAACACTAATGCAAGTTTGAGGTTAAAATCAATACGATCGATAAGTTTGAGGTTCAATCTATGAAATTAAAAGTTCAGGGTTAGATTGATACAATTTGTTAAGTGTAGAGTTCAATTTGATGAAATTGAAAGTTTAGGGTTAAAATTGATACAACCCTCAAAGTTTAGGGTTAAAAATGATTTTTTCCCTAAATATTAAAGTTGTCAAAAAAGATTACTAAAGATATATGAATTTAAAGTAACTTTGGTTCCCTAAAAAAAAAAAAAAGTTAGTAACTTTGATGAGTTTGATAATCATGGGTATATCAATATTTGAATGGGTCAGTTTTCTATAATAATGAACAATTTTGTTTTTAAAAAAAAAAATAATAATAATAATAATAATAAAGAATAATTTTGGATTAAGGGTTCCTGTGGCAACATTCTCGTTTTTTTTTAAAACAAAAGGGTATTTCCTATTTCTTATTTTGTTGTTTTATTTTATGTTGGGTAAATATTTTTGTTTTTTACTTCACGGGACCACACGAAAGATTAGATTATTGGAAAAATACACTTTTGGTCCCTGAGGTTTGAGTTAAGTTACACTTTGGTCCCTAAGTTTTCAAACTCAACAAAAATACTCTCGAGGTTTGAGATAAGGAGCAATTTAGTCTCTGCCGTCCAATTTGTCGTTAAATACTAACGGAAGGTTGACGTGGCACTATTATTTTAATTAAAAAATTAATTTTTAATATTTTTAAATAAAAATATATTTAAAAAATAAAAATATTATTATTTTATTAATTTTTTAATTCTTTTTCCCATCTTTCTTCTCCATCCTCTTTCTCTTCTCACCTTTCTTCTTCAACTTCTTCTCCCACTCCGGTGGCTGGCGGCCACCGCCGTTCGTCAGCCGGCCGCTGGCAAGATTTTTTTTTCTCTCTTTTTCGTCCTTCCTTTTCTTCTTCTTCTTCTCCTTCCTCTTTTAACTGAAAGAGAAAGGAGGAGTAATGAGGTCCCTCCTTCCCAAAACGCAACACAAATCGCCAATACCTTCACAAACTCCCTCAGAAGCATGAACTCCAAAAGTACCCTGCCAAAGTCCCATTGTCAATCGACCACCATCTCTTCTTCACTGTAGGGCTTGGAATCAACCCATGCCCAACTTGCAAAGCCGCCAATGGAATCAGGGTAGTGGCCAATATCAACAATGTCACTTTTGCAATGCCCACAACCACTCTTCTACAAGCACATTTCTTCAAAATCAATGGCGTTTTCACCACAGATTTTCCAGGAAACCCCCCTCACAAATTTAACTACACAGGCCCCAAACCTAAAAATTTGCAGACGACAAGTGGAACCAAGGTCTACAAATTACAATACAACTGCACAGTGGAATTAGTTCTACAAGATACATGAATCATAACCCCCGAAAACCATCCCATTCATCTCCACGGATTCAATTTCTTCGAAGTCGGGCGAGGAATCGACAGTTTCAACCCTAAAACCCACCCCAAGAAATTCAATCTCGTGGATCCGGTGGAGAGAAACACAATCAGAGTTCCCTCCGGTGGATGGACGGCGATAAGGTTTCGTGCGGACAATCCAGGTAGAAGAATTTGAATCCTCTTTCGATTTCTCGTTCAAATCTTAAACTATCGAACTGAATTTAAACGATTGAATTGAAAACGAAACTGAAATTTAAGGTCCCGTTTGATAACGTTCTCGTTTGTCGTTTCTCGTTTCTCGTTTCTCGTTTCTTGTTTCCTGTTTCTTGTTTCTTGTTTTTTAAGAAATAGAAACAGAAACATGTTTGATAACTATTTCTTTTCCTTGTTTCTCTGAAAAAAGAAACAGAAACACAAAATATGTTTGATAACCGATTCTTGTTTCTTGTTTTTTTAGTTAAAATAAAATTTAGTACATATAATATAAAAATATATTAATTTTCAACGATTATTTTTTATTTCTCCTTCTTCTTCCTCATCATTACCACCATTGTTACCGATCATCCACCATCGTTAATCATCGGCCATCACTACCGACTTTCGACCACTGAGCGAATGCAGACAGTCAGCGACGAATGTTGGAAAAGTCGTCGGCGTGTGGTGGCGGTTGTCGAAAATAAGAAAAAAGGAACAACTTTTGGTCGACGACGATAGTGGCAGCCGGTAGTCGGAGGTCGACGGTGGCATCTGGTAGTCACAGGTCGACTGTAGCAACTGGTCGACAAAGGTCGGTGGGGGTCAATCGGCGAAGACCGATCAGCGGAGGTCGACCACGACTGGTAGTCGGAGGTCGATGGTGCCCAGTAGTCAGAGGTCGACGATAGCTGTCGTTCAACAGAGGTCGGTGGCACCCGATAGTTAGAGGTCGACGGTAGCGGCTGGTCGACGACGCCCGGTAGTCGGAGGTTGACAGTAGTCCGAGATCGACGGTGGCATTCGGTCGACGAAGATCGATAGTCAGAGGTCGACGGTGGCGGTTGGTCGGTGGTGGCAGGTAGTCGAAGGTCAACGATGGCGATCGATCGACGGTCAGTAGAGGTCGACAATGCCCGGTAGTCAAAGGTTGACGGTGGCAATCGTTCAATGGAGGTCGACGACTGTCAGTAGTTAGAGGTCGACGGTAGTGGATGATCCACGGAGCCCAATAGTCTGAGGTCGACGACTGCGACCAGTCGGCAGTGGTTGGTCGACGGCAATAAGAGGTTGGCGGCACCTGGTAGTCAAAGGTCAACGGTAGCAGTCGTTCGGTGGTGGTCGGCGGTTGTCGGTAGTCAGAGGTCGACGATAGTGGCAGGTCGGCGGCGTCTGGTAGTCTGAGGTCGACGGTAGCGGTCAGTCGACGGAGGCCGATCAGTGGAGGTTGATAGCGGCCGGTTGTCGGAGGTCGACAGTAGCAGCCGACCGCGGTCGGTAGTTGGAGGTCGACGACAATCGGTAGTCAGAGGTGCACGGTGGCAGTCGGTCGGTAGAAGTCGACGGCGACCGATCGACGGTTGCAGTTGGTTGTGGTCGGTAGTGGAAGGTTGAAGACGACAGTCGGTCGGCGGAGGTCGGCGATGATCGGTAATTTGAGGTGGACGGTGGCGGTCGGTTGGTGGAGGTCGACAACAACCAGTAGTCGAAGGTCGACAGTGATGGTCGGTCAGCGGAGGTCGACAGCGGCCAGTAGTCGAAGGTCGACAATGGTGGCCCGTCGACGGAGGTCGACGACGACCAGTAGTCGGAGGTGGATGGTGGCGCTCGGTCAGTGGAGGTCGATGGCGGCCGATCGTCGGAGGTTGACGGTTGCGGTTGGCCGCGACAGGTAATCGGAGGTGGACAGTGGCGGTTGGTCGGTAGAGGTCGAGGCGGTCGGTTGTCGGAGGTTGACGGTAGCGATCGGTCGCGGGCGGTATTCGGAGGTCGACGATGATGGTCTGTCAGCGAAGGCCGGTAGTCGAAGGTTGACGGTAGCGGACGACCACAACCGGTAGTCGGAGGTCGACAATGGTGGTCGGTCGACGGAGGTCGACGACGACCAGTAGTAGAAGGTGGTCTGTGGCGGTTGGTCGATGGAGGTCGGCAGCGGTCGATAGTCGAAGTTCGACGGAGGCGGTCTGTCGGCGACAGCTGATAGTCGGAGGTTGACAATGACGGCTGGTCGGCGACGATTGATAGTCAGATGTTAACGATGGTAGGCGGTAGTCTGAGATCGTGGAGGTGATAATAAAAGGAAAAAAGGAAAGAAATAACACAAATAATAAAAAATGAAAGAGAAAGAATTAACGAAAAAAGAAAAAAAAAAAGAAAAAAAAAGGAAAGAGAACGAAATATCGAAAAAAGATTAAAAAAAAAGACGAGGAAGTGGTTAAAAAAATAGATGAAGAGAAGAGATTGGTGTAGGAATGGGAGGGAGAGATGGATACATGCATGAAAGATAGAGAAAAAAAAAACAGAAACAGAATTTGAGAAACAACATTTTGTAGTTTCTCAAATTTGCCCTCTTTTTTAGAAACGTTTCTAGAAATTTAGAAACAAGAAACAGGGATGAGTTATCAAACAAGTCTGTTTCTTAAAAAAAAGAGAAACAGGAACAAGAAACAAGAAACAGGAACGTTAGGGCCCGTTTGGTAACGTTCTCGTTTCTTGTTTCTGTTTCTTCATTTTTAGTGAAGAAAAATAGAATTTCATGACCCTAACACCTATACATTCAATAATAATAAACCTATATTCTTATTTATGTTTGGAAAAAATTGGAAACAAGAACAAAAAAGGAGAAACTAGTTTTAGTTGTTCCCAAAAGTTCTATACAAATTTTGGGAGTGTTTCTAAAAAATGAGAAACAAGAAACATACATAGTTATTAAATGCTTAGATTTCTTAATAAAATTGGAAACAAGAAACAAGAAACGAGAATGTTATCAAACGTGCCCTTATCAAACGAGCCCGAAGGGTTTTGATTTTGTTTCACCTTGCAGGAGTTTGGTTTATGCATTGCCATTTGGAAATTCATGCACCTCCCTTCACGCCGCGGCGCCGGAAAACGGAGGAGTGAGGAACCTCCTCCCTCCTCCTTTCTCTTTCAGTTTTTTTTTAAAAAATAGAGGCTGAAGCTTCGAGGAAGGAGAAGAAAAAGTAGAAAATGAAGGAAGAAAAAGAGAGAGAGAAAAAAAAGGGTAAAATACCTTTTTGGTCCCTCATGTTTCGAGTCAGTTTCTAATAGGTCCCTACGTTTCAAAATCGAACAATCAAGTCCCTACTGTTTCGAAAATGTTTCTATTGAGTCTCTCTAAGGCTGACGTGGCAATTTAAAATAATAAAATATTGATTTTTAATTAAAATAATAATAATATAATAATATAATAATAATAATTATTATTAAAATATAATAATAATAAATAAATAAATAAAAATTATTATTATTAAAAAAAAAACTTTTTCTCTCTCCTCTTCCCCACTTTCCCTCTCTTCTTCTCCCCGCCGCCCCCTTTCTTCTTCTCCCCGCCGTCGGATCTCCTCGCCGTTGTCGCCGGAGCTCCTCCCCGCCGCCGGAGATCCTCCCACCGCCACCGGAGCTCCTACCCGCTAGTTTTATGGGTAAGTTTTTTTCCCCTTCTTCTTTACTCTGCAAATCATTTGTTTCTCAATCTTTTTACTTGAATAGTTTTCTGGGTTTTGAATCAAAACTCATTTCTTGGGAATTTTAACCTTTCTTCTTTGATGGGGTCATTTCCCTTTTCTGCCTTTGGCTTTTGAGGATTCCTGGTTTGTAGATCGATCGATTTTTCTGATCGGTGGCCGCTCCGATGCTTTGAGATTCGAATCTGAATGCAATCGTTTCGTATCTGACAATAAGAGCATTTCTATTTTGATGATGAATTTGTTATTGATACATCTGTTTAATTAGCTCGCATTGTGATGTTTTGCTGACGAATGCTTCCTTTTCATTCGCTGCTTGAATTCTATTCCCCTTCTAATGTAAGATAAGCTGTTTCATTGAAATCCATTTTGGTTTGTGTAGCTTTTTGTTTTTCTTCATCCTGGATTGATCGACTTTGTGCTTCTTCTTCTCAAGGCGATTGGCTTAAACTTTAAGATATGCGATTGTTGTGTGCTGTATGCATTCATATTGTTGAATGATATTGATGGGGTTAGTTGGAATGGATTTGTAGAGTGGGCATAGATGCTGGCAAGCTTTTTATTGGTGGTATTTCGTGGGACACAGATGAAGATCGTCTCAAAGAGTATTTTTAGACCTATGGAGAAGTGGTGGAGGTGATGATCATGAGGGATAGGACCACCGACCATGGTGTGAGGATCTCCGGCGACAACGGCGAGGAGATCCGGCGGCGGGGAGAAGAAGAAAGCGAAAGTGGGGCAGCAGGGAGAAGAAGAGAGGGAAAGTGGGGAAGAGGAGAGAGAAAAAGTTTTTTTTTAAATAATAATAATAATATTTATTTATTTATTTATTATTATTATATTTTAATAATAATAATATAATATTATTATTATTATATTATTATTTTAATTAAAAATCAATATTATATTATTATAAATTGCCACGTCAGCCCTAGAGGGACTCAATAGAAACATTTTCGGAACAGTAGGGACTTGATTGTTCGATTTTAAAACGTAGGGACCTATTAGAAACTGACTCGAAACATAAGGGACCAAAAAGGTATTTTACCCAAAAAAAATCATCTTGCCGGCGGCCGACGATGGTCGGTCGGCGAACGGCGGTGGCCGCCGGCCATCGGAGTTGGAGAAGAAGAAGTTGAAGAAGAAAGGGGAGAAGAGGAAGGGGATGGAGAAGAAAGATGGAAAAAGAATTAAAAAAAATTAATAAAATAATAATATTTTTATTTAAAAATATTAAAAAATAATTTTTTAATCAAAATAATAGTGTCATGTCAGCATTCCGTTACTATTTAACGACAAATTGGACGGCAGAGACTAAATTGCTCCTTATCTCAAACCTCGAGGGTATTTTTGTTGAGTTTGAAAACTCAGGGACTAAAGTGTAACTTAACCTAAACCTCAGGGACCAAAAATGTATTTTTCCCTAGATTATTACACAATACAAATTGTTTTGTGCATAAAATAAAAAGAAATCTCTTCTTGGATTTTATGTTGTAATCCCTAAGCACCCTCTGGCAACCCCATTCACTAGCTCTCCTCGTGAAAGGCAATGTGTACTCAACAACTATTCAAGTAGCTTGCAATCTCCAATTATCAAAGCAAGCATAGTTCAGCGGTAATTGACATGTACCCTCAACCAAGAGATTAGAGGTTCGGTTCTTTCATAAAAAACTTGCAATCTCCCATTGGAGCACCTAAAGATATTCAATGTTTAATGCAAAAATTAAACAAAAAAACGATAACTTTTCAAGAGTAACCAAAAAAGTTACAAGGTTGTCTTGTCTCTTTCTCATCTTCAATATTTTTCAAATTCAAAACAAAAAGCCACTCACACAATTATGAGAAAATTTTCATTAATCAATCAATAAATTAACGAGGCAACTAAAGATATATGGAAAGATATACACAATCAACACCTTCAATATACCAATAACCATATACGACAAATATCACCTTACCACCCATAGACTGCTATTAAAGAGAATATGTATTTAAAAAGATAAAGTATATAAAAATAAAGGCAATAGTTTTTGGAAAGATTTTCCCATAAATAAGGAACTAAAATATATTAGTGCATTTCAAAAGGAAACAAAAATAATATCAATGGATTGGATTAATTTTTAAAGAGCAAGGCAATCAGAAAAAGAATAAATAAATAAAACACAAGGTCAATAGATTAAACTTTGGATGATTATTTGGTTTCTAAAAATTATGCTTGTTTATCCTCATTTTCTTTACAATAATTTTCATCTTTTATAAGGAAGCATCTGAATTATTAACCAAATTTCAAAAACACAAAAACAACTTTTCAAAATTTTTTTTTTTTGGTTTTCCAAACTTGGATTTAGTTTTTGAAAACATTCGTATGGAGTAGATTAAAAAAAACAAAGAAACAAATAGGTGGCGATAGTGTTTATGAACTTAATTTTCTTAAAAAAAATCAAATGATTATCAAACGGGGTCTAAACTTTCAATTTTACATATAATAGATCTCTAAATTTCTTGTAAAAAAATGTTCGATGGGTCTCTCGTTTTGTTGATTGAAGGAGGTATTCCTAAACTTTCAAATTCATGTTTAATAGGCTTCTTGCCTATTAGACCTTTTTTTTTTTCTAAAAAAATCATATACTTATTTAGACATAAAATTGAATGGTCGTATGATTCTCTTAGACGCAAAATTTAAGTCTTGATTTTTTTTTAAAAAAAAGCAAATAGGTTAGAGAGTTGCTAGACACAAAATTGAAAATTCATGGATCTATTAAATACATTCTTAGAGATCTATTAAGTACAAAATAAAAAGTATAGTGGTTTACTAACACTTTTTTAAACTTAGGGATATATTAGACACAACTCGAGTATAGAAATTGAACTTATAATTTAAATATTTTAAATTAAATTTGTATAATTTTTTTAAAAAAATAATAATAATGCAACCAAACATCGTGAAACAATTAAAAAGTATTTTTAATTTGTTAGAGGTAGAATCAGGCTAAGGACGTTAGGCCAGGCTTGGAGAAGACAATTTAGGGTCAATGTTTGAGTTAGGCCTACGTCGACAACATGGGTCACGACCGACCAAATGGGCCAATCCCATCAAGCTTAGTATGGGCCAAAATTAGTCAAAGCTAGACCAATTCAGGTTAGACTTAACCTGTAAGTGTTAATATAAACATGCGAAAGCAATTTAGGCTCTTAGGCACACAAATTCATCAATTTTACTCTAGAATACATGTTGTTCATATTGAGAAAAATAGAGCAAAGAAGCACCTACCTCTTGTAGCTCCCAATTCGTGCAATTTGTGGGTTATATCTTCACACCAATGGATCTTGGACAACCACTTGGATCTGCTCTACTATCCTCAGGCCTTAAAACGAATTGTGGAATCCTTAATTGATAGGAATTATGGAAAGAAGAGGTTGAATACTCAAGTTTAGAGAGTTTATGAGAGGTTGTCTTTGAAGGAAAAATTTGAAGGGATAAAAGCCCTATGTGCAGCGGAAAACCACAAAGACCTTTTCGAATAATAAAAAGCCGATTGGGATACCAATACGACGGCAAAATTAATAAATTTACAGCGACAATAAAAGACAATATTCTGCTGTAAAATAGATACAAGCATGCTTAAAACAAGTAAAAATTCTAGATCTAATCTAGAGTTGAGTCCTAATGACCCTAGTTCAAGAAAATCCTTACCCTTGAAGAAATTCTTGAACGTATCGCCAAAATCCTTCGATTTTCTCCCAAAAACAGCAGCAAATCAACCTTGGTCTTGCTGGAAAATCACCACGAACACCACCACGAGGGTACACCGGTACTCTCTAATTGGATCTAGCGTTGGGTGCTGGTGGGAGCCAAAATTCTGAGGAAATTTTCTGGATCAAGCAGTCTGTCTTCTCTGAGAGAGAGCAGAACGAGAGAGAGAGAGAATCAGAGGAAGAGTGAGAGGCGTGAGATTGAGCGTTGTTTCAGCAACTGCCTACTGACCACGATATAAAAGGAAGATTAAGCCAACTCACGTATCATCAGGTAACTGAATAATCAGTTACCTGATAATTAATTACAAATTAATAAAAGAATAAATTGTAATTAATTAAATTTAATTAATCAAAATTAATTAAATCAATATTAATTTAAATCATATTTAAACTAATATCCCTCTTTAACCTATAGTTTAATTAAATCAAATTTAATCAAACTTAACCAATTAATTAATTCAAAATTAATTAATTAATTAATAAAATTGAACATCACATATTCAATTATTATTCTCTCTCTCAAAACTATAGTATTAATATACATCCAATGTACATTAATTA
The DNA here is from genome assembly GCA_036850905.1 of Luffa acutangula. Lineage (NCBI taxonomy): Eukaryota > Viridiplantae > Streptophyta > Magnoliopsida > Cucurbitales > Cucurbitaceae > Luffa > Luffa acutangula. The sequence goes on from CM072093.1 coordinate 23,496,777, forward strand.
TAACCTATAGTTTTAATATGAATCAAATTCATATTATAGTTTAATATTCGAACACCTTCGAATATTCAATCCATCCTTAGAATTTTACCTCAACGCCCTAAATGAGCTACCGGTGGGACCTAATGGACCTACAGATCAGAAGCTCCAACGATATGAGATTAGTTGGTTAAACTCATTAACCAAGTTAATCAATATTCGTTAACTGTGGTTCACTCCACTAAAGAACCACAGCTGCACTCTTCTCACTGCAGATATATTTCTGTGTCCACGGATATTGACCGTCAACAGCAAGTTAGCCCTTCACATGTGTTCGTACCCCAGCTAGGTCAAATTACCGTTTTACCCCTGGGCTACCTCTTGGTCCTTAAGTACCAATGCTCCTCTAATGAACAACCTGTTTGTGGTCCAACCATCAAACAGAAAACCCTCTCGTGCCATAAAGAGGGTAGGGCCCTTTGTTCAAGACCCGGAGACACCACTTAAGGGAACACACCTCTACTTACCCTCATATCAGGAAGGAGTGAATTCCATCTTGTAAGACTACGTTCCCAGCTCCTCATTCGGTCTTGTCCCCAAAATGGTAGGCTTATTGAGTCGGCGAACTGGCCACTCTCACCCGTACAAATCAAAGGACAATCCCTCATGGACAGGAGTCCATAATCCACTCAGGATTAAGGCCAAGTTGCCTAGGTCATCCTAGTGAAATAGAAACCGAGCTAACTAACGGTGTTAGAGTTAGTGGTTAACTATTTCGCGGTCCGGTCTTTGTGCAAACTCATTGCACAGGATACCCCCACTCGCATGTCAACCACATGAACGCGTTGGATCAATACGTTTGTATCAATATACAAAGCGGGCCGTATCCATAGTGTCACCAGGATAAGGTACCCAGCCTTATCCCTATACTACAGACCCTTTAGGCTAAAACTTGAACATTAATCCCCGTATGTCCCTACATACTAGTTCAAGCCTCATTCTATTAGCCATGGATGTTTAGTTTATTGGATTAGGGTTAACAAGACAAGATATAATACAAACATTGAATAATACATCACTTTATTAATGTTCGGTCAAATGTACATTTACTATCTACGAGTTTTAGGGCATAAAACCCAACAAACTCCCACTTGAACTAAAACTCAAGTTACAGGGAAAATATATACAAAATAATCCAAAGCTGGAAACGGTACATGTATGTTTGTACATTACATAATAGGTAAATATACAAAATACAATAAACTAGGGCATCCTTACACCCATTACACATCTCCCACTTGCCCTAGATTACGCTATATGCATATCTCGCAGACCTAGACTGTCTAGATGACCCTCGAACACTTTAGCCGAGAGGGCCTTCGTAAACGGATCAGCAATGTTATGCTCAGAAGCGATCTTGGTCACGACCACATCTCCTCTTTGCACAATCTCTCGAATTAGATGGTACTTCCTCTCTATGTGTTTACCTCTTTTGTGGCTGCGAGGTTCCTTTGAATTGGCTACTGCCCCACTGTTGTCACAGTATAACGTAATGGGCAAGTTCATATTTGGAACAACTTCCAAATCCGTCAAGAACTTCCTTAGCCAAACAGCTTCCTTAGCTGCTTCACAAGCAGCTACATACTCAGCCTCCATCGTGGAGTCTGCTATACATCCCTGCTTTATGCTCCTCCAAACTACAGCTCCCCCGTTAAGGGTGAAAACTGACCATGACGTAGATTTCCTAGAATCCTTGTCAGTTTGGAAGTCAGAGTCGGTGTAACCCGTGAGAACTAACTCCTTAGCCCCAAACACCAACATGTAATCTCTCGTTCTCCTAAGATACTTGAGGATTCCTTTAACGGCGGTCCAATGGTCTAATCCTGGATTTGACTGATATCTGCTGACAATCCCTACAGCATAACAAATGTCAGGCCTCGTGCATAGCATGGCATACATTAGGCTACCCACGGCAGAGGCGTAGGGAATCCGTCTCATATCCTCAACCTCTTGAGGTGTCTTAGGAGACTGTTCCTTAGACAAATGAACCCCATGCCTGAAAGGCAACAAGCCCTTCTTGGAGTTCTGCATCGAATATCGAGCCAACATCTTGTCGATATACGTTGCCTGAGACAGAGCTAGCGATTTGGTCTTTCTATCCCGAATAATCTGGATCCCAAGAACATACTTGGCCTCACCCAAATCTTTCATTTGGAATTGAGCTGCTAGCCATTCTTTTACGTCAGACAGATACCCTACATCATTCCCAATGAGTAGGATGTCGTCTACATAGAGTACGAGGAAAGCTACTTTATTCTTGTTGATCTTCTTGTATACACAAGGCTCATCAACATTCTGGTCAAAACCAAAAGATTTGATCGCAGTATCAAATCTAATATTCCAAGATCTAGAAGCCTGTTTCAACCCATAAATGGATCGATTCAGTTTGCAAACCTTTTGCTCATGACCTTGGGACATGAACCCCTCGGGTTGAGACATAAAAATACTCTCGTCAAGAGTGCCATTCAGAAAAGCTGTCTTGACATCCATTTGCCAAATTTCATAATCATAAAATGTGGCAATGGATAAGAGGATTCTTATGGACTTTAGCATAGCAACGGGAGAAAAAGTTTCTTCATAGTCCACTCCTTCTCGTTGGGTGTAACCCTTTGCTACAAGTCTTGCTTTGAAAGTCTGTACTTTCCCAGCAGCATCTCTTTTTCTCTTATAGATCCATTTACACCCAATGGGTTTGACCCCTTCAGGTAGATCTACAAGTTCCCAAACTTGATTGAAGTACATGGACTCCATCTCAAGGTCCATGGCTTTGGCCCACTCATCCTTATCTACATCATTCATTGCCTGACGATAAGACAATGGATCTTCTATGCCGTCATCAGGTATGACTACTTGTGTTTCTGTTAAACCCAAGTAGCGGTTAGGTTGTATCACAACCCTCCCACTGCGTCGAAGCTCTCCCACTACGTGAGGAGGACTAGATTGACGAGAAGAACTGCATTCTCCAACAACTCTTGTTGAAGGACCAGGTTCATCAACAACCCTTGTTGATACTTCTGTAGCTTCTCCTAATACTAACTTACTTCGTGGTCGATGATCTCGTATGTGGTCTTCCTCCAAGAAAGTTGCATTTGTCGATACAAATACTTTATTATCTTGAGGGTCATAGAAAAGACCACCTCTCGTTTCTTTCGGGTACCCAACAAATTGGCATATTCTCGTACGTGATTCCAATTTCTTAGGATTTGTCACTAACACATGTGCAGGACAACCCCAGATTCGAAAGTAACGCAAACTAGGTTTACGCCCTCTCCATAACTCAAAAGGAGTTTCAGAAACACTTTTTGAGGGAACACTGTTAAGAATATGTACTGCAGTCTCTACTGCATACCCCCAAAACGAGCTAGGCAACTGAGCATAGCTCATCATAGATCGAACCATGTCTAACAAGGTTCTGTTTCTCCTTTCTGATACACCATTTTCTGAGGTGTACCAGGTGCTGAGAGTTGTGATTGGATTCCATGTTCTATCATATAGTCCTGGAATCGCTGATCTAAATACTCTCCACCTCGATCTGATCGAAGTGTTATAATTGTTTTACCTAATAAGTTTTCTACCTCAGCCTTAAACTCCTTGAACTTTTCAAGAGCCTCAGACTTATGGCCTATTAGGTACAAGTAACCGTATCGTGAATAATCATCTATGAAAGAGATGAAATATTCAAAACCACCTCGAGCCTTTACATTCATAGGACCACAAAGATCCGAATGTATTAGTTCAAGGGGTTCTTTGGCCCTGTAACCTTTTCCAGTAAAAGGCCTCTTGGTCATTTTACCCTCGAGACACGATTCACAGGGTGGTAAAGATGTATCTTCTATGTCACTTAGAAGCCCATTTTTAACCAAACGATCGATCCGATCAATGTTAATATGACCAAGACGAAGATGTCAAAGATACGTGTTGTTACTTAAAGGAGAAACTTTTTGCCTTTTGTTTTGCGTTTCGGCCGTTTTAAACATTTCATGACTTAAAATGGCCTTAGCATCATTTGGTCTTAACACAAACAAATTATTCTCACGCTTAGCTGAACATATGTAAATTCCATTCTTTGAAATTAAAGCTTCATTAAGCAAGAAGGAAATAGTATAACATTGTTCTAACAAAGCTGAAACAGAAATAAGGTTCCTTTTAATTCTAGGAACCAAGTACAAGTCCTCTAAAATTAAAAACCTATTTCTAAAGAATAATTTTGCAGCTCCCACTGCACGAGCTGAAACGACGTCTCCCGTTCCGACCTTGAGCGTCATTTCACCCTCTGCCAGCTGCTGGAAATTATTTCCCTGAAAAGAAGAACAAACATGATTAGTGGCTTCCGAATCCAGTATCCAGGCAAACTCATCATGTTCAACGAGACAAGTCTCTAACACAAGTAAATCAAATTTACCTTCTTTTTCTCTTCTCTTCTCAGCAAGGTAGCGGGGACAGTTGCGCTTCCAGTGACCATCTGCATTGCAGTGGAAGCATCTGCCTTTGTCGGCCACGACTTTGGCCTTCCCCTTCCCTTGCACAGCCTGTGCAGGAGCCTTCCCCTTGTCTCCCTTCCTCTTTTGGATCTGCTTCGATGAAGAAGCCTGGGGTACAGATTTAGTCCCTGAGGATGAACCCTTCAGGAACTTCTTCTTGGAATGGGCCACATTGGCCTCTCCTTTCACCACATTCTTTCCCTTGCTCTTTTGCAGGGACTCGTAAATCTGTAACTCCGAGAGGAGGGTAGTCAGGTTGAACTGAATCTTATTCATGCTCGCGTTCGTCCTGAAAGACAGATAGCTCGCCGGGAGCGAGTGAAGGATGAACGCAACCTGACTGCGCTCGCAGACAACCCCGCCATTTGCCTCAGCTATGTTGAACTGGTTAATCATGTCCAGGACATGTTCCCGAACAGATTGACCTTCCAGCATCTTGGCATTGAAGACGTTCTTCAAGGCGTCGTGGTGGAGCTGGTAGGACGGAAGTCCAAACATCTCCTGCAGGGAATTCATAATTTCCCTGGCAGTTGCCACGTTCTCGTAACGCTTGGCCAACACTTCAGACAAGCTGACCAAAATATAGACCTTGACCTTTTCATTGGCCTTGGTCCAGCGTTCGTAGGCGTCCTTAACTGCCTGAGAGGCAGTGCGAGGGGGAACGGGAGGACACTCCTCCGTTAAGACAAATCTTAAGTCCTCAACCACGAGTATTGTATTGATGTTTGATTTCCATTGTGGAAAATTCTCGCCGGTAAGTTGTTCATTTTTAAGCAGGGATATTATAGAGGAAGACATTGCTGAAAAACAAACAAGTGACCGTATTAGTTATCTTTGTCTTAACCCATCATACAAGCAATACAAACAATTGCATACATCCAATCAATTTTGCAAACAAACAATCAAAGAACCCTAATAAAACTATGATTGTATTTCGCAACGATGCTTTAGAGGTTTAGAAGAACAGCCACCGAAGGGTGATCAGTTGTTCCTCCTCTAAAATGAGACTCTTCTCAGTCAATTTCTAATACCAGAATAACTCATATTCCATTAGATATTAACCACCGTTGTTCGGTCAAGGATTTGTTAACAAATTAACTCCTCCCCGTAAGTGTAACCCTCCCACTTTCAGATCCCAGAGGCACGCACCAACAGGCTACCGTTAGGAAAGACAACTGTTGGTAGTTAGCCTAAGTGATCCTATCCTTTTCAGGAGTTCACGGTGTCCCGAAACCTATGATCAAGCCCTCTGAAGGGGTGGTTGCGCCGAGACAACACGCAGGCGGATCATAGGAATCTCACGTTGTGACCTAGGGGTGGAGACCGAAGGATACGTTGACACGTGTCCCGCTCCCACTTACTATAGTCACTTTCCCCATTCACCTTGGTATTGACCCATGCAAACACTCTCCGAAGGGAGGCCGCGCTAAAACGACACAAAGCCGAGCATGGATCTCACGGTGTGAACGTCACGAGGACGTAGGAGCAAAACTCAATTTAAATTAAGTTTTGTAATTTTCCTCCCACTAAAGTAACTGATTATTAATTTTAGGGTTTGATTAAACCTAGATAAATCCGGCTAAGTCATTTATCTAAGTCTAGTCCTATTATAACTATTATAATAAGACCTAATGTCTAGGTGTATTAAACCAATTTAATATAACCTAGCGACATTATTCTAACATTAACCTGAGATTAATTCAACTCCGGTATTCCAGATCAGTTCCCAGGTAGGAGGTGTTCCGTTTACCGTCAACTTAAATACCTCCAATCCTTAGACAGAACTTCACTGGTAGAGTTCCCTTATAATCTTAGGAATGTTCGTCCTACTTAGTTCATTAAAACTATTTTAAAACTAAGTAAGATCTTCTAATCCTATTAGAAAATGATCTTAGGTCTGATTAATTTTAACCCATTAAAATTAATTTTATTTTAACCTAAGATCCTATGTGAACATGCATATATTGATTATAGATTGACGGTATCTAATCATAAAATTTTAAACTATTTCAAAATTTTATAATGATTAGCCCTATGCATACTATAGTTTTTAAAACAATTAACAATCATATTCAAGTTAATGAAATTTTAAACTATAGTACTATGCATTGCATGATAATTAATATAACCCTTATATTAATCTATGGATGTATCATGCTCAATGCAATTTGATTTCCATTTAAATAATAAACAACTTTCTTATAGCCAATAATGGAAAATCAACTTAGCATGCTGCAAACAAATAATTTTTAATATAACTCTTATATTAAAACTATGTAGTTGCATGCATCATACTTTTCCATTTTCATGACTTTAATATAACTCTACTATATATTAATAAATCATGAAAATCAAACCATGCATTTCAAACATATATTATAATCTAATTATAACATACATAAATGCATGAGCATGCTTTATATCCTAAGGTGGGATTAAATTTAAATGACATCCATAAAGCATTTAAATAGCGAATAAACCGATTTAATTGGCCCCTAGGATAGATTAAAGCAAAATTACACTAATAAAGCAATAAATCTATCCTATTCCAAAATTCTGCAGCTCCCAATCCGGTCTACAAGCCTTGAACCGACCCGAACCACTTCGAACCGGACTTGAAAAACTCGAACCGCACCCAAAACGGGTCAAACCGGACCGAACCGGTCCTAGCTGACCCAAACCGCACGAACCGGACCGACCATATTAGGGCACCACTCACGTTCTCGCGAAAAACCTGGCGCCGCACGAAATCGTGACAACGTCGAGACGCTGCGAAGAAAGCGTCCCGACGCTGGCGCGATTTCAACCGTCTGGAGCGTGGAATCGCGACAGCGTCGAGACGCACAATGCCTAGCGTCCCGACGCTGTTGCGTCTGGAGCTGTTTCCTGGGCAGAACAGCGGCTGTTCTTGGCGAAATTCATCAATTTCTTCTGCGATCTTCATCGATTTTCAAGCCTAAACACGACCCGGACTAATACAAACTCGATTTACAGAATTTTGCCCAAAAACGCAGGGGCCTTACATGATCAAATCAATAAAATTCCGGTAAATCTATGGCCAAATTAAATCAAAACAGTTTATCGCAAAACCCACATTCATAATGCAATTAATCCCACCATACACAGCCAATCGTAAATCTCAAAACAACGTTTTAATTCGAAATGGCTCTGATACCAATTGAAGGGATAAAAGCCCTATGTGCAGCGGAAAACCACAAAGACCTTTTCGAATAATAAAACGCCGATTGGGATACCAATACGACGGCAAAATTAATAAATTTACAGCGACAATAAAAGACAATATTCTGCTGTAAAATAGATACAAGCATGCTTAAAACAAGTAAAAATTCTAGATCTAATCTAGAGTTGAGTCCTAATGACCCTAGTTCAAGAAAATCCTTACCCTTGAAGAAATTCTTGAACGTATCGCCAAAATCCTTCGATTTTCTCCCAAAAACAGCAGCAAATCAACCTTGGTCTTGCTGGAAAATCACCACGAACACCACCACGAGGGTACACCGGTATTCTCTAATTGGATCTAGCGTTGGGTGCTGGTGGGAGCCAAAATTCTGAGGAAATTTTCTGGATCAAGCAGTCTGTCTTCTCTGAGAGAGAGCAGAACGAGAGAGAGAGAGAATCAGAGGAAGAGTGAGAGGCGTGAGATTGAGCGTTGTTTCAGCAACTGCCTACTGACCACGATATAAAAGGAAGATTAAGCCAACTCACGTATCATCAGGTAACTGAATAATCAGTTACCTGATAATTAATTACAAATTAATAAAAGAATAAATTGTAATTAATTAAATTTAATTAATCAAAATTAATTAAATCAATATTAATTTAAATCATATTTAAACTAATATCCCTCTTTAACCTATAGTTTAATTAAATCAAATTTAATCAAACTTAACCAATTAATTAATTCAAAATTAATTAATTAATTAATAAAATTGAACATCACATATTCAATTATTATTCTCTCTCTCAAAACTATAGTATTAATATACATCCAATGTACATTAATTATAACCTATAGTTTTAATATGAATCAAATTCATATTATAGTTTAATATTCGAACACCTTCGAATATTCAATCCATCCTTAGAATTTTACCTCAACGCCCTAAATGAGCTACCGGTGGGACCTAATGGACCTACAGATCAGAAGCTCCAACGATATGAGATTAGTTGGTTAAACTCATTAACCAAGTTAATCAATATTCGTTAACTGTGGTTCACTCCACTAAAGAACCACAGCTGCACTCTTCTCACTGCAGATATATTTCTGTGTCCACGGATATTGACCGTCAACAGCAAGTTAGCCCTTCACGTGTGTTCGTACCCCAGCTAGGTCAAATTACCGTTTTACCCCTGGGCTACCTCTTGGTCCTTAAGTACCAATGCTCCTCTAATGAACAACCTGTTTGTGGTCCAACCATCAAACAGAAAACCCTCTCGTGCCATAAAGAGGGTAGGGCCCTTTGTTCAAGACCCGGAGACACCACTTAAGGGAACACACCTCTACTTACCCTCATATCAGGAAGGAGTGAATTCCATCTTGTAAGACTACGTTCCCAGCTCCCCATTCGGTCTTGTCCCCAAAATGGTAGGCTTATTGAGTCGGCGAACTGGCCACTCTCACCCGTACAAATCAAAGGACAATCCCTCATGGACAGGAGTCCATAATCCACTCAGGATTAAGGCCAAGTTGCCTAGGTCATCCTAGTGAAATAGAAACCGAGCTAACTAACGGTGTTAGAGTTAGTGGTTAACTATTTCGCGGTCCGGTCTTTGTGCAAACTCATTGCACAGGATACCCCCACTCGCATGTCAACCACATGAACGCGTTGGATCAATACGTTTGTATCAATATACAAAGCGGGCCGTATCCATAGTGTCACCAGGATAAGGTACCCAGCCTTATCCCTATACTACAGACCCTTTAGGCTAAAACTTGAACATTAATCCCCGTATGTCCCTACATACTAGTTCAAGCCTCATTCTATTAGCCATGGATGTTTAGTTTATTGGATTAGGGTTAACAAGACAAGATATAATACAAACATTGAATAATACATCACTTTATTAATGTTCGGTCAAATGTACATTTACTATCTACGAGTTTTAGGGCATAAAACCCAACAAAATTCTCCAGCATTTCAGTATGTAAAAGCCATAGATTTTACTCCTCTTATTCCTCTACTTATAGAGGAAAAAACATGCATCCAAATTGCACAAAAAAACTGATAACTTAAGGGAGTGATTTAGCTTGGATTAAATTAATATTTTACACCTCAATCCCAACCTCTTTGAATCTGATACCTCGAACATGAATCCCTATTCATGTGTTTAATATTTAAATCATATTTAAATATAACCAACTCTCATTCTAAGTTTAATTCGAAATTAAACCAATATGTCGTTAAATATCGCATATAACCGACTTTTGTATTCTATTCTGAATTTGAATGTTTCAAATATTAACCTGTCATATTGTTCCAAGTTTTATTCCTATTGAGCTAGTAGAGGGACCTAATGGACCTACAGATCATGGACTCCAACGATACGAGAATAACCGGTTAAACTCATTAACCTAGTTATTCAACGTTCGTTAGCTTCCAGGACACTCCACTATAGCCCGTAGCTGCACTCCCCTCACTGTAGATATATTTCTTGTCCACTCGATATAACCATGATTAGTAAGTCTGTTCGTAACTAGAGTTGGATCAAATGTTCGTTTTACCCCTATAGTTACATCATGTTCCTTAAGTTCCACTGATCCTCTAATGAACAACTGGTTCGTGATTCAATCACAGAACTAGGGGTGTACACGGGTTGGGTTGGGTTGGGTTGGGGAGTTTTTTTGGACCAACCCGAAAATTCGGGTTGGTCGGGTTGTCGACCCGAATGAACCGAACATACATTGCAACCCAACCCAACCCAACCCTTCTATTTTCGGGTTGGGTTGGGTTGGGTTGTCGGGTTGTCTTCTTTTTTATTATTATTATTTAAAATTCTTTTTTAAAAAAACATTTATGCTTATCCACAACACTATAATAATGTAAATCTCAAGACCTAAAAGTCTAAATTAGATAGATTAAATGAAAAAGAAGTTAAAAAAAAAAAAGAAAAAATAATTATTGGCTTTATGGAGTTTGAAGGAAAAAAAAGTTTATATAATTATTTGAAGTTTGATTAAATAAATAAAATAAAAAACACAATTGTTTAGTGCCCGAGTACGAAGTTATCATTGAAAAAAAATAAAAACACGAAAAAGAAAAAAAACATAAAAAGAATAGACCTTTATTCTAAAAAAAAACTATTATTAAAAAATAATAAAAGATAATACATAAAAAATATATATTAAAAAAAACAAATGTCAATTGTTTAGTGAAGTTATCATTGAAAAAAAATAAAAACACGAAAAAGAAAAAAAAAACATAAAAAGAATAGACCTTTATTAAAAAAAAAAAAAAAAAAAACTATTATTAAAAAATAATAAAAGATAATACATAAAAAATATATATTAAAAATAAACAAATGAGTTTAGGTGCTTATGGGGCTCGAACTCACGCCACTATAATTATAGAGAAGGGATTAAACCACTATGCCACACAGTCATTACAAGAGATAAATGGCATATTTATTTATATATTTAATTCGGTTCGGTTTGGGTTGAACCGAACCAATTTTTTTTCAACCCGAGAACCGAACCGAATTTTCGGTTTACTAAAAATTCAACCCAACCCAAACCGAAAAAATTCCTAACCCAACCCAACCCTTACGGTTTGGGTTGGGTAGTCCGGGTTGCTCGGGTTGTCGGATTTTTTGTACACCCTACACAGAACCAAGCCCCTCTCAAGATAATAAGGGGGTGGGGCTCCTTGTTCAAGACTTGGAGTCAGTACTTAAAGGAACAATCTTCTTACTAACCCTATTGGGTAGTAGTGAATTGCGTCTTGCGAGACTATGTCCCCAGCTATCTATTTAGTTTCATCCCCAAAATGGTAGGCTTATTGAGTCGGTGATGATAGACCACTCTCACCCATGCAAATCAAAAGACAATCCTAAATAAACAGGAGTTCATAGTTAGCTCAAGATTAAGATCGAGTTACCTAGGTCATCGTATGAGATATTAAGTTTCAGCAGTAAACGACGTTATAAAGCGAAAGTGACTTATCTCTTGGTCCGATCTCTATGCAAACCCATTGCATAGGACGCCCTTACTCACATGTCTATACATGAACAATTAGGATCACATCGTTTTTCTTAAATACAAAGTGAGTCGCGCCAATAGTGTCCCCAGGATCAAGGTATCTAGCCTTATCCTTATATTATAGACTATTTAGACTATTTACTTGAACTTGATCCATACTTATGTTACCACACAAAGTCAAAGTTCAAGTATACATACTATAGTCAGGGGTTCTTAGTTTATTAGATTTGTGGTTATTTTAGGCAAAATAAATATATAGAATCAATAATGCTTTATTAAAGCAAGTAAAGTGTTACATTTACTATCTACGAGTTTTAGGGTGTAACGCCACAGGTTTTTCCAACCCTTAGCCTAAAGACGCTACTACAACCCTTAACCCTTAACTATGGATCTGAACCACTTTGAACTGGATGTACCGAAAATTTCGGCAGCATAACGACGTAAAATGGCCTGAACCAAAATTTTTCGAACACCTGATAGACAAATAGAACACTTCAAACCAACCAGCTCAACTCCATCAACTTCATTTCAGAGTCACAACCTACTTCTCTATACGAGTCAGATCTCGTAGCAACAAACATTAACTCAAATCATGCAACAGAACACAACTATCACTAAACTTCTAATTACACAGCAACTTAATCTAAAGAATGCTAACTAACAATTTTATTTCATAAGTGAAAAGCAATGGAACCATGTCTCCAGTTCATAATAAAAAACATCACAACTCAACCTGACCATAACAGATCAACAATTAACAACTAAGCTACTACTCAAGCGAAGCAAAAACAACCTAACCATCTATAGTCTAATCCAACAAAACCAGAAAAAGAAAACCCAAATGCCCTAGGGTTCCTCCTCATAGTTTTCCTCTTCCTCACCAAGATCCAGCTCGTCATCCATACGTGCAACATCTAAAATGTTGGGGGAAGATGGGGAAGGGGGTATTAGTACAACCGTGGTACTGGTAAGCAGCTCACACTTACCAAACCACAAACAAACAACCAATACAAGCAACATGCTCAGCACACGCATCCAACAGGTTATGGAACCAAAACAAACAACATGCTACAAACTAACAACGTGTTTTTAAGCTACAAGCTAACCACATGCTTAAAAACAACCAACCCATGCAAATGCACCACACGCTATGTAACGCACGCACTAGACCCTCACATGATTTCCGCGTCATGCTCCCCTACTACATGATTTTCGCGTCATGCTCCACTACACATGAATTCCGCGTCATGTGTTACACTAATTGCATGATTTCCGCGTCATGCTCCGCACCTACCCCACATGTATTCCGCACCATGTGTTGCACCACTCATACGTGATTTCCTTGTCACGCTCCACATTCACACCCACATGATTTCCGCGTCACATTCCGCTACACATGAATCAATGCACCATGTGTTGTGCCTCACACCCGACTCATGCTACATTTTCCCCATGCAACATGCAAGCCAAACTTAACATGCTTGACTCAACAATAACCATGCTTAAGACAAGTACCTAACATGCTCATACTCCTTAAATGTATTCATCTCAAGCAATGCAATAAATGTGATTCCATATTAACACAACCATTTCAATGTTCATAATACAACAGTGTACACATAGCAACTCATAATTAACACAAACAAAATTAAAGCAGATAACAAACAACATACTTCAGGCAGTCAAACAGGCTTAGTAAGTAGAAACTACTTACAATACTTATAAATGTTCTAGAGAACTTGAAGGCTCTTAAAACACCCTTAGCCAACTCAAAGAGATCCAAATAAGCTCTTAAGCAATTAAGGAAATATTTAGAGGTTAACACTAGCTCAAAAACTTGAAGCAACTGAAGAAGTGCCTAAGGGGAAGAACTTACTCAAGATCAACCTTAGGTCCTTGGTAGGCGGCCTAATGAGCTCGAGAATGCTCTAAAATGATATTAGCTACAAGACAACTTATCTACGGGATTGATTTTCAGCATAAAGAAGGGTACTCAAATGGCTTAGAGAATATTTAAACTTACTTATCTTCGCCAAAAGCACCCACACGCTTGCTAGAATTTTCCGAACAGCACCAAAACAACTTGTATTAGTGTTGTTTCGAGCTCGAGTTGATACAAGACTACAACATAAAGAGCACCAAAGGGTCACATATTGAACCAAAACAAGAAAAACAAATTCCAAAGGTTTAAGGGCGCTGGGAGTTACCGATCAGCACCTAAAACGCCTTAAAACTTGCTGTCCAGTGGTTGAGAGAGCTCCAAAACAGCAATCTAAAGCTGTCAAACCATGGGCAACCAGTTTAAGGTTGATCGACTTGTGAGGAATCTTCCAAAGCTCACGTTAGGTCCAATCGGTTGCTGGATAGCAGATCAGTGGGGCTTGATACGCAAATTGCTAACCGCAAGTGTACGGGCCCAAGTTATAATATAGTGATTTAAAATCGAATGTCGTCCTCTGGATTGGTTTTCTAATTCCCCTAATTATTAAAGGTATATTTGCCCAATTTTATTTAGAGAAAATAAACGAGAGATATGCAAAACAATTAAAAACTAATAAAAGCAATAAAATGTGGAAACTCAATGGAGAAAGGCCTTAGGGAATTGATTTCACCTATTAGATGCATGAATTAACTAAACGAATAATTAAGAACAAATTCGTAACAAGTTTATAAACCGAGGATTATGAATAATTAAAAGCCTCTCCCGAGTGCAATTAATCCTTTAAGCAAATTAAGAAATTGATATCCCTATCTAATTTCAATAATAAGCCTAAGCAATAAGAACAACCCTCATGACGGTTTCTCAAGCAATTCCTAATCTCCCGATTTACGAATTACCTAAGTCATGCAATTGAAAGTCTAATCTAAACTACCCTCTCCTGAGCGATTAGTTCAGAAACAACAACATACAATCCGTGATCAAGAGATTATAAGCATTAATCATACGATTGCATAAATAAACCGCGTTACGAAACGTCCTAAAAAGCCGTAAATTAATCCATACAAACTAATGGCTACATCAAGCCCCTAAGAAACGAAATCTAGCTACACATGGTCTCTAAAATACAATCGAAATATGTCCCAAACATGCTACAAATCAATACAAGAAATAAGGGAGAAAGATTAAACTCGTTTGCCGTGATTCCCGTGCGTTCACGTCACGAACCTCTCGATCCAAGCTCCTCGAATCAAGCTCCCTCGCTCTCTGCCTTGTTCTGTCCATTTTCTCTCACTAGAAATCGTTTTTCTCTCTCCAAAACAGCTCCCCCAATCTGAAAGCATCGTTTTCTTTAAATACTGTCGAATCTGCGTGACAGCGTCGAGACGCTGAGGACATAGCGTCGCGACGCTGTCGCGCGTACGCCCTAATTAAATCTGGAAAGTTCGCAGCGTCGAGACGCTGTGGAGGTAGCGTCTCGACGCTGACCCGAATGCGCGCGCCTCCTGACTTGCGCCCAGCGTTGAGACGCTCCAAGGGCTAGCGTCTCAACGCTAGGCCTTTAATTTCCTTTTCTTTTCTATTTTCTTGGCCCGAACTTATTCTTTTAGCTCCAAAATCATCGGTAACGCTAAAAAATGTCTAATTCCATTGAAATACTTGATTCCTACAAAACAAAATCAAATAGAGATAAAAATGCCCAAATAATACTCAAGACTAACAGTAAAATTATCTAAAATATAGCACAATAAATTGCGCTATCAGGGCTTAATCCTGCAATTTAGAAGCTGAAAAGGAACGGGTAATCTACATTTGAACTCAAACAAGCATGGACACAAACTAAAACTCGAAGAGGTTAAGTGGGTCTTAGGCCAACTTATCGAAATCGCTCAAGAGAGACGAAATTGAGCTCGTGGGTCTCCTCACGGCTGGATCGTAGATCAACACTGCCCGAGTTAGGAGGAAACGCATGGGAGGGAGCGAGGGAGAGGGAGATCTCGGCGGCGGTGGCGCGTCAGCTGGGCTCACGCCTCACACGAGAGAGAGGAACCGAAGAGAGTGAGGGACTGTCGAGAGGGAGAGAAGCGCGTGTTGAGAGAGGGAGAGAGGGAAAATGAGAGCGGCGGCGGTTGGTTCAACGAACGGACGTGAGGACGCAGCTGAACAGGGACGGCGGCGGCTGGGCAAGGGAGGTGGCGACTGCTGAAGCTGAAACGACAAGGGAAGGGGGGTGGGGTCACGCAAAAGAGAAAGAGAGATGGAAAGCTCTACGTTTTTTTTTTCTTTTCTATTCATTTAATAAAACAAAACCCACATTAGAATCTCTAAAATTGGCCAACCACTTGCTTGATTTCCTCACTAAGCGTGGAAGTTCAACGCCTTGATCTGACCTAACTGCCAACTGATAATTATCAAGCCTTTTAGGGATAAATCAATTTAACGCCATAATTAAACTGAAAAATCAAAACTCCAAGTGCCTTAATGTAATTAAATAATTTCATAAGTACAAGCCAAATAAGATTACACTATTCGACTATATAAGAAATTAATTACATTGAAAAGCACTGGGCGTCACATAGGGCATAAAACCCAACATAACCGAGCTAAGTGAACCGAGTCAATTCTTATATGAGTCAACCAAGTTGATATTTCCTAAAGACTCTATGTCAACATGGTATAAATAGATAATTATAAAAGTCTGAAAGGTAAGCTAATAAGTTCCAAAAACTTTTGTTACATACAAAAATCTTCTAATCTAACTTAAGCATCAAACCCTGTGTGACAAACATCACACCGGTATTTGCAATTCCTTGTGTTTTGCAGGTATTGTACTGATAGCACCTAGAAAGCGCTATTTTATTCTCATGATTTTGTGCTAGTTTGATTAGTTTTAACGCTTAATTTGTGCAATTTGTAGGATTTCAAGCACAAAAGGTCGAGAATGCATTTCGGGTGAAAATGAGCTAAAAAGAGCTAAATTGGAGTTAATTTGTGAAGTTAGAGCTCAAGACATGAAGAGGAGGCCATGATCAAGAAGGTGTAGCGTCAAGACCCTAATTCCTGGCGTCAAAAAGCTCAAGAAGCTGGAAAATAGCCAATCCACCCGAGATGGTAGCGTTGAGACACTACCCAAAAACGTCTTAATGCTACGGAGCACACCTGCCAAACGAATTACTGTTTCAGCTTCTTTTCTCTAAGTAGCATCAAAACGTTGTGAATGTGTTAATATCTAACATGTGGAAGCAATTTTGGATCTTAGGCACTTAATAACTTCAATTTGATCATACAAAGCATGTTGTTCATATGAAGAAAAACAGGGGCGCAGTGAGTACCAACCTCTTTGTTCTTCAAATTGGATGAATTGGTTGCTTGTTTTTCTTCACCAAATTGTCACGAACCACCACTTGATCTTCCTTGCTATCTTCAACCTTTGGAACGAATTGTGGGATCCCCTAGTGATAGAATTTGGAAGGAAAAGAGACTGAAAACCAAGCTTCAATGGAGGTTTTGAGTTCTTGAGTTTGGACGAGATTTTGGTAGCATTTTCCTATGGATTCCAACCTTGTTTCTTCAGCAAATTCACCTCCATTTATAGAGGGACTAAAGCTGAGAAGAAGCACCAAGATTTGACACCAAATTACCCAAGATTAAGTGGGTAATTTGGTTTGGGTAATTTGGTGGCTTAATGAGGGGGAGTGCATGAGTTTAGTCACCATGCACTCCACCTCCTAAAATTCAATTTTAATTTCTTAATTCAAATTAAATTGAATTTTAGTTTATTTAATTTCCACAATTAATAATATGAAAATTAAAATCCAATTTTGAATTTGGAATTTTAAACTAATTAAAAATAATTAACAATATAATTAATTTAATATCTAATATTAAATTAATATTTTGCTACTAATCTCGAACATTTCCGAAATGTTATTTTTCAACCATGAATCCCTATTCATGTGCTAGATATTTAAATCATATTTAAATATATTAAATCTCTCATAGCTCGGTTTATCCAAAACCCAACGTGTTACTAATATCAAATGTGACCAACCATTTCCCTGAATCGAATTTGAACTTATTCTAATTCCTTCCGTCATATTGTTCCAAAGATTATTGATCTCAAGCTAGCAAGGGGACCTAATGGACCTACAGATCATAGGCTCCAACGGTTCGAGGTTTAACCGGTTAAACCCTTTTAACCTAGTTAACCAACATCCGTTAACTACCGGGTCACTCTACTATAGCCTAGTAGTTGAACTCCTCTCACTGTAGATATATTTCCACTCACTCGATATAACCATGATTAGTAAGTCAATCCTTCACAGGTCGTTCGTAACTATAGCTAGGTCAAAGGTCTGTTTTACCTCTATAGCACATCTTGATTCCTTAATTCCACTGGTCCTCTAATGAACAATTTGTTTATGGTCCAACCAATAAACTGTTGGGTTTTATGCCCTAAAACTCGTAGATAGTGAATGTAACCGTTGACCAGATATTAATGAAATAATATTGATATATTTTTCCATTAAATGTTATTAGTTATTTTATATTTGTCTTTGAATAAAAATAACCCTAATCCAATAAACTAGACATCCTAGGCTGTAATATGAGTCTTGAACTATATGTAGCGACATATGGGATCATTGTTCAAGAAACAGCCTAAAGGGTCTATAGTATAGGGATAAGACTGGGTGCCTTATCCTGGCGACACTATGGATACGACCCACTTTGTATTTGATACAAACGCTATGATCCAACGCGTTCATGTAGGAGACATGCGAGTGGGGGTATCCTATGCAATGAGTTTGCATAAGACCGGACTGCGAAATAGTAACCACTGGTTATAACACCGTTAACTAGTTGGTTTTCTATTTCACTAGGACGACCTAGACAACTTAGTCTTAATCCTGAGTTGATTATGGACTCCTGCTCATGAGAGATTGTCCTTTGATTTGCATGGGTGAGAGTGGCCAATACGCCGACTCAATAAGCCTACCATTTTGGGGACAAGACCGAATGGGGAGCTGGGAACATAATCATACAAGATGGAATTCACTCCTTCCCGACTTTAGGGAAGCAGATGAGTGTTCCCTTAAGTGGTTACTCCGAGTCTTGAACAAAGGTCCCTACCCTCTCAATGGCATGAGAGGGTTTTCTGTTTGATGGTTGGACCACAAACAGGTTGTTCATTAGAGGAAAACTGGTACTTAAGGAAATAGAAGTAACCCAGGGGTAAAACAGTAATTTGACCCAGCTGGTGTTACAGACACTCGTGAAGGACTAACTAGTCGATATTGGTATATATCCGTGGACACAGAAAATATGTCTGCAGTGAGAATAGTGCAACTGTGAGTCTATAGTGGAATGAACACACAGTTAACAAATATTGATTAATGTGGTTAATGAGTTTGACCAATTAATCTCACATCGTTGGAGCTACTGATCTGCAGGTCCATTAGGTCCCACTGGTAGCTCATAAAGTAATTTGAGGCAACTAAGTAATAAATGTAAATTGAAAATGTTCAATTTACTAAGGGAAACAAAGATAATATATATTGATATATTATTATGAGAGAAATTAATATTTGAAGAAATTCAAATATTAATATAAATTTATGGAAGTTTGAAAGAGTTCAAATAATGAATTAATTAATTTAAGGCCTAAAATCTATTTAGGCAAATTAATTAATTCAAGGCCGGAAATTAAATATGTGATATTTAATTGGTGGTTAATTAATTAAAGAATTCATTAACCGGGAATTAATCTATTATGGAAATAATTAATCACTTAAGGAAGTGATTAATCATTTATTGAAATGATCTAATCACTTATGGAAGTAATTAGTCATTTGTGGAAAAGATTAATCAATTATGGAATTGATTGATCATGGATTGATTAAATAAGGAATAAGATTGAATCAATTTTGGAAAAGATTGATTTAATTGAATATTTTATTCATGGTCTCTCTTCTATAAATAGAACACTAGACCTAATTGGTCCAGGACATTATCCTTTTGCTCTTAGACTCTCAAGACAAGATCTAGAATTCTCTCTAGCCTCCCTCTTAGAGAAAGACTCCCACAAGTCTTTTGCCTCCTAGACTTAGAGACATACCAGTGTAACCTCTCTGGTTATTGTGTCAATCAAGAAGAAATTTCCAGCGATTAAAAGTCAAGGAGGCTGCTGTGTTTTCGTTCGTTGGAGCGTTGTTGGCGAAGAACGGTCAAGTCTACAACGAAGGTTTGTAACGGTTTTTTTCCTTTTCTTTAGAAAAGCATGAAAATAAATTTAGATTTATCTTTCAGCATGTTTAAACAAATTTTCCAGCAACTTTAAAGTGTGTTTAAAGTTTGTTTGAGTTTTTCGTAACGGTATTTTAATGTTAATTAATATACGGCGTAAGGTCCAATCAATGCGCTTCCGCTGCGTGGGGACTTTTATCCCCTTCATAAACAGAGTCCCACTCGAGCCAATGAGAGGGTGGGACCCCTTGTTCAAGCCTTGGAGTCAGCACTTCAGGGAACAACCTTTCTACTATCCCTGATTTCAGGTAGGAGTGAATTCCATCTTGCAATACTATGTCCCCAGCTATTCATCCAGTCTTATTCCCAAAATGGTAGGCTTATTGAGCGGCGCTGTTTGGCCACTCTCACCCATGCAGATCAAAGGATAATCCCAAACAAACAGGAATTCATAGAAAGCTCAGGATTAAGATTGAGTTACCTAAGTCATCACATGAAATAGTCAGTCTTAACAGTAAATGGCGTAAGAAAGTAAAAGTGACTTATTTCTTGGTCCGGTCCTGTGTAAACATCGTTTACACAGGATGCCCCTACTCGCATGTCTCTACATAAACGATCCAGGATCACGTCGTTTGCCTCGTTCGCAAAGTAGGTCGCATCCATAATGTTACTAGGATAAGGTACCCAGTCTTATCCATATACTATAGACCATTTAGGTTATATACTAGAAGTTGATTCCTATCCTTATCCACGATATAGTTTGAGTATTTCATATTATAACCATGGATGTTTCTATTGGATTTATAGTATATAAACAAACAATTCACTGAATAACATCTTTATTGCAAAAGGATTACAAATATTGAGTTTTAGGACATAAAACTGAACATGCTGTCTATAGCATCTCGACGCTGTAAGTGTTGCACGTGTTTCATGCCCCTCCCAACCGTCAACGTCTTGACGTTGCAAACGCTAGACATATAAAACCCACTTTTTCCTTTAGTCAATTTGGTTAGATTTTATTGATTCTTGCTTTATTTCTGGTATCTTTTCATTTCCAACTTTATATTTTACTTTTCTAGTAGTTTAGCTTAGATTTAGATGTTTAATTTTACTTTGTATCGGGTTTTAGTTGTGCCTATGGCCAGCTAAACTCATAGACGCCAATTCAGATACATGTCGGGTGTTTTAATTAGCGATGTTTGTGAGACTTTGATGTTGAATTTTATTATTATCACTGCTATCATATTTTAGATCTTGTTTCTATTACTAGCATGCACAATAAATTAGATTGACGCCCTAATCGCAACTTGTACGTTTGTAATTAGCTAATTCGGTAGCAATTAAACTGATTCATGAGCACAAGTCCCGAGAGCATTTATCTGACATCATAGTTTGCATGATAGGTTTTGGGTCTAAAATAACGTTAGGAGTGATTTAGGTCTAATTATTTCTAATGTTCTTGATCAATCCCTAGATCCTAATGCAATTGGTTAATTAATTAATTTGATGGATTATTCGAGTTAATTAATTGGCTAATTAGGTGTTAATTCCGATGGATGATGTATGATCGGGTTAGCAACTTTAAGTGGACTTAGGATCTTTTCCGAGTTAAGGTTAGATCAATTAGGTGATTAACAATGAATTTAGCCTATAATAGGAGGTAGTTTAATGATCAAACTAGCTAAATAATCCTGTAATCTCCCGAATTGGTGTTGATAAGTAAAATAAAACTTTCTCGCATTTAGTTTCTTGTATTTTAATTTCTATTTTTAATTTCATCGCAATCCCAATTTATGCAAAACCCCCATTTTCGGTTACCTTTGGACTTTGACTAATTAGAAAATAATTGATAATCGTCACTCCCTACGAACAACACGACCACTACATTGCAAAGCAGGTTAGTGTCAGAGTTTATAAATTTATGAGAGTTTGACCCTCGACAAGTCCTTCCTTCATCTACTCCCAAAAAATTAGTTGATCATGTGTGAATCAGGTGGGAAAGACCCTACCAAATTTTGGTGTTAACATTTTGCATCATCTGTGGGGACAAGAATAATGCTCTACGCTATAATACACCAAGAATTGAAGATGAGCAAAAATCTAAATCGCATATAGGAAGTTAAAGATCTCGATGAAGGTCGACATCGTTGAAGAATAAGAATTCGAGGTTAGGCCTTTGATAAACCTACGATCCACATGGATCCGACCCTACCTGTACCCACATGGTAAGACATGAAGTAAAGATCATTGTGGTTGGAAGCCAAAGTCCGAGGAATGGACAGAAATTCATTGTGAAATGACCCAAGAGGGATCTTGTTTAATGGTTGGACTATAAACAAAATTGTTCATTAGAGGACCAGTGGACTTAAGGAACTAAGATGTGCTATAGGGGTAAAACAGACTTTTAACCTATCTATAGTAACGAACGACCTATGAAGGATTGACTTACTAATCATGGTTATATCAAGTGGAAAGAAATATATCTATAGTGAGGGGAGTTCAACTACTAGGCTAAAGTGGAGTGTCCCGATAGTTAACGGATGTTGGTTAACTAGGTTAAAAGAGTTTGGCTGGTTTAATCTCGTATCATTGGAGCCCATGATCTGTAGGTCCATTAGGTCTCCTTGCTAGCTCGAGACTAACCTTTGGAACAATGTGATGGATAAAAAATGAATTACTTTATGTTCATGTTGAGAAATATTTGTAGAGGTGATAAACATTGTCGGTACGTCAGGTTTTTGTGAAAACCGTGCATGTGAGTATTTAATATTTAAATATGATTTAAATACCGAAAACATGAATAGGGATTCATGATTGAAAATAACATTTTGGAAATGTTCGGGAATGGTGGCAAAATATTAATTTAATATTAGACATTAAATTAATAATAAATTATTTAATTAATAATTATTTTAAATTAATTTAAATTTGGAAAATTGAAATTCAATTTTCAAATTTTCAGATTATTGCACATTGAATATTTTATTATTAAATTCAAGATAAATCTGGAATTTTCAAAATTAAAAAATGGTGAAATTTTGGAGGTGGAGTGCATGGTGACTAAACCCACCCATGCACTCCTCTCACTTAAGCCACTTCAATCCCCACTAATTTGGGATTAATTGTTGTCAATCCCAGACTTCTTCTCTTCAACTATATTCCCTCTATATAAAGGATGCATTTTGCTGAAGAAATTAAGCTTGAACCTTAAGGAAATGCTGCCAAATTGAATACACACCAAACTCACCTACATGTGCTTATTCTTCAAGCTTTCTCTCTTAAATTCCATCACTTGAGGATCCCACAATCCGTTCTAAAGGCTTGAGGATAGCAAGGAAGATCATTTGATGGTTCGTGACTCGTTGGTGAAGAATAACAAGATAGAAATCCAACCAATTTCTCCATTGAATCAAGGTTGGTAAACTTACTCTGTTTTTCTTCTCATGAACAACATGCAAAGAATGATCAAATTGAACTTATTAGGTGCCTAAGATCCAAAATTGCTATCGCTTTTTAGATATTAACACTTTCATCATTGGAGCTTCTAATATGTAGGTCCATTAGGTCCCCCTGCTAGCAAACAACGAGTAAACAAGGATCACTAGTTTTGAAAGAATTTGAATAGTTCAAATTTATCAAGGGAATTGTATATGATACAATTAATATAATGTATATTGAAGTGAGAATGAAAGTAAAACAAACACAAAATAATGCAAAAAATGACAATCCAATGGAAACAATGGTCTTAGGGATGTGATTTCACCAATTGGGATTATGGATTAATTAATGGATTAACAACATGCCATGATTCATAAATCTCAGTAAACTAAAATCACACATACCTCTCCCGAGCATACATGATTCTCCCGCATGCAACTGAACCCGATATCCCTATCTAAATTCAATAACATTCAAGGCAATAAGGATAACCTTTTTAACGATTTCTAGAATTAACTATAATCTCCTGATTTCTAGCTAAATCTTAGTTATGCATAATGATTTCTAAGCTAAATCCTCTCTCCCGAGTTAGATTCAAGCACAAACATCAATCAATTTATGGCCGGTAAATTGAAAGCATTAAGGACACAAATATGCATAAATGAAATCAGTAGCATAAAACCATAAAATCAATCCATAACATGCCCGACGACTACATCAATCCCTAAGATTTCAACTTAGCTACACACAATCCTTATTACATCATAAACTAAATCTGAATCAACCATAAAAACCAACTAAAGTAAGGGATAAAAGAAATTAAACACTATGTAGGCCGAAACTGCACGTCCCCGAGACGATCCCCACGAACAATGCCTTCAATTCCCTTTCGCTCCACTTGTTTCCACCCTCAAATCAGTCTTTTTGCTCTCTTTTACGGCTCCCAAGTGTCCAAAGAGAAGTCCTCAATCAGCCCTAATCGAAAACTATAAATAGGCTGAAATTTAGTCGTAGCGTCGCGACGCTATAGGGACAGTGTCGCGACGCTGTCGCCTTATCGCAGAATCTAGAATAGAAAAACACACAGCGTCAAGATGCTAAGGTCTCAGCGTCTCGACGCTGTGACCTGTTCACGCCTAATCAGATAAGGAAAGGTAGCGTCGAGACGCTCAAGGAGCAGCGTCCCGACGCTGGTCTCCGAATGCCTCTAGTTTGACTTCTTCTTCTTTGATTTTTTTTCTTCTTTAACCTCTTTTCACCCCTCGAACATCCAATTGGCTCCAATATTAATTTCCTACAAATACAACATGAAAATGCATAAAATTTGGCCAATAAATCATGAAAGACTAGCTAAATTAATTAAGGAGAAATAGCTAGCTATGCTCGCTATCAATCGTTCAAATTTATTAAGGGAATTGTATATGATACAATTAATATAATGTATATTGATACATTATAATATAAAGTTAATCTTGAATATGATTCAAAATTAAACTATTGGCGTGCACGTTGAATGCGACAGAACGCCTCTAAGTGCAAGTATACACTGTCAAGTAATAAGTGGAGAGTACTTCGATATCGAATCCAAGGAAGAGTGGTGACTAGCTAAAAACACTTTTGCAATTTAAGAAAGCAATAACCTCATCTAAATTTGCAACCGAAGATAGTAACCAAAAAAATAATTTGATAGATGGTTTGTGATAAGAAAAAGCAAGTAAAGAAGACAGGGTAAATATATATGAGATAAGACGGGGAATTCAAATAAGTATCAACCAAGAGCCTAATATGCGCCCACCCTTGTGCCCGCAACTTACTCAGGCAATGCACACGTCTGTAGAATACTGCCTATTAGTGCCCACATAGACATGGTGCAGACAGATTGCTACCAGTTTGCTCCCGTAATTGCCCTGACAGCTTAGTTGTAAGTTAAGTCCAACTCATATTCAACGCCGTTGTAGGTGCCTTTAGAAGACTAAGCTAACTAGACACCTATTTCTAGGGCTAATTAAAACTTAGATAAGTAATGAACACGACTCTTAAAACCCTAGTGGTTCTAGTCCTATTTCTAGGATGCAAGAAACAAAGTCCTATTTCTAGGATCTTTTCCACTATTGTTTTTGCAAACTCACGCACTCAACTCCAACCTGTCGACCACCAGCTGAATACAAACTATGCTAACTTAATTGATCAGTTTAAACTAGCATATTTTGCGAGCGCAATTTGGACACATTTTCCACATCTGCTGCTTGTTCCATACTCAGCGACATTCTTTCGTTTTCCAGATTGTGGGTGCAAATCTTCAACTTCATTGCTCCGCAGAACTTTCCTTCTTCATTTGTGGGTGCATTTCAAACACAAATATGAACTTCTGCACAAAGCCATTAACTTTGATAAATTCTTACAAAAATACTCTCTTTTTACCATATTTAAGCATAAAATTCTATATTTTAAGATTTCTATCATGATACGTAGACTTTTGCTAATATTGAGTCTAAATGATATGAATTTAAGCACAAAGTCCTTGCTTTCCTAGCAATAACCTAAGTTTTTAAGGCTAAATAACACACATAAATGAGCGTCATCAACTATGGGAGATATATATTTGAATATGATTCAAATAATAATCAATGTGAATTGGATTCATGTTAAAACTATAGGTTAAAATTATTGTGAATTTGATCCACGTTAAAACTATAGGTTATGTGTGAGATGTGCATTCAAATATGATTCAAATGCACATTTAATTGAATATGAGATATTAAATTAATTAATTAATTAATTAGTTAATTAATTAAATTATATTTATTTAATTAATTAATTAATTAAATTAACTCCCAACTTTATTACTGGAGAGTGGGAAGTGAATGGATTAAAGCCCTTGCGTAGCGGAAAATTAATCAAATCATTAACTCAGTTTTTAATTAGATTCAAAATACTAGTGCGAAGGCAAAAACATACAATATCCATAACATTTATAAACTGTAAATCTAAGGCTAAGCATGCTGAATAATTAATCAAAATTAGTATTTAATCCTAATTATCATATAGAGAAAAAGAATTCAGAGAACAAACCTACATTGGGACTCTGAATTGTTTCACCAAATCTCCTATGGGAAGATCTTCTTCTTTGCTTCTCACAATCTTTGCAAATTGCACAGAGACACCACCAATATGGTTACACCGGTATTCTCATTGGGAATGGAGGCAGAAGGATGGTGGGATCCTAACTTTGATCTAGGGAATTTTTCTTGGGAGAATGACTTTTTCTTGAGAGAACTATTTTCCTCAGAGAAACACTCTACAGAGAACACACATTGTATCCTTCTGCAGATCACATTCACGCCTAGAGTGGGAAAATGAAAAACTCCCTCCACGTCTCAAGGCCGATTGGTTAGGGGAGAGACCAACAATCATGGACTTGTTCCACGTCTCATAACTAAGATATCAGTTATTTTAATTTAAAATGATTAAATTAAAATAACTAATTAATTAAATAATACTTAATTAACTATCACATTTAAATCATATTCAAATGAGCATCTCCCACATAACCTATAGTTTTAATTCAATTCATTTAATTAAATCAAATTTAGTTAAATTAAATTAAATATTAATTAATTCTCCAATTAATTAATCATTAAATTAAATATCATATATTTAATTTAACTTTATAATTGAATCATATTCGATTATATTTCTCTCATATCCTATAGTTTTAATATGAATCTAATTCATATTAAATTTAATATTTGAACTCCTTCAAATATTTAATTCTCCCATAAATTGATTTTGAATATATATTCAAAATAAATTTATATTATAAATTTTAATTAAAATATAAACTTTATATTATAATGTATTACCATACATTATATCATTTTCCTTAGTAAATTTGAACATTTCAAATTATTTTATTTACCTCAATACCCTTTACGAGCTACCAATGGGACCTAATGGACCTATAGATCAGAAGCTCTAACGATGTGAGATTAATTCACTAAACTCATTAACCAAGTTAATCAATATTCATTAACTATAGGTCATTCCACTAAAGACCCACAACTGCAGTCTTCTCACTGCAGAATATTTTTGTGTCCATGGATATTGACCAATACCGATAAGTCAATCTTTCACGAGTGTTTGTAACGCTAGCTGTGTCAAATTACCGTTTTATCCCTGGATTACCTCTAGATCCTTAAGTACCACTAATTCCTCTATTGAACAACATGTTTATGGTCCAACCAATAAATCGAAGTTCCTCTCGAGCCAGGAGAGGACGGACACCCTTGTTCAAGACCCGGAATCAACCCTTAAGGGCTCGTTTGGTTTAAAGTTTTATAGATGCCTGGGAATACTATGCCTGGGAATAAGATTGCTGGGAATCAAAGATAACTGTGTTTGGTTGTGCATGAGAATGTCATCAGGATTTTATGAGAACAAATTATGTATGTATTTATTTTTTAGAATTAATCAGGTAAACTTTATGTAATTTTAATAAATTAATTCAAATTATTAATAAAAATTAATGAAAAAATAATCATGAAATAATTTTAACGGGATAAACTATGTTAATTTAACAAATTAAAATTATTAGATTAATTTTTTAATAAATATCTTTAACTACAATAATTTAATATATTGTATCCATAAAAATTAATTAGATAAATATTTAATAATAATATAATTATTTATTTATTATAA
Source organism: Luffa acutangula (assembly GCA_036850905.1). Taxonomy (NCBI): domain Eukaryota; kingdom Viridiplantae; phylum Streptophyta; class Magnoliopsida; order Cucurbitales; family Cucurbitaceae; genus Luffa; species Luffa acutangula. The sequence continues at coordinate 23,524,834 of CM072093.1, forward strand.
GGAAATCCAAAAAAGTAATTAATTAATAATCGATAAGTAATTAATTATAATTATTGAAAAATGAATTTTTATACTAAATTCATTTAAATTATTTTAATTCAATAATTAAATATATTTTCGATAATATTAACTAATTAATTATAATTTTAGTAAATATGTAATTACATCCCTTTAATAAACTTGGACTATGTATTTGTTTAAAAGTCCTAAAAAAAATATTTGTTTAAAAAAATTTGAAATTCTTGATAAATTATTATTTAATCTAATTAAATAATTTATTATATTATTTTTAATTTAGTATCCATTAGTTAATTAATGGGAAAAATACACTTTTAGTCCTTGAGGTTTGAGTTAGGTTTCATTTTGGTCCCTGAGTTTTCAAACTCAACAATTTAGTCCCCGAGGTTTGGTTTTAGTTTTATTTTAGTCCCTCCATCCATTTTTCCGTTAAAAACTAACGGGTTGCTGACGTGGCATTATTTTTTTATTAAAAAATAATAATTTTTGAATTTTTTAAATATAAATATTAAAAATAATAAAACTATTATCATTTTATTTATTCTCTCTTCTCTCTCCTTTCCTTCTTCCTCAAGTTCTTCTTTTGTCTTCTTCAAGTTCTTCTTTTGTCTTCTTCACCATAATTTCCGGCAACCGACCGCCGCCGGCAATCTTTTTTTTGTTCGTCCTCGTGCACGCTGTCTGAGTTTCGTGCCGCCGTTCGTTCAGTCGCAAGCTTCCTCGCGCCGTTCATCCCTTCGCCGCTCGTCCAGTCGCGAGCTTACTCGTCTGTCCGTTCGTCCCTTCACCATCTAAGTTTCGTTCCAGTCGCGAGCTTCCCCATTCGTCCGTTCGTCCCTTCGCTATCTGAGTTTCGTTCCAGTCGTGAGCTTCCCCCTTCAAGCTTCAGATTTGAGTTTCGTTCGAGCGCCGTCGAGCTTCAGATCCACAGTCTTTGTCGTCAAGCTTCAGATCTGCGGCGAGGCAGTCTCGGTGGGTCGTCGAGCTTCAGATCTGCTAGCTCGTTCGTCCATTCGTCCGTTCGCCATCTGAGTTTCATTCCAGCCGTTGTCGAGCTTCAGATCCGCAGTCTTCACCGTCAAGCTTCAGATCTACTAGCTCAAGCTTCAATTTGTTTCTTTTTTAACAGTAAACGAAGTAAGGGAAGAAGAAGAAGAAAAATGGGAGAAGAGGAGAGAAAAGAAGAAGAAAAGAGGAAAAAAAGGGGACGACGGCCGGCGGCGGCTGGCGACGGTGGTGGCTGCTGGAGGTAAGTTGGGATTAGGGTTTGAGAGGGGTGAAGAAGAAGATGAAGAAGATAGGAGAAAAAAAAAGAAAAGAAAAAAGAAAAAGAAAAAAATAATAAAAAAAGAGTTTATTGTATTATTTTATTTTTAAAATTAAAAAATATATTTTTAAGTAAAAAAAATTAATGTCACGTCAGTAGTCTGTTAGTGTTTAACGGAAAAATTGACTGAGGGACTAAAAATGTAACGAAATCCAAACCTCAGGGACTAAAATGTCGAATTTGAAAACTCAGGGACCAAAATGAAACCTAACCCAAACCTCAGGGACTAAAAATGTATTTTTCCCTTAATTAATTAACTATATGCAAAATAAAATTGCATATAAAAATAAAAAAGAAGAGATGGGAAAAGAGAAAACCCATGCTTTTGCAAGGGCATAGAAAACTCTTGCTTAGGGGCATAAATGATGCCTGAGAATGCGTTATTTTCTGGGCCTACGACATAAATCTTGAAACAAACAAGGGTATTAGAAACCCTTGCCCATTCTCATCCCCAAAAACCTTGTACCAAACGGCCTCTAAGGAAACACTCATCTACTTACCCCCAATAAGGGAAGGAGTGAATTTGATCTTGTAATGTTATGTTCACAGCCCCCACTCGATCTTGCCCCTAAAATGGTAGGCTTATTGAGTCGACAAACTTGCCACTCTCACACATACAAATCTAAGGACAATCCCTCATGAAAAGGAGATCATAACACACTCATGATTCAGATTGAGTTACCTAGGTCATCTTATTGAAATAATAAACCTATCTAATTAACGGCATTACATCTAGTGATTACTATTTCGCGGTCTAGTCTCATACAAACTTATTACATAGGATACACCCACTCGCATGCCTACTACATGGATGCTTTGGATCATTACATCTATATCGAATACAAAGCGGGCCAAATCACATAGTGTCACCAGGATAAGGTACCCAACTTTATCTCTATACTATAGACCTTTTAGGTTGTTACTTGAACACTCATCTCCGTATGTCCCCACATACTTGTTCAAGTTTCATTTAATTAACCTTGGATCTTAGTTTATTGGATTTAGGGTTAATTAATGCAAAACTCAAATAACACATTCAATAATAAATTACTGAATAACTCAAATAACACTTTATTGAGATGAATTAATTTGTTTCATTTACTATCCACGAGTTTTAGGGCATAAAACCCGACAATATATGAGTAACTCCCCCTTCTCTCTCCTTAAATGTAGAAGGTCTGCATTGAAGAGAGGTTGCCTCACAATATCTCTCGCTCCCAAAATTAACAAAGATAAGAATCTTTCTCTATAAAACTTCCCTTCCACTTTCAAAAGGATGTTCCCACAAACTGATTCTTGTCCAAGAGAATAGTGGGGAAGCCCTTTCGGTGGTGTCCAATTGGTGTTCAAAATTTAGTGTCGTTCATGACTACTGTTCGTGGAAAGGAAGAAATTGCTGCTTGTTGAATCTCGTTTGTTGGGTTTTATGCCCTAAAACTCGTAGATAGTAAATGTACATTTGACCGAACATTAATAAAAGTAGACACCCTATTTGGTCCGGCTTGATTTTTTGGTTTATACTATGCTTTTACCTTATCATTTTTTTTAATGTATATATATCATGATTAGTTTTGATATTTGTCATTTGTTAAAAAATAAAAATATAAAAAACTTATTAAAAAATATCTTCCAACTACCTTCTTTTAAATGTTTTTTTTCTTCCTTATTTTTCTCATAATTTCCCCCACCAACGTATCTTTCTCCCTCACCTCTCACCCTCATTCCCATGTTCTCCCCCTTTTCTTTCTACTTACTGTACTATTTGGGGGAGTGACAACACTATAAATTGAAGCTCCATGAAGGAAGTAAAGGGGGAGAGGAAAGCTAAACAAGAAAGAAGTAAGCAAGTTTGGAGGTAAAAGATAAAAGGGAATGGGAGGAAATTTGGGTATATCTTCATTTTGAACCCCCACTTTCTCTCTCCAACCCTCACTCTTCTCTTTTCTCCTCTTTCCATGAAAATTGTCTTATTCCTCCACCCAAACTCATTTTCTTCTTCCTCCATGAAAACTCCTTTTACTCCATAAAAATATACTCACTCGCGAATCTGTAGCTCCGACCCAAGCACCTGCAACTTCCATTCCAACGTCTTGACTATGGAGGAGAAGGGTGAGAATCAAGGACATTCAAAAAGAAAAAGAAAAGAAGAACACAAGGGGAAGAAAAATCGTGAAGAAGATTGGGAGGTGGAGGAGAAAAGAGAGAGAATAAAGGTAGTGGACCCCACTTTATTTTTAATTTTTTTTCCATCATTTTGATCAATTCTTTTTTTTTAAAGTTATTTATTTATTCATGTATTTTGTGTTTTTGGGAGTTTATTTCATTCAATTAATTTGTTTTAATTTAGAATTCCAAATCTGTTTTTTAAATTGGATTTTGATTGAATCTTCAAATCAAATTTCTATTTGGATTTTAATTAGAAGTTTCCAAATTAATTCAATTGTTTTTAAATTGAATTCTATTGTCAATTTCAATTGGATTTTAATAGGAGATTTTCAACTTTAAATTAGATTTCTTTTAATTGAGGTTTAACTTCAAATTTCTAATTTAAATTTGAATTTGTATTTCCTTAATTAATTTCTATTGGACAATAATTAAAATTTTCAATTTATTTTAAATTTGGAATTTTAACACTCTCAATTTGATTTTACTTTGGATTCTCAAATGAATTTCAATTTGAGTTTAATTTAGATTTCAAAATCAATTTCAATTTGATTGGAAATTCAGTTTTGTTTTTCAAATAAATTTCAAAATATGTTTTGATTGAAATTCCGAAATCAATTTAATTTGAAATTTCAATTTTCCCTCAATTAGTTTTAATCTTGAATTCAAGGAGTTTCAAAGTGATTTTGAATTTTTCAAATGAATTTCAAATTGTATCTCATTAACCTAGAATTTCTGAGCAAAAATTCAAAATCGATTTTAATTTAGAATTTCAAAATCAATGTCAATTTGGTTCTAAATCAAAGTTTCCAAGTCAATATCTTTTGCTTTTATATTGAAAATTAATTTCAATTTTAAATTAAATCGGAAATATATTTCAAAGGTTAAATCAAATTTCAAAAAACATTATCTAATATTTTGAAAAGCTAAAATAGATCGATTATGAAAACTTTGAAGCTAATTTTGTCTAAGAACGGGTACTTAAGCTGACCGAAAGGGAACACCCTGCCTGGAAATTAGCCCAAAGTTTAACTATCGATTATTTTGCAATCAAAATTTAAATTTGATTAACTTAGATCTTTTCAAATCAATTTCAATTTGATTCTAAATTGAATTTTCCAAATGAATTCCAAAATGATTCTACTTTAGTTATTTCAAATGAAATTTTAATTGAATTTTATTTAAAAATGAAAAAATATTTTTTTTTCGTTGTGGTGTCATACCACTCATGATTATTAGTTCACATTTTATTGTTGAAATGTGAAATAATAGATGTGAGATAAAATAACTCATGTATAACCTATGACGGAGTCAAATTCTTGAGGTGACAAATTTTCTTTTAATTAAAAGAAGATTTCAACATGACAAATAATTATTGGGTATAACCCCACTCACTATATCAAAACCTTACTTTAATTTTTAAAGCTAAGGTAAGATCAAGTGAGACATTTGTTTATTTATTTATTTATTTTTCTCCAAAATAAAGGACTCTTTCATGTTATAAAAGGATAATTTTAAAATAAAATGTGGTAACCGTTTTTTAAACGGGTGTTGTAGGGTGCTAACACCTTCCCTACACTCAATCGACTCTCGAGCCTAATTTTTGGTTTTCAAAGACCGTTTTTTCTTTAAAATGGGTGACCAATCACACCCCAAGATGATTGGTGGCGACTCCAAACCTCTCCTCTCGAAAGAAACCCTTAGAGAAGTACGTCGGCCGCTCCGCGTCGCGATGACGTTGCGACAGCTTGGCGACTCCGCTGGGGATTTTAGAGAGTCAAGCCACTTCAATTTTATTTTTCTATTATCCTTTTATTAATTTATTTGGTTTATTATCTTATTTTATTTTTTTATAGTTTATTTATGTAATTTTACTTTTTTAGATCATCATGCATTTCACACAATCCGGGCTATACCTTTAGGATTAGAACCGAGGATGTAGTAGTGTCGACCTTCGAAGGGACATAATTGTCCTCGTGTAGGCGCACGAAAAATCCTCACTCAGGTTAGTTCATATGTTATTTTATAACATTTGGATTAATTTGAGAGCCTTTTATCCATTAGAGTTAGAATCTTTATACCCTCACTTCATTCTCATAGTTCTGGGTCATTTATTTTGTATTATCATTATTTTTGTGGGTTAATCATGGTCATTAGGTTTCAACTCTTTCTTTGTTGATGTCATCTTACCTTCATTTTTTAAGGCTTTTATTAAAAAAATGAAGTCATTTTTATCCTCGTTGTTTTGAAGAAAAACTTCTTTAGAAAATAAGAAGCCTTCCTTTTTTTTCTTAGAAGGGCTTTCTTTAAAAATAAAAGTCTTTTCCATTTTTCGTTATTTTTTTAAAAAGAAAAAAATCAAGTATTCTTATCTCTTCCGTTTCTTTTAAGGGTTTTGTCTCTCTTTCTTTTGGATTTTTTTTTTAAAAGGGAGAAAATCTCTTTGAAATGAAGGTTTTTTTTTTCTCCTATTCAATTATTTTCCATCTCGTTCAGTCCTTGGCCATTTTTTTTTATCTCAGTCCCCTTAAGTTATGCATCACATTCGAAATTAGTAATGTCGACCTTCGAAGGGACATCATTGTCCTCGTGTAGGCGCATAAAATTTTTTGCTCAAGTTAATTTAATCGTTATTTTATAACATTGAATTAGTTTGAGACATTTTTTTCCTAGGGTTGGAATTTTAATCTCACATTATCCTAACCCCTCATGTAACTCATTTGTTATTTTATAACATTTGAATGAATTTGAGACATTTTTCCTTCTAGGATTAGAATTTTATCCTCAGATCATTCTCCATCACTCAAGTTAATTCCATTGTTTTTTTATAATATTGAGATTAACTTGATATCCTTTTTTGTTTAGGATTAGAATTTTAATTTCACATTATCCTCACCACTCAAGTTAATTAAGTTGTTATCTTATAACATTGAAATTGATTTGAGATCCTTTGTTTCAAGTCAAGTTAATTCAATTGTTATCTTATAACATTGAAATTAATTTGGGGATCTTTTGTTTTCTAGGATTAGAGCTTTATCCTCACATCATTTCACCAATCAAGTTAATTCAATTGTTATTTTATAACATTGAATTGATTTTGAGGTCCTTTATCAGGGTTTGAATCATCCTCATCGCTTTTACAATTCTTTGGTCAAATATCTTTTGTTATTTGAAAAAAAATATATTTTATTATTTTCATTTTATCATTTCTTGTGAAACAAAAAAAAAGATTATTAATATATTTTCTTTTTGGAGACAATAGGATCTTTTGTAAAAAAGAAAAGAGGACAAAAAGAATTTCTTTTATTAGCTTTTTATTGTTTCATTTCTTTTTTTTTTTAAATAAAAAAAAAGAAAAAAGAAAAAGGATTCCCTTTAACTTGAGTGAATCTCTCATTTAAAAATTTTTATTTTTCCATTTTTTTAAGAAATAAATTGTGGAGATAAACTTTCACCTTGAAATAAATTCTCCATATGCCTTTCAGAAAAAGGAAAAATTCTTAGATTTTTTTTTCTTTTCTCTTTCCTCCTTATAGATTTAAGTTGCACATCTAGCAAATATTTGAGTCTTAGGAGTCATGCATATAATTTAGGTTCATTTCATTCATGACCTTTGGGATCATATTTTTCATGATGAAGTAGTGTCGACCTTCGAGGGGATATAATTGCCCCCGTGCAGGCACATGAAAAATCTTTACTCAAATTAATTCTTTGTTATTTTATAACATTGAAATTAATTTTTGAACTCTTAAAGGTTCAAATTTCTCACTTTATTAGGGTTAGAATAATCTTCATGTCACCCTTCATCACAATATTTTCTTCATAGACCATCATCTAGGGTTAGGGCATTCGTATGATAGAGGTAGTGTCGTTTTTTAATACCCTCGTTCCTCATATCCACTCATTCATCATAAGGATCCTGAGTACATCTTTAGAACAAGAGTGTCATGCATGTGGATCCATGTTCACATTTGCGTAAAGTTGTGACACATTGACTCTCATGCAAACACAAAGAATATGTCACTCATGTTTATGGTTAGGAGACATTTTTTCTCTTCATAAGATGCATTTAGAACATAGTAGGCATTTTTCATGCATTTTAATCCATGTTTACAATTTACACATTTCTCCCATACATCATTATCTCATATTCCATGTCAAGGTCATTAAAAAAAAAAAACTTCTTGCATTTTTGACTCAATAATGGCATAGTATCTTCTCATGCATCAATCTTCATTCTTCGATCACATCATTCAGTTGCATTTCATGAAAAAAAACTTGCATAGTTCTTTTATTTTGTCTTTTTCTAAAAGTGAATGGCTCAACAACCACATGCTCGTCGTTCTTACAAACTACAAGGCAAAAACATGGAAGGACAGGATGTTGAGCAGTCTCATGAACAAGAAATGAAAATTCTCTCTTTTGGAGAATGGTGAAACAGTGGCAGATGTCTCTCAATCTGACATCCCAGTCAATAATCCTGGTGACTCACCTCATTCACACAAGTCAGAAATACCTCTTTGTCAGTCAACTAGAGATTTCACTCAACCACAGTCATCACCCCCCTTCAGCAAGCTATCAGTTTTTCAAGAGGGTCAATCTAGCATAAGTCGTCAAACTGAATCTGCGTTCCAGAAACCTATCCCACTGAAATCAACTTCCAATGTTCCTAAACTTCATAATCCTGTAATTTGAAGAGCCTTGACTGGAAAAGGTAAAAAGTTATTACCAAGAAAAGGTTGAAATGCTTGAGAAAAGATTAAATGTGATTGGAGGAGCTAACATCTTTGGTAATGTTGGTCCTATCCATTTATGTCTGGTGTCAAAGATTTTTATTCCACCCAAATTCAAAGTACCTAAGTTTGAAAAATATGATGAGATGTCTTGTCTCAAAAGCCACCTCGTTATGTATTGCAGAAAGATGTCAGATTATTCTCAAAATGACAAGCTCCTCATACACTATTTCCAAGATAGTTTGATTGGTCTAGCATCTTGTTGGTATATGCAATTAGACAATACACACATTCGTTCTTGGAGGAGTTTGGTTGATTTCTTTTTGAAGCAATACATGCATGATGTAGACATGACTCCTGATCGATTAGACTTGCAGAACATGGAGAGGAAGGAGCAGAGAGCTTTAAAGAATATGCTCAAAGGTGGAATGATACATTTGCATAAGTACACCCACCTTTAATTAACAAGGAATTGACAACTATGTTCCTTAATACCCTTGAATCTCCCTACTATGATTGAATGATAGGAAGTGCATCCACCAATTTTTCAGACATCATGATGATTGGAGAAATAACAGAATACGAGGTTAAGCATGGAAGGATATTCGATAATGGAATTGAATCTTCAATCGAAGACGAAGAAGACTGCTCAAGGGATCAACAAGTCCAAGTATAGGAAATCGGTAAAGTTCTCCTCAAAGTTATTTCACTCATTCACCAATTTTGCAGCATAATCCACAACCAACAATGTTGACTGTTTCTCAATCATAATGGTTAGAGGCAGCAAAGGTGGAGAATGTCAATCCAATACCAATTGTGTTTATCGAGTCTTCGTCGTGCTTATTTAGGAAAAACCTATTGGTACTCATGCTTACAATACCAATTCAATCTATCCATATCCAAAGTAATGTGATCCCAATATCATGGAAGAGCTTTAGGTCATGCTTGAAAGAATCGAAGAATCATGTGCAAGATCGAATGAAGGCAGTTCAGACGTTAATCACTAGAGTTTGGGGATTCTATTCATCGTGAGAAGAAATATTTAGTGTATTTAATTATTCTTCATTATTAATAAAGTCTCTACTTCTCTTTGAATTGTCTTTAAGATTATGAAATTCAAGGATAAACAGGGGCCCATGACTCAAGAACACATGCATGAAATATGATTATCATAAGTTAGCTAAGTAGTCAGGAAGAACGTGGGCATGTGAAAATTGAGCTATTTTCTTTTGGTCAATGTTTCATCATACATGCATTTATGCATCATTCATTTCATATGTTTTTCAAAAGAAAGAAAGTTTTTTTTTTTTTTTTTTTTTTTTTTTTTTTATTATTATTGCAAACAGAAGTAAAACCACATGTTTCTTCCATAAAATTTTTATCATCAAAGCTTACTTTGATCATTCTTGTCAGTTAAGACATTAGTAATAATCTTGGACAACCATAGTGAGTTTTCATTTGGAGGAATGGTGAAAAAATAAGACAAAAAAGGAAAAAAGCAAAAAAAAAAAAAAAAAAAAGAAAAAGAAAATGAATGCTCTCACTACTCTCACCGAGAAAAGGGAAAATGGTCAAGTCTCAATCATTTTTGTTGCCTTCTGAATGATTTTCACATTTCATTGTTGCAAAACCATAGCCTCAATTAAAGGCAATTTTATCCTGACCTCCATATTTCTCATGTGCTAAAGAATTCATATTATAATACCTCATCGAACAAGGTTTCAATTTTCACATTAGGATAAATACCCCTTATAGTGGGGATCTAAAATTACTCACTGAAAAACCTTGAGCCTAACCCACCACACATGTGATTTTGTGGTAAGCCAACATGAATTTTTTATTCACCATCAAACCCTTTGCTAAACTCATCACGTATAGCTGCGGTGAATCTCCATATTTGTCTATCCACTTGAGAGCTTTTTGTTAAGTCTGTCACATCTAACCATGTGACAAACATTTCAAAGTATCCACCCAATATTACCAAGAGACCTTCAATAGTAATGAAATAGGAATTAGACTCTTATGATTTACTGCTTCATAATTAAGACTTGTAGTTGTTTGAGTATTCCTATATTTCAACTATTTTTCAATTACATGCTTCCTACCATTTCTATCTTTTGTCTTCTCTCCTTTTATTAGAAGGTGACTCCAAGACTAAGGACGATAATCTTGAGAACTTGGACTTAGTAACTTGAGAAATTGTCTCGAAGTCTCAAATTCTTTCAATGAGTTTTGTCTGAGAAATAACCCTTCATGGTACCAAGGAACATCGGCAAAGAAACAACATGGAGTGATTATTGAAATTGGCAAAGGATAACTTACGCAGGATTGATCTTTTATATGTGATTGCACCATATTCTGCTAGTCATGAAAAAATATTTTTGGCCTAAAAAAGAGAAATGAAAAAAGAAGAAAAAAGAGAAAAAGGAAAAAGAAAAAGAAAAGAAAAAGAAATGTACAAGGCCAGGATAATTCTTAAATTGCATGATTGGGGGAATCAATATAGATCAGGAGGTTATACCAACAAACAGTTTGAAGATTTTCTTTATCAATCATCAACTGAGCAAGAATCTTCATTGCTACACTAGGGCAAAGTCATCGTCACTAGACTAGGGCAAAGCCAACATTATTAAATTGGAGCAAGAACCTTCATTGCTACACTGGGGCAAAGCCATCGTCACTAGACTGGGGCAAAGCCAACATTATTAAATTGGGACAAAGTTTTCATCACTATACTGGCGAGACAAAGCCATCGCCACTACGTGAGAGTAAATCCTTCATAACTATACTGGGGCAAAGCTTTCATCATTACGTTGGGGCAAAATCGTCATTATTAAACTGAGCAAGAATCTTCATTGCTACACTGGGGCAAGGTCATTCAACCATTTATGCAAGTTTTTCTAGACTGGGGCAAAGACTAAGTCAAGAGAATCACACTTCTCTTACGAAAAATCTTTCAATCTCGAGCGGTTCTCCACATTCAAGAATAGAAAGTTGAATCATATTTTCATAGAAGAATCACATTCAGGGAAAGGACAATCACAATAATGAGGGTTTTTCATCAAAGAACTCGAGCTGACTTGAAGAAAGAAAGAGATATATGAGATGATCTATTGAGGAGCTACTCCTTGTTCTCACAATGGTAGTCCAAAGGAATGGGGTCACCTTAGCACATATTTTCATTTGAATCATATTCTAGTATGTGAATGTTCAAAATTATGCTCAATCTCTTATTGTTCAAGAGATTTTTTTATAAATGCATTTGCGATCCATGTTTTCCTTCTTCATTCTTTTTTCTTCGAAAAAGAAACTTGCTTTCTTTGTTCGACTATCATCCTCGTTTGTTTCTAAGCCAAATTCATTTTCCTGTATCCAATCTTTTGTCCACTACAAGGCTAAGGTTATGAAGCAGTTGAATCAAGTAAGATGTTTAATGCTATGAATTACCATTGATAGTTCTCTAAACTAGCACATGAGACACTTCTAAAAAAGCCCACCATACCTGATATGATTGAGCAATCTATGATTGACATATATGTTTCCTTTCAGATTGAGCAATCTTTGATTAACATACATGATCCCTTTCAAGTGAAGGCATTCAAAAATAGAGAAAAGAAACAAGATAAACAAAAAGAAAGAAATGAAAGAAAAAAAAAAGAAAAAAAAAGAAAAAATGTTTCCCTCCAATGATGACTACGAGGTTCTCCTTTGATTCCTTTCTAAATATTGATTGATAAGAATGATGAAAGTAAGCAATGATGATCATTTTGTTAAATATGGAGAACACATTTGGTTATCTTAATTGATTTCACAAATCAAGCTCAAAAAATTGTTTACCAATTCAACATCGTTTGCATCGCTATTTCTCTCAAAAAATTTGTTTTCATACCGCGGAGTTGGTGAAAATGGATCACATGAATATCATGCATACATCTACCTTTGACATGCATATATGCATCCCCTATATCATGCCTTTAGAGTCGAATTTATTTACTTAGTCAATTCATCATCAGGGCATCTCGTCATACATGGTTAGTTGCATTATCCTTGCTTAGAGTGGTCAATGAGTATGTTCCAACCATGACACTGGGGCAAAAGCACACATTTATTTCACGTAGGATATTCACATGAAAATGGTGCATTATATCTTACATAAATGTTATATCTTGCCTTTACATATCTTCACAACCTCTTTTGAGTGTGTTATCTCTCATTTTAAGACGATTGTTCATATGTAAAACTCTCATTTTGGACATGCTCCATTCATGAAAATTTTCAATATGCTCAAAGGAATCTTTTATTTCTTATAATTGAATATTTTCATTTTTGGCAACTAAGTTTTGAAATAAAAACCGTTGTCTCATTTTAAAACAAATTTCTGAAATACGAAATCCATGTTTTAAAATCTTTCATTTTTGGCAACTAAGTTTTGAAATAAAAACCGTTGTCTCATTTTAAAACAAATTTCTGAAATACAAAGTCCCTGTTTTAAAATCTTTTCCTTTTCGGCTACTAAGTTTTGAAATAAAAATCGTTGCCTCATTTTAAAACAAATTTCTGAAATACGAAGTCCCTGTTTTAAAATCTTTTCCTTTTCGGCTACAAAGTTTTGAAATAAAAACCGTTGCCTCATTTTAAAACAAATTTCTGAAATACGAAGTCCCTGTTTTAAAATATTTTCTCCTTTTTGACAACTAAGTTTTGAAATAAAAACCGTTGTCTCATTTTAAAACAAATTTATGAAATACGAAGTCCCTGTTTTAAAATCTTTTCCTTTTCGGCAACTAAGTTTTGAAATAAAAACTATTGCCTCATTTTAAAACAAATTATGAAATACGAAATCCATGTATCTTTTTCTTTTTGAAAACTAAGTTTTGAAATAAAAACCGTTGTCTCATTTTAAAACAAATTTCTGAAATACGAAATCCATGTTTTAAAATCTTTCCTTTTTGGCAACTAAGTTTTGAAATAAAAATCGTTGTCTCATTTTAAAACAAATTTTTGAAATACGAAGTCTCTGTTTTAAAATCTTTTCCTTTTTTACAACTAAGTTTTGAAATAAAAATCGTTGTCTCATTTTAAAACAAATTTCTGAAATACGAAATCCATGTTTTAAAACCTTTCCTTTTTGGCAACTAAGTTTTGAAATAAAAATCGTTGTCTCATTTTCAAACAAATTTCTGAAATACGAAGTCTCTGTTTTAAAATATTTTCCTTTTTGACAACTAAGTTTTTAAATAAAAATCGTTGTCTCATTTTAAAACAAATTTCTGAAATACGAAGTCCCTGTTTTAAAATATTTTCTCCTTTTTGACAACTAAGTTTTGAAATAAAAACCGTTGTCAATTTATGAAATATGAAATCCATTTCATTTTCTCTTGGTTTAATCGAACCCTGCTGACTAGTAGAGGTCGTAGCCTGGTCAGAGTCAGGTCCATTCTCCTTTTCTTTTGGATAAATCGAACCCTATTCTTGTTTAGTGGTCGAAGCCTGGTCAGAGTCAGGTCCATTTCATTTCCATTTCTGTCAGTTAAATCGAACCCTACTAGGTAGTAGAGGTCAAAGCTTGGTTATAGTCAGGTCCATTCCATTTTTTTTCCCGGTTAAATCGAACCCGACTATTCAGTCGAGGTCGAAGCCTGTGTCAATCCAGGTCCATTTTCAATTTTTCTCTCAGTTAAATGGAACCCGACTATTCAGTCGAGGTCGAAGCCTGTGTCAATCCAGGTCCGTTTTCAATTTTTCTCTCAGTTAAATCGAACCCGACTATTTAGTTGAGGTCGAAGCCTGTGTCAATCCAGGTCTGTTTTTTTTTTCCCAGTTAAATCGAACCCGACTATTCAGTCGAGGTCGAAGCCTGTGTCAATCCAGGTCCATTTTCAATTTTTCTCTCAGTTAAATGGAACCCGACTATTCAGTCGAGGTCAAAGCCTGTGTCAATCCAGGTACGTTTTCAATTTTTCTCTCAGTTAAATCGAACCCGACTATTTAGTTGAGGTTGAAGCCTGTGTCAATCCAGGTCTGTTTTTAGTTTTTTCTCTCGGTTAAATCGAACCCGACTATTGAGTTGAGGTCGAAGCCTGTGTCAATCCATTTCCTATTCTTGTTTAGAGGTCGAAGCCTGGTTAGAGTCAGGTCCATTTCCTATTTCACTTTGTTGGTTAAATCGAACCCTATTCTTTTTTAGAGGTCGAAGCCTAATCAGAGTTAGGTCCATTTTCATTTCTTTTGGTTAAATTGAACCCTACTAGGTAGTAGAGGTCGAAACCTAATCAGAGTTAGGTCCATTTCTATTTCGTTTGGTGAAATCGAACCCGACTATTGAGTTGGGGTCGAAGCCTGTGTCAATCCAGGTCATTTTCAATTTTTCTCTCAGTTAAATCGAACCCTGCTAGTTAGTAGAGGTCGAAGCCTGGTCAGAGTCAGGTCCATTCCCTTTTCTTTTGGTTAAATCGAACCCTGCTGGCTAGTAGAGGTCGTAGCCTGGTCAGAGTCAGGTCCATTCTCCTTTTCTTTTGGATAAATCGAACCCTATTCTTGTTTAGAGGTCGAAGCCTGGTCAGAGTCAGGTCCATTTCCTATTTCACTTTGTTGGTTAAATCGAACCCTATTCTTTTTTAGAGGTCGAAGCCTAATCAGAGTTAGGTCCATTTTCATTTCTTTTGGTTAAATCGAACCCTATTATTCAGTTGAGGTCGAAACCTTGTCAGAGTCAGGTTTATTCCCTTTTCTTTTGGCTAAATCAAACCCAACTATTCAGTGGAGGTCGAAACCTTGTCAGAGTCAGGTCCATTTCCTGTTTTATTTTGTTGGTTAAATCGAACCCTGCTAGTTAGTAGAGGTCGAAGCCTGGTTGGTTTAAGCATGAAGCCAGTTCTTTTATTTTTAACTAAAAATCTTCGCCTTCCCAATACTTTGTCTTTTTCCTTTGTTTACCCTTTCAATCCTTCAAGGATACACAAAGGGGGGCAAACTGTAGACACCCTATTTGGTCCGGCTTGATTTTTTGGTTTATACTATGCTTTTACCTTATCATTTTTTTAATGTATATATATCATGATTAGTTTTGATATTTGTCATTTGTTAAAAAATAAAAATATAAAAAACTTATTAAAAAATATCTTCCAACTACCTTCTTTTAAATGTTTTTTTTCTTCCTTATTTTTCTCATAATTTCCCCCACCAACGTATCTTTCTCCCTCACCTCTCACTCTCATTCCCATGTTCTCCCCCTTTTCTTTCTACTTACTGTACTATTTGGGGGAGTGACAACACTATAAATTGAAGCTCCATGAAGGAAGTAAAGGGGGAGAGGAAAGCTAAACAAGAAAGAAGTAAGCAAGTTTGGAGGTAAAAGATAAAAGGGAATGGGAGGAAATTTGGGTATATCTTCATTTTGAACCCCCACTTTCTCTCTCCAACCCTCACTCTCCTCTTTTCTCCTCTTTCCATGAAAATTGTCTTATTCCTCCACCCAAACTCATTTTCTTCTTCCTCCATGAAAACTCCTTTTACTCCATAAAAATATACTCACTAGCGAATCTGTAGCTCCGACCCAAGCGCCTGCAACTTCCATTCCAACGTCTTGACTATGGAGGAGAAGGGTGAGAATCAAGGACATTCAAAAAGAAAAAGAAAAGAAGAACACAAGGGGAAGAAAAATCGTGAAGAAGATTGGGAGGTGGAGGAGAAAAGAGAGAGAATAAAGGTAGTGGACCCCACTTTCTTTTTAATTTTTTTTCCATCATTTTGATCAATTCTTTTTTTTAAAGTTATTTATTTATTCATGTATTTTGTGTTTTTGGGAGTTTATTTCATTCAATTGATTTGTTTTAATTTAGAATTCCAAATTTGTTTTTTAAATTGGATTTTGATTGAATCTTCAAATCAAATTTCTATTTGGATTTTAATTAGAAGTTTCCAAATTAATTCAATTGTTTTTAAATTGAATTCTATTGTCAATTTCAATTGGATTTTAATAGGAGATTTTCAACTTTAAATTAGATTTCTTTTAATTGAGGTTTAACTTCAAATTTCTAATTTAAATTTGAATTTGTATTTCCTTAATTAATTTCTATTGGACAATAATTAAAATTTTCAATTTATTTTAAATTTGGAATTTTAACACTCTCAATTTGATTTTACTTTGGATTCTCAAATGAATTTCAATTTGAGTTTAATTTAGATTTCAAAATCAATTTCAATTTGATTGGAAATTCAGTTTTGTTTTTCAAATAAATTTCAAAATATGTTTTGATTGAAATTCTGAAATCAATTTAATTTGAAATTTCAATTTTCCCTCAATTAGTTTTAATCTTGAATTCAAGGAGTTTCAAAGTGATTTTGAATTTTTCAAATGAATTTCAAATTGTATCTCATTAACCTAGAATTTCTGAGCAAAAATTCAAAATTGATTTTAATTTAGAATTTCAAAATCAATGTCAATTTGGTTCTAAATCAAAGTTTCCAAGTCAATATCTTTTGCTTTTATATTGAAAATTAATTTCAATTTTAAATTAAATCGGAAATATATTTCAAAGGTTAAATCAAATTTCAAAAAACATGATCTAATATTTTGAAAAGCTAAAATAGATCGATTATGAAAACTTTGAAGCTAATTTTGTCTAAGAACGGGTACTTAAGCTGACCGAAAGGGAACACCCTGCCTGGAAATTAGCCCAAAGTTTAACTATCGATTATTTTGCAATCAAAATTTAAATTTGATTAACTTAGATCTTTTCAAATCAATTTCAATTTGATTCTAAATTGAATTTTCCAAATGAATTCCAAAATGATTCTACGTTAGTTATTTCAAATGAATTTTTAATTGAATTTTATTTAAAAATGAAAAAATATTTTTTTTTCGTTGTGGTGTCATACCACTCATGATTATTAGTTCACATTTTATTGTTGAAATGTGAAATAATAGATGTGAGACAAAATAACTCATGTATAACCTATGACGGAGTCAAATTCTTGAGGTGACAAATTTTCTTTTAATTAAAAGAAGATTTCAACATGACAAATAATTATTGGGTATAACCCCACTCACTATATCAAAACCTTACTTTAATTTTTAAAGCTAAGGTAAGATCAAGTGAGACATTTGTTTATTTATTTATTTATTTTTCTCCAAAATAAAGGACTCTTTCATGTTATAAAAGGATAATTTTAAAATAAAATGTGGTAACCGTTTTTTAAACGGGTGTTGTAGGGTGCTAACACCTTCCCTACACTCAATCGACTCCCGAGCCTAATTTTTGGTTTTCAAAGACCGGTTTTTCTTTAAAATGGGTGACCAATCACACCCCAAGATGATTGGTGGCGACTCCAAACCTCTCCTCTCGAAAGAAACCCTTAGAGAAGTACGTCGGCCGCTCCGCGTCGCGATGACGTTGCGACACTGATGTATTATTCAATGTCTGTATTATATCTTGTCTTATCAACCCTAATCCAATAAACTAAACATCCAAGGCTAATAAGACTTGAACTAGTATGTAGGGACATACGGGGATCAATTTTCAAGTTTTAGCCTGAAGGGTCTGTAGTATAGGGATGAGGCTGGGTACCTTATCCTGGTGACACTATGGATACGACCTGCTTTGTATATTGATACAAACGTATTGATCCAACGCGTTCATGTAGTTGACATGCGAGTGGGGGTATCCTGTGCAATGAGTTTGCACAAAGACGAGACCGCAAAATAGTTAACCACTAACTGTAACACCGTTAATTGGCTCAATTTCTATTTCACTAGGATGACCTAGGCAACTTGGCCTTAATCCTGAGTGGATTATGGACTCCTGTCCATGAGGGATTGTCCTTTGATTTGTACGGGTGAGAGTGGCCCGTTCGCCGACTTAATAAGCCTACCATTTTGGGGATAAGATCGAGTGGGGAGCTGAGAACATAGTCTTACAAGATGGAATTCACTCCTTCCCAACTTCAGGGTAAGTAGAGGTGTGTTCCCTTAAGTGGTGTCTCCGGGTCTTGAACAATGGGCCATACCCTCTCTATGGCACGAGAGGGACTTCTGTTTGTTGGTTGGACCTCAAACAAGTTGTTCATTAGAGGAGCACTGACACTTAAGGATGAAGAGGTAGCCCAGGGGTAAAATGGTAATTTGACCTAGCTGGGGTACGAACACACGTGAAGGGCTAACTTGCTGTTGATGGTCGATATCCGTGGACACATAAATATATCTGCAGTGAGAAGAGTGCAGTTGTGGTTCTTTAATGGAGTGAACCACAGTTAACGAATATTGATTAATTTGGTTAATGAGTTTAGCCAATTAATCTCACATCGTTGGAGCTTCTGATCTGTTGGTCCATTAGGTCCCACCGGTAGCTCACTAGGGGCGTTGAGGTAAATTTCTAGAGGGGAATTGGATATTCGAAGTGAAGGAACTGAATCCTCTAGCGGAAGCGGTTTTCACCGTTTGTGATTTAATATCTAATTAGAATACCGATACGTTGGGCAAAATTAAAACAGAAACAATTTCTATTTAGATCTATGTTAAGCATGCCGAAAAGATTAAATCTAAAACTATTTTAGATCTTAGAAAAAACTTACATGGAAGACACATAAAAAACCGCACGATGCTCCACAAACGTTCTTGATTTTCCAATGGGACACCACCATGCAAGAGCACCCACTATGCTCTAGGATATTCCTTGAGATAACGATTGTGGGATCGTTCTCTTGGTCTTGAAGGGAAAAAACCACAGCAAAAACGTTGCTGTAATTTTCTAAATGTTAGAGAGAGATCAGAGAATTCTTCTCTGTTTAGTTTTCGTAAAAAAAAAATGAGATAATGAGATCGATTGGAAAAAAAAAAAACTTCCTCTGGCCACTACGTAGGATTAGGTTAGGAAGTTATCATTAACTTCCCTAACAAATCTTGACCTTTGATCTAAATCAATTAGATCTAGACCGTTTAATTATTATCAAATAATAATTAATAATTTAAATAATTAATTATAATTATTTAATAACAATAATTAATTATCTAATTATAATTAATTTAATTAAACCAATTTTAATTAAATCAACTATAACATATATTATTTAATTCAATTAAATCATATTCAATTGAATTAATTAGGCCACACAATTAATTTAAATTAATTGATCTCATATTAATTAAATATCAAATATTTAATTAATATATTACAATTGAATCATATTCAATTTTATATTTCTCATTTAACCTATAGTTTTAATGTGCATCAAGATGTACATTAATATAAACCATAGTATTAATTTGATTAAATCACATTTAACCAAACTAAATTAAATTAATTAATTCCCCAATTAATTAATTCATGAATTAATCAAATATCACATATTTAATTAAATTCATTATTCTCTCAATAATTAGTTTCGAATCATATCCAAAATTAATTATAAAGTTTAATTCTTTAATTAAACTTTATGCTATAATGTATCTCCATACATTATATTAATTCCCTTTAATACCAAGACTAAATTATCTCAGAACCCGTTATGAGCTAGCAGGTGGACCTAATGGACCTACAGATCAGAAGCTCCAACGATACGAGATTGATCAACTAAACTCATTAACCGAGTCAATCAACATTCGTTAACTGTGGGCCACTCCACTAAAGACCCACAACTGCACTCTTCTCACTGTAGAATATTTCTGTGTCCACGGATATTGACCAATAGCAGTAAGTCAATCCTTCACGTGTATTCGTAACACCAGCTGGGTCAAATTACCGTTTTACCCCTGGGTTACCTCTGGATCCTTAAGTACCACTGATCCCTCTAATGAACAACCTGTTTAGGGTCCAACCACTAAACAGAAATTCCTCTCGGGCCAGGAGAGGACAACGCGCTTTTGTTCAAGCCCCAGAATCAGCCCTTAAGGGAACACACATCTACTTCCCCCCATAGGGGAATGAGTGAATTCCATCTTGTACTGTTATGTTCCCAGCCCCCATTCGGTCTTGCCCCTGAAATGGTAGGAATATTGAGTCGGCGAGCAGGCCACTCTCACCCATACAAATCTAAGGACAATCCCTCCTGAAAAGGAGTTCATAACAGACTCAGGATTGAGATTGAGTTACCTAGGTCATCTTATTGAAATAGAAACCTAGACTAGTTAACGGCGTTACATCTAGTGGTTACTATTTCGTGGTCTGGTCTTATGCAAACTCATTGCATAGGATACCCCCACCCGCATGTCTCCTACATGGATGCTTTGGATCATTGCATCTGTATCGGATACAAGGTGGGCCGTATCACATAGTGTCACCAGGATAAGGTACCCAGCCTTATCCCTATACTATAGACCATTTAGGTTGTTACTTGGACACCAATCCCCGTATGTCCCTACATACTAGTCCAAGTTTCATTTAAACAACCTTGGATCTTAGTTTATTGGATTTAGGGTTTATTAATGCAAACTCGATTATTCAATAACCCAATTACTGAATCACTCAAATAACGCTTTATTGAGATCGATTAATTTGTTTCATTTACTATCTACGAGTTTTAGGGCATAAAACCCAACAACTCCCACTTGAACTAAAACTCTAGTGGGCAATGTACATCAACAATCAGAATTGAATGAATAATCATTGAAGTAGGAATAATTGTTTGTATTAATACTGTATGATACATGAAAAGTAGAAATACAGATAAATACAATAAACTAGGGCATTTGAATACCCATTACACTTCTCCCACTTGCCCTAGATTATTCTATGTACATATCTCGCAGACCTAGACCATCTAGATGACCCTCGAACACTTTAGCCGTGAGAGCCTTCATAAATGGATCAACAATATTGTGCTCCGAAGCTATCTTCTTGACGATCACATCACCTCGATGCACGATCTCTCTGATGAGATGATATTTGCGCTCTATGTGCTTGCCTCTCTTGTGACTGCGAGGTTCTTTAGAATTTGCCACTGCACCACTATCATCACAATAAAAGGGTGATTGGCAAGTTCATATTTGGAACAACTTCCAAATCCATCAAGAACTTCCTAAGCCATACAGCCTCCTTAGTTGCTTCACAAGCAGCGACATATTCGGCCTCCATAGTGGAGTCTGCAATGCATCCTTGTTTAATGCTACGCCAGACTACAGCTCCCCCATTCAGGGTAAACACTGACCCTGATGTGGATTTCCTAGAATCCTTATCAGTCTGAAAGTCAGAGTCTGTGTATCTTGTAAGGATCAAATCCTTAGCACCATACACAAGCTGATAGTCCCCCGTTCTCCTAAGATACTTGAGGATGTTTTTCACTGCAGTCCAGTGGTCTAACCCTGGATTAGATTGGTATCTACTAACTATCCCAACTGCATAGCATATGTCAGGCCTAGTACACAACATGGCATACATAAGGCTGCCCACTGCTGTAGCATAAGGGATCCGTCTCATATCCTCAATTTCTTGAGGTGTCTTAGGACACTGTTCCTTAGACAGATGAACTCCATGCCTGAAGGGGAGTAAACCCCTCTTGGAATTCTGCATCTTATATTTAGACAACATCTTGTCTATATAGGATGCTTGAGACAGGGCTAACGTTCTGTTCTTACGATTCCTGATAATTTGAATCCCTAGAACATATTGAGCTTCACCCAAATCTTTCATTTGGAACTCAGTTGATAGCCAAGTTTTAATTTCAGTTAGATATTCTACATTATTCCCAATAAGCAGAATATCATCTACATACAACACCAGAAAAGCTACTGAACCGCTGATAATCCTTTTGTAAACACAAGGCTCATCAACGTTCTGGTCAAAGCCATAAGATTTGACAGCAGTGTCAAACCTTATATTCCAAGATCAAGAAGCTTGCTTCAACCCATAAATGGATCGTTTAAGCTTGCAAACTTTTTGCTCTTGATCTTGAGCAATGAACCCTTCTGGTTGAGACATAAAGATGCTCTCTTCAAGATTGCCATTCAGAAAAGCAGTCTTGACATCCACTTGCCAAATTTCATAATCATAAAACGTGGAAATGGACAAGAGTATCCTTATCGACTTTAACATGGCAACTGGAGAAAATGTTTCTTCATAGTCCACCCCTTCCTTTTGGGTATAACCCTTTGCCACAAGTCGAGCTTTAAAAGTCTGTACTTTCCCAGCTGCGTCTCGTTTTCTCTTGTAGATCCATTTGCACCCTATGGGTTTTACCCCTTCAGGTAAGTCTACAAGATCCCAGACTTGATTGAAGTACATAGACTCCATCTCTAGGTCCATAGCTTTGACCCACTGGTCATGATCCACATCATTCATTGCCTGTCTAAAGGTCAATGGATCCTCAACACCATCATCAGGTATGACAGCTGGAGTTTCTGCTAAACCCAGATAGCGTTCAGGTTGAATAACAACCCTCCCACTACGTCGAGGCATTCTCAACTCTTGAGAATGATGGGCTTGACCAGATGTACTGGGCTCATCAACAACTCTTGTTGAAGGTCCAACCTCTGAACTGGGCTCATCAACAAACCTTGTTGAAGGTCCAGCCTCATCAACAACTCTTGTTGATTCATTTGTAGTTTCCCCAGAAAGTTCACTCAACACAATTTTACTGCGTGGTTTGTGTTCTCTAACGTGGTCTTCTTCCAAGAAAGTAGCATTTGTCGATACAAACACTTTATTTTCTTGTGGATCGAAGAAATATCCACCTCTTGTTTCTTTTGGGTAGCCTACGAATAGGCATAATTTTGAACGTGAATCCAATTTCTTTGGATTTGCCACAAGCACATGTGCAGGGCAACCCCAAATTCTGAAATGACGTAAACTAGCTTTATGCCCTTTCTAGAGCTCAAATGGTGTTTCAGAAACACTCTTTGAGGGAACAACATTCAAAATATAAACTGCAGTCTCTACTGCATAACCCCAAAAGGAATTAGGCAACTGAGCATAGCTCATCATAGATCGAACCATGTCTAACAAGGTTCTGTTTCTCCTTTCAGATACACCATTCTGCTGAGGTGTACCTGATGCTGAGAGTTGGGACGTGATTCCATGTTCTATCAAATAGTTCTGGAATTCTAAGTCCAAATACTCTCCACCTCGATCAGATCGAAGAGTTTTAATGGTCTTACCTAATGAGTTCTCAACTTCAGCCTTATACTCCTTGAACTTTTCAAGGGCTTCAGACTTATGACTCATTAGGTATAAATAACCATACCTTGAATAATCATCTATGAAAGAGATGAAATATTCATACCCTCCTCGAGCCCTAACATTCATTGGACCACAAAGATCCGTATGTACGAGCTCTAAGGGCTCCTTGGCACGATAACCTTTTCCAGTAAAAGGTCGTTTGGTCATCTTACCTTCGAGACAAGACTCACACGGAGGTAAAGTACCATCTTCTAACTGGCTTAGAAGTCTGTTCTTAACCAATCTCCCAATCCTATTGAGATTTATGTGGCCAAGTCTCAAGTGCCAAAGATAGGTACTTTGAGAAACCTTTTGCCTTTTAGGTTGAGTCTCAGCTGTTTTAAACATCTCATTGTTCAAAATAGCCCTAGACTCTATTGGTCTTAAAACATATAAATTGTTCTCCAAATTTGCAGAACAGATATCAGCACCCCTTTTAGTAATGAGAGCTTCATTTACAGAAAATGACACTGAATACCCTTGTTCAAGCAAACAAGAAACAGAAATCAAATTTCTTTTTATTTTAGGAACTATATATACATTATCTAATAACATATAACGTTCCCTGGAGAAGAACATTTTAATGTCTCCCACTGCTTTAGCTGAAAATGAACTCCCCAGACCCAACTCTGAGAGTCATTTCCCCAGCATCTAATTGTTGTCAGGAGCTCATTCCCTCAAAGGAAGAACATACGTGATGAGTGGCACCTGAATCAAGGATCCAGGCTGTATCATCATTTTCCACTATACACGTTTCAATGACCAATAAATCACATTTATTTTCATTGAGTTTTGCTAAGCAGTCTATGTCATATTCATCATGAACAATTTCAGATGAATTAGACATGTGGGCCTGAGGACAGTCCTCAGTTAAGACCAAATCCACGCCATTAGTGTTTGAGTGCATCTCCTTAGTTGTATTAGCGATACCAGTTTTATTACACACGGCGTAATTAGAGGCATACAAAGAACGATTCATGCTGAAACAAACAAATTAATTTAATTAGTTATGATGCATTAACCCATTACACAAAATAATAATATTATTATTTTAATCCAATCAATTTATCAAAAGTAATGGTCGACCCTTAGAATAAACATTCATTTTGCAACGATACTTCAGAGGTTTAGAGCAACAACTACCGTAGGGCAGTCAACTACTCCTCCCCTGAATTGAGACAATCTCAGCCAATCCCTATTCCCAGAATAACTCATATTCCAATAGTTCTTAGCTACCGTTATTCGGTCAGGAAATTATTAACATCTTAACAATTTCCTGTAAGTGTGACCCTCCATTTTCAGATTTCAAAGGTCGGTCCCAACAATGCTACCGTAGGGAAAGTCAAAGTTGGAAATGGACCTAAGAAACCCTATCCATTTCTGGAGTTTGCGTTGTTCCGACTCCCATGATCAAGCCCTCCGTAGGGTGATCGCTCCCAGGGCGACTCGTAGGCAGATCATGGGGATCTCACGGTGCAACCTAATGGAGGAGACCGTAGGATACATTGACACGTGTCCTGCTCCCACTTACTATAAAATACTCCCTCATTCACCTTGATATTGATCCATGCAAACACCATCCGTAGGGGGTCACTCCCAGGGTGACTCGAGGCCAAGCATGGACCTTACGTTGTGAACTCTTGAGGACGTGAGAGCAAAACATTGATTTATGAAAATCTTGTTTTGATATATTTCCTCCCACTAAGTATTTTTATAATTAAAGGGTCTATTACTTTGGTAAATTCCGGCTAAGTGAATCTATCTAAGTCTAAGCCTGTATATAACTCTTATATAAAGGTCTTTACACTGATGTCCAGGTGAATTAAACCCTTTTAATTACCTAGTGACATTGCATGCTAACATTAAACTATGATTAATTCAACTCAGGTTCCGGGTCAGTTCCCAGGTAGGAGGTGTTCCGTAAACCGTCAACTTAAGTACCCCCAACCTAGACAGAACCTCACCGGGAGAGTTCCCTTATAATCATAGTAATGCTATTCCTACTTAGTAAATTAAAACTATTTTAATCCTAAGTAAGAATATAATTCTAATCCTATTAGAATTAAAAGGATGAGCTTAGGTCTAATTAATTTTAAACATTTTAAAATTAATTCAATTTTAACCTAAGGTCCTATGTTTGCATGCAACTCTTTGTTATAGGTTGACGGTTTCTAATCAATTTTATAACTATTATAAAATTTTAATAATTAGCCCTATAACATGCTTCTATGGTGTTGGGAATAAAAACAACCATGTTTGAATTATTAAACACCATATAGCCCATGACGCCGATAACGATAATATAACGATTATACTAAAGTGGTGTCATGCTCAATGCTTTTTCATTTTCATATAATTAATATAACATTTTATATTAAACCATACATGAAAATAAGCATTGAAATTTATTTTCATTCATAATATAACTATTATATTAATACTCATGAAAATAAATCTAAACATGCATGCTACATTAATAAAATATAGCATCTTATATTTATCTAATTAATGTCATGCATCATGCTTTTCCAATTTCATATATTTAATATAAAAATTATACTAAATAACTCATGAAATTTAAATTCATGCATAATTAACATATATTATAACATTTATAACATAAAAATGCATGAAACATGCTTAACCTATGGTGGGATCCAGCTAAATGACATTCATAAAGCAATAAATAGCTATAAAGACCGGTATTTTGGCATCGGGCAAAAAATAATGAAAAATTACATTAATTAATCAAAATCTAGCCCTAAACCGCCTTGAAATTAGTCTGAACCGCCTCAAACCACTTTGAAACCGCTCAGAACCGTGTCATAATGGCCCAAACCGGACCCATAACTCTTGAACCGGACCAACTGTCCAGCGAACCAGACCAAACCATCATGAACCGGGCCAGAACCTTCATGATCCGGCTGCTGCACGTGAAATTTTAAAAAAATTGCACCACGTCGAACTCGAACCAACGACCTGCCGGATGACAAGAACGCGGGCACACCACTGCAGCAACGACTTGGGTTCCATATATGTTGGACGCAAAAAAAAGAATATAAGTTTGTAACCATTCACGCCGCACGAAAAAACAAAAAATTGCCCACGTTCCGGATCGAACTCACGACCTCTTGGTTGAAACGCGCGTCTGACGCCAACTGCTCCAACAACGAACATTCAATCTTCAATGGACGCGAAAGTTAAATTATTTTGTATTTTGTTTTTTTTTTTTAATACTTCGAATTTTCTGGGCAGTTTCTCCTCTGTTCTTCGTTCCAGCAGCGAAAACCAGCGTTGTTTTTCACCAAATTCGATCCCGATTCGAACACCGATCAACAAATTGATCCCTAATATCTAGACACGAATTTACAAGACTCGATTTACAACATTTTGCCCCAAAACATGGGCCCTTACATGATCAAATCATACAAAAAAAAAAATGTAAATCTAATGCCAAAAATACCTAAACAGTCTTTAAGCAAACCAAATGAAAAAAATTCGATCCCACCAACAGCCACAACGCAAATTCTAAAATCGAAATTAAAATCACGAAATGGCTCTGATACCATTTGAAGGAACTGAATCCTCTAGCGGAAGCGGTTTTCACCGTTTGTGATTTAATATCTAATTAGAATACCGATACGTTGGGCAAAATTAAAACAGAAACAATTTCTATTTAGATCTATGTTAAGCATGCCGAAAAGATTAAATCTAAAACTATTTTAGATCTTAGAAAAAACTTACATGGAAGACACATAAAAAACCGCACGATGCTCCACAAACGTTCTTGATTTTCCAATGGGACACCACCATGCAAGAGCACCCACTATGCTCTAGGATATTCCTTGAAATAACGATTGTGGGATCGTTCTCTTGGTCTTGAAGGGAAAAAAACACAGCAAAAGCGTTGCTGTAATTTTCTAAATGTTAGAGAGAGATCAGAGAATTCTTCTCTGTTTAGTTTTCGTAAAAAAAATGAGATAATGAGATCGATTGGAAAAAAAAAAACTTCCTCTGGCCACTACGTAGGATTAGGTTAGGAAGTTATCATTAACTTCCCTAACAAATCCTGGCCTTTGATCTAAATCAATTAGATCTAGACCGTTTAATTATTATCAAATAATAATTAATAATTTAAATAATTAATTATAATTATTAAATAAAAATAATTAATTATCTAATTATAATTAATTTAATTAAACCAATTTTAATTAAATCAATTATAACATATAGTATTTAATTCAATTAAATCATATTCAATTGAATTAATTAGGCCACACAATTAATTTAAATTAATTGATCCCATATTAATTAAATATCAAATATTTAATTAATATATTACAATTGAATCATATTCAATTTTATATTTCTCATTTAACCTATAGTTTTAATGTACATCAAGATGTACATTAATATAAACCATAGTATTAATTTGATTAAATCACATTTAACCAAACTAAATTAAATTAATTAATTCCCTAATTAATTAATTCATGAATTAATCAAATATCACATATTTAATTAAATTCATTATTCTCTCAATAATTAATTTCGAATCATATCCAAAATTAATTATAAAGTTTAATTCTTTAATTAAACTTTATACTATAATGTATCTCCATACATTATATTAATTCCCTTTAATACCAAGACTAAATTATCTCAGAACCCGTTATGAGCTAGCAGGTGGACCTAATGGACCTACAGATCAGAAGCTCCAACGATACGAGATTGATCAGCTAAACTCATTAACCGAGTCAATCAACATTCGTTAACTGTGGGCCACTCCACTAAAGACCCACAGCTGCACTCTTCTCACTGTAGAATATTTCTGTGTCCACGGATATTGACCAATTGCAGTAAGTCAATCCTTCACGTGTATTTGTAACACCAGCTGGGTCAAATTACCGTTTTACCCCTGGGTTACCTATGGATCCTTAAGTACCACTGATCCCTCTAATGAACAACCTGTTTAGGGTCCAACCACTAAACAGAAATTCCTCTCGGGCCAGGAGAGGACAACGCGCTTTTGTTCAAGCCCCGGAATCAGCCCTTAAGGGAACACACATCTACTTGCCCCAATAGGGGAATGAGTGAATTCCATCTTGTACTGTTATGTTCCCAGCCCCCATTCGGTCTTGCCCCTGAAATGGTAGGAATATTGAGTCGGCGAGCAGGCCACTCTCACCCATACAAATCTAAGGACAATCCCTCCTGAAAAGGAGTTCATAACAGACTCAGGATTGAGATTGAGTTACCTAGGTCATCCTATTGAAATAGAAACCTAGACTAGTTAACGGCGTTACATCTAGTGGTTACTATTTCGTGGTCCGGTCTTATGCAAACTCATTGCATAGGATACCCCCACCCGCATGTCTCCTACATGGATGCTTTGGATCATTGCATCTGTATCGGATACAAGGTGGCCCGTATCACATAGTGTCACCAAGATAAGGTACCCAACCTTATCCCTATACTATAGACCATTTAGGTTGTTACTTGGACACCGATCCCCGTATGTCCCTACATACTAGTCCAAGTTTCATTTAAACAACCTTGGATCTTAGTTTATTGGATTTAGGGTTTATTAATGCAAACTCGATTATTCAATAACCCAATTACTGAATCACTCAAATAACGCTTTATTGAGATCGATTAATTTGTTTCATTTACTATCTACGAGTTTTAGGGCATAAAACCCAACACGAAATTGTTCGAATGTTAAGTTTAAAATATGAATTGGATTCATATTAAAACTATAGCTTATAATTAATGCACATGTGATGTACATTAATACTATAGTTTATTTGTGAGAAAAATGTAATTAAATATGTGATATTTAATTATCATATTAATTAATTAGAGAATTAATTAATTATTGTTTTAATTTAGTTTAATTAAATTTGATTTAATTGAACTACATTAAAACTATAGGTTATGTGGGATGTTTACATAAATGTGATTTATGTAAGTTATATTAAGATTAATTAGTAATCTTATTATTATTTGATTAATTATTTATTTTATTTAATATATAATTAATTTATCAGTTAATTGTAACTGATGAGAAGTTTTCTCCCACTAACCTAGTTGAATGCACGATCGATAGGGAAGTTAGGAGGGAGTTCTGTTTTTTACGAAAACTCACCTCTTCAGTTAGATTCTTCTACTTCCTCTCTCATTCACACTCACAGAAAGCTCTCTCTCTCAAGTTTTACTCTCTGCGATTTTCTCCAGAGTATAGAGACCAAGTAGGGGTGTTCATCGGTCGGTCGGTTTTCCAGAAATTTGGAAACCGACAAATTTCGATGGGTGTTGCCAGCCGACCGACCGAACGGTCGGTTCGGTCGGTTTTTTTTAAAGATCATGAGAATTGAGATGAAGAACGACGGTCGGTCGGTTATGTGTAAAATCGGTCGGTCGGTCGGTAAATTATGTGTTTTTTTTTTTAAAAATGGTTTTTTTATATATAAATATATTGGGCGGTCGGTCGGTTATGTGTAAAGTCGGTCGGTCGGTCGGTCGGTTATGTGTTTTTAAAAAAAATTGGTTTTTTTTATATATATAAATATATCGGTCGGTCGGTCGGTTATGTGTAAAAATTTTTTGGGCGACCGACCGACCGACCGACCTCCTCAATCTAAGAACCGACACCGACCGACTTGGTCGGCTAACCGACCGACCGACGTCGGTTCGATCGGTTTCGGTCGGTCGTGTCGGTTTTCGGTCTGAAGATGAACACCCCTAAGACCAAGGAGAAAAATTCCCAAATTTTGCCTTGCTCCCACAAGCAAACAACCAATCATTCCCTGTGAGAATACAGCTGAAGATCTTGTGGTGTTGTCCTAGAAAATCAGCAAGATCAGACCTTGGAGGTTGCTGAATTTTTTGTATTCCGTTGGAGAAAAGGCGAAACGATCAAGAACGCACCTTATAGTAAGTTGTTCTTGTCCTTGGATCAGTAGGATCCCCTTTAGATTAGATCTAGAGGATTCAAAGCATGTTTAATAACCTATTCAGTAATTTTCATGTGATTTTTACTGTTGTGATTATTTGCCTCTGTATTGGTATTTAAAACAGTTTTTGAATACAGTGTTTGGTTCTGTAAATTTCTTCCGCTGCCAAAGGGCTTTTATCCCTTCAATTGGTATCAGAGCCATCTCTGTCCCTTTAAAAATTGTTTTAAATTTGCAGATGGTTTCTTGATAGGTGGGATTAAACGCATAATGTATGGGTTTTGCTATGAATTGTTTTGGTTAAATTGGCCAATAGATTTACGTTTTTTATGTGATCCGATCATGTAAAGGCCCCTGCGTTTTTGGCAAATTTATGTAAATCGAGTCTTTGTAAGTCCGTGTCTAGATTTTGGGCTGTTATCGATGGAGATCGAGATGATTTTGGGCGAAAATCATGAAGAACGGTGCTGGAAATCGGAAAAACAAAGTGCAGAACAGAGGAATCGATGATCGTAGGATTTGCTGGAAAATTTCCCGGCCGGGATCCCGACCGGGATCGAGACCGGGAAATTCCCGATCGGGATCATGACCGGGAAATCGGGTTGGTTCGGTTTTTTGCTGGATCAGCTCGATTTTCTGTGTTATTGGCTCGGTTCAGCTATTTTGGGCCTGGTTCAAGGCAGTTCGGGTTGTTTTCTCCGGTTTTGGAGCGGCAGAAGACTCATTAGGATAAAATTTATAAAATTAATGTAATTTTATGTTTTAATTTTATCCTAGGGGCCAATTAACCGGTTCATTAGCTATTTAAATGCTTTATGGATGTCATTTAGATTAATAATCCCACCTTAGGTTATAAAGCATGCTCATGCATTATGTATGTTATAATATGATTATGATATATGAGATAATGCATGGATTTTCATGATTGATTTATATATAGTTGAGTTATATAATTATCATGAAAATGGAATAGTATGATGCATGCAATTACATAGTTTCAGTATAAGAGTTATATTTAAAATGAATTGTTTGCAACATGCTACTATGATTTACCATTTTTGGCAATAATTAATTGTTAATTTATTAAAAATGGAAATCAAGTTGCATTGAGCATGAGACATCCATAGGTTAATATAAAATTTATATTAATTTTCATGCAATGCAAAGTCGTATAGTTTAAATTTGATTAATTTGAATATGATTGTTAATTGATTTAAACTATAGTATGCATGATTATTGATGTGCAAATTGCTTACCGCAAGTGTACGGGTCAAGTAATAATATAGTGTTTTCGTGTAAAACGAGTGTCGTCCTCTGGATTGGTTTTCTAGCAAATTAAGTATCGTGAATACTTTTGTTCAATTTTATTTAGGGAGCAAAACTCAATGATAAAGATAAATCTAAAGACAAAAAGCATAAAATAAAAGTGGAGACTCAAATGGAAAGATTCTTAGGGAATTGATTTCATTGATTCTCATGCATATAAACTAACTTGATATCCCTATCTAAGTTCATTAACATGCAAGGCATTATTCGGTTCGGTCCTTGTTATGCTTCTAAAGATATTCCAAATCCCGTCACAAACTTAGAATTTATACTCTAGTCATGCAATTAAACAAGGTAAGTCTTAGGCCAAATCCCCTCTCCCGAGTTAGATTCAACACTTAAATAATTCAATTAGTGATCAAGTAATTGAAAGCATTAAACACAAAATTGCATGCATAGAATAAAAGGACATTCATACCAAAAATTAATCCAACAAACTTAAACAACTACATCAAGCCCTAAGACAAACAACTAGCAATTCATAGTCTTTAAACTACAAACACTAATTGAAAGAAAAGCCATAAAAACTACAAAAGTTAAGGGAAAGAGAAAGGAAAACTCGAATCCGCTGACACCGCACGTCCCCGTCACGATCTCCACGTCTTCTCGCTTGATTCCCGCTCCTTGGCCTTGCCTTTAGCTCCCACCAAAGGTCTCTAGTCGAAATTAGGGCTAAAATCTAACCAATTGGGCTCCCCAAATCCGTAGCTGAAAAGAGGAATTTATAGAAAATCTGCGGATAGCGTCGCGACGCTGTCATAGCGTCTCGACGCTAAGGAGATAGCGTCTCGATGCTGTCTCTGTTGCCGCCCAATTCAGAAAAGGAAAGGCAGTGTCGAGACGCTCCAAGAGCAGCGTCCTGACGCTGGCCTACGGATGGCTCTCTTTTGACTTCTTCTTGGTTGAATCTTTTCCGTTCTTTAGCCAATTTTCATGTCCCGAACACGTATTTAGCTCCAATTTCTCGATTTAACTCCGAAACATGATTCCTACAAAAAGAACATAAAAATGCATAATTTTGGCCAATTAAATATAAAAGACTAGCTTAATTAACTAGGGAAACATATCTAGCTATGCTCGTTATCAAATACCCCCAAACTTAAGCTTTTGCTAGTCCTCGAGCAAACTAAAAATCAAGCATACAGTGGAAGAATGGATGCAATAATCATAACTCAATCCTCAAAGCTCAAAAGTCAATAGTCAAGCAAGCAAGAGACATACACATAAGGACCAATGAGGGAGACAAATTAAAATTTTTCCAAAATTAACTTGCACAAGCGAGATCTAACTCGACAAGATCAGACTCTACTAGCTCGGGATTAGATTATTAAACTCTCAGCTCATCTTCCCTCTACACTGGCACTAAGGCTTCACTAATGAGTTAATGCAACAAATTAGTTTGTTTATCTCCATACTTAGGTGCTTTTAATTAACAAATGAAGTAAGCATTTAAATGTGGCACTAGCTTTCACACACCCATTGCAGGGACCCTTAACCTGAGTTTTCTCTGGTTGGCCTAACTTATCACAACAGGGGTAGCTCTTTTTGCCTAAACTTTATTAATCATTGCATTGCGCGCATAAGTTATGACTTTTTTTTTTTTTTTCTCTTTCAACGATAACAACAAGAATGATTTTTCGTTATGAACATGATAAGCAGATATTCTTTTCTTTTCTCCTAAGCAAGATCAAACATGCTAATTTGCAAAAAATTAACTCTTTAGCTCTACCCTACACCTATCGAGGTGACAACAAGCATATAAACCCAATAATTCGCTCCTAAGCATTCAAACCCAAATCTAGCCAAGACAAATGCTCTACTCATGCAAGCTATCTCCTAGAAAAATTTTAAAAAGTCTCCCTTTTTGGGCACTCATGCTTACAACTCATCGAAAGCTTGAAAATTGACAAGAAAGCCTATCCTAGGACATCATAGCTATGCAAAAATAGCATCCAGAAAACAACCATATGCATAATTCAAAGAAAGCTCAAAACTCTAGCCCGAACTCAGATGCTCAAGGGCTCCACAAACATGCTAATCCACCCCCAAACTTAAAATATGCATTGTCCTCAATGTATAACAAAAATAAAGCATAATCAATCATGAGAACAATAAAAGAGTAGGAGGAGTGAACGATACTGCCCTGGAATGATGACCTTTTCATGAATGCTTGGCAAAGACAAGAGCACAGGAACTCCTACAAAACAAAAACAACAAGACATAAAAAAACAATAACAAAGTAACTTGGGTTGCCTCCCATAAGCGCTTGTTTATCGTCTTTAGCTCGACGTGCTCGTGCAGTCTGTCAAGGCACATAAAAATTCTCGTATTTCTTTGGGCCCTTCTTTCTTGAATCAATATAACCAACAATCGCTAGTAAGATTACTAGTTTCTCATGGGCCCCTGAAACAGAATTATTTTTGGTATTTTTTAATAAAAGAAGCATAAAAGGAGAAATATCAAAATAAAGAGACTCTAACTCTAAAACTGACTCGTGAGAATAGAAAAAAGAACAATCAACATCTATAAAGGATGGAGAAGATAAAACAGACGAAGGCTTTTCAACCTCAAACTCTACCTCCTGAACTGTCACTGCAAGCTCATTTTCTTTTTCTTCCTCACAAACATGTTCTTGAAAGGTGCTACAACTCTCCAATTCTTCTCTACTATCTATGCAACTCACCCCTAACTGCTCATCGTCATCAAGATTGAAAGAACTAAGCTCATGAATGGGTGCCAAAGAATCATCGACCACATGACTCACTAGACAACCTATGGAAGTGGATCCCACCTCACTAACTTCCTGTGGAGTTTGAAGTCCTCTTATGATTTCATCAATTTTTAGACTCCTCGCTCTAGACTCCTCTATATAATTTTGAATTATGCTTTCCAAGGAAGAATTTTCTTTTAAAGGGGTATAACTTAAGATGAAAAATTGGAATATGGTGTTGAATAAAAATCCATTCAATTCAATTAAAGCAACTATGATAATTAGGCTTTTAATCAAATAATAACCCAATCAAGAACACATGACAAAGACTCAAACAAAAAAGGAAAGAAGAATAACAAATAAAACTAAATAGAAAAGGGAAACAAAAACAAAAAATGAAATAAAACAAATAAGGAAAAAATCAAACAAACAAGGAAAACACTAAAATAGGAATGAAACAAATATGGAAAATAAAAATAAACAAGGAAAAAAAATGCAATCTATCTACAAAATAAAAAATAAATAAATAAAATACACCCTAAATTAAGACCGAACAATTTTTCCACGATATTAATTTA
Source organism: Luffa acutangula (assembly GCA_036850905.1). Classification (NCBI taxonomy): domain Eukaryota; kingdom Viridiplantae; phylum Streptophyta; class Magnoliopsida; order Cucurbitales; family Cucurbitaceae; genus Luffa; species Luffa acutangula. Next base: position 23,559,794 of record CM072093.1, read on the forward strand.
ACTAAATATACCAATCCCCAGCAACGGCGCCAAAAACTTGATGTGCAAATTGCTTACCGCAAGTGTACGGGTCAAGTAATAATATAGTGTTTTCGTGTAAAACGAGTGTCGTCCTCTGGATTGGTTTTCTAGCAAATTAAGTATCGTGAATACTTTTGTTTAATTTTATTTAGGGAGCAAAACTCAATGATAAAGATAAATCTAAAGACAAAAAGCATAAAATAAAAGTTGAGACTCAAATGGAAAGATTCTTAGGGAATTGATTTAATTGATTAAGAATGAGGATTGATTAATAGGAATGAATTGACCGTGCAATTATTCTACAAGCCAAGGAAACTTTTATCACGATTACCTCTCCCAAGTATAATTGATTCTCATGCATATAAACTAACTTGATATCCCTATCTAAGTTCATTAACATGCAAGGTGTCACGGTCATGCTCGTCCAAGGCGTGTTGCCCATGGCCGCATGCCCATGACAACCCTTTCCCTTCATGCTTTCACTATATGCATTCCCTTTGTATCGCTTGTTTATTTTTCCTTGCTCTTCTCTAGTGTATGACTCCTCGTGATTTTCATGTTCAAGCCTGCCAAGGCTAAAAATCTCAATAATATACTATAGGGGGGTAAGACTAGTCGTCAATCCTTCCTACCCGGAGTTGTTTGCTATCAAGCTGTTGTTGTCCCTTTGTTTACTTGATAGTCTGCAACACATATACATGCTTTCCAAAATGCTTTCAAACGTTTTCCAAAACCTTTTCTCTAACCCCGTTTTCTAAAACCGTTTTCCAAGAACGGGGGTAGAGGCTGCGATATTCGCCCGTTGTGCCACCGGTGATCCGTTTTTGAGTTGGCTGACTTACTTGTGAGCGAAAGTAAGTGCCGCACAGTCGCGTTGCGAGACCCTAAAGACCGCGATTGTGACAGTTGGTATCAGAGCCCAGTTGGCTCCTGAATCAGAAAGCGAAATCATGTCGTCAAACAAGCAGTTGACGAAGACCCATGTGGAACGTTTAGTTGAGATTGAAGAGCAGTTGCTCTACTTGAGGGAAGTCCCCGATGCTGTTCGGTTTGTGGAATCTCGACTGGAGGAGATTTCGATCAAGGCCGACAAAGTTGATGCGGTAGCTGGCCGCGTGGATGGAATGCCCATCCAAGAACTGATGATGAGGGTTGAGAACCTTGAAAGTAAAGCTACTCGACCTAGTAGCTACGAGCGTGGTGACAGCTCGTCGGGCTCTGCTGCCCTGATGGAGGAGCGCGTCGATAGCTTAGACAGCTCCCAGAAAGTTATAGTCCAGATGGTCACGGACTTGTTAGAAGATGTGAAAGCTGCCCTTGACGTGGTCAGGGCCGAAGTGGCGGATCTGAGCGCCAGATTGAACCTCACGATGAGAGCAGTGGGGAACCAAGCCCCGGCAGGGGGTGCGGTCCAATTCAACAAAGTTAAAGTTCCCGAGCCAAAACCCTTCTGTGGGGTTCGTGATGCAAAGGCTCTTGAGAACTTCATTTTTGATCTCGAACAATATTTTCGAGCGACGAATACTGTGACCGAAGAGTCCAAGATAACATTGGCTACGATGCATCTTGCTGATGATGTAAAGTTGTGGTGGAGGTCCCGATTCATGGACATTCAAGAGGGCCGTTGCACCATAGATAGTTGGGAAAGATTGAAACAGGAACTTCGTTCTCAGTTTTTCCCCGAGAATGTGGAAATTTTGGCGAGGCGGAAGTTGAGAGAGCTCAAGCACACAGGCAACATCCGAGATTACGTGAAACAGTTCTCCGGATTGATGTTGGACATTCGCGATATGTCAGAGAAAGACAAAGTTTTCTGTTTTGTCGAGGGGTTGAAGCCGTGGGCGAAATCTAAACTTTATGAACAGCGGGTGCAAGACCTTTCTACTGCCTATGCAGCGACAGAGCGGCTGTTCGACCTCAGTAATGACCAGTCCCAGGACGTGAGACGGAATCCGGGCCCTTCTAATGGAGGAAACAGAAATAATCGACCAGGCTCCCCCAAAAGTGGGGGAGGAGACAGACAAGGAGGGGGAGATCGTAGACCCTTCCAGCAGAGAGGCGGAAATTCGTGGCGAGGGCCACACCAACTGAACAACTACCATCAGAGGCCCCCTTTCTGTTTCATATGCAAGGGGGCCCATCGGGTGTCTGATTGCCCGAAGCGAGCAGCCCTCCAAGCTTTTCAAGCCACGTTTGACACCGATCCAAAAGTCGAAGCGGCAGCTGTAGAGACTGAGGGACCACAAGCTGAAGTTGAGAACAACCCCCGAATGGGGGCACTGAAATTCCTCTCCGCCCTCCAGAAGAAAGTGGGGGAGACCAAAGAACCATTAGAAAGAGGACTCATGTACGTTGATGCATGGGTGAATCACAAGTCGGCCAAAAGCACGATGGTCGACTCGGGAGCCACCCATAACTTTATGACTGAGACAGAAGCACGTCGTCTTAACTTGCAATGGGACAGAGACACGGGCAAAATGAAAGCTGTCAATTCGGCAGCCTTACCCATTATGGGGATAGCTAAGAGGGCCACAGTAAAGCTGGGAGATTGGAGTGGCCAGGCGGATTTCGTGATTGTCAAGATGGACGACTTCGACATTGTGTTGGGGATGGAGTTCCTCCTCGAACACAAGGTGATACCGATGCCCCTGGCGAAATGCGTAGTGATCACGGGATCCAACCCCACCGTCGTCCAGGCCAATATCAAGCAACCAGGAGGGATAAGGATGATCTCAGCCCTTCAGCTGAAGAAGGGCCTTGCTCACGATGAGCCCACCTTTATGGCCATCCCCATAATGCCCGATGAGAGTGAGAAAGAAACAGTCCCCGAAGGGATCCAACGAGTCTTAGAAGAATTTCGCGGTGTCATGCCTGATAGCTTGCCAAAGAACCTACCCCCGAGGAGAGGAATTGACCACGAGATTGAGTTGTTGCCTGGGGCAAAGCCGCCCGCCAAGAATGCCTACCGTATGGCACCTCCCGAGTTAGCAGAACTTCGGAAACAACTCGACGAGTTACTGAATGCGGGATTTATCCGCCCAGCAAAGGCTCCTTATGGGGCCCCAGTCTTGTTCCAAAAGAAGAAAGACGGAAGTCTACGTTTGTGCATTGATTATCGAGCATTGAACAAACTGACTGTCCGAAACAAGTATCCTCTCCCAATCATAACAGATTTGTTCGACCGCCTCCATGGGGCGAAGTACTTCTCGAAACTGGATCTGAGATCAGGATACTATCAAGTTCGCATTGCAGAAGGGGACGAGCCGAAAACAACATGTGTCACCCGCTATGGGGCCTTCGAGTTCCTCGTTATGCCCTTTGGCCTTACTAACGCTCCGGCCACCTTCTGCACCCTGATGAATCAAGTTTTCCATGAATATCTCGACAAATTTGTAGTTGTCTATCTAGATGACATCGTTGTGTATAGCCCGACCTTGGAAGAGCATCAGGTTCACCTGCGACTTGTCTTTGAAAAGTTGAAGCGGAACCAGTTATATGTAAAGAGAGAGAAGTGCTCCTTCGCGCAGAAACGCATCAGTTTTCTGGGACATGTGATCGAGTGCGGCAAAATCGGTATGGAGGATGGGAAGGTTGAAGCCATACGAGATTGGAAAGTGCCATCATCAGTGACCGAGTTGCGTTCCTTTCTCGGATTAGCCAATTACTACAGGCAATTCGTGGAAGGATTCTCAAAACGAACAGGACCTCTGACAGACCTGTTGAAAAAGAGTAATGGCTGGAGTTGGACTCCAGCGTGTCAAACCGCCTTTGAAGGCTTGAAGAAGGCGATGATGGAAGGACCCGTGCTCGGGATTGCAGATGTAAACAAGCCCTTTGAAGTCGAAATGGACGCGTCCGATTTTGCTCTAGGTGGCGTCCTCCTCCAAGACGACCACCCCATTGCTTACGAAAGCCGAAAGTTGAATGATGCTGAACGAAGGTATGTCGCCTCCGAGAAAGAAATGTTAGCTGTTGTGCATTGCCTAAGGGCTTGGAGACAGTACCTTTTGGGAGCCAAGTTTGTAGTCAAGACTGACAATAGCTCCATCTGCCACTTCTTCAACCAACCGAGATTGTCATCCAAGCAGGCGCGATGGCAAGAACTTCTCGCAGAGTTTGATTTCCAGTTCGAACACAAGCCTGGTAAGGCTAATCAAGCGGCAGATGCATTGAGTAGAAAGAGCGAACATGCGGCCCTGTGCATGTTAGCCCACTTGAAAGCGAGTAGGCTGAGTGGAACCGTCCGCGAGACAATTAAAGAACATTTGAAGAACGACACTGCCGCCCAAGCAATAATGAAGTTGGCTGAAGAAGGAAAGACCCGTCAGTTTTGGGTCGAAGACGGTTTACTCCTGACCAAGGGTAACCGCCTGTATGTCCCCCGTTCGGGGAACCTCAGGAAGCTCTTAATCCAAGAATGTCACGATACACCGTGGGCCGGCCTCTCTGGGTGGCAACGAACTTATGCGCTTGTCAAGCAGGGGTACTTTTGGCCGAGCCTTCGAGATGATATAATGTTGTTTACCAAGACCTGCCTCGTATGTCAGCAGGACAAAGTAGAGCGAGCCAAGATCGCAGGGTTGCTGGAACCTCTGCCCGTTCCCTAAAGACCATGGGAGAGTGTATCTCTCGATTTCATCACTCATCTCCCTAAGGTTGGGAAATTCGAATCCATCCTCGTAGTCGTTGATCGATTTTCAAAGTACGCCACGTTCATCCCGACTCCAAAGATGTGCTCAGCTGAGATGACAGCACAATTGTTTTTCAAGAATGTTGTCAAGTTATGGGGTGTACCCGAGAGTATAATCAGTGATCGAGATGCTCGTTTCACTGGCACATTCTGGACGGAATTATTTAGATTATTGGGTTCTCATCTAAATATTTCCTCCAGCTACCACCCGCAGACAGATGGCCAGACGGAGCGGTTCAACAGTATGCTTGAGGAGTACTTGCGTCATTTTATTGACGCCCGACAGAAAAATTGGGCCGAGATGCTTGATTTTGCTCAGTTCAGTTTCAACTGTCAAAAGAGTTCAGCGACAGGAAAGACTCCCTTCGAGTTAGTATGTGGAAGACAGCCGTTGATGCCACATGTAATTGACCATCCTTATGCGGGGAAGAGTCCCCAAGCTTACAACTTCACTAAAGAGTGGAGGCAGACATCAGAGATAGCCCGGGCGTACCTAGAGAAGGCATCAAAACGTATGAAAAAATGGGCCGATCAGAAACGTCGGCCAATGGAATTCCAAGCGGGAGACAGAGTTCTGATCAAGCTGAGACCAGAACAGATCCGGTTCCGAGGGAAGAGAGACCAGCGCCTTGTCCGAAAGTACGAAGGCCCCGTCGAAGTGATCCAGAAGGTCGGTAAGACATCTTACAGGGTTCAGTTACCCTCGTGGATGAAGATTCACCCTGTCATCCACGTTAGTAACTTGAAGACCTATCATCCAGACCTAGAAGACTCCGAGCGCAACGAAGTGACACGGCCCCCAGTCACAATGCAGAATCTGAATGACAAAGAAGTAGAAGAAATTTTGGCAGACAGAGTTCGTCGCACAGGTAAACCTCGTCGAGACGTGCAAGAGTTCCTGGTGAAGTGGAAAGGGCTCCCGGATGCTGAGATTAGTTGGGAGCGAGTTGAAGATCTGAAGTCGGCTGCTATCAAGATCGCAGAGTTCGAGCAGCGTCGGTTGACAGGGACGCCAACCATTTAAGTGGGGGAGGATGTCACGGTCATGCTCGTCCAAGGCGTGTTGCCCATGGCCGCATGCCCATGACAACCCTTTCCCCTCATGCTTTCACTATATGCATTCCCTTTGTATCGCTTGTTTATTTTTCCTTGCTCTTCTCTAGTGTATGACTCCTCGTGATTTTCATGTTCAAGCCTGCCAAGGCTAAAAATCTCAATAATATACTATAGGGGGGTAAGACTAGTCGTCAATCCTTCCTACCCGGAGTTGTTTGCTATCAAGCTGTTGTTGTCCCTTTGTTTACTTGATAGTCTGCAACACATATACATGCTTTCCAAAATGCTTTCAAACGTTTTCCAAAACCTTTTCTCTAACCCCGTTTTCTAAAATCGTTTTCCAAGAACGGGGGTAGAGGCTGCGATATTCGCCCGTTGTGCCACCGGCGATCCGTTTTTGAGTTGGCTGACTTACTTGTGAGCGAAAGTAAGTGTCGCACAGTCGCGTTGCGAGACCCTAAAGACCGCGATTGTGACACAAGGCATTATTCGGTTCGGTCCTTGTTATGCTTCTAAAGATATTCCAAATCCCGTCACAAACTTAGAATTTATACTCTAGTCATGCAATTAAACAAGGTAAGTCTTAGGCCAAATCCCCTCTCCCGAGTTAGATTCAACACTTAAACCATTCAATTAGTGATCAAGTAATTGAAAGCATTAAACACAAAATTGCATGCATAGAATAAAAGCACATTCATACAAAAAATTAATCCAACAAACTTAAACAACTACATCAAGCCCTAAGACAAACAACTAGCAATTCATAGTCTTTAAACTACAAACACTAATTGAAAGAAAAGCCATAAAAACTACAAAAGTTAAGGGAAAGAGAAAGGAAAACTCGAATCCGCTGACACCGCACGTCCCCGTCACGATCTCCACGTCTTCTCGCTTGATTCCCGCTCCTTGGCCTTGCCTTTAGCTCCCACCAAAGGTCTCTAGTCGAAATTAGGGCTAAAATCTAACCAATTGGGCTCCCCAAATCCGTAGCTGAAAAGAGGAATTTATAGAAAATTTGCGGATAGCGTCGCGACGCTGTGTACATAGCGTCGCGACGCTGTCACAGCGTCTCGACATAAGGAGATAGCGTCTCGACGTTGTCTCTGTTGCCGCCCAATTCAGAAAAGGAAAGGCAGCGTCGAGACGCTCCAAGAGCAGCGTCCCGACGCTGGCCTACGGATGGCTCTCTTTTGACTTCTTCTTGGTTGAATCTTTTCCGTTCTTTAGCCAATTTTCATGTCCCGAACACGTATTTAGCTCCAATTTCTCGATTTAACTCCGAAACATGATTCCTACAAAAAGAACATAAAAATGCATAATTTTGGCCAATTAAATATAAAAGACTAGCTTAATTAACTAGGGAAACATATCTAGCTATGCTTGCTATCAATTATAGGTCTAATCATTAAAATTTTGAAATAGTTTAAAATTTATAATTAGAAACCGTCAATCTATAATCAAGATATGCATGCTCATATAGGATCTTAGGTTAAAATGAATTATTTTTAATGAGTTAAAATTAATTAGACCTAAGATCATTTTCTAATAGAATTAGAAATTCTTACTTAGTTTAAAAATAGTTTTAATGAACTAAGTAGGACAAACATTCCTGAGTTTACAAAGGAACTCTACCAGTGACGTTCTGTCTAAGGATTTGAGGTATTTAAGTTGATGGTATACGGAACACCTCCTACCTGGGAATTGATCTGGAATACCGGAGTTGAATTAATCACATGTTAATGTTAGAATAATGTCGCTAGGTAAATTAAAATTGTTTAATACACCTAGACATTAGGTCTTATTATAATAGTTATAATAGGACTAGACTTAGATGAATGACTTAGCTGGATTTATCTAGGTCTAATCAAACCCTAAAATACCCGATAGGTTACTTTAGTGGGAGGAAAATTTCAAAACTTGATTTAAATCGAGTTTTGCTCCTACGTCCCTGTATAGTTCACACCGTGAGATCCATGCTCGACTTCGTGTCGTTTTAGCGCGGCCTCCCTTCGGAAAGTGTTTGCATGGATCAATACCAAGGTGAATGGGGAAAGTGACTATAGTAAGTGGGAGCGGGACGCGTGTCAACGTATCCTTCGGTCTCCACCCCCAGGTCACAACGTGAGATTCCTATGATCCGCCTGTGTGTTGTCTCGACGCAACCATCCCTTCGGAGGGTCTGATCATAGGATTCAGAACACCGTGAACTCTTGAATAGGATAGGATCGCTTAGGCTAATTACCAACAGTTGTCTTTCCTAACGGTAGCCTGTTGGTCCGTGCCTCTGAGATCTGAAAGTGGGAGGGTTACACTTACGGGGACGAGTTAATTGGTTAACAAATCCTTGACCGAATAACGGTGGTTAATGTCTAATAGAATATGAGTTATTCTGGTATTAGAAATTGACTGAGAAGAGTCTCATTTTAGAGGAGGGACAACTGATCACCCTTTGGTGGCTGTTCTTCTAAACCTCTAAAGAATCGTTGCGAAACACAATCATAGTTTTATTAGGATTCTTTGATTGCTTGTTTGCAAAATTGATTGGATGTATGCAATTGTTTGTATTGCTTGTGTGATGGGTTAAGGCAAAGATAACTTATACGGTCAATTGTTTGTTTTTCAACAATGTCTTCTTCTATTATCTCCTTGCTTAAAAACGAACAACTAACGGGCGAAAATTTTCCACAATGGAAATCGAATCTAAATACCATACTCGTGGTAGAGGATCTTAGGTTTGTCTTAACGGAGGAATGTCCTCCCATTCCCCCTCGCACTGCCGCTCAGGCAGTAAAGGATGCCCACGAATGCTGGACAAAGGCCAATGAAAAGGTCAAAGTTTATATATTGATCAGCTTGTCTGAAGTTTTGGCCAAGCGTTACGAAAACGTGGAAACTGCCAGGGAGATTATGAATTCCCTGTAGGAGATGTTTGGACTCCCGTCCTATCAGCTCCACCATGATGCCTTGAAGAACGTATTCAATGCCAAGATGCAAGAGGGTCAGTCTGTTCGGGAACATGTCCTGGACATGATTAACTAGTTCAATATTGCTGAGGCAAATGGCGGGGTAGTCTGCGAGCGTAGTTAGGTTGCGTTCATCCTTCACTCGCTTCCAGCGAGCTATATGTCGTTTAGGACGAATGCGAGCATGAATAAGATTCAGTTCAACCTGACTACCCTCCTCTTGGAGTTATAGATTTATGAGTCCATGCAGAAATGCAAGGGCAAGAATGTGGTGAAAGGAGAGGCCAATGTGGCCCATTCCAAAAAGAAGTTCCTGAAGGGTTCATCCTCAGGGACTAAATCTGTACCTCAGGCTTCTTCATTGAAGCAGATCCAGAAGAGGAAGGGAGACAAGGGGAAGACTCCTGCACAAGCTGTGCAAGGTAAGAGAAAGGCCAAGGTCGTGGCCGACAAAGGCCGATGCTTCCACTGCAATGCAAATGGTCATTGGAAGCGCAACTGTCCCCGTTACCTCGCTGAGAAGAAGAGAGAAAAAGAAGGTAAATTTGATTTACTTGTATTAGAGACTTGTCTCGTCGAACATGATGAGTTTGCCTGGATACTGGATTCGAGAGCCACTAATCATGTTTGCTCTTCTTTTCAGGGAAATGATTTCCAGCAGCTGGCTGATGGCGAAATGACTCTCAAGGTTGGAACAGGAGAGGTTGTTTCAGCTCGTGCAATGGGAGCTGCAAAATTAATCTTTAGAAATAAGTTTTTTATTTTAGAGAACTTGTTTTTGGTTCCTAGAATTAAAAGGAACCTTATTTCTGTTTTCGCTTTGTTAGAACATGAATACTCAATTTCTTTCCTTCTTAATGAAGCTATTATTTCAAGAAATGGTATTTTTATTTGTTCTGCTCAGTGTGAAAATAATTTATTTGTGTTAAGAGCAACCGATGCTAAGGCTATTTTAAGTCATGAAATGTTTAAAACAGTCAAAACGCAAAACAAAAGGCAAAAGATTTCTCCTTTAAGTAACAATACGTATCTTTGGCACCTTCGTCTCGGTCATATTAACATCGATCGAATCGATCGTTTGGTTAAAAATGGACTTCTAACTGATATAGAAGATACATTTTTACCACCCTGTGAATCGTGTCTCGAGGGTAAAATGACCAAGAGGCCTTTTATTGGAAAAGGTTATAGGGCCAAAGAACCACTTGAACTGATACATTCGGATCTTTGTGGTCCAATGAATGTAAAGGCTCGAGGTGGTTTTGAATATTTCATCTCGTTTATAGATGATTATTCTCGATACGGTTACTTATACCTGATGGGCCATAAGTCTGAGGCTCTTGAAAAGTTCAAAGAGTTTAAGGCTGAGGTAGAAAACCTGTTAGGTCAAATGATTAAAACACTTCGATTAGATCGAGGTGGAAAGTATTTGGATCAAAGATTCCGGGACTATATGATAGAACATGGAATCGAATCCCAACTCTCAGCACCTGGTACACCTCAGCAGAATGGTGTATTAGAAAGGAGAAATAGAACCTTGTTAGACATGGTTCGATCTATGATGATCTATGCTCAATTGCCTAGTTCGTTTTGGGGGTATGCAGTAGAGACTGCAGTACATATTCTTAACAGCGTTCCGTCAAAAAGTGTTTCTGAAACTCCTTTTGAGTTATGGAGAGGGCGTAAACCTAGTTTACATTACTTCCATATCTGGGGTTGTCTTGCACATGTGTTAGTGACTAATCCTAAGAAATTGGAACCACGTACGAGAATATGCCAATTTGTTGGATACCTGAAAGAAACGAGAGGTGGTCTTTTCTACGACCCTCAAGATAATAAAGTATTTGTATCGACAAATGCAACTTTCTTGGAGGAAGATGATAGCGAGCATAGCTAGCTATCTTTACTTATTTAATTTAGCTAGTCTTTGATGATTATTGGCTATTTTATTGCACTTTATTGTCTATTTTGTAGGAAATGGTTGATTGGAGCTATAGCCCAATTGATAGCTCTTAGAAATAAGAGCTATTGGTTCTCTTTTAGGCTTAAAAACTCTATTCTTTGATGTGTTTGAGCTTTGGTTTGTGCTTGAAAATGAGTATTCTTTGTTGAACAATTTTTACATATCAATAGGCAAGGCTTGAACTAAATTTGGTGCAGATTTCTTATGTTTAAGCTGATTTTTCTGGTATAGGGCCACTCAGGTTTTGCTGCAGCAACTGATTTCACAAGCAGAAGGTAGAAAGTCTGGGTATTAAAATTCTGCACGTGCCAAATCCGTGTAAGCCTTCATTAATTGAGCTGGCAGCCATGTGGAGCTGATTTGTCCTATCTCAACCAATTGGGGAAGGTCCATGTGGAGTTATATGTCTAATCAGCCCTGAATTCAAGAAAAAAAGAGGGTATAAATGTTCTTTTGCCCAAAAAGAATGAGAGACAAGTTGGAGAAGTTAACCTAGAAGTGGTTGCTGTCATTGAGAGGAGAAAAAGACAATGAGGCTGCTGCTAAAGGAGGATTTCCAGCTTGGGAAAGCTGGAATCTACCTTGGAAGCTTCTTTTCTTCATCCTTTTTCTCTTATTCTTCCTTCTTCTAGTGTTTAGTTTGTATTTAAGGTTGTAATTATGAATGGTATGGTAGTTCACTGCTGTATTTTCATTATTTTCACCTTGAACATGAGCTAAATCCTCTTAGGTGAGGATTAGGGTGCTTAAGCTTGAACTTGTTGTTTGTTTTAGTGGAACTTTATATATTGCAACTTAAAGCAAAGTGTTCTTCATGCTTAAAGCTGGAATTTCGTTTGGCCAACCATTTTCTAGCATTGTTATTTAGTGTTTGGGAAAACAATAGATAAGCGACTACTTTGCTTTACCTTAGTCTTTAATGATCATGAAAATGAGTGGGTATTTAGGGATAAATAACCACCTAAGGCACTAAATCAGTGGAGCTAAAAAGAAGGGGTTAAATGGGAGTTTAATCACCTTACCTATAGGAGAATTGGAAAATTCCCGTAGAAAATACTGGGTGAGTTGCAAATTTAGAGTTCTGCTGCAGCAAACAACCTGTGAGAGTAGACAGCCCCTAATCTGAACCTTGCCTTCTCTGTGCTAATTCGCTGTTTTTATTGAATTTTACTTTAGTCTTTATCATTTTAAGCTTGTTTACCATTTTAATCTCTTGCACTTAGTTAAGAAAAAATATTTGGTCCTTGGTTACTTGAATTTCATTGAAAATAGGCTTAGGAATAGTGATTTTCATTGCATCAATCCCTGTGGAGAACGATATAAAAATACTTATCACTTGCTGCTGATCGTGTGCACTTGCACGTGTGTTTGTGAGTTTTTCTTTCATATTTAGAATCACTTTGCACAAGGCAACAAGTTTTTGGCGCCGTTGCCGGGGATTGAGTTGATTTTTGCTATTTTTGAGCTGAAATTTGGTGAAATTGGTGCTAAAACAGCTTCTAACTTGGTTGTTTGACTTTGCAGGTGCTGGTAGCTGTGTATGAACGAATTCCCTGACTTAGAATTCGGTTTGGACCCTGAAATTGAAAGAACTTTTCATAGGAGGAGAAGGGAACAAAGGGAGAGAAACAATAGGATGGATCCACCACCTCTTTTACCCCCTGTACCTCCTAGAAATCAAGAAAACCAAAACAACCAACAGCCTAATCCTGAGGTAAATCAGCAACCTAGGGTAGAAAATCAAGCTGAAAACCCTGTCCTTATAGCCAATGATAGGAGAAGAGTTATTAGAGCCTATGCCGTCCCTACCTTCAATGAGTTGTACCCTGGGATAGCTAGACCCGAGATACAGGCACACAATTTTGAAATGAAGCCTGTTATGTTCCAAATGTTACAAACGGTGGGACAATTTCATGGATTACCTTCTGAGGACCCACACCTACACCTTAAATCCTTTTTGGGAGTGAGTGACTCATTCAAAATTCAAGGAGTTTCTCAAGATGCTTTGAGGTTAACCTTGTTTCCTTATTCTTTGAGAGATGGTGCTAAAGCTTGGTTGAATAACTTTGCTCCTGGCTCTATCACTACATGGAATGAGTTAGCAGAGAAATTCCTCATTAAGTACTTCCCTCCCACAAGGAATGCCAAGCTTAGATCGGATATAGTGTCTTTTAGACAATTTGATGATGAATCTTTTAGTGAAGCTTGGGAGAGATTTAAGGAATTATTGAGAAAATGCCCTCACCATGGACTCCCCCATTGCATTCAAATGGAGACTTTTTATAATGGGTTGAATTGGGCTACTCAAAACATGGTAGATGCTTCAGCTAATGGTGCTTTATTATCCAAGACTTATGATGAAGCTTATGCCATTTTGGAGAGAATTTCCACAAATAGTTGCCAATGGTCTGATTCTAGAAGTGTGGCTGGGAAGAAAAATAAGGGTATGCTTGAGGTTGACACTGTTACATCCTTTAATGCGAGGTTTGATTCAATGGAAAGCATGATGAAAAAGTTAAATTCAGGCTTTGAGAGTTTGCAGTTGATGAATTCCAGTGCAAACCAGTCTGCTGCAGCAGTCAATATAAATCAGAATGCAGCAGATTCTTGCGTTTACTGTGGAGAGGATCACAAGTTTGAATTTTGCCCTGGAAATCCAGCCTCAGTGTGTTATGTAGGAAACCAAAATGCCCCTAGGAATAATCCCTATTCCAATACCTATAATTCGGGTTGGAGAAATCATCCAAATTTTGCTTGGGGAGGTCAAGGAAGTAATTCCAACACCCATCAAGCTCAACAAAAGATGAGTGGACCTTCCGGATTTGGGCAACAAAATCAGCAACCTCAGTTCCAAAATACCATGAAACAACATGCCACTGGAAGTTCTTTAGAGAGCATGTTCAAGGAGTACATGGCTAAAACTGATGCTGCTATTCAAACTCACCAAGCATCATTGAGAAATTTGGAAGTGCAAATGGGCCAAATAGCTAGTGAATTGAAAGCTAGGCCACCTGGTAAACTCCCCTCTGACACTGAAAATTCAAAGAGGGAAGGAAAGGAACAAGTCCAAGCTGTGGAGCTAAGAAGTGGGAAGTCGTTGGTTGAGAAAAAAGGGCCAACCCAACAAAAACCAGCTGGACAGCAAGTGGAAAAACCAGCTGATATTGATGCTGATATGGAAAAGACAGCAGAGAAAAATGTTGAAAAACCTGCTGGAATTCAAGTAGAAAAAAGTCCAGAGAGTGAGGAAATTGAAGAAATTCCTAGAGCAGCCCCTGTAGCTCCAACCAAGTCAATTCCTACACCTTCCCCAACATTTAAACCACCCCCACCACCCTTTCCCCAAAGGCTTAAGCAGAAAAATCAAGATGGTCAGTTTAAAAAATTCCTTGAGGTTTTGAAGCAACTTCACATTAATATACCACTAGTTGAGGCCTTGGAACAAATGCCCAACTATGTAAAGTTCCTCAAGGATATTTTAACCAAGAAAAGGAGATTGGGTGAGTATGAAACCCTGTCTTTGACTGGGGAGTGTAGTGCCATTTTGACAAACAAAATTCCACCCAAAGTGAAAGACCCTGGAACTTTTACCATTCCTGTTTCTATAGGAGGTAAGGAGTTGGGGAGAGCTCTTTGTGACTTGGGAGCTAGCATAAATCTCATGCCTTTATCCATTTTCAAGAAATTATGCATAGGAGAAGCTAGGCCAACCACAGTTACATTACAACTTGCTGATAGGTCTATCACTTATCCCGAAGGAAAGATTGAGGACATTTTGGTGCAAGTAGATAAGTTTATCTTCCCGGTTGATTTTATCATTTTGGACTATGAAGCGGACAAAGATGTCCCCATAATTCTAGGAAGACCCTTTTTAGCAACCGGGAGAACCTTGATAGATGTCCAAAAGGGTGAGCTAACTATGAGGGTGAATGACCAAGAAGTGAAGTTTAGTGTCTTTGATGCCATAAAGTCCCCCACTGATATTGAAGAGTGTTCTGTCATTCAAGTGAAAGATAAGTTGGTTGATGATCAAGTTGAGAAGGAAATGAGAGGGCAAAACATACAACAATTGGGAAAAAGTGGAATTGAGGCTTTGGAATTAGACAAATTGGAGCTTGAGCTTGAAGGTAGTGTAGGTGAAGTTTTTGGTTTTAAAAGGACTTTTGAATCCATAGAGTTGATTGACAAGAAAAATCCACCTACACAACCATTCACTTCATTGGAATTGTTTCAACAACTTGAGTTTGAAAATTATTTCCTTGATGAGTTGTTTTTTACAGTAGCTCACACAAAAAAAATGAAAACACTTTGGTTTGTTGACCTCACCAATTACCTTGCTTTTGGAACATTGCCCCATGGTTTATCAAAGCAACAATTGAAAAAGTTTTTCCATGAGATAAAGTTTTATTTTTGGGATGATTCATTTGTGTTTAAACAATGTGTTGATAATGATGGGAGAGAGTTTAAATTGAATGGGCAAAGGCTAAAACACTATTGGGGAGAAGAATTCCAAATGTGTTATGCCTTTTGCAATTTGTTGGAAATTTGAAATTTGAAGAAAAAGGGCAGTGTGCTTTCAAGTTACAGATTCTATGTTGAGCCCTAAAGGTGGTTTAAATAGCAAGTTTAAATTTCTGTTGTGATGTCTTTAATTTGTAGCCATTAGTTGTTAGTTAATATTTTAAAGTTAGTTTCTCTTTTATTGATAATTTGCATTAGTTATTGAGTTTAATGTTTTTGTCAAGCTTTGGTTTTTTGTAGGGAATCTCATGCAAAATGGAAGAAAATCTTGATGCAGCAGATTTTGGGGTTACAATTTTTCAAGGAAGAAAATTCTGATGAGCTGCAGCAGATTGACAGCAAGCTCATATCAGAAGTTGCAGCAGTCATGGCAGAAAAGGCAGTGGGCAAGCTGTGATTTGATGGGAGGAATTTTCAGATTAAGCTATAATCAAGGGAGGACGTTTTAAGCTTGCTTGTCTGTTATCTATCATGCTTTCTGTTAGCTTTTGTTGTGAAAAAAAAAAGAGAGTGTATGAATGAAAGTTCCATAGGTGTGCATATTTTAATGTTTAAATCAATTAAATGCATATCAAATTTGGATAATGTTATGGTGCAAAGGCTGAAGTAGTGGAAATCATGCAAAATTTCTAGCATTCCTCAAAGTGTAATTTGAAAAATGTATGAAGGGCTGAGATCCCCCAAGTATGTTGTGTTATAATGTTCAAATCAATGGAAAGCATTTAGTCATAAAAAAAATGCATGCCCTGCTGCGTTCATCAATATTGAGCTGCTGTCTTAAGTTGCCTGCCGCATTGAGTTTGGAGGTTTTAAATTGTTGGCTGCTATGATGATGTGCTATTAATTATTAGACAGTGTTATGCTTGCTTGGAATGCTAAATAAGCTAGAATAGCCATTTGGTGCATGATTGTTGAAATTTCTGCTAGAAGATTTTGAACTGCTGATTTTTAGCATGTTGCAGCTGGTATATTATGTTCTGCTTTGAAAATTTGGATTGTCCAGCTTGTGTGGAAGTAGGTAAGGCCTAACTGTAGCTCTAGGCTGTTCTTTTGGTTAAGCTTAGCCTTTCTGGATGCTGCAGCAGCAGCTGTGAAAAAAAAAATCTGTTTTGCTTGAAAAGAAAGTGTTTTGGGTAATGATCCCCAATAGTCTAGCCTATTTGCTTAGTTTGATTATCTTGTTGTGCTTTAAGTCCTTAGGTGGATAGGAAGCTTCCTAATTTTCCTCCTTAGCTTAGCTCAAATCTTAGGAAAGCTTGTTCCTAGTCCTTTTGCCCAAACCTTATAATCCTCCTAAGCAATAAGCCTTAGCTTCTCTAAAAAAAAAAAGTTTGGGGGTCCTTGCCTTGCTTTCTCATTCATTGGGGACAATGAATGGATTAAGTTTGGGGGTGAGGTAACCCTTGTAAAAAAAAAAAAAAAAAAAGCATGAAAAAGAAATAGAAAAGGCAACTTAGAAAGCATTCCTCTTTGTCTTAGTTTTGCATAAGATGCACTCCTCTCCCTTTTTGAAGGTTTTCTATTTTCCTTGAGCTTGCCTAGTAACCAGGGGGATTTATGATACCCATAGTTTGCCTCTGCGTCAAAAAGTAGCTCAAGGGAAGAGAAAACACATATATATATATATATATAAAAATGAGCAGAAAAGAAAAGTTCAAATGAGATGAAAAAGGGATGAGTGTTAGCTTGAAGGTTACAATCTTCCCCAGGGCTTAGGTGAGCTTCACCAAAAAGTGTCGCCATTCTAAGAAGCAAGGAAGTGGTTGCTAGAGAGCAAATCTTAGTCAACTCTAAGGGAAATGAGTGTAGTTCTCGTTAGGTGATGAGCTTGGAGGCTAAGGTGAGTTTCACCATAAAGTGTTGCCATTCTTGGACCAAAAAGCTATAACCTATGAGACTTTCTAAGTTGGTAAAAAAAAAGGAGAATAAAAAGTTAAGAGAGAAGTTTAGGTTGAGCTTAGAAGCTTTAGAGGTTAGGCATGGAGACTATAGGATTGCTTTGCAAGCTTTAGGATTGAGGTTTGAGCTAAGTTTAGGCTTTGAAGGTTAGTGGCTTCCTTGATGTCAATAGGCTGGTATAATTTGATATGATGGCTCTTGTAAATAGGTTGAGCTAGAGGATCATTAGAAGAGCGCTAAAAATTTAAAAATGCCAAGTTGAAAGGTGATTTTTAAAAAGGAATGTTTTGTTGAGTAGTTGTATGCATTCAGAGAGGTAGGCTTGTCAAGAAGTAGCTGGGTGCTTTAGTTAGGCCATTGTGACTGCAAGCTGGATATGGGATGATGAGTTAGAGTTTTTGTAGGCTAGCATTGCTCGGGGACGAGCAATGATTCAAGTTTGGGGGTTTGATAGCTCTTAGAAATAAGAGCTATTGGTTCTCTTTTAGGCTTAAAAACTCTATTCTTTGATGTGTTTGAGCTTTGGTTTGTGCTTGAAAATGAGTATTCTTTGTTGAACAATTTTTACATATCAATAGGCAAGGCTTGAACTAAATTTGGTGCAGATTTCTTATGTTTAAGCTGATTTTTCTGGTATAGGGCCACTCAGGTTTTGCTGCAGCAACTGATTTCACAAGCAGAAGGTAGAAAGTCTGGGTATTAAAATTCTGCACGTGCCAAATCCGTGTAAGCCTTCATTAATTGAGCTGGCAGCCATGTGGAGCTGATTTGTCCTATCTCAACCAATTGGGGAAGGTCCATGTGGAGTTATATGTCTAATCAGCCCTGAATTCAAGAAAAAAAGAGGGTATAAATGTTCTTTTGCCCAAAAAGAATGAGAGACAAGTTGGAGAAGTTAACCTAGAAGTGGTTGCTGTCATTGAGAGGAGAAAAAGACAATGAGGCTGCTGCTAAAGGAGGATTTCCAGCTTGGGAAAGCTGGAATCTACCTTGGAAGCTTCTTTTCTTCATCCTTTTTCTCTTATTCTTCCTTCTTCTAGTGTTTAGTTTGTATTTAAGGTTGTAATTATGAATGGTATGGTAGTTCACTGCTGTATTTTCATTATTTTCACCTTGAACATGAGCTAAATCCTCTTAGGTGAGGATTAGGGTGCTTAAGCTTGAACTTGTTGTTTGTTTTAGTGGAACTTTATATATTGCAACTTAAAGCAAAGTGTTCTTCATGCTTAAAGCTGGAATTTCGTTTGGCCAACCATTTTCTAGCATTGTTATTTAGTGTTTGGGAAAACAATAGATAAGCGACTACTTTGCTTTACCTTAGTCTTTAATGATCATGAAAATGAGTGGGTATTTAGGGATAAATAACCACCTAAGGCACTAAATCAGTGGAGCTAAAAAGAAGGGGTTAAATGGGAGTTTAATCACCTTACCTATAGGAGAATTGGAAAATTCCCGTAGAAAATACTGGGTGAGTTGCAAATTTAGAGTTCTGCTGCAGCAAACAACCTGTGAGAGTAGACAGCCCCTAATCTGAACCTTGCCTTCTCTGTGCTAATTCGCTGTTTTTATTGAATTTTACTTTAGTCTTTATCATTTTAAGCTTGTTTACCATTTTAATCTCTTGCACTTAGTTAAGAAAAAATATTTGGTCTTTGGTTACTTGAATTTCATTGAAAATAGGCTTAGGAATAGTGATTTTCATTGCATCAATCCCTGTGGAGAACGATATAAAAATACTTATCACTTGCTGCTGATCGTGTGCACTTGCACGTGTGTTTGTGAGTTTTTCTTTCATATTTAGAATCACTTTGCACAAGGCAACACCAATATTGGAGTTAATCGGGTGCTCGGGACGCGAAAAGATGCGAAGGAAGGAAAAATAATCAAAATGGAAAAAAGTCAACATTTGGTCAAATATAGACCAGCGTCGAGACGCTGCTTCTTTAGCGTCTCGACGCTGGCATTCCATATCAGAGGAGGCGCGAAACTGTCGCAGCGTCTCGACGCTGCGAGAATTCCTTTTCCAGAACGCGTGTTTTAGAGGCAGCGTCTCGACGCTACGACGAAATTTCAGAATAAAAGCATCCTTTCGGCTAGGTTTTTGGGGGATTCAATTTTGGGACTTCTTGGGGCAGAAAACAGAGCTAAAACAGAGGATTTGAAGGCTGAAGCTAAGGGAGAAAATCGGAAATCAACCCATTGTTCGTGGGGATCGTGATGGGGACGTCGGACTCAGCCTACATTGAGTTTTCTTTTCCCTTTCCTTTTCTTTAGCTAGATTTATGGCTTTTACATGTTTAGTTGAGCTTGTAATTCTATTCATGAGTAGCTAAACTCATAGCTTAGGGATTGATGTAGTTGATTAAGTTTATGGATTGAATTTATGGTTTAAGTTGTGCAATGGTTATTATGTTTGTAATCTTGATTTAATGCTTTCAATTAATTGGCCATTAGTTGAATGATTTGAGTTTTTATTCTTGCTCAGGAGAGGGGATTAAATGTAGACTTACTCAAGATTGCATGACTAAAGTTTAGTTTCTAATTCGTGACGGTTTTAGATTAACTTTAGAATTGGTTAAAAGATCTCATTGCCTTGCATGATTAATAAACTTAGATAGGGATATCAAGTTGGTTAATTTGCATGAGAATCAATTATACTCGGGAGAGGTAGTTGTGATTAAAGGGTCTTTGGCTCATAATTTCATTGTGCATAATAACTTACTCCTTAAAATCAATCCTAAACTAAATCGGCGAAATCAATTCCCTAAGTAGTTTTCCCAATTGAAATTCCACACTTTCTACGTGTTTTGATTTAGTTTTCTTATTATTCAATAATCACATTGTGTTCCCTAAATAAAATTGAGCAAGATAATTCACAATACTTTATTTGCTTAAAAATCCAATCCAGAGGACGACACTCGTTTATACGAACACTTTATTATTACTTGACCCATGCGCTTGCGGTAAGGAAAAGTCCACATCAGAAGACCACATTCGAGATCATAAACCACGAAGTAAATTAGTATTAGGAGAAGCTACAGAAGGATCAACAAGGGTTGTTGATGAACTTGGTCCTTCAACAAGAGTTGTTGGAGAATCGAGTTCTTCTCGTCAATCTAGTCCTCCTCACGTAGTGAGAGAGCTTCATCGCAGTGGGAGGGTTGTAATACAACCTAACCGCTACTTGGGTTTAACAGAAAATCAAGTAGTCATACCTGATGACGGCGTAGAAGATCCATTGTCTTATCGTCAGGCAATGAATGATGTAGATAAGGACGAGTGAGCCAAAGCCATGGACCTTGAGATGGAGTCTATGTACTTCAATCAAGTTTGGGAACTTGTAGATCCACCTGAAGGGGTCAAACCCATTGGGTGTAAATGGATCTATAAGAGGAAAAAAGATGCTACTGGGAAAGTACTTACTTTCAAAGCAAGACTTGTAGCAAACGGTTATACCCAACGAGAAGGGGTGGACTATGAAGAAACATTTTCTCCAGTTGCTATGCTTAAGTCCATAAGAATTCTCTTAACCATTGCCACATTTTATGACTATGAAATATGGCAAATGGATGTCAAGACAACTTTTTTTGAATGACAACCTTGACGAGAGTATTTTTATGTCTCAGCCCGAAGGGTTCATAACCCAAGGTCAGGAGAAAAAGGTTTGTAAACTGAATCGATCCATTTATGGATTGAAGCAGGCCTCCAGATCTTGGAATATCAGATTTGATACAGCGATCAAATCTTTTGGCTTTGACCAGAATGTTGATGAGCCTTGTGTATACAAGAAAATCAACAAGAATAAAGTAGCTTTCCTCGTACTTTATGTTGACGACATCCTACTCCTTGGGAATGATGTAGGGTATCTGTCTAACGTAAAAGAATGGCTAGCAGCTCAATTCCAAATGAAAGATTTGGGTGAGGCCCAGTATGTTCTTGGCATCCAGATTATTCGGGATAGAAAGAACAAAACGCTAGCTCTGTCTCAAGCAACGTATATCGACAAGATGTTTACCCGATATTCGGTGCAAAACTCCAAGAAGGGTGATAGCGAGCATAGCTAGCTATCTTTACTCATTTAATTTAGTTAGTCTTTTATGAATTTTGGGCCATTTTATTGTGCTTTATTGTTTATTTTGTAGGAAATGGTTGATTGGAGCTATAATGCAATATCAGAGTTAATAAGGTGCTCGGGGCGTGAAAAGATGCAAAGGAATGAAAAGAGTAAAAGTGGAGAAAAGTCAAATCTCGGTCAACAGCAGGCTAGCGTCGAGACGCTAGCTCTTGAGCGTCTCGACGCTCACATTCCATATCAGATTAGGCGCGTAAAGCTTACAGCGTCGAGACGCTACGACAGGAAGCGTCCCGACGCTACCGTTTTTCCTTATTCAGAACGCGCGTTTAAGAGGCAGCGTC
Organism: Luffa acutangula; assembly: GCA_036850905.1. Lineage (NCBI taxonomy): Eukaryota > Viridiplantae > Streptophyta > Magnoliopsida > Cucurbitales > Cucurbitaceae > Luffa > Luffa acutangula. The sequence continues at coordinate 23,581,320 of CM072093.1, forward strand.
GCAACGCTGTCTTGACAGCGTCTCGACGCTAAGACGAAAAATCAGAATAAAAGCTTCACTTCGGCTAGGTTTTTTGGGAGATCAATTTGGGACCTTTTGGAGCCGTAAAGAGGGCAGAACAGAGGACTTTGAGGCTGAAAACAAAGGGGGAGACTTGGAAATCAACCCATTGTTCGTGGGGATCGTGACGGGGACGTCGGGACTCGGCCTACATTGAGTTTTCTTTTCCCTTTCCTTCCTTTAGTTAGATTTATGGCTTTCAATTGTTTAGTTGAGCTTGTATTTACATTCATGAGTAGCTAAACTTGTAGCTTAGGGATTGATGTAGTTGATTAAGTTTATGGATTGATTTATGGTTTAAGTTGTGCAATGTTATTGTGTTTGTAATCTTGATTTAATGCTTTCAATTAATTGGCCATTAGTTGGATGATTTAAGTTTCGAATCTAGCTCGGGAGAGGGGATTTGATCTAGACTTGCTCAAGATTGCATGAATAAAGTTTACTTTCTAATTCTTGACGGTTTTAGATTAACTTTAGAATTGGTTAAAAGATCTCATTGCCTTGCATATTAATAAACTTAGATAGGGATATCAAGTTGGTTAATTTGCATGAGAATCAATTATACTCGGGAGAGGTAGTTGTGATTAAAGGGTCTTTGGCTCATAATTTCATTGTGCATAATAACTTATTCTTTAAAGTCAATCCTAAACGAAATCGGCGAAATCAATTCCCTAAGTAGTTTTCCCAATTGAATTTCCATTCTTTTTACTTGCTTTGATTTGTTTTTATCATCATCTATTCATCACTTTTTGATCCCTAAATAAAATTGGGCAAGATTATTCATAATACTTGATTTGCTTAAAAATCCAATCCAGAGGACGACATTCGAATTTACTATTCACTATATTATTACTTGACCCGTGCGCTTGCGGTAGGAAAAGTCCACATCAAGTTTTTGGCGCCGTTGCCGGGGATTGGCTCATTTAGCTAGATTGATATTGTGAAAAAATTGCTTGATCTTAATTTAGGGTGTATTGTTACTTTTTTAGGTTGTTTGCATTTTTTTTCCTTATTTGTTTTTCTTTCCATATTTGATTTTCTAGGTTAGTTTTTCTTTTAGTTGTGTAATCTTTTCCTTATTTGTTCTTGTTTTTCCTTTTTTTAGATTAGTTTTCTTATTTGCATTTTGCCATATTTATTTTTTGCATTCCATATTAGGTTACTTTGTTTCCTTTTCTAGATTATATTTTCCATATTTAGATTAGTTGTTTCCTTTTCTTTATTTCATTCCATAATTGTTTTCTTTCTTTTCTAGGGTAGTTTTGTTTGTTTATGCGTAGGGATAAAGATTTAATTTTAGCACCATTTGATCCCGAGATAGAAAGAACAATTCTTAGGTTTCGAAGGGAAACTAGAGAAAATTTTCAAATGGCTGACCAAAATCAACCTGAGGAGCCTAGACCTATTAGAGATTATTTTCAGCCTGTGTTTCAGGGGCAACAGTCGGGGATTGTCTATGCACCGATTAATGCCAACAACTTTGAGCTGAAAACCGGTCTTATTCAGATGGCTCGAGACTGCGCATATAGAGGATCGCCCACTGAGGATCCAAATTCTCATCTTAAATCATTCTTGGATATTTGTGGGACGGTAAAGATTAATGGTGTCTCTGAGGATGCTATTCGCTTACGTTTATTTCCCTTTTCTTTGCAGGATAAAGCACGTGATTGGTTGCAGTCCATTACCCCTGGGAGCATCACCACTTGGGATGCTTTGGTCCAGGCCTTTTTAAAGAAATTTTCCCTCCTGCAAAGACGGTCAAGCTAAGGACCGAGATTGGGACATTCCAACAACAATATGATGAGCAGCTGTTCGAAGCTTGGGAGCGATTCAAAGAGCTACTGAGGAAGTGTCCTCAGCATGGTTACCCCGATTGGCTTCAGGTACAGTTGTTTTATAATGGTTTAACTCCTAGTACAAAAACGATTGTTGATGCAGCTGCAGGTGGGACTCTGTTGTCCAAGACCGTGGAAAACGCTCGCACACTTTTAGAGGATATGGCCACCAACAGCTATCAGTGGCCATCTGAGCGGTCTACACCTAAAAAGATTGCTGCTGGAGTGTTTGAGGTTGATAAAGTAAGTGCACTCCAGGCCCAGATGACTTCCCTTGCCAATGCTTTTATGAAATTTTCAGGTACAGGGAGTGCACAGTCAATTGAATCAGCTGCTGCTTTAGCATCTAGACCTCAGGAGGAGACCATCGAGCAGGTTCAGTATGTATCAAATTTTAATTCTAGGGGATATAACAATAGTTCTACACCTACACATTATCACCCTAACAATAGGAACCATGAAAATTTCTCTTATGCTAATACTAAGAATGTTCTTAACCCTCCTGGTTTTGCCCCTCAAACTCAAGATAATAAAAAGTTAGAAGATCTTGTAGGAGCTTTCATTGCAGAGTCTAGTAACAGGACAACCAAATTAGAGGAGGCAGTCCTTGCCATCAATTCAACAGTTAATGGCCACAACGCTGCCATAAAGAACATTGAAACTCAGCTGGGACAGTTGGTGAATGTTGTAAGCACCATGAATAAAGGTAAGGCTCCAGCTGAACAAGAGAAACCCCAGATGGAGTATTGTAAGACAATCACTGTGCACCAGGAGGAATCTGAAGAGGAACCTGAATCTGAGGACTATGAAACGCCTACAGGGGAAGCTGAGGAGGACACATCATCAGATGAGGCTGAAAAGCCTAACCTTGAGCCTCCTATCCCTTCTCCCACACTGTTGGTTCCCAAGGAAAGGAAAAAGAAAAAGAAGAAAAAGAACAATCAGGTTCAGTTTGATAAATTTATGAATGCTTTTATGAATCTGAATATTAATATTCCTTTTGCAGAGGCATTAGAGATGCCCCAATACAACAGGTTTATGAAGGAGTGGTTAGCGAAGAAGCGAAAAGAAAAGAAGGTCGACACTGTTTATCTCGCTTCCACATGCAGCACCAGAGTACAACAGAAAGTACCTGAAAAAGTAGCAGATCCAGGGAGTTTTTCTGTTCCTTGTAGTTTTGGTACTTATTCGTTCAGAGCATTATGTGATTTAGGTGCTAGCATTAATATTATCCCATTGTCCTTGTGTAAAAAGTTAGATATAGGTGAGATTAAGTCTACTCCTGTAAAGCTCCAATTGGCTGATCAATCTGTGGTGAGACCAGTTGGTATTGTAGAAAATATGCTAATCAGAGTAGGTAGATTTTTCCTCCCTATTGATTTATATGTTATGGACATGATAGAAAATCCTTCGATGCCTGTCATATTAGGACGACCATTCCTCGCTACTGGCCGAGCGATTATAGATATTGAGCGTAGGGAGCTCACTATTAGAGTCAAGAACGAAAAAGAAATCTTTAAAGCAGTTGAAGACTCTAAAGATGAAGTGCTTTTCATGGGCTACAGGAAAGGTGCAAGAAAGAGAACCTCTGTTGGATTCACAGAACAAAAGCCTCCTTGAAGCACGTGCAACACGTCGAGCTAATGACGTTAAACAAGCGCTTATGGGAGGCAACCCAAGTAAGTTAGTGTGTTTTCTTTTTGGTTTTTGATTTATTGTTTGTTTTTGCTTTGTAGGTCTTGTTTTCTTTCTTCCTCTCCTTTGCTTTCAAGCTTTCAAGATTCAAAGCTCTCAAGTCAAGAAGTCATCATCATTCCAGGCCAGTATTGTTCACTCCTGTCATTCTTTTATTGTTCTCATGCTTGTTTATGCTTTATATTCTTTATACATTGAGGACAATGCATGTTTTAAGTTTGGGGGTGGATTAGCATGTTTGTGGAGCCCTTGAGCATCTGAGTTCGGGCTATAGTTTTGAGCTTTCTTTGAATGATGCATATGGTTGTTTTCTGGATGCTACTTTTGCATGATTTTGATGTCCTAGGATAGACTTTCTTGTCAATTTTCAAGCTTGTGATGAGATGTAAGCATAAGTGCCCAAAAAGGGAGACTTTTTAAAAATTTTCTAGGAGATGGCTTGCATGAGTAGAGTATTTATCTTGGCTAGATTTGGATTTGAATGCTTAGGAGCGAATTATTGGGTTCATATGCTTGTTGTCACCTCGATAGGTGTAGGGTAGAGCTAAGAGTTAATTTTTTGCAAATTAGCATGTTTGATCTTGCTTAGGAGAAAAGAAAAGAATATCTGCTATGTATGCTCATAAAGAAAAATCATTCTTGTTGTTACTGTTGAAAAGAAAATTATTATGCCATGGCCTGTGCACAGTTTGCAATGTTTAATAAAGATTAAGGCAAAAAGAGCTACCCCTGTTGTGATCAGTTAGGCCAACCAGAGAAAACTCAGGTTAAGGGTCCCTGCAATGGGTGTGTGAAAGCTAGTGCCACATTTATATGCTTAATTCAATTGTTAATTATAAGCACCTAGGTATGGAGATAAACAAACTAATTTGTTGCATTAACTCATTAGTGAAGCCTTAGTGCCAGTGTAGAGGGAAAATGAGCTGAGAGTTTAATAATCCAATCCCGGGCTAGTAGAGTCTGATCTTGTTGAGTTAGATCTCGCTTGTGCAAGTTAATTTTGGAAAAATTTTAATTTGTCTCCCTCATTGGTCCTTGTGTGCATGTCTCTTACTTGCTTGGTTATTGACTTTTGAGCCTTGAGGATTGAGTTATGATTGTTGCATCCATTCTTCCATTGTATGTCTGATTTAAAGTTTGCTCGAGGACTAGCAAAAGCTTAAGTTTGGGGGTATTTGATAGCGAGCATAGCTAGCTATCTTTACTCATTTAATTTAGTTAGTCTTTTATGAATTTTGGGCCATTTTATTGTGCTTTATTGTTTATTTTGTAGGAAATGGTTGATTGGAGCTATAATGCAATATCAGAGTTAATAAGGTGCTCGGGGCGTGAAAAGATGCAAAGGAATGAAAAGAGTAAAAGTGGAGAAAAGTCAAATCTCGGTCAACAGCAGGCTAGCGTCGAGACGCTAGCTCTTGAGCGTCTCGACGCTCACATTCCATATCAGATTAGGCGCGTAAAGCTTACAGCGTCGAGACGCTACGACAGGAAGCGTCCCGACGCTACCGTTTTTCCTTATTCAGAACGCGCGTTTAAGAGGCAGCGTCGCAACGCTGTCTTGACAGCGTCTCGACGCTAAGACGAAAAATCAGAATAAAAGCTTCACTTCGGCTAGGTTTTTTGGGAGATCAATTTGGGACCTTTTGGAGCCGTAAAGAGGGCAGAACAGAGGACTTTGAGGCTGAAAACAAAGGGGGAGACTTGGAAATCAACCCATTGTTCGTGGGGATCGTGACGGGGACGTCGGGACTCGGCCTACATTGAGTTTTCTTTTCCCTTTCCTTCCTTTAGTTAGATTTATGGCTTTCAATTGTTTAGTTGAGCTTGTATTTACATTCATGAGTAGCTAAACTTGTAGCTTAGGGATTGATGTAGTTGATTAAGTTTATGGATTGATTTATGGTTTAAGTTGTGCAATGTTATTGTGTTTGTAATCTTGATTTAATGCTTTCAATTAATTGGCCATTAGTTGGATGATTTAAGTTTCGAATCTAGCTCGGGAGAGGGGATTTGATCTAGACTTGCTCAAGATTGCATGAATAAAGTTTACTTTCTAATTCTTGACGGTTTTAGATTAACTTTAGAATTGGTTAAAAGATCTCATTGCCTTGCATATTAATAAACTTAGATAGGGATATCAAGTTGGTTAATTTGCATGAGAATCAATTATACTCGGGAGAGGTAGTTGTGATTAAAGGGTCTTTGGCTCATAATTTCATTGTGCATAATAACTTATTCTTTAAAGTCAATCCTAAACGAAATCGGCGAAATCAATTCCATAAGTAGTTTTCCCAATTGAATTTCCATTCTTTTTACTTGCTTTGATTTGTTTTTATCATCATCTATTCATCACTTTTTGATCCCTAAATAAAATTGGGCAAGATTATTCATAATACTTGATTTGCTTAAAAATCCAATCCAGAGGACGACATTCGAATTTACTATTCACTATATTATTACTTGACCCGTGCGCTTGCGGTAGGAAAAGTCCACATCAAAGGGCTTGTTGCCTTTCATGCATGGGGTTCACCTGTCTAAGGAACAATCTCCTAAGACACCTCAAGAGGTTGAGGATATGAGACAGATTCCCTACGCCTCTGCAGTAGGTAGCTTAATGTATGCCATGCTCTACACGAGGCCTGACATCTGTTACGCTGTAGGGATTGTCAGCAGATATCAGTCAAATCCAGGGTTAGACCACTGGACCGCCGTTAAAGGAATCCTCAAGTATCTTCGGAGAACGAGGGACTACATGCTGGTGTTTGGGGCTAAAGAGTTAGTTCTCACTGGATACACCGACTCTGACTTTCAGTCTGACAAGGATTCTCAGAAATCCACGTCAGGGTCAGTTTTTACCCTTAATGGGGGAGCTGTAGTTTGGAGAAGTATAAAGCAAGGATGCATAGCAGACTCCACGATGGAGGCTGAGTATGTAGCTGCTTGTGAAGCAGCTAAGGAAGCTGTTTGGCTAAGGAAGTTCTTGATGATTTGGAAGTTGTTCCAAATATGAACTTGCCCATTTCGTTATATTGTGACAACAGTGGGGTTGTAGCTAATTCAAAGGAACCTCGCAGCCACAAACGAGGTAAACAAATAGAGAGGAAGTATCATCTCATTCGAGAGATTGTGCAAAGTGGAGATGTGGTCGTGACCAAGATCACTTCAGAGCACAACATTGCTGATCCGTTTAGGAAGGCCCTCTCGGCTAAAGTGTTCGAGGGTCATCTAGAAAGTCTAGGTCTGCGAGACATGTATATAACGTAATCTAGGGCAAGTGGGAGATGTGTAATAGGTGTAAGGATGCCCTAGTTTATTGTATTTTGTATATTTACTTTTCATGTAATGTACAACATACATGTACCATTTCCAAGCATTGGATTATTTTGTATATACTTTCCCTTAAACTTGAGTTTTAGTTCAAGTGGGAGTTTGTTGGGTTTTATGCCCTAAAACTCGTAGATAGTAAATGTACATTTGATCGAACATTAATAAAACTGATGTATTATTCAATGTCTGTATTATATCTTGTCTTATCAACCCTAATCCAATAAACTAAACATCCAAGGCTAATAGAATGAGACTTGAACTAGTATGTAGGCACATACAGGGATCAATGTTCAAGTTTTAGCCTGAAGGGTCTGTAGTATAGGGATGAGGCTGGGTACCTTATCCTGGTGACACTATGGATACGACCCGCTTTGTATATTGATACAAACGTATTTATCCAACGCGTTCATGTAGTTGACATGCGAGTGGGGGTATCCTGTGCAATGAGTTTGCATAAAGACCGGACCGCAAAATAGTTAACCACTAACTGTAACACCGTTAGTTAGCTCAGTTTCTATTTCACTAGGATGACCTAGGAAACTTGGCTTTAATCCTGAGTGGATTATGGACTCCTTTCCATGAGGGATTGTCCTTTAATTTGTACGGGTGAGAGTGACCTGTTCGCCGACTCAATAAACCTACCATTTTGGGGACAAGACCGAGTGGGAAGCTGGGAACATAGTCTTACAAGATGGAATTCACTCCTTCCCAACTTCGGGGTAAGTAGAGGTGTGTTCCCTTAAGTGGTGTCTCCGGGTCTTGAACAATGGGCCCTACCCTCTCTATGGCACGAGAGGGACTTCTGTTTGTTGGTTGGACCTCAAACAGGTTGTTCATTAGAGGAGCACTGATACTTAAGGATGAAGAGGTAGCCAAGGGGTAAAACGGTAATTTGACCTAGCTGGGGTACGAACACACGTGAAGGGCTAACTTGCTGTTGATCATCGTTATCCGTGGACATAGAAATATATCTGCAGTGAGAAGAGTGCAGCTGTGGTTCTTTAGTGGAGTGAACCACAGTTAACGAATATTGATTAATTTGGTTAATGAGTTTAGCCAATTAATCTCACATCGTTGAAGCTTCTAATCTGTAGGTCCTTTAGGTCCCACCGGTAGCTCACTAGGGGCGTTGAGGTAAATTTCTAGAGGGGCATTGGATATTCGAAGGTGTTCGAATGTTAAGTTTAAAATATGAATTGGATTCATATTAAAACTATAGCTTATAATTAATGCACATGTGATGTACATTAATACTATAGTTTATTTGAGAGAAAAATGTAATTAAATATGTGATATTTAAATATCATATTAATTAATTAGAGAATTAATTAATTATTGTTTTAATTTAATTTAATTAAATTCGATTTAATTGAACTACATTAAAACTATAGGTTATGTGGGATGTTTACATAAATGTGATTTATGTAAGTTATATTAAGATTAATTAGTAATCTTATTATTATTTGATTAATTATTTATTTTATTTAATATATAATTAATTTATCAGTTAATTGTAACTGATGAGAAGTTTTCTCCCACTAACCTAGTTGAATGCACGATCGAGAGGGAAGTTAGGAGGGAGTTCTGTTTTTTACGGAAACTCACCTCTTCAGTTAGATTCTTCTGCTTCCTCTCTCATTCATGCTCACAGAAAGCTCTCTCTCTCTCAAGTTTTACTCTCTGCGATTTTCTCCAGAGTACAGAGACCAAGGAGAAAAATTCCCAAATTTTGCCTTGCTCCCACAAGCAAACAACCAATCATTCCCTGTGAGAATACCGGTGAAGATCTTGTGGTGTTGTCCTAAAAAATCAGCAAGAACAAACCTTGGAGGTTGCTTAATTTTTTGCATTTCGTTGGAGAAAAGGCGAAACAATCAAGAATGCACCTTATAGTAAGTAGTTCTTGATCTTGGATCATTAGGATCTCCTTTAGATTAGATCTAGAGGATTCAAAGCATGTTTAATAACCTATTCAGTAATTTTCATGTGATTTTTACTGCTATGATTATTTGCCTCCGTATTGGTATTTAAAACAGTTTTTGAATACAGTGTTTGGTTCTGTAAAATACTTCCGCTGCCAAAGGGCTTTTATCCCTTCAGTTGGAGAACAGTCTTCAAGGGTGAGTTCAATTTCTTCCCTTGTAGAAATAGCATGTTTAGCCTATAATAACGCATAAACTATTCTGTATTGTTTCCTATACTTTATGCAATTTCTAATTTAAATTGAAACACACGTGTTCACGCGCTTCCGCTGTGGGATTCAATCCCTCAAGAATCAATGTGTGTTACCCTTCCGATGAAACACCTTGCATATAGATTAGTTATATCCCCACGTGCTAATCTTGTTCATTTTACACCATTCCTCTTTTTGTTTGCAAGTGATTGGATTATCCCTAAAACAACCTAATGTACTAATACGCTCTTGCTTTACTTAAGCTTTTCCACATGTCTAACACTTTCGGTGCCTAAACATGCTACTACCTTTGTCGGTTGGCCAGGTGAATATCTATCCGTAATGAAAGAATAAACACTCTTAATTAGAAGACATCATGAGTAAATTTCATTCAACTCATGCTACAACCAAAACTTAGATCAACATAGGTGCCTTAGACTAAGTGTTGAGATAAGATTTAGTCCATGTTACGATACATAAATGAAAAAATCATAAATAATATAAGTGAAATCATAAAAATGCAAAGATAGGATGGAACAGAAAGGGATGAAGCTCGTGACGCGCTGAGCTTCTTTAGGCCTTCAATGTTTGTGTTTCTTCTCTTCTCCTTCGCTTTAGACTCAGAACCTTCAATCCTCCCCCTTTACTTGTAGCCAAAGGGTCCATATTTATGGGAAGAAGAGGGAAATCCACCTTGAGGCCATTTTTAATGAAATGCATGCTTGTCTAGTGTAGTGATGCACTGAGACCGATACTTCTGTGAAGATGTCAGCGACAAATCCACATGCTCCACCTTCTTTATGACAGGTAACATGCCATCAAGATTGTTTTTTGTCCCGTAGTAAATTAAACGCATTAGAAATGGTACAATATGACACAATGGACATTATTTTTCATTTTCTTAACCACTACATGCAATCTTTGCATTTTCTCTTTATTTTTCTTCTTTTCTTAACGTTGTAATGCATTTAAGTGCTCTTTTTAGTCTAGATTTGGATGCTCTATAACTTGTTTTCACAAGTTATCAGCATAGGACAAAAATGTGAACTGAATTAAGGAGTCGAGGTCAAACGCAAATTCTCAATAGCAAGCTGAAATAGTGGAAAGCCAAAATAGGATCTTCGAAACTTGATTGACAAGAAGAAGATGCAACAAACAATTACAAAAGTAGCAGCAGAAGACGACTCATGGAAGGTAGAGCTATTGAGACTGATAGCGAGCATAGCTAGCTTCTTTTACTTATTTAATTTAGCTAGTCTTTTATGATGTTTGGGCCGTTTTATTATGCTTTATTGTTTATTTTGTAGGAAATGGTTGATTGGAGCTATATTGCCATATTAGAGTTAATCGGGTGCTCGGGGCGTGAAAAGATGCAAAGGAATGAAAAGAGTAAAAGTGGAAAAAAGTCAAATCTCGGTCAACAGCAGGCTAGCATCGAGACGCTAGCTCTTGAGCGTCTCGACGCTCACATTCCATATCAGATTAGGCGCGTAAAGCTCACAGCGTCGAGACGCTATGATAGGAAGCGTCCCGACGCTACCGTTTTTCCTTATTCAGAACGCACATATAAGAGGCAGCGTCGCGACGCTGTCTTGACAGCGTCTCGACGCTAAGACGAAAAATCAGAATAAAAGCTTATTTTCGGCTAGGTTTTTGGGGAGATCGATTTGGGACCTTTTAGAGCCGTAAACAGAGCAGAACAGAGCACTTTGGAGGCTGAAACAAAGGGAGGAATTTGGAAATCAACCCATTGTTCGTGGGGATCGTGACGGGGACGTCGGGACTCGGCCTACATTGAGTTTTCTTTTCCCTTTTCTTCCTTTAGTTAGATTTATGGTTTTCACTTGTTTAGATGAGCTTGTATTTACATTCATGAGTAGCTAAACTTGTAGCTTAGGGATTGATGTAGTTGATTAAGTTTATGGATTGATTTATGGTTTAAGTTGTGCAATGTTATTGTGTTTGTAATCTTGATTTAATGCTTTCAATTAATTGGCCATTAGTTGGATGATTTAAGTTTTGAATCTAGCTCGGGAGAGGGGATTTGATCTAGACTTACTCAAGATTGCATGAATAAAGTTTACTTTCTAATTCTTGACGGTTTTAGATTATCTTTAGAATTGGTTAAAAGATCTCATTGCCTTGCATGTTAATAAACTTAGATAGGGATATCAAGTTGGTTAATTTGCTTGAGAATCAATTATACTCGGGAGAGGTAGTTGTGATTAAAGGGTCTTTGGCTCATAATTTCATTGTGCATGATAACTTATTCTTTAAAATCAATCCTAAACTGAATCGGCGAAATCAATTCCCTAAGTAGTTTTCCCAATTGAATTTCCATTCTTTTTACTTGCTTTGATTTGTTTTTATCATCACTTATTCATCACTTTTTGATCCCTAAATAAAATTGGGCAAGATAATTCACAATACTTGATTTGCTTAAAAATCCAATCCAGAGGACGACATTCGAATTTACTATTCACTATATTATTACTTGACCCGTGCGCTTGCGGTTAGGAAAAGTCCACATCAAGTTTTTGGCGCCGTTGCCGGGGATTGGCACATTTAGTTAAATTGATATTGTGAAAAAAATTGCTTGATCTTAATTTAGGGTGTATTGTTACTTTTTTAGGTTGTTTGCTTTTTTTTTTTCCTTATTTGTTTTCTTTCCATATTTGATTTTCTAGGTTAGTTTTCTTTTAGTTGAGTAATCTTTTCCATATTTGTGTCTTGTTATTCTTTTTTTTTTGTTTAGTTTTCCTTGTTGGTTAGTTTCCTTATTTGCATTTTGCCATATTTATTTTTGCATTCCATATTAGGATACTTTGTTTCCTTTTCTAGATTATATTTTCCATATTTAGATTTGTTGTTTCCTTTTCTTTATTTCATTCCATAATTGTTTTCTTTCTTTTTTAGGGTAGTTTTGTTTGTTTATGCGTAGAGATAAAGATTTCATTTTAGCACCATTTGATCCCGAGATAGAAAGAACAATTCTTAGGCTTCGAAGGGAAAATAGAGAAATTATTCAAATGGCATATCAAAATCCACCTGAGGAGCCTAGGCCTATTAGAGACTATTTTCAGCCTGTGTTTCAGGGACGACAATCGGGAATTGTCTATGCCCCGATTAATGCCAACAACTTCGAGCTGAAGACCGACCTCATTCAGATGGCTCGAGACTGTGCATACAGAGGATCACCCACCGAGGATCCAAATTCTCATCTTAAATCATTATTGGATATTTGTGGGACGGTAAAAATTAATGGTGTCTCTGAGGATGCTATTCGCCTACGTTTATTTCCCTTTTCTTTGCAGGATAAAGCACGTGATTGGTTGCAGTTTATTACCCCTGGGAGCATCACCACTTGGGATGCTTTGGTCCAAGCCTTTTTAAAGAAATTTTTCCCTCCTGCAAAGACGGTCAAGCTGAGGACCGAGATTGGGACATTCCAACAACAATATGATGAGCAGTTGTTCGAAGCTTGGGAGCGATTCAAAGAGTTACTGAGGAAGTGTCCTCAGCATGGTTACCCTGATTGGCTTCAGGTACAGTTGTTTTATAATGGTTTAACTCCTAGTACAAAAACGATTGTTGATGCAGCTGCAGGTGGGACTCTGTTGTCCAAGACCGTGGAAAACACTCGCACACTTTTAGAGGATATGGCCACCAACAGCTATCAGTGGCCATCTGAGCGGTCTACACCTAAAAAGATTGTTGCTGGAGTGTTTGAGGTTGATAAAGTAAGTGCACTCCAGGCTCAGATGACCTCCCTTGCTAATGCTTTTATGAAATTTTCAAGTACAGGGAGTGCTCAATCAATTGAATCAGCTGCTGCTTTAGCATCTAGACCTCAGGAGGAGACCATCGAGCAGGTTCAGTATGTATCAAATTTTAATTCTAGGGGATATAATAATAGTTCTACACCTACACATTATCACCCTAACAATAGGAACCATGAAAATTTCTCTTATGCTAATACCAAGAATGTTCTTAATCCTCCTGGTTTTGCCCCTCAAACTCAAGATAATAAAAAGTTAGAAGATCTTGTTGGAGCTTTCATTGCAGAGTCTAGTAACAGGACAACCAAGTTAGAGGAGGCAGTCATTGCTATCAACACCACGGTGAATGGCCACAGTGCAGCCATAAAGAACATTGAGACTCAGCTGGGACAGTTGGTGAATGTTGTAAGCACCATGAACAAAGGTAAGGCCCCAGCTGAACAAGAGAGACCCCAGATGGAGTATTGTAAGGCAATCACTGTGCACCAGGAGGAATCTGACGAGGAACCTGAATCTGAGGACTATGAAACGCCTACAGGAGAAGCTGAGGAGGACACATCATCTGATGAGGCTGAACAGCCTAACCTTGAGCCTCCTATTCCTTCTCCCACACTGATGGTTCCCAAGGAAAAGAAAAAGAAAAAGAAGAAAAAGAATAATCAGATTCAGTTTGATAAATTTATGAATGCTTTTATGAATCTGAATATTAATATTCCTTTTGCAGAGGCATTAGAGATGCCCCAATACAACAGGTTTATGAAGGAGTGGTTAGCAAAGAAGCGAAAAGAAAAGAAGGCTGACACTGTTTATCTTGCTTCCACATGCAGCACCAGAGTACAACAGAAAGTACCTGAAAAAGTAGCAGATCTAGGGAGTTTTTCTATTCCTTGTAGTTTTGGTACTTATTCTTTCAGAGCATTATGTGATTTAGGTGCTAGCATTAATATCATTCCTCTATCGTTGTGTAAAAAGTTAGATATAGGTGAGATTAAGTCTACTCCTGTAAAGCTCCAATTGGCTGATCAATCTGTGGTGAGACCAGTTGGTATTGTAGAGAATGTGTTAATCAGAGTAGGTAGATTTTTCCTCCCTATTGATTTATATGTTATGGACATGATAGAAAATCCTTCAATGCCTGTCATATTAGGAAGACCATTCCTCGCTACTGGGCGAGCGATTATAGATATTGAGCGCAGGGAGCTCACTATTAGAGTCAAGAACGAAAAAGAAATCTTTAAAGCAGTTGAAGACTCCAAAGAGGAAGTGCTTTTCATGGGCTACAGGAAAGGTGCAAGAAAGAGCACCTCTGTTGGATTCACAGAACAAAAGCCTCCTTGAAGCACGTGCAACACGTCGAGCTAATGACGTTAAACAAGCGCTTATGGGAGGCAACCCAAGTAAGTTAGTGTGTTTTATTTTTGCTTTTGATTTATTGTTTGTTTTTGTTTTGTAGGTCTTGTTTTCTTTCTCTCCTTTGCTTTCAAGCTTTCAAGATTCCAAGCTTTCAGTCCAGAAGTCATCATCATTCCAGGCCAGTATTATTCACTCCTGTCATTCTTTTATTGTTCTCATGCTTGTTTATGCCCTATTTTCTTTATACATTGAGGACAATGCATATTTTAAGTTTGGGGGTGGATTAGCATGTTTGTGGAGCCCTTGAGCATCTGAGTTCGAGCTATAGTTTTGAGCTTTCTTTGAATTATGCATATGGTTGTTTTCTGGATGCTACTTTTGCATGATTATGATGTCCTAGGATAGGCTTTCTTGTCAATTGTCAAGCTTGTGATGAGATGTAAGCATAAGTGCCCAAAAAGGGAGACTTTTTAAATTTTTTCTAGGAGATGGCTTGCATGAGTAGAGTATCTGTCTTGGCCTGACTTGGATTTGAATGCTTAGGAGCGAATTATTGGGTTCATATGCTTGTTGTCACCTCGATAGGTGTAGGGTAGAGCTAAAGAGTTAATTTTTTGAAAATTAGCATGTTTGATCTTGCTTAGGAGAAAAGAAAAGAATATCTGCTATTTATGCTCATATCGAAAAATCATTCTTGTAGTTACTGTTGAAAAGAAAATTATTATGGCATGGCCTGTGCACAGTTTGCAATGTTTAATAAAGATTAAGGCAAAAAGAGCTACCCCTGTTGTGATCAGTTAGGCCAACCAGAGAAATCTCAGGTTAAGGGTCCCTGCAATGGGTGTGTGAAAGCTAGTGCCACATTTACATGCTTAATTCAATTGTTAATTAAAAGCATCTAAGTATGGGGATAAACAAACTAATTTGTTGCATTAACTCATTAGTGAAGCCTTAGTGCCAGTGTAGAGGGAAGATGAGCTGAGAGTTTAATAATCCAATCCCGAGCTAGTAGAGTCTGATCTTGCTGAGTTAGATTTCGCTTGTGCAAGTTAATTTTGGAAAAATTTTAATTTGTCTCCCTCATTGGTCCTTGTGTGCATATCTCTTGCTTGCTTGGTTATTGACTTTTGAGCCTTGAGGATTGAGTTATGACTGTTGCATCCATTCTTCCATTGTATGTCTGATTTAGAGTTTGCTCGAGGACTAGCAAAAGCTTAAGTTTGGGGGTATTTGATAGCGAGCATAGCTAGCTTCTTTTACTTATTTAATTTAGCTAGTCTTTTATGATGTTTGGGCCGTTTTATTGTGCTTTATTGTTTATTTTGTAGGGAATGGTTGATTGGAGCTATATTGCCATATTAGAGTTAATCGGGTGCTCGGGGCGTGAAAAGATGCAAAGGAATGAAAAGAGTAAAAGTGGAAAAAAGTCAAATCTCGGTCAACAGCAGGCTAGCGTCGAGACGCTAGCTCTTGAGCGTCTCGACGCTCACATTCCATATCAGATTAGGCGCTTAAAGCTCACAGCGTCGAGACACTATGATAGGAAGCGTCCCGACGCTACCGTTTTTCCTTATTCAGAACGCGCATATAAGAGGCAGCGTCGCGACGCTGTCTTGACAGCGTCTCGACGCTAAGACGAAAAATCAGAATAAAAGCTTATTTTCGGCTAGGTTTTTGGGGAGATCGATTTGGGACCTTTTAGAGCCGTAAACAGAGCAAAACAGAGCACTTTGGAGGCTGAAACAAAGGGAGGAATTTGGAAATCAACCCATTGTTCGTGGGGATCGTGACGGGGACGTCGGGACTCGGCCTACATTGAGTTTTCTTTTCCCTTTTCTTCCTTTAGTTAGATTTATGGTTTTCACTTGTTTAGATGAGCTTGTATTTACATTCATGAGTAGATAAACTTGTAGCTTAGGGATTGATGTAGTTGATTAAGTTTATGGATTGATTTATGGTTTAAGTTGTGCAATGTTATTGTGTTTGTAATCTTGATTTAATGCTTTCAATTAATTGGCCATTAGTTGGATGATTTAAGTTTCGAATCTAGCTCGGGAGAGGGGATTTGATCTAGACTTACTCAAGATTGCATGAATAAAGTTTACTTTCTAATTCTTGACGGTTTTAGATTATCTTTAGAATTGGTTAAAAGATCTCATTGCCTTGCATGTTAATAAACTTAGATAGGGATATCAAGTTGGTTAATTTGCTTGAGAATCAATTATACTCGGGAGAGGTAGTTGTGATTAAAGGGTCTTTGGCTCATAATTTCATTGTGCATGATAACTTATTATTTAAAATCAATCCTAAACTAAATCGGCGAAATCAATTCCCTAAGTAGTTTTCCCAATTGAATTTCCATTCTTTTTACTTGCTTTGATTTGTTTTTATCATCACTTATTCATCACTTTTTGATCCCTAAATAAAATTGGGCAAGATAATTCACAATACTTGATTTGCTTAAAAATCCAATCCAGAGGACGACATTCGAATTTACTATTCACTATATTATTACTTGACCCGTGCGCTTGCAGTTAGGAAAAGTCCACATCAGAGACTCTAAAAGAAGTTTGAGGTAAGGATGAATTTGACCTAGAAACCTTGCTAGAATAAGTCGATTTCCTCTTCATAAACAAGATCATGCGGGAAAAACTCCCTTCTAAATTGAAGATGCCTCTTGTGTGATTTTTACGCAATACTGCAAGTGTACAGGTCAGATTTTAATATAGTGATTTAGAGTATCAAAGTATCGTCCACATGATTGGTGTTATAGCTCACTTAATTATCTCATCACTTAATTTTATTTAGAGAAAACGACTGAATAATGAGATCCAAAATTAAATCAAATAATGACAGAGAATAAAGATTTGAGACAAGTTAATGGAGAAATATCCTAGGGAGTTGATTTCACCTATATTAAACCAATGATTCAATTAACCAAACAACCAAAGATTGAACATGTAATTATTCCATAAGTCTAGAAGTCTTCTATTATAAATGACTTGGAGGACAAACAATTCTCTTGTAAGATTAAAAAACGGACATCACTGCTTAGCTTTTAATAACATGCAAGGCATTAAGATTCTTCTTTTAACAATAACCATCAAAGGAGCCTAAATCATTTATAAGTTAGAACTACCTTTAGTCAAGCAATTAATGTTCTAAGCTAAACCACTCTTTGTTAAGCATAATTTAAATCAATAAATTAAATAACTCATGATCAAGATACTACAAGCATTAAACACATAATAGCATGAATGAAAGTATACATATGAAGGGATTGAATCCCCAGCGGAAGCCCATGTGATCACGTGTAAATCAATTAGTTTTCTAAGAAACCGGTACACTGTGTTTTGCAGAAAATTACCGAACAAAATTTCTATAATTTAACTAGATTAAGCATGTTTTTCTAACAGTTTAGAAACTTACATGTTGTAGACCGACAACAACAATGAAGATCCTTTTCCCACGTACAATAATTCACGAACCAGTAGGGGTGTTCAAAATTGGACCGAAAACCGACTCGACCGACCGAATCAAGTCGGCTCGGTCGGTCGGTGTCGATTTTTTCAAAGGAAAAAACCGACTGTCGGTCGGTTGGTTTACAAAAAAAAACAAGACTAACCGACCGACCGATTTGATCCCAATATTAAAAAAAAGTAGTGACTGCTGTCCCGCACGCTGCACAATGTGTGTAATGACAGAGACTGATGACAGCACACTATGTGTGCAGTCTCTGTCATTTCATTTCATGTCATTAATTATGACTTTTTTCACAAAAATATTTTTTTTTAATTTCACCATTTCCCCCTTGTTTTTTTGTTCACATTTTCCATTTCCTTTTTATTTTATTTCTCTCTGTCTTCCTTTCTCTTCTCTCTTCTTCCCCCATCTTCTTCACAGACTTTCTTATTTTTTTTTCTCTCCCTCTTTCATCTTCTTCACAGATTTTACTTTTTTTCTTCTTTTCCACTTCTCCTTACATCTTCTTCACCAATTTTATCTATTTCTTCTTTCTTTGCTTCTCTCTTCTCTTTATCATCTTCTTCACAAAACGTTTTTCTCTCTTTTTTTCTTCTCTTTCCCTCTCACTCTCATCTCTTTCATTCGACACCAAACTTTCATCTTTTTTTCTTTCTTTTCCCATCTAACTTCAAAAACTGACCAAACCGATCGACCGAAATCGATAGGTCGGTTTTGCCTCAAAACTGACTCCGACCGACCAACGAACAACCCTACGAACCAGCAACAATTGGGATCACGAACTTTATCACCAAGACACCACCAAAAGTGAACCTCTGCTATTTTCTGGGTATAACAAAGATCTTGGCTTGTGGAAACCAAATTGTTGAAATTACAGGGAATTAAAATCACAAAAGATAGAATTTTTTTTCTGTGATTTTGAGAGAAGTTTTTAGAGAGATTTCTTGGAAGGAGTTTGAGAGAGAGATTCTACAGGCATCCTTGTTTTTTCACAGACCATTTGTGATAAACCCAGAGAGAAGGATGAGGGATTACACGTAGTTACTCCCCACTCAGGTGTAACTCCCAACACAACTGCTAAGAGTTGAGTTTAAATTTAATCTTAATTAATTTTAATTAAATTTAACTAATTACACTAATTAATTAAATCACATTTAATCAACTATATCATTTAAATCATATTTAAATGAATATATCTCTTATAACCTATAGTATTAACTTAATTAATTCAATGAAATCACAATTAATCAAATTAATTAAATTAATCAATTAATTAATTCCTTAATTAATTAAATATCACATATTTAATTAACCTTACATTTGAATCACATCCAAATGCACATATCTCTTATAACCTATAGTTTTAATGTGCATCCAATGTACATTAACTTTAATCTATAGTACTAAGTTAATTAATTCAATTAAAACACCTCCTCAAAAAAAAAAAAAATCAATTAAAACACATTTAATCAAATTAAATTAAATTAGTCAATTAATTAATTCATCAATTAATTAACTCCTTAATTTAATTAATTAAATATCACATATTTAATTAACCTCACATTTGAATCATATTCAAATGTATATTTCTCTCATAACCTATAGTTTTAATATGAATCCTATTCACATTAAATTTAACCTATAGTTTCAATGTGAATCCAATTCACATTCAATTAATATTTGGACCCCTTCAGATATTTAATTCTCTCATAAATTAATTTTGAATCATATCCAAAATTAGTTTTATATTATAAAGTTTAATTCAAAATTAACTTTATATTATAATTTATCAACAGACATTATATTAATGATGCATGAGTAGGCATATCTAACACATAAAATTCGACAGGAAATACTAAGTCCTTAACCTTAACAAGGACATTCTCAACTATGCCTAGAGGTCTAATGCATGACCTGCCAGCTAACTGAATCAAAATTCCTGATTTCTTTATATTCGTTAAACCTAATTCCCTATATAAGGAGACAGACATAACATTTATTGATGCGCGTAAATCTAACATGGCATTTTTCAAGAAGATCATCATAAATTAACATATACATTCTCACTTACCTCCTCCTTGCCCGAGGACTTAACCTTACCTTGATACCAAGCTTTTAGAAACTTGATATAGGATGGAATTTGTGCTACCGCCTCGAGAAGGGGGATGTTCACCTGCAACTTCCTAAACACTTCTAATTCATCTTGTGCATCAAAAGAGACAAGATTAGCCTTAAGATCGAAGGAAGTGGGAAAAGTACTTATCTCATTATTTTTGTTAACATAAAATTTTTCATCAAAAAGAAGAATTTTTATCAAGAGAAGGGGAAAAGAAGGATCCTGGTGGAAAAATGGGTTGGGCTACTCCACTCCATAAGGCACTGACGTTCGACTTAGGATTGACCTCTGGCCGTGCAGGGAGTTTTCCTAAGCTTCTATTTTCCAGCTTGTTGATCTGCGTGGCCATCTGAGTCATCTGACTCTCTAGATTATGAATTGTGTTCCTGGTTTCCTTCTGGAACTGCAAAGAACTGTCAGCAAGCTCCTTAACAATCTCATCTAAAGACTTACCTGAATAGAAACATGTGACTTGGTTCCGCTTGAACACCTGGGGGCTTTTGATTTCCATAGCTGAAGTTGGGGTGGTCACACCATCTCGGATTATAGGTGTTCTCGTATGGATTATAGGGCATTTGGTTCCCATTGTTCCCAACATAGCCTCCAATGACATTGACTTTGCTGCTCTCCCAGAGCTGGGGACAATCATTAGTAGTATGGGAGGTCATCAAACAAAACCCACAAACCTTCACTTGTGTTTTACATGCACACATAGAACGAACAAGCTTAGCTAAATCAGAAAGTTCAGAGCGCATCTCACTTACCTCACTTTTCGAAGCAGTCTGAACAGGTGTTGCAGGCTCTCTCGTGCCGAACTGTTGTGAGTTTTCTGCCATGCTCGAAATGAGTGCTTGGGCCTCAACTGCCGTCTTATTCTCCAGTGCACCACCACTAGTAGCGTCGATCATACTCCTGTCCACAGGGAGAAGTCACTCATAAAAGTATTGGATCAGGAGCTGTTTTGAGATCTGATGGTGTGGGAAACTAGCACATAGTCGCTTGAATCTCTCCCAGTACTTGTACAGGGTCTCCCTAGAGATTTGGGTAATGTCGAAGATCTCCTTCCTCATATTCGCTACTCGGCTCGCAGGAAAGAACTTTTTCAGGAATAGTATTTTCATCTCGTTCGAGGTAGTCACCAAGCTTGATGGTAGATAATACAATCAGTCCTTGGCTTGATCTTTCAGAGAGAATGAAAACGCCCTCAGGTTGATAGCCTCCTTTGTAACCCGGTGCGGCCTCATGCCAAAGCACACGATGTGGAACTCCTTCAGATACTTATGTGGATCCTCTCCTGCATTACCACGAAAGATAGAAAGTAAGTGGATCAAACCGGATTTAAGTTCGAAGGTACCTACCGTTTCAGGGTAGGTAATGCAGAGGGGTTGCTGATTTAAATCAGGCGCTGCCATCTGTCTGAGTGTCTAGTCTCCCATCTCAGGAAAATGAATGGGCTTTCTACTCTCGTTTTCTTTGCTCTTGGCTCGCCTCCTTAGACGTCGCTCTTCCCGTGTGATCTCAAGATTGTATCTTAAATTCTTATTTTGCACAAAACGAGTGATCATACAAAAGAAAATGCAGAGGAGAAAAATGCAAAAACCCAAAAATAAAAAAGAAAACAAACGCCTTTCCCCGACAACAGTGCTAATTTTGTCGGACGAGTTTGTCGAGTCCTTGTAACCTGATAGCATACAAAAATTCTATCTATTTCCTATTAATTTTAGCTAGTTTTGTGCTTGAATTGTGTGCTTTGATGCTATTTTATGTTTAAATTTCAGAAACCGAGCCAATGAAGCAAAACCAGAGTTCTTGAGAAATTTTGGATGATTTTGGAGGCTTTTGGAGCATTTTGAAGAAGTCCATTGAAGATTTAAGCCTAAAAGCCTAAGAGAAGAGACTTAGAGGCCCAAATGGAAGACTAAAGGGCCATTATGAAAAGAAGGTTCGAGGGCTAGCGTCTCGACGACAGGCGTCTCGACACTAAGCAAGCCGTGGAGAACAATCTAGAATTGGAGCAGCGTCTCGACGCTGAAGCGACTTGAGCAACACGAATACTACGTCATGACGTCAGCATCTCGACACTAGCGTGGCTGGACACTTATTAATATTGCTTTTTTCAGCCAAGTTTGGGGAGCCAATTTGAGGGGTTTCACCCTATTCTTAATTCAAGACTAAAATTGGGGGTTTTGGGGAAGATTTAGAGCCTTGTTGAAGATCTTGGGAGCTCGGGATCGATGGAGGCCGCCATGGGATCGAGGAGATTGATATGATTATGAGCATTTCTCTTCCCTTTTCCTTTGTTTTTAGTTTCTAGATTAGGTGTGATTAGGATTTATTGGATGTTTAGTGATTATGAGTAGTTAATTCCTAAATTCTATGAGTATGATTTAATTTGTTGAACTTTTTCTTAATTAATGAATTGATTTGGTTTGATTGTCATTATCGTTCATTTGTTCATTTTGTCCTTAATTCTTTTAATCACATGATCACTGATTAAATGAATCAATTTCTAAGTGGAAACTCGACGGAGAGAAACTTAGACCAAAACTGAATGCATGACTAATGTTTATTTACCCGAGTGACAGCGGGAGAAATTAAATAGACGTTAAAGGTTGATAATGAAGGGTCGTAATGCCATGCTTAGTAAATAAAGAGGAAACGAAAAGGAGATTCTTTATTAAAAGGCATGAGAATAGGAGGAGACCGACAAGAGAGTCCTTGATATCAGGCTTCTAGACTTATGAATCGAATGTCTAATTAATTTGAATTGACTGATTGATTAAGCAATTAAAGGTCCAATTAATGAAATCATCGCCCTAGAATTATCCCTCCAAATTGTGTCCTCATTTATCTTTTGCTTTCTAGATTAGCTTGTTGTCTATCTTTTTGGCATTAGATTTTGTTCTCTAAATAAAGCTAAGCAAGATTATTCGCAGTAATTAATTGAATAAATCCAATTCCTGTGGAGAAGATACTCTATACTCAAAATCACTATATTACTTGTGGCAACCGTACGCTTGCAGTAAACATCTATCATAACCATATAAATTTATAAACTTCGGCTCTATGCTACTTTACAGTAGGTAGTGATCGGGTCGTCCACAGGGAATGAGTGATCTTAATTAATTTTCGGGTTTTCGTTGAACAGGGTGTTGGTACACAAAAGGGGGGTTTGGTTTGTCACTAACCAAAATAAAATAAAACACAACAAGGAAAGGTAAAAATGCAGGAAAATGGGAAAATAACATGCAAAGAGATCAAGCAAAAGTAAAAATCAAAGGAAATCAATTAAAAGGCGGGATTGTCGGATTGGTTATTCCTTAGAACACCTTGTGCATTTAGTTTCATCACTTGCTCTAAAATTATTTTGGTGATTAATTAAATTTCTCAGAATGCTTCTTGGCTTTTCAGATAATCTACCTACTCGGCCTGTGCTTAACTAATTAAACTACCCGATACTCCACGAACAACTTAATTAGTTAATTATTTTAATTCCACCCACCGCCTCTCATGCTTAGACGGATAAAATCCTCAGCCCAAACCTAATTAGTCAATTTAACAACCAGATAACTCCTCAAAATTGCTAAATAACTAATTGCATTAACGTGCTAGGCCCGAAACTACTTAACTAAATTAGGATTTCAAATTCTCTAATTTAATTAACCTAACTTCTCTTAGTTTCTTAGACCTATCGGAAGTCTACGCTACGTTATCGTCAAACTAGCGATGGATCCGTTTCAACCTAGTGGCTATCTACAAATAACAATTAGACCATGCTCATATTCAATTTAAGGGACGTTAAGACTTAAATCAATATACATGCATGATGGTTTTGTAAGGATTTGGAATTCCCCAATTCCGTTAAAGCGGAAGCGTAATTGGGACCGATTCGTAGTTAATTTTGTTTATCCAAATATACTATTGCATTGGTTAAAACATTGAACAAATTCTATACAAACTTAAGGCTAAGCATCTAAAATTTATTAGATCTAAATCTAAAGGGGAGAAGCAAACATATCGTCGTTGACGACTCTGAATACTTCAACGGACACCTTCCTTGATTTTGGACCAAACGTCAACAATTGGGACAACAATTGGGACACCACCAATTGATCTTCCCCGCTATGACTCTGAGATTAGGAACGTAGTTGTGGGACTACCTAATCTTGAATGGAAAAAACTCTAGAGAGAAAATTCTCCCTATAGTTCTTGGGTTGAGAGAATATGAGAGGGAGACTAGAGAGAATGCAAGAGTGCATTTTTGTGGCCTTATGTTGTAGTACCTAAACCCTAGGTTTAGTGTTCTATTTATAGGAGAAAGGACATGAATAAAATATCCATTTAAAATCAATTATTTTCATAACTGACTTTTCCATAATTAATCAATTCCATGACCAACCAATTCCATGACCAATCAATTCCATAATTGATTAATCTTTTCCATAAATGATTGATCACTTCCATAAGTGATTAAATCATTTTCATAAATGATTAATTACTTCCATAAGTGATTAATCATTTTCATAATTGATTAATTTCAAATTAATTAATTCTTTAATTAATTAATCACCAATTAAATATCATATATTTAATTTCAGACATTCTATTAGTTAATTAATTAATTACCCAATTAAATATCATATATTTAATTTGAGACATTCAATTAATTAATTCTATAATATGAATCAAATTCATATTAAAATTTGACCTCCTTCAAATTCTCTTATATCCTATAAATTTAATATGAATCAAATTCATATTAATATTTGAACTTCTTCAAATATTTATTTCTCTCATAGACTATAGTTTAATTAAATCTCATTTAATTTAAACTAAATTGAATAATTAATTAATTCATAATTAATTAATTTATCTTCTAATTAAATATCATATATTTAATTAGACATATATTTGAACTCTTTCAAATATATCAATCTCTCAATATAATAAAGTTTAATCTAAAATTAGACTTTATATTTTAATGCATCACTATACATTATATTAATTTGTATCTCGTACAATTAACTTAATTCCCAATATGAATTTGAACTATTCAAATTCTCTCAAGATATATTTGTTCCTAATTACTCTTTACGAGCTAGCAGGGGGACCTAATGGACCTACAGATCATAAGCTCCAATGATATGAGGTTTAATAGATTAAACTCATTAATTAGGTTAACCAATATTCATTAACTGTGGGTCATTCCACTAAAGACCCACAGCTGAACTCTTCTCACCGTAGAACATTTATATGTCCATGGATGTAGACCTATGCTGGTAAGTCAATCCTTCACGAGTGTTCGTAATCACAGCTGGGTCAAATTACCGTTTTGCCCCTGTGTTACATCTGTCTCCTTAAGTACCAGCGCTCCTCTAATGAAAAACCTGTTTATGGTCCAACCATTAAACAGAAAGTCTCTCTCGGGCCAGTGAGAGGGTGGGATCCCTTTGTTCAAGTCCCCGAGTCACCACTTAAGGGAACACTCATCTACTTCACCTAGAAGCGGGAAGAAGTGAATTCCTTCTTGTGTTGTCATGTCCCCAGCCTCCCACTCGATCATGTCCCCAAAAAGGAAGGCATATTGAGTCGGCGTATTGACCACTCTCACCCATGCTAATGAAAGGACAATCCCTCATGAAAAGGAGTTCATGACACACTCAGGATTAAGACTGAGTTACCTAGGTCATCCTATTGAAACAGTAACCTAATTAGTTAACGGTGTCATAACTAATGGTTGACTATTTCGTGGTCCGGTCTTATGCAAACTCATTGCATAGGATACCCCCACTTGCATGTCTACTACATGAACGTTTTGGATCAATACGTCTGTATCAAATACAAAGCGGGCCGTATCTCATAGTGTTACCAGGATAAGGTACCCAACCTTATCCTTGTACTATAGACCTTTTAGGTTGTTACTTGAACATCTATCCTCGTATGTCCCCACATACTAGTTCAAGTTACATACAAACAACCTTGGATCTTAGTTTATTGGATTTGGGTCAAATTGTGCAATAATTAACAATAACACTTTATTGTAGAAACTCAATAACACTTTATTGAAACAAGTATACAATTTGTTTACATTTACTATCTACGAGTTTTAGGGCATAAAACCCAACAGGTTTAAACAAGAAACTAAGATGCAATTCAAAATAAATCCACGACACATAATGTAAAGCTCCAACAAGTTCAACTAAATGTCACAAAGGGTCTAAAAAAAACACCAATCCAAAAATCTAAGGGGTTTAGCCCCTCATGCTACAAGAGAAATCAATTGAAAAACAAAGATTCATGGTAAAAATAAAGAGAAACCTGAGCAAAGATTGATTCTGAACTGGAAGGGACGAAAACTATAGAGGAAATTGAGAGAAAACGACTCAGAATAAGACCTAGCAGCTAAAAAGACCTAAGGTTTCATATTTATAATTATCGTCAGCACTAGGAAGTTAAGGCTAGCGTCCCCTCCGAGGGTTGAAATCGGAGCGTCTCGATGTTGCCATGATAGTGTAGAGACGCTTGCTCTCGGGTTTTCCCAAATTGTGCAATTTCTTGTGTAGTCCATCTGGCTCCAATGACGATGTCCAAGCGCTCCGGTTGATGCCTTTGGCTCCACGTCGTCTCGAGGACTCCAAAATAGCTCGAAAACATCCTAAAACTCTCAAGTTAGCGCCGATTTGACATAATGGCCTAATTGTCCTCTTGTGCTCTAATTTCTATAAAACAAACAATTAAACAATCAAATGCACACTAACAAGATTAAATTAAAGGTAATAAGATAGCACATTTCGGGTGCTATCAAAATGGAAAAATTACAGAGAGATTGGGAGCTATTGGTTGAGAGAGTTTCTTTTTAGAGAGAGGCTTTTTGGGAGTTCTAGAAATTATAGCAACATCTTCACCCAATACGGTCATTCTGTATTTGAAGAGTGAGGGGAAGTAACTCCTCCCATACCTGAGAACTACCCACTCTTCTGCATAACTACAGGAGAGTTAATTAATTAAATTGATTAATTAAACCAATTTAATATATATATATATATATATATCCAATTAATATAATCTAAAGGTATAATTTTATTAAATCATATTTAACTAAATTGAATTACATTAATCAATTAACCAATTCAATGATTAATTAAATATCATATATTTAATTAATCATATATTTGAATCATATTCAAATGTATATCTCTCTCGTAACCTATAGTTTTTAATGTGAACCCAATTCAAATTAATATTAACCTATAGTTTAATTTGAATCCAATTCATATTAATTTATATTTGGACCCATTCAAATATATTATTCTCTCATTATATAGTTTAATTTTGAATCTAATTCAAAATTAACTTTATATTATAATGTATCAATAAACATATATATTTTTTTAAAAAAATATCAATATACATTATATTAATTGTATCTAATACAATTAACTTAAATTCCCTTAATTAATTTGAACAATTCAAATTCTTTCAAAACTTAATGATCTTGATTACCCGTTACGAGCTAACAAGGGGACCTAATGGACTTGCAGATTAGAAGCTCCAATGATTTGAGATTAATCGATTAAACTCATTAATCATATTAATCAACATTCATTAATTGTGGGTCACTCCACAAAAGACCCATAGCTGCACTCTTCACACTGTAGAATATTTTATGTGCACAGATTTTGACCATTAATAGTAAGTCAATCCTTCACGAGTTGTTCATAATTACAGCTGGGTCAAATTACCATTCTACCTCCATAGTTACCTCTTACTTCTTAAGTACCACTGATCCTCTAATGAACAACATGTTTATAGTCCTAGCATAAAACAGAATTCCCTATCGGGCTAGTGAGAGGGTGGGACCCCTTGTTCAAGTCTCGAAGTCAACAATTAAGGGAACAACTCATCTACTTACCCTAAAGTTGGGAAAGAGTGAATTCCATCTTGTGAAGTTATGTGTTCCTAGCTCCCCACTTGGTCTTGTCCTCAAAATGGTAGGCTTATTGAGTCGGCGTCTCGGGCCACTCTCACTCATACAAATCAAAAGACAATCTCTCGTAGACAGGAGTTCATAACCCACTCAGGATTAAGATCAAGTTACATGATTATCCTATGAAATAATAATCTAATTAGTTAATTGTGTTACATCTAATGATTAATTATTTTGCGGTCCGATCTTCTGCAAACTCATTGCTTAGGATACCTTCACTCGCATGTCTCCACATGAACGATTTGGATCATTACATTTGTTTCTAATACAAAGTGAGTCGTATCCATAGTGTCACTAGGATAAGGTATCCCAACCTTATCCATCTACTATAGACCCTTTAGGTTATCACTTGATCACGATCCCCTGTATGTCAACTACATACTGTTCAAGTTACATTTAATAACCTAGGATGTTAGTTATTGGATTTGAGTTTAATACAATTCTAAAATACACCTCAATAACAACTTTATTGAATAAATAAACTTGTTTACAATTACAATCCATGAGTTTAGGGCATAAAACCCAACAATCTCCCATTTGACCTATAGCTCTAGTGGGGTGTACAAGATCTAAAAGTAGTAGGTGTGTACAATATAATAAAGTACAAATATAATAAACTAGGGCATACATTATACCCATTACATTTCTCTCACTTGTCCTAGACTAGATGGTACATATCTTGTAGACCTAGACTTTGTAGATGATCCTCAAACACTTTAGTCGAGAGAGCCTTTGTAAATGGATCAATAATGTTGTGCTATGAAGCTATCTTCATGACGATCACGTCTTCTCATTGCACTATCTCTTGTATGAGATGGTCTTAATATGCTTGCCTCTTTTGTGGCTCCGAGGTTCTATAGAATTTTCCACAACACCACTATTATCACAATAAAGTATGATGGAAAAATTCATATTTGGAACCATTTCCAAATCCGTTAATGTAACGCCCCAAGATTTTAAAACTATCCTAGCGACATTACTAACTCTAAAACCCAACTAATCGAATGCACCGAAAATTTCGGCAGCATAACGATATACATAGGACTAAACCAAAATTTTCTAAACACCTGCTAGAACAAAACAACACTTCTATAACATTTTCAACAACACCACCATACTACAACACAACAAAACTCCAGAGAACAAGCGAGTCAGGTCAAAAGATCCAGATAACCTCCTAAACAACAATGATAACTTCTAAAGAATTAGAACTAACCTACCAAATCTCTAACCATGCTAGAAAGGATCTAAAGAGGATTATTACTTGCTAAACTCCACCAAACAAATTTGTCCCTTACTGGAAGTTACTTAAAACAGGCAGTAATCAAGCCAACGTTCCAAGCATATGACTTCCAAAGTTAGAAAATTAATCTGTAGAGCCTAGCAAGGAATCTAGCGAGATTAAAGAACTAGAAAACTTACCAACCACCACCAAACGTGGTGCGATGTTTGCTGGAATTTGCCAAATAGCACTAGAGCTCCTTGAATACATGTTGTCCGAGATTCGAATTGGTTTAAAACTGAAACTAACGGGACACCCAAGGGTTAAAAGCTATTCTAAAGCCAACCTAATAAAATTATAAAGGTTTGAGAGCATGAGAACTTACTGATCGGCACATAAACGACCTTGAAGCTTATTGCCCAATGACCGAATGAGTTCGAAATCGCTAATCTGAACCTCCTAGCTTATGGGCATTCAGTCCCAAGGTTGTTTGGGTTATGGGTATGCGTCGGAAGGCCACTTTAAGTCAAATTTGTTGTGGTACAATGGATGGATGAGCCTTAAATCCTGAAATTTTAGTCTATAAAGAAAAGGAAACTCAAATCCAAGACTTATAGGACGAGGGGCACCATACCGAAGTGGTTCGAGATTCGATTTAGAGTGGGTGAAGCACTGATGCCGCAACTCACGAATTCCCTGCACAGAAGCAGTCTAAACGTAACCAGAACACGAGGGAGAAAGGAAGGTTCAGGCTTGGGTTCCGCGAATCGCTTGAGATTGTGCTCAACCGAGGGGCTACTCGTCGCGCTGATGCCGCTTCTACAAATCACCCCGATAAGCACCGCCATTGGTTGAGCACGTCGCCGTTGAAGGTGTTGATGGAGGGATTTTGGCGTGGAGGTTGCTCGTCGTGCCGATCTTGGCCAAACGAAGGAGTATAGACGATGAGAGAGGGAGAGAGTGCGTGGTCGTGGGTCTTGCTCGTCGGAAGGAAGGATCAAGAGAGGGAGACGGCTGGTGGAGATAAAACGCACGGAGAGGGGGAGGGTATGCGGCAACAACGATGTGAAGATGAAGGGGAAATAGAGAGAGATTAAGGCACCAACAATTTTCTTTTTCTTGTAAGTAAAACCCAAGAAAGAAATCCCAATTTAATTAGGAATTAGGATCTTTTTTTTTTTTTTTTTTTTTTTGAAAAGAGGAATTAGGATCTTAAGTAGGAATTAATTTTAAACTCAATCTTAGCTCTTAAAGAATTTGGGATTAAAACAAATTAAGAGAATTTTGGGTCTTTTGAAACTTAAAATAAATTTCAAATATTAAACCTCCAATCTTTAGGAAATTTAAAGATTTAATTAAAAATCTCTTTTCCCTAAATTATAGAAATTTAATTTAATGACCCGAGGCTAAGCTTAAATTCTAATTTTTCAAATTAGAATAAAAATGCTCAATTAATTCCAAAATGGCTTGATTCCGAAACGCGGGGGCGTTACAGTTAAGAACTTCCTAAGCCATACAACCTCTTCTGCTGCTTCAGAAGTAGTTACGTATTTGACCTCCATGGTAGAGTCTGCAATCATTGCTAGGAGAGATCTAACGTCATGATGATTGCAAACAATTTAATCTCTATATCATATGCTTTTAGATTATATGCTTGCTCGAGGACTAGCAAGATTTAGGTTTGAGGGTATTTGATAGGACCAAATTGGTGTTATATATTTAAGCCTAATCATGCTAGTTTTATAGTCAATCTCGTGCTTAACTGTATTATTTTATAGGTATTTGACGTTTGGGCTTCCTGGGAGCGCTTTGGATCATAAAGAGTATGAAAGGAAGAAATTAGGCCAAAACTTAGTGAATGGAAGCCAAATCAATGAAGGAAGAGCAAGTTGACCCAAGAGGGTAGCGTTGACGCTACCCAAGTCCAAGAAGCGCCCAACGTGCTTTTAGCTAGATGTGCATTTCCTTGAAGCCCTAGGTCAAGTCAATATAAATACGTAATTATAATCACTCGCAAGGGTATGTCTCAATAGATTCTAAAACCCTTTTTACTCATAAGAACTCTCTAATCTAATTAAGCATCGGTGCCTGTGTGACAAGCACCACACTAGAGTGCAACTCTTTTCGTTTTTCAAGTATTCTTCATCCTGAAATCCTAGTTGATCACATGCAAATCAGGTGGAAATACTTGCTAGATTTTGGTATAAACATTTAGTATGACATAAGCTTGTTTTTCGAAAACTATACCCCTTGTTTTCATAGTTTTTAAAAACAAAGAAAAAAACATTTTTTTGGTTTTGGAAACATGTTATTTTAGAGGTTGTTTTTTAAAATGGTTTTTGAAAATAAGTATACCAAATTGTTTTCCTTATATTGTTTTTCCAAAAATATAAAAACAAAAACCAATCAGAAACCAAATACGATCTAAGTTATTAAAAAGTATTTTTCGTTCCTTAATTTAGTAGGTCTGTTCCAAGAAATTTCATGATTGGATTTGGACATTTTTTTACGGTCATTATAAACATACTACTTTCTAAATTTCGTGTAACCTGTTAGGTGATTCATAGATGATTTTTAAATTAATTTAAGAATGTATTAATTTTACTACTTATCAAAATTTATTGCGATAAAATTTAAAACTTATGATTAAAATGGCCAATAAGAGCATAGTTCAACTGGCATAAAGTTTTATCGATGATTAAACTAATGGTGTGTTTCGTTTAACTTTTCAAGTGTTTAATTTTGAAAAAATTTCTAGTGTTTGACAACAACTAGAAATGACTTATTAGAAAAGGAGATTGATATGTAAACCATTTTAAGAGAAACACATGAAACGGACTTTTCTAAAAAATGTCTTTAGTATACAATAAATTGTGTATAAAAACACCTATGAGGAAATGCAACCACATATGAGTGTTTAAATTCTAAACAATTTTTATACAAAATATTTTTTAAAAAATGCATTATTGAAAAATATTTAAATTAAAATGTATTCCAAACAAACCCTAAAAAAAAACATAAACCTACTCAGCTTTGCCCATCAAATTATCAACTACTAATAAAATATACATTGCATTTAATTATAAATTGGTTAAATATCATTTTGGTTTCTATACTTTAGGTTTTGTTTCATTTCAGTCCTTATACTTTCAAATGACCAATTTTATTATTGTACTTTTAACAAAGCTTAAGATTGATCCTTATCGTAAGTTTAAAGTTATCTTTTATTGAAATTGATTACATAATAACAATGATTTACATACAAAAAAAGAAACAATATTAAACCTATTTTTAAAATTTATAGAAGGAAGACTAATAAATACTAATTTGTTATAGAAAAGTTAACGATAATTTTAGAGACCCAATTTTAAGCTTTATTATTAAAAGTACAGAGACTAAAATTGAACCTTTAGAAATACAAAGATTAAAATGGAACGAAATTTAAAATATATGGACCAAGATGGTATTTCATCCTTATAAATAACAAAAAGAAAAACTATATTAAAAGTAAATTCTAGTCAGCATTTGATTCTTTTTCCCATGTTAGAAAAAAAAGTTGGAAGAGGGTTAGATTTTTGTTAAATATATTTTGAAGTGGAAAGGAACTATTAGATTAAAATGTTTGTTGACATAATTGAAATGATGTAAAGAACAAAAAAGAACGTGGAACAATCTTTTTATTTATTTATTTATTTATAATATAAGACACAAGGAAGTATATAAACTGATGATGCAAGTGGCCATTGAGAAGAAGACAGGTCACAGTCTAGTAGTTGGCAAGTCTTAGTTGGGCTTCACATGGAGTTTGGGTATTTATTTATTTTGATGGCTAAATTAAATACTAGATTTTGATAAATGATTAAAAGAATCTAAAATTTCAAATATGGTTGCTATTTATTTTTTAAGATTTATATATTTTAGTATCAGACAACTTTACCCCACTTTAAAGTATGAAATAAATTTGGAACAATACTTTGGTTGTATGGTAATATGTAGGGATCTCTCTACATATCACCATTCAAATCTTGATAACTACAATTATGAGAGTTAGTTGTCAAGATTTTAATGGGGTATGTACGAAGATTTTTACATGTTGATATGCAAATATTGTTCATAAATTTGTACGAGAAACCGTAACTAAAAGAGAGGAGCCAACCAAATCAAGAACAACATTAGCATTCTAAATCTATTATAATTAAATACAAAATACTTAAACTTTTTTTTTTTTTTTGTATTTCGTTAAAAAGTTGTAAATAAATAAAGTTTAAAGTAAATTTGTAGAGAACTAGTAGCTACAAAATACTGAAATTAAAAAAAAAAAAAAAAAAAAAAAAAAAAAAAAAAAAAAACTGTTGTCACGGTAGACGGTGGCAGCGGCCAGAAAATGAGGAAAAAGAAGATGAGGAGGAAGAAGATGAAGTAAAGCATTTAAGACTTCTTAGGATTTGGATTCCAAGACCCATAAAAGCATCTAAGAACTTCTTACAAGAAAAAGGCAGCAAGGCTCGAATTGGGAATGGCTCGACGTCAATGTGAAGTTCACATGGAATGCGAAGTCTGTGGCGTCGAGACGTCGAGTCTGCCGTCTCGGCGCTGCGATGTTTTCTATAAATATAGGGTTTCGGTTTAGTCTGCCGTTAGGTTAGAATTTTGGTCATTTTACGATTGTTTTCGTCCATTTACGTTTTTATCTTTTTAGGTCAATTTTTATGTACTCCTTTACATTTATTTGTGGTTTTCTATTGCATATGAGTAGCTAAACTTCTTGGAATCGATGGATTGGGTTTATGCTTTGAATGTTATGACATTTGGCTGAGTTTTCTAGGTTTTATATTATGTTCCTTGCTATCCTTTATGAGTTTTACATGTAATCTCGTTTAAACCAATGCATGAGATAGAGTTCTTAGAATTGACGGCCCTAGGAGATTACTTTTCGTGCATTCAATCAGTTATTTTTAGATAGCCACTAAGCCGAGACAAGTCCATCACTATTGAGTGTAGATTCTTGATAAGTCTAAGATGCATGTTAAAGGTTGCGTTGATTAGATCTAAATTTTATTTATATTTGGTTAATGCAATTCCGGACCCACAAGTTTAAAGCGGCTAATTTAAGTAAGCAATTACGAGGTTTCAGATTGTTTATTTTAGACTAGTTAGACATAGCTTAGTGGTCATTGCGACGTTTTGGATGGTCATTGTGTTATGCATGAGGGGTGGTAGTCGATCAAGCTAATTTAATTAATTATGTTAACTGCAGGGTTCTGGGTTAATTGATTAATTAAACACAGGTTAGTGTAGGGGGGTCCTCCGAGTAACCAAGAAGCTAATCGGATTCATAAAAACTGCATTGAATGATTATTAGAGAAAACTAGGAAGCCAAGTAGCATAATATTCAAGCATAGGAAATTCTAATCCAGCGATCCCTGTTCAATATTGAATTCCATATTGTTTATTTTTATCGCATGTTTTCCTGCTTTGCTTTGTTTACATTCAATATTTTACTTTTTGTTGCACCTATCAATTCCAACACAACCCCCTATCGTGTGAACACAAAATTCTGCATCTACTAGATCCTCTTCCCTTTGTTTGATCCCAGCCACTATTTCTACAAAATAGTTGTAGTGACGTGTATTATAAATTTATTTGGCTCGGACCTTCGACAAGTCCCGTCAAGGTCTTGAAGGGGATGAAAGCCCTGGTACACGGAAGCACATCGATAGGACCTTGCGCCGTATATTAATTAATATCAAAATACCAATACGAATAGGTAAAACGAAACTTTAAACATGCTTTAAAGCCGCTGTAAAACACTATAAACATGCTGAAAAACTAGAAAAATAAAACTACTTTTATTTTCATACTTTTCTAAAGAAAATGGTAAGAACCGTTACAAACCTTCGTTGTAGGCTTGACCGTTCATCGCCAATGATGCTTCAATAACAATCAAATCGCTGCACCCCCCTTTGTACTTTCTTTGCTGGAAATTTCTTCTCAAGAACACAATCACCAAAGAGGTTACACCGGTATGTCTCTAAGTCTAGGAGGCAAAAGAATTGTGGGAGTCTTTCTCTAAGAGGGAGGCTAGAGAGAATTCTAGGGTCTTGTCTTGTGAGTCTAAGAGCAAGAGGGCTCAAAGACCATTAGGTCTAGTGTTCTATTTATAGGAGAAAGGCCATGAATAAAATATTCACATTAAATCAATTATTTCCATAAATGATTTAATCTATTCCTTATTTAATCAATCCATGATCAATCAATTCCATAATTGATTAATCTTTTCCACAAATGACTAATTACTTCCACAAGTGATTAGATCATTTCCATAAATGATTAATCACTTCTATAAGTGATTAATTATTTCCATAATTAATTAATTTTCAATTAATTAACTCTTTAATTAATTAGTCACCAATTAAATATCACATATTTACTTTTCGGCCTTGAATTAATTAATTTCCCAAATTAATTTTAGGCCTTAAATTAATTAATTCATATTTGAACTCTTTCAAATCCCTATAAATTTAATATGAATCAAATTCACATTTATATTTGAAATTTCTTCAAATATTTATTTCTCTCATAATAATATATCGAAATATATTATATTGTTTCCCTTAGTAAATTGGACACTTTCATTTTACATTTATTACTTAGTTGCCTCAAATTACTTTATGAGCTACCAGTGGGACCTAATGGACCTACAGGTCAGAAGCTCCAACGATGCGAGATTAATTGGTCAAACTCATTAACCAAATTAATCAATATTCATTAATTGTGTGCACATTCCACTATAGACTCACAATTGCACTCTTCTCACTGCTGACGTATTTTCTATGTGCACGGATATAGACCAATAACGATTAGTTAGTCCTTCACGAGTGTCCGTAACCCCAGCTGGGTCAAATTACCGTTTTACCCCT
The DNA here is from genome assembly GCA_036850905.1 of Luffa acutangula. Taxonomy (NCBI): domain Eukaryota; kingdom Viridiplantae; phylum Streptophyta; class Magnoliopsida; order Cucurbitales; family Cucurbitaceae; genus Luffa; species Luffa acutangula. Next base: position 23,617,270 of record CM072093.1, read on the forward strand.
GGGTTACTTCTATGTCCTTAAGTACCAGTTCTCCTCTAATGAACAACGACCTGTTTGTGGTCCAACCATCAAACAGAAAACCCCCTCGTGCCATTGAGAGGGTAGGACCCTTTGTTCAAGACTCGGAGTCACCACTTAAGGGAACACTCATCTGCTTTCCTAAAGTCGGGAAGGAGTGAATTCCATCTTGTATGATTATGTTCCCAACTCCCCACTCGGTCTTGTCCCCAAAATGGTAGGCTTATTGAGTTGGCGTATTGGTCACTCTCACCCATACAAATCAAAGGACAATCCTGTTGGGTTTTATGCCCTAAAACTCGTAGATAGTGAATGTAACCGTTGACCAGATATTAATGAAATAATATTGATATATTTTTCCATTAATTGTCATTAGTTATTTTATATTTGTCTTTGCCTAATAATAGCCCTAATCCAATAAACTAGACATCCAAGGTTGTAATATGAGTCTTGAACTATATGTAGCGACATATGGGATCATTGTTCAAGAAACAGCCTAAAGGGTCTATAGTATAGGGATAAGACTGGGTGCCTTATCCTGGTGACAATATGGATACGACCCACTTTGTATTTGATACAAACGCTGCGATCCAACGCGTTCGTGTAGGAGACATGCGAGTGGGGGTATCCTATGCAATGAGTTTGCATAAGACTGGACCGTGAAATAGTAACCACTGGTTATAACACCGTTAACTAGTTGGTTTTCTATTTCACTAGGACGACCTAGACAACTTAATCTTAATCCTGAGTTGATTATGGACTCCTGCTCATGAGAGATTGTCCTTTGATTTGTATGGGTGAGAGTGGTCAATACGCTGACTCAATAAGCCCACCACTTTGGGGACACGACCGAATGGGGAGCTGGGAACATAATCGTACAAGATGGAATTCACTCCTTCCCGACTTTAGGGAAGCAGATGAGTGTTCCCTTAAGTGGTTACTCCGAGTCTTGAACAAAGGGCCCTATCCTCTCAATGGCACGAGAGGGTTTTCTGTTTGATGGTTGGACCACAAACAGGTTGTTCATTAGAGGAGAATTGGTACTTAAGGAAATAGAGGTAACCCAGGGGTAAAAGGGTAATTTGACCCAGCTGGTGTTACGGACACTCGTGAAGGACTAATTAGTCGATATTGGTCTAGATCCGTGGACACAGAAAATATGTCTGCAGTGAGAAGAGTGCAACTGTGAGTCTATAGTGGAATTTACACACAGTTAACGAATATTGATTAATGTGGTTAATGAGTTTGACCAATTAATCTCACATCGTTGGAGCTTCTGATATGCAGGTCCATTAGGTCCCACTGGTAGCTCGTAAAGTAATTTGAGACAACTAAGTAATAAAAGTAAATTGAAAATGTTCAATTTATTAAGGGAAACAAATATAATATATATTGATATATTATTATGAGAGAAATTAATATTTGAAAAGTTCAAATATAAATTTATGGAAGTTTGAAAGAGTTCAAATAATGAATTAATTAATTTAAGGCCTAAAATGTGTTTGGGCAAATTAATTAATTCTAGGCCGGGAATTAAATATGTGATATTTAATTGGTGGTTAATTAATTAAAAAATTCATTAACCGGGAATTAATCAATTATGGAAATAATTAATCACTTAAGGAAGTGATTAATCATTTATGGAAATGATCTAATCACTTATGGAAGTAATTAGTCATTTGTGGAAAAGATTAATCAATTATGGAGTTGATTGATCACGATTGATTAATTAAGGAATAAGATTGAATCAATTATGGAAAAGATTGATTTAATTGAATATTTTATTCATGACCTCTCTTCTATAAATAGAACACTAGACCTAATTGGTCATGACACTTGACACTCTTGAAAGACAAGACCTAGAATTCTCTCTAGCCTCCCTCTTAGAGAAAGACTCCCACAAGTCTTTTGCCTCCTAGACTTAGAGACATACCGGTGTAACCTCTGTGGTTATTGTGTCATTCAAAGAAGGAATTTCAAGCGAAGAAAATCAAAGGCGGCTGCTGCGTTTTCATACGTGGAGCGTCGTTGACGAAGAACGGTCAAGTCTTCAACGGAGGTTTGTAACGGTTCTTCCCTTTTTCTTTAGAAAAGCATGAAAATAAATTTAGATTTATTTTTAAGCATGTTTAAACCAATTTTCCAGCAACTTTAAAAGGGTTTTAAAGTTTAATTGAGTTTTCGTAACAGTATTTTAATGTTAATTAATATACGGCGTAAGGTCCAATCGATTCGCTTCCGCTGCGTGGGGACTTTTATTCCCTTCAATCGGCATCAGAGCCATCGTTGTCCCTATTAATGAATTTTAAAAGTTGCGATAGGCTCTAATAGGTGGGATTTATGCATAATGTATGTTCGGTTTGCATTGAACTGTTTGGGTTAATTTTATGGCCATAGATTTTATTTTTATGTGATTTTGATCATGTAAGGCCCGGTGTTTCGGGTATATTATGTAAAATCGAGTCCTATGTAAGTCCGGGTCTAGAATAGGTTTTTATGAGATAAAAATCGAAGCAATCGCCGCTGAAATCGAGGCCAAAACCGAAGAAATCGCTGCTGTTTTGCCCAGATTCTGCCTCCAGACGCAACAGCGTCGGGACGCTACTTCAACAGCGTCTCGACGCTGTCTCGATACCGAAGGCGCTCGGTAAGGAAAGCACACAGCGTCGGGACGCTACCTCAACAGCGTCTCGACGCTGTCTCGATTATGCAGGCGCCAGATATGGAAAACGCACAGCGTCGGGACGCTATCAACACAGCGTCTCGACGCTGTCACGATGGAGGCGCGCATTGGGGTTTCAAAAGGCGCGGTTCAAGGGAAGGCCGGTCCGATTCGGACCGGTTCGGCTGGGCTGGGACCTATTTTGTCCGGTTTAGCCAATTTTTGGCATGGTTCATGATTTTCGAAGCCGGTTCGAGGTAGTTCGGGGCGGTTCGTGCTGTCTAGACCAATTCTGGAGCTGTACAAGGAATTTTTAGGATAGAATTTAACTAAATTAATGTAATTTAATGCTTTATTTTATCCTAGGGGCCAAAATTAACCGGTTCAATTGCTATTTATATGCTTTATGGATGTCATATAGAATATTTAATCCCACCTTAGGTTATAAACATGCTCATGCATTTTTTATATATTATAAATTGTTATAATGTATGTTTAAATGCATGGATTTGTTTTCATATTTTTTTAATATAAGTGTATATTAATTATATGAAAAATTGGAAAGCATAAAGCATGTCATTACTTAAATTAAATATAAATAGTTATGTTTAATGTGATGAATGAAGCATGCTTGATTGATTTTCTTGATTGGCTTACAATTGTTATAATAAAAGAAAATCAAAATTGCATGAAGCATGAAACATCAATAGTTAATAATATAATTGTTATATTATTCATGCAATTAGTATGGTTTAATTATTTAATTTGAATGAGATTGTTAAATGAATTAAACCCTAGATTCTTGATTATAGGATTAATCATTAAAATTTGAAATAGTTCTTTAATATTAATGATTAGAAACCATCAGTCTATAATCAAGATTTGCAAGCAAACATAAGATCATAGGATAAATTGGATTAATTTTAAATTGTTTAAAATTAATTAGACCTAGATCGTTTTCTAATAGGATTAGAATCTTTTCTTACTTAGAATTAAAAATAGTTTTAATTGACTAAGTAGGAAAAACATTGCTATGATTATAAGGGAACTCCACCGGTAATGTTCTGTCTAAGGCTGGGGGTATTTAAGTTGACGGTTTACGGAACACCTCCTACCTGGGAACTGACCTGGAATACCGGAGTTGAATTAATCATAGTTAAATGTTAGCATGCAATGTCACTAGGTTTATTAAAAGTGTTTAATGCACCTAGATCTTTAGAGTAAAGACCCTACATTACTGAGGTTATAAGGGAACTCTCTAGGTAAAGTTCTGTCTAAGGCTGGGGGTATTTAAGTTGACGGTTTACGGAACACCTCCTACCTGGGAACTGACCCGAACATTGAGTTGAATTAACCATAGTAATGTTGACTTGCAATGTTGGGTTGATTAAAAGAAGTTTTATTCACCCAAAAGATTGCAGTTGAATCCTTTCCATAATTGTTATAATAGGATCAGACTTAGATAGATTGACTTAGCAGAATACTATCTAAGTTAAACAACCCTAAATTAACCTTAGGACATTTTTCAGTGGGAGGAAAATTACAAAAACGAGATTTAAATCAAGTTTTGCTCCTATGTCCCTATATTCACAACGTGAGATTCATGCTCGGCTTCGAGTCACCTTAGGAGCGGCCTCCCTTCGGAAAGTGTTTGCATGAATCAATATCAAGGTGAATGGGAAAAATGTCTAGAGTAAGTGGGAGCGGGACACGTGTCAACGTATCCCTCGGTCTCCGTCCATAGTTCGCACCGTGAGAGTCCTGTGATCCGCCTGCAGGTTGTCCTGGCGCAACCATCCCTTCGGAGGGCCTGATCATAGGATTCAGAACATCGTGAACTTCTGAAAAGGATAGGAGCTCTTAGGCTAATCACCAACAGTTGTCTTTCCCTTCGGTAGCCTGTTGGTGCATGCCTCTGAGATCTGAAAGTGGGAGGGTTACACTTACGAGGATGAGTTAAAAGTGTTAACAAATCCTTGACCGAACAACGTTGGCTAATGTCTATAGGAATATGAGTTATTCTGGAATTAGAATTAGCTGAGAGGTGTCTCATTTCAAAGGAGGAATGCCTGATCACCCTTCGGTGGCTGACATTCTAAACCTCTGAAACATCGTTGCAAAACTAAATCGATAGTTTTAGGGTTCTGTGATTGTCTGTTTTGCTAAATTGATTGGATTGTGTGCAATTGTTTGCTTGTATGATGGGTTAAGGAAAAGATAACTAATACGGTCATTGTTTGTTTAAATTTCAGCAATGTCTTCCTCAATTGTCTCTCTGCTTAAAAATGAGAAATTAACCGGCGAAAATTATGCTACGTGGAAGTCGAACCTGAATACGATTCTTGTTGTCGATGATCTGCGATTCGTCTTAACGGAGGATTGTCCTCCAGCCCTTGCTCGTAATGCATCCCAAGCAGTTAAGGATGCTTATGACCGCTGGACAAAGGCCAATGATAAGACTCGCGTCTATATCTTAGCCAGCTTATCTGAAGTTTTGGCTAAAAGGCATGAGGGCATGGTAACAGCGAGGGAGATTATGAACTCTCTCCAGGAGATGTTTGGACAACCGTCCTACCAACTCCACCATGACGCTCTCAAATACGTTTATAGCTGTCGCATGAAAGAGGGAATGTCTGTTCGGGAGCATGTCCTGGATATGATGGTCCAATTCAACGTGGCAGAGGCAAACGGGGCGGTCATAGATGAGCGTAGTCAGGTTGCATTCATCTTAGAATCTCTTCCGAAGAGTTTTCTACAGTTTCGAAGCAATGCAATGATGAATAAAATAACATTCAACCTGACTAGCCTCCTGAATGAGCTACAACTCTATCAGTCTCTTCTTAAGAACAAGGGACAGATAGAAGGAGAGGCAAACGTTGTTCACTCTAAAAGAAAGTTCGAGAAGGGTTCATCCTCTGGAACTAAATCTGTAGCCACTTCTTCAAAGAAAACTCAGAAGAAGAAAGGAAACAAGGGGAAAGCTCCCAGTACTGCTGCTAAAAGCAAGGGAAAAGCCAAAGCTATGGCAGATAAGGGCAAGTGTTTCCACTGCAATGTAGATGGACATTGGAAGAGAAACTGTCCAAAGTACCTTGCTGAGAAAAAGAAGGAAAAAGAAGGTAAATTTGATTTACTTGTTTTAGAAACATGCCTGGTAGAACATGATGAGTTAACCTGGATACTTGATTCAGGAGCAACTAATCATGTTTGCTCTTCTTTTCAGGAAAATAGTTCCTTTCGGCAGTTGAACGATGGGGAAATGACACTCAGGGTCGGAACTGGAGAAGTCATTTCAGCTAAAGCAGTGGGAGCTGCAAAGTTATTTTTTAGAAATAGATTCTTACTTTTAGAAAGTTTGTTAATTGTTCCCAAGATTAAGAGGAACTTAATTTCTATTTCATGTTTGATTGAACAATCATATACAGTTACTTTTGATATGAATGAAGCGTTCATTTATAAAAATGGTGTACTTATTTGTTCAGCCAAATTGGAAAATAACTTGTATGTTTTAAGACCAACCGACAACAAAGCACTTTTAAATCACGAATTATTTAAAACTGCTGAAACTCAAAGTAAAAGGCAAAAGATTTCTCCATCAAGTAACAATACTCATCTTTGGCATCTCAGACTTGGTCATATAAACATCAATAGGATCGGTCGTTTGGTAAAGAATGGACTTCTAAGCAAGTTAGAAAATGATTCACTACCACCTTGTGAATCTTGTCTTGAGGGAAAAATGACCAAGAGACCCTTTACTGGAAAAGGTTACAGAGCCAAAGAGCCCTTAGAGTTAATACATTCGGATCTATGTGGTCCAATGAATGTAAAAGCTCGAGGAGGGTACGAATATTTCATCTCATTTATAGATGATTATTCGAGATATGGTTACTTGTACCTAATGGGACATAAGTCTGAAGCCCTTGAAAAGTTTAAGGAGTTTACGGCTGAAGTTGAAAACCTATTAGGTAAATCTATTAAAGTACTTCGATCTGATCGAGGAGGGGAGTATATGGATCAAAGATTCCAAGATTATATGATAGAACATGGAATCCAATCTCAACTCTCAGCCCCTGGCACACCTCAGCAGAATGGTGTGTCAGAAAGGAGAAATAGAACCTTGTTAGACATGGTTCGATCAATGATGAGCTATGCTCAATTGCCTAGCTCATTTTGGGGGTATGCAGTAGAGACTGCAGTATACATCTTGAACAATGTTCCCTCGAAAAGTGTCTCTGAAACACCTTTCGAATTATGGAAGGGGCGTAAACCTAGTTTGCATCACTTTCGCATCTGGGGTTGTCCAGCACACGTGCTTGTGACAAATCCTAAGAAACTGGAACCTCGTTCAAAACTGTGCCAATTTGTTGGTTACCCTAAAGAAACGAGAGGTGGTTATTTCTACGACCCACAAGAAAATAAGGTGATTGTATCGACAAACGCCACTTTCTTAGAGGAAGACCACATGAGAGATCATAAACCACACAGCAAAATAATATTAGGAGAAGCTACTGAAGAATCATCAAGAGTTGTTGATGAAGGAACTAGTTCTTCAGATCCATCCTGTCCATCTCAAACGTTGGGAATGCCTTGACGTAGTGGGAGGGTTGTATTACAACCTGACCGCAACTTGGGTTTAGCCGAAACTCAGGTTGTCATACCTAATGATGGCATTGAGGATCCATTGTCCTATCGACAGGCAATGAATGACGAAGATAAGGATGAATGGATAAAAGCCATGAACCTGGAAATGGAGTCAATGTACTCCAATTCTGTATGGGAACTTACAGATCTACCTAATGGGGTCAAACCCATAGGGTGCAAATGGATCTATAAGAGAAAAAGAGATGCAGCTGGAAAGGTACAGACCTTCAAAGCTAGACTAGTGGCAAAGGGTTATACCCAAAAGGAAGGGGTTGACTATGAGGAAACCTTTTCTCCTGTAGCCATGTTAAAGTCCATAAGAATTCTCTTATCCATAGCCACATATTATGACTATGAAATATGGAAAATGGACGTCAAGACTGCCTTTCTGAATGGTAATCTTGAAGAGAATATCTTCATGTCTCAACCCGAAGGGTTCATAGCCCAAGGTCAAGAACAAAAGGTTTGTAAGCTTAATCGATCAATTTATGGATTGAAACAAGCGTCCAGATCATGGAACATTAGATTTGATACTGCAATCAAATCTTTTGGCTTTGACCAAAACGTTAATAAGCCTTGTGTGTACAAGAAAGTCAACAAAAGAAAAGTAGCTTTTCTAATACTTTATGTAGACGATATCCTACTCATCGGGAATGATGTAGGATACCTCACTGACATTAAGAAATGGCTAGCAGCTCAATTTCAAATGAAAGATCTGGGAGAGGCTCAATATGTTCTGGGAATCCAAATCATTAGGGATCGTAAGAACAAAACGCTAGCTCTGTCTCAAGCAACGTATATTGACAAGATGTTGTCTCGATATTCGATGCAAAACTCCAAGAAGGGACTACTACCCTTCAGACATGGGGTACACCTGTCTAAGGAACAATCTCCTAAGACACCTCAAGAAGTTGAGAACATGAGACACATTCCCTACGCCTCAGCTGTGGGCAGCTTAATGTATGTTATGCTCTGCACTAGGCCTGACATATGTTATGCAGTGGGAGTAGTCAGTAGGTATCAGTCTAATCCATGGTTGGACTACTGGGGAGCAGTTAAGAATATCCTCAAGTATCTTCGGAGAACGAGGGACTACATGCTTGTGTATGGAGCTAAGGATTTGATTCTTACTGGATACACTGACTCTGACTTTCAAGCTGATAAGGATTCAAGGAAATCCACATCAGGGTCAGTATTCACCCTCAATGGAGGAGCAGTAGTGTGGAGAAGCATCAAACAAGGATGCATAGCAGACTCAACCATGGAGGCTGAGTATGTAGCAGCTTGCGAAGCAGCTAAGGAGGCAGTATGGCTTAGAAAGTTCTTGATTGATTTGGAAGTGGTTCCGAATATGAACGTGCCCATAACACTATACTGTGACAACAGTGGGGCTGTAGCCAACTCAAAAGATCCTCAAAGCCACAAACGGGGTAAACACATCAAGAGGAAGTATCACCTGATACGGGAGATTGTGCAAAGAGGAGATGTGATCGTCACTAAGGTTGCCTCTGAGCACAACATCGTTGATCCATTTACGAAGGCTCTCACGGCTAAAGTGTTTGAGGGTCATCTAGAGGGTCTAGGTCTACGAGATATGTATGTCATCTAATCTAGGGCAAGTGGGAGAAATGTATAATGGGTATAAGGATGCCCTAGTTCATTGTATTATTTTAATATACATGACATTTCCAGCTTTAGATTATTTCATTTACATCCCACTAACTAGTGTTTTAGTTCAAGTGGGAGTTTGTTGGGTTTTATGCCCTAAAACGCGTAGATAGTGAATGTAACCGTTGACCAGATATTAATGAAATAATATTGATATATTTTTCCATTAATTGTCATTAGTTATTTTATATTTGTCTTTGCCTAATAATAACTCTAATCCAATAAACTAGACATCCAAGGTTGTAATATGAGTCTTGAACTATATGTAGCGACATATGGGATCATTGTTCAAGAAACAGCCTAAAGGGTCTATAGTATAGGGATAAGACTGGGTGCCTTATCCTGGTGACACTATGGATACGACCCACTTTGTATTTGATACAAACGCTGCGATCCAACGCGTTCGTGTAGGAGACATGCGAGTGGGGGTATCTTATGCAATGAGTTTGCATAAGACCGAACCGCGAAATAGTAACCACTGGTTATAACACCGTTAACTAGTTGGTTTTCTATTTCACTAGGACGACCTAGACAACTTAGTCTTAATCCTGAGTTGATTATGGACTCCTGCTCATGAGAGATTGTCCTTTGATTTGTATGGGTGAGAGTGGCCAATACGCCGACTCAATAAGCCTACCACTTTGGGGACAAGACCGAATGGGGAGTTGGGAACATAATCGTACAAGATGGAATTCACTCCTTCCCGACTTTAGGGAAGAAGATGAGTGTTCCCTTAAGTGGTTACTCCGAGTCTTGAACAAAGGGCCCTATCCTCTCAATGGCACGAGAGGGTTTTCTGTTTGATGGTTGGACCACAAACAGGTTGTTCATTAGAGGAGAATTGGTACTTAAGGAAATAGAGGTAACCAGGGGTAAAACGATAATTTGACCCAGCTGGTGTTACGGACACTCGTGAAGGACTAACTAGTCGATATTGGTCTAGATCCGTGGACACAGAAAATATGTCTGCAGTGAGAAGAGTGCAACTGTGAGTCTATAGTGGAATGTACACACAGTTAACGAATATTGATTAATGTGGTTAAGAGTTTGACCAATTAATCTCACATCGTTGGAGCCTCTGATCTGCAGGTCCATTAGGTCCCATTGGTAGCTCGTAAAGTAATTTGAGGCAACTAAGTAATGAAAGTAAATTGAAAATGTTCAATTTATTAAGGGAAACAAATATAATATATATTGATATATTATTATGAGATAAATTAATATTTGAAAAGTTCAAATATAAATTTATGGAAGTTTGAAAGAGTTCAAATAATGAATTAATTAATTTAAGGCCTAAAATGTGTTTGGGCAAATTAATTAATTCTAGGCCGGGAATTAAATATGTGATATTAATTGGTGGTTAATTAATTAAAGAATTCATTAACCGGGAATTAATCAATTATGAAAATAATTAAATCACTTAAGGAAGTGATTAATCATTTATGGAAATGATCTAATCACTTATGGAAGTAATTAGTCATTTGTGGAAAAGATTAATCAATTATGGAATTGATTGATCATGATTGATTAATTAAGGAATAAGATTGAATCAATTTTGGAAAAGATTGATTTAATTGAATATTTTATTCATGGCCTCTCTTCTATAAATAGAACACTAGACCTAATTGGTCATGACACTATACACTCTTGAAAGACAAGACCTAGAATTCTCTCTAGCCTCCCTCTTAGAGAAAGACTCCCACAAGTCTTTTGCCTCCTAGACTTAGAGACATACCGGTGTAACCTCTGTGGTTATTTTGTCATTCAAAGAAGGAATTTCTAGCAAAGAAAATCAAAGGCGGCTGCTGCGTTTTCGTTCGTGGAGCGTCGTTGGCGAAGAACGGTCAAGTCTTCAACGGAGGTTTGTAACGGTTCTTCCCTTTTTCTTTAGAAAAGCATGAAAATAAATTTAGATTTATTTTTAAGCATGTTTAAACCAATTTTCCAGCAGCTTTAAAAGGGTTTTAAAGTTTAATTGAGTTTTCGTAACAGTATTTTAATGTTAATTAATATACGGCGTAAGGTCCAATCGATTCGCTTCCGCTGCGTGGGGACTTTTATTCCCTTCAAATCCCTCATGAGCAGGAGTCCATAATCAACTCAGGATTAAGACTAAGTTGTCTAGGTCGTCCTAGTGAAATAGAAACCTAACTAGTTAACGGTGTTATAACTAGTGGTTACTATTTCGCGGTTCGGTCTTATGAAAACTCATTGCATAGGATACCCCCACTCGAATGTCTCCTACACGAACGTGTTGGATCATAGCGTTTGTATCAAATACAAAGTGGGTCGTATCCATAGTGTCACCAGGATAAGGCACCCAGTCTTATCCCTGTACTATAGACCCTTTAGGTTGTTTCTTGAACAGTGATCTCCATATGTCGCTACATATTGTTCAAGACTCATATTACAGCCTAGGATGTCTAGTTTATTGGATTAGGGTTATTTTAGGCAAAGACAAACATAAAATAACTAATTACACTTAACGGAAAAGTACATCAATATTATTTCATTAATATTCGATCGACGGTTACATTCATTATCTACGAGTTTTAGGGCATAAAACCCAACAGGTCTTATGTTAGGGGATCCATCAATGGTGCTCTTCCTTGCACCTTTCCTGTAGCCCACCGCCATTGCTTGAGAAGGGTTCTTAGGGTCCTCAAATGCTTTTAGAATTTCTTTCTCCTATTGAACCCTAATGACGAGCTCCCTACGCTCAGTATCAATGATAACTCGCCCAATAGCGAGGAATGGTCTCCCTAATATGACAGGCATTAAAGTATTTTCCTTAATATCCATTATAAAGAAATCAACAGGGAGAAGAAATTTTCCTACTTTAATCACAACATTTTCCACTAGCCCATATGGGCTAACCACAGATTGATCAACTAGCTGAAGTCTAATAGGTGTAGGCTTAATCTCTCCTATATTTCATTTCTTACATAAAGATAGAGGCATGATATTAATACTAGCACCTAAATCACATAATGCTCTACAATAAGCACCAAAACCACAAGGGACAAAAAAATTCCCTAGATCAGCTAATTTTTCTGGCACTTTTTGTTGAAGGCGAGCACTGCATGTAGCTGCAAGGTACACTGTCTCTAATTTTTTCTCCTTTTGCTTCTTAGATAGTCATTCCTTCATGAACCTCATGTAATTGGACATTTGTTCTATGGCCTCTGCAAATGGTAAATTAATATTAGGGAAAAATACACTTTTAGTCCCTGAGGTTTGAGTTAGGTTTCATTTTGGTCCCTGAGTTTTAAAGTTCAACAATTTAGTCCCTAAGGTTTGATTTTAGTTCCATTTTGGTCCCTCCCTCCATTTTTCCGTTAACAACTAACGGTTTGCTGACGTGGCACTTATTTTTCTATTAAAAAATTAGTTTTTAAATAAAATAATTAAAAAAACATTTTTTCAAAAAAAATTAAAAATATATATATTTTTTTTAATTTTTCATTCCCTCTCTTTTCTTCTTTCTCAACCATCACCATCTTCTTCCTCTCAACAACCACCCTTCTTCTTTAACTCTGATAGCCGATGACCGGCGGCCGACAACCGACGATCACCGCCGGCCGCCGCCGCCACTTTTTTTTTCTTCTTCTTCAACTCAGCCAGATAAGAACTTGAAAAAGATATCACATAAAAACACAAAAGCAAAATGATTGAAGAACATAACATCATGGATATGGACTCTATCCCCTGTGGAACAACCTACAAGCCACAAGTACAAACACAAACCCATCCAGCATAAACTCACAACCAAAAATCTCCAACCCCATTAACTCAAAACAGACAATCAATCGAAAAACGAAGCCAACATCTGTAATGTTTCAACTCAAAACTCAATAGAAACCCCCCACAAAAGGGGAGAACAATTACAGACCTTGGTGGGTTCCAATTTCTTCGACACTGCACAGACTTGAAGGGAAGTTCTCTAAGTTCTCTAAGAGCTGAAGGAAGAAGATGTTACTCTGTATTCTCTGATTGGAGAAAGTGGGTGCATAGATTTTGTTTACAAAGGGCTTCAGAGTCAAGAACATCGACGCCATGGATAAGGTAGTGAGCTAAACGGCGAAAGCGAGCTCTGGAATGTGCTTCTTCTCCGTCAGCAGCATATGCGAGTTCCAGTGAGTTCGAGTTTTAGTGGGTTCGCGCGTCATCTCCGACAACAGCAGCACTTTGTCCTTCGCGCGACAACTCCGACGACGTTCTACACTGCTGCGTGGGTTTATTTACTACCGTCTGGTTTTTCTCGTGGGTTCGCATGGATTTGTCCCGATTCAAACTAGAGTTCTAGATTTGAACCATCACAGATTTGTTTTGCGTGGGTTTGAGTGGATTCTAGTTCGCGTAGATCTAGAATGATTCGGGTTGAGGTGTTTGCGTGGGTAGATCTGGAACGATTTGACCCTTCGTTTTCCCCCTTTGGATCGTCGTGTAGATCTCGATTCGGGCTTCATCTTCGTTTTTTAAAAAAAACAGTGAAGAAGAAAGGGAATGGAGGAAGACGGAAGAAGAAGGGGATGAGAGGGAAGAATAAAAGATGAGAAAAAAGAAAAAAAAAACAAAAACTTTGGAGAAGGAAGGGGAAGAAGAAGAATAGAAGAGAAAGAAAAAAAATCGTCGGCAGCAAGCGGTGGTCGTCGGTCGCCGGCCACCGGCCATGGATTGAAGGTCTTGACTGTTGAAGAAGAAGCAGTAGAAGAATAAGGAGGAGGAAGAAGAAAGAGGAGGAAGAGAGAAGGAATAAAAAAATAATTAAAAATAAAAATATTTTTATTATTTTAATATATTTTAAATTAAAAAGATTTAAAAATATTTTTTTAATAAAAATATTTTTTTAATAAAAAAATAGTGCCACATCATCGGTCCGTTAGTTTTTAAAGGAAAAATGGATGGAGGGACCAAAATGAAACTAAAACCAAACCTCAGGGACAGTGGCGGATCCAGAAATTTTGTTCAGAGGAGCTTTACTTAAATTCAGTAAAAATAATTTACAAGTAATAAATTCCAAAAATTAATCAAAATTCATAAATGAACTGAAATGTTAATTTCATACATCACAATTGTCCTCTACGAGATTTCATATTATGAAATCGTTGCATAATAACTTCATTGTCTATCTTATCAAATAAATCTTTCTCAATATATGTTATAAGACTATCATTCATCCATTGGTCTCCCATCCGATTACGCAACTGAGTCTTTACAATACTCATAGCAGAAAATGTCCTCTCTACGGTAGCTGATGCAACTGGTAAGATCAATGCTAAAGTGAGCAACCGATAAACTAACGGGTAGACTTTATCTTTAGCTGTCAACACCATTTTTAGTGCAAGATCACCAATACTTGTTAGCTCTACAAATGTTATCTGAACGCACATCAATGATGTAATTTTGAAGTTGATCCTGAAGAACAACAAGTTAAGTAGTTGAAAAATCTCTAAGATAAAATTGCGCAAGACGGATAAGATTTTGTCTGTCAAAAGTAGCAAATGAATTGCTTGGATTGAGACATGTCACACACAAAAGCAGTTCAGTACTTGTTTCAGTAAAACGATTATTCAACTCTTGAAGTTGCATATCAATAACCGTATAAAAAACCTCAACACGATAATGATGCATATTTGTGATTTCTTGAGATCTTCATCTTTGCCTCCCTCGAATTGAAAACATATCATCCATCTTAAGAATTAGAATATCATGCTTATCACAAAAATTTGAAACTCCATCCAACAATGAATCCCAACCTGATTCTCTCATTGATTGTAATCTTTCTTTACAAATTTTGACCAAATTCATTGCATTCATAATATCTTGATCTTTTCTCTGCAATGCTTGAGACAAATCATTTGTAATTCCCAAGATAGCTTTCATAAGATGCATATGAAAAACAAAGTCAAATGACCGAACTGAATTTATTAGAACTTCTGCTTCATATTTTTGTTCAGAATTTGACCCATCATCTACAATTATATTGTTTCAAGTACACCACAAATTGATGAGAACATTGAGATAAACCTCACTAGAGTGTTATAATGTGATCCTCATCGTGTATCTCCTGGACGTTTGACCATTGTTTCCTGGTTCAATCATCGCCCACTTGACAATTCACCATTATTCAAAGCTTCAACAGTTATAGCATTGTGTTTTTCTCTTAAAATATCTCGACGTTTTGTTGATGCTCCAATAACATTGACTACATTTGCAACTAAAAAAAAAAAAGTCCAGCGATCTCTACATGATTTTTTGCAATAGCTACCAAAGCTAATTGAAGCTGATGAGAAAAACAATGAACGTAAAAAGCACATTCGTTTTCTCTCAAAATCAATACTTTCTATCCATTGAATTCTCCCTGCATATTGCTTGCTCCATCATATCCTTGTCCTCGCAAACTAGCAATGTTTAATCCATGTTTAGAAAAGAATCCATCAATAGCTTCTTTGAGCGATAGAGAACTTGTATTAGTAACATGTACAATACCTGCAAATTTTTCAATCACGTGTCCTTTATCCACATATCTCAAGACAATTGCCATTTGCTCATTTGAAGATATGTCCTTCGATTCATCAATCAAAATTGAAAATAACTTATCACCAATATTTCTTATAATTGTATCAACAATTTCTACTGCAAAACAATTTACAACATCTTTTTGGATATCTGGTGCAGTCAATTTCAGGTTTTCAGGAGCATTTCTCAAGGCAACAGCTTCAATGTCCTTACTATGGTTGCATAACCATCATAGAAGTTGATGTGCAAATTGCTTACCGCAAGTGTACGAGTCAAGTAATAATATAGTGATTTTGAAATCGAATGTCGTCCTCTGGATTGGTGTCTAGCCAAATTTTAATTATCGAAAATACTCTTGGCCAATTTTATTTAGGGAAACAAATAGAATGAGAATATGAATTAATCAATTACAAAACTAAAGTAAAAAGTGACAATCAAATGAGAGTAATTGGTCTTAGGGATTTGATTTCACCAATTGGAGTTATGGATTAATAAACGAATTAATACTATGATTCATAAATCTTGGCATAAAAATCACACATATCTCTCCCGAGCATACATGATTCTCTCATATGCAATTGAACCCGATATCCCTATCTAAATCCAATGATCATACAAGGCAATAAGGCTAACCTTTATAACGATTTCTAGAATTAACCTTAATCTCCCGATTTTTAGCTAAATTCTAGTTTTGCATACGGAATACTAATTTAAATCCTCTCTCCCGAGTTAGATTCAAATATAAACATCAATCAATTTATGGCCAGTAAATCGAAAGCATTAAGGAATCAACATATGCATAAATGAACTCCATAGTATAAAAACAGTAAATCAATCCATAACGTGCCCAACGGCTACATCAATCCCTAAGAATTAAACTTAGCTACACATAATCTTTGTTACAATATAAACTAAGTCTAAATAAGCCATAAAAACTATCTAAAGTAAGGGAAAAGAGAAATAGAATCGTTGTAGGCCGAGACCGAACGTCCCCGTCACGATCCCCACGAACAATGGGTTGATTTCCAACTAATCCTCTTTGCTTCAGCTCAATTCTGTCCTCTTTCTGCTCTAATGTCGGCTCCAAAAGTCCCCAAATCGAAAGTTCTCAAAACCTAGCCGAAACTAAACTTATATAGCAAATTTTCGTCGTAGCGTCGAGACGCTATTAAGACAGCGTCTCGACGCTGCCCCTTTTATGCGCGTGTCTGAAAAGGAAAAGCGATAGCGTCGGGACGCTTCCTATCACAGCGTTGAGACGTTGTGGGTCTGCCGCATCTTCTCATTAAGGAAACGTAGCGTCGAGACGCTCCAAGAGTGGCGTCTCGACGCTAATGGGCAGAATTCCCATTCTTGGCTCCTTGTTACTTGAATCTTTTTGGTTCTTTGGCATCTTTTCACGTCCCGAACACCCGATTAATTCTTATTCCACGTTTTAACTCTAATCAACGCTTTCCTACAAAATAAACAAATAAGCACAATAAAATGGCCTAAACATCATAAAAGACTAGCTCAAATAAATAAGTAAAAGTAGCTAGCTATGCTCGCTATCAAATACCCCCAAACTTAAGCTTTTGCTAGTCCTCGAGCAAACTACAAATCAAACATACAATGGAAGAATGAATGCACAATCATAACTCAATCCTCAAGGCTCAAAAGTCAATAGTCAAGCAAGCAAGAGTCATGCACACAAGGACCAATGAGGGAGACAAATTAAAATTTTTCCAAAATTAACTTGCACAAGCGAGATCTAACTCAACAAGATCAGACTCTACTAGCCCGGGATTGGATTATTAAACTCTCAGCTCATCTTCCCTCTACACTGGCACTAAGGCTTCACTAATGAGTTAATAGAACAAATTAGATTGTTTTCCTCCAAACTTAGGTGCTTATAAATAACAATTAAATTAAGCAAGTATATGTGGCACTAGCTTTCACACACCTATTGCAGGGACCCTTAACCTGAGTTTTCTCTGGTTGGCCTAACTGATCACAACAGGGGTAGCTCTTTTTGCCTTAATCTTTATTAACCATTGCATATTGTGCACAAGCCATGGCATTATTATTTTTTTTTCTCAATAATAACAACAAGAATGATTTTTCGTTATGAACATAATAAGCAGATATTCTTTTCTTTTCTCCTAAGCAAGATCAAACATGCTAATTTGCAAAAAAAAATTAACTCTTTAGCTCTACCCTACACCTATCGAGGTGACAACAAGCATATGAACCCAATAATTCGCTCCTAAGCATTCAAATCCAAATCTAGTCAAGATAAATACTCTACTCATGCAAGCCATCTCCTAGAAAAAATTTAAAAAGTCTCCCTTTTTGGGCACTTATGCTTAAAACTCATCACAAGCTTGAAAATTGACAAGAAAGCCTATCCTAGGACATCATAGTCATGCAAAAGTAGCATCCAGAAAACAACCATATGCATAATTCAAAGAAAGCTCAAAACTATAGCCTGAACTCAGATGCTCACGGGCTCCACAAACATGCTAATCCACCCCCAAACTTAAAGTATGCATTGTCCTCAATGTATAACGAAAATAAAGCATAAACAAGCATGAGAACAATAAACGAATGAAAGGAGTGAACAATACTGGCCTGGAATGATGATGACTTTCTAACTGAATGCTTGGAATCCTGACAGCTTGAAAGCAAAGGAGAGAAAGAAAACAAGACCTACAAAACAGACACAAACAATAAAACTCAAGAGAAAGAAATAACTGACTCACTTGGGTTGCCTCCCATAAGCGCTTGTTTAACGTCATTAGCTCGACGTGTTGACCAACTATGCATCAGGGTGGTCTCCTGTCAGATTTTCCATCACTGGTGCTCTTCCTAGCACCTCTCCTGTAGCCTACCAACATGGTATCTGATGTGTTCTTGGGGTTCTCAAAAGCTTTTAAAACCTCTTTCTCCTGTTGAACTCTGATGATTAGCTCCCTGCGCTCAATATCAATTATAACTCTCCCTGTAGCAAGGAAAGGTCTCCCTAATATAATAGGCATAGCAGGATTCTCTTTAATATCTAACACAAAGAAATCAACAGGAAGGAAAAATATACCTACTTTAATCAGAATATTCTCAACAATCCCATATGGACTAACCACAGACTGGTCAGCCAACTGAAGTTTAACAGAGGTAGATTTTATTTCTCCTATATTAAGCTTTTTGCACAGAGATAATGGAATAATATTTATGCTGGCCCCTAGATCACATAGTGCTCTACAAGAATAAGTACCAAAATTACAAGGAATAGTAAAACTCCCTGGGTCAGACAATTTCTCTGGTACTCCCTGTTGGACACGAGCACTGCACGTTGATGCTAAATATACAGTCTCCAACTGCTTTTCCTTTTTCTTCTTGTTGAGCCATTCCTTCATGAATTTTCTGTAGTGAGGCATCTGCTCCAAGGCTTCTGAAAAAGGAATATTAACATGCAAACCCATAAAAGCATCTAAAAATTTTTCAAACTTAACCTTAGAATTTTTCTTTTTTTTTTATTTAGGAACTAAAACAGTAGGAGAAGGGATAAAAGGCTCAGGATTAAGCTTTTCAGCTTCGTTTGAGGTGGTGCCTTCTTCAACTCTCCTGTGAGTTCCTCTGGTTCAGTAGTCTCATCCTCCTCAGCTAATTGAATCTCCTCCTCGTGATGCACAGACACGGCCTTGCAGAACTCCAATGAAGATTTCTCCTGTTCAACTGGGGCTTTACCTTTATTCATAGAGTTGACAACACTTACCAGTTGTCCCAACTGAGTCTCTATATTCTTTATTGCTGCAGAATGACCATTGACAGTAGTGTTTATTGCAATCACGACCTCCTCAAGCTTATTTGACCTGTTACTTGATTCTGCAATAAAAGCTCCAACAAGGTCTTCTAAAGATTTCTTATTTTCTTGACTTTGAGGCGTGAAGCCAGGAGGATCCAAAACGTTCTTATTATTAACATAGGAAAAATTCTCATGATTTCTATTGCTAGGGTGATAATGTGTAGGTGTGGAATTATTATTATACCCCCTAGAATTAAAATTCGAAACATACTGAACCTGCTCGAGATTTTCCCCTTGAGTCTGGGATGCAAGGGCGGCTGCAGACTCAATTGATTGAGCATTCCCTGAACCTGAAAACTTTAAAAATGCATTAGCCAAGGAAGACATCTGAGCCTGAAGTGCACTTACGTTGTCAACCTCGAACACTCCAGCAGCAATCTTTTTGGGTCCTGACCGCTCAGATGGCCACTGATAGCTGTTGGTGGCCATATCCTCTAACAAAGTCCTAGCACTCTCAACAGTCTTGGACAACAGAGTCCCACCTGCAGCTGCATCAACAATAGTTTTCGTGCTAGGAGTTAAACCATTATAAAATAACTGAACCTGGAGCCAGTCAGGGTATCCGTGCTGAGGGCACTTCCTTAGCAGCTCTTTAAATCTTGATGTGCAAATTGCTTACCGCAAGTGTACGGGTCAAGTAATAATATAGTGATTTTGAAATCGAATGTCGTCCTCTGGATTGGTGTCTAGCCAAATTTTAATTATCGAAAATACTCTTGGCCAATTTTATTTAGGTAAACAAATAGAATGAGAATATGAATTAATCAATTACAAAACTAAAGTAAAAAGTGACAATCAAATGGGAGTAATTGGTCTTAGGGATTTGATTTCACCAATTGGAGTTATGGATTAATAAACGAATTAATACTATGATTCATAAATCTTGGCATAAAAATCACACATATCTCTCCCGAGCATACATGATTCTCTCATATGCAATTGAACCCGATATCCCTATCTAAATCCAATGATCATACAAGGCAATAAGGCTAACCTTTATAACGATTTCTAGAATTAACCTTAATCTCCCGATTTTTAGCTAAATTCTAGTTTTGCATACGGAATACTAATTTAAATCCTCTCTCCCGAGTTAGATTCAAATATAAACATCAATCAATTTATGGTCAGTAAATCGAAAGCATTAAGGAATCAACATATGCATAAATGAACTCCATAGTATAAAAACAGTAAATCAATCCATAACGTGCCCAACGGCTACATCAATCCCTAAGAATTAAACTTAGCTACACATAATCTTCGTTACAATATAAACTAAGTCTAAATAAGCCATAAAAACTATCTAAAGTAAGGGAAAAGAGAAATAGACTCGTTGTAGGCCGAGACCGAACGTCCCCGTCACGATCCCCACGAACAATGGGTTGATTTCCAACTAATCCCCTTTGCTTCAGCTCAATTCTGTCCTCTTTCTGCTCTAATGTCGGCTCCAAAAGTCCCCAAATTGAAAGTTCTCAAAACCTAGCCGAAACTAAACTTATATAGCAGATTTTCGTCGTAGCGTCGAGACGCTATTAAGACAGCGTCTCGACGCTGCCCCTTTTACACGCGTGTCTGAAAAGGAAAAGCGATAGCGTCGGGACGCTTCCTATCACAGCGTCGAGACGCTGTGGGTCTACCGCATCTTCTCATTAAGGAAACGTAGCGTCGAGACGCTCCAAGAGTGGCGTCGCGACGCTAATGGGCAGAATGTCCATTCTTGGCTCCTTGTTACTTGAATCTTTTTGGTTCTTTGGCATCTTTTCACGTCCCGAACACCCGATTAATTCTTATTCCACGTTTTAACTCTAATCAACGCTTTCCTACAAAATAAACAATTAAGCACAATAAAATGGCCCAAACATCATAAAAGACTAGCTCAAATAAATAAGTAAAAGTAGCTAGCTATGCTCTCTATCAGAAGTTCAAGAAAATTACCTTTGTTTCTTGAATCTTCAGTTTCATCATGTCCACGAAATGGAAGACCTTGTCGTAACAAAAATCGAGCACAATCAATTGTTGCACCTAATCGAATTCGATATTCAATTTTTGCTTGGTCAGACATCTTATTGAAAAATGTTTCAATTTGTTGGTTTTGGTTCAAAAGAGCTTCACATTTACCCCAAGCTTGGTTATGTGCACTATTTGATCCTCCAACATGAATTTGTAATTTCTCTTTTTTCTTCCAATTTGAAAATCCTTCACCAACAAAATGGTCACCTCCTGACTGCTCTCCAACTTCTGGTTTGAATAAATAACAACATAAACAAAAGGCAGCAACTTTTGAAATACTATATTCCAACCAATTAGGATATTCAGTGAACCAGACTGGATTAAATCGTCTTGACTGTGAACCAAATTTCTTCAATGGAAAAGTATGATTTCGAGGCTGGCAAGGTCCTTTCTGTAAATATGCTCTACGAACTTGATCTCGAGTATTACAACTGTAATCAAGAATTCTAATTCTTAAACCAGGATCTGTGGGTAACTCTTCTAAATTTACTTGTGAAATTTCTATCCGAGCTAATATTACTTTTCTTCAACGGAGATGATGACCCAATTGATTTTCTTTTAAAATATCTCTC
Organism: Luffa acutangula; assembly: GCA_036850905.1. Taxonomy (NCBI): domain Eukaryota; kingdom Viridiplantae; phylum Streptophyta; class Magnoliopsida; order Cucurbitales; family Cucurbitaceae; genus Luffa; species Luffa acutangula. The sequence goes on from CM072093.1 coordinate 23,639,201, forward strand.
CATTAGATTTCAAATTAGATCTACAATACGTTAATAAAAATAAATAAAATAAAGAAATTAAAACCTAAAAATAAGAATGATAAAAACTAAATGTATACAAATAATAGAAACATGACAACTAAATGTTTAAAAGTAATTGAAACATGAAAGTTAAATGCATACAAGTAACTGAAATACGAAAAGTAAATGTACCTAATAAACTTAATCTCAAAATTCTTGACTTCTTGAAATTGTCAGCAACAATATGACTTGAAAGAAGTGTTTTTTAGGTTCAAAACAATATGTGGTGGCTACACTACTTGATAAGTGAAGAACTATAGAAAATTAGGGTTTCAATTTAAAATAAGGATATCATTCTAACATAAAAGGACAAAAAAGTAGAGTTTGAATTTAAAGAAATTTATAATAAACAATGTAATTATTTTTTTCCTTTTTTATTTTAAAATCATTCTTGATTGAGGAAGGGAATTGAAGCACCGAATGGGCAATGGGGAGTGGAAACACGGAAGCTTTGGGAAGAGAACTGGGAAAATGGAAAAAATTTTCAAAAGTGCGGAATACAAGGTTCAAACCTGGGTAGTAAGGGGGGCTAAGGCACGTTAACCACTTTGGCAAGCTTACCAAATGTTATTCAAGGCGTTTATTATAGTATTTATATATAAATCAAAAAAAATTAAGGGGGGCTCGTGGGCCTTAATTAAATCTGCCGCTGCTCAGGGACTAAATTATTGAGTTTGAAAACTCAGGGACCAAAATGAAACCTAACTCAAACCTCATGGACTAAAAGTGTATTTTTCCCTTAATATTAAGACTCATAAAAGCATATAAGAACTTCTTAAATTGAGCTGCAGAACTTTTGTTTCTATTTTTCTTAGGTTTTGGAACTAAAACAGTAGGAGAAGGGATAGAGGGCTCAGGATTAAGATTTTCAGATTTGTTTGAGGATGCGCCCTCTTTAGCTTCTCTAGTGGTGCCTTCTGGTTCAGTAGTTTCCTGCTCCTCAGCTTCTTGAATTTCCTCCTTGTGATGAACAGTGATGGCTTTGCAATACTCCATCTGGATTCTCTCCTACTCAGCTGGGGCATTACCTTTTTGCATTGTGTTCACCACACTTACCAACTGTCCCAGCAGAGTCTCAATATTTTTTATCGCTGCACTGTAGCTAGTCACTGTAGTGTTAATGGCGATCACTGCCTCCTCTAGCTTGTTTGTCTTGTTGCTTGATTCTACAATAAAAGCTCCAACAAGATCTTCTAAAGATTGTTTATTCTCTTTCTTTTGAGGGAGCAAAACCAAGAGGATTTAAAACATTTTTATTATTAGCATACGAGAAGTTTTCATAATTCCTATTGTTAGGGTGATAATGTGTAGGTGTAGAATTATTATATCCCCTAAAATTGGAATTTGAAACATACTAAACCTGTTCTTGTTGGGTTTTATGCCCTAAAACTCGTAGATAGTGAATGTAATCATTGACCGGATATTAATGAAATAATACTGATATATTTTTCCATTAATTGTTAATAGTTATTTTATATTTGTCTTTGCCTAATAATAACCCTAATCCAATAAACTAGACATCCAAGGCTGTAATATGAGTCTTGAACTATATGTAGCGACATATGGGATCATTGTTCAAGAAACAGCCTAAAGGGTCTATAGTATAGGGATAAGACTGGGTGCCTTATCCTGGTGACACTATGGATACGACCCACTTTGTATTTGATACAAACGCTGCGATCCAACGCGTTCGTGTAGGAGACATGCGAGTGGGGGTATCCTATGCAATGAGTTTGCATAAGACCGGACCGCGAAATAGTAACCACTAGTTATAACACCGTTAACTAGTTGGTTTTCTATTTTCACTAAGACGACCTAGACAACTTAGTCTTAATCCTGAGTTGATTATGGACTCCTGCTCATGAGAGATTGTCCTTTGATTTGTATGGGTGAGAGTGGCCAATACGCCGACTCAATAAGCCTACCACTTTGGGGACAAGACCGAATGGGGAGCTGGGAACATAATCGTACAAGATGGAATTCACTCCTTCCCGACTTTAGGGAAGCAGATGAGTGTTCCCTTAAGTGGTTACTCCGAGTCTTGAACAAAGGGCCCTACCCTCTCAATGGCACGAGAGGGTTTTCTGTTTGATGGTTGGACCATAAACAGATTGTTCATTAGAGGAGAATTGGTACTTAAGGAAATAGAGGTGACCTAGGGGTAAAACGGTAATTTGACCCAGTTGGTGTTACGGACACTCGTGAAGGACTAACTAGTCGATATTGGTCTAAGTTCCGTGGACACAGAAAATATGTCTGCAGTGAGAAGAGTGCAACTGTGAGTCTATAGTGGAATGTACACACAGTTAACGAATATTGATTATTGTGGTTAATGAGTTTAACCAATTAATCTCACATCGTTGGAGCTTCTGATCTGCAGGTCCATAAGGTCCCACTGGTAGCTCGTAAAGTAATTTGAGGCAACTAAGTAATTAAATGTAAATTGAAAATGTTCAATTTACTAAGGGAAATAAATATAATATATATTGATATATTATTATAAGAGAAATTAATATTTGAAGAAGTTCAAATATAAATTTATGGAAGATTGAAAGAGTTCAAATAATGAATTAATTAATTTAAGTCCTAAAAGTGTTTGGGCAAAATTAATTAATTCAAGGCCGGAAATTAAATATGTGATATTTAATTGGTGGTTAATTAATTAAAGAATTCATTAACCATGAATTAATCAATTATGTAAATAATTAATCACTTAAGGAAGTGATTAATCATTTATGGGAATGATCTAATTACTTATGGAAGTAATTAGTCATTTATGGAAAAGATTAATCAATTGGGGAATTGATTGATCATGATTGATTAATTAAGGAATAAGATTGAATCAATTTTGGAAAAGATTGATTTAATTGAATATTTTATTCATGGCCTCTCTTCTATAAATAGAACACTAGACCTAATTGGTCATGACACTTGACACTCTTGAAAGACAAGATCTAGAATTCTCTCTAGCCTCCCTCTTAGAGAAAGACTCCCACAAGTCTTTGGCCTCCTAGACTTAGAGACATACCGGTGTAACCTCTGTGGTTATTGTGTCAATCAAGAAGGAATTTCCAGCGAAGAAAAACAAAGGCGGCTGCTGCGTTTTCGTTCGTTGGAGCGTCGTTGGCGAAGAACGGTCAAGTCTACAACGGAGGTTTGTAACGGTTCTTCCTCTTTTCGTTAGAAAAGTTTCAAAATAAATTTAGATTTATTTTTAGCATGTTTAAACCGATTTTACAGCAACTTTAAAGCATGTTTAAAGTTTTGTTTGAGTTATCGTAACGGTATTTTAATGTTAATTAATATACGGCGTAAGGTCCAATCGATGCGCTTCCGCTGCGTGGGGACTTTTATTCCCTTCAGTTCTATGGTCTCCTCCTAAGACTGAGATGAAATGACACTTGTTGACTTGATAGATTGAGCACTCTTTGTACCTGAAAACTTCAGTAAAGCATTAGTAAGGGATGACATTTGAGATTGGAGGGCACTTACATTATCTATCTCGAATACTCCAGCTGCAACCTTATTTGGTGTAGACCGCTTAGATGGCCACTGATAGCTGTTGGTGGCCATATCTTCCAACAAAGTGCGTGCATTCTCCACGGTCTTGGACAACAGAGTCCCACCTGCAGCTGCATCAACATTGGTTTTAGTACTAGGATTTAAACGATTGTAAAATTGTTGGATTTACAACCAGTCGGGATATCCATGCTGAGGGCATTTCCTCAGCAACTCTTTGTAACGCTCTCATGCTTCAAACAGCTACTCATCAAACTTCTGCTGGAACGTCCCAAATTCAGTCCTCAACTTGACCGTCTTAGTAGGGGGAAGAATTTCTTTAGGAATGTCTGGACCGAAGCATCCCAGGTGGTAATGCTCCTAGGTGGAATAGGTTGCAATCAATCCCTCACTTTATCCTGCAAAGAAAATGGAAATAGAAGTAAGCGAATGGCATCTTCAGTAACACCATTGATTTTTACCGTCCCACGGATATCTAGAAAAGATTTCAAGTGAGAGTTTGGATCATTTGTAAGCGTAATCTCGAGCCATTTGAATGAGACCAGTTTTCAGCTCAAAACTGTTGGCATTAATCGGGACATAGACAATCCCCGACTGTTGCTCTTGAAACATGGGCTAAAAATAGTCCCTAAATGGGCTTGGGTTCCTCCTGAGGATTTGGATTGGCCATTGGGATAGATTCTTTAAGTTCCCTTCAAATCCTACTAATTGTCCTCTCAATCTCAGGATCTAAAGGTACTAAGGTCAAATCTCTATCCTTTCGCATACAAGGTCTAACCTAACCTAAAAAGGAAAATAAAAGAAAAGGAAAGAAAACAAATAAGGAAAGAAACTACAAAAGGAAACAAATAAGGAAAAAATATTCTAGAAAAGGAAACAACTAAAACAAATAAGGAATGCAAAGACAAATATGGCAAAACAACAATTTAGGAAACTAACAAATAAGGAAAGAACTAAAAAGGAAAATTACAACTATGGAAATAAAAAGTAATAAGGAAAAACTAAATATGGAAAGAAAGCAAATGAGAAAAAAAAATGCAATCTACCTAAAAATAAAAATAGAAAATACACCCTAAATTAAGACCGAACAATTTTTTCACAGTATCAATTTGACTAAATATGCCAATCTCCGACAACGCCGTCAAAAACTTGATGTAGATTTTTCCTACCGCAAGTGCACGGGTCAAGTTTTAATATAGTGTTTTCGTGTTAACGAGTGTTGCCCTCTTGATCGAGTGTCTAATTAAATTAATTAACGCAAATACTTATGTTCAATTTTGTCTAGGGAACAAAACTTAGTGAGAATGAATAAAACAAGACACAAAAGCTGAAAATTATGGAATTTAAATAATGAAAATTTCTTAGGAAATTGATTTTATCAATTGGGTTGTGAATTAATTAATGGATGTATGACATGCAATGACTCGTAAATCTAGGATTTTCTAAACTCATATTTATCTCTCCCGAGCATAAATAATTCTCACACAGATGATCAACCTGATATCCCTATCTAGATTCATTCGCATGCATGATTGTAATTAAATCCTATTAGCAATTTCTACAACTATCATAGATCTCCCGATTTTTGGATTATTATAGTTATGCAATTCAATAATCTAAACTAAGTCTCATTTCTCGAGTAAGAATTAGAGATAACATCGATTAACTCATGGCCAGTGAATTAAAAGCATTAAGGGCATAAATTGCATAAATGAGTCAAAAACAATAAGCATCCATAAAAGGCTAAATTATAAAAAATACCCCTGAACTATAGGGGTTGTTTCAAAAATGCCCCTGAACTTTGAAAAGTTTAAAAAATACCCCTGAACTTTGAAAAATGTTTCAAAAATACCCCTACCGTTAATTTTTGGATGGAAACCGTTAGAATTTACGGTGAGAAGAGGAAAAAAGAAGAAGCATTTTTCAATAAGGGTATTTTTTAAACTTTTTTGAAAGTTCAAGGGTATTTTTTAAACTAAAACTTTAACGGTTTCATCCAAAAATCAAAGGCAAGGGTATTTTTGAAACGTTTTTCAAAGTTCAGGGGTATTTTTGAAACTTTTCAAAGTTCAAGGGCATTTTTTAAACAAACCCCATAGTTCAGGGGTATTTTTTATAATTTAGCCTAAAATAATTCAACAACGCTCAAAGGACTACATCAATCCCTAAGATAAAGAGTTTAGCTACTCATAAATGGCGTTACGATGTAAACTAAGTCTAAAATAACCATTAAAACAACTAAAGTAAGGAGAGAAAAGAGATAAAACACTATTGTCGTCAAAACCGCACGTCCCCGTCACGATCTCCTCGAGCCAAGTCTTGAATCCTGCTCCTTTGCCTTGTTTCAGCTCCCCCAGATGGTCTTTAGTCGAATTTAGGACAAAAATTGCATCAAATGAACTTCCCTTTCACAGTAGCAATTAAGGATGTATTTATAGGAAATTAGTCGGTAGTGTCGTGACGATGTCCCTGCTGCCACCAAAAACATAAAAGGTAAGCCAGTGTCGAGACACCTAGAAAGCAGCGTCTCGACGCTAGCTCTCCGGTTTGCCTCAAACTTAAGCCTCCAACTTTGATTCTTTATGCTTCTTTTGGTCCCGAGCACCCGATCAACTTCCTAATTCAACATTTCCTCCAAGAATTCATTTCCTACATAATAAACATTAAGGTGCATAAAAACGACCAAATAATACTCAAAGACTAACTAAAATAAATCGGGAAAAATAGCTCGCTATCACCCCCTTCCCTTGTCCCATCCCACTGAATTTGTTGATTCACAATCCTCATGGAGGGTCCAGGCTTCTTCGAATTTGAAATGAGTGCCTTTTTTTTTCTCCTTTGAGGGGTAAAAATTTGGTCTGGAGGCAAATTTCAATAACCTTGTGATCTGAAGACAAAAACCCAAGATGATTAATAATACCCGAATGATATAAAGATAGCAATTCAATATTACCAACGCATCAGTCCAGTCGTTTGCGAACAAAAACTGTTCTCTATTGCCTATTAGACCAGGTGAAACAATTTCCTATGAAACCAAGATCTCTTAGAGCATAATCGTTAAGGGCATCTGAGAAACATTGGCTTCGGGAGCTATCAAAATTTGCACCTCCATCATGTTCATTTTCTTGAATGATTGCATTGAAATATCTTGTGACTATCCATGCCTGGTGGGGGCAATCAAAAAGACGTCGAAGCAACGTCCATGTTAAGTGCCTATTTTCTAGATTTGGCTCGCCATACATACCTGTAAATCTGAAAACTTTGTTATGGGAAACAATAATAGAATCAATGTGAACTTTAGAATAAGACACAATAGTAAGATTAACAAAAGAATGCCAAAATAAAGTTAAACCACCACTTAAATCAGTACAATCCACTACAAAACCATTTTGAAACAAAAAAAGACTCCTTAGGAGAGTTCATTTGACATTGTTTTGCCTTAGTTTCCATTAAAAAAAACATGGGGATTTTTTTCTTGCACCAAGTCCTTTAGTGCTCGGAATGTTCGAGGGTTCCTGATTGCACCTGATTTGTGTTATTTTATTACCTCTAATCTAAACTTGTTAGAGGGATTTTATGTTTTATTTGTCTTATTTACAGATACTTCAAGCAAAGGTGATGTCGGGAGCCAACCACACAAATGGGTGTTATTTTGAGCCAATTATGGTGTTTTGGATTCATCTCAATGTTCTTGGACAGCGAGGAGGTGAAAAGACTCAAGTGGATTGAAGCGGGCCTGAAGAACCACACCAAAAATTGAAGGTTGAAGCCTCGTACCAAGAAAGACCGAGACAAAACCGAGAAAAAAGGCAGCAAGGCTCGAATTGGGGACGGCGTCGAGATGCTTCCCCTAGCGTCTCGACGCCGACGCGAACTCGACATGGAGAACAAAGTTTGTGGCGTCTCGACGCTACAACGTTTTTATAAATATAGGACTTTGGTTTAGTCTGCCGTTAGGTTAGATTTTTCAAATTTTTACGATATTTTTCATCCCTTTTACGTTTTCATCTGATGTGTAGACCTTTTAGGGTCAATTTTTATGTATTCTTTTGGATCTATTTGTCGTTTTCCATTCTCTATGAGTAGCTAAATTACTTGGAATCGTTGGATTGGATTTATGCTTTGAATATCTTGATGCTTGGCTAAGTTTTCTACATTTTACATTCTGTTCTTTGTTGTTTTTATGAGTTTTACATGTAATCTTGTTTAAACCAATGCATGGGATTGATGTCTTAGAATTGACGACTCTAAGAGATTACTTTTCGTGCATTCTATCAGTTATTTTGAGATAACAAATAGGCTAAGGCAAGTTCATCACTATTGAGTGTAGCTTCTTGATAAACCTAAGATGCATGTTAAAGGATGTGTTAATTAAATCTAAATTTTGTTTATGTTTAATTAAGGAAATTCTGGACCCATGAGTTTAAAGTGGCTAATGTATGTAAGCAATTGCGAGATTTCGGGTTGTTTATCTTAGATTAGTTAGATATAGCTTGGTGGTCATTAGGCTATGCATGAGGGGTAGCGGGCGATCAATCTAAAATTAATTAACTATGTTAATTGCAAGGTTCTGGCTAATTGATTAATTAAACATAGGTTAGTGTAGGAGGTAGGGGTGTACAAAAAACCCGACAACCCGAGCAACCCGGACTACCCAACCCAAACCGTAAGGGTTGGGTTGGGTTAGGAATTTTTTCGGTTTGGGTTGGGTTGAATTTTTAGTAAACCGAAAATTCGGTTCGGTTCTCGGGTTGAAAAAAAATTGGTTCGGTTCAACCCAAACCGAACCGAAATTAAATATATAAATAAATATGCCATTTATCTTTTGTAATGACTGTGTGGCATAGTGGTTTAATCCCTTCTCTATAATTATAGTGGCGTGAGTTTGAGCCCCATAAGCACCCTAAAAAAAGGTCTATTCTTTTTATGTTTTTTTTTTCTTTTTCATGTTTTTATTTTTTTTTCAATGATAACTTCACTAAACAATTGACATTTGTTTTTTTTAATATATATTTTTTATGTATTATCTTTTATTATTTTTTAATAATAGTTTTTTTTTAGAATAAAGGTCTATTCTTTTTATGTTTTTTTCTTTTTCGTGTTTTTATTTTTTTTCAATGATAACTTCGTACTCGGGCACTAAACAATTGTGTTTTTTATTTTATTTATTTAATCAAACTTCAAATAATTATATAAACTTTTTTTTCCTTCAAACTCCATAAAGCCAATAATTATTTTTTTCTTTTTTTTTTTAACTTCTTTTTCATTTAATCTACCTAATTTAGACTTTTAGGTCTTGAGATTTACATTATTATAGTGTTGTGGATAAGCATAAATGTTTTTTAAAAAAAGAATTTTAAATAATAATAATAAAAAAGAAGACAACCCGACAACCCAACCCAACCCAACCCGAAAATAGAAGGGTTGGGTTGGGTTGGGTTGCAATGTATGTTCGGTTCATTCGGGTCGACAACCCGACCAACCCGAATTTTCGGGTTGGTCCAAAAAAACTCCCCAACCCAACCCAACCCAACCCGTGTACACCCCTAGTAGGAGGGTCCTCCGAGTAACCAAGAAGCTAACCGGGTTCATATAAATGACATTGAATGATTATTAGAGAAAACTAGGAAGTCAAGTAGCATAATATTCAAGCATAGAGCTTTCCCAATCCAGCGATCCTCGTTTACAATTGAATTTTATCTTATCTCTCTATATCGCATGTTTGTCCTGTTTTGTCTTATTTTCATTCAGCACTTTATTTATTGTTTTCACCTACCCATTCCAAAACCCCCTGTTGAGAGAACACAAAAGACTGCATCCACTAGATTTCTTTTCCCTGTGTTCGACTCCGGCCACTATTTCTACAAAGTAGTGATAGCGCACATAGCGAGCCATTTTTCCCAATTTATTTTAGTTAGTCTTTGAGTATTGTTTGGTTATTTTTATGCACTTTAATGTTTATTTTGTAGGAAATGAATTCTTGGAGGAAATTTTGAATTAAGAAGTTGATCGGGTGCTCGGGACCAAAAGAAGAGCAAAAGTAGCAAAAAGAATCAAAGTTGGAGGCTTAAGTTTGAGGCAAACTCGAGAGCTAGCGTCGAGAGGCTGGTTTTCCTTTTATGTTTTTGGCGGTTGCAGCGACAACGTTGTGATGCTATCCACAGCATCGCGATGCTACCAACAATTTTCCTATAAATACATCCTTAATTGTTTCGGCTAAGGGGAGTCCATTTGGTTAGATTTTAGCGATAATTTCGACTAGAGACCTTTGGTGGGAGCTGGAGCAAGGCCAAGGAGTGGGAACCAAGCTTGAAGACGTGGAGATCGTGATAGGGACGTGTCAGTTTCAACGGATTCAAGAGTTTTCCTTTTCTTTCCCTTACCTCTTGTTGTTTTTATGACTTTTCTTTCCATTAGTGTTTGTAGTTGCAAGACTATGATTTGCTAGTTGTTTGTCTTAGGGATTGATGTAGTTGTTTAGTTTGTTGGATTGATCTTTGGTATGAATGTGTTTTTGTTTTATCTATGCAATTATTATTAAATGCTTTCAATTACTTGATCACTAATTGAATGATTTAAGTGTTGAATCTAATCGGGAGAGGATTTAGCCTAAGACTTAATTTACTAATTGCATGACTAAAGTAGAATTTCTAAGATCGTGACGGAATTTAGAATTACTTTAGAAGTTGTTAGAAGAACTAAACCCAAAGCCTTGCATGTTAATGAACTTAGATAGGGATACCAAGTTGGCTGCATGCTTGAGAATCAATTATGCTCGGGAGAGATAGTTGTGATAAAAGGTTCCTAGACTTGGTAGAATAATTGCATGCTAAATTCATCCCATTAATTAATCCTAAATCTTAATCAATGAAATCAATACCCTAAGAATCTTCCCATTTGAGTCTCCATCTTTATTTCATGTTTTTTGTCATTAGATTTATCTTTTGCATTAAGTTTTACTCCCTAAATAAAATTGGACAAGATTATTCACGGTACTTAATTTGCTAAAAGACCAATCCAGAAGACGACACTTGTTTTACACGAAAACACTATATTACTCGACCCGTACACTTACGGTAAGCAAATCGTGCGCAACAATGTTGGATGTTCACAGAATTCTCATTCAAGCTTAGCTCATTTGTGTTAATTTTAGATGATTCCTTTTGAGAGAGGTTGAGCGAACAAAGTTTTTCAATCACCTCCATTGATCTACCGTTCATGTATCTTGGCTGAGTTTGATGGCTTTTCATTGAAATTCTATGAATGGATTCTCAGTTTCTTATGTATCTTGTTTACACTAATGTATTGTATGTTTCTCCTTTGAATTAATGCCTCATAGGATTAGATATAATGTCTTCTATTTGTTATATTAGATAGCCACTAGGTTGAGGCAAGACAAGCATTAAGCTACCATGAATTCTTAGCGCACATTCTTGATTGGCCTAAGAGCATGAGAAAATTACTGTGAATTACTTTGAATGCATGTTTGAATTAATTGCTTTAACTTCGGGTCCTTATTCTTAATGTGGTTAGTTTAGGTGATCGATTGCGAGGGTTATCGAGTTGGTTAATCTAAATTAATTAGAAATAATTTGAATGTTAATTCGGGTTATGCATGAGGGACAACGGACGTAATTAAAATTAATTAATCAAATCAATTGTCGGGGTTACGGGTTAATTGATTAATTAGACACAGGTTAATTAGGAGGGTTATCCAATTAGTCAAGAAGCACTACCGGACTAGGATTCTAGTTCGTAGAATTACCCTTAGATCAAATTAGGAAGTCAAACCATGAACAATTCAGTAGAAAATGTCAGATCCAACGATCCTATTTCGTATTGATTTTTATTTTGATTTCTCTCTATTGCTTGTTTTACCAATTATGCACCTTTATTTTTCCTGTTTTTATTTTCAAAGCCTTCCAACTTTGAAATCCCTCCTTTTGTGTTTGCATGAGAACCTATATTCTATTAGGACTCCCTTCCCTGTGTTCGACCCCCACCACTATTACTACAAAAGTAGTTTCGTGCCATGGATACAAATTTATTTGGCGGTTCAACGACCCGTCACACTTCAATCTCCAATAGAAGACTTCAGTTGAACGAAAAATCATTGCCACGATAAATCGTTCTTTGAATCAAGAATTGTAGAACCTAGGAGGAATATTTGGTCGTTTGCATCCAAAGTACAATTTACCAATAAAGTCTCGGAATATTTGTTCTTCAAAAAAAGTGTCATCAACAAATATTCTTCCATCCAGCAATAGAAGCAGAAAGGGACATGAAAAAAATACAAAAATCTACCATTGGCATCGACTTTGTAAAACGTGAATGTACCTACCATAAATTATATACCATGTATTTAAATTAAAAATGATGATTATGATTAAAATATGTTGTATACAGAATGTAAAGTACCAGTATTTTGTAACTTCAACATGTATGAAAATGTTGGGATTGAAGAGTATGAGTTTGCAGGTGAGCATTGGATTTCATTTAGAGCTGCTTTTCTAGCACTACACGCTATCTGATATCTTATGTGGATGTCACGTTCAGAATGAATGAACGAGACAATATCTTTAAGTGTTTTCAATTTGCTTCCAATAATGTTCATCTTGCTCTTAAAACACTCTGTAATGACAGAGGAAGTGGCTTGTTTATGATCATTCAATACAACATCAAGAGAACACAAATGATCACTAATGATTTTCTTCCCAATCAATGTTTCACTTTTTAATTCACCATATCGACCAACACGAGTGGACCAATTGCAATTCTCAACAACAATCAACAGTTTGTTGTTAGATTTTAGAGTCCTATATCTTAATTAAATAAGGACATTTGGGAAAGAATAAAAATTAAATTAAAGCATGAAATCTTACCATTGATATAATTAAAAGATTTAGACATATTTGAAATTAATGGGTTAAAAGGAGTTCATCCACCATCATTTCTAACAGACAAAATAACCCAAAATATAGTTGGTCACTATTTAAATTTCAGGAGGCATTTGATCCTATTTTTCAAAACGTCTAAATATGGACATCCAGTCAAATTTCACTTTTATTTTAGTTATTAATTCAAATCCACATATTGTTAAATTTAAATAAACAAAAGTGATTGGCATTTATGAATAACATATTGAGAGAGGTGAAGTTCGAACCTTTAACCTCTTGGTCAAGAGTAAATGCGAGGTGAGCTCAAAACTAACCTGTTGTTGATATTACAAGATTTATATGTAGTTATGCTTAAAATTTTACGAAAATTTACATTTTAATCTCTAATAAATCAATCATCTCTAAGTTTTCAAAAGATGCAATTTAACCCTTGAATTTTTAGAAATTGATCTAGAAAGTGCCTCCGCAAATAAATCTGTTAGCCCCGAAACAAAAAGTTGATTGAGTTTTAACCATCCTAACGTGGCAGGCTGATTGTTTAAAAAACTGAGTTGGCATTTAGAAATGAATAAAAAGACAAAAAACCAAAGGAGAAGGATTAATTAAAAGTAGATTCAATAATACAAAAATGTGAATTGTAAGGAGAATGGGTGAGGCAACATCTTCAATTGACAAAGACGTGACAACACAGAGACATAAGTTGAGGAACAAACCCGCTTAAACATTACGCAGTAATAAACAAATCTTAAGAAAGAAAGGAAAGAATGAATTGGAATAATTTTCTTCAGCAAGCAAGCTGTGAATCTTATTCAGCTCTATATTTCTTCACAATGAGGCGCACATTATAACTTTTCACCACTCTGCAAATACAGACTTTGATCCTCGTGTAACAATTCCATCTAAATCAGTAAATCTGCTGCTGCTTTATGACCACTAAATAATTGCACACAATACAGCAGTAGTAGTCACGTTCACATCCCTAAAACTAACAAATCAAAAATGGCATTCTTAACCTCAACTCCCTCTGCAACTTGTGCATTACAAAGGAACCAACCACCCCCACCCCTTCCCCCCTTCCCCCCAAAAAAAAGGTATAAGCTTATCAGAAAAGCTGATCAAGACCATATTACGTTACACTCTGTTTTCTTCATCACATTCTACATGCTCACCGGTTGTTCGGCCAACCACTTCCATACTTTCACTTGTCCCGTCCCATCACCGGTAAAGAAGATGCCACCTGGACCAGCCTGAATTGATCTAATTTCTTCCTTGGAATATATTTTACCCCTCTCAGAGAACCTATCAGCAAGACAGTTCAAAAGTGGTATTGATTAACAAAACACTTTTGTCAATATACATTCAGGACAAATAAATAAATAAAAATAACAGAGGGAAAGAAAACCAAGAATCCAGAATCAAATCAAGAAATATAGTGAACAAGGGTAAGATGGCTCACGATGGCAAATCATAAAGGCGAATTGAGTTGTCGTTGCACGAACATAACAAGATAGGCTTGCCATCTAAATCATGCATCCCACAGAGGGTAAGCAGGCCCTGAAACAAATCATCGTCACATCACATAAATGAATTGAACACGTTGATTGAGGCTATCATTCCACCGTATCCAAAATGGCCCCAGATACATAAATAATCTCAGTTGGAACTATAATATAAGAGACTAAGGCAGCCCAAATTTCTTTAGTGCAAAAATTTTCCTTTAATGAAGCAAAGAGGATATATGATTCATTCATTTCTCACTTTCAATAGGTGACACTTCAAATCGGGCAATACATACTATTAGCTGATCCTAACGCTAATTCTAAAAAGCACTCATACAATTAGATCACCATCTAATTACAAGAAAATGAATCTGAATTTGAGAACAATCCTAGCAGTAACATACACACTAATAATGATGACCTTTATTAGATCAAATAAATATGCAACGCCAGCCATAATAAAGAATATGAGCGTAATCCCCTTGGCCTTTCAGAGGATTCCTTATTCTCATCCTTTGAACTCTTCCTTTATTAAATAAAGTTCTGTATTATCTTAAAAAAACAATAACAAAGTAAACAGAACAACACAAACATACATGGTCTTCTTTGTGCGTGTAAGTTACTTCCAAGTTTCCACTTTCTGTAGCAGCCCACACCTGCAGGCAAGACAAGTTGAACCGTAATTTAATTTTCCAGTCCTAGCAGAACATAAACAGTGTCAAACTACCACCTTCATGTATTAGAAACTCAGCATGTAAACGAGACAAACCTTTATTGTCTTATCTAGAGAACATGACAAAAGGAATTGCTCCCAGCAAAGTACAGACATTACAACTGATGTATGATCTGTCAGTGTCTGTAAACATTGTAAAGATTCCAGACTCCACACCTAGAAGAAAGATGAATAAAAATCAAAATGATAAAAACAAATTGAAAGTAGAGAAAATATGACACATAGTAGAGTTCAACTCACTTTAATAGAATGGTCCATGGAACCTGAGTAGAGCCTATTAGCTCCGACAACTAAAGAAACAACAGGAAGGGTGTGACCGTTGAGTGATGCAGCTGGCTCAAAGCAGTTGGTTGCAACATTAAATTTCCATGCCAATATAGATCCATCCTATGTGCAGAAGGGTAAAAATTAAGATTAGGCTTGTAAGACTATGACCTCAAAGTATCTGGGTGAAATCCATGCATACACAACAATGATAAGGAAACATATCCAAATAAATATGAGAGGCACAAGAAAGTAAGAAACGCTACAGTCGTACAACTGAAGCAGTCATAGAAGCACAGACAGAATTAAAAAGCCAAAAGTTTATAATTTTTTATGTTCTTTTCTATGAGAAAAAACTTTATGAGGTCCTCAAAGAAACCGAGGAGCTTGCAAAAAAACAATTCTAGTATGCACAATTTAACAAAGGAGGAATATTACAAAAACCTTTATAAAGGAAGCTCCATTCCAAAACAAAAACATTAACCCTTCCCCAAAGAATCCTATCATCTACAAAAGAATCCTGAAATGTTATCCAATTTCTTTCCACCCACAGTTCCCATCCAAAAGAAGAGCTTTCATTGCATTGGTCCACAGAATTTGTTTTTTCCCTTTGAAGGGCATACCACAGATAAAAGAAAGCCACAAATTTGTCAATCAATATCATTAGTCGGAGTATTAAAAGACAGCTGTATATTATAGTTATAGTTATAGTCAGGGGATGAAACACCCAATAATCAAGAATTTGAATTATTGAAATGAGATGAGATCATCGAAATATCACCAGATACAATTCAGAAGTAACGAGAGTACCTGTGTACCAGCAAAGAGTAAATCATTGCCCACAACAAGTGCATAAACTAGGCCAACAGGTCCGCTAAGACTCAGGTCAGCTGAAGTCTGAATGTTCCATGCCTTCAAACCACATAACATTCTCCTAGTTAGTTCACGTCACCATACATTGGCATTAACGCGTATCCTTAACAGGCAAAGTATGCACATCCAGTAGGCTAAAACACAGTTACAGACTTCAGTTTATCTTTTGTGAAAAGTAACAAATTAACAACACATCATCCAATTAAAGTTCATATAAGATCAATTCTACCTCACCTTAACAAAATTAGGTATGCCAACAAATACCCAAGGGCCTTCAGCAATCATGGAACCAACTTCTCCACCAAGATTAATAACGGCCATGCACTGCAAAGAAAGGCAAAGCATTTCAGAAAACTTGGGTCAAATATTAACTCGTCACAAAATTGGTGACTAAGAGAAAAGTAACGCTTGGCAACCCTAAAGCTACTATCGATGTAAGCTACTCAAAACTAGAAAACTTTTAAGCATCAGCTTGACCTGAAAGCTTAAGATTTGAGATTAATGATAACTTGGGTCAAAAGTTCAAATTTTAAATATTTGCATTCTCGTTTCAAAATTCATGATCCACGTGTCAAATCTTATTAATTAATGTCTTAGTCCAGATATAAAAAGGCATGAATTTGGTAGGAAAAACGTTTGCACTTTTGGCATAAACAGTGTCAGTGATTGGATGTTTTCCTGAAACAAATGTCACTATTGCCTCAGCGTCACTGTGAAGGGGGTCACTTTTGCATAATTTTCACATAGAAGAGTCATGCGACTTATGCCTGATCCAGAGGCTACGGATACATCCTCTCTTCTTTCCTTTGTCCAAGAAGTTTGTCTCATTCTGAACTTTTAGGATGGGCATTTATGGTCTAGGGGTGAAAACTCCTTTAGCAAGCTTGTCTGTTTGTTTTTTTTCAATTATTTGGTTCATGCACTTTAAACGCATGCAACGAGAACTACATTTAATTTTCAGTCTCAGCTATTAAACAGTAACATTAAAATCTTAAGATACCAATTTCAATTGATACAAATTAGGGGTTGTGTTGCCACTAATCCCAAAAATATGACAAATATACCAAAAATAAATAATCCTTTTTGTGATTAATACAAGGCCTTCGATGTTTCTTATCGAACAGAAAAATTAGCATTGCAATTTTGATACGATGATGTTTACATGCAATTGTAATGAAATTTTGCAGAAGCTACCCTCTCACTTTATACAGAGAACAAGGACATTTGTGTAGAATTTTGCAGAGAACAACGATCTTTACATGCAATTGGTGGAATTACATGTGCTAAGCTCTAAAACAGCAGCTAAAGAGCCAAGAAGAAGAGCATAGCTCAATTGGCATAAAGCTTGTATCCGACTAAGCGGTCGGAGGTTCAATTTTCCACCCCCACATGCTGTAAAAAAAAAAAACAGAACAAAGAACCATCCCGTAAAGCTCTAAGGGACCTCTACATATAAGGCCCAAAATTGTTTTAAATCAGAAATGAAGAAGACAAGAGTAACTGAGACCCAGAGTTAAGTCTTACATGTGCTAAGCCCCAACTTCAAAATTATTGATAAAGCTATTCTTAGAGAGAGAGAGAGAGAGAGAAGAAGAAGAAGAAGGGAAAAAAAAAAAAAAAAAAAAAAAACTTCAAGTACATTCCCCTTCGCACCGACAAGGCAAGGAATCTTCCGTTTCAGTATTGTTTAAAGCAAGAAATATACTGAAGTGTGGTAACTGGTAGTTCTTTGAGGCTCAAAGTGCGAGGCACAAAAAAGAGAAAGGGCTTTTTATAAAAAAAAATATTAATAAATCTTTTATATACGAAAAGAAATACTGATAATAACAATATTATTAATATTATTTTGATAGAAAACCTAAAAGATATATTACTATTATATTATAAATAATGAGATAATGAAACTTATAAAATATAAGAGATTTTGTAAGAGATGGTTCAAAGAAACGAGGCCTTCTATATCATATTTTCTTACTTCTTAAAAAGAAAATCACTAATGATAGACTCTTGGTATTCTTGAAAACAACCAGCATTTTGAACATGGAAAAAACAAAGGACCACTCCAATGATAGACTTAAAAAGGTTAAGTCTGCCATTGCCATCGTTCACCGAAAAGCCTTTGGTTTTCTCGTGGGACACCCACTTCTTAACCCATGCCCAAGTCTAGAAGAAACACATGCCTAGAATTTGGTATTAAAGAATAAAGATGAAGCCAAATAAGCCGTAACTCGTAAGAAATATGGTAAATGAGCAGCACAACATCCTAAGCCCCAAAAAAGAAAATATCGTAATAATTGGAAAGAAATTCTACTAATATTAATAAAAGACTCCTCTTTACTAGCAAAAGACAACGGTGAGTATGGATGACCACTTGGGGAGCAAAAGATAATGGTGAGAAAATGTGAACGTTTTCCCTCCCCACTCTGAACCCTTCCACCAAGTTACTTACCTTCCCCCCAACTAAGCTTAAAACATCTATAATAAAAAAGCATGCAGAGAAGGGGTCACTTTAAATGACCTCTCTATTCACTCTTAGCTTTCCTTCAACATCCGATTAAGGAACATTGAGAACTTAGTCTCCAGTAGTTCCTAAGAAGCTTACTACGATTTAGCTTTACAAATATAGTATATCCCGTTAATGTTCCTGTAGTCTCTCAGCAAAAAAACTGCTCTCAAATCTGAATAAGTTCAAAAAGGAACTAGCATACACCATTTTTCACAGTAAACCATATTCAAGAGATTGGGGAACAGTACTAGGATTAGGATGTAAGAAGAAGGTCAAATTAAGAGGTCAGTAACAAACCTGCCCGGACTGGCAGTCCCATACCCTGACAGTCTCATCTTTACTGCCAGTATAAAGCTTATCAGAACCAGATGGAAAAGCAATCCCAGTTACAACCTATTAAAAGTACAAGTCACGAAAAAATTAAGTCCCACCCTTCCAGTTAATAGAAGCAATCTAGAACACGACAATCATAATCCTCAGCACAAATAGGAATTCAGGTTCGTTTTAGACACATATCACTTACCTTCTGATGCCCATCGAGCTGCGTTAGATGCGAAAAACTTTCCCCCAAACTCCAAGAATGTAAGAATCTACATTTATCACCATAAGCACAGTTCCCCTGAGACCAAAAATTACAAAGCTTCTCTGTCTTTCTAACTACTTTATTACCACCACCATGAACTCGTCCCCACGTCGAGCCGCCGCTAAAATTAGGACTACGTCGGGGAACAGAAACACTCGAATCGTCGTAGGCGAAGCCATAACCCCTCTTAGGAGCAACATTAGCAGCACCAGCTCCATTCGAAGCCGCATGCGGGGGGGCATTTAACTCTCGGTGAAGAAAAGGACAAGGATGGCGATTACATTTACCCGCCCTCCAATGAAAACAGACCTTTTGATTCCTCGAATCTCCGGAAGGTGCGCCCAGCCTCTGAAAGACGCGCTTACCGCCTCCATCGACGTCCATACCCTAGAATGGAAAACCCCACTCAACCCAGTTCACAAAAATCGCTATCCTCCAAACCTTCCGAAGTACCAAACCGGATATAGAACAATCTGAAGTAGTGAGGGATCAAATAAGAGAACTCTTCAAGAACGTCGCAGGCGATGGCAGAAAAGAGAGAATCGCGAGTACGATCATGAACGTAGGGATTTGGAGGAAATCAGGAGGAATTGGGATATAGAGATTGAAAGGGAGAGGGGGAAATTGGAAATGTGAGAGAAACCCTAGAAAAGGGATTGGAGCAGAGATTGAAGTGTACAGTGGGGTTTAGTTGAACCTGCTTTTTCCGAATTAACGAAGATGAAGAAGGAGGAGACACGGTGTTAAGAAGATCAAGAAGGAAGCGTGAGATGTACGAGAAGGTTATATCTGTAATTTAACATGGCCAAAATTTTCATTTTCTATTTATAATATAAAATTTTTTCACTGTATTAATATTTTTTTGTTGATCACTGGAATAAGTTTGGATGAGTATTGCAAACTTGCAAATTTTACTTCTGTTTGACTTTCATTTTGATAATTGTTAAAAGGGATTATCTTATACAGTTCACATTAATTTTTGGGGATTTTTTTTTTTTTTTTTTGAAGAGTTTTAAAGGGGTGCAATAAATTGAGGGGAATTTTTTAAATTTGAAAATATGTATTTAATGGTGGATTTTTTTAATACTGTCCGTTGCTTTCCGTTGAAAAACTACTTATTAATAATAATAATAATAATAATAATAATCTGTTTCCTTAGTCTAGGTGTAATCCTCCCATGTATGGCCTAGGTCGATTAGCGTACAACTGCAATTATCCAGGGACAGTTGTAAGAATAACCAAAAAAAAAAAAAAAAAAAATCATATTTGCATAAGCAATGGTTTTTGAAAATTTGTAAATATAGAGAAAAAAAAATTAAATCTGAGTTTTGTTTTACTATTGTTCTAATTGTATCCTCATTGGTGTACGAGCTGTATGTGGGTACTATATCTTATATAATTTATGTATCCATTATAAAATTGATGTATCAAATTATATCATTGATATACCAAAATTATCCGTCAACATGTGCTTGGAAGCTCCTCATTTGTAGGTTCGGACTCATATGATCACTTCTAGGCAAGGCCCAAGTCCTTTTTCGTAAGAATTAGGTAGTAAAGCTTCGTTTAAACCCTTTGCAGTGAATTGATTTCTAATTGTGGGAAACTTGGTTTGTAATTTTGGTTTGGTTCCAGAGTTTTTTTTTTTTTTTTTTTTTTTTGAAATATGGTTCCAGAGTATTCAAATCTAGGCTTAAGCCTCTTGTTGGGTAAGAGCATCCCTTCTAAGCACCTTTCAGCTTACTTTAAAGTTTTGTAAGTAAATTCTAGCCTTGAGATCATGTCTTACATGTTGCAGGTGCTCGCTAGACCAAGTTAGGAGCACTTTAGTACAATTAGTAAGTGGATTTCTACCTATTAAGTCTGTTTTTTCTATGCTAGCATGTTGTATGCCTTGTTTGGGTTACATTCATGATCTATATAAATATCGCTTCTTGAATTATGTGTTATGAGATGTTGCTTAGATGCTTGATGTAATATGTTGAATTGTTGAGATGTTTTGTTGTGACTTTGGTTGTTTAGTATGATAGATGTTTCGTTATGATTGTCAGAATAAGCATATTATTTATGTTGTGAGCATGTTGCTTAGTTGTCATGGTTTTTGGGCATGAAGCATGGTCTAGTGGCATGATGTGTAGGATTCATGCATTCTAGTGAGATTGTAAGGTCAGAGGACCTTGTGAGATTATAAAGGAAAGTTAGGTTTGAATAACAGTGTGCCACCGATAAAAATGGTTGTGGGGTAGTATGTCACCAATGGTTTAAGAGGAGCATCGGACACCTTGAGTAATATGGCTAAAGGGCAGGTGTGATGAGTCTAGAAAGTGAAATTGAGTGTCGAGAACGACCAATATGTCGTGAAGTCATCAAGTGCCTTGGGTAATATGGCCAAGGGGCGATGCAACAGTTTAAGGCCTTGGTTAATATGGTCAAGTGTCAACGTAACTTGAAGGAGTCAATCTCAAAGAGCTTTGTGAGGGCTAAACATGAGTGTTGAGTGAGTTTGTGGAGCTTGAGTGCAAACTGAATGTGTACGACATGGTGTGAAATTCATTTGTTCCGAGTGTGCACGAGATGATGCAGAATTCATGTGTTAGGTGCATGTTTGTTGCACAGTTGCATTAGTTGAGTATGTCATATGTGTTGGTTGTCTGAGACTGACTCCTTCAAGTTACGTTCACCCCTAACCATATTAATCAAGGCCTCGAATCATCGCATCGTTCCTTGGCTATATTACCAATCAATTCCATAATTGATTAATCTTTTCCATAAATGATTGATCACTTCCATAAATGATTATATCATTTCCATAATTGATTAATTTCCAATTAATTAATTCTTTAATTAATTAATCACCAATTAAATATCATATATTTAATTTCAGACCTTCTATTAGTTAATTAATTAATTACCCAATTAAATATCATATATTTAATTTCAGGCATTCAATTAATTAATTCTATAATATGAATCAAATTCATATTAAAATTTGAACTCCTTCAAATTCTCTTATATCCTATAAATTTAATATGAATCAAATTCATATTAATATTTGAACTTCTTCAAATATTTATTTCTCTCATAGACTATAGTTTAATTAAATCTCATTTAATTTAAACTAAATTGAATAATTAATTAATTCATCTTCTAATTAAATACCATATATTTAATTAGACCTATATTTGAACTCTTTCAAATATATCAATCTCTCAATATAATAAAGTTTAGTCTAAAATTAGACTTTATATTTTAATGCATCACTATACATTATATTAATTTGTATCTCATACAATTAACTTAATTCCCAATATGAATTTGAACTATTAAAATTCTCTCAAGATATATTTGTTCCTAATTACTCTTTACGAGCTAGTAGGGGGACCTAATGGACTTACAGATCAAAAGCTCCAATGATATGAGGTTAACCGATTAAACTCATTAATCAGGTTAACCAATATTCATTAGCTGTGGGTCATTCCACTAAAGACCCACAACTGAACTCTTCTCACTGTAGAACATTTCTGTGTCCACGGATATAGACCTATACCGGTAAGTCAATCCTTCACGAGTGTTCGTAACTACAGTTGGGTCAAATTACCGTTTTACCCCTGTGTTACCTCTGGCTCCTTAAGTACCAGTGCTCCTCTAATGAACAACCTGTTTATGGTCCAACCAGTAAACAGAAAGTCCCTCTCGGACCAGTGAGAGGGCGAGATCCCTTTGTTCAAGACCCAGAGTCACCATCTCCTAGAAGTGGGAATGAGTGAATTCCATCTTATGTTGTCATGTCCTCAGCCCCCCCACTCGGTCTTGTCCCCAAGAAGGTAGGCTTATTGAGTCAGCGTGCAGGCCACTCTCACCCATACTAATCAAAGGACAATCCCTCGTGAGAAGGAGTTCATGACACACTCAGGATTAAGACTGAGTTACCTAGTCATCCTATTGAAATAGTAACCTAACTAGTTAACGGTGTTACATCTAGTGGTTTACTATTTCGTGGTCCGGTCTTATGCAAACTCATTGCATAGGATACCCCCGCTTGCATGTCTCCTACATGAACGTCTTGGATCAATACGTCTGTATCGAATACAAAGCGGGTCGTATCACATAGTGTTACCAGGATAAGGTACCCAGCCTTATCCCTGTACTATAGACCTTTTAGGTTGTTACTTGAACACCGATCCCCGTATGTCCCCACATACTAGTTCAAGTCACATGTGAACAACCTTGGATCTTAGTTTATTGGATTTGGGTCGAATTGTGCAATATTTAACAATAACACTTTATTGTAGAAACTCAATAACACTTTATTGAAATAAGTATACAATTTGTTTACATTTATTATCTACGAGTTTTAGGGCATAAAACCTAACAAACTCTCACTTGAACTAAAACTCTAGTTTAGTGGGATGTACAATAATCTATACAGCAGTGGGTGTATAAATACATGTATAAAACATATACAATGTACAAATACAATAAACTAGGGCATCACTATACCCATTACATAATGGTATCACTATACCCATTACATTTCTCCCACTTGCCCTAGATTACACCTTTGTACATATCTCGTAGATCTAGACCTTCTAGATGACCCTCAAACACTTTAGCCGAGAGAGTCTTTGTAAATGAATCAGCAATATTTCATTCAATTTAATGTGTTTGCTTGTCTTAGGCTGCGATGTTCTTTTGAATTTGCCACAACACCACTATATCACTATAAAGTGTGATGGGCAAGTTCACATTTGGAACACATTCCAAATTAATCAAGAACTTTCTAAGCCATACGGTCTCTATCGCTGCTTCACAAGCAACTAATTTTTCAGCCTATACGGTCAAGACTGTAACTATGTCATACTATAGCTCCATCGTAAATAGTGACCACAGATACTGATGTAGATTTCCTCAAATCCTTATCAGTCTTAAAATTTGTGTCAGTGTATCCTGTAAGGATCAAGTCCTTAGTCCCATACACGAGCATGTAGTTTCTCGTTCTCCTCGAATACTTGAGGATATTCTTAATGGTTTTCCAATGGTTAAATCTTGGATTAGATTGATACTTACTGACAATCCGTATTGCATAGGGCATTCGTCTCATCTCCTCAACTTCTTGAGGTGTCTTAGGAAACGGTTTCTTAGACAAAAAAGAATTCCACTCCTGAAAGGTAGTGAACCCTTCTTGGAATTATGTATCTTATATCTAACTGACATCTTGTAGATATAAGTCACTTGAGACAAGGCTAGCTTTTTGTTCTAACGATTCCTAACGATTTGGATCCCAAGAACAAACTCGGCTTCTCCCAAATTTCCATTTGGAATTGAGTTGCTAGCTCCTTTAATGTCAGTAAGATAACCTACATCATTCCCAATGATTAGGATATCAATCATATACAACACTAAGTAAGCTACTGAACTATTGATGATTACTTGTAAACACAAGACTCATTAATGTTCTGATTAAAGCCAAAAGATTTGGTCACTATATCAAATCTATATTTCAAGATCGAAATGCTTAGGTCAATCCATGAATGGATCACTTAAGCTTGCAAACCCTTTTGCTTTCGATCTTGCTGTATGAACCCTTCTAGTTAAGACCTTTAATGTCTCATTTTCTCTTGTAAATCCACTTGTAACTAATAGGTGTTACCCATCAAGCAGATCTACAAGACCCCATATGGAAGTGAAATACAAAAGACTTCATTTCCAGGTCCATGACTTTAATCTATTGGTCCTTGTCAACATCATTCATTTTCTTTCTAAAAGATAATGAACCCACTATGCCATCATCAGGTATGATGACCTAGGCTTCAAACAAGCCCATGTAACGTTCAGGTTATCAAACAACCCTCCCACTACATTGAGGCAATCTCAACTATTGAAATGGATGCGACTAACTAGATGCACTGATCCATCAACAACTCTTGTTGAACAGTCAGCCTCATCAACAACTCTTGTGGATGTTACTGTAGCTTTATTAGTTAACTTACTTAAACTGACTTTACTCTTGTGGTTTATGATTTTTTATGTGGACTTCTTCTGAGAATTTAGCATTTGTCGATACAAATTCTTTATTCTCTTGTGAATTGAAGAAGTATCCACTTCTCGTTTCCTTTGGGGTTGCCTATTACAGTATGCAATGCAGTC
Organism: Luffa acutangula; assembly: GCA_036850905.1. Classification (NCBI taxonomy): domain Eukaryota; kingdom Viridiplantae; phylum Streptophyta; class Magnoliopsida; order Cucurbitales; family Cucurbitaceae; genus Luffa; species Luffa acutangula. Next base: position 23,664,282 of record CM072093.1, read on the forward strand.
AACGTTGCATGACCCCAAAACGAGCCAGACAATTGAGCATAGCTCAACATGGAATGAACCATATCCAATAGAGTTATATTTCTCCTAAATGAGATTTAGGGTGTGATCCCATGTACTATCAAATAGTCCTGGAATCTCAAATCTCTATACTCAACACTTTGATCAGATCGAAGTGTTTTTATCATCTCACCTAACAAGTTTTCAACTTCAGTCCTAAACCCCTTCGAATATCTCAAGAGCTTCAGACTTAAGTTGCATTAGGTAAAGATACTCATACCTTTGAATAATCATCCAAAAGAGATGAATTATTCATGCCCTCCCACTGCTTTAACATATTGAACCACAAGGATCCAAATGTACAAGCTCCAAGGGCTCTTTGGCTCTTAGATCTTTTCCAGTAAAAGATCTATCAGTCATATTGCCCACAAGGCATGACTTACAAGGTAGTAGAGAGTCATCTTCTAACTCGCTTAGAAGTTCACTCTTGACCAATCTCCCAATCAAATTGAGATTAATATGGTCTACCTTAGAACCAAAGAAAGGTATTTTTCTTTAGGAGAAATCTTTTGTCTCTTTTCACATTGAGTAGTAGCAGTTTTAAACAACCCAGTGTTCATGATTTCTTTACTCTTGATTAGTCTTAAAACATTTAGGTTACTTTCCAGTAAAGCTAAACAAATGTCAACTCCCTTTCTAGAAACAAAATTGCGTTAGTAGAGAAAGGTAAAGAGTAACATTGTTCCAGCAAATAAGACATAGAAATCAAATTTCTTTTGATCTTAGGAATTACATACACATTATCTAATAATATGTATTATCTCCCATTGAGAAAAATAACTTAATGTTCTCACTGCCAAAGCTGAGACATATTCTCCAGATCAAAATCTGAGAGTCATCTCACCTAATTGCAACTGTTGCCACGAGCTTATTCTTTAAAAGGAAAAACAAACATGACAAGTGGCACCTGAATTAAAAATTCAGGTCGTATCCTCATTTTCCACTATGCACATTTCAATGACTAATAAAATACATTTATTGTCATTGGTTTTGCCTAGGCAATTAATGTCATAATCATCATGAACGATTCAAGATGAACTAGACATTTGGGCCTAAGGGCATTCCTCACTCAAGACTAATCTAATATCATTTACCACAAGTTTCGTTTAAGCGAGTTGTATCTTAAACCGTTATTAATAAAATGACGTAAGACAATACACATAAAATTATTATATAATTGTTGAAGTAACAAATTACTTGTATTATTAATTACACTAACCCATTACAAATAATCCAATCAAATTATGCAAAAACAAATAAGCAATCAAAGAAACCCTATAAAACTATTGATTTAGTTTTTGCAACGATACTTCAAAGGTTTAGAACAACAGCCACCGAAGGGTGGTCAGCTACTCCTCCTCTAAATTGAGACAATCTCAACCAAACTCTAACACCAGAATAACTCATATTCCGTTAGCGTTTAGTTACCATTGTTCGATCAAGGGTTAGTTAACACATTTAACTCATCCCCGTAAGTGTAACCCTCCCACTTTCAGATCTTAGAGGCACGCACCAATAGGCTACCGAAGGGAAAGACAACTGTTGGTGATTAGCCTAAGTGACCCTATCCTATTCAGGAGTTCACGGTGTTCCGAATCCTATGATCAGGCCCTTCGAAGGGATGGTTGCGACAGGACAACCTGCAGGCGGATCATAGGACTCTCACGGTGTGAACTAGGGGCGGAGACCGAAGGATACGTTGACACGTGTCCCGCTCCCACTTACTCTAGACATTTTTTCCATTCACCTTGTTATTGATTCATGCAAACACTTTCCGAAGGGAGGCCGCTCCTAAGGCGACTCGAAACCGAGCATGAACCTCACGTTGTGAATATAGGGACGTAAGAGCAAAACTTGATTTAAATCCCGTTTTGTAATTTTCCTCCCACTGAAAATGTCCTAAGGTTAATTTAGGGTTGTTTAACTTAGATAAAATTCGGCTAAGTCAATCTATCTAAGTCTGATCCTATTATAACAATTATGGAAAGGATTCAACCGTAATGTTTTAGGTGAATTAAACTTCTTTTAATAAACTCAACTTTGCAAGTCAACATTACTATGGTTAATTCAACTCAAGGTTCGGGTCAGTTCCCAGGTAGGAGGTGTTCCGTAAACTGTCAACTTAAATACCTCCAACCTTAGACAGAACTTTACCGAGAGAGTTCCCTTATAACCACAGTAATGCAAGGTCTTTACTCTAAAGATCTAGGTGTATTAAACTTTTTTAATAAACCTAATGACATTGCATGCTAACATTTAGCTATGATTAATTCAACTCCGGTATTCCGGTCAGTTCCCAGGTAGGAGGTGTTCCGTAAACCGTCAGCTTAAATACCCCCAGCCTTAGACAGAACTTAACCGGTGGAGTTCCCTTATAATCATAGTAATGTTTTTCCTACTTAGTCAATTAAAACTAATTTTAATTCTAAGTAAGAATAATTCTAATCCAATTAGAAATGTGATCTTAGGTCTAATTAATTTTAAACATTTTAAAATTAATTCATTTATCCTAAGATCCTATGTTTGCATGCAATTCTTTGTTATAGGTTAACAATTTCTATTCATTAATATTATAACTATTATAAATTTTAATGAATTAACCCTATAACATGCTACTATGGTGAATAAATTAACAATCAAATTCTAATTAATTTATAAAACCATACATTAGCATACATGACATACAAAAAATATAACATTTATATTAATCTAAGGTAGTGTCATGCTCAATGCAATTTAATTTCCTTTTAATTAACCTAACTCTTAAATTAATTATATAAGAAAATTAAAAATAAGCATTACCATTTTCATACATTAACATAACAATTATATTAATAGCTCATGGAAATTAAGCATGTAAATTACTAATATAAATATAACTCTTATATTTTTAAAATAAAGTAATTTCATGCTCAATGCAAATTAAGTTTCTTCAATTAATCTAACTCTTAAATTAATTGCCAAGAAAATAAGCATTCACATTTTCATACATTAACATAACATTTTATATTAATATATCATGAAAATTAATTAAGCATGTTAATTACTTATATAAATATAACTCTTATATATTATTAAACTAAAGTAATTTCATGCTCAATTTAAATTAATTTTCTTCAATTAATCTAACTCTTAAATTAATTACCCAAGAAAATTAAAATAAGCATTCACATTTTCATACATTAACATAACACTTTATATTAATTGCTCATGAAAATAAATAAGCATATAAATTACTTTTATAAATATAACTTTTTATATTCTTTACTAAAGTAATTTCATGTTCAATGCTTCTCAATTTTCATCCATTTAATCATAACAATTTATATTAAATACTCATGAAAATAAAATTCATACATATTTGACATTATAACATTTATAATAATAAATATACATGAATATGCTTAACCTATGGTGGGATTTTAAGCTAAATGACATACTTTATGCAACAATCAATTAATTTGATACATACATCACATGCATAATTAAATTAAAACTACCAAAATTGACCGACATATTTGGCATATCCTAAGGAATTAAAAACAATTTAAATTACAATAATTTAAATCCAAAACATATCTTGGTCTTCAAATCTTTTCCTTTTTGGCATTTACAATTGATCTAATCAAAAGTATAAATCTAATCCCAACAAATATGCCTAAATAATCAATTTTGTAAATTAAACCACATATCACATATATGAAATTAAAAAACCCACCATTGAACCAATGCTAATTTTAGAGAAACGAAATTAACTCTACGATCGGCTCTGATACCAATTGAAGGATTGGAATTCCCCAATTCCGTTACAGCGGAAGCAATTGAACCGTTCGTAAATTAATTTTGTTCTACAAAATACCAATGCATTGACAAAAGGTTAAGCGATGAGAAACATACCTCCGTTGACCACTCTGAATACTTCAACGAATGATTCTTGATTGCTCTGCAACAATGAAGAACACCACCATTTGATCTTCCCTGCTATAACTCTGACACTAGGAACGTAGTTGTGAGACTACCTAATCTTGAATGGGAAAAACTCTATGAGAGAAAATTCTCCCTAAAGTTCTTGAGTTGAGAGAATATGAGAGAGAGACTAGAGAGAATGCAAGAGTGCATTCTTGTGGCCTTATGTTGTTGTAGTACCTAAACCCTAGGGTTAGTGTTCTATTTATAGGAGAAAAGCCATGAATAAAATATTCATTTAAAATCAATTCCATAACCAATCAATTCCATAATTGATTAATCTTTTCCATAAATGATTGATCACTTCCATAAGTGATTATATAATTTCCATAATTGATTAATTTCCAATTAATTAATTCTTTAATTAATTAATCACCAATTAAATATCATATATTTAATTTCAGACCTTCTATTAGTTAATTAATTAATTACCCAATTAAATATCATATATTTAATTTCAGGCATTCAATTAATTAATTCTATAATATGAATCAAATTCATATTAAAATGTGAACTCCTTCAAATTCTCTTAAATCCTATAAATTTAATATGAATCAAATTCATATTAATATTTGAACTTCTTCAAATATTTATTTCTCTCATAGACTATAGTTTAATTAAATTTCATTTAATTTAAACTAAATTGAATAATTAATTAATTCATCTTCTAATTAAATACCATATATTTAATTAGACATATATTTGAACTCTTTCAAATATATCAATCTCTCAATATAATAAAGTTTAATCTAAAATTAGACTTTATATTTTAATGCATCACTATACATTATATTAATTTGTATCTCATACAATTAACTTAATTCCCAATATGAATTTGAACTATTAAAATTCTCTCAAGATATATTTGTTCCTAATTACTCTTTACGAGCTAGCAAGGGGACCTAATGGACCTATAGATCAGAAGCTCCAATGATATGAGGTTAACCGATTAAACTCATTAATCAGGTTAACCAATATTCATTAATTGTGGGTCATTCCACTAAAGACCCACAACTGAACTCTTCTCACTATAGAACATTTCTGTGTCCACGGATATAGACCTATACCGGTAAGTTAATCATTCACGAGTGTTCGTAACTATAGTTGGGTCAAATTACCGTTTTACCCCTGTGTTACCTCTGGCTCCTTAAGTACCAGTGCTCCTCTAATGAACAACCTGTTTATGGTCCAACCAGTAAACAAAAAGTCCCTCTCGGACCAGTGAGAGGGCGGGATCCCTTTGTTCAAGACCCGGAGTCACCACTTAAGGGAACACTCATCTACTTCTCCTAGAAGCGGGAAGGAGTGAATTCCATCTTATGTTGTCATGTCCTCAGCCCCCCACTCGGTCTTGTCCCCAAGAAGGTAGACTTATTGAGTCGGTGTGTAGGCCACTCTCACCCATACTAATCAAAGGACAATCCCTCGTGAGAAGGAGTTCATGACACACTCAGGATTAAGACTGAGTTACCTAGTCATCCTATTGAAACAGTAATCTAACTAGTTAACGGTGTTACATCTAGTGGTTTACTATTTCGTGGTCCGGTCTTATGCAAACTCATTGCATAGGATACCCCCGCTTGCATGTCTCCTACATGGACGTCTTGGATCAATACGTCTGTATCGAATACCAAGTGGGTCGTATCACATAGTGTTACCAGGATAAGGTACCCAACCTTATTCATGTACTATAGACCTTTTAAGTTGTTACTTGAACACCGATCTCCGTATGTCCCCACATAGTAGTTCAAGTCACATATAAACAACCTTGGATCTTAGTTTATTGGATTTGGGTCAAATTGTGCAATATTTAACAATAACACTTTATTGTAGAAACTCAATAACACTTTATTGAAACAAGTATTACAATTTGTTTACATTTACTATCTACGAGTTTTAGGGCATAAAACCCAACAGTAGCATGAACTCATTTCTTTTTATCAAGGCTTAGCCTAGGTGCCCATGAGACATTAAGATTATTTTTTTATGCAATGCAATGAATCATTGATATTGATCTTTTCTACTTAGATGTGATAATTCTTTCATTACTAATATCCGTCTGATCAACCAATAGAGGTAGTAGCATGATAAATCCCTGACAGGTAATGCATGTGGAAATATCTAAGTAGAGCAAGATGATGCATTACATGTAGTCTGGTTGTGTTAGGAATAGCTCAGCCGCTTAGGATATTTCATGAATGTGTTTGGGTTGCTTTAGGGATAATTCAACTGCTTGCAAGCATATAAAGAATTGATAAAACGCATGAATTAATGATAAAACCCTAAACCCTAAACCCTAAACCCTAAACTGATAAAACACATGAATTAAGCAATAGGAATATTCTTAGTTCATCACATGTTTATTTCTCGCTTAGGCATCAATATTTTGTGGATTCATTGTTATGTGCTACAATAATATCTTATCTGTCGCATGTGGTTGTTGCGGCGAAAGTCTTGATAGCTCATCATCCATTGTATCTTTCTATCTCATTATCATTGCTTTTCTTTATCGCATGTTCAACCTGTCGCATCCATATTTTATTACCCCAGCACAATATCATTAGAATATGATTTAATTTGAGATATTTTCTCTACTCGCCCTTCCCTGTGGATTCGACCCTGGAATACTCCAGGTATTACTTGGTAGTGCATAATTTATACTTGGATTAGTGCACAACAACGATATATTCTTTAGTTAATTCAAGATAATTAGAAGTGATTAGCACACTGTTATTCACCTAAGTGATTAGCACACTGTTATTCACCTAACTTTCCTTTATAATCTTTTAAGGTCCTCTGACCATACAATTGAAGGATTGGAATTCCGTAATTCCGTAAAGCGGAAGCGTGATTGGGACCGATTCGTAATTAATTTTGTTTAATCTAAAATACCAATACATTGGCAATAATCTTAGAACTATTCTAAATTTATATTAAGGCTAAGCATACAAAAAATATTAGATCTAAATCTAATTTATATAGTAACAAATTACTTACTCTCGTTGACGACTCAAATTAAATTCACCAACTGCTTGTGAAATAATCACGAACTACTGTGAACACCACCACTATGGCTACACCGGTATGACTCTGAGACTTCTAGAGGCAGTAGACTGGGGAGTCTAGAGGGAGCCTTCAGGGAAATTCTCTGAGAGTAGGAGAATGAATGTGATGTCTTTCACCCCACCCCCAAGGATCCTATTTATAGGAAAAAGGCCAAGACCTTTTCCTAGGAAAAGGTTATGAATAAGATCTAATCAAATCTATTATCTTATTCATATTTAATTTAATAAATAATTAATTAATTTCATAATTAATTAATTACCCAATTAAATATCATATATTTAATCTTAGGGATTTTATTAAATTATTTATATTAATATGAATCCAATTCATATTAATTATATGAACTCTTTCAAATATTTTCTCTCAAGAGTTAATTTTGAAATTAATTCAAAATTATATTATAAAGTTTTATAAACTTTATATTATAATGTATTAATATACAATATTGTTGGGTTTTATGCCCTAAAACTCATAGATAGTGAATGTAAACAAATTGTATACTTGTTTCAATAAATTGTTATTGAGTTTCTACAATAAAGTGTTATTGTTAAATATTGCACAATTTGACCCAAATCCAATAAACTAAGATCCAAGGTTGTTTACATGTGACTTGAACTAGTATGTGGGGACATACGGGGATCGGTGTTCAAGTAACAACCTAAAAGGTCTATAGTACAGGAATAAGGTTGGGTACCTTATCTTGGTAACACTATGTGATACAACCCGTTTTGTATTCGATACAGACGTTTTGATCCAAGACGTCCATGTAGGGAGACATGCGAGCGGGGGTATCCTATGCAATGAGTTTGCATAAGACCAGACCACGAAATAGTAAACCACTAGATGTAACACCGTTAACTAGTTAGGTTACTGTTTCAATAGGATGACCTGAGTAACTCAGTCTTAATCCTGAGTGTGTCATGAACTCCTTCTCACGGGGGATTGTCCTTTGATTAGTATGGGTGAGAGTGGCCTACACGCCGACTCAATAAGCCTACCTTCTTGGGAACGAGATTGAGGGGGGGGGCTGGGGACATGACAACACAAGATGGAATTCACTCCTTCCCATTTTTAGGAGAAGTAGATGAGTGTTCCCTTAAGTGGTGACTCCGGGTCTTGAACAAAGGGATCTCGCCCTCTCATTGGCCCGAGAGGGTCTTTCTGTTTACTGGTTGGACCATAAACAGGTTGTTCATTAGAGGAGCACTGGTACTTAAGGAACCAGAGGTAACTCAGGGGTAAAACAGTAATTTGACCCAGCTGAAGTTACATACACTCGTGAAGGATTGACTTACCGTTATTGGTCAATATCCATGGACATAGAAATGTTCTACAGTGAGAAGAGTTCAGTTGTGGGTCTTTAGTGGAATGACCCACAGTTAATGAATATTGGTTAACCTTATTAATGAGTTTAATCGGTTAACCTCATATCATTGGAGCTTCTGATCTGTAGGTCCATTAGGTCCCCCTACTAGCTCGTAAAGAGTAATTAGGAACAATTATATCTTTAGAGAATTTGAATAGTTCAAATTCATATTGGGAACTACAACAATTTTGGACTTAGATGTCAGCTCTGCACCGTTATTAAACCCCTATGATCACAGATTTGAATCCGTTGTTGTTCTGGGTGTGATCTAACACCCCTACGATCACGGATTACAACAATAACGGTTTAAAACCGTCATGAAACGCCTCAGTGATCTTTCATGTATAATCACAAATTACAACAATAACGGTTTAAAACCGTGGTTGTTCTGGTGTGATTGAACACGTACGATGACTAATTACAACAATTACGGTTTAAAATTGTGGTTGTTTTGGGTGTGATTGAACCCGTACGATGACGGATTACAACGATGATGGATTAAAACCGACATCTTTGTCGACCCCTATGATAATAGTTTACAACAATGACAGTTTACAACAGACATATATGACTACATTAATGACGATTTTAAAATGAAATCTTTCCCTCAACACGTTCGATTACGGTATGTTACATGACGTTTTATAATTGTTATTATAGTGTCATAAGATGACAATTATAAACTAACATCTTTCCTCATACCACCTGCAACATATTTATTGCCATAATTCAAATCCACATCCTGAATACCTATTATTGCAATGCAAAATATTTTAACTGATCCAATAATCTACAGATATTTAAAACAAACACTTGAGAATAATACTCAATCCAAACACAGCAATTGAGAAAACATCAAATACTTTATTTCATTCGATCCAAAAAACTCCAAACGACACAATACAATATCCAAAACCACTAAATTGTTCTAAACTATATAGTAAACTGAAAGATCTACAAAAAGAATAAAATGTAAGCACGATCGTTTTTTTGTCCATTCAAACTACCACATATATATGTCATGAAAACCCTACCCATATCCTATATCGTCTAAAAGGAAACAACTAGCTACTACAAGGATGAATACACTTCACGTGAAGTTTGACACATGTGTCACCCATTCAACTCGCACCTCGTCTAGCTGTTCTTGTGTGACACTATAAACAGAGTAGAAAAATGGCATGAGTAGAAAAATGAAAATTCTATCTGGGTAGATACAGCTATAAGTACACGCCAAATAATCCAACACTTACCCCTTCATACTCGCTCCAAGGTGGCTTGCCAGTGAACATTTCTATAATAGTGCAACCAAAGCTTCAAATTGAAGGAATTGAATCCTCTAGCGGAAGCGGTTTTCACCGATCGTAATTTTAATTTCAATTAAAGAAAACCGATACTTGGGCAAAATTAATTTTAGAACGATTCTCAAATTAAAACTAGATTAAGCATGCAATACTAATTCTAAACGATTTAGAATTTTTGGAACTTACTTGTTGAAGACCGTTCTTCACAGCACTATGCTCCTCAACGAACAGTTCGTCAACGATCTCTCCAACAAACACCACCAATAGCGAACACCCGCTATATCTCTTGGATTCATGAGGCAGAGATTGTGGGATCTCAATCTTCTTGGGAAGGGAATCACCTTGCTGTGATTTTTGGTTGAGAGAGTGAGAGGGTTGAGAGAGAGTTTTCTCTCTGTCATTCTGCGTGAGAAATGAGAGAATGAGCGATCAGTTGGGCAACTCCCTCTCCCCTGTACGATAAGTGGGGAGGGAGTTATTACCCTACTAGATCTAGATCGTTGGATCTAATCCAAACGATCTTGGCCGTCTATTAATTAAATAATATTAATCATTTAATTAATTAATTAATTATAATTAATTTAATTAAAACAATATTAATTAAATCAATTATAACATAAGGTATTTAATTCAATTTGAATCATATTAAATTGAATTAAATTGGCCATTCAATTAATCTCATTAATTGAATCCACATAATTAAATATCCAATATTTAATTAATATTACAATTGAATCATATTCAATTTTAATCTCTCTCATTTAACCTATAGTTTTAATGTGCATCATAATGTACATTAATATTAACTACAGAATTAATTTAATCAAATCACATTTAATTAAATTAATTAATTCTCCAATTAATTAATTCATTAATTAAATATCATATATTTAATTAATTTACTATTTGAATCATTATTCAAATAATTCTCTCATATACTATAGTTTTAATATGAATCTCATTCACATTAAATTTAACCTATAGTTTCAATATGAATCTAATTCATATTTAATATTTGAACTCCTTCAAATATTTAATTCTCTCGTTAATTAATTTTGAATCATATCCAAAATTAATTTATAATATAAAGTTTAATTCACCAATTAAACTTATATTATAATGTATCTTTATACATTATTTTAATTGTATCAAATACAATAAAATTCCCTTAATGAATTTGAACACACTTCAAATTCTATTCAAGACTATTTAACCTCAGAACACTTTACGAGCTAGCAGGTGGACCTAATGGACCTACAGATCAGAAGCTCCAACGATACGAGACTAATTGGCTAAACTCATTAACCAAGTTAGTCAACATTCGTTAACTGCGAGTCACTCCACTAAAGACCCACAGTTGCACTCTTCTCACTGTAGAATATTTCTGTGTCCACGGATATCTACCAATAACAGTAAGTCAATCCTTCACGAGTGTTCGTAACGCCAGCTGGGTCAAATTACCGTTTTACCCCTGGGTTACCTCTGGATCCTTAAGTACCACTGATTCCTCTAATGAACAATCTGTTTATGATCCAATCAATAAACAGCAGTTCCTCTCGGGCCAGGAGAGGATGGGCGCCCTTGTTCAAGACCCGGAATCAGCCCATAAGGGAACACACATCTACTTACCCCAATAGGGGAAGGAGTGAATTCCATCTTGTACTGTTATGTTCCCAGCCCCCATTCGGTCTTGCCCCTGAAATGGTAGGATTATTGAGTCGGCGAACTGGCCACTCTCACCCATACAGATCTAAGGACAATCCCTCCTGAAAGGAGTTCATAACAGACTCAGGATTGAGATTGAGTTACCTAGGTCATCCTATTGAAATAGAAACCTAAACTAGTTAACGGTGTTACATCTAGTGGTTACTATTTCGCGGTCCGGTCTTATGCAAACTCATTGCACAGGATACCCCCACTCGCATGTCTCCTACATGGATGCTTTGGATCATTGCATCTGTATCGAATACAAAGTGGGCCGTATCACATAGTGTTACCAGGATAAGGTACCCAGCCTTATCCCTATACTATAGACCATTTAAGTTGTTACTTGAACACTGATCCCCGTATGTCCCCACATACTAGTTCAAGTTTCATCTAAACAACCTAGGATCTTAGTTTATTGGATTTGGGCCAAATTGTGCAATTTTAGTAACAATAACTCTTTATTGTACAAACCTCAATAGCAACGTATTGATACAAGTGAACAATTTGTCACCATTCACTACCTACGAGTTTTAGGGCATAAAACCCAACACAAATATCAACAGCCAGAGCAAGATTAGAGTTGTTATCTTTCTGCATCACATATAGAATGAGGTGCAGGAGAAAGACAAATTTCAATCACATCTAGCATCCCTTATCACTAAATAGCCAATCCAAGTAAACAAAGTTATATAAATGAGTTAAATATTTCAAGTGATCGATGTCACTAAGAGAAACCATAAGCCATTAACACATCAAAGGTAGAAACGAAAAGATACCTAAGGAGCCATCCAGTATGGGCTTCCCTTTAAAGAGAGATCAGCAACTTGTCCTATAAGCTGCAGAGATATATATCAACATCATTCATGTCTATTCCTAAAAAAGGAAAAATTCTATCTCCTAAAGCAATTCAAATTAACGGCAACGGAAAGTCATACTAATGTTTACCAATCATGCAACAATGAATGTGTAAGTATCATCCAAACAAAGATGACTTCGTTTTTACCAAATTTTAACAAAACAAAACAAGAGATGACTATAGAAAGTAAAATATACACCAAATCTATAAAGATAAAATGTATGGATATACTGTGACAAAAAGACAGAAAGAAAAGGGAAAAGCGTAATTGATAACTTGCAAAAAGCAAGTTATGTCTCCTTTAAACTTAAGAAAAAATAAGGCTAAAAAGATACACTAAGGCATTATTACAACGCAATAAGGAAGGAAATGCGATGGATATCTGCGGAAGGCTATATTTTTAGATGCGGTACGAAATTATAAAAATATAAGGCACTAACGCATTAATTATGCAGTTGTTTGTTGCCAAAGTTTCTCTCAACGCAGGCACACATCCCAAGACGATCAAGAATGGAAAAGATGGATGAAAAGACCATGATGACAACTGACGCACAAGTGGGAGGAAGATGACTGAAGCAAGTTTTCTAAATTCCTTGGAGAAGTCAGTTTCCTTTGCCTATAAATAACATCCACCTGTTCAAGAAAAGAAAAAAAAAAAAACGAAGGAGGGGAACAAAAAGGAGAATCAAGGAAACAAGGAGAAAGAGAAATCACAGGAAGTTGTGGTAGAGAGTAAACTTGTATTTGCATTAGCTATGTATTTCTATGCTCGCATGAGCTAATTTTCTTCATCAAGGCTTAGCGCAAGCACCCATGCGGTTATAAGTCTATTTTGTAGGCGCATACTTTGATTTAGTGAAACATTATTGCCTTCTACTTAGATCCCCGTCTCCAGTGAAAGAGTTCAAATTTGAAACCCCTTCACAACGCTGAAATGCGGGAGAAACCTCGGGGAGCGACAAGGGCACGACAAGGTCAGAGGCACTTGGCGATCACGACAAGGAGACCGGCTCGGCGGAAGAATCAGACCATTTAGCCAAAGAAGTAGTGGTGCGTTCACATCTGCTTAGGTTTCGTAGCTTCCAAAGAGAGGCCTAAACGACGTCGTTTAGGCCTCTTCAATGTCGGTTTTAAAACATTATCGAAGCCAACCTTCAATTTCGGTTATGAATCGTCATCTAATCTCCAATTTTTCGAAAACATTCCGTCATACCGCAAAAAATACGACGCATTTTTTTAAATTGCGTATAATGACGGTTTGGGCCCGTCATTGAAAATCCTCTTTCATGAAGGTTTAAAACTGACATTGTTTATTAAATTTTCCAAAAAAGTTTCGTCATACTCCTAATTTTGCGTTGCGTTTTTTTAAAAATACCTTTAATGACGATTTTTAACCGTCATGGAAGATACTCTTTAATGTCAGTTTAAAACTGTGATCGTTGGTTAATATTTTCGCGCCATTTTATAAATGTTTACAATGATGGTTTTAAACCGACATGGAATGATTTGTATTCGCGACATTTTTTTTCTGAACTTTCCATGACGGATATAAGCCGTCATTGTACGACGGTTTTTAATAACATGTTTTAACCGTCATTGTATCCCAAATTTCCGAAAATTTATGTTTTTTTTAAAAGGTGACATCTTTTTAGTAATCTGTTATCTCTGAGTCAATCCGTCATTGTTTAAAAAATACAATCTGACATCGTAGCCCAAAATTGTTGTAGTTAATTAAGTTAATTGTATGATACAAATTAATATAATGTATAGTGATATATTAAAATGTAAAGTCTAATTTGAAATTAAACTTTATTATTATGAGAGAAATAAATATTTGAAGAAGTTCAAATATTAATATGAATTTGATTCATATTAAATTTATAGGATATAAGAGAATTGGAAGGAGTTCCAATTTTAATATGAATTTGATTCATATTATAGAATTAATTAATTGAATGTCTGAAATTAAATATATGATATTTAATTGGGTAATTAATTAATTAACTAATTGAATGTCTGAAATTAAATATATGATATTTAATTGGTGATTAATTAATTTAAAGAATTAATTAATTATGGAAATGATTAATCACTTATGGAAGTAATTAATCATTTATGGAAATGATTTAATCACTTATGAAGTGATCAATCATTTATGGAAAAGATTAATCAATTATGGAATTGATTTTGGTTATGGAATTGATTAATTATGGAAAAGATTAAATTAGTTATGTAAATAATTGATTTTAAATGAATATTTTATTCATGGCATTTCTCCTATAAATAGAACACTAACCATAGGGTTTAGGGACTACAACCACCATAAGACCCTTTCATATTCTCTCAACTCAAGAACTCTAAGGAGAATTTTCTCTCTAGAGTTTTTCCCATTCAAGATTAGGTAGTCCCACAACTACGTTCCTAATCTCAGAGTTATAGCGGGGAAGATCAAATGGTGGTGTCCGTTGAAGAATTCAGAGTCATCATGAAGGTGTACATATTACACATGCGGAAGCAATTGAAGATCGAAAGCACTTAAGACATTCAATTTTACTCCTAAAGCATGCATGTTCTAGAAAAGACAGAATAGAGAGTTTAGAAAACACCAACCTTTGTAGCTCACTTATGTTGAACTCCTTGTGGTGTTTGCCTCTCCTATGCTCCTTGGACAACCTCTAGAGTCTTCCCCACTATACTCCGGGCCAAGAAAGACTTGTGGGAGTCTATATAAGATAGGGAATGGGAAGGGAATGCTTGAAGCATCAAACAATGGAGAAGAATGAGAGATGAGAGAACTTTGAGTCCAAATTCCAGCAACATAACATTAAGGAAATGGCTCTCTTGTGTTTGAATATGATTCAAACTCCTTTTAAAGACATTCTCCATGCAAAGCCAAGCCTCAAGACACAAGACACATGGTGTATTTGCAAGCTCAAGTGAATTCTAGGTGTACATTACACAAGACATGCAACAATGCATGAGTGAGTTGTCTTTCCACTTTGAATGATCATGCATTAAGTGGATTTCAAACTAAATCCACTAAATTCAAATTGAAATCAAATTTCAAGCTTGCAAATTACCCCCAATTTCAATTCTAAATTGAAATTGATTGCTTGGTAATTAATTTGAAAATTTTCAAATTAATTTTGATATGATTAATCTAATTAATCTTTGTTATCTTGTGCAATTCCATATATATGATTCCTAATACATATATATAGTATTCAAAACACTTTTAAATACTTCATCTCTCATTTTCTAATTTAATTCATAATTAAATTATTGTGTCAAACACAATTTACGATAATACCCTTTTTCCTGATTTTGAACGATTCAAAGCTTCCTATCTTTTGTTCTAGGCTTAATTCCGATATGAGCTAGTAGGGGGACCTAATGGACCTATAGATCATGGGCTCCAACGATTCGAGGCTAACCGACTAATCTCATTGTCCAAGCTAGCCAACATTCGTTAACTATCGGGACACTCCACTATAGCCCGATAGTTGCACTTCCCTCACTATAGATATATTTCCGTCCACTTGATTTAACCATGATTAGTAAGTCGATCCTTCACAGGTTGTTCGTAGCTATAGCTAGGTCAATAAGCCGTTTTACCCTTATAGTACTTCTAGTTCCTTAAGTCCCACTGATCCTCTAATGAACAATTGGTTTATGGTCCAACCAATAAACCGAGTCCCTCTCGGGCCAATGAGAGGGCGGGATCCCTTTGTTCAAGCCCCGGAGTCAGCACTTAAGGGAACAACCTCTCTACTATCCCTTATTCGGGTAGGAGTGAATTCCTTCTTGCACGACTATGTCCCCAGCTATCTACCCGTTCCTATCCCTGAAATGGGAGGCTTATTGAGTCGGCGATACTGAGCCACTCTCACCTATGCAGATCTAAGGATAAGCCCGAATAAACAGGAGTTCATATTTAGCTCAGGATTAAGATCGAGTTACCTAGGTCATCACATGAAATAGTTAGTCTCGTCAGTAAACGGTGTTATAAAGCGAGAGCGACTTATTTCTCGGTCCTGATCTTATGCAAACTCATTGCATAGGACACCCCCACTCGCATGTCTCTACATGGACGATTTAGGATCACATCGTCTATACCATCTATAAAGTGGGCCGCGTCTCATAGTGTCTCCAGAATAAGGTACCCAACCCTATTCCTATACTATAGACCGTTTTGGCTATTACTCAAGCTTGATCCACTTTTATGTCTCTACATAAAGCTCAAGTGTTCATCCTATAGCCATGGATCTTAGTTTATTGGATTTGGGTTATATATGTGCAATTTAATTTATTCAGTAATGACTTTTACTGAATCAATCTCGATAACACCTTTATCGAATAAGTATATAATTCGTTTAACATTCATTATCTACGAGTTTTAGGGCACCAATCCCAACAATCTCCCACTTGAACTAAAACTCTAGTTTAGTGGGATGTACTATAATCTATAACAGCAGTGGATGAATAAATACTTGTATTAATAACGGAGTAAAAATACAATAAACTAGGGCATCTAAATACCCAGTATACTAAGGTATCGATATACCGGTTACAATTCTCCCACTTGACCTAGATTATTTCTCGTACATATCTCGCAGACCTAGACCTTCTAGATGACTCTCGAACACTTTAGCCGTGAGAGCCTTCGTGAATGGATCAGCAATGTTGTGCTCCGACGCTATCTTCGTGACGATCACGTCTCCTTGGTGCACAATCTCCCTAATGAGATGGTATTTCCTTTCGATGTGCTTGTCTCTCTTATGGCTGCGAGGTTCCTTTGAGTTTGCAACTGCGCCGCTATTATCACAATACAAGGTGATAGGCAGATGCATATTTGGAACGACTTCCAAGTCAGTTAGGAACTTCCTGAGCCATACTGCCTCTTTTGCTGCTTCGCAAGCGGCTACATATTCGGCCTCCATGGTCGAGTCTGTAATGCATCCTTGTTTGATGCTGCGCCATACTATTGCTCCTCCATTTAGAGTGAATACTGACTCCGATGTAGATTTCCTCGAATCTTTATCAGTTTGAAAGTCAGAATCAGTGTATCCTGTAAGGATCAAATCCTTCGAACCATACACGAGCATATAGTCCCTCGTTCTCCTTAGATATTTGAGGATACTTTTAACGGCTGTCCAATGATCAAATCCTATATTGGATTGATATCTACTGACAATCCCTACTGCATAACAAATGTCAGGCCTTGTACACAACATGGCATACATTAGGCTACCTACTGCAGAGGCATAGGGAAAACGTCTCATGTCCACAACTTCTTGAGGTGTCTGAGGACACTATTCCTTAGACAAGTTAATTCTGTGCCTTGTTGGGCGATTTTCCGCAAGCGCACCGGTCGTCACAAGTAATATAAAACGAAAAGTATTCCGAGTATCGAATCCTCAGGGAGGCGAAGCGAAACTTAAGCAAATAATTAAAATTCTCTTGAGCACTAAAAATACTTAGGTGAAATAATATTTAGGGACCACGTTCATGCAATAAAAAGATTTAAATTCAAAATGACTAATGAAAACAAATTGATCAATCAGAAATAAAATGTGGAGAAAGAGTTTTCTTTAAGTGGGAAGAGGGGTCTTGAAAATCGATGATTAGCTAAATAATTGCTATAATTATCCTATCTCATTGCCCAACTAATTATAATCCTAGAATCTCCGTTAATCACATAGGTTCTCCTGTCGGTTTCCCCTAATTGTAATTAATTCATTTTAACAACCTAAGTGTCCTTAGCGCTATTAAAAATCATTAATTATTACGCTTTGATTCATTTTAGGAATCTAAGTTTAATCAACTAATCCCGGTGTCACAACGGGCAATTAAACTAGTTGCATAGATTATGATCTATCCTAATTTCTCTCCGTCGAGTTTCCATTAAGAATCGAATCATTACACAATTGGCCAGATTGAGTAAAGCATTAAGCACATCCATACAAATAATTAGGACATGGGCAAGAGACAAGAAATTATAACAATATTTCAACTATCATTTCATTTCAAGACCCCAAATTGGGGTTTAGCTACACATAATATCCACAATAATTACAAGGGAAAGCATATTAAAGAGCATAAAAGGAAAGGAATTGACCGTCGAAAAACCCCTCGCTGACGCTTGGAGCCCCGCTGACTACTCCTTGAGCCTCTAAGATTGCTCCCCCAAAATTCCCAAAATTTTCCCACTAGAAGAATCCTCTCAAAAAGGCTCAAAAGCCTTGAGAGGGGCTCCAAAAGGAGCCTTAAGGAAGAGAGAAAGGAAGGAATTGGAAGGATGATTGATGAGAAATGAGGCACCCAAGGGGTGCCTTTTATAGGCCTGGAATAGGGGTAGCGTCGCGACGCTGCCTTGCTAAGCGTCGCGACGCTGCTGCGCACGCGGCTTGGGCAACAAGAAAGGGCAGCGTCTTGCTAAGCGTCTCGACGCTGTCCAGATTTCCAGAATTTTCAGCTTCCTTTTTGGGCTGATTTTTGGGCCTTCTTCTTTATTTCTCTTGGTCTTTTCTTCATGGATGTCTTCTTTGGGCTTCCAAATGCTTCAAACTTTGATTTGGGCTATAATTACTTCAATTATGGCTATTTTTCTCCCAAAATCATCATTTATGCTCCTAAAGACAAAATAGCAAAATTCATTAAATATTTTCATTAAAAACACGATTAAAGCACTAAAAAGCTTAATAAATTGAGACTAAAATAGCGACATTTCTGCTCGCTATCATGCCTGAAAGGTAATAGTCCTTTCTTGGAATTTTGCATTTTATATCTAACCAACAATTTGTCGATATAAGACGCTTGAGACAGGGCTAGCGTTTTGTTCTTTCGGTTTCGAACAATTTGGATTCCTAGAACAAATTGTGCCTCACCCAAATCTTTCATTTGGAATTGAGTTGCTAGCCATAGTTTAATGTCAGTTAGATAACCTACATCATTCCCGATGAGTAGGATATCATCCACATACAGTACTAAGAAAGCCATAGAGCTGTTGATGATCCTTTTGTAAACACAAGGCTCATCAACGTTTTGTTCAAAGCCATAAGATTTGATCACAGTATCAAATCTCATATTCCATGATCTAGATGCTTGTTTTAATCCATAAATGGATCGTTTAAGCTTGCAAACTTTTTGCTCTTGATCCTGAGCTATGAACCCCTCTGGTTGAGACATGTAGATACTTTCTTCAAGATTACCGTTCAGAAAGGCAGTCTTGACATCCATTTGCCATATTTCATAATCGTAAAACGTGGCAATGGATAAAAGTATCCGGATGGACTTTAACATGGCAACAGGGGAGAAGGTTTCTTCATAGTCAATCTCCTCCCGCTGGGTAAAACCCTTTGCCACAAGTCGTGCCTTAAAGGTCTGTACCTTTCCAGCAGCGTCTCGTTTTCTCTTGTAGATCCATTTGCACCCTATGGGTCTAACCCCTTCAGGTTGATCTACAAGATCCCATACTGAATTAAAATGCATGGACTCGATCTCTAAATCCATGGCTTTAATCCACTCGTTCTTGTCAACGTCATCCATTGCCTATTTAAAGGTTAATGGATCCTCGATCCCGTCATCAGGTATGACGACTGGAGTTTCAGTTAAACCCAAATAGCGATCAGACTGTCTAACAACCCTCCCACTACGTCGAGGTCCTCTTATTTCTTGAGAAGGACGTGATTGACTCGAGGTGCCAGTATCATCAACAACTCTTGTTGATGTTTCTGTAGCTTCGTTAGATAGTTCACTTAAAACGACTTTACTACGTGGCTTGTGATCTCTGAGGTGGTCTTCTTCTAGGAATGTAGCATTTGTCGATACAAGTACTTTATTTTCCTCTAGATCGAAGAAGTATCCACCTCTCGTTTCTTTGGGATAGCCTATAAATAGGCAAAATCTAGAACGAGGCTCCAATTTCTTTGGGTTTGCTTCTAGCACGTATGCAGGACATCCCCAAATTCTGAAATGTCATAAACTAGCTTTACAACCTTTCCAGAGCTCAAATGGTGTTTCAGAAACTAGCTTTACTCCTAGGCTTTTTTTTTCTTTTGAGCAAGCAAAAATTCTTTTTCAACAGATTTTCTTTTTCTCACATTTTCTTTTTGTTGCTTTTGCTTTTCTCTCAGCAGGCATAGCATTTTTTCCTACCTAGTTCTTTAGAGCATTCAAGCATGAACTTCCTAATATTAGAAACTAAGCCTATCGGTGTGACAACAACTTTGAAAACCATAATAAGAATCTAGATTTTCAAAGACGTCATTAGATAAGACTATTGCATGCTTTAGACATCAAGACTAAGTATCAAAAAATTTTAAAATTTCACAATTTCTGCCGTGCTCCCAGATTCCACAACATATAAACCATTTTCTCCCAAAATTTCAAAAATCACATCATTGGCTATCATGGCTATCTATTCATGCATCCAACAGAATTTAAATATGCTCAACACAGCGGAAGCCTCCCCCCCCCAAACTTAACTAAACATTGTCCCCAATGTTTTAAAACAGAAAAGCATAAAGAGAGATACTGAGACTTCCCTGAGCTAGGAGCGCTTCATCCTCTTCCTTTGGATCCATGAAAAATGGGAAATGTGGAATTTTGGGATTTGCTAAGGTGATCCTGCAAAACAAAATTGGATCACGGAGCAAAGAAAATTATTTACCGCAAAAACAACTAACTACTTTAATCCTTGGGTTGCCTCCCAAGCAGCGCTTTCTTTAACGTCTTTAGCTAGACTAGGCTCGGCACGCTTACGGAGGCTCAAAATAAAAATTTTCATCATCCTCCGGGCCCTGCAAAAAATCACGCACCGAATTGCAAACTACAAACAGGGGAGAAAAAAAACTTTCCCCTGGCCCATCTTCACTAAAGAGATTCTCATAATAACATTTTAGAAAATAATCAGCCGCATCAAATCTCTTTTCTAAATCTCTATTCTTAAAACAGTTGTTAACAGAGTCATCAAGCGTTATAATATCTACTGGTCTAGGATCTAGAGATGGCCTATCAATCATGCCAGTCCATTCATCAGAAAAAATATCTACATGCTCAGAAGATCCTTTAGACTCAGAATTAAAAAATGATTCAACTAAGCTATCACATGACTCATCATCAGAAGAATTAATGAATTCAAGAATTTCAGGATCAGATTCTATACTATTCACAGATTCAAGTTCTTCTGGGTCAGATTCTATGCTATACACATCATCAGGACATGAAAAAAAAGTATTCACATTGTCAGGATTCATGCATTCAGGAATGTCAAGATCAGACTCAATAGATTCACTGTAATCATGGTCAGACTCAAAATTATCTATCGAGCAATCTTTTTTATATCTTTTATGTTCATGCTCATTGTCAGGCAATTCAATATCATCATCAAAATCATTCATTTCAGGCAATTCCAATTCATTTTCAAAGGAAGGTAAATCATCAACTGCAGATCTTTCATTTTCACAAGCAGGCAAGTCTAATTCATTTTCAAAGTCAGGCAGATCCAAATCATTTTCAAACAGAGGATTATCCATATATGCATCATGATCAAAATTTACATTATCAATAAGCATTTCTCCTAAGCCTAGGCCAAGATTATAGTCTACCTCTTCATCGTCATCAGTCAAGTATTCAGGCCCAACAGAAAAACATGTATGCAAGCTACAAACAGATTCATCTTGGCCAAAAATACTGAACACGACTTTTTCATCATCAATGTTTAAGGTAAGCTTACCTGTATGCACGCTAATCTCAGCCTTACCAGTGGCTAGGAAAGGTCTGCCTAAGATAATTGGCACCTCTTTGTCCTCCTTCATGTCCAGTACCACGAAATCTACAGGGAAGATGAATTTGTTGACTTTCACCAACACGTCCTCCACAACACCCATCGGGTGGGTAATCGATCTATCAGCAAGCTGGAGAGTGACGTCGGTGTCTGTCATACCTGATAAACCAATCTTCCTGTATACAGAGTAGGACATCAAATTTATACTTGCTCATAAATCACATAGAGCCCTATCGAAGGATACTTCTCCTATGGTACATAGAACAGTAAAACTCCCTGGGTCTTTCTACTTAGAGGGTATCCTACCAGAAATAATGGTACTGCTACTCTCAGATAAATTAAAAACTTCTTTTTTCAGACTTTTCTTTTTAGAAAGGATTTCCTTCGTGAATTTTCCATAATTTGGCATATTATACAAAACTTCTACCAATGGAATATTCACAGACAACTTTTTAAACATTTCTAAAAATTTTTGAAATTGTTCATCTAATTTGACATTCTTAAATCTTTGAGGAAAAGGTAACTCCCTGAAATCAAAGGTTGGGCATTCGCCCCTCCGCTTGGGCGGGCTAATATGCGAACCTCTGTCATGGTGGTTGCATGGAACCACTTCTTCCTCAGTCAGCTTCTTATTGTCATTCTGCCTCTCATCTTCTTTTCTACCTGCAAAGCTGTTAGAAAAATCACATTTTAATTCAATAGAGTTGGGAGGATGTTGGAACCTTTCAGAGGAAGCTTTTTGTGCCTCAGCCCCTTCATCTTCATCCCTTCTCTTTTCTTCTTCCTTTTTCTTCTCTGAACTGTCCTCCAGTCTTCTGCCACTTCTTAGAACCACCATCTTACACTGCTCTTTCGGGTTAGGCTCAGTATCACTTGGAAATTTTCCTTTCTGCAGGGCATTTACTGCTGAAGCAATCTGACCTATCTGCACTTCCATATTCTTTAGAGCTGCGTCGTGGTTGTTTACTGATGTCTGGAGATTCACATTCAATATTCTTTGTTCCTTGATGAATAAAGCCACCATCTCCTCCAGATTATTTTTCTTTTCAGGAGTACTCGTTGATGCAAAACCTGGGGGTGGCTGCAAAACATTCTTCGTATTTGCATATGAGAAGTTCTCGTGATTGCGCAGACTGGGGTGGTAGAAGTTTGGTACTCCTTGAGTATATGATCTATTTCCTATGTATTGAACTTCTTCCACATCTTGACCTTCCTTCTTTGAATGACCTTCAGCTAAGGTGGAAATGGACTTAACTACCTCAGATGACGTCAATTTGTTTAGTGCATTGGTCAGAGATGCCAGTTGCGCTTTCAGTGAACTTGACTCATCCAATTCATATAATCCAGCCTTTTTTGTAACTGTTCCTCTCTCCGTCGGCCATTGATAACTTGTTGCCGCCATTTCCTCAAGCAGGTCTTTGGCTTCTATCACTGTTTTTGAAAGAAAACTCCCTCCTGCTGATGTGTCAAGGACTGTCTTTGTGGAGGGGTTTAATCCATTATAAAATAACTGTACCTGAAGCCAATCAAGATATCCGTGTTGGGGGCATCGCCTAAGCATTTCCTTATATCTTTCCCACGCTTCGTATAACTGCTCCTCGTCAAGCTGTCTGAATGTTCCAATTTCAGTCCGGAGCTTGGTAGTCTTAGCTGGTGGAAAAAATTTTGTCAGAAAAGCCTGGGCAAGCTCGTCCCAAGTACTGATGCTGCCCGTCTTGACTGATTCGAGCCAATCTTTTGCTTTATCCTGTAGGAAAAATGGAAACAACCTTAATCTGATCGCGTCGGCCGGAACTCTGTTCATCTTTACCGTCCCGCAAATTTCTAGGAATGATCGCAGATGAGAGTGGGGGTCCTCGAAAGGATGTCCCTTGAACGAGTTATCGCGTGCCATCTGAATCAACCCTGTTTTTAGCTCAAAATTTGTAGCTTGGATAGGGGCATAGATAATTCCAGAATTCTCGGTAGGAAGAACTGGCTGCAGAAAATCTCTAATTGCCTTGGGAGCTTCTTCTTGGTGGGCCATCGTTTCTGCTAATCTTTTTTCTCTTCTAATGGATTTAAGAGTCCTGTTAATCTCAAGATCTAGCGGAAACAAATCAACCACCTTGTTTCTTCGCATACAATGCTCCCAGATAACAAAAAGAACCAAACAAAAAATGAAAATAAAATAATATTCACAAAATGATGAAAGAAAAAAAATATTTACACCTAAATTACCATTTACCCTTTTCTTTTCGATGTCAAGAAAAAAATAATTTTTTGCTTAAAAATCAAGCCTCCCCGGCAACGGCACCAAAAACTTGTTGGGTGATTTTCCGCAAGCGCACGGGTCGTCACAAGTAATATAAAACGGAAAGTATTCCGAGTATCGAATCCTCAGGGAGGCGAAGCGAAACTTAAGCAAATAATTAAAATTCTCTTGAGCACTAAAAATACTTAGGTGAAATAATATTTAGGGACCACGTTCATGCAATAAAAAGATTTAAATTCAAAATGACTAATGAAAACAAATTGATCAATCAGAAATAAAATGTGGAGAAAGAGTTTTCTTTAAGTGGGAAGAGGGGTCTTGAAAATCGATGATTAGCTAAATAATTGCTATAATTATCCTATCTCATTGCCCAACTAATTATAATCCTAGAATCTCCGTTAATCACATAGGTTCTCCTGTCGGTTTCCCCTAATTGTAATTAATTCATTTTAACAACCTAAGTGTCCTTAGCGCTATTAAAAATCATTAATTATTACGCTCTGATTCATTTTAGGAATCTAAGTTTAATCAACTAATCCCGGTGTCACAACGGGCAATTAAACTAGTTGCATAGATTATGATCTATCCTAATTTCTCTCCGTCGAGTTTCCATTAAGAATCGAATCATTACACAATTGGCCAGATTGAGTAAAGCATTAAGCACATCCATACAAATAATTAGGACATGGGCAAGAGACAAGAAATTATAACAATATTTCAACTATCATTTCATTTCAAGACCCCAAATTGGGGTTTAGCTACACATAATATCCACAATAATTACAAGGGAAAGCATATTAAAGAGCATAAAAGGAAAGGAATTGACCGTCGAAAAACCCCTCGCTGACGCTTGGAGCCCCGCTGACTACTCCTTGAGCCTCTAAGATTGCTCCCCCAAAATTCCCAAAATTTTCCCACTAGAAGAATCCTCTCAAAAAGGCTCAAAAGCCTTGAGAGGGGCTCCAAAAGGAGCCTTAAGGAAGAGAGAAAGGAAGGAATTGGAAGGATGATTGATGAGAAATGAGGCACCCAAGGGGTGCCTTTTATAGGCCTGGAATAGGGGTAGCGTCGCGACGCTGCTGCGCACGCGGCTTGGGCAACAAGAAAGGGCAGCGTCTTGCTAAGAGTCTCGATGTTGTCCAGATTTCCAGAATTTTCAGCTTCCTTTTTGGGCTGATTTTTGGGCCTTCTTCTTTATTTCCCTTGGTCTTTTCTTCATGGATGTCTTCTTTGGGCTTCCAAATGCTTCAAACTTTGATTTGGGCTATAATTACTTCAATTATGGCTATTTTTCTCCCAAAATCATCATTTATGCTCCTAAAGACAAAATAGCAAAATTCATTAAATATTTTCATTAAAAACACGATTAAAGCACTAAAAAGCTTAATAAATTGAGACTAAAATAGCGACATTTCTGCTCGCTATCATGCCTGAAAGGTAATAGTCCTTTCTTGGAATTTTGCATTTTATATCTAACCAACAATTTGTCGATATAAGACGCTTGAGACAGGGCTAGCGTTTTGTTCTTTCGGTTTCGAACAATTTGGATTCCTAGAACAAATTGTGCCTCACCCAAATCTTTCATTTGGAATTGAGTTGCTAGCCATAGTTTAATGTCAGTTAGATAACCTACATCATTCCCGATGAGTAGGATATCATCCACATACAGTACTAAGAAAGCCATAGAGCTGTTGATGATCCTTTTGTAAACACAAGGCTCATCAACGTTTTGTTCAAAGCCATAAGATTTGATCACAGTATCAAATCTCATATTCCATGATCTAGATGCTTGTTTTAATCCATAAATGGATCGTTTAAGCTTGCAAACTTTTTGCTCTTGATCCTAAGCTATGAACCCCTCTGGCTGAGACATGTAGATACTTTCTTCAAGATTTCCGTTCAGAAAGGCAGTCTTGACATCCATTTGCCATATTTCATAATCGTAAAACGTGGCAATGGATAAAAGTATCCGGATGGACTTTAACATGGCAACAGGGGAGAAGGTTTCTTCATAGTCAATCCCCTCCCGCTGGGTAAAACCCTTTGCCACAAGTCGTGCCTTAAAGGTCTGTACCTTTCCAGCAGCGTCTCGTTTTCTCTTGTAGATCCATTTGCACCCTATGGGTCTAACCCCTTCAGGTTGATCTACAAGATCCCATACTGAATTAAAATGCATGGACTCGATCTCTAAATCCATGGCTTTAATCCACTCGTTCTTGTCAACGTCATCCATTGCCTATTTAAAGGTTAATGGATCCTCGATCCCGTCATCAGGTATGACGACTGGAGTTTCAGTTAAACCCAAATAGCGATCAGACTGTCTAACAACCCTCCCACTACGTCGAGGTCCTCTTATTTCTTGAGAAGGACGTGATTGACTCGAGGTGCCAGTATCATCAACAACTCTTGTTGATGTTTCTGTAGCTTCGTTAGATAGTTCACTTAAAACGACTTTACTACGTGGCTTGTGATCTCTGAGGTGGTCTTCTTCTAGGAATGTAGCATTTGTCGATACAAGTACTTTATTTTCCTCTAGATCGAAGAAGTATCCACCTCTCGTTTCTTTGGGATAGCCTATAAATAGGCAAAATCTAGAACGAGGCTCCAATTTCTTTGGGTTTGCTTCTAGCACGTATGCAGGACATCCCCAAATTCTGAAATGTCGTAAACTAGCTTTACAACCTTTCCAGAGCTCAAATGGTGTTTCAGAAACACTCTTTGAGGGAACTACGTTCAAGATATAAACTACAGTCTCTACTGCAGAACCCCAAAACGAGTTAGGCAACTGAGCATAACTCATCATCGAACGAACCATGTCCAACAAGGTTCTGTTTCTCCTTTCTGATACACCGTTTTGCTGAGGTGTACCAGGGGCTGAGAGTTGGGACGTAATTTCATGCTCTATCAAATAGTCTTGAAAACTTAAGTCCGTATACTCTCCACCTCGATCGGATCGAAGTGTTTTTATCGTCTTACCTAATAGGTTCTCAACCTCGGCCTTATACTCCTTGAACTTTTCAAAAGTTTCGGACTTATGATGTATCAGGTAGAGATAGCCATACCTCGAATAATCATCAATGAAACTGATGAAATATTCGTACCCTCCTCGAGCTCTAATGTTCATTGGTCCACAGAGGTCCGAATGAATGAGCTCTAAGGGCTCTTTGGCACGATAACCTTTTCTGGTAAAAGGTCGTTTTGTCATCTTGCCCTCAAGGCATGATTAACAAGGAGGCAACGAGTCATCTTCTAACTTGTTTAGAAGTCCACTCTTGACCAATCTCCCAATTCTATTGAGGTTGATATGGCCTAACCTCAAGTGTCAGAGATAGGTATCTTGAGAAACTCTTCGCTTTTTAAGTTGAGTCTCAGCGGTTTTAAACATCTCGTGATTTAAAATAGCTTTAGACTCAATTGGTCTCAAAACATATAATTTATTCTTCAAGTTTGCAGAGCAAACATCAATACCTCTTTTAGTTATGAACGCTTCATTAACAGAAAAAGAAATTGAGTAACCTTGTTCTAATAAACAAGATAAAGAAATCAAATTTCTTTTAATCTTCGGAACTATGTACACATTATCTAATATCATGTAGCGTTCCTTGGTGAAGAATAATTTTATGTCTCCCACTGCAATAGCCGAGATGACTTCTCCTGTTCCAACTTTAAGAGTCATCTCTCCAGCTATTAGCTGTTGCCAGGAACTCATTCCTTGAAATGAAGAACATACGTGATTAGTGGCACCTAAATCGAGTATCCAGGCAGAATCTTCGTTTTCCACTAAACACGTTTCCAAGACTAATAAATCACATTTAGAGTCGTGGATCATGTTTTTCTTGGCTACGCAGTTAGTTTGAGGACATTCCTCAGTTGAGACCAAACCTAAATTCTTTGCCACGTGTTTAGCGTTTAAGCAAGTATTCTTAGTCGAATGTACTAAACCGTTTAATTTGGCATTTGACAAAGCACATACGTTTTTCGACATATTGCTGAAACAAACAAATTAATCTCTATTAGAAACATGTACTAAACCCATTAATCACATTTATCCAATCAGATTTAGCAAAAGCAATCATCGACCCATATATACAATTGATTTATTTTGCAACGATACTTCAGGGGTTTAGAATAACCGCTACCGTAGGGCAGTCAGCTACTCCTCCTCTGAATCGAGACAATCTCGACCAAATACTATTCCCAGAATAACTCTTACTCCAATAGTTATTAGCTAACGTTAATTTGGTCAAGACCATCTTGTAAGTGTCACCCATCATTTTCAGATTGCAGAGGGCGACCCCAACAATGCCACCGTAGGGAAGAGCTAATGTTAGGAATGGCCCTAGGAAACCCTATCCATTTCTGGAGTTTGCGTTGTTCCGAATCCCATGCGCAAGCCCTCCGTAGGGTGATCGCTCCCAGGGCGACTCGCAGGCAGCGCATAGGAATCTCACGGTGCAACCTAATGATGGAGACCGCAGGATACGTTTGACACGTTTCCTTCTCCCACTTACTATGAACACTTTCCCCATTCACCTTGATATTAACCCATGCAAACACCATCCGTAGGGGGACGCTCCCAGGGCGCCTCGAGGCCAAGCATGGATCTCACGGTGTGAACTCAGGGGGACGTGAGAGTAGAAACTTAATATGAATATTTCGTTTCTATACTTTTCCTCCCACTAAAGTGCGTAAAGTTTTAGGGTCTATTACTTAGGTAAATTCCGGCTAAATGAATCTATCTAAGTCTATGCCTTATTAAACAAGGTCTTTACACTAAATGTCTAGGTGAATTAAACTCTTTTAATAACCTAGTGACATTGCATGCTAGTAAGACTTTGGTTAATTCAACTCAGGTTCCGAACCATTTGCCGGGAGAGTTCCCTTATAACCAAGGTCTTATGTCCTACTTACTCAAATTTTAAAACTATTTTAAAAAAAACTAAGTAAGACATATTTCTAATCCTATTAGAAAAGGCGACCTTAGATCTATTTCATTTTAAACCATTTAAAGAATGATAAGATCCTAAGATCCTATGTTAGCATGCAACTCTTTGTTATAGGTTTTATGGATTGTATTCATTAACTATTATAACTCTTATAACTTTTAATGAATTAACCCTATAACATGCTTTCTAAGGGTGTTTAAAAGCATATAACAATCAATCATTCAAGTTATAAGAAAAGCACCATTTAGAAACAACCTATGTCTAGGTTTGTATAACGCTTTATACTACGATGTCTAGGTGATAACACTTTAAAACCTCACATCGCTCACGCATGCTCATAAAACTCGAGTTAAGTTAACTCAAGAACCGACTCGATGCCCAGGTAGGAGGTGTTCCGTAAACCGTCAACTTAAATACCTCCAGCCTTAGACAACATCTTGTCGGGTGAGTTCTCTCGTAACCATTGTTTTACAAGATATCGACCTAAACTATGCAAGTTGATCGAATCGTTGAAGGTTCATTAACCTAAGTGAGCATGCACTTAATCTTGTTATAGATTTTAGATTTCTATCTCTTTTTATAACAATTATAAAAACAATCCATAACAAGCCTAATTTGAGAATAACACTTATAATCAAACTAATGAAATCTCATGCTTCATGCTTGGTTAATTTTATCAATTAATAATTATAACTATTATAAGAATAATCAATTTTAATTAACCATTCAAGCATGAATCTCCCTAAATTAATACAACACTTATATTAATTAAACATGAAATTTCCCTCATGCATTTGAATTAATCAATAACACTTATTAAAATTAAACAAATGCATGAACATGCTTTCCTATGGTGGGGTTTTAAAACTATATGGCATGCTCATAATGCACATACATCCATTTAATTAAATCATACATTCACAATGCATAAAGTAATTAAATCAAGCTAAAATGGAATAGTTTGGCAATTTTTAAAAAAACACAAGCAATTTCACTAATTATTACAATAATAATTAATAAATAAACTTGCAACACGCCCGAGCTTCACGAACCATCCTGAACCGCTCATCCAAGCAATGAACCGACCATGCAATGAGTGAAATGAGGCTGCGAAAGACCAAGCCGGACCAAAAGGCAGCAGCTGAACCGGAATGAAAAAAAACTGCTCCTCAAATTAAAAAACAGCTTGCTGGAATTTTCATTTTCTGCTGCGTCTTCTCCGGTTTTTCTTCAATTTTACAGCCTATATGGACTCTAATGACTCTATAAAAATTACAGACTATAGTACACACATTAACGCTCTTACATATCCAAGCAATTAAAATTTCATGAAGGTTTGAATGCTCAAAAAATTGCCAAACCAGAACACTTCCATTTTAGCACACAGAAAATTCAATTTCAAAATGGTACCCACCAAAGCAAAATTAAAATGAATTAAGTGCTCTAATCATGCTCTGATACCAATTGAAGGTGTACATATTACACATGCGGAAGCAATTGAAGATCGAAAGCACTTAAGACATTCAATTTTACTCCTAAAGCATGCATGTTCTAGAAAAGACAGAATAGAGAGTTTAGAAAACACCAACCTTTGTAGCTCACTTATGTTGAACTCCTTGTGGTGTTTGCCTCTCCTATGCTCCTTGGACAACCTCTAGAGTCTTCCCCACTATACTCCGGGCAAAGAACGACTTGTGGGAGTCTATATAAGATAGGGAATGGGAAGGGAATGCTTGAAGCATCAAACAATGGAGAAGAATGAGAGATGAGAGAACTTTGAGTCCAAATTCCAGCAGCATAACATTAAGGAAATGGCTCTCTTGTGTTTGAATATGATTCAAACTCCTTTTAAAGACATTCTCCATGCAAAGCCAAGCCTCAAGACACAGGACACATGGTGTATTTGCAAGCTCAAGTGGATTCTAGGTGTACATTACACAAGACATGCAACAATGCATGAGTGAGTTGTCTTTCCACTTTGAATGATCATGCATTAAGTGGATTTCCAACTAAATCCACTAAATTCAAATTGAAATCAAATTTCAAGCTTGCAAATTACCCCCAATTTCAATTCTAAATTGAAATTGATTGCTTGGTAATTAATTTGAAAATTTTCAAATTAATTTTGATATGATTAATCTAATTAATCTTTGTTATCTTGTGCAATTCCATATATATGATTCCTAATACATATATATAGTATTCAAAACACTTTTAAATACTTCATCTCTCATTTTCTAATTTAATTCATAATTAAATTATTGTGTCAAACACAATTTACGATAATACCCTTTTTCCCGATTTTGAACGATTCAAAGCTTCCTATCTTTTGTTCTAGGCTTAATTCCGTCTTTTGTTCTAGGCTTAATTCCGATATGAGCTAGTAGGGGGATCTAATGGACCTATAGATCATGGGCTCCAACGATTCGAGGCTAGCCGACTAATCTCATTGTCCAAGCTAGCCAACATTCGTTAACTATCGGGACACTCCACTATAGCCCGATAGTTGCACTCCCCTCACTATAGATATATTTCCGTCCACTTGATTTAACCATGATTAGTAAGTCCATCCTTCACAGGTTGTTCGTAGCTATAGCTAGATCAATAAGCCGTTTTACCCCTATAGTACTTCTAGTTCCTTAAGTCCCACTGATCCTCTAATGAACAATTGGTTTATGGTCCAACCAATAAACCGAGTCCCTCTCGGGCCAATGAGAGGGCGGGATCCCTTTGTTCAAGCCCCGGAGTCAGCACTTAAGGGAACAACCTCTCTACTATCCCTTATTCGGGTAGGAGTGAATTCCTTCTTGCACGACTATGTCCCCAACTATATACCCGTTCCTATCCCTGAAATGGGAGGCTTATTGAGTCGGCGATACTGAGCCACTCTCACCTATGCAGATCTAAGGATAAACCCGAATAAACAGGAGTTCATAGTTAGCTCAGGATTAAGATCGAGTTACCTAGGTCATCACATGAAATAGTTAGTCTCGTCAGTAAACGGTGTTATAAAGCGAGAGCGACTTATTTCTCGGTCCTGGTCTTATGCAAACTCATTGCATAGGACACCCCCACTCGCATGTCTCTACATGGACGATTTAGGATCACATCGTCTATACCATCTATAAAGTGGGTCGCGTCTCATAGTGTCTCCAGAATAAGGTACCCAACCTTATTCCTATACTATAGACCGTTTTGGCTATTACTCAAGCTTGATCCACTTTTATGTCTCTACATAAAGCTCAAGTGTTCATCCTATAGCCATGGATCTTAGTTTATTGGATTTGGGTTATATATGTGCAATTTAATTTATTCAGTAATGACTTTTACTGAATCAATCTCGATAACACCTTTATCGAATAAGTATATAATTCGTTTAACATTCATTATCTACGAGTTTTAGGGCACCAATCCCAACAATCTCCCACTTGAACTAAAACTCTAGTTTAGTGGGATGTACTATAATCTATAACAGCAGTGGATGAATAAATACTTGTATTAATAACGGAGTAAAAATACAATAAACTAGGGCATCTAAATACCCAGTATACTAAGGTATCGATATACCGGTTACAATTCTCCCACTTGACCTAGATTATTTCTCGTACATATCTCGCAGACCTAGACCTTCTAGACCTTTTAGGTTGTTACTTGGACACTGATCCCCGTATGTCCCCACATACTAGTCCAAGTTTCATTTAAACAACCTTGGATCTTAGTTTATTGGATTTAGGGTTTATTAATGCAAACTCAATTATTCAATAACCAAACTACTGAATCACTCAAATAACACTTTATTGAGATTGATTAATTTGTTTCATTTATTATCTACGAGTTTTAAGGCATAAAGCCCAACAATAATCTCATTAGAATGCATGAATCCTACACATCATGCCACTAGACCATGCTTCATGCCCAAAAACCATGCACCTAACGTTGTTTGTCTCGTATATGAAGCATGTCATTTGTGATTGAAAAGCATGATGCTTGTTTGTATGTTGTATGTTTTTTTTATAGCTCTTCAGGTGTGAGTCGCTTACTCAGTACCGTGGTTTGTACTGAACCACCACCATACTTTGTAGGTAATGAGACCATATCTAGACTTGGTGATGAAGAAGGAGACGTGACGAAAGAAAGACCATAGCTAGTTGATAACACCTTAATTAGTGCTATTTTATTACCACTAATCTAAACTTGTTAGGGTCTTTTTTATGTTTTAATTGTTTGTTTTGTAGAGTTTCGAACGCTAGTGGTCTCAGGAGCAAATTGTACAAATTGGCACTAACTCGATAAAATTAAAAAGTTTTTTAGCTTGCTGGAGTCCATGAGATGATGCTGAAGTGAAAAGACAAAAACACAATGTCTAAACCCCGAGAGCAATGTCAAGGTGTTAAAATGATGAAGTTTCAAGTGAAGAATCCTGAGAGGCTAGCGTTGAGACACTACCACAGAAGCGTCTTGATAGGACTAATTTGTTAAACACTTATCTACTCCCAATTTGCTTATCTTTATTGAATTCCTTGCGAAAATGCTTTAAAATGAGTATAATATGTGCATAGGACCTTGACAAAGGTTCGAAGCCAATTCGAGGCTAAATCGGAGCTTAAAATGACCAAAATACCCCTGACTCGTAGCGTAGTGTCTCAACCCTTGAAATCAACGTCTCAACGCTTTGCAGATGAAGATTTAGTGCCAAAAACCCGAAGATAGAGCGTCTAGACGTTCACTTATAGTGTCTCGACGTTGAATGTTTTCACGCGTAGAGAATTTGAAACCAGAAGGCCAAAGCGTCGTGATGCTGCCTTAGAGCGTCTCGACGCTACAACTGCACTTTAAATTTGTTCTTTTTGTTTCTAGGTCCTCCAACTTCATTTTTAGTTATTCTTTCGCCGTTCTTCTTGTTTTTCTCTCTATTTTTCATTCATTCTTAGTTTAGGTTAGTTTGAGGATGGCTAATCAAGCCTTGGAGCTTAGCTTCGACATCTCCATGATGGGTTAAACATAGATCGCAGTGATTGGGACTCTACGATGTATGTTTGGTAGTATTCTTAAGATTTTGTACTTAATTTCCATTGATTCTAATGCTATTGATGTTTTATTGAATCTCATGTATATTATTATTAGAATTGATAGAGTAATCTGACAAATTGAGAGCTGAGGATTGTGACAAGTGAAAGACAAGTATTCTCTCCCTTGCATTGGTGACGTTTGGACTAGCTTCAGTTAACAGAGGTCTTCACAAATGAGATTTTGATCAAGCTACTATCAGCAAGGGTCAAGGAAGTTGGCGAAGATTGCTTTCAAAATCAAGTGTGGACATTGCAAGCTTACGGTGATGTATTTGGACTTACTAATGCCCCTACAGCTTGTGTGGACTTCGTGAACCAAGTCTTCAAGATCTTTTTATACTTGTTCGGGATAACATTATTTGGTGATTTATTGGTCTATACAGAGACTAAGAAGGCTCATAAGGGAGCATCTCGATCGAGTTGTAGCAGATTTTAGAGGTGGCAAGTTTTACTTGAAGTTGTTAATAGCTGAATGTTGGTCAATTAAGGCTGCTTTCTCGAACATTTGGGGTACTAAGGATAGTGTCGCGGTGGACCCCGCAAGATAGGAGCAAATTGCAATGGGTCTTGACCCAGTTTAGTGACTTGGATTCACAATTGTCTTGGATTGACAAGTACTTTTGGAAGTTTGAGTTTGTTTAGAATTTTGCCAGTTGGGTAGCATCATGGACTCGATTGAATTGCAAGATTCAATAATACCTTTATCACTGGAAGCGAAGTTTGAGAGAAGAGCTCTAGAAGTTAAAGGAACAATATAGTCTCGGTGTTAAATGTTCCTGATGGTACAAGTGGTTAGTAGTCGATAATGACGCTTCAAGAAAAAGGACAAGGTTGGAAACTTACGACTCGCAGTTGAAATATTAGCTTTAGATATCTAAAGGCACTTACTTATGGAGAATTTATCCAAACTCATAAGTCACAAGAGTTTGAAGTATTTTTTTTGGGCAAAAAGAACTCAACTTAGAATAAAAGGAAGTTCTGGAAATTGGTTGAGGATTATGGTTGTGAAATCAATTTTCATCGTGGCAAGGCAATTGTGGTAGGAATTTAGCAAAAGGACAAGTATTACATTCTTCTTACCATTTGGTGAGTTCGTTCCTAAGAGAGTTGATTATTCAAAAATTGAGTAGGAAGTGGAAGATTTTTCAGCATCGTTGGCTCAATTTTAATGGGTTTAAGTTTGAAAGAGTGGATTAGCAGATGACCAACATGAGGATCTAGAATTGTTTGAATGGCTGTTGGGCTATCTTTTAAGACAAGAGTTGATAGAAGATGCGTGTAACACAACTTTTGGTGTATCCTAGCAGCTTTGAGATGTACAAGGACCTCGAGAAGCAATATTGATAGCAAAATATGAAGAGAGAAATTGCTTAGTCGATCCATACTTTTGTTCCTACCAAGTGTAGGTTTGGTAAAGTTGGTTAACCAAGCTATCCAAAGGATCAGGACGAGGACGTAAGTTGCTAGTGAAGGTGGATAAACTTTGAAGATGGCAAGTGCAATGATCTAGTTTTGACATCCACGACTTGTGTCCTCTCGATAAGGATTAATGAAAGGAATTCTGCATGTTGTGGTAAATGGATAACTTAGTCCAAGTATATTGGCTATTTGGGACAATTGAGCACATTGGTCTACCTGTGCATAAGTTATCTTGGCTATAAGCATTGTCTGCAACAAACCATGCTTCATATGTCGTTGGGAAGTGCACCAATGATCCTTCATGTGTGTTGAATCCAAAACTCTGACAGTTTAGTGGAAGTTGTTTTGCAAGCATATGCCATTGGTAATGAGTGTCTTGGAAAGAAAAGTTGGAGCCAAGTTTAAGTAATTAAAGTTGTTGGGCAAGCAACTTTCGAGGACGAAAGTTCTTAAGGTGGGGAGATTGTAACGCCCCACGTTTCAGAATTAAACCTTTTTGGAGTAATCGAGCCTATTCATTCAAGTTCTAATTTGAAAAATTATACAAGTTCATTTAGTTCCAAAATCGATGATTTAAATCTCGATAGGTTAGGAATTAAGTTTTGCGTCGTATCTCTAATTTTCTTTAGAAATCCAAATCGTTTCCTTTTATTTAGCATTACCCAATTATTCACAATTTTAATTGGGTATAAAATTGGGATAAGAGATTTAATGTGGAATTCATAAATTAAGACTTCCTTTATTATTTCTTTGGATATTCATTCTTAAAAGAAAAAAAAAAGGGAATCAAACCCTAGCTTCATTTTGGGTATTCGACTAAGAACAAAACTCTTTCTACGGCTTAGAGAAAATTAATTTAATGCAATCTATGATAAAGAAAATTAACTGCAAGAATTAAATAGGAGAGGGTTAGAGAAAATTGACACCGAAAATATATAGTGGTTTGACAACGCCTACTCCACTCCCCAAGCTCCTCTTGTGTATTCGACTAAGAACAGGACTCTTTCTACGACTTAGAGTCCAACCAGTACACTATTCTTTTTCCGGGAGCAAGAACAAACTCAATCATTTCCACGGTTTAGGGTCAAACCGTTACAACCGCTCCTTTTCGGGCTCAAGAGCAACCCTTACAAGATTTGAAAATTTTAAGAACAAGATTACAAACTCTCTCAAAGAGTGGATATAAAAATTTTCGCTCACAACTTTGTAAGAAAAATTCTTACAAATTAATGCCCTCAAATGGCTAAAAAAAATAAAATTGAATAGCTCAAGAATCTCTCAAAATAAGACTCTCACAATAAATTTAAAGCAACATCGAAGAATTGAGGAGCAGAAACATGTAGAAATTGGAGAGAATTTAGAGAGAAGAATTGTTGTTTGATTTTGTGATAAAATGGGGTATAAATATGAAGGAGTTGAAGTTAAAAGAAATTTGAAATTGAGTTTAATTTGGGCCATTGTATTGAAGTTAAAGAAAAATAAAGGGTGGAGATTAAAAGAAATTAATAATAATAATAATAATATAAAATAAATAAATAAATAAATAAATAAATATTTTAAAAAAAATTTCCAGCCCCTCAACATTTTTAATGCAATGACTTTTTTTTTTTTCAAATAGTCGTTTCTCACAAGAATTTTTTTAAATAAAAATAATATATAAATATATATTTAACTAACCAAAAGGTCCATGTGTTGCTCTCCTATTGATCCACGTGTCAGCTTCGGATTGGTCCATTGATGTTGACTCAGTCGCCACATCATCGCCACGGGTGTTTTTCGTTAAAACTTGTTTGGACTATAACTTCTTCGTTTTAGCTCCAATTTGAGTGATTCAAGAGGCGTTGAAATCGTTGTTCCGAGCTCTACGCTATGGTCACATTGAAATACTAAAATTTTCAGTAATTAAAAATTTGGTTTGTTATCATCAAAACATTGATTAATGAATTAATTAAAATTAATTAATTTTAGATTAAAGGCCAAAAAGCCAACATCGACGCTACCACGATTTTCGCCCACAAATTGACCCAGCTACTCAGAGCGTCGAGACACTCTCTTATGGTGTCTTGACGCCCCGAATATTCCTATAAATAGTAGCTCGATTTTTATCCGTCGTTAGGTTAGATTTCAGTGTTGTTTTCATTTCTCAACTTGTTCTCTTCTGTTCTTTTAGTTCCCTTAGTTCTAAGCTTGTTTAAGATGATTTCTTTTGATATTTTTGCTATGTATTCATTGATTATAGTAACTTAAACTATGTTGCATTGGATTTCAGGATGTAATTGAATTACTTATACTTGTTTCAGTTGATGTTTCATTATAGATTTTGCTGAATTTCCATGTTCATTTATGTATTCCTGTTTGAACCATCGTTTTCAAATGCTTTCTTAAGTGATTTATCAATTATTAGAGATAGTCAATGAATCATGTCCTTTGTATCTTTCTATATGCATGAATTTGTATAGCTTGCTTGATAGAACCTAGGATGCATAAAAAAATTATTTAATTGATTTAAGGATTTATTTTCTTAATTCAATTGAGTAATTCTGAACCCTTGGACGTAATGTGATTAATTCGGTAGCTAATCACACAGGTTAACAGAGTATTTATTCGGTTAATTAGAATTAGATTTGTGGGTTAGTAGTCTTGTGCGTGAGGGGTAACGGGCGCCAATATTATATTAATTGGTTAATTAATCATGCGAGCTAACAGGTTAATTAAACGATTAGCACATGTTAGGAGGACGCATAATCCAAATAGCCAAGAAGCATACTAGGTGCATAGAAATTCAGTAAAATTAATCTTTAGAACAATCAGGGAAACTGAATAATTAAGCAATTCAGTGAACCCCCTAATCAAACGATCCTTCGCTTGATTATTTTCATCTTTGTTTTTCTTGTTCATTGCAATTTTACTTTACTGGCATATTTATTTTTCTTGTCGGTTTATTTACTTTTTGTGACAAACCCCTTCAAAACCCCCCCTTTTTTTGACTCTCATAAGAACCCAATCTTGGATAGAAAGTTCCCTTCCCAGTGGACGACCCAACCGCTACTACTACAAAGTAGCTCGGTAGTAGGTTTATAAATTTTATTTTGTATCGAGGATTCGACAAACCCGACCAATCACTAGTTTGTTTTGTAGATTCGTTTTTGTTCATTTTTTTACTTGTTACTGGTTCTTAGGAGTTAGGTTGTGGTATAGATGTTATTGATATCCTTGAGTTTGTTGATTGAGCGGAGGTTGGTGATAAGTGTAGTATTAGGAGTTAAAAGTCTTTCTTTATGAGTGTGGTTAACTTTCTTGATAACGAGGCCTGACTCGAACTTGTATTCTGTTGTGTTGAGTTTGTGTATTTCTGGTTGTGGTAGGGTGAGGTTGACTGTTTGGTTGACCTGTCTTATATGAGTGTGTATGTTACTATCTTATCAAGTTGATAAATCTTTTGTTAGCCTGTGGTTATGTGACAGCGAGCATAACGAGCTATTTTTTTCGGTTATTTTAGTTAGTCTTTGACCACTATTTGGCCATTTTTATGCACTTTAATGTTTGTTTTGCAGGAAATTGAGTTTTGACATAAAATTGAGAATATGGAATTATTCGGGTGCTCGAGACCTAAAGAAAAGGAAAAGAAATGAATAAGGGAAGAAATTAAGGCTTATCAAAATATGAAAACCCAAGAGGTAACGTTGAGACGCTGCCTTCTTGGTGTCTCGACGCTACATAATTTCCAAAACAGATTATGGTGGTAAAGAGGACAGCATCTAGCGTCCCGACGCTGTCAAGATTTTTTCTATAAATACATCTTTATCTTGCACGACCAAAGGGAGTTGAATTTGGAAATTTTTAGATCTAAAATCGATTGGAGACCTTCTGTGGGAGCTGAAGCAAGGCAAATGAGTGGGAATTATGCAAGAATGTGTGAAGATCATGACGGGGACGTGCAATTTTCGACGAAATTGAGTTTTTCCTTATCTTTACCTTATCTCTAGTTAGTTTTATGGATTTTTCATATCTAGCTTATATCGTTGTAGCCACGTATTTTGTCCGGGTATTAATTGATTAATTATTAATTATTGATATTAATTATTAATTATTAATATTAATATTAATTATTAATATTATGCATGTGTAATTGAATTATTGTATTTGATTAATTTAAGATTGGGCATCTTTAACCCTTGTTATTGTCTTGCCCATTTGACTTTTAGTTAGAGGAACCAATTTGGTTAGGTTCCAGTTATTGATTGATAAAAGTGGTAGGGATTTGAATTTTTGGTTGATGAACCAAGTTCAGTCTTCTTTTTTTGTGAAAGTTCATTTTGCAGCATGGATTTCAAATTTCAGCCTTTGTTCAACAAGACTAGGGCCTAAAAGGAGTAATAAGTAGGTCTTTAAAACCCTCATTCTTGTTCCAACTAAAACATTACATTCTGCCATCCAAAGAAAAAGAAAACCCTAGAGTAGCAAACTTCATACAAGACCCTAGAGCACATCCAATATTCTACACACACAGAGCCTCACCACGAAAAAACCAGAACACAAAAAAAGCCAAAACTACGTTGGAGGTTGCACTTGGTAGGGATTTTGTCCCAAGGATCCGCATCTCAATCAACAAGTTGGCTTAGTGTTCTTACCTTTTTTTTTTCTTCTTCAAACCCCCTGAAAAAAAGAGATAGAATAAGGTATTAGAGTTCATTTTTTATTATTGTTATTTCTTTTCCCTTTTCATTTACTCGTTATTATGAAGTTCTAGCATGTTTGAAGTTTGTTTCTGTCCATTTTACATTTTGTTCGTTTATGGTTTATTTTTGAGTTTTTTTTTTCTAAGCTTTTTTTTTCTGTTTTTATTTTATTTTATTTATTTAATAAGAGAAAAAAAGCTAAAAAAAAGAGGGTAAAGAATAGAGTATACTTACCTTAGTTGAACGTTGTATCTCGTCTAGAATAGCAGCATGTTGTGAGAGAGGCTGAGTTTATCAAGCAAAAGAATAGAGGAAGAAGGAGCTAAAAAAAAAGGGAGGCGAGTAAAAATGCGTGTAAGAAAAAAAAAGGGGTAGAGAATAGAGTGTACATACCTTATTTAAAAAAATAGCAGCAATGCAATGGTGGTGAGAGAGATTAGTTGAAGAAGAATAAATGAGCAACAAAGAAATGAGTTGGGATTGGTAGGAGAAGAGAGAAGATGAGGGGCTGAGGGGTTAAAACAAAAAAATGATTTTAAGTTGCATGGCTGTATTTCAAGTTTCATTTTAACATTTTTATTTTTATTTTTATTTTTATTATTATTATTATTATTATTATCATTATCATTATTAATGAGTGATGAGAGTTGTCACTTTTCTTTTATGTATTTATTTATTTTTATCAATGTTAAATAAAAATCTTGGGATGGGTGGCTGATTAGCCACCCATCAGCTATTTTCAAACTTCCTGTCAGCGTGTTGTCTCGTCAATGGCTGCACTGACGACCTTTTTTTTTATAATTATTATTTTATTTCGTTGTTAATATTATTATTATAATATATATATTACATGTGTTCAACACACATGCTTAGTTAAGTTTTTTTTTCTTTCTTTTCTTGTATCTTTTATGTTTTCTTTTGGTTTTTGTTGTTTCATTCTTTTGTTTAATTACTTCATTTTGCTTAGCTTAATAGGTTAATCTTTTTACTTGTGTGACTATTAATTCAGCTTTACACTTCATTATTATCCTTTTATCTTAATTTTTCAATAATTATGTGGTTGAATTTGAGTTATTATTTTATTTACTATGTTAGTAATTTGACATATTTTTTGATTAGAAATATCCGACGACGGAATCTAGAAATATTTGGGAGTTCGATTTTCTTGTTTTCCCGA
The DNA here is from genome assembly GCA_036850905.1 of Luffa acutangula. Classification (NCBI taxonomy): domain Eukaryota; kingdom Viridiplantae; phylum Streptophyta; class Magnoliopsida; order Cucurbitales; family Cucurbitaceae; genus Luffa; species Luffa acutangula. Next base: position 23,705,935 of record CM072093.1, read on the forward strand.
GGTGAGGAGTCGATTCTTTGGGAGTACGAAGTCGATTCCCATATGTTTTTTTTTTCTTAAATTTTATCATAATTGAATATTTATTTTGCTAGTTTGTTCATTGCTTAACTATTATGTTATTTTTGTTGGGTTTTATGCCCTAAAACTCGTAGATAGTGAATGTAACCGTTGACCGGATATTAATGAAATAATATTGATATATTTTTCCATTAATTGTTATTAGTTATTTTATGTTTGTCTTTGCCTAATAATAACCCTAATCAAATAAACTAGACATCCAAGGCTGTAATATGAGTCTTGAACTATATGTAGCGACATATGGGATCATTGTTCAAGAAACAGCCTAAAGGGTCTATAGTATAGGGATAAGACTGGGTGCCTTATCCTGGTGACACTATGGATACGACCCACTTTGTATTTGATACAAACGCTGCGATCCAACGCGTTCGTGTAGGAGACATGCGAGTGGGGGTATCCTATGCAATGAGTTTGCATAAGACCGGACCGCGAAATAGTAATCACTAGTTATAACACCGTTAACTAGTTGGTTTTCTATTTTCACTAGGACGACCTAGACAACTTAGTCTTAATCCTGAGTTGATTATGGACTCCTGCTCATGAGAGATTGTCCTTTGATTTGTATGGGTGAGAGTGGCCAATACGCCGACTCAATAAGCCTACCACTTTGGGGACAAGATCGAATGGGGAGCTGGGAACATAATCGTACAAGATGGAATTCACTCCTTCCCGACTTTAGGGAAGCAGATGAGTGTTCCCTTAAGTGGTTACTCCGAGTCTTGAACAAAGGGCCCTACCCTCTCAATGGCACGAGAGGGTTTTCTGTTTGATGGTTGGACCATAAACAGATTGTTCATTAGAGGAGAATTGGTACTTAAGGAAATAGAGGTGACCCAGGGGTAAAACGGTAATTTGACCCAGCTGGTGTTACGGACACTCGTGAAGGACTAACTAGTCGATATTGGTCTAAGTTCCGTGGACACAGAAAATATGTCTGCAGTGAGAAGAGTGCAACTGTGAGTCTATAGTGGAATGTACACACAGTTAACGAATATTGATTATTGTGGTTAATGAGTTTAACCAATTAATCTCACATCGTTGGAGCTTCTGATATGCAGGTCCATAAGGTCCCACTGGTAGCTCGTAAAGTAATTTGAGGCAACTAAGTAATTAAATGTAAATTGAAAATGTTCAATTTACTAAGGGAAATGAATATAATATATATTGATATATTATTATGAGAGAAATTAATATTTGAAGAAGTTCAAATATAAATTTATGGAAGATTGAAAGAATTAATTAATTTAAGTCCTAAAAGTGTTTGGGCAAAATTAATTAATTCAAGGCCGGAAATTAAATATGTGATATTTAATTGGTGGTTAATTAATTAAAGAATTCATTAACCATGAATTAATCAATTATGTAAAATAATTAATCACTTAAGGAAGTGATTAATCATTTATGGGAATGATCTAATTACTTATGGAAGAAATTAGTCATTTATGGAAAAGATTAATCAATTTGGGAATTGATTGATCATGATTGATTAATTAAGGAATAAAGATTGAATCAATTTTGGAAAAGATTGATTTAATTGAATATTTTATTCATGGCCTCTCTTCTATAAATAGAACACTAGACCTAATTGGTCATGACACTTGACACTCTTGAAAGACAAGACCTAGAATTCTCTCTAGCCTCCCTCTTAGAGAAAGACTCCCACAAGTCTTTGGCCTCCTAGACTTAGAGACATACCGGTGTAACCTCTGTGGTTGTTGTGTCATTCAAAGAAGAAAATCCAGCGATCAAGAGGCGATAAGGCTGCTGCGTTTTCGTTCGTTGGAGCGTCGTTGGCGAAGAACGGTCAAGTCTACAACGGAGGTTTGTAACGGTTCTTCCTCTTTTCGTTAGAAAAGTTTTTTTTAAAAATAAATTTAGATTTATTCTAGCATGTTTAAACCGTTTTACAGCGACTTTAAAGTTAGTTTAAAGCTTTGTTTGAGTTATCGTAACGGTATTTTAATGTTAATTAATATACGGCGTAAGGTCCAATCGATGCGCTTCCGCTGCGTGGGGACTTTTATTCCCTTCAATTTTATCATGTATTGAATTTGGATTTTTTGTCCATTGTGTTTGTGTATATTAAATTATTATTATTATTATTGTTGTTATTGTTGTTATTATTATCGTTGTTATTATTATCATTATTATTATTATTATTTTCAATGTCTTGATTTCTCAATCGTTTTAACTTTTCTTTCATCTATTTTAAACTTATTCCAAAAATCTTATTTTTCTAATTTCTTAATGCTTTTACTCTTGTTCACACGTAACTTCAAAGATGGAGACACGTGGAATAAATAATATATTTATATTGATGTAATATGCGTGTGGGTGTACAATCTCTAACTTTAATCCTCTGATTCTCTCTCTTCTGTGTGAATGTGTTTCACTCGAGGGCTGGAACGCTTGATCTCGAGTCTGAAGTTTCAATGAATTCTTGGAGCTTGAAGTCTTCCAGTCTTGAAGGGTTCTTCAATCTTCAAGAAGTGTTGATGTCCTGAAGAGTCTTTGATCTTCAAGGAGTGTTGAAGTCTTGAAGGGTGTTTGGTCTTCAAGAAGTGTTCAACACTTAACTTATGAATTGCAGAGAGTCTTCGGTCTTCAGACTTGGTGGAGTCTCTTTGAATTATCTGGTTCTGCTTGAGAGCTTTGAAACTCTGAACTCTTGTCTTTGTGAGAGTTTATAATTTCTGAACCCTTGAAATGATGGAGAACCCCTCTATTTATAGAGTTCTCGCTGGATGAGCCCTGGTGACTTTTGGGCCTAACAACTTGGGCTTGGGTTTTATTGGTCTTGGGTTCAACTATTTGGTTTTGGGTATGGTTTATATTTGACCCAAAACCAGATTGACCCAAATATTTAAAAGATCGAAATTTGATCCAATTAATTATTTTCTTTAATTAACTGGTCAAATTAATTAATTTGATCAAAATGATTTATTTTTAATTAATTGATCAAATGGACATTTGGCTCTAAAAATTTATAATTGGCCAACTTTGTCTTCAAATTAAATTTGGGACACATGTCAATTTATAATTGGTCCCAAATTTAATTATTTGTAATTTTATCATTACATTTAGATAATGATGTGACAATTTGTGATTGGACAAAATTTATCCTTCAACAAATGCCCCCTTTTCGAGATTTAGGCACAAGTTATGTGTGAGTGAATCTCGAAAAAGATATTTTGGAATAAAAATGCAAGGTATTTGTTCTTGACTTTGACTCCATTTGGTGTGTCAATTTAATCAAAATATGAATTTTGGTCAAAATTTTGATTTTTTTTTTATTTGACACACTTTTATCACCAATTAATCAAAATTTGAAGTTTGGTCAAAATTTTGATTTTTTTCTTATTTGGCAGCAAACTTTGATTTGAAGTTTTGGCAAATTTTGGTTTATACCAAAATTTTGATTTGAGGTAAAATCCTACCCAATTTTAAGGGAAAAATACACTTTTGGTCCCTGAGGTTTGGGTTAAGTGACAGTTTGGTCCCTGAGTTTTCAAACTCAACAAAAATACCCCTGAGGTTTGAGATAAGGAACATTTTGGTCCCTGCCGTCAATTTTTCTGTTAAATCTTAACAGTTGCTGACGTGGCACAATTATTTTAATAAACAAATTATTTTCTAATTTTTTTTAAAATAAAATAGTAATAAATTAAATAAAAAAATATTTTATTATTATTATTTTTATTTCTTTTTCCCTCTTTCTCTCTCCATCATCTTCCTCTTATTTTTATTTTTTTTTATTATCTTCTCTTTCCCTTCCTTCTCCCTTCCTTCTTCTTCACCACAATCACCACCACTCACCATCCACTGTTACTGTCGTCGGCCGTCAGAGACCGCCGCTCGCCGGCCGCAACTTTATTATTATTTTTTCTAGTTCTTTCTTCCTTTCTTCTTTCCTTTTTCTATCTTCATTTTTTTAAAAGAAAAAAATCGAGGTTTTCTTTTCGCCGGCCGACCACCATGAGTTCAAACCCACGCCCCTCGAGTTCAGATCTCACGTTGTGATTCAATCGAAGACTTTCGAGTTCAAATCCATGTCCGTCAAGTTCAGATCTCGCGTTGCGATTCAATCCCACACCCCGTCGATTCGAAAGCTTCAGATCGAAGACCGCGAGCTTCGGTGTGGGTCAGCTTCGATGTTTGGTTTGATGCCCGTCGAGTTCAGATGTCTGGTGTGGGTCAGCTTCGATGTCTGGCGTTGGTCAGATTGCGAGCTTCGATGTCTGTTTTAAATGCACGAAACGACGAGGGTCAGCTCCGGCGTGGGTCAGTTTGGGAGCTTCAACAGTTCGTGGGCAGTTCGTGAGCTTCGGTCAATCCCTCTTTCTCTCTCACTTTCGCTCTTTCTCTCCCTCTATGTGCTTTTTCGCGAGAACCCAGATCTGTACGTCGTGAAGGGTTTCTTCAATCTGTGGGTTGTGGTTGTGCTCGCGTCGGAGAAGAAGATCTGAGCGGCGACGGCAAATCTGAACGCGAACGCGAGAGAAGATCTGAGCGCCGGAGAAGAAGATCCTTCCTCGTTTCGTTTTTTTTAAAAGTTGGAGAAGAAGGAGAAGAAAGAGAAAAGAGAAGAAGAAGAAAAGGAAAAAAAAAAAAAAATCGCTCGCCGGCGGCTGGCCGCCGGTGTGCTGAAGCTGCCAGTGTGGTGATGTGTTGAAGAAGAAGTGGGTGGTGGTGATGGTGAGGTGAGGAAGAAGAAGACGTGGATGATGGAGAGAGAAAGAAATTAATTTAATAAAATATTATTTTTTTAATTATTTTAATATACTTTTAATTAAAAAAATTAAAAAAATAATTTTTTAAATTAAAAAATAATTTTTTTAAATAAAAAAAATAGTGCCACGTCATCCATCCATTAGTTTTTAATGGAAAATTGGATGGAAGGACCAAATTGAAACTAAAATCAAACCTTAGGGACTAAATTGTTGAGTTTGAAAACTCAGGGACCAAACTGTCACTTAACCCAAACCTCAGGGACTAAAAGTGTATTTTTCCCCAATTTTAACTTGCATTTGGAATAGAATTTGAGGTTTGAACTTTGGTTCATTTTGGATAAAATTTGGATTATGCCCAAAATTTAATTTAAGTAAATTTAAGACTGCATCCAAAATTTGGTAGGAATTTGGAATAAAATTTTCATATGGAACTTAGAAAATTTGATTTGGGATAAGAGTTTAATTATACTCAAATTCAGTTTAATTCAATCCAAATCTATTTAGGAGTTTATCAAATCAATTTGAATTTATCTCCCAATTTGATTTAAATCAAATCTCATACTTTGGATTAAAATTTGAAACAAAATCTCCAAATTTTTATCTTTCAATTTGATTTAAATCAAATCTCATATCTTTGGGTTAAAATTTGAACCCATCTCAAAGTTGATGAAGACTGTCGTTGGAGATAAGATTTATATTTGAACTCATCCCAAAATTGATGAAGATTGTCGTTCGAGATAAGATTTATATTTGAACTTATCCCAAAATTGATGCAGATTGCCGTTGGAGATAAGATTTATATTTGAACTTATCCCAAAATTGATGGAGATTGCCGTTGGAGATAAGATTTATATTTGAACTAATCCCAAAATTGATGAAGATTGTCGTTGGAGATAAGATTTATCTATTTGAATCCAACTTTCCATTCTATAAATAGGATTGAACCTCAGCAGGGGAGAGCACACATCAATTGCAGGGAGCATTCAAGAAAGGATTCAAGTAGGAAACTTCCTTCTCTTTTTTTTTTTTTTTTTTTTTTATATTTTTTCATTTTTCATTTTTTTTCTTTAAGATTCTTCCTTTTTTTTGTTTATTTTTTTGTACTCACAACACTTTATCTATATTTCAATTACAAGCACAGTGCTTTCATCCACCATCCAAAAGGTAAGTACGAAGGTAAGTGATTTTTTTTTAAGGCATACATATCCTTGTTGTCTTCAATTTGCAGGTACAATGTCTTTCAACACAAGTAGAAGGGACATGTTCCTTGGACTCTTGCCACTGCCACACCTTTCAGCATGAGCACAGGGACATGCTCCTTAGACTTGTGTCGCCGCCATGCCTTTCAGCACGAGTATAGGAACATGCTCCTTGGGCTTGTGTCGCCGCCACGTCATTCGACATGAGTACAGGGACATGTTCTTTGGACTTGTGCTGCCTCCATGCCCTTCAGCACGAGTACAGGGACATACTCCTTGGACTTGTGTCGCCGCCCTGCATTTCAGCACGAGTGCAGGGACATGCTCTTTGGACTTGTGTCACCGTCCCGCCTTTCAAGACGAGTGCAGGGACATGCTTCTTGGACTTGTGTCACCGCACCGCCTTTCGGCAGGAGTACAGGGACATGCTCCTTAGACTTGTGTCACCGCCCCGCCTTTCAGCACGAGTGCAGTGACATGCTCCTTGGACTTGTGTCACCGCCCCGCCTTTCAGCACGAGTGCAGAGACATGATCCTTGGACTTGTGTCACCGCCCCGCCTTTCAGCACGAGTGCAGGGACATGCTTCTTAGACTTGTGTCACCGCACCGCCTTTCAGCATGAGTAATGGGACATGCTCCTCACTTTGGGACATGTCCTTGGACTTGTGTCGCAACCACACCTTTCAGCATGAGTACAAGGACATATTCCGTACTTTGGGACATGTCCTTGGACTTGTGTCGTCGCAACGCTTTTCAGCATTAGTACAGGGACATGTTCCTTACTTTGGGACATGTCCTTGGACTTGTGTCGCCGCCACGCCTTTCAGCATGAGTACTGGGACATGTTCCTTACTTTGGGACATGTCCTAGGACTTGTGTCGCCGCCACGCTATTCTGCATGAGTACAAGAACATGTTCCTTGTACTTTTGCCACCGCCCCACCTTTCAGAACGAGTGCAGGGACATGCTCCTTACTTTGGGACATGTCCTTGGACTTGTGTCGCCACCACGCCTTTTAGCATGAGTACAAGGACATGTTCCTTACTTTGGGACATGTCCTTGGACTTGTGTCGCCGTCACGCCTTTCAGCATGAGTACATGGACATGTTCCTTACTTTGGGACATGTCCTTGGTCTTGTGTCGCCGCCACAACTTTCAGCATGAGTACAGGGACATGTTCCTTACTTTGGGACATGTCCTTGGACTTGTGTCGCCGCCACGCCCTTTTGCATGAGTACAGGGACATGTTCCTTGTACTTTTGCTGCCGCCCCACCTTTCAGCACGCGTGCAGGGACATGCTCCTTACTTCGGGACATGTCCTTGGACTTGTGTCGCCGCCACGCCTTTCAACATGAGTACAAGGACATGTTCCTTACTTTGGGACATGTCTATGGACTTGTGTCGCCGCCATGCCTTTCAGCATGAGTACAGAGACATGTTCCTTACTTTGGGACATGTCCTTGGACTTGTGTCTCCGCCACGCCCATCTGCATGAGTACAGGGAGATGTTCCTTGTACTTTTGCCGCCACCACACCTTTCAGCACGAGTGCAGGGACATGCTCCTTACTTTGGGACATGACCTTGGACTTGTGTCGCCGCCACGCCTTTCCGCATGAGTATAAGGACATGTTCCTTACTTTGGGACATGTCCTTGGACTTCTGTCGCTGCCACGACTTTCAGCATGAGTACAGGGACATGTTCCTTACTTTGGGACATGTCCTTGGACTTGTGTCGCCGCCACGCCCTTCTGCATGAGTATAAGGACATGTTCCTCGTACTTTTTTCGCCGCGCCACCTTTCAGCACGAGTGCAGGAACATGCTCCTTACTTTGGGGCATGTCCCTTGACTTGTGTCGCCGCCCCACGCCTTTCAGCATGAGTACAAGGACATGTTCCTTAATTTGGGACATGTCCTTGGACTTGTGTCGCCGCCACGCCTTTCAGCATGAGTATCTACATGTTCCTTACTTTGGGACATGTCCTTGGACTTGTGTCGCCGCCACGCCCTTCTGCATGAGTACAGGGACATGTTCCTTGTACTTTTGCCGCCGCCCCACCTTTCAGCACGAGTGCAGGGACATGCTCCTTACTTTGGGACATGTCCTTCGACTTGTGTCGCCGCCACGCCTTTCAGCATGAGTATAAGGACATGTTCGTTACTTTGGGACATGTCCTTGGACTTGTGTCGCCGCCACGCCTTTCAGCATGAGTATAGGGACATGTTCCTTACTTTGGGACATGTCCTTGGACTTGTGTCGCCGCCACACCCTTCAGCATGAGTACAGGGACATGTTCCTTGTACTTTTGCCGCCGCCACACCTTTTAGCACGAGTGCAGGGACATGCTACTTACTTTGGGACATGTCCTTGGACTTGTGTCGGCGCCACGCCTTTCAGCATGAGTATAAGGACATGTTCCTTACTTTGGGACATGTCCTTGGACTTCTGTCGCCGCCACGCCTTTCAGCATGAGTAAAGGGATAAGTTCCTTACTTTGGGACATGTCCTTTGACTTGTGTCGCCGCCACGCCTTTCTGCATGAGTGCAAGGACATGTTCCTTGTACTTTTGCCGTTGCCCCACCTTTCAGTACGAGTGCAGGGTCATGCTCCTTACTTTTGGACATGTCCCTTGACTTGTTTCGCCGCCACGCCTTTTAGCATGAGTACAAGGACATGTTCCTTACTTTGGGACATGTCCTTGGACTTGTTTCGCCACCACGATTTTCAGCATGAGTACAGGGACATGTTCCTTACTTTGGGACATGTCCTTGGACTTGTGTCGCCACCATGCTATTCTGCATGAGTACAGGAACATGTTCTTTGTACTTTTGCCACCGCCCCACCTTTCAAAACGAGTGCAGGGACATGCTCCTTACTTTGGGACATGTCCCTTGACTTGTGTCACCGCCACGCCTTTCACCATGAGTACAAGGATATGTTCCTTACTTTGAGACATGTCCTTGCACTTGTGTTGTCGCCACGCTATTCTGCATGAGTACAGGAACATGTTCCTTGTAATTATGCCACCGCCCCACCTTTCAGAACGAGTGCAGGGACATGCTCCTTACTTTGGGACATGTCCCTTGACTTGTGTCGCCGCCACGCCTTTCAGCATGAGTACAAGGACATGTTCCTTACTTTGGGACATTTCCTTTGACTTTTGTCGCCGCCATGCCTTTCTGCATGAGTACAGTTACATGTTCCTTACTTTGGGACATGTCCTTGGACTTGTGTCGCCGCCACGCCTTTCAGCATGAGTATAGGGACATGTTCCTTACTTTGGGACATGTCATTGGACTTGTGTCGCCGCCACGCCCTTCAACATGAGTACAAAGACATGTTCCTTGTACTTTTGCCGCCGCCCCACCTTTCAGCACGAGTGCAGGGACATGCTCCTTACTTTGGGACATGTCCTTGGACTTGTGTCGGCGCCACGCCTTTCAGCATGAGTATAAGGACATGTTCCTTACTTTGGGACATGTCCTTGTATTTCTGTCGCCGCCACACCTTTCAGCATGAGTACAGGGATATGTTCCTTACTTTGGGACATTTCCTTGGACTTGTGTCGCCGCCACGCCTTTCTGCATGAGTACAAGGACATGTTCCTTGTACTTTTGCCGCTGCCCCACCTTTCAGCACGAGTGCAGGGTCATGCTCCTTACTTTTGGACATGTCCCTTGACTTGTTTCGCCGCCACACCTTTCAGCATGAGTACAGGGATATGTTCCTTACTTTGGGACATTTCCTTGGACTTGTGTCGCCGCCACGCCTTTCTGCATGAGTACAAGGACATGTTCCTTGTACTTTTGCCGCTGCCCCACCTTTCAGCACGAGTGCAGGGTCATGCTCCTTACTTTTGGACATGTCCCTTGACTTGTTTCGCCAACACGCCTTTTAGCATGCGTACAATGACATGTTCCTTACTTTGGGACATGTCCTTGTATTTCTGTCGCCGCCACACCTTTCAGCATGAGTACAGGGATATGTTCCTTACTTTGGGACATTTCCTTGGACTTGTGTCGCCGCCACGCCTTTCTGCATGAGTACAAGGACATGTTCCTTGTACTTTTGCCGCTGCCCCACCTTTCAGCACGAGTGCAGGGTCATGCTCCTTACTTTTGGACATGTCCCTTGACTTGTTTCGCCAACACGCCTTTTAGCATGCGTACAATGACATGTTCCTTACTTTGGGACATGTCCTTGGACTTGTGTCGCTGCCACGACTTTCAGCATGAGTACAGGGACATGTTCCTTACTTTGGGACATGTCCTTTGACTTTTGTCGCCACCACGCTATTCTGCATGAGTATAGGAACATGTTCCTTGTACTTTTGCCACCGCCCCACCTTTCAAAACGAGTGCAGGGACATGCTCCTTACTTTGGGACATGTCCCTTGACTTGTGTCGCCGCCACGCCTTTCACCATGAGTACAAGGACATGTTCCATACTTTGGGACATTTCCTTGGACTTGTGTCGCCGCCACGCCTTTCAACATGAGTACAGGGACATGTTCCTTACTTTGGGACATGTCCTTGGTCTTGTGTCGCCGTCACGCCTTTCAGCATGAGTACAGGGACATGTTCCTTACTTTGGGACATGTCCTTGGACTTGTGTCGCAGCCACGCCTTTCAGCATGAGTACAGGGACACGTTCCTTGTACTTTTGCCGCCGCCCCACCTTTCAGCAAGAGTGCTGGGACATTCTCGTTACTTTGGGACATGTCCTTTGACTTATGTCGGCGCCATGCCTTTCAGCATGAGTATAAGGACATGTTCCTTACTTTGGGACATGTCCTTGGACTTCTGTCCCCGCCATGCCTTTCAGCATGAGTACAGGGACATGTTCCTTACTTTGGGACATGTCCTTGGTCTTGTGTCGCCGTCACGCCTTTCAGCATGAGTACAGGGACTTGTTCTTTACTTTGGGACATCTCCTTGGACTTTTGTCGCAGCCACGCCTTTCAGCATGAGTACAGGGACACGTTCCTTGTACTTTTGCCGCCGCCCCACCTTTCAGCACGAGTGCTGGGACATGCTCGTTACTTTGGGACATGTCCTTGGACTTGTGTCGGCGCCATGCCTTTCAGCATGAGTATAAGGACATGTTCCTTACTTTGGGACATGTCCTTGGACTTCTGTCCCTGCCACGCCTTTCAGCATGAGTACAGGGACATGTTCCTTACTTTGGGACATGTCCTTGTACTCGTGTCGCTGCCACACCCTTCTGAATGAGTAAGAGGACATGTTCATTGTACTTTTGCAGCTGCCCCACCTTTCAGCACGAGTGCAGGGTCATGCTCCTTACTTTGGGACATGTCTCATAACTTGTGTCGCCGCCACGCCTTTCAGCATGAGTACAAGGACATGTTCCTTACATTATGACATGTCCTTGGACTTGTGCCGCCCCACGCCTTTCAGCATGAGTACAGGGACATGTTCCTTACTTTGGGACATGTCCTTGGACTTGTGTCGCCGCCACGCTATTCTGCATGAGTACAGGAATATGTTCATTGTACTTCTGCCACCGCCCCACCTTTCAGAACGAGTGCAGGGACATGCTACTTACTTTGGGACATGTCCTTGGACTTGTGTCGGCGCCACGCCTTTCAGCATGAGTATAAGGACATGTTCCTTACTTTGGGACATGTCCTTGGACTTCTGTCGCCGCCACGCCTTTCAGCATGAGTAAAGGGATAAGTTCCTTACTTTGGGACATGTCCTTTGACTTGTGTCGCCGCCACGCCTTTCTGCATGAGTGCAAGGACATGTTCCTTGTACTTTTGCCGTTGCCCCACCTTTCAGTACGAGTGCAGGGTCATGCTCCTTACTTTGGGACATGTCCCTTGACTTGTTTCGCCGCCACGTCTTTTAGCATGAGTACAAGGACATGTTCCTTACTTTGGGACATGTCCTTGGACTTGTTTCGCCACCACGATTTTCAGCATGAGTACAGGGACATGTTCCTTACTTTGGGACATGTCCTTGGACTTGTGTCGCCACCATGCTATTCTGCATGAGTACAGGAACATGTTCTTTGTACTTTTGCCACCGCCCCACCTTTCAAAACGAGTGCAGGGACATGCTCCTTACTTTGGGACATGTCCCTTGACTTGTGTCACCGCCACGCCTTTCACCATGAGTACAAGGATATGTTCCTTACTTTGAGACATGTCCTTGCACTTGTGTTGTCGCCACGCTATTCTGCATGAGTACAGGAACATGTTCCTTGTAATTATGCCACCGCCCCACCTTTCAGAACGAGTGCAGGGACATGCTCCTTACTTTGGGACATGTCCCTTGACTTGTGTCGCCGCCACGCCTTTCAGCATGAGTACAAGGACATGTTCCTTACTTTGGGACATTTCCTTTGACTTTTGTCGCCGCCATGCCTTTCTGCATGAGTACAGGGACATGTTCCTTACTTTGGGACATGTCCTTGGACTTGTGTCGCCGCCACGCCTTTCAGCATGAGTATAAGGACATGTTCCTTACTTTGGGACATGTCATTGGACTTGTGTCGCCGCCACGACCTTCAACATGAGTACAAAGACATGTTCCTTGTACTTTTGCCGCCGCCCCACCTTTCAGCACGAGTGCAGGGACATGCTCCTTACTTTGGGACATGTCCTTGGACTTGTGTCGGCGCCACGCCTTTCAGCATGAGTATAAGGACATGTTCCTTACTTTGGGACATGTCCTTGTATTTCTGTCGCCGCCACACCTTTCAGCATGAGTACAGGGATATGTTCCTTACTTTGGGACATTTCCTTGGACTTGTGTCGCCGCCACGCCTTTCTGCATGAGTACAAGGACATGTTCCTTGTACTTTTGCCGCTGCCCCACCTTTCAGCACGAGTGCAGGGTCATGCTCCTTACTTTTGGACATGTCCCTTGACTTGTTTCGCCAACACGCCTTTTAGCATGAGTACAATGACATGTTCCTTACTTTGGGACATGTCCTTGGACTTGTGTCGCTGTCACGACTTTCAGCATGAGTACAGGGACATGTTCCTTACTTTGGGACATGTCCTTGGACTTTTGTCGCCACCACGCTATTCTGCATGAGTATAGGAACATGTTCCTTGTACTTTTGCCACCGCCCCACCTTTCAAAACGAATGCAGGGACATGCTCCTTACTTTGGGACATGTCCCTTGACTTGTGTCGCCGCCACGCCTTTCACCATGAGTACAAGGACATGTTCCATACTTTGGGACATTTCCTTGGACTTGTGTCGCCGCCACGCCTTTCAACATGAGTACAGGGACATGTTCTTTACTTTGGGACATGTCCTTGGTCTTGTGTCGCCGTCACGCCTTTCAGCATGAGTACAGGGACATGTTCCTTACTTTGGGACATGTCCTTGGACTTGTGTCGCAGCCACGCCTTTCAGCATGAGTACAGGGACACGTTCCTTGTACTTTTGCCGCCGCCCCACCTTTCAGCAAGAGTGCTGGGACATTCTCGTTACTTTGGGACATGTCCTTTGACTTATGTCGGCGCCATGCCTTTCAGCATGAGTATAAGGACATGTTCCTTACTTTGGGACATGTCCTTGGACTTCTGTCCCCGCCATGCCTTTCAGCATGAGTACAGGGACATGTTCCTTACTTTGGGACATGTCCTTGGTCTTGTGTCGCCGTCACGCCTTTCAGCATGAGTACAGGGACTTGTTCTTTACTTTGGGACATCTCCTTGGACTTGTGTCGCAGCCACGCCTTTCAGCATGTGTACAGGGACACGTTCCTTGTACTTTTGCCGCCGCCCCACCTTTCAGCACGAGTGCTGGGACATGCTCGTTACTTTGGGACATGTCCTTGGACTTGTGTCGGCGCCATGCCTTTCAGCATGAGTATAAGGACATGTTCCTTACTTTGGGACATGTCCTTGGACTTCTGTCCCTGCCACGCCTTTCAGCATGAGTACAGGGACATGTTCCTTACTTTGGGACATGTCCTTGTACTCGTGTCGCTGCCACACCCTTCTGAATGAGTAAGAGGACATGTTCATTGTACTTTTGCAGCTGCCCCACCTTTCAGCACGAGTGCAGGGTCATGCTCCTTACTTTGGGACATGTCTCATAACTTGTGTCGCCGCCACGCCTTTCAGCATGAGTACAAGGACATGTTCCTTACATTATGACATGTCCTTGGACTTGTGCCGCCCCACGCCTTTCAGCATGAGTACAGGGACATGTTCCTTACTTTGGGACATGTCCTTGGACTTGTGTCGCCGCCACGCTATTCTGCATGAGTACAGGAACATGTTCATTGTACTTCTGCCACCGCCCCACCTTTCAGAACGAGTGCAGGGACATGCTCCTTACTTTGGGACATGTCTCTTGACTTGTGTTGCCGCCATGCCTTTCAGCATGAGTACAAGGACATGTTCCTTACTTTATGACATGTCCTTGGACTTGTGACGCCGCCACGTCTTTCGGCATGAGTACAGGGACATGTTCCTTACTTTGGGACATGTTCCTTACTTTGAGACATGTCCTTGGACTTGTGTTGTCGCCACGCTATTCTGCATGAGTACAGGAACATGTTCCTTGTAATTATGCCACCGCCCCACCTTTCAGAACGAGTGCAGGGACATGCTCCTTACTTTGGGACATGTCCCTTGACTTGTGTCGCCGCCACGCCTTTCAGCATGAGTACAAGGACATGTTCCTTACTTTGGGACATTTCCTTTGACTTTTGTCGCCGCCATGCCTTTCTGCATGAGTACAGGGACATGTTCCTTACTTTGGGACATGTCCTTGGACTTGTGTCGCCGCCACACCCTTCTGCATGAGTACAAGGAACTGTTCCTTGTACTTTTGCCGCTGCCCCACCTTTCAGCACGAGTGCAGGGTCATGCTCCTTACTTTGGGACATGTCTCATAACTTGTGTCGCCGCCACACCTTTCAGCATGAGTACAAGGACATGTTCCTTACTTTGGGACATGTCCTTGGACTTCTGTCCCTGCCACGCCTTTCAGCATGAGTACAGGGACATGTTCCTTACTTTGGGACATGTCCTTGTACTCGTGTCGCTGCCACACCCTTCTGAATGAGTAAGAGGACATGTTCATTGTACTTTTGCAGCTGCCCCACCTTTCAGCACGAGTGCAGGGTCATGCTCCTTACTTTGGGACATGTCTCATAACTTGTGTCGCCGCCACGCCTTTCAGCATGAGTACAAGGACATGTTCCTTACATTATGACATGTCCTTGGACTTGTGCCGCCCCACGCCTTTCAGCATGAGTACAGGGACATGTTCCTTACTTTGGGACATGTCCTTGGACTTGTGTCGCCGCCACGCTATTCTGCATGAGTACAGGAACATGTTCATTGTACTTCTGCCACCGCCCCACCTTTCAGAACGAGTGCAGGGACATGCTCCTTACTTTGGGACATGTCTCTTGACTTGTGTTGCCGCCATGCCTTTCAGCATGAGTACAAGGACATGTTCCTTACTTTATGACATGTCCTTGGACTTGTGACGCCGCCACGTCTTTCGGCATGAGTACAGGGACATGTTCCTTACTTTGGGACATGTTCCTTACTTTGAGACATGTCCTTGGACTTGTGTTGTCGCCACGCTATTCTGCATGAGTACAGGAACATGTTCCTTGTAATTATGCCACCGCCCCACCTTTCAGAACGAGTGCAGGGACATGCTCCTTACTTTGGGACATGTCTCATAACTTGTGTCGCCGCCACGCCTTTCAGCATGAGTACAAGGACATGTTCCTTACTTTATGACATGTCCTTGGACTTGTGACGCCGCCACGTCTTTCGGCATGAGTACAGGGACATGTTCCTTACTTTGGGACATGTTCCTTACTTTGAGACATGTCCTTGGACTTGTGTTGTCGCCACGCTATTCTGCATGAGTACAGGAACATGTTCCTTGTAATTATGCCACCGCCCCACCTTTCAGAACGAGTGCAGGGACATGCTCCTTACTTTGGGACATGTCCCTTGACTTGTGTCGCCGCCACGCCTTTCAGCATGAGTACAAGGACATGTTCCTTACTTTGGGACATTTCCTTTGACTTTTGTCGCCGCCATGCCTTTCTGCATGAGTACAGGGACATGTTCCTTACTTTGGGACATGTCCTTGGACTTGTGTCGCCGCCACACCCTTCTGCATGAGTACAAGGAACTGTTCCTTGTACTTTTGCCGCTGCCCCACCTTTCAGCACGAGTGCAGGGTCATGCTCCTTACTTTGGGACATGTCTCATAACTTGTGTCGCCGCCACACCTTTCAGCATGAGTACAAGGACATGTTCCTTACTTTGGGACATGTCCTTGGACTTCTGTCCCTGCCACGCCTTTCAGCATGAGTACAGGGACATGTTCCTTACTTTGGGACATGTCCTTGTACTCGTGTCGCTGCCACACCCTTCTGAATGAGTAAGAGGACATGTTCATTGTACTTTTGCAGCTGCCCCACCTTTCAGCACGAGTGCAGGGTCATGCTCCTTACTTTGGGACATGTCTCATAACTTGTGTCGCCGCCACGCCTTTCAGCATGAGTACAAGGACATGTTCCTTACATTATGACATGTCCTTGGACTTGTGCCGCCCCACGCCTTTCAGCATGAGTACAGGGACATGTTCCTTACTTTGGGACATGTCCTTGGACTTGTGTCGCCGCCACGCTATTCTGCATGAGTACAGGAACATGTTCATTGTACTTCTGCCACCGCCCCACCTTTCAGAACGAGTGCAGGGACATGCTCCTTACTTTGGGACATGTCTCTTGACTTGTGTTGCCGCCATGCCTTTCAGCATGAGTACAAGGACATGTTCCTTACTTTATGACATGTCCTTGGACTTGTGACGCCGCCACGTCTTTCGGCATGAGTACAGGGACATGTTCCTTACTTTGGGACATGTTCCTTACTTTGAGACATGTCCTTGGACTTGTGTTGTCGCCACGCTATTCTGCATGAGTACAGGAACATGTTCCTTGTAATTATGCCACCGCCCCACCTTTCAGAACGAGTGCAGGGACATGCTCCTTACTTTGGGACATGTCCCTTGACTTGTGTCGCCGCCACGCCTTTCAGCATGAGTACAAGGACATGTTCCTTACTTTGGGACATTTCCTTTGACTTTTGTCGCCGCCATGCCTTTCTGCATGAGTACAGGGACATGTTCCTTACTTTGGGACATGTCCTTGGACTTGTGTCGCCGCCACACCCTTCTGCATGAGTACAAGGAACTGTTCCTTGTACTTTTGCCGCTGCCCCACCATTTCAGCACGAGTGCAGGGTCATGCTCCTTACTTTGGGACATGTCTCATAACTTGTGTCGCCGCCACGCCTTTCAGCATGAGTACAAGGACATGTTCCTTACTTTGGGACATGTCCTTGGACTTCTGTCCCTGCCACGCCTTTCAGCATGAGTACAGGGACATGTTCCTTACTTTGGGACATGTCCTTGTACTCGTGTCGTTGCCACACCCTTCTGAATGAGTAAGAGGACATGTTCATTGTACTTTTGCAGCTGCCCCACCTTTCAGCACGAGTGCAGGGTCATGCTCCTTACTTTGGGACATGTCTCATAACTTGTGTCGCCGCCACGCCTTTCAGCATGAGTACAAGGACATGTTCCTTACTTTATGACATGTCCTTGGACTTGTGCCGCCCCACGCCTTTCAGCATGAGTAGAGGGACATGTTCCTTACTTTGGGACATGTCCTTGGACTTGTGTCGCCGCCACGCTATTCTGCATGAGTACAGGAACATGTTCATTGTACTTCTGCCACCGCCCCACCTTTCAGAACGAGTGCAGGGACATGCTCCTTACTTTGGGACATGTCCCTTGACTTGTGTTGCCGCCACGCCTTTCAGCATAAGTACAAGGACATGTTCCTTACTTTGGGATATTTCCTTGGACTTGTGTCGCTGCCACGCCTTTCAGCATGAGTACAGGGACATGTTTCTTACTTTGGGACATGTCCTTGGACTTGTTTCGCCGCCACGCCTTTCAGCATGAGTACAGGGACATGTTCCTTGCTTTGGGACATGTCCTTGGTCTTGTGTCGCCGCCACGCCCTTCTGCATGAGTACAAGGACATGTTCCTTGTACTTTTGCCGCAGCCCCACCTTTCAGCACGAGTGCAGGGTCATGCTCCTTACTTTGGGACATGTCCCTTGACTTGTGTTGCCGCCATGCCTTTCAGCATGAGTACAAGGACATGTTCCTTACTTTATGACATGTCCTTGGACTTGTGTCGCCGCCACGTCTTTCGGCATGAGTACAGGGAGATGTTCCTTACTTTGGGACATGTCCTTGGACTTGTGTCGTCGCCACGCTATTCTGCATGAGTACAGGAACATGTTCCTTGTAATTTTGCCACCGCCCCACCTTTCAGAACGAGTGTAGGGACATGCTCCTTACTTTGGGACATGTCTTTGGACTTGTGTTGCCGCCTCGCCTTTCAGCATGAGTACAAGGATATGTACCTTACTTTGGGACATGTCCTTGGACTTGTGTCGCCGCCACGCCTTTCAGCATGAGTTCAGGGACATGTTCCTTACTTTGGGACATCTCCTTGGACTTGTGTCGCCGCCACGCCCTTCTGCATGAGTACAGAGACATGTTCCTTGTACTTTTGCTGCCGCCCCACCTTTCAGCACGAGTGCAGGGACATGCTCCTTACTTTGGGACATGTCCTTGGACTTGTGTCGCCGCCACGCCTTTCAGCCTGAGTATAAGGACATGTTCTTTACTTTGGGACATGTCCTTGGACTTCTGTCGCCGCCAAATCTTTCAATATGAGTACAGGGACATGTTCCTTACTTTGGGACATGTCCTTGGACTTGTGTCGCCGCCACATCCTTCTGCATGAGTACAAGGACATGTTCCTTGTACTTTTGCCGCTGCCCCACCTTTCAGCACGAGTGCAGGGTCATGCTCCTTACTTTGGGACATGTCCCTTGACTTGTGTCGCTGCGACGCCTTTCAGCATGAGTACAAGGACATGTTCCTTACTTTGGGACATGTCCTTGGACTTGTGTCGCCGCCATGCCTTTCAGCATGAGTACAAGGACATGTTCCATACTTTGGGACATGTCCTTGGACTTGTGTCGTCGCCACGCTATTCTGCATGAGTAAAGGAACATGTTCCTTGTACTTTTGCCACCGCCCAACTTTCAGAACGAGTGCAGGGACATGTTCCTTACTTTGGGACATGTCCTTGGACTTGTGTTGTCGCCTCGCCTTTCAGCATGAGTACAAGGACATGTTCCTTTCTTTGGGACATGTCCTTCGACTTGTGTCGCCGCCACGCCTTTCAACATGAGTACAGGGACATGTTCCTTACTTTGGGACATGTATTTGGACTTGTGTCGCCGCCACGCTCTTCTGCATGAGTACAGGGACATGTTCCTTGTACTTTTGCCGCCGCCCAACCTTTCAGCACGAATGCAGGGACATGCTCCTTACTTTGCGACATGTCCTTGGACTTGTGTCGCCGCCACGCCTTTCAGCATGAGTATAAGGATATGTTCCTTACTTTGGGACATGTCCTTGGACTTCTGTCGCCGCCACGCCTTTCAGCATGAGTACAGGGACATGTTCCTTACTTTGGGACATCTCCTTGGACTTGTGTCGCCGCCACGCCCTTCTGCATGAGTACAGAGACATGTTATTTGTAATTTTGCCGCAGCCCCACCTTTCAGCACGAGTGCAGGGACATGCTCCTTACTTTGGGACATATCCTTGGACTTGGGTCGCCGCCACGCCTTTCACCATGAGTATAAGGACATGTTCCTTACTTTGGGATATGTCCTTGGACTTCTGTCGCCGCCACACCTTTCAACATGAGTAGAGGGACATGTTCCTTACTTTGGGACATGTCCTTGGACTTGTGTCGCCGCCACGTCCTTCTGCATGAGTACAAAGACATGTTCCTTGTACTTTTGTCGCTACCCCACCTTTCAGCACGAGTGCAGGGTCATGCTCCTTACTTTGGGACATGTCCCTTGACATGTGTCGCCGCCACGCCTTTCAGCATGAGTACAAGGACATGTTCCTTACTTTGGGACATGACCTTGGACTTGTGTCGCCGCCACGCCTTTCAGCATGAGTACAGGGACATGTTCCTTACTTTGGGACATATCCATGGACTTGTGTCGTCGCCACGCTATTCTGCATGAGTACAGGAACATGTTCCTTGTACTTTTGCCACCGCCCAACTTTCAGAAGGAGTGAAGGGACATGCTCGTTACTTTGGGACATGTCCTTGGACTTGTGTTGCCGTTTCGCCTTTCAGCATGAGTACAGGGACATGTTCCTTACTTTGGGACATGTCCTTGGACTTGTGTCGCCGCCACGATCTTCTGCATGAGTACAAGGACATGTTCCTTGTACTTTTGCCACTGCCCCACCTTTCAGCACGAGTGCAGGGTCATGCTCCTTACTTTGGGACATGTCCCTTGACTTGTGTCGCCGCCACGCCTTTCAGCATGAGTACAAGGACATGTTCCTTACTTTGGGACATGTCCTTGGACTTGTGTCGCCGCCACGCCTTTCAACATGAGTACAGGGACATGTTCCTTACTTTGGGACATGTCCTTGGACTTTTGTCGCCGCCACGCTATTCTGCATGAGTACAGGAACATGTTCCTTTTACTTTTGCCACCGCCCCACCTTTCAGAACGAGTTCAGGGACATGCTGCTTACTTTGGGACATGTCCCTTGACTTGGGTTGCCGCCACGCCTTTCAGCATGAGTACAAGGACATGTTCCTTACTTTGGGACATTTCCTTGGACTTGTGTCGCCGCCACGCCTTTCAGCATGAGTACAGGGACATGTTCCTTACTTTGGGACATGTCCTTGGTCTTGTGTCGCCGCCACGCCTTTCAGCATGAGTATAGGGACATGTTCCTTACTTTGGGACATGTCATTGGAGTAGTGTCACAGCCACGCCTTTCAGCATGAGTACAGGTGTACCACCGTATTTGGTCCGGCTTGATTTTAGTAATAATGTTTGAAGTTTTCAATATTTGGAAGTCAATTTGTTTTTATTATGTCAACAAGAGCATAGCTCAAGTGGCATAAAGTCGTATTAACAATCACAAGGTCTTTGGTTCGAATCTCTCTCCTTGCATATTTTCAAAATTTGTTTTTTAGTTTTCATGATTTATTTTCATTTTCATCTTATTTTCTTTTTTTTTTGTTTTATTTCTTTTTTTTGTTTATTTTATTTTATTTTATTTTTGTTTATTTATTTTATTTATTTTATTTTATTCATTTTTTTTCCTTCACTCCTCTTTCCACGTTCTCCATCCCCCCTCATTCTCCCAACCTCTCCTATTCTTTCTCCCTCTCCCTTTTTCTTCTCCACTCCCCCTCTTTCTCCCAACCTCCCATTCTTTCCCCATCTTTCTCAACTCTCCCCCTTCCTTCTCCCAACCTCTCATTCTTTCCCCATCTTTCTCAACTCACTCCCCCTCTTTCTCCCAACCTCCCATTCTTTCCCCATCTTTCTCAACTCTCCCCTCTTCCTTCTCCCAACCTCTCATTCTCTCCCCATCTTTCTCAACTCACTCCCCCTCTTTCTCCCAACCTCTCATTCTTTCCCCATCTTTCTCAACTCACTCCCCCTCTTTCTCCCAACCTCTCATTCTTTCCCCCTTTTTCTCAACCCCTTCCTCCAAGCTCTACTATATAATGAGAGCTTATGGAGGATGGATGGGGGAGGAAGGACAACAAGGACACAAGAAAAAAGAAGAATAGTGAGAGCTTAGAGAGAAAGTGAGTTTGAGAGAGAAAATAGAGTTTGGAGAAGGATTTTCCAAAAACCAAAGCTACCGCCGCCACTCACCGCCGTACCGCCGCCGCCACTCACCGCCGTACCGACGCCGCCACTCACTGCCGTACCGCCGTTGCCGCCACCACTGTCACCGCCGCCACCGTGCCGCCGCTTTTTTTTTTTCCAACAAGGCTCCTAAGTGAGGGAAAGTGGAAGAGAAAAAAGAAAAGGAGAAGGAAGGAAGTTGGGGAAGAAGAAAGAGTAAAGCGAATAAGGTGGGTCCCACATTTTTAAATTCTTTTATTATTATTTTTTATTTTTTTTTTATGTATCCAAATTTTTCCATTTTTCATTTTGGCTATGAATTTGAGTTTCCCAAATCAATTGCAATTTATTTTATTTCATTTTCTAATTAGAAATTTAAATTGATTTATTTTAGACTTCTGAAGAACTTTAATTGGATATTAGTTGAAAGTTTTTTTTTATCTAATTTCAATTAGAGTTTATTTGGGAGTTTCCAAACTAATTTTAATTGGCTTTAAATTGAATTGTTATTACCAATTTCAATTTGATTTTAATATGACATTTTCAACTTTAATTGTCTTTCTTATTAATTTTAGTTGGATTCTAACATAAAATTTCTAATTTGAATTTGAATTTGTATTTTCCTAATAAATGTTCACTAGTTTGTAATTAGAAAATTCAATTTTCTTTAAAATGGAAATTTTAATGTTTTGAATTTTACTTTAATTTGAATTGTTCAAATGAATTTCAAAGGGTTTTGAAATGCTCAAATGAATTTCAAACAAAGGACATTTGAACTAAGATTTTCAATTTGATTTTCACTTGATTTTTATTTTTTTTTAAAAAGACGATTTTAAACTTTCCTTCCATTGGTTTCAATAATTAATTTGGAATTTTATAATAAATTTTTAATTGGATTTAATTTGGGATTTCAACTTTTGTTTGTTTTTAATTTGATTTCATTTTGACATTTACAAATGAATTTTAATTTGGAATTGCCCAAATGAATTTCAATTGGAATTTTATTTGAATTTTCACCCTCAATTGGTTTTAATCTTGAATTCATGGAGTCTCAAAGTGATTTGGAATTTTTCAGTAAATGTCAATTTGGTTCTAAATTAAAGTTTCCAGTCAATGTCTTTTGGTCTTAGATTGAAAATCAATTTAAATTTTAAACTAAATTGGAAATCAATTTCGATTTTGGAAAGGTTAAATCAAATTTCAAAAACATTATTTAATATTTTGAATGGTTAAAATAGATTGATTATGAAAACTTTAATGCTAATTTTGTCTAAGAACGGGTATTTAAGCTGACCGAAAGGGAACACCCTGCCTGGAAATTAGCCTAAAGTTTAACTAGTCAATTATTTTTGCAATCAAAATTTCAATTGGATCTTAAATTAGAAAATTTTCAAATCAACTTCGATTTGATTCTAAATTGGATTTTCCAAATGAACTTCAAAATAGTTTTACTTTGGTAATTCCAAATGAATTTCTAATTGAATTTGATTTAAAAATGAAAAAATATTTTTCCATTGAATGGTGTCATACCACTCATGATTATTACTTCATATTTTATTTTTGAAATGTGAGGTAATAGTTGAGAGACAAATTAGCTCATGTATAGCCTATGACGGAGTTGAAATAATTTTCAAATTCTTGAGGTGAAAGATTTTCTTTAATTAGGAAATTTTTACATGATAATAAAGTCATGGGTTAACCCCACTCACAAAATTAAATCCTTACTTTATTTAAAGATAAGGTGAAATTAGTGAGACAATTAATTTTCAATTTTCATTTTTTTTTTGTTTATTTTCGTTAAGACACGGACCTTTTGTTTAATGAATTCGAGTAATAAAATAAAATGTTTTCAAACGGGTGTTGTAGGGTGCTAACACCTTCCCTACACACAACTGATCCCCGAACCTAATTTTTGGTTTTCAAAGACCATTTTTTTTTTAAAATGGGTGACCAATCACACCCCAAGATTATTGGTGGCGACTCCAAACCTCTCACCTCGAAAGAGACCCTTAGGAAAGGACGTCGGCCGCTCCGCGTCGCGATGACGTTGCGACAGCTTAGCGACTCCACTGGGGACTTTTTTTAAGAGGGTCAATGCCGTTTTCATTTTTTTTTATTTATTATTCGATTCATTTTGTTATTTATTTATTTATTATGTGGTCCATCTTATTTTATGCATAGTTATTATTGGAGTGACTTGTGTGAATATATTTTGTGCTTTAATGAATGCATGGTTAATTCATATTATATTGTCATGCATATCACACACAACCACAGCTCTATACCCGAGCTTTACCTTTAGGATTAGGATCGAGGATGTAGTAGTGTCGACCTTCGAAGGGACATAATTGCCCTCGTGCAGGCGCATGAAAAATCCTCACTCAAGTTAGTTCATTTGTTATTTTATAACACTTGGATTAATTTGGGGACCTTTTTATCCATTAGGGTTAGAATTTCTCTACCTCACTTCATATTCATGTCATCATTTTGTATTATCATAGGTTTCAAAGTCCACTTTTTTAGGTGTCACTTGTTTTTTTCTTGTTTTAAAAAAAAAGGCTTAAACTTTAAGTTTTCTTTTCAAGAATTTAAGTTTTGTAAAAGAAAATTCTTTTAAAATAAAGTTTAAACTTGTTTTAAAAAAAAAGGTTTTCTTTTCAAGAATTTAAGTTTTTGTCAAGAATAAAAATTATTTGAAAAATAAAGTTTAAACTTGTTTTTTTTTAAAAAAATGTTTTCTTTTCAAGAATTTAAGTTTTTGTCAAGAATAAAAATTATTTAAAAAAAAAGCTTAGACTTTGTAAAAAAAAGTTCTCTTTTAAAGGATTAAATTTTTTTTTCAAAGAAAATTCTTTAAAAAAGTTTAACTTTGTTTAAAAAAAAAAAATTGTTTTCTTTTCAAGCATTTTAAGTTTTGTCAAGAGAAAAATTCTTTGAAAACTAAATTTGAACTTTGTTTTTTTTTTAAAAAAAAAAATGTTTTCTTTTAAAAAAAAAATTGAAGTTTTGTCATGAATAGAAATTCTTTGAAGTTTAAAATTAAGACTTTGCTTGAAATTCTAAAGAGTTAAAAGTTCCGTCAAAATAAAAGTTCAAGTTTTGTTTACATGAATTTTATTTTTTTTTATTTTTTTTTTAGCTTAATTTTTGTTTTGAAAGAGGGGTTTTCTTTTAATAAAAAAGTTTAATTTTGACAAGACAAAGAAGTTTTTGTAAGATTGGTTAAAGAGTTCATTTTTTTTTTTTTTGTTTAAAAAGAGTTTTTAAGAGATTGAAGTCTTGCCAAAACAAAAAACTTTCTTTAAGAGGAAAAACTTGTTTTCTAAAAAAGTCTTTCTATTTTGTTTAATTGGAGAAGTAAATATTTCTACATTCTTTCCATTTTAGATTTTTACTCTCCATTTTCTTTTTTTTTTTTATTTTCTTTTTTTTTATTTTATTATTTTTTTTCCTAAAAAGAGTTTATCCCAAGCGTTTTTTTTTTTTCCCTTTACTCCATTTGAAGTCGAATTTAGTATTTAGTTTAGCCATACCATTTAGTTTGGGTCCTGCATCATGTTTTGGAATTAGTAGTGTCGACCTTCGAGGGGATTGCGAATGCTCCCGTGTAGGCACATGAAAAGTCCTCCCCATTTTTCATGACATTAAGTAGTTTTCTCACATTTTCAAATTAAATTCATTTCTTCATGGTACTATCTTGCTTTTTTAGATGAAGTAATGTCGACCTTCGAGGGGATTGCGAATGCTCCTGTGTAGGCGCATGGAAAATCTATTTTAATTTAAAGCGGTAGTTAATTATTATTTCCTTACATTTTCTTTTTCTCCAAAAAGGAACAAAATGAATGCCAACGTACCCATAGAGTCGATACGGTCATCTTCCTCTGAGTATGATGAGTTGAGTACTGTGCTACAATGGGCAGAGCAGACACAACTAAAGCATGGGGATAATCTGCCTTTTAAAAGCCCTGTGTCGTCATCCTTCTCAAGTCAAGTTCAGATCATTGCTAACGAGCTAGGGGAGCTGAAAGCCATTTGGGAAGGTTTAACGGCAGAAAGAAGATTTTTGTTCTCAAAGAGATACGGCCATATTGCAGACCTCATGTATATTCCAGTTAATCGGTTCACCGTCCAGGCTGTGTTAGAATTCTGGGACCCGACCTACAAGTGTTTCGTATTTCAAGATTTCGACTTAGTCCCGACCATTGAGGAATACCATACGATGCTGAACATTGAAGAAAAAGGTGGAGAAATGATCTATTGTTTCAACCCACAACTAACTGCAAAGAGAACTTTATCCATATTTCTAGCTGTACACCTAAAGGAAGTGCAGAAAAATGTGAAAGTGAAAGGGGTTGAAGAGTCTATATCTGCAGATTATCTAACAGAACTCGCTCGCAAACACATAAATGAAGAAAGGGGCCTGGTGCTGTTAGCTTTGTGCATCTACGGGATGGTCTTGTATCCTAGAGTTAAAGGATATGTGGACGGTGATGTTTTGAAGTTATTCTTCGGCATTGAGCAAGGGGTGGATCCAGCCATACCTCTTCTAGCGGAAACGGTTCGGGCGCTCAATTACTGTAAGTCCAACAAAGGCGGGAAGTTGAGATGCTGTGTGCCCTTACTCTATATTTGGGTGCATAGTCATTTTAAGTTCCCAGAAGATTTTGGCTGTCCAAAAATCAACTTCAGCAGCACGTGGAATCTAACAAGGAGTACAATTGCAGAATTTGGCACGGCCCCATGGAACTCAAGTTTTCCGAGGAAAGAAGCATGGGTGTCTTTCTTTTCGAATTCCAAATTAGAGCATGTGATTTGGAAGGCACATTGGATGCCCCTAAAAGCCTTAATCTACAGATGCGGGAGCTTTCACACAGTTCCTCTAGTAGGCCCTTGGGGATGCGTCCATTATGCTCCGTTGTTGGCCTTGCGACAAAGTTGGTTTAAACAATTCATACCAACAACTCATGGTCTGCATAAATTAGAATTTTCCTACAGTTGCGAGGATTCTAACGAGAAGAAGCGACAAGTGCTGACTTCCTGGAGAACAGTTAGAAGGATAAATGACAATAGTCACTCTGAGGGAGTTACTCCAGAATATCTGCAATGGCGCATTAAGAGAAGTAAGACCCCAATTACGACTCGTGACAATGTGGGAGAATCATCCAGTAGAGCAGTAGATAAGCCTAGCCAGCTAGCGACAGAGCGAAATGAGTTAGTGGGAAGAAATCAAACATTGAAACTAGAAAATGAAAAATTACAGCAAGAGGTCAAACGTTTGATGGACCAGGTAACTCAAGCTAGTGGCAAACTCGAAAAAGTAGAGAGAGTTTCAAAAAACCGAGCCAAGCGGGAAAGAGATTATGATATATTGGACGAGGAGAATAGAAGATTGATTAAGGAGAATCACGCTTTGAGGAATGAAAATACTGCATTGCGAAGGGCAACTCGTTCACAAGAGGATAAGATCAAAGACCTTTCAAGAGGCAAAGAGACTCTCTTAGAGTTAGTTGCGGAATTAAACGAAACCATCAACAAGCAGAAAACACAACTTATCGAGTTTGAAGAGGCCAATACTGCTCTAAGGCGAACGTTGGACAATCTACGCGTGAATATACAGGCTCAATCAGAAGAGTCTGAAGCTTTTAAAAGTTATTCAAGCTCGTTGGAACGTCAGCTCCAAGCATTTCAAAGGGCAAGCGAACAGTTGTCACTAGAGAGAGGACAATTAGAGGAGAAATACTCCTCATTAAGGGAAGATTATGCCACTATGAGAGATGACATGCAGATAATTCTTGGGAAAGTAAGTCGAACCATGAACACTATCAAGATCATGGCTAGGAGAGCCCGAGGATTTTCAGAATGGGCAAGGGATCTGCGAGAGAATACATCACCTATGGCCTCTAATGCGGAGGAGTTGTTTGAGTTTTTAGGGATAATTCGTAGAGACCTTGGGTACTTTGGTCACTTTCATTAATGTTCCCTGTCTTCTTGTTTTCCAATTCTCCAATTGTTTATTTTGTAGATATATTCATTGTTTTTTTTCCTTCAATAATAAAATTTCATTCATTCATGCATCTCATACTCTTCTTTCTTCTATTTCTTTTTACTTTCTCTTAGACTTTTCTTTTAAAAATAAAAACAGAACAATAAAATAGCTCGTTCAACAAGAGTCTACCACACTAGGCGTAGAGCAAGGATTATGGAAGAAAAGGGTGAACAAGAGAAGACTAAGCGGGACATCGAGGAAATCAGGGAAAAGGTTGATGCAATCATTGCCGCTTTGGAAAAGGGCAAAATGATTGCAGATACAATTGCACCAGACACTCCGATTGGAAACCCTCAAGCTGGCCTACCATTTCCACCCAGTTTCGCTTCACATGTTCGTACGACAGCAGAAGCGTCCATGCCACAATATACTTCCTACAACCCCTTATATGACATACCTGTTGGGCAATACCCTTTTCCATCATTTAAAGAAGGTCAAATTCCCCAATTACCCATGGCAAGCCAAGCTGGTGCTTCTTATTTCAAGCCAGAATTTTCAAAAATACCTTTTGCGGTCCCCAACTTGGATGACCCAGAAGTAAAAAACGAGTTAGCCACACCCTCTAATGAAAAACTTGAAGTTCTAGAGGAAAGGTTAAGGGCGGTTGAGGGCACTAGTGTTTTTGGAAACATGGATGCCACTCAATTATGTTTAGTTCCAGACGTTGTGATCCCACCAAAATTCAAACTTCCTGAATTTGAAAAATATGACGGGACAACATGCCCTAAAAGTCACATTGTTATGTACTGTAGGAAGATGGCAGCACACGTTCATAATGATAAGCTGCTCATACATTGCTTTCAGGATAGCTTAAAGGGTCCAGCTGCCCGTTGGTATATGCAGTTGGATAGTTCACATGTTGTCACATGGAAGAACTTGGCTGATTCCTTCCTCAAACAGTACAAGCACAATATTGATTTGGCTCCCGACCGACTGGACTTACAGAGGATGGAAAAGAAGAGTACTGAAGACTTTAAAGATTATGCTCAAAGGTGGCGGGATACGACAGCTCAAGTCCAACCCCCTTTAACGGATAAGGAGCTTTCTGCCATGTTCATCAATACCTTAAGGTCCCCATTCTATGAACATATGGTTGGAAGTGCGTCAACCAATTTCTCTGATATCATGACAATTGGAGAAAGAATTGAGTACGGGATCAAACATGGTAGGATAGCCAAAACTGCTGAATCCTCAAGCACGAAGAAGAGCAATACTTCAAAAAAGAAGGAGGAAGAAGTACAGATGATAGGGAAGGTGGATAAGTCCCATCGACAAATCCACCAACCCATCACACAATATCCTTCGAATTATTTACCTACGTACGGATATTATCCACACCAGGTGAATAATGCATCAGCGCAGTACTCCCCATTTTATGGCCAAAATACCAGACCCCAAATGAATCAAAACTTTCAGTCTCGAAGGCAACAACAACCAGTCACTCCAGGTCAGCAAAATAATCGAGCACCTTACAAGCAAGCCCAATTTGATCCGATTCTGATAACATATACTGAGCTCTTGCCTCAGTTAATTCAGAACCATCAGTTGGCACCCAAGCCTGTTGCTCCACTGCAACCCCCTTATCCAAGATGGTATGATCCCAATGCAAGGTGTGATTACCATGCAGGTGCTGTTGGGCATTCTACAGAAAATTGCACTGCTTTGAAGTATAGGGTGCAAGAGCTCATTAAGGCCGGATGGTTAAATTTCAAAAAGGAGGAGGGGCCCAATGTTGATAATAATCTTTTACCAAACCACCAGGTGAATGCAATAGATCAGTGTCAGGATATTATCAAGAAGGCAGATGTTACAGAGATCAAGACTCCCAAGGAGAAGCTTTTTGAGATTCTCCTCGTTAATGGATATGTATCAATTGAGTATGCACACAAGGACCTTGTTCAAGAAGAATTTGATGATAATCTGACTTGCCTATTTCATGCTGGG
Source organism: Luffa acutangula (assembly GCA_036850905.1). NCBI lineage: Eukaryota > Viridiplantae > Streptophyta > Magnoliopsida > Cucurbitales > Cucurbitaceae > Luffa > Luffa acutangula. Next base: position 23,735,738 of record CM072093.1, read on the forward strand.
GCAAAGGGACATTCTTTAGAACAATGTCATCGTTTTCATAAAAGGATCCAAGAACTGGTGGATTCAAAATTTCTTGTGGTTGCCCAAGCCCATCACCAAGATAATGAAATAGGCGTCGTGGAAGAATTGTTGCCTAAAGAAAATTTGAATCCATCTTTCAAACTAAAGCCACTCACGATCTATTACCGTGAGAAAACTACTACTCATGATCCAAAGTCGATCACCATTCAGGTGCCGACTCCTTTCAAGTACAAGAGTTCTAAGGCAGTACCATGGAGTTATGAGTACAAAGTAACTATTAACTCAGAAACGCCCTCACTTCCAGTTGACAACATTTCCGGAACGGGAGGCGTAACACGGAGTGGGAAATCCTACACTCCAGATCAGTTATTGAAGTGCTCACAGAATACAATAGAAGAGAAAAATGAGAAAGTCGAAAGTAACACAGGTAGCAATGTCAAGCCTAAAGAAACAACAGTGATGAAGAAATCAAGGGGCAAACAGACTGTGTCTGAAGAAGAAACTCAAGAATTTCTAAAGTTGGTTAAGCAGAGTGAATACAAAGTAGTGGAACAGCTAGCTCAGACGCCTGCTAAGATTTCCATATTATCTTTGTTGTTATCCTCTGATTCGCATCGAGACACGATATTGGAAGCTTTGAATCAAGCATATGTTTCCAAAGACATCACTCCAGATGGTCTAGATAATATCGTGGGGAATATAACTGCTCACAACACCATAACTTTCACTGATGATGAGATACCGCCCGAAGGCACAGGACACACGAAGGCACTTCATATTTCAGTCAAGTGCAAGAACTTTTTAGTAGCAAAAGTCCTGGTGGATAATGGGTCTTTTTTGAACATAATGCCAAAATCAACGCTCGAAAGATTGCTAGTGGATATGTCCCATATGAGGCCAAGTACCGTAGTAGTAAGGGCCTTCGATGGGGCACGCAGTCAGGTGGTGGGTGACATTGAGATTCCAATACAAATCGGCCCATGCACATTTAACATAACCTTCCAAGTTATGGATATCCCCTCTGCTTACAGTTTCTTATTAGGGCGACCTTGGATACATTCTGCAGGAGCTGTGTCATCATCGCTGCACCAGAAACTTAAATTTTCAATTGGAAGGAGCCTAGTAATTGTATCTGGTCAGGAGGATATCTAATGCCATATATTGATGCAACAGAGGAAGCTTTTGAGTCATCATTTCAAACATTCGAGGTGGCAAGTGCTACAACACTATATGGGGAAGGCAAGAAATCTAAATCTCGATCTTCAGTCAAGACGTTCAAAGAAAGCAACAGTCGTTTAGATGATGTTTTAAGCCCATCAAAAAATACAAAAAGATTTGGGCTTGGGTATAAGCCAGATAAAACAGATATGATCAGGGTACAAAAGCGAGAAAAAGATAGGCGTTTGGCCAGATTTGAAAGTCGTGAACCAGAATATGGGGAAAAAGTCATCCCTCATCTCTACCACTCATTTGAAAGTGCTGGTATAATTCGTCCAGGAGATTTTGCAGTTGCAGTAGTGACTAAAGAGGAAGAATTGGGTCCATGGATCTACCCGTGCCCAGAAAACTTCGAGCTCAACAATTGGAGTACTATTGAATTACCGTCATTTGCTGTTAAGATGTCAAAGTAATTGACCACTTTTTTATTGTTTTTTGCAATTTCAATTTTCAATTTCAAGTTAGGTTAGTCATTTTACTCATTTCATTTTCCAGACTTCTTTCTATGTGTTCAAGTAAATTTCATCATTCAATAGTAGATTTCCTCATTCAATGAAGGTTTTAGTTCATTTCCTTTTGCTATTGCATAATTACACTCTCCAGGGCAAAATATTTACTCTTCTTTTCTTCTTTTTTCCAAATTATCAACATCTTAAGCAGTAATAATGAGATTGAATGTGCAAACGATTCTCAATACGAACTTGATATTCCTATACACAATGTTGAGTCTGACAAGGAAGAAGAAGATTTTGAACCTAGTGCTGAGTTGTTAGAAATGATAGAGGAAGGAGAAAAAGCATTGGGCCCCCATGAAGAGTTAACAGAGATAATTAACCTGGGATCACAAGCAGAAGTCAAGGAGGTTCAAATTGGCACTAATGTCTCTACAGAAACTCGCAAAAAGCTTATTGATTTGCTCACAGAATATGTCGATATCTTTGCTTGGTCCTATCAAGACATGCCTGGACTAGACACGAATATTGTAATGCATCATTTACCACTCAAACCTGAGTGCAAACCAGTAAGGCAAAAGTTGCGAAAGATGAAGCCAGATATGTTAATTAAGATAAAGGATGAAGTCAGGAAACAAATTGATGCTGGATTTCTGACTGTGTCCAATTACCCTGAATGGGTTGCAAACATTGTTCCTGTGCCAAAGAAGAATGGGCAAGTTAGGATGTGTGTGGATTATAGGGATTTAAACAAAGCAAGCCCTAAAGATAATTTTCCACTCCCTCACATTGATGTGTTGGTAGATAACACTGCTGGTTTTTCTACCTTCTCTTTTATGGATGGTTTTTCAGGCTAAAATCAAATAAAAATGGCACCTGAAGATCAAGAAAAAACTACATTTATTACATTGTGGGGAACATTTTGCTACAAAGTTATGCCGTTTGGTTTGAAAAATGCTGGGGCCACCTACCAGCGAGCCATGGTTACTTTATTCCATGATTTGATGCACAAGGAGATTGAAGTGTATGTAGATGATATGATTGCCAAGTCAAAAGAGGAGGAAGAACACCCAATCGTTCTCCGCAAGTTGTTCGATCGATTGAGAAAGTTCCAGCTGAAGCTCAATCCGAGCAAATGTATATTCGGGGCAACCTCTGGTAAATTGTTAGGATTTGTGGTTAGCCAAGAAGGTATCAAGGTCGACCCTGACAAAGTTAAGGAAATTCTGGAAATGCCGCCTCCGCAAACACAGAAAGAAGTTAGAGGATTTTTGGGTCGGATAAATTATATTGTCAGGTTCATAGTGCAATTGACCACAACATGTGAGCCTATTTTCAAGTTGCTTCGCAAAAACAATGATGGCATTTGGAATGAAGATTGTCAAATAGCATTTGATAAAATTAAGCAGTATTTACGAAATCCACCGATCCTCGTACCACCAGTGCCTGGACGTCCGCTCATTTTGTATCTCACTGTAACAGAAAGTGCAATGGGATGTGTACTGGGGCAGCATGATGACTCTGGTAGGAAAGAGCGAGCTATATACTATTTGAGCAAAAAGTTCACCAGTTGTGAAACCATGTACTCCTCGATGGAAAAAACTTGTTGTGCTCTTGCTTGGGCTGCACGTCGCTTAAGGCAATACATGTTGTATTACACGACATGGCTTATTTCAAAAATGGATCCTGTGAAATACATCTTCGAGAAGCCATCTTTATCGGGACGAATTGCAAGGTGGCAAGTTCTTTTATCCGAGTATGACATCACATATGTGACTCGAAAGTCAGTAAAGGGGAGCGCTCTAGCTGATTATCTGGCACAACAACCTATAGAGGACTATGAGCCGATGAAGTTCGACTTCCCTGATGAGCATATCCTCACTGTAGCAACAGAGAAAGAAATATCGAATCCAGATATGTGGACCATGTTCTTTGATGGGGCTTCAAATGAATTGGGTCACGGAATAGGCGCAATATTAATATCGCCTCGAGGAGAATTATTCCCTCTCACTGCTAAGCTGTGTTTTGATTGCACGCACAACATGGCTGAATACAAAGCTTGTTCAATGGTCATTCAAGCTGCTCTAGTTATGAAGATTGAAAGGCTTCAGGTCTTGGGAGACTCTTTGCTAGTGATTCATCAGCTAAGAGGAGAATGGGAAACCAGAGATGCTAAATTATTGCCTTACAAGCAACTTATAACAAGATTATCTCAACAGTTTGATCAAATTACTTTTGATTATTCCCCAAGAGAGAATAATCGGATAGCAGATGCATTGGCTACTCTAGCAGTCATGTTTAATGTGGATTTTGATGAAGGGGTCCAGCCAATTAAAATCGAAAAACGAGATGTTCCCGCCTCCTGTATGAATATTGAGAATGAGTCAGATGAAAAGCCGTGGTTTCAAGACATCAAACAATATCTGAAATGTGGAACCTATCCTCCTAATGCATTAGAAAATGACAAGCGATCTCTGAGAAGGTTGGCAATGAAATTCTTCTTGAATGGGGAGATACTTTACAAAAGAAACTATGACATGGTACTGTTAAGATGTGTGGACGCCACAGAGGCTAACCAGATTATGAAAGAAATCCATGAGGGAATTTGTGGTACCCATGCAAATGGGCATATGATGGCTAGACAAGTTTTGAGAGCTGGTTATTATTGGCTGACTATGGAAACGGATTGCATTAAGTATGCAAGAGAATGTCATAAATGTCAAATTTATGCAGACAAGACTCATGCTCCTTCATCCGAGTTACACATTTTAACTGCTCCTTGGCCTTTCTCTATGTGGGGAATAGATGTGATTGGACCCATTAATCCTAACGCTTCAAATGGACATCGATTTATCTTGGTGGCCATAGATTACTTTACCAAATGGGTGGAGGCAGCCTCTTATCGTGATGTGACAAAAAGGGTCGTGATCAAATTCATCAAGAAGGAGATCATTTGTCGATACGGCCTCCCTGAGACCCTAATATCAGATAACGCTAGAAACTTGAACAATAAGATGATGAGTGAGCTATGTGAACAATTCAAGATTAAACATCTGAATTCCACCCCCTACAGACGAAAAATGAATGGGGCTGTTGAAGCTGCAAACAAAAACATAAAAAGAATTGTTGAAAAGATGACTATAACGTACAAAGATTGGCATGAAATGCTCCCCTTCGCTCTACACGACTATCGCACGTCAGTTCGTACATCAACTGGGGCAACACCTTTTTCCTTAGTATATGGTATGGAGGTTGTGCTCCCAATTGAGGTGGAAATTCCATCACTAAGAGTTCTTATGGAAGCTAAATTGGAAGAGGCTGAATGGGTCCAGAATCGTTATGAACAACTCAATTTCGTTGAAGAGAAGAGATTAACATCATTGAGTAGAGGTCAGCTCTATCAAAGAAGGATGATGAGAGCATATGATAAGAAAGTTCGCCCAAGAAGATTCAGAGAGGGAGATCTGGTGTTGAAAAGGATCCTTCCATTTCAAAAGGATCATCGAGGAAAATGGACTCCAAATTATGAAGGACCATTTGTGGTGAAAAAGGCTTTCTCTGGTGGGGCATTAATCTTAACCAATATGGATGGCTGTGAATTATCAAGCCCAGTCAATTCAGACTATGTTCGGAAGTATTATGCATAGATTGCCTGACTACCCTTCCTAAGGAGGCTAAACAAAGTTGCAGAGTACTCAATAAGTGTTTTGGAAAGTTTCATTTCAGTCTCAGTATTTTGTTTAAAAAAGGGTTGTTTATCCCTCACCATCTCCACCCTCTCAATTTGGAGATATTTCTTTTCTTCATTGTGTACTTTATTGATTAATAAAAGATTTGTTTCCTCCATTTTGACTAGTATAGTTATTATTTTTATGTCAATCACAAATGCAAATTATGCATGTTACATCTCAAGTTCGGGTATTTCATTGTCCAGCCTCTCCACTCTCTTTCAAAAAAAAAAAAAAAAAGAAAAAAGAAAGAAGAGAAAAGAAAAAGAGAAAAAGAAAAAGAAAGAAAATAGATGCTTTCACTATAATCGTTGAGGAAAATTGGTCAATTCTTGCCTATTTTACCCTTTTCATGGAAAGTATGTTCGTTGTTATCAGCTATACTCTCAATCAACTACAACCTTTATTTTGACCGTCGTTCATGTGCAAAGTTTCAAATTACCATTTCTTCCCATACAAGGTTCCAATTATCATACTGGGGCAAAGCACCCCCTCGTGAAGTAAGAATTCGAAATTACTTACTATGAAACCTTGAGCCTAGCCCACCACGCGTGATTTTTGTGGTAGGCCAACATGAATTACTGATTCACAATTGAACCCTTTGCTAAACTCATCGCGTATAACTGCGTTGAATCTCCATATTTGTCTACCCACTTGAGAGCCTTTTGCTAAGCCTGTCACATCTAACCATGTGGCAAACATTTCAAAATATCCACCCAATATTACCAAGGGACCTTCAGTAGTAATGAAATAGGGATTAAACTCTTATGATTTAATGCTTCATAATTAAGACTTGTAGTTCTTTGAGTATTCCTATATTTCAACTTTGTTCAGTCTACACTTTTCCTACCATTTCTATCGTTTATCTTCTCTCCTTTTATTGGAAGGTGACTCCAAGACTAAAGACGATAATCTTGAGAATTTGGACTTAGTAACTTGAGAAGGGGTCTCGAAGTCTCAAATCCTTTCAATAAGTTTTGCGTGAGAAATAACTCTATCATGGTATCAAGGAGCGCTGACAAAGAAACAAAATGGAGTGATGACTTAACAAATGGTTGATCTTCTACATGTGATTGTATCATCTGCTAGTCATGAAAGCATGTATTTGGCCTACAAAAAAGAGTTATGAAAAACAGAAAAAAGAAAAAGAAAAAGAAAAAGAAAAAAGAAAAAGAAAAAAGGAAAAGAAATGTACAAGGCCAAGATAATTCTTGAAATGCATGATTGGGGCAATCAATGTAGATCAAGAGGTCACACCTCCAAACGATTTGGAGATTTTCTTTGTCAATTATCATCTGGGGCAAAGCTTTCATCATTATACTGGGGCAAAACCGTTATTATTAAATTGGGACAAAGGGTCTTCACCACTATACTACAGTAAAGTCATTTTACCATTTATGTAAACTGTTTTAGACTGGGGCAAGAGCCAAGTTAAGAGAATCACGTTTCTCTTATGAAGAATCTTCCAATCTCGAGCAGTTCTCTACATTCAAGAATAGAAAGCTGAATCACATTTTCATAGAAGAATCACATGCAGATAAATGACAATCACAGTAATGTGGGTTTTTCATCAAAGATTTCGAGCTGACTTAAAGAAAGAAAGAGATATATGAGATAATCCCTTGAGGAGCTACTCCTTGTTCTCGTAGTGGTTGTCCAAGGAATTGGGGTCACCTTAACAAATATTTTCATTTGAATTATGTTCAATCTCTTATTGTTCAAGAGATTTCTTATGAAGGCATTTGTGACCCATGTTTTCTTCCTTCAGTCATTTCTCTCTTTCTTTGTTGACTACCATTCCCATTTGTCTCTAGGCCAAATTCATCTTCTTGTATCGAACCTTTTTTTGTCCACTACAAGGCTAAGGTTATGAAGCGTTGAATCAGGTAAGATGTTTAATGCTATGAATTACCATTGATAGCTCTCTAAGCTAGCACATGAGACACTTCTAAAAAACCTACCATACTCTATATGATTAAGCAATCTTTGATTAACATACATGATCTCTTTTAGGTCGAGCAACTTTGATTGACACATACAATTTCTCTCGAGTATTGAAAGCATCAAAAAGAAAAGAAAAAGAAAAGAAAAAGAAAAGAAAAAGGAAAAGAAAGAGAAAGAGAGGCAATCAAGATCCGAAGATGTCTATTGTTATATATTTTGAAAGCTTCCTTGACTGATAAATCTTTATTTCCTCTCATTAGATTCATGGGTGGCTTAATGTTTTTATTGTCAATGCAATACCAATTGAAAGTTTTCAATGTCTGCGACAACTAAAGCAATGCCATTTATTCAATAGACTTCGATAGAAGAGAATCCGAAGTGCAAAGGGTTTAGTGGGAGGAGCATTGGAAATTCCACTCACAGGGCGTTTTGCTATGAGACGTTCGGAAGTCTTTAAATCAAGACCTCAAAGTGTTTTGGTTCATCGTCAGCAAAACAGCTTACTTCACTTCGTCTATGTCTCTCAATCTATAAATGTGGAACACAAGAAATGAGCTACTTTATAGTTCTGGTTTTCAAAACTCGCTAATTTTGAAGTTTGTGTTTTTTGAAACTGGTGCCCTGCACATTTTCATGCTGCATGTAAATTTGAATCTCATACATTTAAGCATACTCTACATTTTGAGATTTTGCAAGTCTATGATTCACTTTGATGGTTAAATCGAACCCCGCTAGTCAGTGGAGGTCGAAGCCTGGTTGGAGTCAGGTCCATTTCATGTTTTATTTGGTTGGTTAAATCGAACCCTGCTAGTCAGTAGAGGTCGAAGCCTGGTCTGAGCCAGGTCCATTCCCCTTTTCTTTTGGTTAAATCAAACCCTGCTAGTTAGTGGAGGTCGAAGCTTGGTTGGAGTCAGGTTCATTTAATGTTTTATTTGGTTGGTTAAATCGAACCCTGCTAGTCAGTAGAGGTCGAAGCATGGTCTGAGCCAGGTCCATTCCCCTTTTCTTTTGGTTAAATCAAACTCTGCTAATCAGTAGAGGTCGAAGCCTGGTTGGAGTCAGGTCCATTTCATGTTTTATTTTGATTGGTTAAATCGAACCCTGCTAGTCAGTAGAGGTCAAAGCCTGGTTGGAGTCAGTTCCATTTCATGTTTTATTTTGGTTGGTTAAATTGAACCCTGCTAGTCAGTAGAGGTCGAAGCCTGGTCTGAGCCAGGTCCCATTCCCCTTTTCTTTTGGTTAAATCGAACCCTGCTAGTCAGTAGAGGTCGAAGCCTGGTCTGAGCCAGGTCCATTCCCCTTTCCTTTTGGTTAAATCGAACTTTATCTTTGATTAGAGATGAAAATCTGGTCAAAGTGAGGTTCATTTTCCTTTCCCAATTATAGGCTATGTTTGTTTTAAGCATGAAACCCTTTCTTTTATTTTTAACGAAAATCTTCGTCTTCCCAATACTTTGTCTTTTTCCTTTGTTTACCCTTTCAATCCTTCAAGGATACACAACAGGGGGCAAACTGTAGACACCGTATTTGGTCCGGCTTGATTTTAGTAATAATGTTTGAAGTTTTTCAATATTTGGAAGTCAATTTGTTTTTGGTATGTCAACAAGAGCATAGCTCAAGTGGCATAAAGTCGTATTAACAATCACAAGGTCTTTGGTTCGAATCTCTCTCCTTGCATATTATCAAAATTTGTTTTTTTAGTTTTCATGATTTATTTTCATTTTCATCTTATTTTCTTTTTTTTTTTGTTTTATTTCTTTATTTTGTTTATTTTATTTTATTTTATTTTTGTTTATTTATTTTATTGTTTTATTTTATTCATTTTTTTCCTTCACTCCTCTTTCCACGTTCTCCATCCCCCCTCATTCTCCCAACCTCTCCTATTCTTTCTCCCTCTCCCTTTTTCTTCTCCACTCCCCCTCTTTCTCCCAACCTCCCATTCTTTCCCCATCTTTCTCAACTCTCCCCCTTCCTTCTCCCAACCTCTCATTCTTTCCCCATCTTTCTCAACTCACTCCCCCTCTTTCTCCCAACCTCCCATTCTTTCCCCATCTTTCTCAACTCTCCCCTCTTCCTTCTCCCAACCTCTCATTCTTTCCCAATCTTTCTCAACTCACTCCCCCTCTTTCTCCCAACCTCTCATTCTTTCCCCCTTTTTCTCAACCCCTTCCTCCAAGCTCTACTATATAATGAGAGCTTATGGAGGATGGAGGGGGGAGGAAGGACAACAAGGACACAAGAAAAAAGAAGAATAGTGAGAGCTTAGAGAGAAAGTGAGTTTGAGAGGGAAAATAGAGTTTGGAGAAGGATTTTCCAAAAACCAAAGCTACCGCCGCCACTCACCGCCGTCCGCCGCCGCCACTCACCGCCGTACCGACGCCGCCACTCACCGCCGTACCGTCGTTGCCGCCACCACTGTCACCGCCGCCACCGTGCCGCCGCTTTTTTTTTTTCCAACAAGGCTCCTATGTGAGGGAAAGTGGAAGAGAAAAAAGAAAAAGAGAAGGAAGGAAGTTGGGGAAGAAGAAAGAGTAAAGCGAATAAGGTGGGTCCCACATTTTTAAATTCTTTTATTATTATTTTTTATTTTTTTTTTATGTATCCAAATTTTTCCATTTTTCATTTTGGCTATGAATTTGAGTTTCCCAAATCAATTGCAATTTATTTTATTTCATTTTCTAATTAGAAATTTAAATTGATTTATTTTAGACTTCTAAAGAACTTTAATTGGATATTAGTTGAAAGTTTTTTTTATCTAATTTCAATTAGAGTTTATTTGGGAGTTTCCAAACTAATTTTAATTGGCTTTAAATTGAATTGTTATTACCAATTTCAATTTGATTTTAATATGACATTTTCAACTTTAATTGTCTTTCTTATTAATTTTAGTTGGATTCTAACATAAAATTTCTAATTTGAATTTGAATTTGTATTTTCCTAATAAATGTTCACTAGTTTGTAATTAGAAAATTCAATTTTCTTTAAAATGGAAATTTTAATGTTTTGAATTTTACTTTAATTTGAATTGTTCAAATGAATTTCAAAGGGTTTTGAAATGCTCAAATGAATTTCAAACAAAGGACATTTGAACTAAGATTTTCAATTTGATTTTCACTTGATTTTTTTTTTTTTTAAAAAGACGATTTTAAACTTTCCTTCCATTGGTTTCAATAATTAATTTGGAATTTTATAATAAATTTTTAATTGGATTTAATTTGGGATTTCAACTTTTGTTTGTTTTTAATTTGATTTCATTTTGACATTTACAAATGAATTTTAATTTGGAATTGCCCAAATGAATTTCAATTGGAATTTTATTTGAATTTTCACCCTCAATTGGTTTTAATCTTGAATTCATGGAGTCTCAAAGTGATTTGGAATTTTTCAGTAAATGTCAATTTGGTTCTAAATTAAAGTTTCCAGTCAATGTCTTTTGGTCTTAGATTGAAAATCAATTTAAATTTTAAACTAAATTGGAAATCAATTTCGATTTTGGAAAGGTTAAATCAAATTTCAAAAACATTATTTAATATTTTGAATGGTTAAAATAGATTGATTATGAAAACTTTAATGCTAATTTTGTCTAAGAACGGGTATTTAAGCTAACCGAAAGGGAACACCCTGCCTGGAAATTAGCCTAAAGTTTAACTAGTCAATTATTTTGGCAATCAAAATTTCAATTGGATCTTAAATTAGAAAATTTTCAAATCAACTTCGATTTGATTCTAAATTGGATTTTCCAAATGAACTTCAAAATAGTTTTACTTTGGTAATTCCAAATGAATTTCTAATTGAATTTGATTTAAAAATGAAAAAATATTTTTCCATTGAATGGTGTCATACCACTCATGATTATTACTTCATATTTTATTTTTGAAATGTGAGGTAATAGTTGAGAGACAAATTAGCTCATGTATAGCCTATGACGGAGTTGAAATAATTTTCAAATTCTTGAGGTGAAAGATTTTCTTTAATTAGGAAATTTTTACATGATAATAAAGTCATGGGTTAACCCCACTCACAAAATTAAATCCTTACTTTATTTAAAGATAAGGTGAAATTAGTGAGACAATTAATTTTCAATTTTCATTTTTTTTGTTTATTTTCGTTAAGACACGGACCTTTTGTTTAATGAATTCGAGTAATAAAATAAAATGTTTTCAAACGGGTGTTGTAGGGTGCTAACACCTTCCTTACACACAAATGATCCCCGAACCTAATTTTTGGTTTTCAAAGACCATTTTTTTTAAAATGGGTGACCAATCACACCCCAAGATCATTGGTGGCGACTCCAAACCTCTCACCTCGAAAGAGACCCTTAGGAAAGGACGTCGACCGCTCCGCGTCGCGATGACGTTGCGATAACAGGGACACGTTCCTTGTACTTTTGCCGCCGCCCCACCTTTCAGCACGAGTGTAGGGACATGCTCCTTACTTTGGGACATGTCCTTGGACTTGTGTTGGCGCCACGCCTTTCAGCATGAGTATAAGGACGTGTTCCTTACTTTGGGACATGTCCGTGGACTTCTGTCGCCGCCACGCCTTTCAACATGAGTACAGGGACATGTTCCTTACTTTGGGACATGTCCTTGGACTTGTGTTGCCGCCACGCCTTTCAGCATGAGTAAGAGGACATGTTCATTACTTTATGACATGTCCTTGGACTTGTGACGCCGCCACGTCTTTCGGCATGAGTACAGGGACATGTTCCTTACTTTGGGACATGTTCCTTACTTTGAAACATGTCCTTGGACTTGTGTCGTCGCCACGCTATTCTGCATGAGTACAGGAACATGTTCCTTGTAATTTTGCAACCGCCCCACCTTTCAGAACGAGTGCAGGGACATGCTCCATACTTTGGGACATGTCCTTGGACTTGTGTTGCCGCCTCGCCTTTCAGCATGAGTACAAGGACATGTTCCTTACTTTGGGACATGTCCTTGGACTTGTGTTGCCGTCATGCCTTTCAGCATGAGTACAGGGACATGTTCCTTACTTTGGGACATCTCCTTGGACTTGTGTCGCCGCCACGCCCTTCTGCATGAGTACAGAGACATGTTCCTTGTACTTTTGCCGCCGCCCCACCTTTCAGCACGAGTGCAGGGACATGCTCCTTACTTTGGGACATGTCCTTGGACTTGTGTCGCCGCCACGCGTTTAAGCATGAGTATAAGGACATGTTCCTTACTTTGGGACATGTCCTTGGACTTCTGTCGCCGCCACACCTTTCAACATGAGTACAGGGACATGTTCCTTACTTTGGGACATGTCCTTGGATTTGTGTCGCCGCCACGCCCTTCTGCATGAGTACAAGGACATGTTCCTTGTACTTTTGCCGCTGCCCCACCTTTCAGCACGAGTGCAGGGTCATGCTCCTTACTTTGGGACATGTCCCTTGACTTGTGTCGCCGCCACGCCTTTCAGCATGAGTACAAGGACATGTTCCTTACTTTGGGACATGTCCTTGGACTTGTGTCGCCGCCATGCCTTTCAGCCTGAGTACAAGGACATGTTCCATACTTTGGGACATGTCCTTGGACTTGTGTCGTCGCCACGCTATTCTGCATGAGTACAGGAACATGTTCCTTGTACTTTTGTCACCGCCCAACTTTCAGAACGAGTGCAGGGACATGCTCCTTACTTTGGGACATGTCCTTAGACTTGTGTTGCCGCCTCGCCTTTTAGCATGAGTACAAGGACATGTTCCTTTCTTTGGGACATGTCCTTGGACTTGTGTCGCCGCCACGCCTTTCAACATGAGTACAGAGACATGTTCCTTACTTTGGGACATGTATTTGGACTTGTGTCGCCGCCACGCCCTTCTGCATGAGTACAGGGACATGTTCCTTATACTTTTGCCGCCGCCCCACCTTTCAGCACGAATGCAAGGACATGCTCCTTACTTTGGGACATGTCCTTGGACTTGTGTCGCCGCCACGCCTTTCAGCATGAGTATAAGGATATGTTCCTTACTTTGGGACATGTCCTTGGACTTCTGTCGCCGCCACGCCTTTCAGCATGAGTACAGGGACATGTTCCTTACTTTCGGACATGTCCTTGGACTTGTGTCGCCGCCACGCCCTTTTGCATGAGTACAAGGACATGTTCCTTGTACTTTTGCCGCTGCCCCACCTTTCAGCACGAGTGCAGGGTCATGCTCCTTACTTTGGGACATGTCCCTTGACTTGTGTCGCCGCCACGCCTTTCAGAATGAGTACAAGGACATGTTTCTTACTTTGGGACATGTCCTTGGACTTGTGTCGCCGCCACGCCTTTCAGCATGAGTACAGGGACATGTTCCTTACTTTGGGACATGTCCTTGGACTTGTGTCGTCGCCACGCTATTCTGCATGAGTACAGGAACATGTTCCTTGTACTTTTGCCACCGCCCCACCTTTCAGAACGTGTGCAGGGACATGCTCCTTACTTTGGGACATGTCTGATAGCGAGCATAGCTAGCTATTTTTCTCTAATTAATTAAGTTATTCTTTTTCAATTATTTGCCCAAATTTATGCATTTTAAGTTTTATTTGTAGGAAGTATGTGCTTGAAGCTTAATTCAGCAATTGGAGTCAAATGGAGCTTCCAATCTTAAAAAAAAAAAAATAATAGCGTCGCGCGCTAGGAACAACTTTGCGACGCTATAGAAAATTTTCCAAATTTGCGGATCGCGACAGCGTCTCGACGCTACAACGAAATTTTGCTATGTAAGCATCTTTTCGGCTAAGTTTTTGGTGGAATCAATTTTGGGACTGTTTGGAGTCGTAAACAGAGGAAAAACAGAGGAATTCAAGTCTGAAGCAAAGGGGAAAATTCGGAAATCAACCCATTGTTCGTGGGGATCGTGACGGGGACGTTCGGTCTCGGCCTACAACGAGTTTAATTCTTCTTTCCCTCACTTTAGTTAGATTTTTATGGCTTTTACATGTTTAGTTGAGCTTGTAATTTTGATCATGAGTAGCTAAACTTGTAAGCTTAGGGATTGATGTAGTTGATTGTGTTTATGGATTGATTTATGGTTTAAGTTGTGCAATGTTATTATGTTTGTAATCTTGATTTAATGCTTTCAATTAATTGGCCATTAGTTGGATGATTCAAGTTTCGAATCTAGCTCAGGAGAGGGGATTTGATTTAGACTTACTCAAGATTGCATGACTAAAGTTTAGTTTCTAATTCGTGACGGTTTTAGATTAACTTTAGAATTGGTTAAAAGATCTAATTGCCTTGCATGATTAATAAACTTAGATAGGGATATCAAGTTGGTTAATTTGCATGAGAATCAATTATACTCGGGAGAGGTAGTTGTGATTAAAGGGTCTTTGGCTCATAATTTCATTGTGCATAATAACTTACTCCTTAAAATCAATCCTAAACTAAATCGGCGAAATCAATTCCCTAAGTAGTTTTCCCAATTGAATTTCCATTCTTTTTACTTTCTTTGATTTGGTCTTATTATCATTCATTCATCACTTTTTAATCCCTAAATAAAATTGAGCGAGATTATTCACAATACTTGATTTGCTTAAAAATCCAATCCAGAGGACGACACTCGTATTTACGAACACTTTATTATTACTTGACCCGTGCGCTTGCGGTTAGGAAAAGTCCACATCAAGTTTTTGGCGCCGTTGCCGGGGATTGGCACATTTAGCTAGATTGATATTGTGAAAAAATTGTTTGATCTTAATTTAGGGTGTATTCTTATTTTTTTAGTTGATTGCATTTTTCCTTATTTGTTTTTCTTTCCATATTTGATTTTCTAGGTTAGTTTTTCTTTTAGTTGTGCAATCTTTTCTTTTTTTTTTTGTTCTTGTTTTTCCTTTTCTAGATTAGTTTCCTTATTTGTGTTTTGCCATATTTATTTTTTACATTCCATATTAGGTTATTTTGTTTCCTTTCCTAGATTATATTTTCCATATTTAGATTAGTGGTTTTCTTTTCTTTGTTGCTTTCCATTATTGTTTTCTTTCCTATTTAGGGTAGTTTTGTTTGTTTATGCGTAGGGATAAAGATTTAATAGTAGCACCATTTGATCCCGAGATAGAAAGAACAATTCATAGACTTCAAAGGGAAAATAGAGAAATTATTCAAATGGCAGACCAAAATCCACCTGAGGAGCCTAGGCCTATTAGAGATTATTTTCAGCCTGTGTTTCAGGGACAGCAATCGGGGATTGTCTATGCCCCGATTAATGCCAACAACTTTGAGCTGAAGACCGGCCTCATTCAGATGGCTCGAGACTGTGCATACAGAGGATCGCCCACTGAGGATCCAAATTCTCATCTTAAATCATTCTTGGATATTTGTGGGACGGTAAAGATTAATGGTGTCTCTGAGGATGCTATTCGCTTACGTTTATTTCCCTTTTCTTTGCAGGATAAAGCACGTGATTGGTTGCAGTCTATTACCCCTGGGAGCATCACCACTTGGGATGCTTTGGTCCAGGCCTTTTTAAAGAAATTTGTCCCTCCTGCAAAGACGGTCAAGCTGAGGACTGAGATTGGGACATTCCAACAACAATATGATGAGCAGCTGTTCGAAGCTTGGGAGCGATTCAAAGAGCTACTGAGCAAGTGTCCTCAGCATGGTTACCCTGGCTGGCTCCAGGTACAATTGTTTTATAATGGTTTAACTCCTAGTACGAAAACGATTGTTGATGCAGCTGCAGGTGGGACTCTGTTGTCCAAGACCGTGGAAAATGCTCGCATTCTTCTAGAGGATATGGCCACCAACAGCTATCAGTGGCCATCTGAGCGGTCTACACCTAAAAAGATTGCTGCTGGAGTGTTTGAGGTTGATAAAGTAAGTGCACTCCAGGCCCAGATGACTTCCCTCGCTAATGCTTTTATGAAATTTTCAGGTACAGGGAGTGCACAGTCAATTGAATCAGGTGCTGCTTTAGCATCTAGACCTCAGGGGGAGACCATTGAACAGGTTCAGTATGTATCAAATTCTAATTTTAGGGGATATAATAATAATGTTACACCTACACATTATCACCCTAACAATAGGAACCATGAAAATTTCTCTTATGCAAATACGAAGAATATTCTTAACCCACCTGGTTTTGCCCCTCAAACTCAAGAAAATAAAAAGTTAGAGGATCTTGTTGGAGCTTTCATTGCAGAGTCAAGTAACAGGACAACCAAGTTAGAGGAGGCAATCATTGCCATCAATTCAACAGTGAATGGCCACAGCGCTGCCATCAAGAATATTGAGACTCAGCTGGGACAGTTGGTGAATGTTGTAAGCACCATGAATAAAGGTAAGGCCCCAGCTGAACAAGAGAAACCCCAGATGGAGTATTGTAAGGCAATCACTGTGCACCAGGAGGAATCTGAAGAGGAACCTGAATCTGAGGACTATGAAACACCTACAGGGGAAGCTGAGGAGGACACATCATCTGATGAGGCTGAAAAGCCTGAACCTGAGCCTCATATTCCTTCTCCCACACTGATGGTTCCCAAGGAAAAGAAAAAGAAAAAGAAGAAAAAGAACAATCAGGTTCAGTTTGATAAATTTATGAATGCTTTTATGAATCTGAATATTAATATTCCTTTTGCAGAGGCATTAGAGATGCCCCAATACAACAGGTTCATGAAGGAATGGTTAGCAAAGAAGCGAAAAGAAAAGAAGGTTGACACTGTATATCTTGCTTCCACATGCAGCACTCGAGTCCAACAGAAGGTACCTGAAAAAGTAGCAGATCCAGGGAGTTTTTCTGTTCCTTGTAGTTTTGGTACTTATTCTTTCAGAGCATTATGTGATTTAGGTGCTAGCATTAATATCATTCCTCTATCGTTGTGTAAAAAGTTAGATATAGGTGAGATTAAGTCTACTCCTGTAAAGCTCCAATTGGCTGATCAATCTGTGGTGAGACCAGTTTGTATTGTAGAAAATGTGTTAATCAGAGTAGGTAGATTTTTTCTCCCTATTGATTTATATGTTATGGACATGATAGAAAATCCTTCAATGCCTGTCATATTAGGATGACCATTCCTCGCTACTGGGCGAGTGATTATAGATATTGAGCGCAGGGAGCTCACTATTAGAGTCAAGAACGAAAAAGAAATCTTTAAAGCAGTTGAAGACTCTAAAGATGAAGTGCTTTTCATGGGATATAGGAAAGGTGCAAGAAAGAGCACCTCTGTTGGATTCACAGAACAAAAGCCCCCTTGAAGCACGATCAACACGTCGAGCTAATGACGTTAAACAAGCGCTTATGGGAGGCAACCCAAGTAAGTTTAGTGCGTTTTCTTTTTGTTTTTGATTTATTTATTGTTGTTGTTTTGTAGGTCTTGTTTTCTTTCTCTCCTTTGCTTTCAAGCTTTCAAGATTCCAAGCTTTCAGTCAAGAAGTCATCATTATTCCAGGCCAGTATTGTTCACTCCTTTCATTCTTTTATTGTTCTCATGCTTGTTTGTGCCTTATTTTCTTTATACATTGAGGACAATGCATGTTTAAGTTTGGGGGTGGATTAGCATGTTTGTGGAGCCCTTGAGCATCTGAGTTCGGGCTATAGTTTTGAGCTTTCTTTGAATTATGCATATGGTTGTTGTCTGGATGTATTTTTGCATGATTATGATGTCCTAGGATAGGTTTTCTTGTCAATTTTCAAGCTTGTGATGAGTTGTAAGCATGAGTGCCCAAAAAGGGAGACTTTTTAAAAATTTTATAGGAGATGGCTTGCATGAGTAGAGTATTTGTCTTGGCTAGATTTGGATTTGAATGCTTAGGAGCGAATTATTGGGTTCATATGCTTGTTGTCACCTCGATAGGTGTAGAGTAGAGCTAAAGAGTTAATTTTTTTCAAATTAGCATGTTTGATCTTGCTTAGGAGAAAAGAAAAGAATATCTGCTTATCATGTTCATAACGAAAAATCATTCTCGTTGTTATTGTTGAAAAAGAGAAAAAAATCATGACTTATGCGTGCAATATGCAATGGTTAATAAAGATTAAGGCAAAAAGAGCTACCCCTGTTGTGATCAGTTAGGCCAACCAGAGAAAACTCAGGTTAAGGGTCCCTGCAATGGGTGTGTGAAAGCTAGTGCCACATATACATGCTTAATTTAATTGTTAATTATAAGCACCTAAGTATGGAGATAAACAAACTAATTTGTTCCATTAACTCATTAGTGAAACCTTAGTGCCAGTGTAGAGGGAAGATGAGTTGAGAGTTTAATAATCCAATCTTGGGCTAGTAGGGTCAGATCTTGTTGAGTTAGATCTCGCTTGTGCAAGTTAATTTTGGTCCTTATGTGCATGTCTCTTGCTTGCTTGACTATTGACCTTTGAACCTTGAGGATTGAGTTATGATTATTGCATCCATTCTTCTACTGTATGCTTGATTTTTAGTTTGCTCGAGGACTAGCAAAAGCTTAAGTTTGGGGGTATTTGATAGCGAGCATAGCTAGCCTTGAGGATTGGTCTTATTATCATTCATTCATCACTTTTTAATCCCTAAATAAAATTGAGCGAGATTATTCACAATACTTGATTTGCTTAAAAATCCAATCCAGAGGACGACACTCGTATTTACGAACACTTTATTATTACTTGACCCGTGCGCTTGCGGTTAGGAAAAGTCCACATCAATGTCCTTGGACTTGTGTTGCCGCCTCGCCTTTCAGCATGAGTACAAGGACATGTTCCTTACTTTGGGACATGTCCTTGGACTTGTGTCGCCGCCACGCCTTTCAGCATGAGTACAGGGACATGTTCCTTACTTTGGGACATGTCCTTGGACTTGTGTCGCCGCCACGCCCTTCTGCATGAGTACATGACATGTTCCTTGTACTTTTGCCGCCGCCCCACCTTTCAGCACGAGTGCAGGGACATGCTCCTTACTTTGGGACATGTCCTTGGACTTGTGTCGCCGCCACGCCTTTCAGCATGAGTATAAGGACATGTTCCTTACTTTGGGACATGTCCTTAGACTTGTGTCGCCGCCACGCCTTTCAGCATGAGTACAGGGACATGTTCCTTACTTTGGGACATGTACTTGGACTTGTGTCGCCGCCACGCCCTTCTGCATGAGTATAAGGACATGTTCCTAGTAGTTTTACCGCCGCCCCACCTTTCAGCACGAGTGCAGGGACGTGCTCCTTACTTTGAGACATGTCCCTTGACTTGTGTCGCAGCCACGCCTTTCAGCATGAGTACAAGGACATGTTCCTTACTTTGGGACATGTCCTTGGACTTGTGTCGCCGCCACGTCTTTCAACATGAGTACAGGGACATGTTCCTTACTTTGGGACATGTATTTGGACTTGTGTCGCCGCCACGCCTTTCAGCATGAGTACAGGGACATGTTCCTTACTTTGGGACATGTCCTTGGACTTGTGTCGCCGCCACGCCCTTCTGCATGAGTACATGACATGTTCCTTGTACTTTTGCCGCCGCCCCACCTTTCAGCACGAGTGCAGGGACATGCTCCATACTTTGGGACATCTCCTTGGACTTGTGTTGCTGCCTCGCCTTTCAGCATGAGTACAAGGACATCTTTCTTACTTTGGGACATGTCCTTGGACTTGTGTCACCACCACGCCTTTCAGCATGAGTACAGGGACATGTTCCTTACTTTGGGACATGTCCTTTGTCTTGTGTCGCCGCCACGCCTTTCAGCATGAGCACAGGGACATGTTCCTTACTTTGGGACATGTCCTTAGAGTTGTGTCGTAGCCACGTCTTTCAGCATGAGTACAGGGACACGTTCCTTGTACTTTTGCCGCCGCCCCACCTTTCAGCACGAGTGCAGGGACATGCTCCTTAATTTGGGAAATCTCCTTAGACTTGTGTCGGCGCCACGCCTTTCAACATGAGTATAAGGACATGTTCCTTACTTTTGGACATGTCCTTGGACTTCTGCCGCCGCCACGCCTTTCAGCATGAGTACAGGGACATGTTCCTTACTTTGGGACATGTCCTTGGATTTGTGTCGTCGCCACGCTATTCTGCATGAGTACAGGAACATGTTCCTTGTACTTTTGCCACCGCCCCACCTTTCAGAACGAGTGCAGGGACATGCTCCTTACTTTGGGACATGTCCTTTGACTTGTGTTGCCGCCTCGCTTTTCAGCATGAGTACAAGGACATCTTCCTTACTTTGGGACATGTCCATGGACTTGTGCGGCCGCCACGCCTTTCAGCATGAGTACAAAGACATGTTCCTTACTTTGGGACATGTCCTTGGACTTGTGTCGCCGACACGCCTTTCAACATGAGTACAAGGATATGTTCCTTACTTTGGGACATGTATTTGGACTTGTGTCGCCGCCACGCCCTTCTGCATGAGTACAAGGACATGTTCCTTGTACTTTTGCCGCCGCCCCACCTTTCAGCACGAGTGCAGGGACATGCTCCTTACTTTGGGACATGTCCTTGGACTTGTGTCGCCGCCACGCCTTTCAGCATGAGTATAAGGATATGTTCCTTACTTTGGGACATGTCCTTGGACTTCTGTCGCCGCCACGCCTTTCAGCATGAGTACAGGGACATGTTCCATACTTTGGGACATGTCCTTGGACTTGTGTCGCCGCCACGCCCTTTAGCATGAGTACAGGGACATGTTCCTTACTTTTGGACATGTCCTTGGACTTGTGTCGCCGCCACGCTCTTCTGGATAAGTACAGGGACATGTTCCTTGTACTTTTGCCGCCGCCCCACCTTTCAGCACGAGAGCAGGGACGTGCTCCTTACTTTGGGACATGTCCTTGGACTTGTGTCGCCGCCACGACTTTCAGCATGAGTATAAGGACATGTTCCTTACTTTGGGACATGTCCTTGGACTTCTGTCGCCGATACGCCTTTCAGCATGAGTACAGGGACATGTTCCTTACTTTGGGACATGTCCTTGGACTTGTGTCGCCGCCACGCCTTCTGCATGAGTATAAGGACATGTTCCTAGTAGTTTTGCCGCCGCCCCACCTTTCAGCACGAGTGCAGGGACATGCTCCTTACTTTGAGACATGTCCCTTGACTTGTGTCGCCGTCTCGCCTTTCAGCATGAGTACAAGGACATGTTCCTTACTTTGGGACATTTCCTTAGACATCTGTCGCCGCCACGCCTTTCAGCATGAGTACAGGGACATGTTCCTTACTTTGGGACATGTCCTTGGACTTGTGTCGTCGCCACACTATTCTTCATGAGTACAGGAACATGTTCCTTGTACTTTTGCCACCTCCCCACCTTTCAGAATGAGTGCAGGGACACTCTCCTTACTTTGGGACATCTCTTTCGACTTGTGTTGCCGCCTCGCCTTTCAACATGAGTACACGGACATGTTCCTTACTTTGGGACATGTCCTTGGACTTGTGTCGCCGCCACGTCTTTCAACATGAGTACAGGGACATGTTCCTTACTTTGGGACATGTCATTGGACTTGTGTCGCCGCCACGCCCTTCTGCATGAGTACAGGGATATGTTCCTTGTACTTTTGCCGCCGCCCCACCTTTCAGCACGAGTGCAGGGACATGCTCCTTACTTTGGGACATGTCCTTGGACTTCTGTCACCGCCACGCCTTTCAGCATGAGTACAGGGACATGTTCCTTAGTTTGGGACATGTCCTTGGACTTGTGTCGCCGCCACGCCCTTCAGCATGAGTACAGGGACATGTTCCTTACTTTGGGACATGTCCTTGGACTTGTGTCGCCGTCACGCTCTTCTGGATGAGTACAGGAACATGTTCCTTGTACTTTTTCCGCCGCCCCATTTTTCAGCAAGAGAGCAGGGACGTGTTCCTTACTTTGGGACATGTCCTTGGACTTCTGTCGCCGCCACGTCTTTCAACATGAGTACAGGGACATGTTCCTTAATTTGGGACATGTATTTGGACTTGTGTCGCCGCCACGCACTTCTGCATGAGTACAGGGACATGTTCTTTGTACTTTTGCCGCCGCCCCACCTTTCAGCACGAGTGCAGGGACATGCTCCTTACTTTGGGACATGTCCTTGGACTTGTGTTGTCGTCTCGCCTTTCAGCATGAGTACAAGGACATGTTCCTTACTTTTGGACATGTCCTTGGACTTGTGTCGCCGCAAAGTCTTTCAACATGAGTACAGGGACATGTTCCTTACTTTTGGACATGTCCTTGGACTTCTGTCGCCGCCACGCCTTTCAGCATGAGTACAGGGACATGTTCCAGGAACTTTTGGCACCGCCCCACCTTTCAGAACGAGTGCAGGGAAATGCTCCTTACATTCGGACATGTCCTTGGGCTTGTGTTGCCGCCTCGCCTTTCAGCATGAGTACAAGGACATCTTCCTTACTTTGGGACATGTCCTTGGACTTGTGTCACTGCCACGCCTTTCAGCATGAGTACAGGGACATGTTCCTTACTTTGGGACATGTCCTTCGTCTGGTGTCGCAGCCACGCCTTTCAGCATGAGTACATGGACATGTTCCTTACTTTGGGACATGTCCTTGGAGTTGTGTCGTAGCCACGCCTTTCAGCATGAGTACAGGGACACGTTCCTTGTACTTTTGTCGCAGCCCCACCTTTCAGCACGAGTGCAGGGAAATGCTCCTTAATTTGGGACATGTCCTTAGACTTGTGTCGGCGCCACGCCTTTCAACATGAGTATAAGGACATGTTCCTTACTTTGGGACATGTCCTTGGACTTCTGCCGCCGCCACGCCTTTCAGCATGAATAAGGGGACATGTTTCTTACTTTGGGACATGTCCTTGGTCTTGTGTCGCCGCCACGCCTTTCAGCATGAGTACAGGGACATGTTCCTTGTACTTTTGCCACCGCCCCAACTTTCAGAACGAGTGCAGGGAAATGCTCCTTACTTTCGGACATGTCCTTGGACTTGTGTTGCTGCCTCGCCTTTCAGCATGAGTACAAGGACATCTTCCTTACTTTGGGACATGTCCTTGGACTTGTGTCACCGCCACGCCTTTCAGCATGAGTACAGGGACATGTTCCTTACTTTGGGACATGTCCTTTTTCTTGTGTCGCCGCCACGCCATTCAGCATGAGTACAGGGACATGTTCTTTACTTTGGGACATGTCCTTAGAGTTGTGTCGTAGCCACGTCTTTCAGCATGAGTACAAGGACACGTTCCTTGTACTTTTGCCGCCGCTCCACCTTTCAGCACGAGTGCAGAGACATTCTCCTTAATTTGGGACATCTCCTTAGACTTGTGTCGGCGCCACGCCTTTTCAACATGAGTATAAGGACATGTTCCTTACTTTGGGACATGTCCTTGGACTTCTGCCGCCGCCACGCCTTTCAGCATGAGTACAGGGACATGTTCCTTACTTTGGGACATGTCCTTGGATTTGTGTCGTCGCCACGCTATTCTGCATGAGTACAGGAACATGTTCCTTGTACTTTTTCCACCGCCCCACCTTTCAGATCGAGTGCAGGGACATGCTCCTTACTTTGGGACATGTCCTTGGACTTGTGTTGCCGCCTCGCCTTTCAGCATGAGTACTAGGACATCTTCCTTACTTTGGGACATGTCCTTGGACTTGTGCGGCCGCCACGCCTTTCAGCATGAGTACAGAGACATGTTCCTTACTTTGGGACATGTCCTTGGACTTGTGTCGCCGCCACGCCTTTCAACATGAGTACAAGGACATGTTCCTTACTTTGGGACATGTATTTGGACTTGTGTCGCCGCCACGCCCTTCTGCATGAGTACAGGGACATGTTACTTGTACTTTTGTCGCCGCCCCAACTTTCACCACGAGTGCAGGGACATGCTCCTTACTTTGGGACATGTCCCTTGACTTGTGTTGCCGCCATGCCTTTCAGCATGAGTACAAGGACATGTTCCTTACTTTATGACATGTCCTTGGACTTGTGTCGCCGCCACGTCTTTCGGCATGAGTACAGGGACATGTTCCTTACTTTGGGACATGTCCTTGCACTTGTGTCGTCGCCACACTATTCTGCATGAGTACAGGAACATGTTCCTTGTAATTTTGCCACCGCCCCACCTTTCAGAACGAGTGTAGGGACATGCTCCTTACTTTGGGACATGTCTTTGGACTTGTGTTGCCGCCTCGCTTTTCAGCATGAGTACAAGGATATGTACCTTACTTTGGGACATGTCCTTGGACTTGTGTCGCCGCCACGCCTTTCAGCATGAGTACAGGGACATGTTCTTTACTTTGGGACATCTCCTTGGACTTGTGTCGCCGCCACGCCCTTCTGCATGAGTACAGAGACATGTTCTTTGTACTTTTGCCGCCGCCCCACCTTTCAGCATGAGTGCAGGGACATGCTCCTTACTTTGGGACATGTCCTTGGACTTGTGTCGCCGCCACGCCTTTCAGCGTGAGTATAAGGACATGTTCTTTACTTTGGGACATGTCCTTGGACTTCTGTCGCCGCCAAATCTTTCAATATGAGTACAGGGACATGTTCCTTACTTTGGGACATGTCCTTGGACTTGTGTCGCCGCCACACCCTTCTGCATGAGTACAAGGACATGTTCCTTGTACTTTTGCCGCTGCCCCACCTTTCAGCACGAGTGCAGGGTCATGCTCCTTACTTTGGGACATGTCCCTTGACTTGTGTCACTGCGACTCCTTTCAGCATGAGTACAAGGACATGTTCCTTACTTTGGGACATGTCCTTGGACTTGTGTCGCCGCCATGCCTTTCAGCATGAGTACAAGGACATGTTCCATACTTTGGGACATGTCCTTGGACTTGTGTCGTCGCCACGCTATTCTGCATGAGTAAAGGAACATGTTCCTTGTACTTTTGCCACCGCCCAACTTTCAGAACGAGTGCAGGGACATGTTCCTTACTTTGGGACATGTCCTTGGACTTGTGTTGTCGCCTCGCCTTTCAGCATGAGTACAAGGACATGTTCCTTTCTTTGGGACATGTCCTTGGACTTGTGTCGCCGCCACGCCTTTCAACATGAGTACAGGGACATGTTCCTTACTTTGGGACATGTATTTGGACTTGTGTCGCCGCCACGCTCTTCTGCATGAGTACAAGGACATGTTCCTTGTACTTTTGCCGCCGCCCAACCTTTCAGCACGAATGCTGGGACATGCTCCTTACTTTGCGACATGTCCTTGGACTTGTGTCGCCGCCACGCCTTTCAGCATGAGTATAAGGATATGTTCCTTACTTTGGGACATGTCCTTGGACTTCTGTCGCCGCCACGCCTTTCAGCATGAGTACAGGGACATGTTCCTTACTTTGGGACATCTCCTTGGACTTGTGTCGCCGCCACGCCCTTCTGCATGAGTACAGAGACATGTTATTTGTACTTTTGCCGCTGCCCCACCTTTCAGCACGAGTGCAGGGACATGCTCCTTACTTTGGGACATATCCTTGGACTTGGGTCGCCGCCACGCCTTTCACCATGAGTATAAGGACATGTTCCTTACTTTGGGACATGTCCTTGGACTTCTGTCGCCGCCACACCTTTCAACATGAGTAGAGGGACATGTTCCTTACTTTGGGACATGTCCTTGGACTTGTGTCGCCGCCACGTCCTTCTGCATGAGTACAAAGACATGTTCCTTGTACTTTTGTCGCTACCCCACCTTTCAGCACGAGTGCAGGGTCATGCTCCTTACTTTGGGACATGTCCCTTGACTTGTGTCGCCGCCACGCCTTTCAGCATGAGTACAAGGACATGTTCCTTACTTTGGGACATGTCCTTGGACTTGTGTCGCCGCCTCGCCTTTCAACATGAGTACAGGGACATGTTCCTTACTTTGGGACATGTCCTTGGACTTTTGTCGCCGCCACGCTATTCTGCATGAGTACAGGAACATGTTCCTTGTACTTTTGCCACCGCCCCACCTTTCAGAACGAGTTCAGGGACATGCTGCTTACTTTGGGACATGTCCCTTGACTTGGGTTGCCGCCACGCCTTTCAGCATGAGTACAAGGACATGTTCCTTACTTTGGGACATTTCCTTGGACTTGTGTCGCCGCCACGCCTTTCAGCATGAGTACAGGGACATGTTCCTTACTTTGGGACATGTCTTTGGTCTTGTGTCGCCGCCACGCCTTTCAGCATGAGTATAGGGACATGTTCCTTACTTTGGGACATGTCATTGGAGTAGTGTCGCAGCCACGCCTTTCAGCATGAGTACAGGTGTAGACACCGTATTTGGTCCGGCTTGATTTTAGTAATAATGTTTGAAGTTTTCAATATTTGGAAGTCAATTTGTTTTTATTATGTCAACAAGAGCATAGCTCAAGTGGCATAAAGTCGTATTAACAATCACAAGGTTTTTGGTTCGAATCTCTCTCCTTGCATATTATCAAAATTTTTTTTTTAGTTTTCATGATTTATTTTCATTTTCATCTTATTTTCTTTTTTTTTTTGTTTTATTTCTTTATTTTGTTTATTTTATTTTATTTTATTTTTGTTTATTTATTTTATTTTTTTATTTTATTCATTTTTTTCCTTCACTCCTCTTTCCACGTTCTCCATCCCCCCTCATTCTCCCAAACTCTCCTATTCTTTCTCCCTCTCCCTTTTTCTTCTCCACTCCCCCTCTTTCTCCCAACCTCCCATTCTTTCCCCATCTTTCTCAACTCTCCCCCTTCCTTCTCCCAACCTCTCATTCTTTCCCCATCTTTCTCAACTCACTCCCCCTCTTTCTCCCAACCTCCCATTCTTTCCCCATCTTTCTCAACTCTCCCCTCTTCCTTCTCCCAACCTCTCATTCTTTCCCCATCTTTCTCAACTCACTCCCCCTCTTTCTCCCAACCTCTCATTCTTTCCCCATCTTTCTCAACTCACTCCCCCTCTTTCTCCCAACCTCTCATTCTTTCCCCCTTTTTCTCAACCCCTTCCTCCAAGCTCTACTATATAATGAGAGCTTATGGAGGATGGATGGGGGAGGAAGGACAACAAGGACACAAGAAAAAAGAAGAATAGTGAGAGCTTAGAGAGAAAGTGAGTTTGAGAGAGAAAATAGAGTTTGGAGAAGGATTTTCCAAAAACCAAAGCTACCGCCGCCACTCACCGCCGTACCGCCGCCGCTACTCACCGCCATACCGCCGCCGCCACTCACCGCCGTACCGCCGCCGCCACTCACCACCGTACCGCCGCCGCCACTCACCGCCGTACCGATGCCGCCACTCACTGCCGTACCGTCGCCGCCACTCACCGCCGTACCGACGCGGCCACTCACTGCCGTACCGCCGTTGCCGCCACCACTGTCACCGCCGCCACCGTGCCGCCGCTTTTTTTTTTCCAACAAGGCTCCTAAGTGAGGGAAAGTGGAAGAGAAAAAAGAAAAGGAGAAGGAAGGAAGTTGGGGAAGAAGAAAGAGTAAAGCGAATAAGGTGGGTCCCACATTTTTAAATTCTTTTATTATTATTTTTTATTTTTTTTTATGTATCCAAATTTTTCCATTTTTCATTTTGGCTATGAATTTGAGTTTCCCAAATCAATTGCAATTTATTTTATTTCATTTTCTAATTAGAAATTTAAATTGATTTATTTTAGACTTCTAAAGAACTTTAATTGGATATTAGTTGAAAGTTTTTTTTTATCTAATTTCAATTAGAGTTTATTTGGGAGTTTCCAAACTAATTTTAATTGGCTTTAAATTGAATTGTTATTACCAATTTCAATTTGATTTTAATATGACATTTTCAACTTTAATTGTCTTTCTTATTAATTTTAGTTGGATTCTAACATAAAATTTCTAATTTGAATTTGAATTTGTATTTTCCTAATAAATGTTCACTAGTTTGTAATTAGAAAATTCAATTTTCTTTAAAATGGAAATTTTAATGTTTTGAATTTTACTTTAATTTGAATTGTTCAAATGAATTTCAAAGGGTTTTGAAATGCTCAAATGAATTTCAAACAAAGGACATTTGAACTAAGATTTTCAATTTGATTTTCACTTGATTTTTATTTTTTTTTAAAAAGACGATTTTAAACTTTCCTTCCATTGGTTTCAATAATTAATTTGGAATTTTATAATAAATTTTTAATTGGATTTAATTTGGGATTTCAACTTTTGTTTGTTTTTAATTTGATTTCATTTTGACATTTACAAATGAATTTTAATTTGGAATTGCCCAAATGAATTTCAATTGGAATTTTATTTGAATTTTCACCCTCAATTGGTTTTAATCTTGAATTCATGGAGTCTCAAAGTGATTTGGAATTTTTCAGTAAATGTCAATTTGGTTCTAAATTAAAGTTTACAGTCAATGTCTTTTGGTCTTAGATTGAAAATCAATTTAAATTTTAAACTAAATTGGAAATCAATTTCGATTTTGGAAAGGTTAAATCAAATTTCAAAAACATTATTTAATATTTTGAATGGTTAAAATAGATTGATTATGAAAACTTTAATGCTAATTTTGTCTAAGAACGGGTATTTAAGCTGACCGAAAGGGAACACCCTGCCTGGAAATTAGCCTAAAGTTTAACTAGTCAATTATTTTTGCAATCAAAATTTCAATTGGATCTTAAATTAGAAAATTTTCAAATCAACTTCGATTTGATTCTAAATTGGATTTTCCAAATGAACTTCAAAATAGTTTTACTTTGGTAATTCCAAATGAATTTCTAATTGAATTTGATTTAAAAATGAAAAAATATTTTTCCATTGAATGGTGTCATACCACTCATGATTATTACTTCATATTTTATTTTTGAAATGTGAGGTAATAGTTGAGAGACAAATTAGCTCATGTATAGCCTATGACGGAGTTGAAATAATTTTCAAATTCTTGAGGTGAAAGATTTTCTTTAATTAGGAAATTTTTACATGATAATAAAGTCATGGGTTAACCCCACTCACAAAATTAAATCCTTACTTTATTTAAAGATAAGGTGAAATTAGTGAGACAATTAATTTTCAATTTTCATTTTTTTTTTGTTTATTTTCGTTAAGACACGGACCTTTTGTTTAATGAATTCGAGTAATAAAATAAAATGTTTTCAAACGGGTGTTGTAGGGTGCTAACACCTTCCCTACACACAACTGATCCCCGAACCTAATTTTTGGTTTTCAAAGACCATTTTTTTTTTAAAATGGGTGACCAATCACACCCCAAGATGATTGGTGGCGACTCCAAACCTCTCACCTCGAAAGAGACCCTTAGGAAAGGACGTCGGCCGCTCCGCGTCGCGATGACGTTGCGACAGCTTGGCGACTCCACTGGGGACTTTTTTTAAGAGGGTCAATGCCGTTTTCATTTTTTTTTATTTATTATTCGATTCATTTTGTTATTTATTTATTTATTATGTGGTCCATCTTATTTTATGCATAGTTATTATTGGAGTGACTTGTGTGAATATATTTTGTGCTTTAATGAATGCATGGTTAATACATATTATATTGTCATGCATATCACACACAACCACAGCTCTATACCCGAGCTTTACCTTTAGGATTAGGATCGAGGATGTAGTAGTGTCGACCTTCGAAGGGACATAATTGCCCTCGTGCAGGCGCATGAAAAATCCTCACTCAAGTTAGTTCATTTGTTATTTTATAACACTTGGATTAATTTGGGGACCTTTTTATCCATTAGGGTTAGAATTTCTCTACCTCACTTCATATTCATGTCATCATTTTGTATTATCATAGGTTTCAAAGTCCACTTTTTTAGGTGTCACTTGTTTTTTTCTTGTTTTAAAAAAAAAGGCTTAAACTTTAAGTTTTCTTTTCAAGAATTTAAGTTTTGTAAAAGAAAATTCTTTTAAAATAAAGTTTAAACTTGTTTTAAAAAAAAGGTTTTCTTTTCAAGAATTTAAGTTTTTGTCAAGAATAAAAATTATTTGAAAAATAAAGTTTAAACTTGTTTTTTTTTAAAAAAATGTTTTCTTTTCAAGAATTTAAGTTTTTGTCAAGAATAAAAATTATTTAAAAAAAAAGCTTAGACTTTGTAAAAAAAAGTTCTCTTTTAAAGGATTAAATTTTTTTTTCAAAGAAAATTCTTTAAAAAAGTTTAACTTTGTTTAAAAAAAAAAATTGTTTTCTTTTCAAGCATTTTAAGTTTTGTCAAGAGAAAAATTCTTTGAAAACTAAATTTGAACTTTGTTTTTTTTTTAAAAAAAAAAATGTTTTCTTTTAAAAAAAAAATTGAAGTTTTGTCATGAATAGAAATTCTTTGAAGTTTAAAATTAAGACTTTGCTTGAAATTCTAAAGAGTTAAAAGTTCCGTCAAAATAAAAGTTCAAGTTTTGTTTACATGAATTTTATTTTTTTTAATTTTTTTTTTAGCTTAATTTTTGTTTTGAAAGAGGGGTTTTCTTTTAATAAAAAAGTTTAATTTTGACAAGACAAAGAAGTTTTTGTAAGATTGGTTAAAGAGTTCATTTTTTTTTTTTTGTTTAAAAAGAGTTTTTAAGAGATTGAAGTCTTGCCAAAACAAAAAACTTTCTTTAAGAGGAAAAACTTGTTTTCTAAAAAAGTCTTTCTATTTTGTTTAATTGGAGAAGTAAATATTTCTACATTCTTTCCATTTTAGATTTTTACTCACCATTTTCTTTTTTTTTTTTATTTTCTTTTTTTTTTATTTTATTATTTTTTTTCCTAAAAAGAGTTTATCCCAAGCGTTTTTTTTTTTTTCCCTTTACTCCATTTGAAGTCGAATTTAGTATTTAGTTTAGCCATACCATTTAGTTTGGGTCCTGCATCATGTTTTGGAATTAGTAGTGTCGACCTTCGAGGGGATTGCGAATGCTCCCGTGTAGGCACATGAAAAGTCCTCCCCATTTTTCATGACATTAAGTAGTTTTCTCACATTTTCAAATTAAATTCATTTCTTCATGGTACTTATCTTGCTTTTTTAGATGAAGTAATGTCGACCTTCGAGGGGATTGCGAATGCTCCTGTGTAGGCGCATGGAAAATCTATTTTAATTTAAAGCGGTAGTTAATTATTATTTCCTTACATTTTCTTTTTCTCCAAAAAGGAACAAAATGAATGCCAACGTACCCATAGAGTCGATACGGTCATCTTCCTCTGAGTATGATGAGTTGAGTACTGTGCTACAATGGGCAGAGCAGACACAACTAAAGCATGGGGATAATCTGCCTTTTAAAAGCCCTGTGTCGTCATCCTTCTCAAGTCAAGTTCAGATCATTGCTAACGAGCTAGGGGAGCTGAAAGCCATTTGGGAAGGTTTAACGGCAGAAAGAAGATTTTTGTTCTCAAAGAGATACGGCCATATTGCAGACCTCATGTATATTCCAGTTAATCGGTTCACCGTCCAGGCTGTGTTAGAATTCTGGGACCCGACCTACAAGTGTTTCGTATTTCAAGATTTCGACTTAGTCCCGACCATTGAGGAATACCATACGATGCTGAACATTGAAGAAAAAGGTGGAGAAATGATCTATTGTTTCAACCCACAACTAACTGCAAAGAGAACTTTATCCATATTTCTAGCTGTACACCTAAAGGAAGTGCAGAAAAATGTGAAAGTGAAAGGGGTTGAAGAGTCTATATCTGCAGATTATCTAACAGAACTCGCTCGCAAACACATAAATGAAGAAAGGGGCCTGGTGCTGTTAGCTTTGTGCATCTACGGGATGGTCTTGTATCCTAGAGTTAAAGGATATGTGGACGGTGATGTTTTGAAGTTATTCTTCGGCATTGAGCAAGGGGTGGATCCAGCCATACCTCTTCTAGCGGAAACGGTTCAGGCGCTCAATTACTGTAAGTCCAACAAAGGCGGGAAGTTGAGATGCTGTGTGCCCTTACTCTATATTTGGGTGCATAGTCATTTTAAGTTCCCAGAAGATTTTGGCTGTCCAAAAATCAACTTCAGCAGCACGTGGAATCTAACAAGGAGTACAATTGCAGAATTTGGCACGGCCCCATGGAACTCAAGTTTTCCGAGGAAAGAAGCATGGGTGTCTTTCTTTTCGAATTCCAAATTAGAGCATGTGATTTGGAAGGCACATTGGATGCCCCTAAAAGCCTTAATCTACAGATGCGGGAGCTTTCACACAGTTCCTCTAGTAGGCCCTTGGGGATGCGTCCATTATGCTCCGTTGTTGGCCTTGCGACAAAGTTGGTTTAAACAATTCATACCAACAACTCATGGTCTGCATAAATTAGAATTTTCCTACAGTTGCGAGGATTCTAACGAGAAGAAGCGACAAGTGCTGACTTCCTGGAGAACAGTTAGAAGGATAAATGACAATAGTCACTCTGAGGGAGTTACTCCAGAATATCTGCAATGGCGCATTAAGAGAAGTAAGACCCCAATTACGACTCGTGACAATGTGGGAGAATCATCCAGTAGAGCAGTAGATAAGCCTAGCCAGCTAGCGACAGAGCGAAATGAGTTAGTGGGAAGAAATCAAACATTGAAACTAGAAAATGAAAAATTACAGCAAGAGGTCAAACGTTTGATGGACCAGGTAACTCAAGCTAGTGGCAAACTCGAAAAAGTAGAGAGAGTTTCAAAAAACCGAGCCAAGCGGGAAAGAGATTATGATATATTGGACGAGGAGAATAGAAGATTGATTAAGGAGAATCACGCTTTGAGGAATGAAAATACTGCATTGCGAAGGGCAACTCGTTCACAAGAGGATAAGATCAAAGACCTTTCAAGAGGCAAAGAGACTCTCTTAGAGTTAGTTGCGGAATTAAATGAAACCATCAACAAGCAGAAAACACAACTTATCGAGTTTGAAGAGGCCAATACTGCTCTAAGGCGAACGTTGGACAATCTACGCGTGAATATACAGGCTCAATCAGAAGAGTCTGAAGCTTTTAAAAGTTATTCAAGCTCGTTGGAACGTCAGCTCCAAGCATTTCAAAGGGCAAGCGAACAGTTGTCACTAGAGAGAGGACAATTAGAGGAGAAATACTCCTCATTAAGGGAAGATTATGCCACTATGAGAGATGACATGCAGATAATTCTTGGGAAAGTAAGTCGAACCATGAACACTATCAAGATCATGGCTAGGAGAGCCCGAGGATTTTCAGAATGGGCAAGGGATCTGCAAGAGAATACATCACCTATGGCCTCTAATGCGGAGGAGTTGTTTGAGTTTTTAGGGATAATTCGTAGAGACCTTGGGTACTTTGGTCACTTTCATTAATGTTCCCTGTCTTCTTGTTTTCCAATTCTCCAATTGTTTATTTTGTAGATATATTCATTGTTGTTTTTTCCTTCAATAATAAAATTTCATTCATTCATGCATCTCATACTCTTCTTTCTTCTATTTCTTTTTACTTTCTCTAAGACTTTTCTTTTAAAAATAAAAACAGAACAATAAAATAGCTCGTTCAACAAGAGTCTACCACACTAGGCGTAGAGCAAGGATTATGGAAGAAAAGGGTGAACAAGAGAAGACTAAGCGGGACATCGAGGAAATCAGGGAAAAGGTTGATGCAATCATTGCCGCTTTGGAAAAGGGCAAAATGATTGCAGATACAACTGCACCAGACACTCCGATTGGAAACCCTCAAGCTGGCCTACCATTTCCACCCAGTTTCGCTTCACATGTTCGTACGACAGCAGAAGCGTCCATGCCACAATATACTTCCTACAACCCCTTATATGACATACCTGTTGGGCAATACCCTTTTCCATCATTTAAAGAAGGTCAAATTCCCCAATTACCCATGTCAAGCCAAGCTGGTGCTTCTTATTTCAAGCCAGAATTTTCAAAAATACCTTTTGCGGTCCCCAACTTGGATGACCCAGAAGTAAAAAACGAGTTAGCCACACCCTCTAATGAAAAACTTGAAGTTCTAGAGGAAAGGTTAAGGGCGGTTGAGGGCACTAGTGTTTTTGGAAACATGGATGCCACTCAATTATGTTTAGTTCCAGACGTTGTGATCCCACCAAAATTCAAACTTCCTGAATTTGAAAAATATGACGGGACAACATGCCCTAAAAGTCACATTGTTATGTACTGTAGGAAGATGGCAGCACACGTTCATAATGATAAGCTGCTCATACATTGCTTTCAGGATAGCTTAAAGGGTCCAGCTGCCCGTTGGTATATGCAGTTGGATAGTTCACATGTTGTCACATGGAAGAACTTGGCTGATTCCTTCCTCAAACAGTACAAGCACAATATTGATTTGGCTCCCGACCGACTGGACTTACAGAGGATGGAAAAGAAGAGTACTGAAGACTTTAAAGATTATGCTCAAAGGTGGCGAGATACGACAACTCAAGTCCAACCCCCTTTAACGGATAAGGAGCTTTCTGCCATGTTCATCAATACCTTAAGGTCCCCATTCTATGAACATATGGTTGGAAGTGCGTCAACCAATTTCTCTGATATCATGACAATTGGAGAAAGAATTGAGTACGGGATCAAACATGGTAGGATAGCCAAAACTGCTGAATCCTCAAGCACGAAGAAGAGCAATACTTCAAAAAAGAAGGAGGGAGAAGTACAGATGATAGGGAAGGTGAATAAGTCCCATCGACAAATCCACCAACCCATCACACAATATCCTTCGAATTATTTACCTACGTACGGATATTATCCACACCAGGTGAATAATGCATCAGCGCAGTACTCCCCATTTTATGGCCAAAATACCAGACCCCAAATGAATCAAAACTTTCAGTCTCGAAGGCAACAACAACCAGTCACTCCAGGTCAGCAAAATAATCGAGCACCTTACAAGCAAGCCCAATTTGATCCGATTCTGATGACATATACTGAGCTCTTGCCTCAGTTAATTCAGAACCATCAGTTGGCACCCAAGCCTGTTGCTCCACTGCAACCCCCTTATCCAAGATGGTATGATCCCAATGCAAGGTGTGATTACCATGCAGGTGCTGTTGGGCATTCTACAGAAAATTGCACTGCTTTGAAGTATAGGGTGCAAGAGCTCATTAAGGCCGGATGGTTAAATTTCAAAAAGGAGGAGGAGCCCAATGTTGATAATAATCCTTTACCAAACCACCAGGTGAATGCAATAGATCAGTGTCAGGATATTATCAAGAAGGCAGATGTTACAGAGATCAAGACTCCCAAGGAGAAGCTTTTTGAGATTCTCCTCGTTAATGGATATGTATCAATTGAGTATGCACACAAGGACCTTGTTCAAGAAGAATTTGATGATAATCTGACTTGCCTATTTCATGCTGGGGCAAAGGGACATTCTTTAGAACAATGTCATCGTTTTCATAAAAGGATCCAAGAACTGGTGGATTCAAAATTTCTTGTGGTTGCCCAAGCCCATCACCAAGATAATGAAATAGGCGTCGTGGAAGAATTGTTGCCTAAAGAAAATTTGAATCCATCTTTCAAACTAAAGCCACTCACGATCTATTACCGTGAGAAAACTACTACTCATGATCCAAAGTCGATCACCATTCAGGTGCCGACTCCTTTCAAGTACAAGAGTTCTAAGGCAGTACCATGGAGTTATGAGTACAAAGTAACTATTAACTCAGAAACGCCCTCACTTCCAGTTGACAACATTTCCGGAACGGGAGGCGTAACACGGAGTGGGAAATCCTACACTCCAGATCAGTTATTGAAGTGCTCAAAGAATACAATAGAAGAGAAAAATGAGAAAGTCGAAAGTAACACAGGTAGCAATGTCAAGCCTAAAGAAACAACAGTGATGAAGAAATCAAGGGGCAAACAGACTGTGTCTGAAGAAGAAACTCAAGAATTTCTAAAGTTGGTTAAGCAGAGTGAATACAAAGTAGTGGAACAACTAGCTCAGACGCCTGCTAAGATTTCCATATTATCTTTGTTTTTATCCTCTGATTCGCATCGAGACACGATATTGGAAGCTTTGAATCAAGCATATGTTTCCAAAGACATCACTCCAGATGGTCTAGATAATATCGTGGGGTATATAACTGCTCACAACACCATAACTTTCACTGATGATGAGATACCGCCCGAAGGCACAGGACACACGAAGGCACTTCATATTTCAGTCAAGTGCAAGAACTTTTTAGTAGCAAAAGTCCTGGTGGATAATGGGTCTTTTTTGAACATAATGCAAAAATCAACGCTCGAAAGATTGCTAGTGGATATGTCCCATATGAGGCCAAGTACTGTAGTAGTAAGGGCCTTCGATGGGGCACGCAGTCAGGTGGTGGGTGACATTGAGATTCCAATACAAATCGGCCCATGCACATTTAACATAACCTTCCAAGTTATGGATATCCCCTCTACTTACAGTTTCTTATTAGGGCGACCTTGGATACATTCTGCAGGAGCTGTGCCATCATCGCTGCACCAGAAACTTAAATTTTCAATTGGAAGGAGCCTAGTAATTGTATCTGGTCCGGAGGATATCTAATGCCATATATTGATGCAACAGAGGAAGCTTTTGAGTCATCATTTCAAACATTCGAGGTGGCAAGTGCTACAACACTATATGGGGAAGGCAAGAAATCTAAATCTCGATCTTCAGTCAAGACGTTCAAAGAAAGCAACAGTCGTTTAGATGATGTTTTAAGCCCATCAAAAAATACAAAAAGATTTGGGCTTGGGTATAAGCCAGATAAAACAGATATGATCAGGGTACAAAAGCGAGAAAAAGATAGGCGTTTGGCCAGATTTGA
Organism: Luffa acutangula; assembly: GCA_036850905.1. Classification (NCBI taxonomy): domain Eukaryota; kingdom Viridiplantae; phylum Streptophyta; class Magnoliopsida; order Cucurbitales; family Cucurbitaceae; genus Luffa; species Luffa acutangula. The sequence goes on from CM072093.1 coordinate 23,772,582, forward strand.
AAGTCGTGAACCAGAATATGGGGAAAAAGTCATCCCTCATCTCTACCACTCATTTGAAAGTGCTGGTATAATTCGTCCAGGAGATTTTGCAGTTGCAGTAGTGACTAAAGAGGAAGAATTGGGTCCATGGATCTACCCGTGCCCAGAAAACTTCGAGCTCAACAATTGGAGTACTATTGAATTACCGTCATTTGCTGTTAAGATGTCAAAGTAATTGACCACTTTTTTATTGTTTTTTGCAATTTCAATTTTCAATTTCAAGTTAGGTTAGTCATTTTACTCATTTCATTTTCCAGACTTCTTTCTATGTGTTCAAGTAAATTTCATCATTCAATAGTAGATTTCCTCATTCAATGAAGGTTTTAGTTCATTTCCTTTTGCTATTGCATAATTACACTCTCCAGGGCAAAATATTTACTCTTCTTTTCTTCTTTTTTCCAAATTATCAACATCTTAAGCAGTAATAATGAGATTGAATGTGCAAACGATTCTCAATACGAACTTGATATTCCTATACACAATGTTGAGTCTGACAAGGAAGAAGAAGATTTTGAACCTAGTGCTGAGTTGTTAGAAATGATAGAGGAAGGAGAAAAAGCATTGGGCCCCCATGAAGAGTTAACAGAGATAATTAACCTGGGATCACAAGCAGAAGTCAAGGAGGTTCAAATTGGCACTAATGTCTCTACAGAAACTCGCAAAAAGCTTATTGATTTGCTCACAGAATATGTCGATATCTTTGCTTGGTCCTATCAAGACATGCCTGGACTAGACACGAATATTGTAATGCATCATTTACCACTCAAACCTGAGTGCAAACCAGTAAGGCAAAAGTTGCGAAAGATGAAGCCAGATATGTTAATTAAGATAAAGGATGAAGTCAGGAAACAAATTGATGCTGGATTTCTGACTGTGTCCAATTACCCTGAATGGGTTGCAAACATTGTTCTTGTGCCAAAGAAGAATGGGCAAGTTAGGATGTGTGTGGATTATAGGGATTTAAACAAAGCAAGCCCTAAAGATAATTTTCCACTCCCTCACATTGATGTGTTGGTAGATAACACTGCTGGTTTTTCTACCTTCTCTTTTATGGATGGTTTTTCAGGCTAAAATCAAATAAAAATGGCACCTGAAGATCAAGAAAAAACTACATTTATTACATTGTGGGGAACATTTTGCTACAAAGTTATGCCGTTTGGTTTGAAAAATGCTGGGGCCACCTACCAGCGAGCCATAGTTACTTTATTCCATGATTTGATGCACAAGGAGATTGAAGTGTATGTAGATGATATGATTGCCAAGTCAAAAGAGGAGGAAGAACCACTACTACAAAAATCACTTTTAATGACGGGCATTGCCCGTCATTAAAGACTTTTCATGACGGGCGGCGTCCGTCGTCTATACGAGTGTCGTCATAACTTTTTATGACGGGCGACTTTTAATGACGGGCAATGCCCGTCATTAAAAGCTGTCCGTCATAAAAAGGTACAATGACGGACGTTTTTCATGACGGACAATGGCCGTCATTAAAAGTCGTCTGTCATCAAAAGTCCGTCATTAAAGGGTATTTTCCAACTGATGACATTTTTAATGACGGTCAGTGCCCGTCATTAAAAGGCGTCCGTCATCAAAAGTCCGTCATTGAAAGGGTATTTTCCAACAAAATGTCCGTCATTAAAGGTGACCGTCATTAAATATATTTTTTAATGACAAGTATTGCCCGTCATTATTTCGTTCATAATTTAATAAAAAAAATTGTTGGTTGCCCGGTGGGCATACGAACAATATTTTTTTCATTTGTCAACCTGTAAAGAAAGTAATATTAATCTTAAATGTGCAAAATTGTATAGAAATCAAATATTTGTCAAATTTCATTCCAATAAGCCAATGAACCAAATTTGTTCATACAATTTTTATTCATATAAGTATGATATAAAAATAAAATTACAAACATTTACACTTAAAAGCCTCAAAATTACTAAACATCTATTATTAAAAGTCTACACCTTCACTAAAAAACAAAAATTCTCGTACATGCCGCTTTTATTCTTGTCACCTTAATCTTGCTCGTACATCAAACTTGAAGAACCTAAGAAAAACAAATTGTAATTAGGTTTGATATAACGCCAAAACAAGAACTCACATAACAAACATATGTCCAACAACTCAAAGAACCTAAGAAAAACAAATTTAGTTAACAATAAAATACACAAAATATAAAAAACCAATCTCGATGAGTATCAGAAAAAATTGTTAGAAAACCCAATAAACTCCAAAAGCTTACAAACTTCAAGATATCAAGTTTAACCCCTTCAGAGAACCTGTAATGCTTAGGTTTCTATACTTAACCTAGAGACATTACTAAAGCATCTATCATAATTCTAACCGGTTGCTCTAGAAATTTCGACAGCATAACGACATAAATATGACTAACCCAAAAATTTTTAAATCTGTTAAACATGAGAAACACACTTCTATATGAAAAAAATCACCCAACTACAGCCTCACAACACTTCAGGTTCACAACAAGACCCCAAATATCCTAAAGCAATCGAAGAACAACAATGACCTTTATAATCAAAACAACACAATGCCTCATTGATCAGAATCATGGTAGCCAAACTACAAAAAGGATTTCATTCTATTAAATTTGTCTTACCACTAGGTAAACATGAACCCTAATAACAATGACCTTTATAATCAAAACAACACAATGCCTTAAATCAGTGTAGAAAGAATGAAATCAATTTCGCAAGGAAAAAAAAAAACCCTCAGTCAAACATTAGCAAAATAACCTCTTGAAAATTTGTAACTATTAAGAAAAGAATAATGCTTGAAACCATAGATTCACACCTTGGATCAATTTTAGTCTGCAACTTCCGTAACAAAACCTATGAAACAACAAAAGCAAAAGTACAGTTAAAATTAGCAACACAATAAGCTCATTACAACATAGAAGAATGTCTTGAGTATGGAAAGCCAATTCACACCCTGTTCTTTTGTTATAAATTATAATAAAGCCTATTTTGAATTTGAGAGGAAATAAAAGCATAGACAAGCTTCAATTCTTGTAACAACATTCAATAACTATTTTCCGTACTTGGTACCTCAAAACTACATCACAAGTTCTACGGAAGGTTTTTATACAACGAATACCTTTAAATTCTGCAAAAACACCATCTTTTCTAATATTTAAGAAGCTGTTAAAAGAACATTCGAACACCAAAAGAACATAAAATGAGTGCAATTCTTGTAATATCTCAGTTGAAGGGTTAAAAAGGTTAATGCTCACAAAGAACTTAAACTAGCTACAACATTCAACAAGTGATAGAATTTTCCATTATAGCATATTATATGACCTTGCAGATGAACCCAAGGACAATTGAGAGGCAGAAAAAAGAACATAAAATGAGTGAGCCAGTTAATATACCTTTTTCTCTCTTCCTCTTCCTTTTTCAATTTTTCACTGGTAGTTTTTGCTCAACGGATCCAAGACTAGAACTAGAAGATCTACGATGCAGAGATGACGAGGAACTTCTTTGTCTTTGCTTCTTGTAACTCCTTGAAGTTGGAGAACGACTTCTATGGCGTCTCGGTGTTCGTGAACGACTTCTATTACGTGTTGGGAAAATTGAGCGGCTTTTTCTTCTGTATTGTCAAACCAAAAAGAGGAAAAAAGAAAAGGTAAAGTGAATCCCATGTATGAAAATGAAAAAATTAAAAAACACACAAAAGACAAATAACTACTTAAGCTTTAAAACAGTAGGAAAAGAAATATAAATTAGGAAAATAATACACATTCAACTTGATTTTGGAAACCAATTCTCAAAGCTTTAGTTCATGCATATGAGAGAAATTTGACAACGATCAACTTGAAGATAAGTCGATAATAATACAAATTTAAAGACAAAATCATTGTCTACTAAGGAAATAGTTTTAGTATTCCTTCCGCATACCTTTGATGAATGAGGTCTCCATGAATTACAACCAAAGTTTCAACTTTCACTTCAGCACGAAATCTGATAATCCAAGCCTACAGTGAAGCTCATAATCCAAGCTCTCCAAGCCTAATATGTAATCACATTTACAACTTTGTTTCTCAATGCCTATTCAATTTGTTTGATAAGCAAGCGAAACTACAAATTGCTTATCAATCTAGAAGAAAAAACAATAACAATTAGACTGCATGTTTAAGCGAAGTCTACCCAAAAAACGTAAGATACAAACCTTGTCTTTTGGTACTTTAAAGTTCTGTGTTGACACTTGCAGCATTGGAGAAACTCAATGCATATGGGATACTCAATCAAAATGTTTACTAATGAGCAACTACCAGTGATTCGAGAATTCAATTTTTTTATTAATGCATGGTTGGTGTCAAGAATTTTCTATTCTTTTTATCAATGGTTCGAGAATTCTATTTTTTATTTCACGGTGTATTTTTAAGGGGGAAAAACAAAAACCACTCATGTTAAGTTGGAAGAGGGACTTTAATACCTAATCTAAACCATCATGAGCGTGACCAATGTAAATAAGTAAGGAGCATAGAGAGAGTTAGTTCAAACTATAGTAGTTGGCTACCTACCTAGGCTTTAAGTTGAACTTAGGATGTCTCTAAATCTAGCACCCAAAGCCATAGTAAACAGAGTTCATAAGTTTTAAGCCTCATGCCTCCAGATGTATGATGAGGATGTAGAGCTAGAATTATTTATAAACACACCCATAAAGGATAATAAGATATACAAAACCTACAAAAATTGCAATACTTATAATGAATGTATAATTATGACTAAGAGAATAAAGAAGAACACATCCTAATCAGCCATAGAGCTTTGAGAAATACATTTCATTCCAACAAATATGACTTCATGGCACTTGCATAACTCGGAAAAAGTGAGGTCTACGATGAACAACTAACTATAAACCAAAAACTTGCATCTACTATACATAGAAGTCATATGAATCTAACATTACATTAATGAAATGTGCATTCATTGTAAATGAAGATTTCTAAACATTTGGGAAAAAATAAATGCGTAGGATGATCAATAACATGATCGCATTTGGAATTTTTCAGCCTAAATTGTGTTCGTCTTAAATCTGCTTCTTTTTATGTAGGAGTTTTATTGGTGCTTTTCATTGTAAGTAACTAGTTCTTATGGGGAGGACAAACGAGACCTTAAAAATGTTATAAATAAAACTAGCTGGAAAGAAAGATAAACCCTTATCTTTAATCAAAAGATCTCATAAAGACTACACCTTCCAAATGAACAATGGTTGATTTAACAAGCCTAGTATTGAACTGGACGTCATAAAAATTGTTCCCCTTTTCAACTTACAAGCAATGCCTGTAAGAGTAAATAAAATAGAGCAAATAAACAATCAAGAACCCCCAAAAAGAGAAGAAAATATAAGGTTGAGAACACAAATTAAAAAAGAAAGACATGGCCACCCATGAACAACACCTCTGTAGCTACCCAATATACAGATCTGGGTTTACCATCCGCGAACGAAACCTCCATAGCCACCCACGAGCAGATTTGAAGAGTTCACCATACCTATGACCCAGATCTGAGTTCACCACTCACGACCACCCATGGACAACACCTCCACGACCACAAACAGTGTCGAAACTACCCACCCACGCATAGATTTGAGGAGTTCTAGCCGCCCACGCACAGATCTGAGAAGTTCACCACCCACGACACAAATCAGAGTTCATCACCCATGAACTACACGAGAGGAAGTTCACCACTCACGACACAAATCAGATCTGAGAAGTTCACCACTCACGACCACCCATGTAATCTACCAAACCCCAGTTGTCATCGGTGAGAAACAAAATCTGGTTTTTTAATGGAAGAAAATCAAATCAGCGAGAGGAAGTATTTAGTGAGAGGAAGAAACCCAAGTTTTCGTTGGTGAGAGACTGCGAGGGTTTGTTTTGATGTAGTGTGAGACTGAGGAGAGATGGAAGAGAAAGGGGGAAATGAAAAAACGGGAGGGAAATGAAAAAAACGGGAGACGACCACTTTTAACGTCGGACGCACATTTTGGGCTTTTAATGGCGGGCAATGCCCGACATTAAAAGCCCAAAATTTCAAAAAACGTGCGTCCGACATTAAAAGTGGCGTGCATTTTTCGTCCGTCATTAAAAGCTCCGCACCCTTTTATCTGTCCGTCATTAAAGGTTGTTTTTGTAGTAGTGAACACCCAATCGTTCTCCGCAAGTTGTTCGATCGATTGAGAAAGTTCCAGCTGAAGCTCAATCCGAGCAAATGTATATTCGGGGCAACCTCTGGTAAATTGTTAGGATTTGTGGTTAGCCAAGAAGGTATCAAGGTCGACCCTGACAAAGTTAAGGCAATTCTGGAAATGCCGCCTCCGCAAACACAGAAAGAAGTTAGAGGATTTTTGGGTCGGATAAATTATATTGTCAGGTTCATAGTGCAATTGACCACAACATGTGAGCCTATTTTCAAGTTGCTTCGCAAAAACAATGATGGCATTTGGAATGAAGATTGTCAAATAGCATTTGATAAAATTAAGCAGTATTTACGAAATCCACCGATCCTCGTACCACCAGTGCCTGGACGTCCGCTCATTTTGTATCTCACTGTAACAGAAAGTGCAATGGGATGTGTACTGGGGCAGCATGATGACTCTGGTAGGAAAGAGCGAGCTATATACTATTTGAGCAAAAAGTTCACCAGTTGTGAAACCATGTACTCCTCGATGGAAAAAACTTGTTGTGCTCTTGCTTGGGCTGCACGTCGCTTAAGGCAATACATGTTGTATTACACGACATGGCTTATTTCAAAAATGGATCCTGTGAAATACATCTTCGAGAAGCCATCTTTATCGGGACGAATTGCAATGTGGCAAGTTCTTTTATCCGAGTATGACATCACATATGTGACTCGAAAGTCAGTAAAGGGGAGCGCTCTAGCTGATTATCTGGCACAACAACCTATAGAGGACTATGAGCCGATGAAGTTCGACTTCCCTGATGAGCATATCCTCACTGTAGCAACAGAGAAAGAAATATCGAATCCAGATATGTGGACCATGTTCTTTGATGGGGCTTCAAATGAATTGGGTCACGGAATAGACGCAATATTAATATCGCCTCGAGGAGAATTATTCCCTCTCACTGCTAAGCTGTGTTTTGATTGCACGCACAACATGGCTGAATACAAAGCTTGTTCAATGGGCATTCAAGCTGCTCTAGTTATGAAGATTGAAAGGCTTCAGGTCTTGGGGGACTCTTTGCTAGTGATTCATCAGCTAAGAGGAGAATGGGAAACCAGAGATGCTAAATTATTGCCTTACAAGCAACTTATAACAAGATTATCTCAACAGTTTGATCAAATTACTTTTGATTATTCCCCAAGAGAGAATAATCGGATAGCAGATGCATTGGCTACTCTAGCAGTCATGTTTAATGTGGATTTTGATGAAGGGGTCCAGGCAATTAAAATCGAAAAACGAGATGTTCCCGCCTCCTGCATGAATATTGAGAATGAGTCAGATGAAAAGCCGTGGTTTCAAGACATCAAACAATATCTGAAATGTGGAACCTATCCTCCTAATGCATTAGAAAATGACAAGCGAACTCTGAGAAGGTTGGCAATGAAATTCTTCTTGAATGGGGAGATACTTTACAAAAGAAACTATGACATGGTACTGTTAAGATGTGTGGACGCCACAGAGGCTAACCAGATTATGAAAGAAATCCATGAGGGAATTTGTGGTACCCATGCAAATGGGCATATGATGGCTAGACAAGTTTTGAGAGCTGGTTATTATTGGCTGACTATGGAAACGGATTGCATTAAGTATGCAAGAGAATGTCATAAATGTCAAATTTATGCAGACAAGACTCATGCTCCTTCATCCGAGTTACACATTTTAACTGCTCCTTGGCCTTTCTCTATGTGGGGAATAGATGTGATTGGACCCATTAATCCTAACGCTTCAAATGGACATCGATTTATCTTGGTGGCCATAGATTACTTTACCAAATGGGTGGAGGCAGCCTCTTATCGTGATGTGACAAAAAGGGTCGTGATCAAATTCATCAAGAAGGAGATCATTTGTCGATACGGCCTCCCTGAGACCCTAATATCAGATAACGCTAGAAACTTGAACAATAAGATGATGAGTGAGCTATGTGAACAATTCAAGATTAAACATCTGAATTCCACCCCCTACAGACGAAAAATGAATGGGGTTGTTGAAGCTGCAAACAAAAACATAAAAAGAATTGTTGAAAAGATGACTATAACGTACAAAGATTGGCATGAAATGCTCCCCTTCGCTCTACACGACTATCGCACGTCAGTTCGTACATCAACTGGGGCAGCACCTTTTTCCTTAGTATATGGTATGGAGGTTGTGCTCCCAATTGAGGTGGAAATTCCATCACTAAGAGTTCTTATGGAAGCTAAATTGGAAGAGGCTGAATGGGTCCAGAATCGTTATGAACAACTCAATTTCGTTGAAGAGAAGAGATTAACATCATTGAGTAGAGGTCAGCTCTATCAAAGAAGGATGATGAGAGCATATGATAAGAAAGTTCGCCCAAGAAGATTCAGAGAGGGAGATCTGGTGTTGAAAAGGATCCTTCCATTTCAAAAGGATCATCGAGGAAAATGGACTCCAAATTATGAAGGACCATTTGTGGTGAAAAAGGCTTTCTCTGGTGGGGCATTAATCTTAACCAATATGGATGGCTGTGAATTATCAAGCCCAGTCAATTCAGACTATGTTCGGAAGTATTATGCATAGATTGCCTGACTACCCTTCCTAAGGAGGCTAAACAAAGTTGCAGAGTACTCAATAAGTGTTTTGGAAAGTTTCATTTCAGTCTCAGTATTTTGTTTAAAAAAGGGTTGTTTATCCCTCACCATCTCCACCCTCTCAATTTGGAGATATTTCTTTTCTTCATTGTGTACTTTATTGATTAATAAAAGATTTGTTTCCTCCATTTTGACTAGTATAGTTATTATTTTTATGTCAATCACAAATGCAAATTATGCATGTTACATCTCAAGTTCGGGTATTTCATTGTCCAGCCTCTCCACTCTCTTTCAAAAAAAAAAAAAAAAAAAGAAAAAAGAAAGAAGAGAAAAGAAAAAGAGAAAAAGAAAAAGAAAGAAAATAGATGCTTTCACTATAATCGTTGAGGAAAATTGGTCAATTCTTGCCTATTTTACCCTTTTCATGGAAAGTATGTTCGTTGTTATCAGCTATACTCTCAATCAACTACAACCTTTATTTTGACCGTCGTTCATGTGCAAAGTTTCAAATTACCATTTCTTCCCATACAAGGTTCCAATTATCATACTGGGGCAAAGCACCCCCTCGTGAAGTAAGAATTCGAAATTACTTACTATGAAACCTTGAGCCTAGCCCACCACGCGTGATTTTTGTGGTAGGCCAACATGAATTACTGATTCACAATTGAACCCTTTGCTAAACTCATCACGTATAACTGCGTTGAATCTCCATATTTGTCTACCCACTTGAGAGCCTTTTGCTAAGCCTGTCACATCTAACCATGTGGCAAACATTTCAAAATATCCACCCAATATTACCAAGGGACCTTCAGTAGTAATGAAATAGGGATTAAACTCTTATGATTTAATGCTTCATAATTAAGACTTGTAGTTCTTTGAGTATTCCTATATTTCAACTTTGTTCAGTCTACACTTTTCCTACCATTTCTATCGTTTATCTTCTCTCCTTTTATTGGAAGGTGACTCCAAGACTAAAGACGATAATCTTGAGAATTTGGACTTAGTAACTTGAGAAGGGGTCTCGAAGTCTCAAATCCTTTCAATAAGTTTTGCGTGAGAAATAACTCTATCATGGTATCAAGGAGCGCTGACAAAGAAACAAAATGGAGTGATGACTTAACAAATGGTTGATCTTCTACATGTGATTGTATCATCTGCTAGTCATGAAAGCATGTATTTGGCCTACAAAAAAGAGTTATGAAAAACAGAAAAAAGAAAAAGAAAAAGAAAAAGAAAAAAGAAAAAGAAAAAAGGAAAAGAAATGTACAAGGCCAAGATAATTCTTGAAATGCATGATTGGGGCAATCAATGTAGATCAAGAGGTCACACCTCCAAACGATTTGGAGATTTTCTTTGTCAATTATCATCTGGGGCAAAGCTTTCATCATTATACTGGGGCAAAACCGTTATTATTAAATTGGGACAAAGGGTCTTCACCACTATACTACAGTAAAGTCATTTTACCATTTATGTAAACTGTTTTAGACTGGGGCAAGAGCCAAGTTAAGAGAATCACGTTTCTCTTATGAAGAATCTTCCAATCTCGAGCAGTTCTCTACATTCAAGAATAGAAAGCTGAATCACATTTTCATAGAAGAATCACATGCAGATAAATGACAATCACAGTAATGTGGGTTTTTCATCAAAGATTTCGAGCTGACTTAAAGAAAGAAAGAGATATATGAGATAATCCCTTGAGGAGCTACTCCTTGTTCTCGTAGTGGTTGTCCAAGGAATTGGGGTCACCTTAACAAATATTTTCATTTGAATTATGTTCAATCTCTTATTGTTCAAGAGATTTCTTATGAAGGCATTTGTGACCCATGTTTTCTTCCTTCAGTCATTTCTCTCTTTCTTTGTTGACTACCATTCCCATTTGTCTCTAGGCCAAATTCATCTTCTTGTATCGAACCTTTTTTTGTCCACTACAAGGCTAAGGTTATGAAGCGTTGAATCAGGTAAGATGTTTAATGCTATGAATTACCATTGATAGCTCTCTAAGCTAGCACATGAGACACTTCTAAAAAACCTACCATACTCTATATGATTAAGCAATCTTTGATTAACATACATGATCTCTTTTAGGTCGAGCAACTTTGATTGACACATACAATTTCTCTCGAGTATTGAAAGCATCAAAAAGAAAAGAAAAAGAAAAGAAAAAGAAAAGAAAAAGGAAAAGAAAGAGAAAGAGAGGCAATCAAGATCCGAAGATGTCTATTGTTATATATTTTGAAAGCTTCCTTGACTGATAAATCTTTATTTCCTCTCATTAGATTCATGGGTGGCTTAATGTTTTTATTGTCAATGCAATACCAATTGAAAGTTTTCAATGTCTGCGACATCTAAAGCAATGCCATTTATTCAATAGACTTCGATAGAAGAGAATCCGAAGTGCAAAGGGTTTAGTGGGAGGAGCATTGGAAATTCCACTCACAGGGCGTTTTGCTATGAGACGTTCGGAAGTCTTTAAATCAAGACCTCAAAGTGTTTTGGTTCATCGTCAGCAAAACAGCTTACTTCACTTCGTCTATGTCTCTCAATCTATAAATGTGGAACACAAGAAATGAGCTACTTTATAGTTCTGGTTTTCAAAACTCGCTAATTTTGAAGTTTGTGTTTTTTGAAACTGGTGCCCTGCACATTTTCATGCTGCATGTAAATTTGAATCTCATACATTTAAGCATACTCTACATTTTGAGATTTTGCAAGTCTATGATTCACTTTGATGGTTAAATCGAACCCCGCTAGTCAGTGGAGGTCGAAGCCTGGTTGGAGTCAGGTCCATTTCATGTTTTATTTTGTTGGTTAAATCGAACCCTGCTAGTCAGTAGAGGTCGAAGCCTGGTCTGAGCCAGGTCCATTCCCCTTTTCTTTTGGTTAAATCAAACCCTGCTAGTTAGTGGAGGTCGAAGCTTGGTTGGAGTCAGGTTCATTTAATGTTTTATTTGGTTGGTTAAATCGAACCCTGCTAGTCAGTAGAGGTCGAAGCATGGTCTGAGCCAGGTCCATTCCCCTTTTCTTTTGGTTAAATCAAACTCTGCTAATCAGTAGAGGTCGAAGCCTGGTTGGAGTCAGGTCCATTTCATGTTTTATTTTGATTGGTTAAATCGAACCCTGCTAGTTAGTAGAGGTCGAAGCCTGGTTGGAGTCAGTTCCATTTTATGTTTTATTTTGGTTGGTTAAATTGAACCCTGCTAGTCAGTAGAGGTCGAAGCCTGGTCTGAGCCAGGTCCCATTCCCCTTTTCTTTTGGTTAAATCGAACCCTGCTAGTCAGTAGAGGTCGAAGCCTGGTCTGAGCCAGGTCCATTCCCCTTTCCTTTTGGTTAAATCGAACTTTATCTTTGATTAGAGATGAAAATCTGGTCAAAGTGAGGTTCATTTTCCTTTCCCAATTATAGGCTATGTTTGTTTTAAGCATGAAACCCTTTCTTTTATTTTTAACGAAAATCTTCGTCTTCCCAATACTTTGTCTTTTTCCTTTGTTTACCCTTTCAATCCTTCAAGGATACACAACAGGGGGCAAACTGTAGACACCGTATTTGGTCCGGCTTGATTTTAGTAATAATGTTTGAAGTTTTTCAATATTTGGAAGTCAATTTGTTTTTGGTATGTCAACAAGAGCATAGCTCAAGTGGCATAAAGTCGTATTAACAATCACAAGGTCTTTGGTTCGAATCTCTCTCCTTGCATATTATCAAAATTTGTTTTTTAGTTTTCATGATTTATTTTCATTTTCATCTTATTTTCTTTTTTTTTTGTTTTATTTCTTTATTTTGTTTATTTTATTTTATTTTATTTTTGTTTATTTATTTTATTGTTTTATTTTATTCATTTTTTTCCTCCACTCCTCTTTCCACGTTCTCCATCCCCCCTCATTCTCCCAACCTCTCCTATTCTTTCTCCCTCTCCCTTTTTCTTCTCCACTCTCCCTCTTTCTCCCAACCTCCCATTCTTTCCCCATCTTTCTCAACTCTCCCCCTTCCTTCTCCCAACCTCTCATTCTTTCCCCATCTTTCTCAACTCACTCCCCCTCTTTCTCCCAACCTCCCATTCTTTCCCCATCTTTCTCAACTCTCCCCTCTTCCTTCTCCCAACCTCTCATTCTTTCCCAATCTTTCTCAACTCACTCCCCCTCTTTCTCCCAACCTCTCATTCTTTCCCCATCTTTCTCAACTCACTCCCCCTCTTTCTCCCAACCTCTCATTCTTTCCCCCTTTTTCTCAACCCCTTCCTCCAAGCTCTACTATATAATGAGAGCTTATGGAGGATGGAGGGGAGAGGAAGGACAACAAGGACACAAGAAAAAAGAAGAATAGTGAGAGCTTAGAGAGAAAGTGAGTTTGAGAGGGAAAATAGAGTTTGGAGAAGGATTTTCCAAAAACCAAAGCTACCGCCGCCACTCACCGCCGTACCGCCGCCGCCACTCACCGCCGTACCGACGCCGCCACTCACCGCCGTACCGTCGTTGCCGCCACCACTGTCACCGCCGCCACCGTGCCGCCGCTTTTTTTTTTTCCAACAAGGCTCCTAAGTGAGGGAAAGTGGAAGAGAAAAAAGAAAAAGAGAAGGAATGAAGTTGGGGAAGAAGAAAGAGTAAAGCGAATAAGGTGGGTCCCACATTTTTAAATTCTTTTATTATTATTTTTTATTTTTTTTTATGTATCCAAATTTTTCCATTTTTCATTTTGGCTATGAATTTGAGTTTCCCAAATCAATTGCAATTTATTTTATTTCATTTTCTAATTAGAAATTTAAATTGATTTATTTTAGACTTCTAAAGAACTTTAATTGGATATTAGTTGAAAGTTTTTTTTATCTAATTTCAATTAGAGTTTATTTGGGAGTTTCCAAACTAATTTTAATTGGCTTTAAATTGAATTGTTATTACCAATTTCAATTTGATTTTAATATGACATTTTCAACTTTAATTGTCTTTCTTATTAATTTTAGTTGGATTCTAACATAAAATTTCTAATTTGAATTTGAATTTGTATTTTCCTAATAAATGTTCACTAGTTTGTAATTAGAAAATTCAATTTTCTTTAAAATGGAAATTTTAATGTTTTGAATTTTACTTTAATTTGAATTGTTCAAATGCATTTCAAAGGGTTTTGAAATGCTCAAATGAATTTCAAACAAAGGACATTTGAACTAAGATTTTCAATTTGATTTTCACTTGATTTTTTTTTTTTTAAAAAAAGACGATTTTAAACTTTCCTTCCATTGGTTTCAATAATTAATTTGGAATTTTATAATAAATTTTTAATTGGATTTAATTTGGGATTTCAACTTTTGTTTGTTTTTAATTTGATTTCATTTTGACATTTACAAATGAATTTTAATTTGGAATTGCCCAAATGAATTTCAATTGGAATTTTATTTGAATTTTCACCCTCAATTGGTTTTAATCTTGAAATCATGGAGTCTCAAAGTGATTTGGAATTTTTCAGTAAATGTCAATTTGGTTCTAAATTAAAGTTTCCAGTCAATGTCTTTTGGTCTTAGATTGAAAATCAATTTAAATTTTAAACTAAATTGGAAATCAATTTCGATTTTGGAAAGGTTAAATCAAATTTCAAAAACATTATTTAATATTTTGAATGGTTAAAATAGATTGATTATGAAAACTTTAATGCTAATTTTGTCTAAGAACGGGTATTTAAGCTGACCGAAAGGGAACACCCTGCCTGGAAATTAGCCTAAAGTTTAACTAGTCAATTATTTTGGCAATCAAAATTTCAATTGGATCTTAAATTAGAAAATTTTCAAATCAACTTCGATTTGATTCTAAATTGGATTTTCCAAATGAACTTCAAAATAGTTTTACTTTGGTAATTCCAAATGAATTTCTAATTGAATTTGATTTAAAAATGAAAAAATATTTTTCCATTGAATGGTGTCATACCACTCATGATTATTACTTCATATTTTATTTTTGAAATGTGAGGTAATAGTTGAGAGACAAATTAGCTCATGTATAGCCTATGACGGAGTTGAAATAATTTTCAAATTCTTGAGGTGAAAGATTTTCTTTAATTAGGAAATTTTTACATGATAATAAAGTCATGGGTTAACCCCACTCACAAAATTAAATCCTTACTTTATTTAAAGATAAGGTGAAATTAGTGAGACAATTAATTTTCAATTTTCATTTTTTTTTTTGTTTATTTTCGTTAAGACACGGACCTTTTGTTTAATGAATTCGAGTAATAAAATAAAATGTTTTCAAACGGGTGTTGTAGGGAGCTAACACCTTCCCTACACACAAATGATCCCCGAACCTAATTTTTGGTTTTCAAAGACCTTTTTTTTTAAAATGGGTGACCAATCACACCCCAAGATCATTGGTGGCGACTCCAAACCTCTCACCTCGAAAGAGACCCTAAGGAAAGGACGTCGACCGCTCCGCGTCGCGATGACGTTGCGATAACAGGGACACGTTCCTTGTACTTTTGCCGCCGCCCCACCTTTCAGCACGAGTGTAGGGACATGCTCCTTACTTTGGGACATGTCCTTGGACTTGTGTTGGCGCCACGCCTTTCAGCATGAGTATAAGGACGTGTTCCTTACTTTGGGACATGTCCGTGGACTTCTGTCGCCGCCACGCCTTTCAGCATGAGTACAGGGACATGTTCCTTACTTTGGGACATGTCCTTGGACTTGTGTTGCCGCCACGCCTTTCAGCATGAGTAAGAGGACATGTTCCTTACTTTATGACATGTCCTTGGACTTGTGACGCCGCCACGTCTTTCGGCATGAGTACAGGGACATGTTCCTTACTTTGGGACATGTTCCTTACTTTGAAACATGTCCTTGGACTTGTGTCGTCGCCACGCTATTCTGCATGAGTACAGGAACATGTTCCTTGTAATTTTGCCACCGCCCCACCTTTCAGAACGAGTGCAGGGACATGCTCCATACTTTGGGACATGTCCTTGGACTTGTGTTGCCGCCTCGCCTTTCAGCATGAGTACAAGGACAAGTTCCTTACTTTGGGACATGTCCTTGGACTTCTGTCGCCGCCACGCCTTTCAGCATGAGTACAGGGACATGTTCCTTACTTTGGGACATGTCCTTGGACTTGTGTCGCCGCCACGCCCTTCTGCATGAGTACAAGGACATGTTCCTTGTACTTTTGCCGCTGCCCCACCTTTCAGCACGAGTGCAGGGTCATGCTCCTTACTTTGGGACATGTCCCTTGACTTGTGTCGCCGCCACGCCTTTCAGAATGAGTGCAAGGACATGTTTCTTACTTTGGGACATGTCCTTGGACTTGTGTCGCCGCCACGCCTTTCAGCATGAGTACAGGGACATGTTCCTTACTTTGGGACATGTCCTTGGACTTGTGTCGTCGCCACGCTATTCTGCATGAGTACAGGAACATGTTCCTTGTACTTTTGCCACCGCCCCACCTTTCAGAACGTGTGCAGGGACATGCTCCTTACTTTGGGACATGTCTGATAGCGAGCATAGCTAGCTATTTTTCTCTAATTAATTAAGTTATTCTTTTTCAATTATTTGCCCAAATTTATGCATTTTAAGTTTTATTTGTAGGAAGTATGTGCTTGAAGCTTAATTCAGCAATTGGAGTCAAATGGAGCTTCCTTATTTATCTTTTCTTTTTTTTTTTTTGTTCTTGTTTTTCCTTTTCTAGATTAGTTTCCTTATTTGTGTTTTGCCATATTTATTTTTTACATTCCATATTAGGTTATTTTGTTTCCTTTCCTAGATTATATTTTCCATATTTAGATTAGTGGTTTTCTTTTCTTTGTTGCTTTCCATTATTGTTTTCTTTCCTATTTAGGGTAGTTTTGTTTGTTTATGCGTAGGGATAAAGATTTAATAGTAGCACCATTTGATCCCGAGATAGAAAGAACAATTCATAGACTTCAAAGGGAAAATAGAGAAATTATTCAAATGGCAGACCAAAATCCACCTGAGGAGCCTAGGCCTATTAGAGATTATTTTCAGCCTGTGTTTCAGGGACAGCAATCGGGGATTGTCTATGCCCCGATTAATGCCAACAACTTTGAGCTGAAGACCGGCCTCATTCAGATGGCTCGAGACTGTGCATACAGAGGATCGCCCACTGAGGATCCAAATTCTCATCTTAAATCATTCTTGGATATTTGTGGGACGGTAAAGATTAATGGTGTCTCTGAGGATGCTATTCGCTTACGTTTATTTCCCTTTTCTTTGCAGGATAAAGCACGTGATTGGTTGCAGTCTATTACCCCTGGGAGCATCACCACTTGGGATGCTTTGGTCCAGGCCTTTTTAAAGAAATTTGTCCCTCCTGCAAAGACGGTCAAGCTGAGGACTGAGATTGGGACATTCCAACAACAATATGATGAGCAGCTATTCGAAGCTTGGGAGCGATTCAAAGAGCTACTGAGCAAGTGTCCTCAGCATGGTTACCCTGACTGGCTCCAGGTACAATTGTTTTATAATGGTTTAACTCCTAGTACGAAAACAATTGTTGATGCAGCTGCAGGTGGGACTCTGTTGTCCAAGACCGTGGAAAATGCTCGCATTCTTCTAGAGGATATGGCCACCAACAGCTATCAGTGGCCATCTGAGCGGTCTACACCTAAAAAGATTGCTGCTGGAGTGTTTGAGGTTGATAAAGTAAGTGCACTCCAGGCCCAGATGACTTCCCTCGCTAATGCTTTTATGAAATTTTCAGGTACAGGGAGTGCACAGTCAATTGAATCAGGTGCTGCTTTAGCATCTAGACCTCAGGAGGAGACCATTGAACAGGTTCAGTATGTATCAAATTCTAATTTTAGGGGATATAATAATAATGTTACACCTACACATTATCACCCTAACAATAGGAACCATGAAAATTTCTCTTATGCAAATACGAAGAATATTCTTAACCCACCTGGTTTTGCCCCTCAAACTCAAGAAAATAAAAAGTTAGAGGATCTTGTTGGAGCTTTCATTGCAGAGTCAAGTAACAGGACAACCAAGTTAGAGGAGGCAATCATTGCCATCAATTCAACAGTGAATGGCCACAGCGCTGCCATCAAGAATATTGAGACTCAGCTGGGACAGTTGGTGAATGTTGTAAGCACCATGAATAAAGGTAAGGCCCCAGCTGAACAAGAGAAACCCCAGATGGAGTATTGTAAGGCAATCACTGTGCACCAGGAGGAATCTGAAGAGGAACCTGAATCTGAGGACTATGAAACACCTACAGGGGAAGCTGAGGAGGACACATCATCTGATGAGGCTGAAAAGCCTGAACCTGAGCCTCATATTCCTTCTCCCACACTGATGGTTCCCAAGGAAAAGAAAAAGAAAAAGAAGAAAAAGAACAATCAGGTTCAGTTTGATAAATTTATGAATGCTTTTATGAATCTGAATATTAATATTCCTTTTGCAGAGGCATTAGAGATGCCCCAATACAACAGGTTCATGAAGGAATGGTTAGCAAAGAAACGAAAAGAAAAGAAGGTTGACACTGTATATCTTGCTTCCACATGCAGCACTCGAGTCCAACAGAAGGTACCTGAAAAAGTAGCAGATCCAGGGAGTTTTTCTGTTCCTTGTAGTTTTGGTACTTATTCTTTCAGAGCATTATGTGATTTAGGTGCTAGCATTAATATCATTCCTCTATCGTTGTGTAAAAAGTTAGATATAGGTGAGATTAAGTCTACTCCTGTAAAGCTCCAATTGGCTGATCAATCTGTGGTGAGACCAGTTGGTATTGTAGAAAATGTGTTAATCAGAGTAGGTAGATTTTTTCTCCCTATTGATTTATATGTTATGGACATGATAGAAAATCCTTCAATGCCTGTCATATTAGGATGACCATTCCTCGCTACTGGGCGAGTGATTATAGATATTGAGCGCAGGGAGCTCACTATTAGAGTCAAGAACGAAAAAGAAATCTTTAAAGCAGTTGAAGACTCTAAAGATGAAGTGCTTTTCATGGGATATAGGAAAGGTGCAAGAAAGAGCACCTCTGTTGGATTCACAGAACAAAAGCCCCCTTGAAGCACGATCAACACGTCGAGCTAATGACGTTAAACAAGCGCTTATGGGAGGCAACCCAAGTAAGTTTAGTGCGTTTTCTTTTTGTTTTTGATTTATTTATTGTTGTTGTTTTGTAGGTCTTGTTTTCTTTCTCTCCTTTGCTTTCAAGCTTTCAAGATTCCAAGCTTTCAGTCAAGAAGTCATCATTATTCCAGGCCAGTATTGTTCACTCCTTTCATTCTTTTATTGTTCTCATGCTTGTTTGTGCCTTATTTTCTTTATACATTGAGGACAATGCATGTTTAAGTTTGGGGGTGGATTAGCATGTTTGTGGAGCCCTTGAGCATTTGAGTTCGGGCTATAGTTTTGAGCTTTCTTTGAATTATGCATATGGTTGTTGTCTGGATGTATTTTTGCATGATTATGATGTCCTAGGATAGGTTTTCTTGTCAATTTTCAAGCTTGTGATGAGTTGTAAGCATGAGTGCCCAAAAAGGGAGACTTTTTAAAATTTTTCTAGGAGATGGCTTGCATGAGTAGAGTATTTGTCTTGGCTAGATTTGGATTTGAATGCTTAGGAGCGAATTATTGGGTTCATATGCTTGTTGTCACCTCGATAGGTGTAGAGTAGAGCTAAAGAGTTAATTTTTTTCAAATTAGCATGTTTGATCTTGCTTAGGAGAAAAGAAAAGAATATCTGCTTATCATGTTCATAACGAAAAATCATTCTCGTTGTTATTGTTGAAAAAGAGAAAAAAATCATGACTTATGCGTGCAATATGCAATGGTTAATAAAGATTAAGGCAAAAAGAGCTACCCCTGTTGTGATCAGTTAGGCCAACCAGAGAAAACTCAGGTTAAGGGTCCCTGCAATGGGTGTGTGAAAGCTAGTGCCACATATACATGCTTAATTTAATTGTTAATTATAAGCACCTAAGTATGGAGATAAACAAACTAATTTGTTCCATTAACTCATTAGTGAAACCTTAGTGCCAGTGTAGAGGGAAGATGAGTTGAGAGTTTAATAATCCAATCTTGGGCTAGTAGGGTCAGATCTTGTTGAGTTAGATCTCGCTTGTGCAAGTTAATTTTGGTCCTTATGTGCATGTAGCTTGCTTGCTTGACTATTGACCTTTGAGCCTTGAGGATTGAGTTATGATTATTGCATCCATTCTTCTACTGTATGCTTGATTTTTAGTTTGCTCGAGGACTAGCAAAAGCTTAAGTTTGGGGGTATTTGATAGCGAGCATAGCTAGCCTTGAGGATTGGTCTTATTATCATTCATTCATCACTTTTTAATCCCTAAATAAAATTGAGCGAGATTATTCACAATACTTGATTTGCTTAAAAATCCAATCCAGAGGACGACACTCGTATTTACGAACACTTTATTATTACTTGACCCGTGCGCTTGCGGTTAGGAAAAGTCCACATCAATGTCCTTGGACTTGTGTTGCCGCCTCGCCTTTCAGCATGAGTACAAGGACATGTTCCTTACTTTGGGACATGTCCTTGGACTTGTGTCGCCGCCACGCCTTTCAGCATGAGTACAGGGACATGTTCCTTACTTTGGGACATGTCCTTGGACTTGTGTCGCCGCCACGCCCTTCTGCATGAGTACATGACATGTTCCTTGTACTTTTGCCGCCGCCCCACCTTTCAGCACGAGTGCAGGGACATGCTCCTTACTTTGGGACATGTCCTTGGACTTGTGTCGCCGCCACGCCTTTCAGCATGAGTATAAGGACATGTTCCTTACTTTGGGACATGTCCTTAGACTTGTGTCGCCGCCACGCCTTTCAGCATGAGTACAGGGACATGTTCCTTACTTTGGGACATGTCCTTGGACTTGTGTCGTCGCCACACTATTCTGCATGAGTACAGGAACATGTTCCTTGTACTTTTGCCACCGCCCCACCTTTCAGAACGAGTGCAGGGACATGCTCCTTACTTTGGGACATCTCCTTCGACTTGTGTTGCTGCCTCGCCTTTCAGCATGAGTACAAGGACTTGTTCCTTACTTTGGGACATGTCCTTGGACTTGTGTCGCCGCCACGTCTTTCAACATGAGTACAGGGACATGTTCCTTACTTTGGGACATGTATTTGGACTTGTGTCGCCGCCACGCCCTTCTGCATGAGTACAGGGACATGTTCCTTGTAATTTTGCCGCCGCCCCACCTTTCAGCACGAGTGCAGGGACATGCTCCTTACTTTTGGACATGTCCTTGGACTTGTGTCGCCGCCACACCTTTCAGCATGAGTATAAGGACATGTTCCTTACTTTGGGACATGTCCTTGGACTTCTGTCGCCGCCACGCCTTTCAGCATGAGTACAGGGACATGTTCCTTACTTTGGGACATGTCCTTGGACTTGTGTCGCCGCCACGCCCTTATGCATGAGTACAAGGACATGTTCCTTGTACTTTTGCCGCTGCCCCACCTTTTAGCACGAGTGCAGGGTCATGCTCCTTACTTTGGGACATGTCCCTTGACTTGTGTCGCCGCCACGCCTTTCAGCATGAGTACAAGGACATGTTCCTTACTCTGGGACATGTCCTTAGACTTGTGTCGCCGCCACGCCTTTCAGCATGAGTACAGGGACATGTTCCTTACTTTGGGACATGTCCTTGGACTTGTGTCGCCGCCACGCCCTACTGCATGAGTACATGACATGTTCCTTGTACTTTTGCCGCCGCCCCACCTTTCAGCACGAGTGCACGGACATGCTCCTTACATTGGGACATGTCCTTGGACTTGTGTCGCCGCCACGCCTTTCAGCATGAGTATAAGGACATGTTCCTTACTTTGGGACATGTCCTTAGACTTGTGTCGCCGCCACGCCTTTCAGCATGAGTACAGGGACATGTTCCTTACTTTGGGACATGTCCTTGGACTTGTGTCGTCGCCACACTATTCTGCATGAGTACAGGAACATGTTCCTTGTACTTTTGCCACCGCCCCACCTTTCAGAACGAGTGCAGGGACATGCTCCTTACTTTGGGACATCTCCTTCGACTTGTGTTGCTGCCTCGCCTTTCAGCATGAGTACAAGGACTTGTTCCTTACTTTGGGACATGTCCTTGGACTTGTGTCGCCGCCACGTCTTTCAACATGAGTACAGGGACATGTTCCTTACTTTGGGACATGTATTTGGACTTGTGTCGCCGCCACGCCCTTCTGCATGAGTACAGGGACATGTTCCTTGTAATTTTGCCGCCGCCCCACCTTTCAGCACGAGTGCAGGGACATGCTCCTTACTTTTGGACATGTCCTTGGACTTGTGTCGCCGCCACACCTTTCAGCATGAGTATAAGGACATGTTCCTTACTTTGGGACATGTCCTTGGACTTCTGTCGCCGCCACGCCTTTCAGCATGAGTACAGGGACATGTTCCTTACTTTGGGACATGTCCTTGGACTTGTGTCGCCGCCACGCCCTTCTGCATGAGTACAAGGACATGTTCCTTGTACTTTTGCCGCTGCCCCACCTTTCAGCACGAGTGCAGGGTCATGCTCCTTACTTTGGGACATGTCCCTTGACTTGTGTCGCCGCCACGCCTTTCAGCATGAGTACAAGGACATGTTCCTTACTCTGGGACATGTCCTTAGACTTGTGTCGCCGCCACGCCTTTCAGCATGAGTACAGGGACATGTTCCTTACTTTGGGACATGTCCTTGGACTTGTGTCGCCGCCACGCCCTTCTGCATGAGTACATGACATGTTCCTTGTACTTTTGCCGCCGCCCCACCTTTCAGCACGAGTGCAGGGACATGCTCCTTACATTGGGACATGTCCTTGGACTTGTGTCGCCGCCACGCCTTTCAGCATGAGTATAAGGACATGTTCCTTACTTTGGGACATGTCCTTAGACTTGTGTCGCCGCCACGCCTTTCAGCATGAGTACAGGGACATGTTCCTTACTTTGGGACATGTCCTTGGACTTGTGTCGTCGCCACACTATTCTGCATGAGTACAGGAACATGTTCCTTGTACTTTTGCCACCGCCCCACCTTTCAGAACGAGTGCAGGGACATGCTCCTTACTTTGGGACATCTCCTTCGACTTGTGTTGCTGCCTCGCCTTTCAGCATGAGTACAAGGACTTGTTCCTTACTTTGGGACATGTCCTTGGACTTGTGTCGCCGCCACGTCTTTCAACATGAGTACAGGGACATGTTCCTTACTTTGGGACATGTATTTGGACTTGTGTCGCCGCCACGCCCTTCTGCATGAGTACAGGGACATGTTCCTTGTAATTTTGCCGCCGCCCCACCTTTCAGCACGAGTGCAGGGACATGCTCCTTACTTTTGGACATGTCCTTGGACTTGTGTCGCCGCCACACCTTTCAGCATGAGTATAAGGACATGTTCCTTACTTTGGGACATGTCCTTGGACTTCTGTCGCCGCCACGCCTTTCAGCATGAGTACAGGGACATGTTCCTTACTTTGGGACATGTCCTTGGACTTGTGTCGCCGCCACGCCCTTCTGCTTGAGTACAAGGACATGTTCCTTGTACTTTTGCCGCTGCCCCACCTTTCAGCACGAGTGCAGGGTCATGCTCCTTACTTTGGGACATGTCCCTTGACTTGTGTCGCCGCCACGCCTTTCAGCATGAGTACAAGGACATGTTCCTTACTTTGGGACATGTCCTTAGACTTGTGTCGCCGCCACGCCTTTCAGCATGAGTACAGGGACATGTTCCTTACTTTGGGACATGTCCATGTCCCTGGACTTGTGTCGTCGCCACTCTATTCTGCATGAGTACAGGAACATGTTCCTTGTATTTTTGCCACTGCCCCACCTTTCAGAACGAGTGCAGGGAAATGCTCCTTACTTTGTGACATGTCCTTGGACTTGTGTTTCCGCCACACCTTTCAGCATGAGTACAGGAACATGTTCCTTACTTTGAGACATGTATTTGGACTTGTGTCGCCGCCACGCCCTTCTGCATGAGTACAGGGACATATTCCTTGTACTTTTGCCGCCGCCCCACCTTTCAACACGAGTGCAGGGTCGTGCTCCTTACTTTGGGACATGTCCCTTGACTTGTGTCGCCGCCACGCCTTTCAGCATGAGTACAAGGACATGTTCCCTACTTTGGGACATGTCCTTGGACTTCTGTCGCCGCCACGCCTTTCAGCATGAGTACAGGGACATGTTCCTTACTTTGGGACATGTACTTGGACTTGTGTCGCCGCCACGCCCTTCTGCATGAGTATAAGGACATGTTCCTAGTAGTTTTACCGCCGCCCCACCTTTCAGCACGAGTGCAGGGACGTGCTCCTTACTTTGAGACATGTCCCTTGACTTGTGTCGCAGCCACGCCTTTCAGCATGAGTACAAGGACATGTTCCTTACTTTGGGACATTTCCTTGGACTTGTGTCGCCGCCACGCCTTTCAGCATGAGTACAAGGACATCTTCCTTACTTTGGGACATGTCCTTGGACTTGTGTCACCGCCACGCCTTTCGGCATGAGTACAGGGACATGTTCCTTACTTTGGGACATGTCCTTGGTCTTGTGTCGCCGCCACGCCTTTCAGCATGAGTACAGGGACATGTTCCTTGTACTTTTGCCACCGCCCCACCTTTCAGAACGAGTGCAGGGAAATGCTCCTTACTTTCGGACATGTCCTTGGACTTGTGTTGCTGCCTCGCCTTTCAGCATGAGTACAAGGACATCTTCCTTACTTTGGGACATGTCCTTGGACTTGTGTCACCGCCACGCCTTTCAGCATGAGTACAGGGACATGTTCCTTACTTTGGGACATGTCCTTTGTCTTGTGTCGCCGCCACGCCTTTCAGCATGAGTACAGGGACATGTTCCTTACTTTGGGACATGTCCTTAGAGTTGTGTCGTAGCCACGTCTTTCAGCATGAGTACAGGGACACGTTCCTTGTACTTTTGCCGCCGCCCCACCTTTCAGCACGAGTGCAGGGACATGCTCCTTAATTTGGGACATCTCCTTAGACTTGTGTCGGCGCCACGCCTTTCAACATGAGTATAAGGACATGTTCCTTACTTTTGGACATGTCCTTGGACTTCTGCCGCCGCCACGCCTTTCAGCATGAGTACAGGGACATGTTCCTTACTTTGGGACATGACCTTGGATTTGTGTCGTCGCCACGCTATTCTGCATGAGTACAGGAACATGTTCCTTGTACTTTTGCCACCGCCCCACCTTTCAGAACGAGTGCAGGGACATGCTCCTTACTTTGGGACATGTCCTTGGACTTGTGTTGCCGCCTCGCTTTTCAGCATGAGTACAAGGACATCTTCCTTACTTTGGGACATGTCTATGGACTTGTGCGGCCGCCACGCCTTTCAGCATGAGTACAAAGACATGTTCCTTACTTTGGGACATGTCCTTGGACTTGTGTCGCCGACACGCCTTTCAACATGAGTACAAGGATATGTTCCTTACTTTGGGACATGTATTTGGACTTGTGTCGCCGCCACGCACTTATGCATGAGTACAGGGACATGTTCCTTGTACTTTTGCCGCCGCCCCACCTTTCAGCACGAGTGCAGGGACATGCTCCTTACTTTGGGACATGTCCTTGGACTTGTGTCGCCGCCACGCCTTTCAGCATGAGTATAAGGATATGTTCCTTACTTTGGGACATGTCCTTGGACTTCTTTCGCCGCCACACCTTTCAGCATGAGTACAGGGACATGTTCCATACTTTGGGACATGTCCTTGGACTTGTGTCGCCGCCACGCCCTTCAGCATGAGTACAGGGACATGTTCCTTACTTTTGGACATGTCCTTGGACTTGTGTCGCCGCCACGCTCTTCTGGATGAGTACAGGGACATGTTCCTTGTACTTTTGCCGCCGCCCCACCTTTCAGCACGAGAGCAGGGACGTGCTCCTTACTTTGGGACATGTCCTTGGACTTGTGTCGCCGCCACGACTTTCAGCATGAGTATAAGGACATGTTCCTTACTTTGGGACATGTCCTTGGACTTCTGTCGCCGATACGCCTTTCAGCATGAGTACAGGGACATGTTCCTTACTTTGGGACATGTCCTTGGACTTGTGTCGCCGCCACGCCTTCTGCATGAGTATAAGGACATGTTCCTAGTAGTTTTGCCGCCGCCCCACCTTTCAGCACGAGTGCAGGGACATGCTCCTTACTTTGAGACATGTCCCTTGACTTGTGTCGCCGTCTCGCCTTTCAGCATGAGTACAAGGACATGTTCCTTACTTTGGGACATTTCCTTAGACTTCTGTCGCCGCCACGGCTTTCAGCATGAGTACAGGGACATGTTCCTTACTTTGGGACATGTCCTTGGACTTGTGTCGTCGCCACACTATTCTTCATGAGTACAGGAACATGTTACTTGTACTTTTGCCACCTCCCCACCTTTCAGAACGAGTGCAGGGACACTCTCCTTACTTTGGGACATCTCCTTCGATTTGTGTTGCCGCCTCGCCTTTCAGCATGAGTACACGGACATGTTCCTTACTTTGGGACATGTCCTTGGACTTGTGTCGCCGCCACGTCTTTCAACATGAGTACAGGGACATGTTCCTTACTTTGGGACATGTCATTGGACTTGTGTCGCCGCCACGCCCTTCTGCATGAGTACAGGGATATGTTCCTTGTACTTTTGCCGCCGCCCCACCTTTCAGCACGAGTGCAGGGACATGCTCCTTACTTTGGGACATGTCCTTGGACTTCTGTCACCGTCACGCCTTTCAGCATGAGTACAGGGACATGTTCCTTAGTTTGGGACATGTCCTTGGACTTGTGTCGCTGCCACGCCCTTCAGCATGAGTACAGGGACATGTTCCTTACTTTGGGACATGTCCTTGGACTTGTGTCGCCGCCACGCTCTTCTGGATGAGTACAGGGACATGTTCCTTGTACTTTTTCCACCGCCCCACCTTTCAGCAAGAGAGCAGGGACGTGTTCCTTACTTTGGGACATGTCCTTGGACTTCTGTCGCCGCCACGTCTTTCAACATGAGTACAGGGACATGTTCCTTAATTTGGGACATGTATTTGGACTTGTGTCGCCGCCACGCACTTCTGCATGAGTACAGGGACATGTTCTTTGTACTTTTGCCGCCGCCCCACCTTTCAGCACGAGTGCAGGGACATGCTCCTTACTTTGGGACATGTCCTTGGACTTGTGTTGTCGTCTCGCCTTTCAGCATGAGTACAAGGACATGTTTCTTACTTTTGGACATGTCCTTGGACTTGTGTCGCCGCAAAGTCTTTCAGCATGAGTACAGGGACATGTTCCAGGAACTTTTCGCACCGCCCCACCTTTCAGAACGAGTGCAGGGAAATGCTCCTTACATTCGGACATGTACTTGGGCTTGTGTTGCCGCCTCGCCTTTCAGCATGAGTACAAGGACATCTTCCTTACTTTGGGACATGTCCTTGGACTTGTGTCACTGCCACGCCTTTCAGCATGAGTACAGGGACATGTTCCTTACTTTGGGACATGTCCTTCGTCTTGTGTCGCAGCCACGCCTTTCAGCATGAGTACATGGACATGTTCCTTACTTTGGGACATGTCCTTGGAGTTGTGTCGTAGCCACGCCTTTCAGCATGAGTACAGGGACACGTTCCTTGTACTTTTGTCGCAGCCCCACCTTTCAGCACGAGTGCAGGGACATGCTCCTTAATTTGGGACATGTCCTTAGACTTGTGTCGGCGCCACGCCTTTCAACATGAGTATAAGGACATGTTCCTTACTTTGGGACATGTCCTTGGACTTCTGCCGCCGCCACGCCTTTCAGCATGAATAAGGGGACATGTTCGTTACTTTGGGACATGTCCTTGGTCTTGTGTCGCCGCCATGCCTTTCAGCATGAGTACAGGGACATGTTCCTTGTACTTTTGCCACCGCCCCACCTTTCAGAACGAGTGCAGGGAAATGCTCCTTACTTTCGGACATGTCCTTGGACTTGTGTTGCTGCCTCGCCTTTCAGCATGAGTACAAGGACATCTTCCTTACTTTGGGACATGTCCTTGGACTTGTGTCACCGCCATGCCTTTCAGCATGAGTACAGGGACATGTTCCTTACTTTGGGACATGTCCTTTGTCTTGTGTCGTCGCCACGCCTTTCAGCATGAGTACAGGGACATGTTCCTTACTTTGGGACATGTCCTTAGAGTTATGTCGTAGCCACGTCTTTCAGCATGAGTACAGGGACACGTTCCTTGTACTTTTGCCGCCGCCCCACCTTTCAGAACGAGTGCAGGGACATGCTCCTTAATTTGGGACATCTCCTTAGACTTGTGTCGGCGCCACGCCTTTTCAACATGAGTATAAGGACATGTTCCTTACTTTGGGACATGTCCTTGGACTTCTGCCGCCGCCACGCCTTTCAGCATGAGTACAGGGACATGTTCCTTACTTTGGGACATGTCCTTTGATTTGTGTCGTCACCACGCTATTCTGCATGAGTACAGGAACATGTTCCTTGTACTTTTGCCACCGCCCCACCTTTCAGAACGAGTGCAGGGACATGCTCCTTACTTTGGGACATGTCCTTGGACTTGTGTTGCCGCCTCGCCTTTCAGCATGAGTACTAGGACATCTTCCTTACTTTGGGACATGTCCTTGGACTTGGGCGGCCGCCACGCCTTTCAGCATGAGTACAGAGACATGTTCCTTACTTTGGGACATGTCGTTGGACTTGTGTCGCCGCCACGCCTTTCAACATGAGTACAAGGACATGTTCCTTACTTTGGGACATGTATTTGGACTTGTGTCGCCGCCACGCCCTTCTGCATGAGTACAGGGACATGTTACTTGTACTTTTGCCGCCGCCCCAACTTTCAGCACGAGTGCAGGGACATGCTCCTTACTTTGGGACATGTCCTTGGACTTGTGTTGCCGCCACGCCTTTCAGCATGAGTATAAGGACATGCTCCTTACTTTGGGACATGTCCTTGGACTTCTGTCGCCGCCACGCCTTTCAGCATGAGTATCAGGACATGTTCCTTACTTTGGGACATGTCTTTGGACTTCTGTCGCCGCCACGTCTTTCAGCATGAGTACAGGGACATGTTCCTTACTTTGGGACATGGCCTTGGACTTGTGTCGCCGCCACGCCCTTCAGCATGAGTACAGGGACATGTTCCTTACTTTGGGACATGTCCTTGGACTTGTCTCGCCGCCACGCTCTTCTGGATGAGTACAGGGACATGTTCCTTGTAGTTTTGTCGCCGCCCCACCTTTCAGCACGAGAGCAGGGACGTGCTCCTTACTTTGGGACATGTCCTTGGACTTGTGTCGCCGCCACGCCTTTCAGCATTAGTATAAGGACATGTTCCTTACTTTGGGACATGTCCTTGGACTTCTGTCGCCGCTACGCCTTTCAGCATGAGTACAGGGACATGTTCCTTACTTTGGGACATGTCCTTGGACTTGTGTCGCCGCCACGCCCTTCTACATGAGTATAAGGACATGTTCCTAGTAGTTTTGCCACCACCCTACCTTTCAGCACGAGTGCAGGGACATGCTCCTTACTTTGAGACATTTCCCTTGACTTGTGTCGCCGCCACGCCTTTCAGCATGAGTACAAGGACATGTTCCTTACTTTGGGACATTTCCTTGGACTTGTGTCGCCCCCACGCCTTTCAGCATGAGTATAAGGACATGTTCCTTACTTTGGGACATGTCCATAGACTTCTGTCGCCGCCACGCCTTTCAGCATGAGTACAGGGACATGTTCCTTACTTTGGTACATGTGCTTGGACTTGTGTCGTCGCCACACTATTCTACATGAGTACAGGAACATGTTCCTTGTACTTTTGCCACCGCCCCACCTTTCAGAACGAGTGCAGGGACACTCTCCTTACTTTGGGACATCTCCTTCGACTTGTGTTGCCGCCTCGCCTTTCAGCATGAGTACACGGACATGTTCCTTACTTTGGGACATGTCCTTGGACTTGTGTCGCCGCCACGTCTTTCAACATGAGTACAGGGACATGTTCCTTACTTTGGGACATGTATTTGGACTTGTGTCGCCGCCACGCCCTTCTGCATGAGTACAGGGACATGTTCCTTGTACTTTTGCCGCCGCCCCACCTTTCAGCACGAGTGCAGGGACATGCTCCTTACTTTGGGACATGTCCTTGGACTTGTGTTGCCGTCTCGCCTTTCAGCATGAGTACAAGGACATGTTCCTTACTTTGGGACATGTCCTTGGACTTGTGTCGCCGCCATGTCTTTCAACATGAGTACAGGGACATGTTCCTTACTTTTGGACATGTCCTTGGACTTCTGTCGCCGCCACGCCTTTCAGCATGAGTACAGGGAAATGTTCCTTGTACTTTTGCCTCCGCCCCACCTTTCAGAACGAGTGCAGGGAAATACTCCTTACTTTCGGACATGTCCTTGGACTTGTGTTGCCGCCTCGCCTTTCAGCATGAGTTCAAGGACATCTTCCTTACTTTGGGACATGTCCTTGGACTTGTGTCACCGCCACGCCTTTCAGCATGAGTACAGGGACATGTTCCTTACTTTGGGACATGTCCTTGGTCTTGTGTCGCCGCCACGCCTTTGAGCATGAGTACAGGGACATGTTCCTTCCTTTGGGACATGTCCTTGGAGTTGTGTCGTAGCCACGCCTTTCAGCATGAGTACAGGGACACGTTCCTTGTACTTTTGCCGCCGCCCCACCTTTCAGCATGAGTGCAGGAACATGCTCCTTAATTTGGGACATGTCCTTGGACTTGTGTCGGCGCCACGCCTTTCAACATGAGTATAAGGACATGTTCCTTACTTTGGGACATGTCCTTGGACTTCTGCCGCCGCCACACCTTTCAGCATGAGTACAGGGACATGTTCCTTACTTTGGGACATGTCCTTGGACTTGTGTCGCCGCGACGCCCTTCTGCATGAGTACAAGGACATGTTCCTTGTACTTTTGCCGCTGCCCCACCTTTCAGCAGGAGTGCAGGGTCATGCTCCTTTATTTGGGATATGTCCCTTGACTTGTGTCGCCGCCACGCCTTTCAGCATGAGTACAATAACTTGTTCCTTACTTTGGGACATGTCCTTGGACTTGTGTCGCCGCCACGCCTTTCAGCATGAGTACAGGGACATGTTCCTTACTTTGGGACATGTCCTTGGTCTTGTGTCGCCGCCACGCCTTTCAGCATGAGTACAGGGACATGTTCCTTACTTTGGGACATGTCCTTGGACTTGTGTCGCCGCCACGCCTTTCAGCATGAGTACAGGGACATGTTCCTTGTGCTTTTGCCGCCTCCCCACCTTTCAGGACGAGTGCAGGGACGTGCTCCTTACTTTGGGACATGTCCTTGGACTTGTGTCGTCGCCACGCTTTTCAGCATGAGTACAAGGACATGTTCCTTACTTTGGGACATGTCCTTGGACTTGTGTCGCCGCCACGCCTTTCAGCATGAGTACAGGGACACGTTCCTTACTTTGGGACATGTCCTTGGTCTTGTGTCGCCGCCACGCCTTTCAACATGAGTACAGGGACATGTTCCTTACTTTGGGACATGTCCTTGGACTTGTGTCGCCGTCACGGCTTTTAGCATGAGTACAGGGACATGTTCCTTACTTTGGGACATGTCCTTGGACCTGTGACACCGCCACGCTTTTCAGCATGAGTACAGGGACATGTCCTTGGACTTGTGTCACCGCTACACCCTTCTTCATGAGTATAGGGACATGTTCCTTGTACTTTTGTCGCCGCCACTTCTCTGCACGAGTACAAGGATATGTTCCTTGGACTTTAGAAAGTAGCGCAACAACGCAGCCGAGCTTAGCATGAAGACCTTCGAACTTGGAGAAGAAAGCAGCGCAGCGTGAGAACCTTCGAACTTGGAGAAGGAACAATGAAGCAGTGCAGCGTGAGAACCTTTGAACGTGGTGCAGGAAGCAGTGCAGTGTCAGAACTTTCAAACCGCGAGAGAGAAGGGAGCAACGCGCAGCAGTAGAGGGTGCAAACTTTCAAACTTGGAGAAAAAAGTAGCACAACAGAGCAGCGTGAGAACCTTCGAACTTGGTGAAGGAACCAACACAACAGCGCTATGTAGGATCCTTCGAACTTAAAGAAGGAAGTAGCACAACAACGCATTCTAGCGTAGCATGAGAACCTTCAAACTTGGAGAAGGAAACAACATAGTGTGAGAACCTTCGAACTTGGAGGAAGCGAAGCGCGTGAGAGAACCTTCGAACTTGGAGGAAGCGAAGCGCGTGAGAGAACCTTCGAACTTGGAGGAAGGATCTGCAGCGAAGCGCGTGAGATAACCTTCGAACATGGAAGAAGGAACTACAGCGAAGTGAGTGAGAGAACCTTCGAGCTTGGAGGAAGGAACTGCAGCAAAGTGACGTGAGAACCTTCGAGCTTGGAGGAAGGAACTGCAGCGAAGCGCGTTAGAGAACCTTCGAGCTTGGAGAAAGGAACTGCAGCGAAGCGTGTGAGAGAACCTTCGAACATGGAGGAAGGAACTGCAGTGAAGCGCGTGAGAGAACCTTTGAGCTTTGAGGAAGGAACTGCAGTGAAACGACGTGAGAACCTTCGAACTTGGAGGAAGGAAGCGACGTGAGAACCTTCGAACTTGGAGGAAGGAACTGCAGCGAAGAGACGTGAGAACCTTCGAGCTTGGAGGAAGGAACTGCAGCGAAGCGACGTGAAGAAACCTTCGAGCTTGGAGGAATGAACTGCAGCGAAGCGCGTGAGAACCTTCAAGCTTGGAGGAAGGAACTGCAGCGAAGCGCGTGAGAGAACCTTCGAGCTTGGAGGAAGAAACTGCAGCGAAGCGCGTGAGAGAACCTTCAACTTGGAGGAAGGAACTGCAGCAAAGCACGTGAGAGAACCTTCGAACTTGGAGGAAGGAATTGCAGTGAAGCGACGTGAGAACCTTCGAGCTTGGAGGAAGGAACTACAGCGAAGCGACGTGAAGAAACCTTCGAACTTGGAGGAAGGAAACAACGTGAGAACCTTCGAACTTGGAGGAAGGAACTGCAGCGAAGCGATTGAGAGAACCTTCGAACTTGGAGGAAGGAACTGCAGCGAAGAGCGTGAGAGAACCTTCGAACTTGGAGGAAGGAACTGCAGCGAAGCGCGTGAGAGAACCTTCGAGTTATGAGGAAGGAACTGCAACGAAGCGACGTGAGATCCTTCGAGCTTGGAGGAAGGAACTGCAGCGAAGCGACGTGAGAACCTTCGAGCTTGGAGGAAGGAACTGCAGCGAAGCGACGTGAGAACCTTCGAGCTTGGAGGAAGGAACTGCAGGGCAGCGACGTGAAGAAACCTTCGAACTTGGAGGAAGGAAGCGACGTGAGAACCTTCGAACTTGGAGGAAGGAAGCGACGTGAGAACCTTCGAACTTGGAGGAAGGAACTGCAGCGAAGCGACATGAGAACCTTTGAGCTTGGAGTAAGGAACTGCAGCGAAGCGACGTGAAGAAACCTTCGAGCTTGGAGGAAGGAACTGCAGCGAAGCGCGTGAGAACCTTCGAGCCTGGAAGAAGGAACTGCAGCGAAGCGCATGAGAGAACCTTCAAACTTGGAGGAAGGAACTGCAGCGAAGCGCGTGAGAGAACCTTCGAACATGGAAGAAGGAACTGCAGCGAAGCGAGTGAGAGAACCTTCGAGCTTCGAGGAAGGAACTGCAGCGAAGTGACGTGAGAACCTTCGAGCTTGGAGGAAGGAATTGCAGCGAAGCGCGTGAGAGAACTTTCGAGCTTGGAGAAAGGAACTGCAGCGAAGCGCGTGAGAGAACCTTCAAACTTGGAGGAAGGAACTGCAGTGAAGCGCGTGAGAGAACCTTCGAGCTTTGAGGAAGGAACAGCAGTGAAGCGACCTGAGAACCTTCGAACTTGGAGGAAGGAAGCGATGTGAGAACCTTCGAACTTAGAGGAACGAACTGCAGCGAAGAGACGTGAGAACCTTCGAGCTTGGAGAAAGGAACTGCAGCGAAGCGACGTGAAGAAACCTTCGAGCTTGGAGGAAGGAACTACAGCGAAGCGCGTGAGAACCTTCAAGCTTGGAGGAAGGAACTGCAGCGAAGCGCGTGAGAGTACCTTCGAGTTTGGAGGAAGGAACTGCAGTGAAGCGCGTGAGAGAACCTTCGAACTTGGAGGAAGGAACTACAGCGAAGCACGTGAGAGAACCTTCGAACTTGGAGGAAGGAACTGCAGCGAAGCGACGTGAGAATCTTTGAGCTTGGAGGAAGGAACTGCAGCGAAGCGACGTGAAGAAACCTTCGAACTTGGAGGAAGGAAACGACGTGAGAACCTTCGAACTTGGAGGAAGGAACTACAGCGAAGCGAGTGAGAGAACCTTCGAACTTGGAGGAAGGAACTGCAGCGAAGAGCGTGAGAGAACCTTCGAACTTGGAGGAAGGAACTGCAGCAAAGCACGTGAGAGAACCTTCGAGCTTGGAGAAAGGAACTGCAGCGAAGCAACGTGAGAACCTTCGAGCTTGGAGGAAGGAACTGCAGCGAAGCGACGTGAGAACCTTCGAGCTTGGAGGAAGGAACTGCAGTGAAGCGACGTGAGAACCTTCGAGCTTGGAGAAAGGAACTGCAGCGCAACGACGTGAAGAAACCTTCGAACTTGGAGGAACGAAGCGACGTGAGAACCTTCGAACTTGGAGGAAGGAAGCGACGTGAGAACCTTCGAACTTTTAGGAAGGAACTGCAGCGAAGCGACGTGAGAACCTTGGAGCTTGGAGGAAGGAACTGCAGCGAAGCGATGTGAAGAAACCTTCGAGCTTGGAGGAAGGAACTGCAGCGAAGCGCGTGAGAACCTTTGAGCTTGGAGGAAGGAACTGCAGCGAAGCGCGTGAGAGAACCTTCGAACTTGGAGGGAGGAACTGCAGCGAAGCGTGTGAGAGAACCTTCAAACTTGGAGGAAGGAACTGCAGCGAAGCACGTGAAAGAACCTTCGAGCTTGGAGGAAGGAACTGCAACGAAGCGACGTGAGAACCTTCGAGCTTTGAGGAAGGAACTGCAGCGAAGCTACGTGAGAACCTTCGAACTTGGAGGAAGGAACTGCAACGAAGCGACGTGAGAACCTTTGAGCTTGGAGGAAGGAACTGCAGCGCAGCGACGTGAAGAAACCTTCGAACTTGGAGGAACGAAGCGACGTGAGAACCTTCGAACTTGGAGGAAGGAAGCGATGTGAGAACCTTCGAAATGGTGGAGAATCCCTCTATTTATAGAGTTCTCGCTGGATGGGCCCTGGTGACTTTTGGGCGTAACAACTTGGGCTTGGGTTTTATTGGTCTTGGGTTCAACTATTTGGTCTTGGGTATGGTTTATATTTGACCCAAAACCAGATTGACCCAAATATTTTAAAGACCGAAATTTGATCCAATTAATTATTTTCTTTAATTAATTGGTCAAATTAATTAATTTGATCAAAATAATTTATTTTTAATTAATTGATCAAATGGACATTTGGCTCTAAACTTTATAATTGGCCAACTTTGTCTTCAAATTAAATTTGGGACACATGTCAATTCATAATTGGTCCCAAATTTAATTATTTGTAATTTTGTCATTAATTTTAGATAATGACGTGGCAATTTGTTATTGGACAAAATTTCTCCTTCAACAGCTCTTTTTGAGCTTATAAAAGTTTTATCTCTAAAAAGTGTTATATTTTCTTAAAATTAGTTTTTTCAAGGCCGTTTTTCCTAACAAAAAATTCTATGATGGAATCTAGAAATATTTGGGAGTCTGATTTTCTAGAATTCTTAAGGTGAGGGATCTTAATCTTTGGGAGTCCGAGATTTTGATCCCAAGAAAAAAAAATGAATTTAATAAAAAAAATGTTTTAAAAAAAACTTTTCCCTTTTAGAATGCTATCCTATGACGGAATTCGGGAATGGTAAAATTCTCTAATGTTCTTGAGGTGAAGAATTTTAATTCTAATATAGCAAAATCAATGGAATTTTTTCCACTTATTTTATGGGATCATTATTTCAAATATTGGAGTAATGAGGGGTAAAATAAGACATTTATTTTAAAAATATAATTTTTCTAAATAATATATTTTTCTAAAATTATTTTCAATTCAAGATAAAAGTTTGGCCACCATTTTTTACGGGTGTTGTGGGGTGCTAACACCTTCCCCATGCACGAACAACTCCCGAACCCAAATCTAGTTTTCGCGGACCATTATGTTTTGGTGTCCAATCACACCATAAAAAAGATTGGTGGCGACTCCTTTATTTTTATCCCTTTTCGAGGACGTCGGTTGCTCCGCGTCGCAGGCACGTGGCGACAGCTTGGCGACTCCACTGGGGACATGGGGTTCCACCTCGAGAGTTTGGCCAATTTTTTTTTCCTTGCATTGATTTTATTTATTTTTATTTATTTTATCATTTTTTATTATATGTTTTGTTTGGTTTATTTTATTGGTTCACACACCATCACAAGTCCTCTACCCGGACTTTCCCTAATAGGATTAGATTTTGAGAATGAAGTAATGTCGACCTTCAAGAAGCTTATGCTTCCATATAGGCACATGAAAAATTCTCGCTCGATTTGGTCTCATGATCGTTTATACGATAATGAAGTCATTTCGGGGGCTTTGTTGTTTAGGACTCGAGAGCCAACCTCACTTGTTTGAAGCCTTTATGTTATTCTTTGCTTTGATTGCCTAGTGTTATTTCTTTATTTCACACACTATCACAAGCCATCTGCCCGCTGTACCCAATTAGGATTAGAATCGAGGACGAAGTAGTGTTAACCTTCGAGAAGCCTATGCTTCCGTGTAGGCACACAAAAAATTCTCACTCGACTTGGTTATGAATACACAACTTTATGACCAATTTGGGGGCCTTTGTCAACTACGGTCTTAGAATTTAGCCTCACTATTGTTTATGTTGCTTGCCTTTTATTGCATTTTTTTAGGCTTATTTTCTTCGTTCGTGTCAAATTCTTAGGATGGTAGACACCCATGTGCCTGGGGCATCCGCCCAATCTACCCCTGAGGAAGATTCGTGGGAGGTCGTGTCTCAATGGTCAGAACAGTTACAGCAGACTGATGTGGACTTTTCCTAACCGCAAGCGCACGGGTCAAGTAATAATATAGTGAATAGTAAATTCGAATGTCGTCCTCTGGATTGGATTTTTAAGCAAATCGAGTATTGCGAATAATCTTGCCCAATTTTATTTAGGGATCAAAAAGTAATGAATAGGCGATATGAAAACTAATTTAAAGCAAGTAAAAAGAATGGAAATTCAATTGGGAAAACAACTTAGGGAATTGATTTCGCCGATTTCGTTTAGGATTGATTTTAAAGAATAAGTTATTATGCACAATGAAATTATGAGCCAAAGACCCTTTAATCACAACTACCTCTCCCGAGTATAATTGATTCTCATGCAAATTAACCAACTTGATATCCCTATCTAAGTTTATTAATAAGCAAGGCAATGAGATCTTTTAACCAATTCTAAAGATAATCTAAAACCGTCAAGAATTAGAAAGTAAACTTTATTCATGCAATCTTGAGCAAGTCTAGATCAAATCCCCTCTCCCGAGCTAGATTCGAAACTTAAATCATTCAACTAATGGCCAATTAATTGAAAGCATTAAATCAAGATTACAAACACAATAACATTACACAACTTAAACCATAAATCAATCCATAAACTTAATCAACTACATCAATCCCTAAGCTACAAGTTTAGCTACTCATGAATGAAAATACAATCTCAACTAAACATGTGAAAGCCATAAATCTAACTAAAGAAAGAAAAGGGAAAAGAAAACTCAATGTAGGCCGAGTCCCGACGTCCCCGTCACGATCCCCACGAACAATGGGTTGATTTCCAAGTTCCTCCTTTGTTTGCAGCCTCAAAATCCTCTATTCTGTCCTCTTTACGGCTCCAAAAGGTCCCAATTTGATCTCCCCTAAAACCTAGCCGAAGTGAAGCTTTTATTCATATTTTTCGTCTTAGCGTCGAGACGCTGTCAAGACAGCGTCGCGACGCTGCCTCTTATACGCGCGTTCTGAATAAGGAAAAACGGAAGCGTCGGGACGCTTCCTATCATAGCGTCTCGACGCTGTAAGCTTTACGCGCCTAATCTGATATGGAATGTGAGCGTCGAGACGCTCAAGAGCTA
The DNA here is from genome assembly GCA_036850905.1 of Luffa acutangula. NCBI lineage: Eukaryota > Viridiplantae > Streptophyta > Magnoliopsida > Cucurbitales > Cucurbitaceae > Luffa > Luffa acutangula. The sequence continues at coordinate 23,810,458 of CM072093.1, forward strand.
GCGTCTCGACGCTAGCCTGCTGTTGACCGAGATTTGACTTTTCTCCACTTTTACTCTTTTCATTCCTTTGCATCTTTTCACGCCCCGAGCACCCGATTAACTCTGATATTGCATTATAGCTCCAATCAACCATTTCCTACAAAATAAACAATAAAGTGCAATAAAATGGCCCAAACACCATAAAAGACTAGCTAAATTAAATAAGTAAAGATAGCTAGCTATGCTCGCTATCAAATACCCCCAAACTTAAGCTTTTGCTAGTTCTCGAGCAAACTCTAAATCAGACATACAATGGAAGAATGGATGCAACAATCATGACTCAATCCTCAAGGCTCAAAAGTCAATAACCAAGCAAGCAAGAGACATGCACACAAGGACCAATGAGGGAGACAAATTAAATTTTTTCCAAAATTAACTTGCACAAGCGAGATCTAACTCAGCAAGATCAGACTCTACTAGCTCGGGATTGGATTATTAAACTCTCAACTCATCTTCCCTCTACACTGGCACTAAGGCTTCACTAATGAGTTAATGCAACAAATTAGCTTGCTTATCTCCATACTTAGGTGCTTTTAATTAACAATTGAATTAAGCATGTAAATGTGGCACTAGCTTTCACACACCCATTGCAGGGACCCTTAACCTGAGATTTCTCTGGTTGGCCTAACTGATCACAACAGGGGTAGCTCTTTTTGCCTAAACTTTATTAAACATTGCAAACTGTGCACAGGCCATGGCATACAAATTTTCTTTTCAACAGTAATAACAAGAATGATTTTTCGTTATGAACATAAATAGCAGATATTCTTTTCTTTTCTCCTAAGCAAGATCAAACATGCTAATTTGCAAAAAATTAACTCTTTAGCTCTACCCTACACCTATCGAGGTGACAACAAGCATATGAACCCAATAATTCGCTCCTAAGCATTCAAATCCAAATCTAGCCAAGACAGATACTCTACTCATGCAAGCCATCTCCTAGAAAAATTTTAAAAAGTCTCCCTTTTTGGGCACTTATGCTTACATCTCATCACAAGCTTGAAAATTGACAAGAAAGCCTATCCTAGGACATCATAACACTACAAGAAAAAAGGCCTTTTATAGCTTTTTAATATAGCCTTTTTCAATGTAGGCTATGAAAGAAAAAAATTTAAAAATTTAAAAATTAAAAGAAAAAAGCCTGCGTGACCCAAAATTGGAAGAGGGAAAGCATCACTTATTTTTCCCTCTTCTCTTTCCCTCTCTTTTCCCAACCCACATCTCTTGTTCCTCTCTTTCCCTCGACAACTCATTTCTTGCGTCTTCTTGTGCTGCCACTTCGCCGGAACTACGGTAAAGAAGTCGCCGGCACTGCTATAAGGAAGTCGTCGCTGCCTGTGGTAAGTCCGCATCCTCTCATTTCCCTCGACAATCACTTTTTTTTTCTTTTCATTCTTGTTTTCTTTCCTTCATTATGTTCAGTTGAGCTTTGAGTAGGATGTATGGAGTGGGTGGTTTTTTTGTTTTGTTTTATGTGATTTTTGTGTCTTCGTGTTGATTTTTCTTCGTCTGTTGTGAATTCTCAGTGGATTAAACTGAGAGTCAGATGTTTGATTTTGTAGTTTTGGAATCTTTGGTACTTGGTTTTTTTTTGGTTGTTGTACGTTGGATTTTTTTCTTCTAAATTATCCTCTTATTCTTCTTCTTCCCTTGTTTTGCAGGCTAAATTGATTTTCTATTCCATTTATTTATCAGTCCAATCTGTTTGCTAATCTAAATGGGTAGAGGCGGGGAGAACTATGGGAAAAAAGAAATTTTTGTTGCTAACTCCTCGAATAAAGAAACGTACCCTGCCTGGGCAAGGGATGTTCGAGAATGCGCAGAGAAGTACCAAGTGAACCCTGATCTTGGATTATCTTCTGAATATGTTGAAAAACAGAGAAAGATCTATGGTTTTAATAAATTAGAGAAGCACGAAGGTACTTCTTGAAATTGATTTTGGAACAATTTAATGACACACTAGTTAGGATTCTATTAGCTGCAACAGTTGTACCTTTTGTGTCTTGCGTGCTATGATGGCGAGGAAGGAGGTGAGATGGAGATTACAGCATTTGTGGAGCCTCTAGTTATTTTCTTGATATTGATTGTCAATGCCATTGTTGGCATTTGGCAAGAGAATAATGCTGAGAAAGCATTGGAGGCCCTTAAAGAAATTCAGTCTGAATAGGCCCTTACTAGTTTAGTTGTTTTTGGTTTTCAAATTGCATTCTAAGCTACAACAGAGTTGGGAACTTGTAAAATTGGATTGAGGGAAAAAGTTGTTATTGTTTGGATTTTTCTTTATTTCCTGTATTAAGAACATTAATGGTTCTATGTGAATTGTGAGGAGTTTAAGATAACAATTATGTATACAACATCACCAAGTACTGCTTTAATCTATTACTGCAATGGAGGTTTGGCTCTGGCAAGATTTCATGTTTCTCTTTAAGCTTTGGTGCATGGGGACTTTTGTGATTCTCCTTTAAGTCTCATTTTGTTAGATTAGAGTCTCTTTTGTTTTAGTTTGACTCTGTACTGGGTCTTTTTGTATATCCTTTCTATTCTTTCATTCCTTCTCAATGAAAACATGATTTCCAATTAAAAAAGAAGAAGACTTTGGGTTAATTGAATGACTCATCCACAAACTTTAAATGACCTTGAATGTTTAGCCTATATTTTTTTTTCACTCAATTGGGTTTGAGCATGTTCTGTATTTATTCCCCATCTCTTAAATAAACTGGTTATTCTCATATGATTGCTTAACATTTTTAAAGGACCAATAAACTGGTTATTCTTTATTGTATTTGTTTAAAGGACCAGTAAATTTCAAGATGGAGCCATACAATTGAAGCCTACCTCAACTAATCCTGAATCCTCATACATGGACTGAAGGTTACAATTTTCTTTAACCTTTAACTGAATTGAAAAAAAGTGGACTCTATTTTCTTCGTGTGAACTTACATGGTAGTGATGAATGCTAGAAAGTTAATATACTTTTGTGGTTAATTTCCAATTAGGTGTGAGGAGAATTTCAATTTACTTGATTGGGAAGGGGAACTATAGTATAAATTCTTATATTTTGCATTTTATTTGAATCCGTTAAAAAACCAACGAAATCTTCAAATAATGGATGACTGTGTCTTGGTATTATTCTCACTCTGTTTCTCTGTTTGTGGAGTGTTGCTTTTTGTAAAGAGAGTGAATCTTTTCTGATCGTTTGAGACCATTTCTTAGGTACCCAGTTTATCATATTCCCATGGGGAGAACTATCAAGGACTTGTCCACTTGCTTCCTCACTTATCACACTTTATCATCTTCATTTTAAGGTACGATATGCTATTCTTTCGATATTTATCGTGAGAAATGACATTAGATAGATTTGAAGACATGAAACTTGGTCTTGTGTTTGGTTCATTTGAGCATGAGACAACTTAAGCTGAAATATTAGTCACATAAAAATAGTTTTGTTTTGCCTTTTTTACTGTTTGTGATTTGTGATGTAATCGAATTTGATTAATGTTGTTTCCTTGTTTCTTTCTTTCTTTGTTGAATCAATGTTCTTCACTTAGAATGCTATTAAGAAATGACATAAATGTACAGGCATCCACATTCTTTTTAAGTTGCTATTGAAGTCTTGTGAGTTGTTCTTGAGGATTTTTTAATCAACTTTTAAAAAAATAATGATAATAGAATTTAATTAAATGCATTTACCTTTTCATTCCTAGCTAAGGTATGATATCAAGGTTGAAGTTGCAATTGATTCATGTCTGAAATCGTGGAAGCCCAAACCTAAATCGCCCATTAATGAAAATGAGATTCGAATCACTCGTCAAGGCGCCATTCGAAACTACATCACCTATGCTTCTACACTGCTTCAGGTTCATCTTCTTCCCCTTCAATCTCCTTACTCTTCACTTCTATGGTCTGATTATTATTTCTTTGTTTAGCACTTTTCCTTATATTATCTACATGAACTGGAGTTGCTCTACTCTACAGGTGTTGAACTGGCGTTTGAAGAATAACAACATAACATTCATGTTCTTTTGAGTTCCATGTCATGCCCAACCTCAAAATTCATGGGAATAAGGTATGTATTCATTATTGTTGCGGGTGCAAAGTGTAAATGCCTGATTGTATTGTTATATATTTTAGACAACATTGCAAAGTGTAAATGCTTGTAGTATTCTTTTGTTTAGGTACAAGAAAAACATCTTTTGTTAAGAATTTCTCTACCATATTTTTCTTGAGTGACGGTGATTCCTGTAGGTGTGTCTATGACTTCAATACCAAGGAAGTAGTTGAGTGCTCCAAGATCTTTTAATGCAAATTTCGAGCCTAGTTGTTTGATGAGCTTTTCCATGCACTCTAAGTTTGTTCCTGTCATGATTATGTTATCAACATAAACTAACATTAGTATAAGAATTCTACCATTTCTGAAAATAAAAAAAGAGGGATCAGAGTAAGGGGATGTGAATCCAATGTGGAGAAGAAATTTAGAGTCTTTCAAACCATGCTCTGGGTGCTTGTTTCATCCCGTATAGGGAACGATAAAGTTTGCACACTAAGTGTGGTTTAGCAGAAGGATCAACTAGGTTCCAAGTTGGTCTTGAATATCCATTTTGATCAAATGATGTTGACATTAGCGGGAGGATCAACTAGGTTCCAAGTGTTGTTTTCTTGAAGAGCTTTCATTTCCTCCTCCATAGCAACTTTCCAATGAGGCATCTTTAGGGCAGTTTTGAAGCGTTTTGGTTCAGCTAGCATGGCTTGATTTTGCTGCTTGTGCCTACTGCTATGAGTTTCTTGGTGCAACAATGATTTAAGTTGAGAGTTGTCATTAAGCTTTTTTTTCTTGTAATCATGGAGTGTGAGTTCTCTTTGTTGGTTTGAAGGAGTGGGCCTGTGTTGGAGTGTGATTTGTTTGTACCTGTTATCTGATATGTTGTTGTGATAGTTGGCATATAAACTTTGAAGTTGTGTGGCTTGTTGAGTGTGTAAAACATCAATACTTGCATTAGTTGGCATGCTGCTTGATGTGGTATTGTAGTTTCTATCAAACAAATTTTGAAGTTGTGATGTTTGTTGATTGGAGTTGATTTCTTCTGGAGTTTCAGTTATGGGCTTTTCTACGGTTATAACTTTTGGACATGGCGGGGTCACAAGATACATTATGTTGTACAAGGAGAAGGTCCTCCAATAATTCTTATTCATGGTTTTGGTGCGTTTTCCATTTCTTACGGTTATAACTTTTGGACATGGTGGAGTCAAATGTTACTCTTCAATGTATTTGTTTTGGTGTTAAGAATTCCTACATTGACAAAGTGACCATTAGTATGCTATTTTCTAGGTGGTTTATTCATTTGCATTTCTTAAAGAATTTATTTATTTACTTAATTCACTATCATTGGTGTTCACACAATCATATATTTATGCAGGTGAATGAAATGATACCTTATGCACACATGTAAAAGGATCAAAGATGACAACTCAACTATATGATGACTATAATCTTGAACCCTTGGTGAATTTTGTATTTTGTGAACTAATATATGTTATTAGAAATTACATTAAATGAATACTTTACCTTGTATCATTTGGATAACTTCTTTATTTTAGGAAACTATTGAATACTTTATTTTGTAATGTAAATTGATTATGAATGGAAGTTATGGTATTTGATGTGTTATGAATTGTTTATTGTTTGTGGATTTATTAGGTAAAAATGAGCCCTTGAAGTCAATTTTATTAAAATCTAATTAATTTAAATGAATATTAATATGAAAATATTACATGTTAAACATAACATTGAGAAAAGGCTATAATATGTCAAAAGATAGCATTAAAAATTGCTATAATATATTAAAGATAGCGTTAAAAAACAGCTATAATATGTTAAAAGACAACATTAAAAAAATGCTATAAAATATTAAAGATAGCGTTTAAAAAAAGTTATAATATGTTAAAGATAGCATGGTGAAAAAGCTATAATAGCTTATCGATAGCGTTAAGAAAAAGCTATTATAAACATATGATAGCTTTAATAACAAACGCTATCAAAAGTTTCCATAGCAATGCATATATGCTATATCTCTATACCCTATTATAGCACTCATCATAGCTTTACAAAAACGCTATAAAAAGTCTCAGACTTTTAATAACATGGGCTGTCAGGACCTTCGAAAAAAGCTATAATAGGTCTTTTATAGCTTTTTTCGTTAGCTATCGTATCCGTTATTTCTTGTAGTGTAATCATGCAAAAGTAGCATCCAGAAAACAACCATATGCATCATTCAAAGAAAGCTCAAAACTATAGCCCGAACTCAGATGCTCAAGGGCTCCACAAACATGCTAATCCACCCCCAAACTTAAAGTATGCATTGTCCTCAATGTATAAAGAAAATAGGGCATAAACAAGCATGAGAACAATAAAAGAATGACAGGAGTGAATAATACTGGCCTGGAATGATGATGACTTCTGGCTTGAGAGCTTTGAATCTTGAAAGCTTGAAAGCAAAGGAGAGGAAGAAAACAAGACCTACAAAACAAAAACAAACAATAAATCAAAAAATAAAAAGAAAACACACTAACTTACTTGGGTTGCCTCCCATAAGCGCTTGTTTAACGTCATTAGCTCGACGTGTTGACACGTGCTTCAAGGAGGTTTTTGTTCTGTGAATCCAACAGAGGTGCTCTTTCTTGCACCTTTCTTGTAGCCCATGTAAAGCACTTCATCTTTAGAGTCTTCAACTGCTTTAAAGATTTCTTTTTCGTTCTTGACTCTAATAGTGAGCTCCCTGCGCTCAATATCTATAATCGCTCGCCCAGTAGCGAGGAATGGTCGTCCTAATATGACAGGCATTGAAGGATTTTCTATCATGTCCATAACATACAAGTCAATAGGGAGAAAAAATCTACCTACCCTGATTAACACATTTTCTATAATACCAACTGGTCTCACCACAGATTGATCAGCCAATTGGAGCTTTACAGGAGTAGACTTAATCTCACCTATATCTAACTTTTTACACAAGGACAATGGGATAATATTAATGCTAGCACCTAAATCACATAATGCTCTGAAAGAATAAGTACCAAAACTACAAGGAACAGAAAAACTCCCTGGATCTGCTACTTTTTCAGGTACTTTCTGTTGTACTCTGGTGCTGCATGTGGAAGCAAGATAGACAGTGTCAACTTTCTTTAACTTTCGTTTCTTTGCTAACCACTCCTTCATAAACCTGTTGTATTGGGGCATCTCTAATGCCTCTGCAAAAGGAATATTAATGTTCAGATTCATAAAAGCATTCATAAATTTATCAAACTGAACCTGATTATTCTTTTTCTTCTTTTTCTTTTTCTTTTCCTTGGGAACCATCAGTGTGGGAGAAGGAATAGGAGGCTCAAGGTTAGGCTGTTCAGCCTCATCAGATGATGTGTCCTCCTCAGCTTCCCCTGTAGGTGTTTCATAGTCCTCAGATTCAGGTTCCTCTTCAGATTCCTCCTGGTGCACAGTGATTGCCTTACAATATTCCATCTGGGGTTTCTCTTGTTCAGCTGGGGCCTTACCTTTATTCATGGTGCTTACCACATTCACCAACTGTCCCAGCTGAGTCTCAATGTTCTTTATGGCTGCACTGTGGCCATTCACTGTTGAATTGATGGCAATGACTGCCTCCTCTAACTTGGTTGTCCTGTTACTAGACTCTGCAATGAAAGCTCCAACAAGATCTTCTAACTTTTTATTATCTTGAGTTTGAGGGGCAAAACCAGGAGGATTAAGAACATTCTTAGTATTAGCATAAGAGAAATTTTCATGGTTCCTGTTGTTAGGGTGATAATGTGTAGGTGTAGAACTATTATTATATCCCCTAGAATTAAAATTTGATACATACTGAACCTGCTCAATAGTCTCCTCCTGAGGTCTAGATGCTAAAGCAGCAGCTGATTCAATTGACTGTGCACTCCCTGTACCTGAAAATTTCATAAAAGCATTGGCAAGGGAAGTCATCTGGGCCTGGAGTGCACTTACTTTATCAACCTCAAACACTCCAGCAGCAATCTTTTTAGGTGTAGACCGCTCAGATGGCCACTGATAGCTGTTGGTGGCCATATCCTCTAAAAGTGTGCGAGCGTTTTCAACGGTCTTGGACAACAGAGTCCCACCTGCAGCTGCATCAACAATAGTTTTTGTACTGGGAGTTAAACCATTATAAAACAACTGTACCTGAAGCCAATCGGGGTAACCATGCTGAGGACACTTCCTCAGTAGCTCTTTGAATCGCTCCCAAACTTCGAACAGCTGCTCATCATACTGTTGTTGGAATGTCCCAATCTCGGTTCTCAGCTTGATCGTCTTTGTAGGAGGGAAAATTTTCTTTAAAAAGGCCTGGACCAAAGCATCCCAGGTGGTGATGCTCCCAGGGGTAATAGACTGCAGCCAATCACGTGCTTTATCCTGCAAAGAAAAGGGAAATAAACGTAAGCGAATAGCATCCTCAGAGACTCCATTAATCTTTACCGTCCCACAAATATCCAAGAATGATTTAAGATGAGAATTTGGATCCTCGGTGGGCGATCCTCTATATGCACAGTCTCGAGCCATCTGAATGAGGCCGGTTTTCAGCTCAAAGTTGTTGGCATTAATCGGTGCATAGACAATCCCCGACTGTTGCCCCTGAAACACAGGCTAAAAATAATCTCTAATAGGCCTAGGCTCCTCAGGTGGATTTTGGTCAGCCATTTGAAAATTTTCTCTAGTTTCCCTTCGAAGCCTATGGATGGTTCTTTCTATCTCGGGATCCAAAGGTGCTAAAATTAAATCTTTATCCCTACGCATAAACAAACAACACAATTATGGAATGAAATAAGAAAAGGAAACAACTAATCTAAATATGTAAAAATATAATCTAGAAAAGGAAACAAAGTAACCTAATATGGAATGCAAAAATAAATATGGCAAAATGCAACTAAGGAAACTAATCTAAAAAGGAAAAACAAGAACAAATAAAGAAAAAAAATTACTCAACTACAAGAAAACTAACCTAGAAAATCAAATATGGAAAGAAAGACAAATAAGGAAAAAAAATGCAACAAACCTAAAAAAGAACAATACACCCTAAATTAAGATCAAGCAATTTTTTCACAATATCGATCTAACTAAATGCCAATCCCCGACAACGGCGCCAAAAACTTGATGTGGACTTTTCCTAACCGCAAGCGCACGGGTCAAGTAATAATATAGTGAATAGTAAATTCGAATGTCGTCCTCTGGATTGGATTTTTAAGCAAATCGAGTATTGCGAATAATCTTGCCCAATTTTATTTAGGGATCAAAAAGTAATGAATAGGCGATATGAAAACTAATTTAAAGCAAGTAAAAAGAATGGAAATTCAATTGGGAAAACAACTTAGGGAATTGATTTCGCCGATTTCGTTTAGGATTGATTTTAAAGAATAAGTTATTATGCACAATGAAATTATGAGCCAAAGACCCTTTAATCACAACTACCTCTCCCGAGTATAATTGATTCTCATGCAAATTAACCAACTTGATATCCCTATCTAAGTTTATTAATAAGCAAGGCAATGAGATCTTTTAACCAATTCTAAAGATAATCTAAAACCGTCAAGAATTAGAAAGTAAACTTTATTCATGCAATCTTGAGCAAGTCTAGATCAAATCCCCTCTCCCGAGCTAGATTCGAAACTTAAATCATTCAACTAATGGCCAATTAATTGAAAGCATTAAATCAAGATTACAAACACAATAACATTACACAACTTAAACCATAAATCAATCCATAAACTTAATCAACTACATCAATCCCTAAGCTACAAGTTTAGCTACTCATGAATGAAAATACAATCTCAACTAAACATGTGAAAGCCATAAATCTAACTAAAGAAAGAAAAGGGAAAAGAAAACTCAATGTAGGCCGAGTCCCGACGTCCCCGTCACGATCCCCACGAACAATGGGTTGATTTCCAAGTTCCTCCTTTGTTTGCAGCCTCAAAATCCTCTATTCTGTCCTCTTTACGGCTCCAAAAGGTCCCAAATTGATCTCCCCTAAAACCTAGCCGAAGTGAAGCTTTTATTCATATTTTTCGTCTTAGCGTCGAGACGCTGCCTCTTATACGCGCGTTCTGAATAAGGAAAAACGGAAGCGTCGGGACGCTTCCTATCATAGCGTCTCGACGCTGTAAGCTTTACGCGCCTAATCTGATATGGAATGTGAGCGTCGAGACGCTCAAGAGCTAGCGTCTCGACGCTAGCCTGCTGTTGACCGAGATTTGACTTTTCTCCACTTTTACTCTTTTCATTCCTTTGCATCTTTTCACGCCCCGAGCACCCAATTAACTCTGATATTGCATTATAGCTCCAATCAACCATTTCCTACAAAATAAACAATAAAGTGCAATAAAATGGCCCAAACACCATAAAAGACTAGCTAAATTAAATAAGTAAAGATAGCTAGCTATGCTCGCTATCACAGACACCAGGATCTGTGTGGCCAAAAGCTACAAAAATTCCATTTCCCTAGAAGTGCCAGCTTAGTTTTGTCCACAATGATTTAGCAGAGTTGAAAGGCCTATGGGAGAGTTTGAGCCCAATGCAAAGGGCCGAATTCACGGGATCGTACCGGAACATAGCTGATCTCATGTACGCACGTGTTAATGAGTACGCTCTGCAGGCTTTGGTTCACTTTTGGGATCCCATGCTGAAGTGTTTTACATTTGGCATGTTCGACTTGACCCCCATGATTGAGGAATACCAAGCATTAATCTCCATACCATCCAGCGCTATAAGCAAAGTTTATACGTGGGATCGGAGGTTGACTTTGCAGAGATCGTTATCTAAGTTTTTGGGAAATGTCCATGCATCCGACATAAAGAAGCAGATGAAGACCAAAGGAGAGAGGAACTGTATTCCTATCGATTATCTGATAGGCCTCACACGTGCAAGCTTGCCTGAGAGAAAAGGTCTATCTCTTTTGGCAATGTGTATATATGGCATGGTTATCTTTCTGAGGGTCAAAGGGTATGTAGAAGAAGAGGTCATCAAACTCTTCGTTGGAATTGAGCGTGGGATAAATCCAGTTGTCCCAATTTGAGCAGAAACTTTTAGATCATTGAGTTATTGCAGAGTCCAAGGCAGAGGAAAGTTTTTCAGTTGTGCGCCAATGCTCTTTATTTGGCTTTCTAGTCATGTGAAGTATCTGCACGAGTTTAACTATCCTCTGATCAAGTTCGGCAGTTCATGGAATAGTTCAAGGAACACAGTTAAGGACTTCATTAGTGCACGTTGGAGCCCAGACGTTCCCAATGTCGATGCGTGGTGGTCTTTTCTGTGCCACATAACATTAGAAGAAGTGATCTGGAGGGCGTCGTGGTTACCTTCAAGGCCTATAACATATCACTGCGGACAATTACCTTTCGTCCCATTGTTAGGGCCCTGGGGAGGTATCGCTTACACGCCTTTACTAGCACTACGTCAAGTATGGCTGAAACAATTCGTCCCAACTATCCATGGGTTGGAAGACTGGGAATTCGCGTATGATTCTGATGTGAAAAATGCCCAGATTCCTCAGGCAGTGGAGGCGTGGAAAGTAGTGAGAAAGATGAAAAACGCACGGCATTGCGAGGGCATAACGACACCATATGAGAATTGGAGAGCAGTTCGGAATGGATTTGAGGTTGTCATTCCACCAGAATCAATAGCTTCAAGTGATACTTTGAAGATGGATCAGACTCAATCTGAGAGAAATTTGGAACGCTTAGAGGAAAGAAATCTTGTCCTAGTAAGAAAAAACGAAGGATTAAGAGACGAGGTCAGGCGATGGGTCGAACATGCTACCGGTATTCAGAAGCTGCTAAACGAGGCCAAACGACAGTTGAAAGGACAGGAAAAAGATAAAAGCTCTTTGAATGCAGAGGCGGTCCATATGAGAAAAAGAAATAAGAAGCTCCAGAGGGAAATTGAACTCCTGCAAGGTGAGACAGAAGCTCAAAAGGCGCATATTTGAAAGTTGAAACAGGAAATAAAAAGACTCAAAGGCGTTATCGAAGGCTTCCAAAGTACAATAAATGAGCAAGCCACGACATCCCAGGAGGTCATTGCCTCGTTACAAAAGGAAATAGAGGCGTTGCAGAAAATGACAGAAGAATACAAGAGTCAACTCATAGAGGCAAAGCGTAGAAATGAAGTTCTCCAGGAGGCCGCAGTAAGCTTTGAGCACCAGTTGGGAATATTTCGAGATGCCAGTGAAGTGATAACTGTTGGGTTTTATGCCCTAAAACTCGTAGATAGTGAATGTAACCGTTGACCGGATATTAATGAAATAATATTGATATATTTTTTTTTTAATTGTTATTAGTTATTTTATATTTGTTTTTGCCTAATAATAACCCTAATCCAATAAACTAGACATCCAAGGTTGCAATATGAGTCTTGAACTATATGTAGCGACATATGGGATCATTGTTCAAGAAACAGCCTAAAGGGTCTATAGTATAGGGATAAGACTGGGTGCCTTATCCTGGTGACACTATGGATACGGCCCACTTTGTATTTGATACAAACGCTGCGATCCAACGTGTTCGTGTAGGAGACATGCGAGTGGGGGTATCCTATGCAATGAGTTTGCATAAGACCGGACCGCAAAATAGTAACCACTGGTTATAACACCGTTAACTAGTTGGTTTTCTATTTCACTAGGACGACCTAGACAACTTAGTCTTAATCCTGAGTTGATTATGGACTCCTGCTCATGAGAGATTGTCCTTTGATTTGTATGGGTGAGAGTGGCCAATACGTCGACTCAATAAGCCTACCACTTTGGGGACAAGACCGAATGGGGAGCTGGGAACATAATTGTACAAGATGGAATTCACTCCTTCCCGACTTTAGGGAAGCAGATGAGTGTTCCCTTAAGTGGTTACTCCGCGTCTTGAACAAAGGGCCCTACCCTCTCAATGGCACGAGAGGGTTTTCTGTTTGATGGTTGGACCACAAACAGGCTGTTCATTAGAGGAGAATTGGTACTTAAGGAAATAGAGGTAACCTAGGGGTAAAACGGTAATTTGACCCAGCTGGTGTTACGGACACTCGTGAAGGACTAACTAGTCGATATTGGTCTGGATCCGTGGACACAGAAAATATGTCTGCAGTGAGAAGAGTGCAACTGTGAGTCTATAGTGGAATGTACACACAGTTAACGAATATTGATTAATGTGGTTAATGAGTTTGACCAATTAATCTCACATCGTTGGAGCTTCTGATCTGCAGGCAGGTCCATTAGGTCCCACTGGTAGCTCGTAAAGTAATTTGAGGCAACTAAGTAATAAAAGTAAATCGAAAATGTTCAATTTATTAAGGGAAACAAATATAATATATATTGATATATTATTGTGAGAGAAATTAATATTTGAAAAGTTCAAATATAAATTTATGGAAGTTTGAAAGAGTTCAAATAATGAATTAATTAATTTAAGGCCTAAAATGTGTTTGGGCAAATTAATTAATTCTAGGCCGGGAATTAAATATGTGATATTTAATTGGTGGTTAATTAATTAAAGAATTCATTAACCGGTAATTAATCAATTATGGAAATAATTAATCACTTAAGGAAATGATTAATCATTTATGGAAATGATCTAATCACTTATGGAAGTAATTAGTCATTTGTGGAAAAGATTAATCAAGTATGGAATTGATTGATCATGATTGATTAATTAAGGAATAAGATTAAATCAATTTTGGAAAAGATTGATTTAATTGAATATTTTATTCATGGCCTCTCTTCTATAAATAGAACACTAGACCTAATTGGTCATGACACTTGACACTCTTGAAAGACAAGACCTAGAATTCTCTCTAGCCTCCCTCTTAGAGAAAGACTCCCACAAGTCTTTTGCCTCCTAGACTCAGAGACATACCGGTGTAACCTCTGTGGTTATTGTGTCATACAAAGGAGGAATTTCCAGCGAAGAAAAGCTAAGGCGACTGCTGCGTTTTCGTTCGTGGAGCGTCGTTGGCGAAGAACGGTCAAGTCTACAACGGAGGTTTGTTACGGTTCTTCCTCTTTTCTTTAGAAAAGCATGAAAATAAATTTAGATTTATTTTTAAGCACGTTTAAACCAATTTTCCAGCAGCTTTAAAAGGGTTTTAAAGTTTGTTTGAGTTTTCGTAACGGTATTTTAATGTTAATTAATATACGGCGTAAGGTCCAATCGATGTGCTTCCGTTGCGTGGGGACTTTTATTCCCTTCAATAACAAACGAGCATGCACGACTGAAGGAGGAGTACCGAGAGATGTCCAGAGATTTTGCAATATGGAGAGACGAGTATAGGAACCTAAGACATCATTACAATGGCATAAGAGGGCAGATTCAACGAGGAGCTGAAAAGTTGAGAATGATGGCAAGGATGGCAGATCGGTTTTCTGAACGAGCCATGACTCTCCGACAACGCATCGCACCCACACAGCCTGGTGGTGAAGATTTAATCAGATTCCTAGGGGTGATAGGGCGAGATCTCGGGCGCTTCGGGTGCTACCATTAGAGTCTTTAGTTTGTCATTTTTCCTTCTCTATGAGCATTTATGCATCAGTTTGCTGTAATATTTGGCCTTATTAATGAAATGAATGTTTGTTGCTATTACATCTTTGCATTCATGCATCCCGCATTAATATAAAATAGATAATAATAAAGACGCATGACTAATCAAATCTCTTTATTTCCTTCTTTTATAAGAAAAGGTTAAGGTTTGCAAAATAGCTCGAAATACACCTCCCCATCACTCGTCCTGGACAAGAAGGAAAGCGAAATTCATGGATGATCAAGTCAATGATCAGGTACAGTCAGTCCAACGAGATGTGGAAGAGCTGAAAGAACAGATGACAAAGATTTTGGAAACTCTCACTGCAAGAAAAGAAAAGTCTATGGCTGGAACATCATCACAGGCTGAGATAAGTCAGAACCAAGCTTCAGATGACACTCCTCCTTACCCCCCAGGGTTTACTCTGCAAATGTTCTCGGGTTCGCATTTGGGGGGAATGGCGTATCCTGCGTCATTTCTCGTTCAGGATCCTAATCGAGTTTTGCAGCAGGCAAATCATGTGAATAACCCGATATCCACTCCAGGCATAGAGACCCTTAAGAAGACATCTGACGTCGGGGGTAAAAAAAGGTTGGAATTCCTAGAAGAGAGATTGCGTGCGATTGAGGGTGCTGATGCTTATGGAGACATTGATGCAACACATTTGTGTTTGATCTCTGATGTTATTATTCCCCCCAAATTCAAGATACTGGAATTCGAAAAGTACAATGGGACTACATGTCCAAAGAGTCATCTTGTTATGTATTGTCGGAAGATGTTGGCCCACGCCCATAATGATAAGTTGTTGATTCACTGTTTTCAAGACAGTCTGACAGGCCCGACATCCCGCTGGTATATGCACTTGGACAGTTCTCAGGTACACTAGTGGAAGGATTTAGCATATGCTTTTTTTAAACAGTATAAGTACAACATTGACATGGCTCCGGATCGTTTAGATCTTCAACGCATGGAAAGAAGAATGTTGAAACCTTCAAAGAATATGCTCAGCGATGGAGGGAAATGGCAGCACAGGTGCAACCTCCTTTGACAGACTGTGAAATGACAGCTATGTTCATACATACTTTGCGAGCATCGTATTATGACAAAATGATTGGAAGTGCTTCAACCAATTTTTCTGATGTCATAACGATTGGTGAAAGAATATGGAGTCAAGAATGGGAGGATCACTGATGCAGTATCTGAGGCAAGTGCGAGAAAAATGATGACGCCAAAGAAGAAAGAAGGAGAGGTTCATGAGGTCAGCTCAGGGCAAAGAGTCGCGACTCATATGTCGTCACCAATCCTTGGACAGACCAATTACTCCCCTAATCCTCAACATGGAGGACAAAGTTCGTCAAGTCAGCCAAATCAGCGAAGTGGCAAGGGTAATTGGAAGCAAACACATTTTGACCCTATCCCCATGTCATACACTAAGCTTTGGCCTCAATTGTTGAAGAACCAGCAGGTTGCCCTTGTGCCTCAAGAGCCACTACAACCACCATATCCAAAATGGTATGATCCTAATTCACGATGCGAGTATCATGCAGGGGCAATTGGGCACTCTACAGAAAATTGTTATCCGTTGAAGGCTAAAGTTCAGAGTCTAGTCAAAGCTGGTTGGTTGAAATTCAAAAAGACAGGCGAAGAGCCTAATGTTAATCAGAATCCTCTCCCGACTCATGAAAATCCTACTGTGAATGCGATTGAAGTACCTGCAGAACGCTACGAGCATAATGTTTATGATTTGGGTACCCCTATGAGGACTTTATTTCAAGTTCTCTGTAATGCTAGATATCTCCCAATAGAAATTTAGCAAAGCTACATAGATGGACCAGAATTTGATGATGAGAAACGATGTGTGTTCCATGCAGGAAATGTTGGCCATTCCATAGAAGAATATGATGACTTTAAACAACAGGTGAAAAAGTTGATGGATTCCAAGCTATTGATCGTAAGTCAGAAAGATATGGATGAGAAGGATGTTGATGTAATTTCTCACGCATCATCTTCTGAAGAGATGCCAGGAGGGACATCGTCTCTCCCAAAACCGTTAATCATCCATTATGAGGAGAAATCGAATACCACTTCTCACACTCATACGCCTAAACCAATGATTTTAGAAGTGCCCGGTCCTTTCGCTTATAAGGATAATCGAGCTGTACCATGGAAATATGAATGCCAATTCATCACAGACAGTGTTACCTCGACACCTGATATTTCACCAGTTGGAGGAATGACTCGAAGCGGTCGATGTTACACACCAGACAATTTGAAGAGTATGTCGAAGGAAGATGAAATTAGGCAACGTAAGGGTAAAGCTGTGGAAGTAGAAAATGAAGACGATTTGAATGACCTGGATAAAGCTTTTGCTGAAAAAGTCACCATAGCAGGAAAGAAGATAAGCCAAGAGCCAGTATCAGAGGAAGAGGCACGTGAGTTCTTGAAATTAATCTAGCAAAGTGAGTATAAAGTGATAGAGCAGTTGCATCGCACCCCAGCTCGTATCTCAATCCTATCACTTTTCTTACACTTTGAGCCACACCGTAGAGTTTTGCTTGATATCCTAAATCAAGCCCATGTAGGCCACGATATTTCTGCAAATGCGTTCGGTGAAATTGTGGGAAACATAACTGCTATCAACTGTATCACTTTCACAGATGACAAGATCCCTCTTGAAGGGACGGGGCACACTAAAGCATTACATATTTCTGTGAGATGTAAGGATCACCTTGTGGCTAGAGTTTTGGTTGACAATGGCTCATCCCTAAATATAATGCCGAAATCTTCGTTAATGAAGCTCCCTGTGGACTCCTCATATTTGAAGCCAAGTACCATGGTCGTTAGGGCTTTCGATGGAGCTCGAAGAGAAGTGATTGAAGACATAGAAATCCCTCGGCGAATTGGGCCCTTTGCTTTCAATGTAACCTTTCAAGTGATGGATGTAAACTCTTCATACAGTTGTTTGCTTGGGCACCCATGGATTCATTCAGCAGGAGTTGTTCCGTCATCGCTTCATCAAAGGGTGAAATTCGTTGTAGACAGTGGTCATGCCATTGTTCTTGGACAAGAGGATATGTTTGTAACAAAGACTGCGTCATTTCCATATGAGGAAGCAGCAGAAGAAGCTGTGGAGTGTTCATACAGGTCCTTTGAGGTTGCCAATGCCACCCTCTTCCCAACTGAAGGTTGGGATATAAACCGTTATCCATCTAAGACAACTCTGATGGTTGCAAAGACAATGTTAAAAAGCGGTTTTCAAGTGCATGCAGGATTGGAACGAAATAATCAAGGAGATCCCAATGTGATCTGTCTTCCCAAAAGCAAGGAGAGATTTGGGTTGGGATACAAGCCAACAGCCTCAGAATGGGAGAGGGTCAGAGTAGAAAAGAAAGAAATGAGGAATGCACGGCTCGAAAGGCGAGAAATCAAGCAAGGAAAGATGAATATACCACATCTATCTGAGACTTTCAAGAGAGGTGAAGTGATTCATGATGACAACGACCAATCTTGCAACAAGGCTTCTGGTGTTTCAATCGTTGTTGTCACTGAAGACACAACTGCGCCTCGACAACTGGTTCGCTCCTGTCCTCCAGAGTTCGAGTTGAAGAATTGGGAAATTAAAGAGATGCCGAGAGTCACTAGGGAGATACAAAAGTAATTGCTATGAACTACCCACTGGCTATGCCTAAGGCTAATGGGATATCTTTGTAATAGTGACTTCTTCAATATTTTGTCTATTGTGGATGCAATCTCAATGTCTAACAATTACTTTGTACTTTGATTGTTAAGCAATGAAAAGAGATTGTCGGCTTTTATTTAGTACAATCATTTTATCTTTCAACTTCCGAGGATGTTATTAGTTTCTTGTCTTTCTCGCTTATTTTATTTTATCATCCTCTATCTATCACCAATAAAATTCGGGGTCGATAACAGGGGCAGTGGAGAGGGAACAGTTGACTTCGGAGTGCCAATTTATAACCTCGAGCAAAGCGTGGAGGACGATTGTGATGTGTCACCAGAATTGCTAAGGTTAATAAAGCAAGAGGAGAAAGAAACTATGCCATACCAAGAGCCGTTGGAGGTAATCAATTTAGGGACATCTGATGAACCAAAAGAAGTACGAATCGACACTTTGGCCACAGAGCACGATCGTTCAAATCTTATAGCTCTATTGCATGATTATAGAGATATATTTGCATGGTCCTATCAAGATATGCCTGGTTTGAACATAGAAATTGTAACGCATCGGTTACCGCTTAAAGCTGAATGTAAGCCCATAAGGCAAAAGCTTCGTAAAGTGAAACCTGAAATGTTGATCAAGGTTAAAGATGAGGTTAAAAAGCAATTTGATGCAGGTTTTCTAGCAGTAGCTAAGTACCCTGAATGGGTTTCTAATATTGTCCCAATCCCAAAGAAGGATGGAAAAGTTAGAATGTGCGTGGATTATAGGGATCTCAATCGTGCAAGTCCCAAAGATATTTTTCCACTTCCTCACATCGATGTTTTGGTGGATAATACAGCTGGATATTCTACTTTTTCGTTTATGGATGGATTTTCAGGGTACAATCAAATTAAGATGGCTCATGAAGATCGAGAAAAGACGACTTTCATCACCTTATGGGGAACGTTTTGCTATAAGGTCATGTCATTCGGTTTGAAAAATGCTGGGGTAACTTATCAAAGAGCCATGGTTACATTATTCCATGATCTGATGCATAAAGAAATTGAGGTATATGTTGATGATATGATAGCCAAATCCAAACCAGGAGAAAGGCATGTGGACACTCTTCGTAAACTTTTTGAGCGATTAAGGAAATTCCAGCTAAAATTGAATCCAGCAAAGTGCATATTTGGGGTATCCTCTGGAAAGTTATTGGGTTTTGTTGTTAGTCAAGAGGGAATCAAGGTAGATCCTGATAAGATAAGGGCGATAGTAGATTTGCAACCACCAAAAACCCAAAAGGAAGTCAGAAGCTTTTTAGGGAGGTTGAATTATATTGCACGGTTTATTTCACACCTGACTCAGACTTGTGAACTGATACTGAAGCTTTTGCGCAAGAGTGAGGTGTGTCGCTGGAATGAAGATTGTCAAAGGGCTTTTGATCGAATCAAAGAATATTTTCAAAGCCCTCCAGTGCTTGTCCCACCGACTCCAGGATGACCATTAATCTTATACTTGATAGTAAAAGAGGGATCAATGGGGTGTGTGCTGGGACAACATGATGCTTCAGGAAGGAATAAGCAGGTTGTTTATTATCTAAGCAAGAAATTCACAAGCTGTGAGTCGAATTACTCATTGTTGGAAAAAACTTGTTGTGCTTTAGCCTGGACAGCTCAAAGATTGAGGCAGTATATGTTATACTACACAACATTGCTCATCTCAAAGATGGATCCCATAAAGTACATTTTCGAAAAGCCATCTTTGTCTGGGAGAGTAGCTAAGTGGCAAGTTTTGTTGTCTGAGTATGATATCGTCTATGCCACTAGAAAAGCCATAAAAGGGAGTGCAATTGCTGATTGTTTGGCTGAGTTACTTGAATTTCCAGATGAGGACATCATGACAGTGGAGGCACCGCGTGATTCAGAAACGTGGACAATGTGGTTTGATGGAGCCACAAATGAAGTGGGGCATGGCGTTGGGGCCATGTTGATATCTCCTGACGGGAAATTATATCCTTTAACTGCCAAATTATACTTTGATTGCACGAATAACATGGCTGAGTACGAAGCATGCAGTATGGGCGTTCAAATGGCATACGACATGAAGATAAAGAAGCTACGTGTTTATGGAGATTCACTTTTGGTGATACACCAATTGAATAGAGAATGGGAGACGAGGGACCCTAAGTTGATTCCCTATAATCAGTATATTCGAGAATTGGCTCAATCCTTTGAGTTTCGATCACGTTTGAGCATATCCCACGAGAAAGTAATCAAGTTGCAGATGCATTAGCAACCTTATCCTCCATGTTCAACCTTGATTACAATGAGGAAATTCAACCAATAACAATTGATAAACGAGAAGCACCGACATATTGTATGAACATTAAAGAGGAACCAGACGGAAAGCCCTGGTACCATGATATTAAGCAATACATCATGCGTCGAGAATACCCTCTAGGAGCATCTGAAAATAATAAGTGCACCATCAGAAAATTAGCCATGAACTTCTTTTTTAATGGAGGAGTATTATACAAGAGGAATTATGACATGACTCTTCTAAGATATGTTGATGTAACAGAGGCCGAAAAGATTTTAGAAGAGGTGCATGAGGAAGTTTGTGGGACCCATGCAAATGGGCACATGATGGCAAGACAAGTGCTACGTACCGGCTATTATTGGTTGACTATGGAATCAGATTGCATTAAGTATGCAAGGAAGTGTCATAAGTGCCAAATATATGCAGACAAAGTCCACACTCCAGCCTCTTCATTACATGTATTAACAGCCCCATGGCCTTTCTCTATGTGGGGGATGGATGTGATAGGACCTATTGAACCAAAAGCGTCAAATGGACACCGATTCATCCTGGTGGCTATCGATTATTTTACGAAATGGGTGGAAGCCACCTCATATAAGAGTGTCACGAAGCAAGCTGTACTCAAGTTCATAAAAAAGGACATCATATGTCGTTATGGTTTGCCTGAAAGAATCATTACTGATAATGCAAGGAACTTGAATAACAAGTTGATGGATGAATTGTGTACCCAATTTAAAATCAGGCATTCAAATTCCACTCCTTATCACCCCAAGATGAATGGTGCAGTGGAGGCAACAGACAAAAATATCAAGAGAATTATTGAGAAGATGACTATCACGTATAGGGATTGGCATGAGATGTTGCCTTTTGCTCTGCATGGGTATTAGACCTCAGTTCGTACGTCAACCGGGACAACCCCATTCTCCTTAGTGTACGGTATGGAAGCAGTATTGCCTTTTGAGGTTGAAGTACCATCTCTTAGAGTAATTAAAGAGGCGGAGCTATAAGAAGCAGAGTGGATCCAGGCAAGGTATGAGCAATTAAACCTTATTGAAGAAAAAAGAATGACAGCATTGTGTAGAGGACAACTGTATCAGAAAAAGTTGATTCGAGCTTACAATAAAAAGGTTCGACCACGTTGCTTTCAAGAAGGAGATTTGGTCTTAAAGAGAATCTTGCCATTTCAAAAGGATCACAGGGGAAAGTGGACTCCTAATTACGAAGGACCGTATGTGGTAAAAAGGGCATTTTCTGGTGGAGCTCTAATCTTGACTAATATGGATGGAAATGATCTACCCAATCCGATAAATGCCGATTTCGTCAAAAACTCCAGGAGGGATATTAGAATTGTTGTATCACTTGTTCACTTTTGTAATCTTGTAATTGACCTGTTGTATGCCCGAAAGTGATATTTATCGAAAGGTTACACTATGACAAGTGACTGCCTTATTGAGTAGAATTTCAATGCTTAATGAGTAGAAACGAGCTATTTTGTATGCTTTAACCTTTTTTGCAAAGTAATTGAAGGATAAAACAATGGTGCATTAAAAGTGAACATGCATGCATGCATAAGCATTTTTACCCTTAGGTTCAAAGTTTTGTTGGGTGTGGCGCTTGTTTATCCCTGGCCCCTAGCATTTTAATTTTTTTCTCGTCGTGATGGCGCTTGTTGATCCCTGGCCTCCGACGTCTTAGTTGTGACATGTGGTGTCGATTTATCCCTAACCCTTGTCAATTTTGCTGCGGTGGCACTTGTTTCTCCCTGGCCCCCAGCCTCTTTGTGCTGCGATGACGCTTGTTTATCCCTGGCCTCCAGCGTATCATGTCGTTGCGGTGGTGCTTGTTTATCCCCGACCCCAACATTTATCTTATCTCTTTTAAGTCTAGCATTGGTTGGTTCTTGGTTTTCAAGAGACAACCATTTTCTTGCGCTTTGTGATTTTGATTGAGGTATTCAAGTATACCTCTAAGTTTAGCCTGACAAAATAGTGTCTATACCTTCGTCCACCTTCTACTTGTACAAGGATGTACGAAGGGGGGCATGTTGTAGCCACGTATTTTGTCCGGGTATTAATTGATTAATTATTAATTATTGATATTAATTATTAATATTGATATTAATTATTAATATTATGCATGCGTAATTGAATTATTGTATTTGATTAATTTAAGATTGGGCATCTTTAACCCTTGTTATTGTCTTGCCCATTTGACTTTTAGTTAGAGGAACCAATTTGGTTAGGTTCCAGTTATTGATTGATAAAAGTGGTAGGGATTTGAATTTTTGGTTGATGAACCAAGTTCAGTCTTCTTTTTTTGTGAAAGATCATTTTGCAGCATGGATTTCAAATTTCAGCCTTTGTTCAACAAGATTAGGGCCTAAAACGAGTAATAAGTGGGTCTTTAAAACCCTCATTCTTGTTCCAACTAAAACATTACATTCTGCCATCCAAAGAACAAGAAAACCCTAGAGCATCAAACTTCATACAAGACCCTAGAGCACATCCAATATTCTACACACACAGAGCCTCACCACGAAAAAACCAGAACACAAAAAAAGCCAAAACTACGTTGGAGGTTGCACTTGGTAGGGATTTTGTCCCAAGGATCCGCACCTCAATCAACAAGTTGGCTTAGTGTTCTTCCCTTTTTTTTTCTTCTTCAAACCCCCTGAAAAAAAGAGATAGAATAAGGTATTAGAGTTCATTTTTTATTATTGTTGTTTCTTTTCCCTTTTCATTTACTCGTTATTATGAAGTTCTAGCATGTTTGAAGTTTGTTTCTGTCCATTTTACATTTTGTTCGTTTATGGTTTATTTTTGAGTTTTTTTTTCTAAGCTTTTTTTCTGTTTTTATTTTATTTTATTTATTTAGTAAGAGAAAAAAAGGCTAAAAAAAAGGGTAAAGAATAGAGTATACTTACCTTAGTTGAACGATGTATCTCGTCTAGAATAGCAGCATGTTGTGAGAGAGGCTGAGTTTATCAAGCAAAAGAATAGAGGAAGAAGGAGCTAAAAAAAAAAAGGGAGGCGAGTAAAAATGCGTGTAAGAAAAAAAAAGGGGTAAAGAGTAGAGTGTACATACCTTATTAAAAAAAAATAGCAGCAATGCAATGGTGGTGAGAGAGATTAGTTGAAGAAGAATAGATGAGCAACAAAGAAATGAGTTGGGATTGGTAGGAGAAGAGAGAAGATGAGGGGCTGAGGGGTTAAAACAAAAAAATGATTTTAAGTTGCATGGCTGTATTTCAAGTTTGATTTTAACATTTTTATTTTTATTATTATTGTTGTTATTATTATTATTATTATTATTATTATTATTATTAATAAGTGACGGGAGTTGTCACTGTTCACACGCAACTTCGGGGATGGAGACACGTGGAATAAACAATATATTTGCATTTATGTAATATGCGTGTGGGTGTACAATCTCTAATGTTAATCCTCTGATTCTCTCTCTTGTGTGTGAATGTGTTTCACTCGAGGGTCGGAACGCTTGATCTCGAGTCTGAAGCTTCAATGGATTCTTGGAGCTTGAAGTCTTGGAGTCTTGAAGAGTCTTTGGTCTTCAAGGATTGTTGAAGTCTTCTAGTCTTGAAGGATCTTCTTGGGCCAGTTTGTAGAGCTTCTTGGATGATCGGTCTGATAGGTTGATGATCTCTTGGATCGGCCTATTGGCTTGTTGATCTTCTTGGATGATCGGCCTGTTGGCGTGATGATCTCTTGGATCGGCTTGTTGGCTTGTTGATCTTCCTGGATGATCGGTCTGTTAGGTTGATGATCTCTTGGATCGGCCTATTGGGCTTTTTTATCTTCTTGGATGATCGACCTGTTGGCGTGAAGATCTCTTGGATCGGCTTGCTGGCTTGTTGATCTTCCTGGATTATCGGTCTGTTGACTTGTTGATTTATTAGATCGGCCTGTTGGCTTGTTGATTTGTTGGATTGGCTTGTTAGCTTGCTGATCCTCTTGGATGATTGGCCTACTGACTTGTTGATCTTCTTGATCGGTCGGTTGGCTTGTTGATCTCTTTTTAGAGTCTTCTAGTCTTCAAATCTTCTGAGTCTTGAATCCTTTGAATTTTAAATCTAGGATCTCTGAATTCTCTGGACTCTCTTTGGATTCTGACGACTCTGGATCTTGGGAGAATGCTCTGGACTCTTCCCTCTCTGCCTCTGGCTCAATCCCCCCTCAAATGAATGGTGACCTCCTCTATTTATAGAGTTTGATGGACCTTATATGGGCTTGGGCTTGGGTCCAATTGCCACGTGGCATAATTTGATTGAACTTGGCTGATGTTATCTGATGGATCACTAATAGACAAGTGGCATTCTTTGATTTGTCGAATTTTAATGTCTATTAATTTAATTTAGGCACACGTGTAAATGTGTAATTGGTCCCAAATTTATTTTATCATTAATTTATATTAATGACGTGGCAATTTGTGATTGGTCGAAATTTCTCCTTCAACAAATGCCCCCTTTTCGAGATTTAGGCACAAGTTATGTGTGAGTGAATCTCGAAAAATATATTTTGGAATTAAAATGCAAGGTATTTGTTCTTGACTTTGACTCCATTTGGTGTGTCAATTTAATCAAAATATGAATTTTGGTCAAAATTTTGATTTTTTTATTTGACATACTTTTATCGCCAATTAATCCAAATTTGAGGTTTGGTCAAAATTTTGATTTTCCTTGTTTGGTAGTGATGTGGACTTTTCCTAACCGCAAGCGCACGGGTCAAGTAATAATATAGTGAATAGTAAATTCGAATGTCGTCCTCTGGATTGGATTTTTAAGCAAATCAAGTATTGCGAATTATCTTGCCCAATTTTATTTAGGGATCAAAAAGTGATGAATAGGTGATGATAAAAACAAATCAAAGCAAGTAAAAAGAATGGAAATTCAATTGGGAAAACTACTTAGGGAATTGATTTCGCCAATTTCGTTTAGGATTGATTTTAAAGATTAAGTTATTATGCACAATGAAATTATGAGCCAAAGACCCTTTAATCACAACTACCTCTCCCGAGTATAATTGATTCTCATGCAAATTAACCAACTTGATATCCCTATCTAGGTTTATTAATATGCAAGGCAATGAGATCTTTTAACCAATTCTAAAGTTAATCTAAAACCGTCAAGAATTAGAAAGTAAACTTTATTCATTCAATCTCGAGTAAGTCTAGATCGAATCCCCTCTCCCGAGCTAGATTCGAAACTTAAATCATCCAACTAATGGCCAATTAATTGAAAGCATTAAATCAAGATTACAAACACAAATACATTGCACAACTTAAACCATAAATCAATCCATAAACTTAATCAACTACATCAATCCCTAAGCTACAAGTTTAGCTACTCATGAATGTAAATACAAGCTCAACTAAACATGTGAAAGCCATAAATCTAACTAAAGAAAGAAAAGGGAAAAGAAAACTCAATGTAGGCCGAGTCCCGACGTCCCCGTCACGATCCCCACGAACAATGGGTTGATTTCCAAGTTCCTCCTTTGTTTGCAGCTCCAAAAGTCCTCTGTTCTGCTCTGTTTACGGCTCCAAAAGGTCCCAAATCGATCTCCCCAAAAACCTAGCCGAAAATAAGCTTTTATTCTGATTTTTCGTCTTAGCGTCGAGACGCTGCCTCTTTACGCGCGTTCTGAATAAGGAAAAACGGAAGCGTCGGGACGCTTCCTATCATAGCGTCTCGACGCTGTAAGTTGTACGCGTCTAATCTGATATGGAATGTGAGCGTCGGGACGCTCAAGAGCTAGCGTCTCGACGCTAGCCTGCTGTTGACCGAGATTTGACTTTTTTCCACTTTTACTCTTTTCATTCCTTTGCATCTTTTCACGCCCCGAGCACTCGATTAACTCTGATATTGCATTATAGCTTCAATCAACCATTTCCTACAAAATAAACAATAAAGCACAATAAAATGGCCCAAAAATCATGAAAGACTAGCTAAATTAAATAAGTAAAGATAGCTGGCTATGCTCGCTATCAGGCAGCAAACTTTGATTTCAAGTTCGGGCAAAGTTTGATTTATACCCAAATTTTGATTTGAGGTAAAATCCTACCCAATTTTAACTTGCATATGGAATAGAACTTGAGGTTTGGACTCTGGTCCATTTGGGATAGAATTTGGATTATGGCCAAAATTTAATTTGAGGTAAAATTTTACCAAATTCAAACTTGCATTTGGAATAGAATTTGATGTTTAAATCTCAAATTTTGATTTGGAAGAAAAATTTGGAGTATGCCGAAATAAAATTATTTAGATAAAATTTGAATTCCCAAATTGATTTGAATTGAAACACTTATCTTTTAAGAATTTCAATTTTATCAAGTTGGTTCAGATAAAGATAAAGATTATCTCATAAAATTTTGAACCGGAGATAGGATTTCATTTGAATCAAATCTTTATCTAAACCTTTGATTTGAACTTAAAACTCCCCTTTATAAATAAGACTGAACCTCAGTAGGGGAGAGCACACATCAATTGTAGAGAGCATTCAAGAAGGGATCCAAGTAGGAAACTTTCTTTTCTTTTCTTTTTTTTTTTAATTTTTCGTTTTTTCTTTAATTTTTTTTTTTTACTTTTCGTTTTTTTTCTTTTTTTTTTTAATTTTCGTTTTTTTTTTTTGCAATTTTGTTTCTTTCTTCCTTGAATGTGTAAGCTTCATGCAACAGTCGTCACCAAATTCACTTGCAGTGATTTCACCACCTGTCTAGACCAGTCACTTTGATGACTGTAGTTCCCTGCAGGGGTGGTCACCACGGTCGTCATCAGCTTCATTTGCAGTGATTTCACCACCTGTCTAGACCAGTCACTTTGATGACTGTAGTTTCCTGCATGGGTGGTCACCACGGTCGTCATCAGCTTCATTTGCAGTGATTTCACCACCTGTCTAGACCAGTCACTTTGATGACCGTAGTTTCTTGCAGGGGTGGTCACCACGGTCGTCATCAGCTTCATTTGCAGTGATTTCACCACCTGTCTAGACCAGTCACTTTGATGACTGTAGTTTCCTGCAGGGGTGGTCACCACGGTCGTCATCAGCTTCATTTACAGTGATTTCACCACCTGTCTAGACCAGTCACTTTGATGACTGTAGTTTCCTGCAGGGGTGGTCACCACGGTCGTCATCAGATTCAATTGCAGTGACTTCACCACCTGTCTAGACCAGTCACTTTGATGACTGTAGTTTCATGTAGGGGTGATCACCAAACTTGCCTACAACGGTCGTCATCAGATTCAATTGCAGTGACTTCACCACCTGTCTAGACCAGTCACTTTGATGACTGTTGTTTCGTGCAGGAGTGGTCACCATTTTTTTAACAACACATTTATTGTCTTTCTTTCTCTCTTTTTTTTGTGGTTTGATATCAAGCATTTTTTTAACTTGCAGCTAAGATGCATCTTCCAGTCTAGACACTTTCAAGATAAAGGCAAAGCTAAAGTTGTTCATCTTTGCAGATGTTCTAAAGCGAAAACTTCAACCGTCAACTTTTGAATATGAAGTGAAGTTGTCAACTGTCAATTTTTGAAGAAGAAGTGAGACTGCCAACCGTCAACTTTTGAAGATAAAGTGAAAGTCGCCAACCGCCAACTTTGGAGTGAAGTTGTCAACCGTCAACTTTTGGAGAAGAAGTGAGACTCCCAACCGTCAACTTTTGAAGATGAAGCGAAAGTCGTCAACCGTCACTTTTGAAAAAGAAGCAAGGTCACCAACTTTTGACTTGAGGTAAAATTCAATCCAATTTTAACTTGCATTTGGAATGGAATGAGTTTAAACTTTAATTGACTTTGAGTTTGACATGATTTGGATTGAGAATAATCTGAGTTGACCGAATAGCATATATGTATATATTAACAAGCAAATATTAACCAAAAGACTTGAATGGTCTATTGGTTTAATAGTCAAGCTACATATTTAAAGGTCATGGGTTCAAGTCCCAAAATTGTTAATCTTAAATTTAAGGATACATATTTCTCATGAGAGCCTTTGAAGCGCAGGAGAAACCTTGGAGGAAGGAAGGAGCGGAGCGCGTGAGAACCTTCGAACTTGTGTGGGGAATTCCGCTACATTCCGCTACTTGTGTGGGGAAGGAACAGTAGCAGAGTGCATGAGGACCTGGGATCAAGTCATAACGTAGTTCAATTTTTTTTTTTTTTTTTTACACTCACCTTTTAAGCTCGTGTGGGCTAGGAGCATCGTGCAGTTTAGGCTCTTGCGATAAGGAGCTTTTACATTTAAAAGCTCTTATCTTTGTCATGGTCTTGATCAGATCCTTCATTTGCAGGATTGGTCAAGATAATGAGATTTGGCTTCACCTTCAAGGAACCTTCCGTATTTATGAGAACAGAAAACTTCATCTTCATACGTGATAGGATGCTACTATGAAGTTTCTTGTCACTGTTTACTTCATCGAAAAGTTTCAACTCCAAGTTGTTCATCTTTCTTTTAGGTTGATCGTTTGTTACTTTGAGGCGATCAAAGACAGATGTTGAAGATCGAATTTTCTTCGATGTGGAGACACTTAGCCTTTGGAATACCGAAGGACGAGTAGTTGGAGGCTTGATGCGATCAAAGACGGAAGTCCTTTGTTCACTCTTCTTAGAATTGTCAACTTCTTCTACGTTGATGCAGTAGGAAGTCGCAAGGATCTCTTTTTTCTTTTTGTAAAAAGTTTTGGAGAATGATTTATTCAACATCACTAGTTGTTGAGGTTGAGAAAACTTTTTACTTCTCTTCCTCTTGGGTTGAAGTTTCTTAGGATCCTTCTTTCTTTGATGTTTGTTCTTTTCTTTGATTGTAGCAATATTTGATTGAGCTACTTCATCAAGGTCGAGCTCAATTTTTCTTTCCATAGCCAGCTTTAGAATTAAGTCCTTTAGGACGAAACATCTTTCCACTGGATGACCAATAACTCGATGATACTTGCAATACTTGGGATCATCGACTTTCTCCATCTCTTCTGGTCGTTTACACTTAGGAAGCTCTATAAGTTGCGCTTCCAATAGTTGTTCCAACATATCAGGGATGTCGGCATCAGGGAAAGGATAGATTTTCTTCTGTCTTTCCTTTAAAGTTAAGTGATGCGCTCCATTTGTTTGTCGCTTTCCTTTTGAAGACGACTTGGGAAGGGTTGTGTTGACAACCATAGATTCTTCTATAGTCTCTTCGTCGTTCCTTCCTTCTTTTCTCATGTTAGGGAGGAGAAGGTCTTGGTTTTCTCGGCTAGCAATACTTAGCTCCATATCGTGGGCGCGAGTTGCTAGTTCCTCAAAGGTACGAGGCTTTATACCTTTAAGGATGTAGAGGAGTTCCCAGTGCATGCCTTGAATGCACATCTCGACGGAAGAGAGTTCAGTGAGACGATCTTTGCAATCTAGACTCATGGCTCTCCAGCGATTTATATAGTTAACAACGAGTTCACCTTTTCGTTGTTTAGTGTTGGTGAGCTCGAACATGCTAACGGTTCTTCTAGTGCTGTAGAAGCGATTCAAAAACTCTCTTTCGAGTTCCTCCCAACTGTCTACTAACTCAGGTTCTAGATCAGTGTACCAGTCAAACGCATTTCCTTTAAGTGTTCGAACGAACTGTTTGACTAGTAGGTTCCCTCGAGTACCAGCGTTCTCGCATGTCTCAACGAAGTGGGCAATATGTTGTTTAGGATTGCCCTTTCCATCAAACTGCTGAAATTTTGGTGGCTGATATCCGATTGGCATTCTCAAGTTATCAATCCTCTTAGTATAAGGTTTGGAATACAAGAGGGAATCTTGAGTAGGTCCACCGTACTGAGCTCTGATACAATTTGTGATCATATCTTGGAGCTGTTGGATGGTTAGTGAAGCGATCGAAGTAGAACACTGTGGCTGATCATCTTGCACTATAGCCTTTCCTTTGTCATGATTTTTTATGACTTGGGTTTGACTTGATTCGGCGATATGTTGGTTCTCAATTTGGCTCTTTAGTTGCGCGATTTGAGAATTTTTTTCTTCAATCGCCTTCATCAAGGTGTTGATGTGTTCCTGCATCTCAGCCATTCTTTCTTCCATAGTTTTTGTCTCAGTCATCATGACAGTCACTACGTCAGAATCAGGTTCAAACAAAGGGTTATACTTAACAAGAAACTTGTCATTAGTATATGCCCCCTACAGGGTTGTTTCTTGGCCTGCAACGATAGAAGCTTTATCTTCTTGCAATGTCAGTTCATTGAAGCAACAACGAGCAGTACAACTCATGTAGGACTTGTTCATGACAGCGACCATTGAAGAAGTCTTGAACGACATGTTTACACTTGTGTTTTTAGATAAGAGACAAAGATGAGAGGTAGAGATGGTCCCACTGGGCGTGTCATTTTGTTCACACGTAACTTCGGGGATGGAGACATGTAGAATAAAAAATATATTTGTATTTATGTAATATGCGTGTGGGTGTACAATCTCTAATGTTAATCCTCTGATTCTCTCTCTTGTGTGTGAATGTGTTTCACTCGAGGGCCGGAATGCTTGATCTTGAGTCTGAAGCTTCAATGGATTCTTGGAGCTTGAAGTCTTGGAGTCTTGAAGAGTCTTTGGTCTTCAAGGATTGTTGAAGTCTTCTAGTCTTGAAGGATCTTCTTGGGCCAGTTTGTTGAGCTTCTTGGATGATCGGTTTGATAGGTTGATGATCTCTTGGATCGGCCTATTGGCTTGTTGATCTTCTTGGATGATCGGCTTGTTGGCGTGATGATCTCTTGGATCGGCTTGTTGGCTTGTTGATCTTCCTGGATGATCGGTCTGTTAGGTTGATGATCTCTTGGATCGGCCTATTGGGCTTGTTCATCTTCTTGGATGATCTGCCTGTTGGCGTGATGATCTCTTGGATCGGCTTGCTGGCTTGTTGATCTTCCTGGATTATCGGTCTGTTGACTTGTTTATTTATTGGATCGGCCTGTTGGCTTGTTGATTTGTTGGATCGGCTTGTTAGCTTGTTGATCCTCTTGGATGATTGGCCTGCTGACTTGTTGATCTTCTTGATCGGTCGGTTGGCTTGTTGATCTCTTTTTAGAGTCTTCTAGTCTTCAAATCTTCTGAGTCTTGAATCCTTTGAATTCTAAATCTCGGATCTCTGAATTCTCTGGACTCTCTTTGGATTCTGACGACTCTGGATCTTGGGAGAATGCTCTGGACTCTGCCCTCTCTGCCTCTGGCTCAATACCCCCTCAAATGAATGGTGGCCTCCTCTATTTATAGAGCTTGATGGACCTTATATGTGAAGGGAATAAAAGTCCCCACGCAGCGGAAGCGCATCGATTGGACCTTACGACGTATATTAATTAACATTAAAATACCGTTACGATAACTCAAACAAAACTTTAAACAACTTTTAAAGCCGCTGTAAAATCGGTTTAAACATGCTAAAATAAATCTTATATATTATATTTATTTCCCTTAATAAATTGAACATTTTCAATTTACTTTTATTACTTAGTTGCCTCAAATTACTTTACGAGCTACCACTGGGACCTAATAGACCTGCAGATCAGAAGCTCCAACAATGTGAGATTAATTGGTCAAACTCATTAACCACATTAATCAATATTCGTTAACTGTGTGTACATTCCACTATAGACTCACAGTTGCACTCTTCTCACTGCAGACATATTTTCTGTGTCCACGGATCTAGACCAATATCGACTAGTTAGTCCTTCACGAGTGTCCGTAACACCAGCTGGGTCAAATTACCGTTTTACCCCTGGGTTACCTCTATTTCCTTAAGTACCAATTCTCCTCTAATGAACAACCTGTTTGTGGTCCAACCATCAAACAGAAAACCCTCTCGTGCCATTGAGAGGGTAGGGCCCTTTGTTCAAGACTCGGAGTAACCACTTAAGGGAACACTCATCTGCTTCCCTAAAGTCGGGAAGCAGTGAATTCCATCTTGTACGATTATGTTCCCAGCTCCCCATTCGGTCCTGTCCCCAAAGTGGTAGGCTTATTGAGTCGGCGTATTGGCCACTCTCACCCATACAAATCAAAGGACAATCTCTCATGAGCAGGAGTCCATAATCAACTCAGGATTAAGACTAAGTTGTCTAGGTCGTCCTAGTGAAATAGAAAACCAACTAGTTAACGGTGTTATAACCAGTGGTTACTATTTCGCGGTCCGGTCTTATGCAAACTCATTGCATAGGATACCCCCACTCGCATGTCTCCTACACGAACGCGTTGGATCGCAGCGTTTGTATCAAATACAAAGTGGGTCGTATCCATAGTGTTGCCAGGATAAGGCACCCAGTCTTATCCCATTAATCAATATTCGTTAACTGTGTGTACATTCCACTATAGACTCACAGTTGCACTCTTCTCACTGCAGACATATTTTCTGTGTCCACGGATCTAGATCAATATCGACTAGTTAGTCCTTCACGAGTGTCTGTAACACCAGCTGGGTCAAATTACCGTTTTACCCCTTTGGGTTACCTCTATTTCCTTAAGTACCAATTCTCCTCTAATGAACAACCTGTTTGTGGTCCAACCATCAAACAGAAAACCCTCTCGTGCCATTGAGAGGGTAGGGCCCTTTGTTCAAGACTCGGAGTAACCACTTAAGGGAACACTCATCTGCTTCCCTAAAGTCGGGAAGGAGTGAATTCCATCTTGTACGATTATGTTCCCAGCTCCCCATTCGGTCTTGTCCCCAAAGTGGTAGGCTTATTGAGTCGGTGTATTGGCCACTCTCACCCATACAAATCAAAGGACAATCTCTCATGAGCAAGAGTCCATAATCAACTCAGGATTAAGACTAAGTTGTCTAGGTCGTCCTAGTGAAATAGAAAACCAACTAGTTAACGGTGTTATAACCAGTGGTTACTATTTCGCGGTCCGGTCTTATGCAAACTCATTGCATAGGATACCCCCACTCGCATGTCTCCTACACGAACGCGTTGGATCGCAGCGTTTGTATCTAATACAAAGTGGGTCGTATCCATAGTGTTGCTAGGATAAGGCACCCAGTCTTATCCCTATACTATAGACCTTTTAGGCTGTTTCTTGAACAATGATCCCCATATGTCACTACATATAGTTCAAGACTCATATTACAGCCTAGGATGTCTAGTTTATTGGATTAGGGTCAAATAGTGCAATATTTATCAATAACATTTTATTGCAGAAAATTAAATAACACTTTATTAAATACAAGTATAAAATTTGTTTACATTCACTATCTACGAGTTTTAGGGCATAAAACCCAACAAACTCCCACTTGAACTAAAACTCTAGTTTAGTGGGATGTACAACAATCTTATTCAACAGTGGGTGTATAAATACATGTATAAAACATATACAATGTACAAATACAATAAACTAGGGCATCACTATACCCATTGGTATGACTATACCCAATATATGATGGTATTACTATACCCATTACATTTCTCCCACTTGCCCTAGATTTCATCTTTGTACATAACTCGTAGACCTAGACCTTCTAGATGACCCTCATACCCTTTAGCCGAAAGAGTCTTCGTGAATATTTCAATTTAATTCAATGTGTGAGCTTATCTTGGGCTGGAAAGTTCTGATGAATTTGCCACAACACCACTGTATCACTATAAAGTCTGATGGGCAAGTTCACATTTGGAACACATTCCAAATCAGTCAAGAACTTTCTAAGCCTTACAATCTCTATCGCTACTTCACAAGCAACTATATTTTTGGCTTATATGGTTAAGACTGTAATTATGCCACATTATAGCTCCTTTGTAAAGTTTGACCATGGATACTGATTGATATGTGCTAACGATCCCTACATCATCACAGATGTCAGGCCTTGTGCAGAGCATTGCATACATTATGCTGCCCACAGCGGAGGCCTTGGGAATCTGTCTCATATTCTCAATCTCTTAGGTGTCTTAGGACACTATTCCTTAGACAAGTGAACTTCATGCTTGAAATGCAATAAGCCCTTCTTGGAGTTCTGCATCGAATATCGGGACAACATTTTGTCAATATACGTTGCTTGAGACAGGGCTAGTATTTTGTTCTTCCGATCCCGGACTATTTGGATTCCAAGAACATATTCGACCTCTCCAAAATCTTTCATTTGGAATTGGTCTGCTAGCCATCCTTTTATGTTAGACAGATATCCTTATTAGTCTTAAATTCCATGTCAGTGTATCTTGTAAGGATCAAATCCTTAGTCCTATATACGAGCATATAGATCCTCTTTCTCCTCAGATACTTGAGGATATTCATAACGGTTTTCCAATGATCAAATCTTGGATTAGATTCGTCTCATGTCCTCAACTCCTTGAGGTGTCTCAGGAAACACTTTCTTAGACAAAATGAATTCCACGCCTGAAAGGTAGAGAACTCTTCTTGGAATTCTGCATCTTATGTCTAACTAACATCTCGTAGATATAAGACACTTGAGACAATGCTAGCTTTTTGTTTTTACCGTTCCTAACGATTTGGATCCGAAGAACAAACTTTAGCTTCTCCCAAATTTTCATTTGGAAATGAGCTGCTAGCTTATTTTACTAGTCAGTAAGATAACCTACATCATTCCCAATGACTAGGATATCAATCACATACAACACTAAGAAAGCTACCGAACTATTGACGATCTTCTTGTTAAGACAAGATTCATCAATGTTTTCGATCAAAGCCAAAAGATTTGATCACAGTATCAAATCTTATATTCCAAGATCGAATTGCTTAGGTCAATCCATGAATGGATCACTTAAGCTTGCAAACCCCTTTTTTTGCTTCTGATCTTGCTAAATGAACCATTTTGCTTGAGACATGTAGATACTCTTCTCAAGATTACCATTCAAAATGGTAGTCTTGACATCCATTCTAAATGGACAAAAGTTCTAACAGACTTCAACATGACGACAGGAGATAAGACTTTCTTACAGTCCCCTGTCTCTGGGTATAACCCTTTTGCCATAAGTCTAACCATAAGATTATGTCTCGTTTCTTCTTGTAGATTTATTAGTAATCCATTGGTGTTACCCATTAGATAGATCTATAAGATTGTAGATGGATTTGAAATCACATATTTCAATTTCGGGTCCATTACTTTAATCCAATTGGTTCTTGTTAACATCATTCATTATCTTACTTTAAGACAATGAATCCTCTAAATTATCATCAGCTATGACGATCTGGGCTTCAATTAAATCCATGTAACGGTCAGATTGTAGAACAATCCTCCCACTGTATTGAGGCACTCTCAACTTTTGAGATAGATGTAACTAACCAATTGTATTGGCCTTATCAACAACTCTTGTTTAAGGTCCAACATCATCAACAACCCTTGTTGATTAATCAACAACTCTTGTTGATATTTCTGTAGCTTCATCAATAAATTTACTTAAAACGATCTTACTTTGTGGCTTATTATTTCTTATGTGGTCTTCTTCTGAGAATGTTGCATTTTTTATACAAATTCTTATTCTCTTGGGGATTGAAGAAGGATCCACATCTCTCGTTTTTATGGGGTAGCCTATGAATAGGTATACTATTTGAACAATGTTCCAATTTCTTTTGGGTTGGCCACAAGCACATGTGTTGGACTCCCCAAAAAAATAACGTAAACTACTTTTACGTCTTATCCACAATTCAAAAGATGTTTCACAAACACTTTTGATGGAACGTTGTTCGAAATATGTGCTGCAGTCAACACTGCATGCCCCCAAAACGAGTCAGGCAAATGAGCATAGCTCATAATGAATCGAATTGTATCCAATAGGGTTCTATTTCTCCTATCTAATACACCGTTTCCTTAAGGTGCTTCAGGGGTAGTTGAGATGTACACTACTACAAAAACAGCCTTTAACGACGGACAGAAAAAATGGGGTGGGACTTTTAATGACGGACGGAAAACGCGCGCCACTTTTAATGTCGGATGCGCGTTTTTCCGGAAAAACTTACTTTTAATGACGGGCATTGCCCCTCATTAAAAGTAACCTTTAATGGCGGGCATAGCCCGCCATTAAAAGCCCGTTTTAATTTTTTTTTAAACGGTAAAAAGAAAACATTGCTTTTCTCTCTCCTCGAAGGCCCACATCCTAACCCCAACTCTTCTTCTACCTTCAGGTGCCGCAACTCTCCCCTTCTTCAACCTTCGGCACCGCAGCTCCCCTTCTTCCCTTCGGCCACTCCAGCTTTTGGCCGCCGATGAAGATTTTGCCGCAGCTCCCCTTCATGGGGTTCCACCGGAGAACAACTCCCTCCATCAAGAGTTGCATAATTTTATGTCTCTCTTCCATGTATTTTCGAGCTTCCATATTCCTCTCTTTTTTTGTTGGAGTTTTTTTTTTTGCGTGTGATTCGAATTTTTGTTAGTAAACAAGAGCTTGCGTCCCTGCGCGATTGTGTGCTCGTATCTGGTTTCATTTGATTTGAGGTTTCTGAATTGACGAGCAGAGGCCTTGCAGATTGTTTTTGAAGTGATTTTGGAGTATTCGACGGTTTGTTTGGTTTACGAATTTTGTTATATTGTTTGATTATTTGGAGTGATATGGGGAATAAATTAGCCGATGCATTTGAATTATTGTTTTGTGTTTGTTTGAGCTCTAATTGCTTGTACATTTTCTCTTGATTATATGTTTAGGTTTGATCGCGACTGGAAGAAGATTGAGGCTTTTGTTGGATCGAAGACTGTTATTCAGGTAATGCAAGACACTTGTCTCACGTCCCGTTTTTATTTGTACGGATCTAATGAACAAATCAGGGAATGTTTTTCATTATTTCGTCTTAATTATTGAGAAGTAACTGTGTTCCATAACATTCTATCTTTCTGGAATGTCTGTATTTCAATGGTGTTTCTAAGATTATAGTGGATATGGGCACTTCATTACATAATTTGTATAGAGTCTAATGCTAAATATATGAAAATTTAAAGATTATGAAGTACATTTTTGTATATTGTTCTGTTTGGTTAAAACAAATCAATTTCAATGTTTGTGATATTCTCAAGTTCGTAGAAATGATTAAAAAAAAAAGTGATAAAGTTCTTGTTTCCTGCTGACTTGGAGAAGTAGGAAGAAAAAGAAAAAAGAAACGTACATGAAACTGGAAAACTGAAACTGGACCATAGTATTGAACAAACTGTTGAATAAGCTCGTGGCTGCCCAAACTGGGACTAGAGTCGCGAACAAATTATACAGTTGAATGGGGGGTTTTGTTTGGTTGTGTAGGCTGTAAAATGAGGGATGTATGATTTATTTGTGCAGGGATTTTTGGGAAGAAAGTTGTGGTCTTTTATGTATGCTTTGTTTATAACTTTCTTATGTGAGTAAATGACTTTCCTTTTTCTTGCTCCAATGGTTATATTGCTGCCATAAAATCCTTGGCCAAGAGAACATGGAATCAATTTTATTGGACCTAATGTAAGTGCTTTAAGATTTCCTAGTTAATGTGGCTGATGTAATAGTTCAATTCCAAGCTACTATAATCGTTTATACATTTTGTGGGGAAAACTGAAACTCTTGATGCATTGTGCAGCCTGACGGCATCCGAGTTATGGGTGAGAAATCAACTGTCACTATACAATGAAAAAAGCAAGTGTACTAACTGTTCCAGGAAGTGATGGTCTTTTACAAGTATATCGTTGGTCAGTAGGCATCATGTTATTTGCTTGCTTTGCAACTAACTTAGCAAAGCAATTATTTTTTCATACCTTTAATATGTGTTGTGGTTGTCTCATATTCCAGAGCATTGAAGAAGCAATAAAACTCGTATAGGAAATTGGCTATCCAGTAATGATTAAGGTATAATGATTGAATTGTACACATTTCCTTAAAGAACACATGAATGAATGTTAAATATGTAAGTTTAGCTAGAATAGACTGTTCTTTTTTATTGCCACAAGCCATTAGTAGACCTTCAAACTGAGCATCCCTTCCCTGTATATGATTAGTCTGTCATTCACAAGCAATCTTGGTGTCAAAGCTGCTGAGGCAGATTGCAAAAGCCTGGAAAGCGGAAATCGGGTAACGATAATCTATTGTGAATAAATCCTTCCCCACTTTTCCAAATTGAAGGATGATCTTCTAATGTTCTTGTGTGTAGGCAGCGGCGAGGAAGACGGTTGTGGTAGAGTCGTATGTGGTGGATGTTCCCTCCGGCAGTTCTAAAGAAGATACGGTTTTGTTTGCCGATACCATTGTCAAATGTAATCTCAAGTGGTTGGCTCGTACAACAGAGACGCTTCTCTGAAATGCGACTTCTTCTTCTTTTCTGTTTTGCATTTTGCTTTATTAGGTCAGTTGCTTTTGCTTTTTTTTTTTTTTTTTGTTAAAATAGAAAGTGTCGCTATTTTTAAGTAAAACTCTCGTTGTTTAATCTTTTCTAATTCTTAATTAATTCTTTATATAAAAAGGAGGGTTGAAATTCGTTCAAAGGAAGTTGTTGTTTTTTAAACCATTCAAAGGGAGTTGCTGAAATTTTTTCACGGAAGCAATAGTAACTCTTCCATGAAAGTTCAAACACCAGCACTGAAGTTGTTCGTGCCACTGGGGAGTCTTGTTTCTTATTCTTTGCTTTCTTTGTTTATCCTTGAATCTCATTCTCTTCTAGCTACGACTTTTTTTCCACAGTGAAGCTTTGTGATTCTTTCAATTGATTTTACAATTTCAGGTGTTGAAATTATGCTATGTTTTTTTGTCGTTTGAATGCATCTGGTGTATCTGATATTGTTGTTGATGGTGGTTTTGATGTTGATGTCTTTTTTTGTTACTCTTGCTGAAGTTGAAAGTGAAACCTGTTTGGAAACTGTGTGTGGGTGGACTGATGTTTGTGAGATATTGTGATGTTCTGAACTGTTTGTGTTTCTTAATTTATCGATTTGTTCATTGGTGTTCTAAATAATTGTGCTGGTTTGGCCACTTCCCATGTTGTAGGATTCAGCAACTCTCCACCCCCTTCAACTTTTTCTGCATTTCCTCTAGTTGGAGGAATACCTGGTCCAGTCCAACATGATGAGTCATTGATAAGCAATGGACCAAGCACAACGCCCCAGCAGAATGGTAGAATCCATAAACTTGGTAAGTTTTAAATTTCTATTTCTTCAGACTGTTAACATTCCCATTTTGACAATGTAGAGTCTACTTCGCAATCACCACTCATGTTACCGCCAACTACACCAGTTCCATTGCCTGACACGATCAAAGGGTTTATACCGTCCGCATCACTTGGTGCTTCGACCGAGTTGCCACCATTTAATAGCATGCCTCATCCACCTTTACTAGTTCAACCAAATGCACCATTGATTTCACCAAGTGCACCAGAAGCAGAAGGTAAAACACCAATGAGTGAGACTCCTCTACCAATGGATTCTCCAGGTAGATAACTTAACTGGTCTCCTGCATTTTCGTGCTTAACTGACCCTTTTTCTTCTAACCAAGTAGGAATTCGAGAACAAGATGCAAAGCGAAGCAATCTCGGAACCGAAGTATCAGCTGCGTAGAACTAGTTCAGCCTCCTTCTAAGCTACAACTTACAACAAGAGGTATTGGTTTGGGTCTGTTGGGAGAACATTGCATTGGGCATATATAGAGAGAGTCAGCTGAATTTGATATGAAGCACAAGGAGATAAATATTTCGAACCCTCGAGTGAGTTAATACACCTGAAATATTTCTTTTTTTTTTACAGGAAATTTATTTTCATTGGAGAGAATATTATGGAATTCTATGGTTGCCAATTGATAGAAAAAATAAACTTTGTACTGAAATATTACCGAAATAGAGATACAAGAAGGAAGACAGTTTGAAAAGGTTTGTTCTCTCCCTAGAATAAGCCTAATTCCAACCTACCCGTTGCAAGCGACTCAAGAACAACAAACCATTCAAAACCTTTGTGTATGCTCAAAATCTTCTCTTTGGCCCTTTAGGTGGTACTTAGTAGCTTTTGTACACTTTTTCAATATGAAGGGAATTTTGTTTCTTGTATAAAGAGTTTACTTATGTAACTTAAAATAAAAGGGAGAAGAAAATTTCTTTTAAGTGTAGGATGTGCTTGTTCTGGTTGTACACTTATTAGTTTCAATGTTAAGCTCATTTCTTTTAAGTGTAGGATTCCTTGTTTCGGTTGTAAGGCGATGGATATTTATAGTTTTTCTGTCATTAAAAGTCTGTCATTTATTAGTTTTTCATGTTAAAACTAACTTGCTTAGTTTTAAGATATTTGGGGTCTTGTTGTGAACAAGTGTTGTGAGACTGTAGTTGGGTGATTTTTTTCATATAGAAGTGTGTTTCTCTTGTTTAACAGGTTGAAAATTTTTTTAGTTAGTCATATGTATGTCGTTATGCTGTCGAAATTTCTAGAGCAATCGGTTAGAATTAGGATAGATGCTTTAGTAATGTCTCTAGGTTAAGTATAGAAACCTAGAGCATTCCAGGTTATCTGAAGGGGTTAAACTTTATATCTTGAAGTTTGTAAGCTTTTGGAGTTTATTGGGTTTTCTAACAATTTTTTCTGATACTCATCGAGATTGGTTTTTTTTTTTTTTGTGTATTTTATTGTTAACTAAATTTGTTTTTCTTAGGTTCTTCGAGTTGTTGGACATATGTTTGTTATGTGAGTTCTTGTTTTGGCGTTGTATCAAACCTAATTACAATTTGTTTTTCTTAGGTTCTTCAAGTTTGATGTACGAGCAAGATTATGGTGACAAGAATGAAAGTGGCATGTAGGAGAATTTTTGTTTTTTGGTGTAGGTGTAAACTTTTAATCATAGGTGTTAGTAATTTTGAGGCTTTTAAGTGTAAGTGTTTGTAATTTTATTTTTATATCAAACTTATATGAATAAAAATTGTATGAACAAATTTGGTTCATTGGCTTATTGGAATGAAATTTGACAAATATTTGATTTCTATACAATTTTGCACATTTAAGATTAATATTACTTTCTTTACAGATTGACAAATGAAAAAAATATTGTTCGTATGCCCACCGGGCAACCAACAATTTTTTTTTATTAAATTATGAACGAAATGATGACGGGCAATGCCTGTCATTAAAAAATATATTTAATGACGGACATTTAATGACGGA
Organism: Luffa acutangula; assembly: GCA_036850905.1. Classification (NCBI taxonomy): domain Eukaryota; kingdom Viridiplantae; phylum Streptophyta; class Magnoliopsida; order Cucurbitales; family Cucurbitaceae; genus Luffa; species Luffa acutangula. Next base: position 23,852,105 of record CM072093.1, read on the forward strand.
CACCTTTAATGACGGGCATTTGGTTGGAAAATACACTTTTGATGACGGACTTTTAATGACGGACGCCTTTTAATGAGGGGCAATGCCCGTCATTAAAACTGTCCGTCATTGTAACTTTTCATGACAGACGGCTTTTAATGACGGGCATTGTCCGTCATTAAAAGTCGCCCGTCATTATAAGTTACGACGACGCTCGTATAGTCGACGGACGCCGCCCGTCATTAAAAGTCTTTAATGACAGGCATTGCCCGTCATTAAAAGCTGTTTTTGTAGTAGTGGTAATTCCATGTTCTATCAAATAGTCTTGGAATCTCAAGTCTCATCTACTCTACACCTCGATCAGATCGAAGTATTTTTATTACCTCACCTAACAAGTTTCCAACTTCAGTCTCAAACCACTTTGAATTTCTCAAGAGCTTTAGACTTAAGTTGCATTAGGTTGAGATACACATACCTTGCATAATTATCTATAATATAGATAAATTATTCATGCCCTCCCACTGCTTTAACATATTAGACCACAAAGATCCAAATGTACAAGCTCTAAGGGCTCTTTGGCTCTCTTATCTCTTTTTCAGTAAAAGATCTATCAGTCATATTCCCATAAGACATGACTTAATTGGTATTAGAGAGTGTTCTTCTAACTAACTTAGAAGTATACTCAAGACTAAGCTCACAATCATATTGAGATCATAACTAGCCTAACACCTTAAAAACCAAAGAAAGGTATTTCCTTTAGGAGAAATCTTTTGCCTTTCATTTCTTTGATCAGTAGCATCCACAAGCAACACAGTGTTCATGACTGCCTTAATCTCTATTAGTCTTAAAAACGTTTATGTTATTTTTTCAGTTTAGCTGAACAAAAGTTAACTCCCTTTCTTGAAATGAACTGCATTAGCAGAGAAAGGTAAAGAGTAACATTGTTCCAGCCAATACGATACAGAAATCAAATTTCTAGGAATTATATACACATTATCTAATAATATGTATTTGCTCCCACTGGAAAAAAATAACTTGACGTTCCCCATTGCTACAGTCAAGACAACCTCTCTAATTCAAAATTTTGAGAGTTATCTCAATAGCATGAAGCTATTGCCAGGAATTCATTCCTTTTAATAAACAGAACAAACGTAATTTTTTGACTATGAATCAAGTATTCGGGTAGAATCATCATTCTTCACAAATTACGCTTCCAAGATTAGTAAATCGAATTTACTGTCTTTGGACAAGTCTTCCTTGGCTGAGCAAGGCTCAATGTCACATTCATTAATAACACTTCTTAATGAATTAAACATTTGGGGCATGAGAACATTTCTCTATCAAGACTAATCTTAAATTATTCGCCACAAATTAATCGTTTAAATTTGTTGTATAATCACCGTTATTTATAAAATGGGCGTAAGACTATGCACATATTAAAACATTGAATCGTTGAAATAACAAATCACTTGATTATTTATCGCACTAACTCATTACAAGAGCAATACAAACAATTGCATACAATCCAAACAGTTTAGCAAAACAGACAATCACAGAACCCTAAAACTATTGATTTAGTTTTGCAACGACGTTTCAGAGGTTTAGAATGTCAGCCACCGAAGGGTGATCAGGCACTCCTCCTTTGAAATGAGACACCTCTCAGCTAATTCTAATTCCAGAATAACTCATATTCCTATAGACATTAGCCACCGTTGTTCGGTCAAGGATTTGTTAACACTTTTAACTCATCCTCGTAAGTGTAACCCTCCCACTTTCAGATCTCAGAGGCACGCACCAACAGGCTACCGAAGGGAAAGACAACTGTTGGTGATTAGCCTAAGAGCTCCTATCCTTTTCAGGAGTTCACGATGTTCCGAATCCTATGACCAGGCCCTCCGAAGGGATGGTTGCGCCAGGACAACCTGCAGGCGGATCATAGGACTCTCACGGTGTGAACTATGGGCGGAGACCGAGGGATACGTTGACACGTGTCCCGCTCCCACTTACTCTAGACATTTTTCCCATTCACCTTGATATTGATCCATGCAAACACTTTCCGAAGGGAGGCCGCTCCTAGGGCGACTCGAAGCCGAGCATGAATCTCACGTTGTGAATATAGGGACGTAGGAGCAAAACTTGATTTAAATCTCGTTTTGTAATTTTCCTCCCACTGAAAATGTCCTAAGGTTTATTTAGGGTTATTTAACTTAGATAGTATTCGGCTAAGTCAATCTATCTAAGTCTGATCCTATTATAACAATTATGGAAAGGATTCAACTGCAATCTTTTGGGTGAATTAAACTTCTTTTAATAAACCCAACATTGCAAGTCAACATTACTATGGTTAATTCAACTCAATGTTCGGGTCAGTTCCCAGGTAGGAGGTGTTCCGTAAACCGTCAACTTAAATACCCCTAGCCTTAGACAGAACTTTACCGAGAGAGTTCCCTTATAACCTCAGTAATGTAAGGTCTTTACTCTAAAGATCTAGGTGCATTAAACACTTTTAATAAACCTAGTGTCATTGCATGCTAACATTTAACTATGATTAATTCAACTCCGGTATTTCAGGTCAGTTCCCAGGTAGGAGGTGTTCCGTAAACCGTCAACTTAAATACCCCCAGCCTTAGACAGAACATTACCGGTGGAGTTCCCTTATAATCATAGCAATGTTTTTCCTACTTAGTCAATTAAAACTATTTTAAATACTAAGTAAGAAAAGATTCTAATCCTATTAGAAACTGATCTAGGTCTAATTAATTTTAAACAATTTAAAATTAATCCAATTCATCCTATGATCTTATGTTTGCATGCAAATCTTGATTATAGATTGACGGTTTCTAATCATTAATATTAAAGAACTATTTCAAATTTTAATGATTAATCCTATAATCAAGAATCTAGGGTTTAATTCATTCAACAATCTCATTCAAATTAAATGATTAAACCACACTAATTGCATGAATAATATAACAATTATATTATTAACTATGGATGTTTCATGCTTCATGCAATTTTTTATTTTCTTTTATTATAACAATTATAAGCCAATCAAGAAAATCAATCAAGCATGCTTCATTCATCACATTAAACATAACTATTTACATTTAATTTAAGTAATGACATGCTTCATGCTTTCCAATTTTTCATATAATTAATATACACTTATATTAAAAATATGAAAACAAAACCATGCATTTAAACATACATTATAAAAATTTATAATATATAAAAAAAATGCATGAGCATGTTTATAACCTAAGGTGGGATTAAAAATTCTATGTGACATCCATAAAGCATATAAATAGCAATTGAACCGGTTAATTTTGGTTCCTAGGATAAAATAAAGCATTAAATTACATTAATTTAGCTAAATTCTATCCTAAAAATCCTTGTACAGCTCCGGAATTGGTCTAGACAGCACGAACCGCCCCGAACCACCTCGAACCGGCCTCCAAAATCACGAACCATGCCAAAAAATTGGCTGAACCGGACCAAATAGGTCCCAGCCCAGCCGAACCGGTCCGGTCATGCCTCGAACCGCGCCTTTTGAAACCCTAGGTCGCGCCTCCATCGTGACAGCGTCGAGACGCTATGTAGATAGCGTCCCGACGCTATGCATTTTCCTTATCTGGCGCGTGCGTAATCGAGACAGCGTCGAGACGCTGTTGAGGTAGCGTCCCGACGCTGTGTGCTTTCCTTACCGAGCGCCTTCGCTATCGAGACAGCGTCGAGACGCTGTTGAAGGAGCGTCCCGACGTTGTTGCGTCTGGAGGCAGAATCTGGGCGGCCCCGATTTCAGCCCCGATTTCAGCGACGATTGCTCCGATTTTCATCTCATAAAAACCTATTCTAGACCCGGACTTACATAGGACTCGATTTTAGATAAAATACCCGAAACATCGGGCCTTACATGATCAAAATCACATAAAATAAAATCTATGGCCATAAAACAGTTCAATGCAAACCGAACATACATTATGCATAAATCCCACCTATTAGAGCCTATCGCAACTTTTAAAATTAATTAATAGGGACAGCGATGGCTCTGATGCCGATTGAAGGGAATAAAAGTCCCCACGCAGCGGAAGCGCATCGATTGGACCTTACGCCGTATATTAATTAACATTAAAATACCGTTACGATAACTCAAACAAAACTTTAAACAACTTTTAAAGCCGCTGTAAAATCGGTTTAAACATGCTAAACTAAATCTAAATTTATTTTTAAAACTTTTCTAAAGAAAAGAGGAAGAACCGTTACAAACCTCCGTTGTAGACTTGAACGTTTTTCGCCAACGACGCTCCACGAACGAAAACGCAGCAGCCGCTTTAAGGATTTCTTCGCTGGAAATTCTTCTTTGATTGACACAATCACCACAGAGGTTACACCGGTATGTCTCTAAGTCTAGGAGGCAAAAGACTTGTGGGAGTCTTTCTCTAAGAGGGAGGCTAGAGAGAATTCTAGGTCTTGTCTTTCAAGAGTGTCAAGTGTCATGACCAATTAGGTCTAGTGTTCTATTTATAGAAGAGAGACCATGAATAAAATATTCAATTAAATCAATCTTTTCCATAATTGATTCAATCTTATTCCTTAATTAATCAATCATGATCAATCAATTCCATAATTGATTAAATCTTTTCCACAAATGACTAATTACTTCCATAAGTGATTAGATCATTTCCATAAATGATTAATCACTTCCTTAAGTGATTAAATATTTCCATAATTGATTAATTCCCGGTTAATGAATTCTTTAATTAATTAACCACCAATTAAATATCACATATTTAATTCCCGGCCTAGAATTAATTAATTTGTCCAAACACATTTTAGGCCTTAAATTAATTAATTCATTATTTTGAACTCTTTCAAACTTCCATAAATTTATATTTGAACTTTTCAAATATTAATTTCTCTCATAATAATATATCAATATATATTATATTTATTTCCCTTAATAAATTTAACATTTTCAATTTACTTTTATTACTTAGTTGCCTCAAATTACTTTACGAGCTACCAGTGGGACCTAATGGACTTGCAGATCAGAAGCTCCAACGATGTGAGATTAATTGGTCAAACTCATTAACCACATTAATCAATATTCGTTAACTGTGTGTACATTCCACTATAGACTCACAGTTGCACTCTTCTCACTGCAGATATATTTTCTGTGTCCACGGATCTATACCAATATCGACTAGTTAGTCCTTCACGAGTGTCTGTAACACCAGCTGGGTCAAATTACTGTTTTACCCCTGGGTTACCTCTATTTCCTTAAGTACCAATTCTCCTCTAATGAACAACCTGTTTGTGGTCCAACCATCAAACAGAAAACCATCTCGTGCCATTGAGAGGGTAGGGCCCTTTGTTCAAGACTCGGAGTAACCACTTAAGGGAACACTCATCTGCTTCCCTAAAGTCGGGAAGGAGTGAATTTCATCTTGTACGATTATGTTCCCAGCTCCTCATTCGGTCTTGTCCCCAAAGTGGTAGGCTTATTGAGTCGGCGTATTGGCCACTCTCACCCATACAAATCAAAGGACAATCTCTCATGAGCAGGAGTCCATAATCAACTCAGGATTAAGACTAAGTTGTCTAGGTCGTCCTAGTGAAATAGAAAACCAACTAGTTAACGGTGTTATAACCAGTGGTTACTATTTCGCGGTCCGGTCTTATGCAAACTCATTGCATAGGATACCCCCACTCGCATGTCTCCTACACGAACGCGTTGGATCGCAGCGTTTGTATCTAATACAAAGTGGGTCGTATCCATAGTGTTGCCAGGATAAGGCACCCAGTCTTATCCCTATACTATAGACCTTTTAGGCTGTTTCTTGAACAATGATCCCCATATGTCACTACATATAGTTCAAGACTCATATTACAGCCTAGGATGTCTAGTTTATTGGATTAGGGTCAAATAGTGCAATATTTATCAATAACATTTTATTGCAGAAAATTAAATAACACTTTATTAAATACAAGTATAAAATTTGTTTACATTCACTATCTACGAGTTTTAGGGCATAAAACCAACAATATGGGCTTGGGCTTGGGTCCAATTGCCACGTGGCATAATTTGATTGAACTTGGTTGATGTTATCTGATGGATCACTAATAGACAAGTGGCATTCTTTGATTTGTCAAATTTTAATGTCTGGCAATTTGTGATTGGCCGAAATTTCTCCTTCAACAGTCACTTTTCTTTTATGCATTTATTTATTTTTATCAATGTTAAATAAAAATCTTGGGATGGGTGGTTGATTAGCCACCCATCAGCTATTTTCAAACTTCCTGTCAACGTGTTGTCCCGTCAATGGCTGCACTGACGACCTTTTTTTTTAGTTATTATTTTATTTCGTTGTTATTATTATTATTATTATAATTATTATTATAATATATATATTACATGTGTTCAGCGTGTGTGCGTTTGCTGAGTTAAGTTTTTTTTTTCTTTCTTCTCTTGTATCTTTTATGTTTTCTTTTGGTTTTTGTTGTTTCATTCTTTTGTTTAATTACTTCATTTTGCTTAGCTTAATAGCTTAATCTTTTTACTTGTGTGACTATTAATTCAACTTTACACTTCATTATTATCCTTTTATCTTAATTTTTCAATAATTATGTGGTTGAATTTGAGTTATTATTTTATTTACTATGTTAGTAATTTGACATATTTGTTGATTAGAAACATCCAACGACGAAATCTAGAAATATTTGGGAGTCCGATTTTCTAGTTTTCCCGAAGTGAGGAGTCGATTCTTTGGGAGTCCGAGGTCGATTCCAATATGTTTTTTTTTTCTTAAATTTTATCATAATTGAATATTTATTTTGCTAGTTTGTTCATTGCTTAACTATTATGTTATTTTATCATTATTGAATTTGGATTTTTTGTCCATTGTGTTTGTGTATATTAAATTATTATTATTATTGTTATTGTTATTGTTGTTATTATTATCGTCGTTGTTGTTGTTGTTGTTATTATTATTATTATTATTATTATTATTATTATTATTATTATTATTATTATTATTATTATTTTCAATGTCTTGATTTCTCAATCGTTTTAACTTTTCTTTCATCTATTTTAAACTTATTCCAAAAATCTTATTTTTCTAATTTCTTAATGCTTTTGCTCTTTTTGAGCTTATAAAAGTTTTATCTCTAAAAAGTGTTATATTTTCTTAAAATTAGTTTTTTCAAGGCCGTTTTTCCTAACAAAAAATCCTATGATGGAATCTAGAAATATTTGTGAGTCCGATCATCTAGAATTGTTAAGGTGAGGGATCTTAATCTTTGGGACTCCGAGATTTTGATCCCAAGAAAAAAATGAATTTAATAAAAAAAATGTTTTAAAAAAAACTTTTCCCTTTTAGAATGCTATCCTATGACGGAATTAGGGAATGGTAAAATTCTCTAATGTTCTTGAGGTGAAGAATTTTAATTCTAATATAGCAAAATCAATGGAATTTTTTCCACTTATTTTATGGGATCATTACTTAAAATATTGGAGTAATGAGGGGTAAAATAAGACATTTGTTTTTAAAATATCATTTTTCTAAATAATATATTTTTCTAAAATTATTCTCAATTCAAGATAAAAATTTGGCCACCGTTTTTTACGGGTGTTGTGGGGTGCTAACACCTTCCCCATGCACGAACAACTCCCGAACCCAAATCTAGTTTTCGCAGACCATTATGTTTTGGTGTCCAATCACACCATAAAAAAGATTGGTGGTGACTCCTTTATTTTTATCCCTTTTCGAGGACGTCGATCGCTCCGCGTCGCAGGCACGTGGCGACAATCGTAACGCAATGTATGAGTAGCTAGAAGTGTTTCTTAGGGATTGATGTAGTCTTTTAAGTTTATGGATTGATTATTGGGATGTTTTGTGCCTTTATTTTATGCATGCAATTATGTTTAAATGCTTTCAATTATTTGGCCACTAGTTGAATGATTTAGTGTTGAATCTTGCTCGAGAGAGAAGATTTAGCTTTAGACTTTGTTAATTGCATTGGGCCAAAGATTGAGGGACAAACCCAAAAATCAGCCAAATCACGAATCTAGAATTTCCCAGCCAAAGGGCAGCGTCTCGATGTTGTCCCTTAGCATCTCGACGCTGGAACGTCTTGGACAACAACTCACTGACGTCACAGCATCGCGACGCTGTCGGCCCTGGAACACTTTATAAGGCGCGATTGGCACTCGGTTTTTGGCATCAAGCCTCATTCCTTCTAGTTTTCTAAAGGCTCTTTGAGCCATTTTGAGAGTCGGGTTGAGAACGAGTGAGAGGAGCGCGAAACTCTTGTTTTTGAGCATTTTTTTGGAGCGATCGGGAGCTTGTTTCGTGGTGGATCCAAGGCGTAAGTAAGGGGCTCATCTACGTTTTAGTTCCTATCCTCTTTATTTGTTCATTTACTGCTTTATACCATGTATAGACAAGAAATTTTGATACTTATAGCATCCATGTATAGCTAAAATCCCAACTTACGGGTCTTGAATGAAGGAATAGAGTTTTAAATGTTATTCTAATTGCCTATCTTTGTGTCCAATTTACTGACTATTTGTGTGGGAGTTCTTAATGCTCTATAGATTCTGGCCAAATTTATAGTGAATAGATACTTAGTGGAAACTCGATAGAGAGAAACTAAGTCAGATCATAACCCACTCAACTAGGCTTAATTGCTCGTAGTGACAGCGAAATTAGTTGGTTAGGCTTAGAGATCAATAATGAACCAGGACTCATTAATTAACCCATTTAATAGCACTAAGGACACTTAAGTTGTTAAACTGAGTTAATTATAATTAGAGGAAACCGACAGGAGAACCTATGTGATTAACAGAGATTCTAGATCTATAATTAGTCGGACACAATATTAAGTAATTAGAATAACTATTAAGCTGTATTCTGGAATTCAAGACCCCGCCTCTCAATTAGTTCATCATCCTTCGTTCATTTGCTTGATCATTACTACTTTATTGTTTTGTTTAATTTTCAATTACATCTTTCATTATGTTGGGTTCCTTAGATAATAGGCGGCCTTAGTATTTTTAGTGTTTAGAATTTTGCTTTGCCTAAATTCACTTATCCCTATGGATACGATACTCGGTATACTTACCGTTTCTTTATTACTTGTGGCCTGTGCACTTTACGGTCACCATTAACCCACGTGATTATTTACCGTAATAGTTGCATTACGATCAAGGGTCCAAAATTGTAAATTCAAATCATGAAAGTAATTTTCTAGATTAATTTAACAATTTCTCCATGGATCATAGGTTCTATCAAGCAAGCTATGCAAGTTCATAGAAAAATGCAAAAGAATGATTCAAACCTATTGGCTATCTTAAATAACTGATAGATTGCCTAAGAAAGCATTCAAAGACAATAGCTTAAACAGGAAAACATGGATGAACATAAAAATATTGCAGAATTGAATAAGTTTCAGCAAGCTCAACCAAATGAAAAGGTCAATACAATCAAACTACATCCCAAGAATCCAATGAAAAGAAGTTTACGCTTAGATGATGGAAGAATACAAAGCAAAACTAATTAAGAAATACATCCTAATCAGTCTAGGAATCAAAGGAACAAAGAAATATAAAAGAGAAACGAGCTGAATACAGAGAAAATCGAAAAATCTAATCTAACGACGGACTAAACCGAAGTCCTATATTTATAATAAACGTCGTAGCATCGAGACACTAAAAATCAGCGTCTCGACGCTACGAATTTTTCATTCGTTTCGATTTCCCATCGATGTCGAGACGTCAGGGTCAACGTCTCGATGTTGACCCCTATTTTAGTCTTGCTGCCTTTTTTTCTCGGTTTTTTTTTCTCAATATGGGGCTTCAATGTAACGCCTCAGGCCTAGGATTCAGAATTCGGCTTCGGCACCTAAGGCCCCGACATTCCCTTGCGACCTGGCCACGCCACCATACTCATCTTAAACTGCTTCCAAGAGTGCAGACTATCCCCACAAATCAACACGGGGTCCTTTTAGCATGCTTTGTCCTCACTCACATGCTCCCTAGGAAAATTCCCAGGACGTCACCCAACATAGAACTTCTCCAAGCCAAGCACGCTTAACTTCAAAGTTCCTATGATTGAGCCACTGAAAAGGAAGGTGCACCTTGTTTGTATAGGTAGTATCTATCAATTCTTTTAAGCTTATCTTGAACATACTTTCATGTCCTCAAGATCCCTCTCATTCGGATGTGGCATCGGTTCATTCATGTACCCCTCCTAACTCGGGTGTTACATCAACCTTTGACTCTTGGTGCAATTCTTCAGGTCCGCTTCAATCCACTTGATCTTTTCACCTCCTCGTCATTCAAGAATATCGAGATGGCTCCAAAACTCCCTAATTGGCCTGAATTAACACCAAATCGTGTGGCTGGCTCCCAATGCTACCTATGCTCAAAGTACCTGAAATTAAGACAATTAAAGCATAAAATTCTTCTAACAATCTTAGATTAGAGGTAATAAAATAGCACGAATTAGGTGTTATCAATGAGTTTAGTCGGTTAATCTCGAATCGTTGGAGTCCATGATCTGTAGGTCCATTAGGTCCCCCTGCTAGCTCATACGGACTTAACCTTAGAACAGTGTGATGAAATAGTTTAAATCGTTCGAACTCGGTTTATGGAGTTACCGTTAATTACATACGATATCATCAATGTAATAGTTTTATTATGAATTAAACTTATAATTAGAGAGAGTTGGTAATATTTAAATTATGATTTAAATATTATACATATGAATAAGATTTCATATTTGAGAGAGATCGAGATCCGTGTAAATATTTATTTAATATTGGATATTAAATTAAATAATTATGATTACTTAAATATGTTTTATTAATTATTTATAATTGAATTTTATCAAAAATTAATTTGATTAATTTTTATTTAAAATTAATTTTAAAAGATTTAAGAACCGTTGAATTTTAGGAGGTGAGATTTAATGGGTTTGATGACAAAAACCCAATTTGAAACCTCAAAAGGACACCTCTTAGTACACCTAATCATTTTTTATGGCTTGTTGTCTTCATAGGATGAAGAGGTGTTGAAGTTCTCTTCTATTTAAGAAGAAGAAAACAAGGAATAAGGGGTTAATTTTAGGAAAAGCGGCAGGAAAACTCTCTAAAAAAACAAAATAGTTCTCATACATTTTCTGTCATTTTATCCCTAAAATTGATCATCAATTCGAATCCCACAATCCGTTCTAAGATCGGAGGATAGCGTGGAAGACACTAGAAGTCGTCCATAACCGATTCGTGGTGAGACTTACACCACGGAGTAGCTCAATTTGCTTCCAAAAGGTTGGTAAATATTTATGCTCTGTTTTTTCGGTTTATAAAGAATATGTTTTTATGTTGAAAATTAATGAAATTGAAGTGCAATCGATCCAAATCTCTTCCGCTAGAGTATTCTACACTCCTTCATCATCAAGCCAACAAACCAATCATCCAAGAAGATCAACAAACCAACAAGTCGATCCAAGAGATCATTAAGCGAACAGGCCGATGCAAGAGATCATCAAGCCATCAGGCCGATCATCCAAGAAGATCAACAAGCCAATAGGTCGATCTAAGAGATCATCAAGCCAGCAGGTTGATCGTCCAAGAAGATCAACATGCCAACAGGTCAATCTAGAAGATCAACAAGTTAGCAGGCTGACCCCAGAGATCATCAAGCCAGCAAGCCGATCATCCAAGAAGATCAACAAACTAATAAACCGACCCAAGAAGACCAACAAGCTAGAGACCAAAGTTTATATATTTGTTAGAAAGAATCAAAGGATAAGTATTAGAGATTGTAAAGTTACATCAAATTCAATAAAATCAAGTTCATTTCCTTGAATCAAATTTCCTTGTGAAATCTTGTGTGAACAATGATATACTGGATATGTTCCTTCTCATTTACTTATATTTGTTAAGTTTCATTTTCTCTTATTGAATTGTGCTATGTTATTTACATATTTTAAATGAAATGTTTGCCTTTTACAGCTTAAATGTTTGTCTTGGTCTGTATTTGTTATGAATATTGATATATCATATTTGTTATATTACTCAAGGAATAAATAACATGATACACTTGATTATGAGTAGGTATGTACATCAATGATAATTTGCTATTTAAAAAAATAATTTCATTGATATATACATTTTTAATTGTTGGTGTATCATTGAATGCAAAATTTGTTATAAGTATATTAATAAGATGCAATTTCAAGTATAACATTGGTTTATCGATAGTATATTAATACTCACTAAAAGTGTAATTTCAAGTATATAATTAAAATGATATATATTATATCGATGTTATGTTTGCTAACATGAGAATAGTTCAACTAGCATAAGACATACACATTCGACCAAAATGTTAGAGGTTTGAAACCTCCACCACACAAATGTCAAAAAAAAAAAAAAAAAACCAAATATACATTTGATATACAATATATTTAGTATATTAGTTGACTGATATAACAAATTTAAAGTAGATCAGTTGACTGATATACCAAATACACTAAGCAAATGAATGATGTATTTGATATACAGTATGCCAATAACATCGTTGATATACTTCTTAAAAAACTAATTTATTTAGCGTATTTTTAGAGTTTTTTCGACCTTTGAACTTTAATTTTTGGGTTGGACTTTTTTTTTTTTATTATGTGTGCAACATTAAAAAACGGAAGACAAGATTGCAAATTCTATTTAGTGGCCCATTTTTTATTTCCTATCCTCCCCCTCAAAGACCAAGCATTTAGAGGAGTATCATTCTGAAAGAAATAGAAAAGCAAAAGGAATTTTAAAATACAGCCGACCAAATTCGTTTAGACTTTTTTATTAAAAGAACTTTGAAAACAAACATTATTTTGTTTGAGTTCTAAAACCAACTTCTGAAGAATCCAAAGACCGTTTTCCTTAAATATTGGGGAAGAAAATAAGGAAAATAATAATAACAACACGTTGTTGCCGACGGGCCATTTAAAAGCGACTAACAAAAACAGTTGAAAAAAATACAAGTCGGTGAAAGTTCGTACTGAAACTAATTCCTTAGCCATTACGTTTTCTCTTCCTCGTCCATTGCGTGTTTCGTGGAAATGGAAATTCAAGAGAAAATAAATCTCTCTCTCCTTGATGGCAACAACCGTGTGCCAGAAAATGGCGAAACTATTAAATTTTCAAGTCCAGAAAAGTCCATGTGGTTGGATTGGATTATTGGATTCTTCGCACTCTACTCTCGATCCCGATAAATACTCCACGCATTTTGCTTCATTTTTCATCCTCACCGCTTCACCCCCAATCTCATTTCTCTCTCTCACCGGACGCATTTCTAGTTCGATCAACATCCTACCATAAGGTAACGGTTTAATGGGTTTTTTTTTTCCGGATTCTTCGCGTTTTTTTGTTTGCTATTTGTTGAATTTTCCTTTCTCAGAGGAAATTGTGTTCTGATGAATCGAAATTTCGGATCCGGTTCTTGAAGCGGCGAGGGTTGTGTTGGAATTGAGATTCGATTTTTACTTTTCCTTTGGAAATTGGAATCCTGTTCTTAATCTTTGTTTTACCGAATTAATGCTCGTCTAGGATCTGATTACTGCGATTTTCTTCTCGATTGCATGGAACTTCTCCCCTTTTATTTAGTTCTATCGTGGTTTCTGTCTTTTGAACAAATATTCATTTCATTAGTGGGAATGCCTTTTGTTGAATCTGGATCACATTCCTGTTTGAGGCATGGAACTTTTTCTGTCAATGTCTACAAAGAAAATGAAGGCTCGTGTAAGGATTCTTTTCTTAAATGCGTTCATTGTATTTCCGTTCGAATTAGAGAACAAAAGAGTGAAAATGAAGTTTGAAACTGATAAAAGATGGAAGAGAAATAAGATGGCTCATCCTTGGGTAGTAATGCTGAAAGTTTACTGCATGATTCTTTTGGACTAAACACAGGGTTAGGCAAGTTTAGACTATTTATATTGCTGAATGCAGCGGTAGATCAGGTTGATTTTTCTTCCTCAACGTGCAAGTTTATAATTACAGTTCTAGAATTTTTCTGAGTTACTCCGATTCTTTTTCTTTCTCCCTTTATGCAGTCTGTTTTAATTTGCTATCTGAAGTTCGATAGGAACATTTTCAGTTGGTGATTTTCTCTGCTTTCTAATTGTTCAGGTTCATTTTCAATTGAAAATATAACATCATTCGGGAACGGAGAATTCAAATTTGAAATTCTAGTGAACTTCAACAAGATGGCTGATGGATCTGTAGATATCCCTATAATGGGGGAGGAAGAGAAGACAAAGGCTGAACTTGATTCTGAATCTGTTAAGCTAGAAAAAGTGGTTGAGAAAGAAAACCTCGAGTTCAAGATCAAGAGCAAGGAGGCAAAATATGAAGATGGAAAGAAAGAGAAGACAGAGGTTGAGCTTCAACTCAAAAGCTCATCGGTGCAAAAAGAGAAAACGGAAGATATTGAGGACAAAAAGGAGAAAGCCTTGAAGTCGGATGAAGTAAAAGGAAAGAAAGCCAAGGATGAGGACGATGGAGATTCAGAACCCGAAGGGAAGAACCAAAAAGAAAAGACGAAAGAAGGGAAGCACAAGAACAAGGATAAAGCCAAAGATGAAAAAGAAGCAAAAAAGAAGCAAAAAGACGAGGATGGAGCAGAGGATGACAAAGAAGTGAAGAAGAAGCAGAAAGAAAAGGAAGACAAGAAGAAAGAAAAGAAAGACAAGAAGAACGACGAGAAGCACAAAGATGGGAAATCTGGGGAAAATGATCCAGAGAAGGAAAAGAAAGGAAAGAAGAAGAAAAATGACGAGGTTGATGAAGATTGTGAAAAAGAAGAGAAGAAAAAGGACAAAAGTAAGAAAGATAAGGACAAGGAGGAGGGCAATGGTGATGGTGCAGTGGAAGACAAGAAAATGAAGAAAAAAGTTGAGGATGAAAAAGAAGAAGATGAGAGTAAGGAAGAGAAGAAGAAGAAGAAAGAAGAGAAGGCAGAAAAGAAGAAAAAGGACAAAGAAGAAGAAGATGATGATGATAGTAAAGAGGAGAAGAAGAAGAAAGGAGAGAAGGAAAAGAAGAAAAAGGATGAGGATAAAGAAGATGATGGAAAAGAGGAAAAGAAAGCAAAGAAAGAAAAGAAGGATGAGAGTAAGGAAGACAAGGGTGGGAAAGAGAAAGAGAAGGGAGAGAAGAAGAAAAAAGACAAGGACAAAATAGGCGAAGAAAACGAGGACAAGAATGAAGAAGAAGATGAAAAGGAAGAAAAGAAGAGAAAAAAGGAGAAGAAGAAAGAGAAGCACGAGGATGAAGAAGATGAGACAAAGACTGAGGCGTCGGCCACAACCACCAGGGAAATTGAAATCAAAGAATCTGAGAAGGAACCAAAAGGAGAAGACAAGAAGAAGGATAATGAAAAGAAAAACAAGAAGGATAAAGATGAAAAGAAGAAGAAACTTGAAGAGAAAAACAAAACTAGAGATGTAGGGAAATTGAAACAGAAGCTAGAGAAGATTGACGTTAAAATAAATGCCTTGCTCGAGAAAAAGGCAGACATTATGAGACAAATAAAAGGCACTGAAGGCGGGAATTGCGACATTGCTGCCAAACCTACGGAAGTGGCATCACTCTAGGATGTTGGTGCTCTGTTTTTCTCACACCACAATCTTTTAATGTATTGTTGTTCTCAGCTTTTCGCTGTCTCCTCTTTTTCGATGAGTGCATATGTATTGTGATACACATAAATAATTACAGTGATTTTTTCTTTCTATAGAATTTTATATTAATGTTCTGAAATGAGCGGCCTGTGGTGGTAAGAAAGAGTTCGGGGTGATGTTTGAGGCAATGCTACTTCGCGTACTATTTTGTGCTTTCTATTGAAAGCACCTTATACAGAATTTTTAAAATCCTCATTTTGAAATTATTAAAATCGAAACATGTCTTTTTTTTATGATATAAAATGTTTTCGGATGATTTTTGAACCTGATAAAAGTGATTTTAGTCTTTTCATAATCACTTCCAAGGAAAAAATAAAGGCTAAATTATAAGAAATACCCATAAATTTTGGGGTTTGTTTCAAACAAGGGTGGATCCATGAAGGGGTCAGGGGGCACGTGCCCCTCAAATTATCCCGTCTTTATATTCTTAATATAATATAAGGGAATGTTTATTATATTAATATATAAAAATCGTATTATGTAATGAAACAAAAGGCTGGCACAGGGTTCATCATTCAAGCGTAAGGTTGAGGTTTCAAGTCACGCGGGAGTCAATAATTTTTTCCAAAATTTCCAGCAGTCATTCTAAAAATAATTTTTTTCCGAAATTTCCCGCAGTCATTCTAAAATAAAAATATGAGTCTTTTTCTTGTAAAAGAAAAATTAAACTTTTAGTTTGGATTGAATTTTCAATTTTATCAAAAAGTCAAAAAGGTATATCAATATCAAACTATTCACATAATTTGATTTTTTTAAAATTTAATTTTCATAGTTAATACTAGAAGACATAATTCATCATAACTCGTCGTCAAGAATCATACCATCATTTGACACGATATGTAAGATTTTTATTCTTATGAGCCTTTTAGTTGTTATAATTTTTAATCTAGGAAATTGTAATTAATGTTGTTTAAATTAATATTTGTTTAGACTTAATTCAAAATCAGAATTGAGAGATATTATAAAAAAAATAACAACAACAGAGTCATCATCCCCAAGAAAGAAAAGTAATACTAGTTCTGATTGTGATAGATCTTATACAAAATCAATTGAGGAGAGTTACCCGCAGATCCTGGTTTAAGAACTAAATTTTTTTATTACAATTTTAATATTCAAGATCAAGTTTGTAGAACATATTTACAAAAATGTCCTTATCAGCCTCGAAATCATAATTTTTCATTCAAGAAATTTGGAGCAAAGTCAAGACGATTTAATCTAGTTTGGTTTAATGAATATTCTAATTGGTTAAAATATAGTATTTCAAAGGATGCTGCATTTTGTTTATGTTGCTATTTGTTCAGACCTGAAGTTAGTGAACAATTTTGAATGTTTTGTAAGTGAAGAGTTTTCTTATTGGAAGAAAAAAGATAAATTGCAAATTCATGTTGGTGGTCCCAATAGTGTACATAATCAAGTTTGGGGTAAATGTGAGGCTCTTTTGAGACAAGAGCAACATATTGAGACATTTTTTAATAGGATGTCATAGCAAGCACGAGTTGAGTATCAGACTCGATTACATTTTTATGTATATTGTGCCCCCCTATATGAAATTCCTGGATCCGCCACTGGTTTCAAAAATACCCCTAAACTTTAAAAAGTTTCAAAAACACCCCTGAACTTTGAAAAACGTTTTAAAAAATGTCATTGCCGTTAATTTTGGATGGAAACCGTTAAAGTTTAAGTTTCAAAAAGACCCTTGAACTTTAAAAAAAATTCAAAAATACCCTTATTGAAAAATTTTTCTTCTTTTTTCCTCTTCTCACCATAAATTCTTTCTCCATGAAAATTAATGCAAAACTTTGCTTATAAAGGTTGTGTACAACACAATACCAGATAAAAACAGACTTTGAAATCGAGTTTTCTCTTTTAAAAAGCGTAAAGAAGATAAGTGTTAGAAAACAACATATATATATATATATATATATATATATATATTATTTCCTTTTTGTTTCCTAATTTTTTTTTTCTTTTTCCCTCTTTTTTTTGTGTATGTTAGTGATAAGAAGAAGGTTATAAGACTGCGAATTTGATCTAATTTATAAGATTCATTAATCAAAAGTTTTATATATGATTTTGTTATTATTGATATTTAAAAATGGTTAAAACTCGTATACAATAATAGTTTTATTTATTTTTCATAATATGAATATAAAGAAAGTTAATGGATAATACTTGGTGAGAAAATAATATTGAAAAGTTCACACATGTAGAATTTCAAGAACAAAACAAAAGTCATCTTAAAATTTCGATACGGAAATCTTTTCTTCTCCCACCGTAAATTAATATTTTCATGAAAAAAAGATTAATTTAAGGTGGGAGAAGGAAAAAAAAAAAAGAAACATTTTTCAATAAGGGTATTTTTGGAATTTTTTTGAAAGTTCAAGGGTATTTTTGAAACTAAAACTTTAACGGTTTCCATCCAAAAGTAACGGCAAGGACATTTTTGAAACATTTTTCAAAGTTTAGGGGTATTTTTGAAACTTTTTAAAGTTCAGGGACATTTTTTAAACAAACCCCAAAGTTCAAGAGTATTTCTTATAATTTAGTCAAAAAAAAAAAAAAAAAACATTCTCCTCCCAGCACGCCTATTAAACTTTAGATACTAGCTTTCCAAAAAAAAAAATAATAATAATATATATTAGCTGGAAAAAATTAGATTTTAGCTTTCATGGCTTAGTCCCCAAAAAAAAACCTAGAATTCACCACAAGGACTAATAAATGAATTTTCAGGAATATTCTTTTGTCAGATTGGCAAATTAACCTATAAAATTGCAATTAGAGGTCATTTGATAATCATTTGGACTTTGTATAACCATTTGATTTTTGGATTTTAAAAACTATGTTTGTTTTCTCCTAAATATATATATATTTTTTGACACAATGTTTTCTCCTAAATTTATTAGGATGGTTTTCATGTATGCTAAGAATATATTTGAATCTCAAGCCAAATTGCAAAAACAAAAACATGTTTTCAAAAGTACATTTTTTTTTTAGGAATTGAAAGTACTTCTTTTATTCTAAAAATTTGACTTCGTTTTTTTTCCTCAAAATTTGACTTGATTTTTTAAAATAAGGTACTAAGATAAAGAAACCAAGTCCAATTTTTGGTTATCAAACGGAGACGTGATTTTTGGTTTTTGGTTTTTGAAAATTAAGTTTATACACCCATATTTACATCTATAAGCTTCTTGGTTTTAGTATCAAACTTCTACCTTGTTTTCAAAAACCAAGTCCAATTTTGGAAAAAAAAAAAAGTAGTTTTCAAAAACTTGTTTTTGGTTTTAAAATTTGGCTAGGAAATCAAATGCAACCTTAACTAAGATGAAAGCCATGGTAGGAAATTTAGGAGAAAACAAACATAATTTTAAAAAATCAAAAACAAAAAACGAAATAATTATCAAATTGGGGCTTACTAATTCATTTTTTGATTTAGAAATTGAAAAAATGTTTTTAAAATCATTAACAAAAGTTGAAAACGGACTCTTTTATTTATTTTTATTTTTTTTAATTTAAATTTTATAAATTAATTAATTATATATATTTTTTTTAAAAAAATAGGTTTCCGTTTTTATTTATTTATTTTTTCCTGAGAAGATAGGTTTCCGTTTTTTAAATACGGAATGAAACGCGTGAGTTGGAGTATGCAATTTTTTTTTATATTCTTTTCTTAAATTAATTTTTTTTTTGAGTTCTTTTAATTTTTTTTTTCGAGGATGGAGAGTTCTTTTAATTTATTATCTTATTATAATAGATAACTTTTGTTTGGTATTTCTAATATATTATATTAGCTTTACTCAAGTTAACTAAATGTAATTAATACCTTTTATGACTATTTTTTTTCTTATATCATATTTGATTAAATAGTTGTTCATAAAAATTGATTAAATAATAAATATTAGTTAAATACTCAAATGTTAGGTAGAAAAAGGAATTGTGGAGTGGTATAAAAATTCAAATATTTCAGTCAAACGAGTTTAAATTTATTTTTCTCTTTCTAAGATTTTCATCTTTATAACTTTGGTTAAATGATATGTTTAGTCCATTAACTTTCAATTTTATGTCAAATAACCTGTTGTTGAAATTTAAAAAGCCTCTAACAAACTTGTAAACTTTTAATTTTGTTTTTAATAAATCCTTGAATTTTCAATTTTGTTTAGTAGGTCCTTGACTTATTTGACAATTTTTATAATTTACGAATCTATTCGACACAAAATTGAAATGTTAATGACTTATTAGACACAAAGTTCAATTTTATAACTCGTAGATTCATTAGTTTTACAAAATGTTGAACATGTTAGGGACCGATTAGATACAAATTTGACAGTTCAAAGACCTATTTGATATTCTTAAAATTTTAAGGACCTATTAGACATAAAGTACTCATGACCTGTTATTGATATTTTTTAAAGTTTAGGGACCTAATAGACACAAATATGAAAGCTCGAAGACTAAACTTGTATTTCGACATATAACTAATATTTTTTTTTTAGGGAAATGCATTAGATGGCTATATTTTTATCTTCAAATTGAAAATAGCCAAAATTTTCATATATCTCAAATATGACGACCTGAGTTTCGGGAACAAATTATGTGATTTTTTTTTTCAATTTTCCCCATTATGCAATCTAATTTTTCCAACTAGACCTTTGATTCTATATTCAATCTGTTGGCACCCTTTGCATAAACACTTAAGGAAACACGAAAGACAAAATCAAATTCGAACCCAACGATAGCGTTTGTTGATGGTCAAATTTGGTCAGAGGAACTCACCTGACCTTCACGTGCCACCAACGGTAAATTTGTAGATGATGGGGGAAGACGTGGCCTGCAAGACAGAAAACTTGCACACCGGTGTGGTGCTCGCCACACCGGCTCCGATGCTTAAGTCAGCAAGCAGAACGGTGGGGAGTGGAAAAGTAAGAGCAAGAGGAGAGTTAGAGAATAGAGAGTAGAGTTTGGGGATTAGAGTTTGAGTCCCCTTCTTCGGTGGCGAAGAGGAATATAAATACCTACTCATCCTCCTAGGTTTTTTAGGGATTCGGAGGTGTTTCGGGACAAACCAGGCGAAATCGGGGCAACCAGAGGCGGTGGGGACCAGACGAAGCCGAACGAGCTCGGCCTCGGCCCATGGCCGAGGTCGAGCAGGGGGTCGGGCCAAAAGCCCGACCCCTTCGGTCTTGGCCCGTCCCGCTTGCCGGTTTCGCCTCCTTGGTCCATCTTCCAGCCCAATTTCTCCCCGGTTGTCCTCATCAGCTCCTTGTACATCGGGGTGGTCCAAAATTGCCTATAACAACGTTGTTTCCTTAAGACAATTTTGTTCCCTCTATGGTGCTCAAGGTATCACGAACAATTGTCTCTCAGAATAGGACGGATTACCCACCTATGAATGTAGCACTCCAATCACAAGACTCTCGAATACTGGTATTTAAGTAATCGTACAGAGAAAAGTAGGAGAAGAGTTTTTGAAAGAAGAATTTGTGTCTTATGTTCAAAACTCAAAATGAATCACATATTTATAGACTATTTGTGGTCATTCATATAGTCACATCTTTTCGTGTAAGGGTTGTGTCTTTTGATAAAAGGACACATCCATTCACAAAAGGTTGTATCATTTTCCAAAAGACACACCATTTCTCATAGGGTTGTGTCCTTTACAAAAGATACACCCTTTCACATAGGGTTGTGTCTTTTACAAAAGACATACCTTTTCACGTAAAGTTGTGATTTTTTTATTTTATTAAAATAATTCTATTCATAAATCCAACAATCGCCTTTCTATATGTTGTCATCCATATACACCTCACATTACGGAATAAATCTTCATAGATTCTTATTCCAAATCTTAAAATATTTTTTTAAAAAATATTTCATAATTCATATAACTCTTAGATCTCAATTAGACGATAAAATTTTGAGTGCTTGAAGAAATAGATCATGAGCCGTGGTGATATTATATAGCGATAGAAACAAATTTTTAAAAGCACGGTGTAATATAAAACTTGGCAACGACGATCAACCATTCATTACCTAGGTCGTGTATAGTAGACTTGGAGTTGGCTTAACACACAAACCTTGATATCATCAGGTCAGAGTCAAGTATTTCATTTCAATCTGTTGAAATTTCATAAATGTCATTACTTTATTAAAATTACTATTGCTTATATAATCCTTTATTTAGATCATTTTACTGAAATTGTAGCTAATATAATAGAATCTTATTAGCTATTGCTTGTGGTTAAGATTTGATATTTTTTTTTCTTTTTACTACATCTAGGTTGGTAATGACAATGTAAATACCACTATTTACAGAGGTAAATGAAAATGAAAGTGTTAATGAATAAGTATAAATACCCTAGTTACAAAGTTGGATGAATGTGTCAATAAGTGTAAATACTTGTAACGCCCAAGTTTTTATTATTAACTAACCTAGAGACACTACAAGAATAAAGATTTTTGCCGACGAACTTTCTCCCAATGCCTAAAACAAAGTCGGGAAAAGTGGTATATGTCGACGCCAAGATTATGATGTCGAAAAAAAAAATTACTAATTATTCTCTCGGCGCCATTGAGCACAACGTCGAGAGAGGAGAGGCCGATTGAATTCTCTCTCGACGCCGTTACTATTCACGTCTAGAGAGGGTGAAAGATTCAAGTCTCTCCCGACGCCATTACTAAGGGCGTCGAGAGAGACGTTAAATGGCGACGCCATTGGTGATGGCATCAACAGAAAACAATTTAAATACCATAATCTTTTCCCCTTTCTTCTTCATGCTCTCTGCGATAGCTACCCCCTACTGCGATTTTTCGACAGGTCCTTCTTCGCAAGAGACGCCGACGCTCGTGTGTCGCCTCCTCCATCCGCTAGTTTCGTCTACCACCTCCTCCGTCGGTTCTGTCTGCTGCTGATGCATGATTTTATACCACAAGCGTACAGGTCTTCACAAGTAATATAATGATTTTGAGTATCGAGTATCATCTCCACAGGGATTGGATTTATTCAATTAATTACCATGAATAATCTTGCTATGCTTTATTTAGAGAACAAAATATAATGCCGAAAAGATAAAAAGCTAATCTAGAAAGCAAAAGATAAATGAAGACACAATTTGGAGGAATAATTCTAGAGTGATTGATTTCATCAATTGGACCTTTAATGCTTAATAAATTAACTAATATGGATTAACCAATCATTTAATTCATAAGTCTAGAAGCCTAATGACAAGGACTCTCTTGTCGGTTTCCTCCTATCTCATACCTTTCAATAAAGAATCTCCTTTCGGTCTTCTCTTTATTTACTTAGCATGACATTATGACCCTTCTGAAGGGATAAAAGCCCTTTCGCAGCGGAAACGTACAGAACCTTAACTCTTATTTAATTTGAACTAAAATAGCATACGTTGGCAAAATAAATCACAACAGTAAAATACTATAAATCATGCTGTAAATTTATTATAAAACATGCTAATTTATATATAAAAACCCTAGATCTAATCTAGGAATGGATCCTAATGATCCTAGATCAAGAACACTTACTTTGTATGACGTTCTTGATGCGTTTCGCCTTTTTCTTCGCTATTTGCAGAAAATTCCAGCAGTGAAAAAGTCTTGATCTTGCTGGAAAATTATCATGAACACCACCACCAAAGATTGCACCGGTATTCTCTTCAAGGATGTGCGTTAGGGGCTTGTGGGAGCGTGATTTTCTAAGGGTTAGGAGTATTTTTCTTCTCTGTATTCTTGAGAGAATAATCACAGAGAGTTCTGGAGAGTGAGAGAGTGAGAGAATGAGAGAATGCGTGATTTTTCCAAGAATCAATCGTTCTGAATGAATGACGAGGGAGTTATCTAACGGATGGAGAAACTCCCTCCCTATAAACCCTCTGAATCACACATAGAGCTAGGTTAGTGGGGCTGATTTTTTCTTATCAGTTATACTGATAAGATAATTAATTATTAATAATAAAATTAATAACTAATTAATCAAATTAACAATTAATTTAATTAAATACTTATATAAATTACATTTATACAATTATTACCACTTAACCCATAGTTTTAATGAAATTCAATTAAATCAAATTCAAATAAATTAATTAAAACTAATTATTAATTAATATAATAATTAATTAATATATTAATTAATATTATAATTAAATAGCTTATATTTAATTATATCTCTCTCAAATAAACTATAGCATTAATATACATCTAATGTGCATTAATTATAACCTATATAGTTTTATAATATGAATCAAATTCATATTTTATCTTACTATTCGAACCTATTCGAATATTCAATTCTCCCTAAGAAATTTACCTCAATGCCCTTATAGAGCTATCGGTGGGACCTAATGGACCTACAAATCAAAAGCTCCAACGATGTGAGATTAATTGGCTAAACTCATTAACCAAATTAATCAATGTTCGTTAACTGTGGTTCAGTCCACTATAGAACCACAGCTGCACTCTTCTCACTACAGATATATTTCTGTGTCCACGGATATCGACCATCAACAACAAGTTAACCCTTCACGTGTGTCCGTACCCCAGCTAGGTCAAAATACCGTTTTACCCCTAGGCTACCTCTTCATCCTTAAGTACCAGTGCTCCTCTAATGAACAACCTGTTTGAGGTCCTACCAACAAACAGAAGTCCCTCTCGTGCCATAGAGAGGGTAGGGCCCATTGTTCAAGACCCGGCCGGAGACACCACTTAAGGGAACACACCTCTACTTACCCTAAAACTGGGAAGGAGTGAATTCCATCTTGTAAGACTATGTTCCCAGCTTTCCACTCGGTCTTGTCCCCAAAATGGTTGGCTTATTGAGTCAGCGTGCAGGCCACTCTCACCCGTACAAATCAAAGGACAATCCCTCATGAACAGGAATCCATAATCCACTCATGATTAAGGCCAAGTTGCCTAGGTCATCCTAGTGAAATAGAAACCGAGCTAACTAATGGTGTTACAGTTAGTGGTTATTTATTTTGTGGTTCGGTCTTTGTGCAAACTCATTGCACAGATACCCCCACTCGCATGTCAACTACATGAACGCGTTGGATCATTACGTTTGTATCAATATACAAAGCGGTTCGTATCCATAATGTCACCAGGATAAGGTACCCAGCCTTATCCCTATACTACAGACCCTTTAAGCTAAAACTTGAACATCGATCCTCATATGTCCCTACATACTAGTTCAAGCCTCATTCTATTAGCATTGGATGTTTAGTTTATTGGATTAGGGTTAATAAGATAAAATATAATACAAACATAGAGTAAATGAATAATTCATCACTTTTATTAATGTTCGGTCAAATGTACATTTACTATCTACGAGTTTTAGGGCATAAAACCCAACACCTTCAATACAACCTCTAATGTTATTTATCTTATCCCGTGTCACTCGGGTAAATAAACGTCAGTCATGCATTCAGTTCTAGTCTAAGCTTCTCTCCGTCGAGTTTCTACTTAGTAACGATTCATTTAATCAGTGATCAGTTGATTAAAAGCATTACAGATAAAATGCACAAATGAACAATAATGACAATTAAACCAAATCAATTTATTAATTCAGCAAAGGTTCAACAACTAAATCAATCTCAAAGAATTTAGGAATTAACTTCTCATAATCACTAAAATCCAATAATTCCTAGTCACAACAATTCTAGAAACTAAAACATAAAGGAAAAGGGAAGAGAAATGCACATAAAAGTGTCGATCTCCTTGATCCCATGGCGACCTCCTTCGATCCCGAGCTCCAAAGATCTTCAACAAAGCTCCAAAACTCTCCCAAAAATCCTCAATTTTAGTGTGGACTCTAGAATGGGGTGAAAGCCCACAAATTGGCTCCCAAACTTGGATGAAAATGGCTCTATTTATAGGCTCCCAGCAGGTGCAGTGACGTGACGCTACGTCACATCGTCGGGCGCTCTGACGTCATCTTGTCTTGGGCTCCAAGTCGTCGCAGCGTCGCGACGCTACCCAATTTTTGGATCCTTCTCGCACTCTGTGACGTCATCCTTTCTTACTGCTCAAGATGGTGCAACGTCGCAACACTACATGGACAGTGTTGCGATGTTGTCGCGATTCCAGAACTCTCTATGCGGCTGCCAAGCGTCGAGATGCTAGGCCTTGGTCTTCAAAGAATGACTCGTTTTTTACTTATATTTTTGGACTTCCAACTTTCTTTTAGCCCAAATGCTTTATGTAATGGATCTTAGGCTCTTTTCTTGACCCAACTTGATAGTTAAGGCTTGGAATTCATGAATTTGGGCTTCTAACTCATTCTTCTTGGACTTTTGGACTTGAGTCTTCAATGGACTTCTCCAAAATGCTTCAAAAGGCCCCCAGAATCATCCAAAATCTCTCAAAATTCAGGTTTTGTTTCCTTGGCTCGGTTTTCTGAAATTTAAGCATAAAATAGCATTGAAGTACACAATTCAAGCATAAAACTAGCTAAAATTAATAGGAAAATGATAGCATTTATGCATGTCATCAGTCGCCGTTGTGAAATCGTCGACCACAAGCTCCTTTAGGTATTCTTTATAGCATGACAAGCTTTAGGGTTCAAAATCAATCTCTCATTTTTGCAATCTCTCATTTTTTGAATTGCATCGTCTCATCGATTAACGAAAGAATGGTGTTTCTTGTTCAATTGTTCGTTTCGGAAAATAGGGAACCATTGTGTTCTGTGAATTTTGGTTGATTGTAGTCGATCTCATTGCGATTTATGATTTCTTTTAGCTATGTTGTTGAGAAAAAAAATTAGTTTCCTTTGTATGTTGATTTTGGTATGTCGATGAACCGTTCATTCTTGCTAATCAAACACAACAAGTCTTCTATATCAATGACCCAAAATATAGCGACCCTTGGAAAGTAGTTCAGACAGTCCAACATAAACGCTTGTGGGATGTACTGGAGGTAGAAAATATGGAGGATGATCAACTTGCGCAGTTAGAAGCTGCCAATGGAGTAAGTGTTGATGAATCGATTGAAGAAGATAACAGAATGTGCAGAGATGAAGTTGAACCCACAATAATAGAGGGACAAATTAATGAGAACAACGATGACAGTTTTATAAATGATGAAGAAGATGACGTAGAAGAACCCTCTGGCATAGTTGGATTTTATGCCCTAAAACTCGTAGATAGTAAAAGAAACAAATTAATCGATCTCAGTAAAGCGTTATTTGAGTGTTTCAGTAATTTGGTTATTGAATAATCGAGTTTGCATTAATAAACCCTAAATCCAATAAACTAAGGTCCAAGGTTGTTTAAATGAAACTTGAACGAGTATGTGGGGACATACGGGGATCGGTGTTCAAGTAACAATTTAAATGGTTTATAGTATAAGGATAAGGCTGGGTACCTTATCCTGGTGACACTATGTGATACGATCCACTTTGTATTCGATACAGATGCAATGATCCAAAGCATACATGTAGGAGACATGTGAGTGGGGGTATCCTATGCAATGAGTTTGCATAAGACCGGATCGCGAAATAGTAACCACTAGATGTAACACCGTTAACTGGTTTAGGTTTCTATTTCAATAGGATGGCCTAGGTAACTCAATCTCAATCCTGAGTCTGTTATGAACTCCTTTTCAGGAGGGATTGTCCTTAGATTTGTATGGGTGAGAGTGGCCTGTTCGCAAACTCAATAATCCTACCATTTCAAGGGCAAGACCGAATGGGGGCTGGGAACATAACAATACAAGATGAAATTCACCCCTTCCCCTATTGGGGTAAGTAGATGTGTGTTCCCTTAAGGGCTGATTTTGGGGCTTGAACAAAGGCACGTCGTCCTCTCCTGGCCCGAGAGGAACTCCTGTTTAGTGGTTGGACCCTAAACAACTTGTTCATTAGAGTGATCAATAGTACTTATTAAGGATTCAGAGGTAACCTAGGGGTAAAATGACAATTTGACCCAACTGGCATTATGAACACTCATGAAGGATTGACTTACTATATTGGTCGATATCCGTGGACACAGAAATATTCTACAGTGAGAAAAGTGCAGCTGTGGGTCTTTAGTGGAGTGACCCACAGTTAACGAATGTTGATTAACTTGGTTAATGAGTTTAGACAGTTAATCTCGTATCGTTGGAGCTTATGATCTTTAGGTCCATTAGGTCTACCGGCTAGCTCGTAACGAGTACTGAAATTATTTAGTCTTGAATATTAAGGGATTTAATATAATGTATGGAGATACATTATAGTATAAGTTTAATGAGAGAATATGAATTTAATTTAATATGTGATATTTAATTAATTAGAGAATTAATTAATTTAATTTAATTTGGATAAATGTGATTTAATCAAATTAATACTATGGTTTATGTACATTTGTTGCGCATAAAAACTATAGGTTAAATGAGAGAGATACAATTGAATATGATTCAATTGTGAAATTAATTAAATATTTGGTATTTAATTAGTGTGGGGAACAATTAATTGAGAATTAATTGAATGGCCAATTTAATTCAATTGAAATATTTTTTCGGTTCCTCGTTTTTTCTCTCTAGTAGGGTGGAAATAGGCGGCGTTTTGTGTCGATTTGGAGCAGTTTGGTCTGCTTAGAGGTTTGGGGTTTTTCACGAGCTACTAGAATTACTGAATAGATTCAATGGCTACATGAACAGACGATGAGATCATTAGACAACTTGCTGATTTGAAGGTTACGGCAGAATAGAAGACAAGTGTGTTTAAGCTGCAAAAGAGTGAGGTGGATCGGTCAGAACAACATCTAACAAACTCAATACTCTGCAAAATATACACGAGCAGGAAAATCAACTAGAATGTTTTCAGCTCGATGATGCCCAAGATTTGGAATAAAGAGCACACTATCATCAATAGTGTGGGGTTTAACCTGTTCTTATGCAAGTTTAACAATGCGAGAATTAAAGCGTGGATAATGGAGATGGGACCTTGGTTCTATGATAGGCCTCTCTTACTTTTTGCAGAGCCCAATGGTTATATCTGCAGTGAAGACACGAAATTCAGGTATGTCTCTTTTTGGGTTCATTTCCATAAAGTGTCGCATGCTTGTTTTTCTCTAGGTCCTCGGCAGAAACGATTGTCAGCTTTCTAGGAAAAGTAGAAAGAATTGAATTCCATGAAGATAGAGAGCCTAGCTGAAAAAGCTCTTTACGCATTAAGATACAGATTGATGTGAATAGACCTTTGAAAAGAGGGGTCTGTTCACACGCAACTTCGGAGATGGAGACACGTGGAATAAACAATATATTTGTATTGAAATTTGTATGCGTGTGGGTGTACAATCTCTAACTTTTATCCTCTGATACTCTCTCTTTTGTGTGTGTGATTGTGTTTCACTCAAGGGATGGAACGCTTGATCTCGAGTTTGAAGCTTCAATCAATTTCTTGGAGTCTTGAAGAGTCTTTGATCTTCAAGGATTGTTTTGGTCTTCTGGTCTTGAAGAGTCTTCAATCTTCAAGAAGTCTTGAGGTCTTGATGAGTGTTTGGTCTTCAAGAAATGTTTAGATCTTGAAGAGTATTTGGTCTTCAAGAAATGTTTAGATATTGAAGAGTGTTTGGTCTTCAAGAACTTATGGATTTCAGAGAGTCTTCAGTCTTCATCTTTGGTGGAGTCTCTCTGAATTCTCTGTCTTTGTGAGAGTGTAGAATTTATGAACCCCTAAAATGGAGGAGAACCCTCTATTTATAGAGTTCTTGGGTTTGATTCATATTTGACCCAAAACCATTGGTCCTGCGCTCAACTATTTAGTTTTGAGTTTGATTCATATTTGACCCAAAACCACATAACCCAAATATTTAAAAGACCCAAATTTGATCCAATTAATTATTTTTTTTTATTTAATTGGTCAAATTAATTAATTTGATCAAAATAATTTATTTTCTAATTAATTGATCAAATAGAAATTTGACTCTTTAAATTTATAATTGGTCAACTTTGTCCTCAAATTAAATTTGAGACACATGTCAATTTATAATTGGTCCCAAATTTAATTATTTGTAATTTCGTCATTAATTTTAAATAAGGATGTGGCAATTTGTGATTGGACAAAATTTCTCATTCAACAAATGTCTCCTTTTCGAGATTTAGGCAAAAGTTATGTGGGAGTGAATCTCGAAAATGATATTTTGAAATAAAAATGCAAGGTATTTATTCTTGATTTTGAATCCATTTGGTGTGTCAATTTAATCAAAATATGAATTTTGGTCAAAATTTTGATTTTTTTTTTGTTTGACACACTTTTATTGCCAATTAATCAAAATTTGAAATTTGGTCAAAATTTTGATTTTCCTTATTTGGCAGCAAACTTTGATTTGAAGTTTGGGCAAAATTTGGTTTATGCCCAAATTTTGATTTGAGGTAAAATTCTACCCAATTTTTACTTGCATTTGGAATAGAATTTGAGGTTTGAACTTTGGTTCATTTGGGATAAAATTTGGATTATGCCCAAAATTTAATGTAAGTAAATCTAAGACTGCATCCAAAATTGGTGTGAATTTGGAAGAAAATTTTCATATGGAACTTAGAAAATTTGATCTGAGATAAGAGTTTCATTATATTCAAATTCAGTTTAATTCAATCCAAATCTATTTAGGAGTCTATCAAATCAATTTGAATTTATCTCCCAATTTGATTTAAATCAAATCTCATACTTTGGATTAAAATTTGAAACAAAATCCCCAAATTTTTATCTTTCAATTTGATTTAAATCAAATCTCATATCTTTGGGTTAAAATTTGAACCCATCTCAAAATTGATGAAGATTGTCGTTGGAGATAAGATTTATATTTGAACCCATCCCAAAATGGATGAAGATTACCGTTGGAGATAAGATTTATATTTGAACCCATCCCTAAATGGATGAAGATTGCCGTTGGAGATAAAATTTATATTTGAACCCATCCCAAAATGGATGAAGATTGCCGTTGGAGATAAGATTTATATTTGAACCCATCCAAAATTGATGAAGATTGCTGTTGGAGATAAGATTTATCTATTTGAATCCCAACCTTCCATTCTATAAATAGGGTTGAACCTCAGTAGGGGAGAGCACACATCAATTGCAGAGAGCATTAAAGAAATGATTCAAGAAGGAAACTTTTTTTTTTTTTTTTTTTTAATTTTCCTTTTTTTTTAAATTTCGTTTTTTTTTCCTTTTTTTTCTTATTTTCTTTTTTTTTTAACTCACAACACTTTGCCCATATTTTAATTACAAGCACAGTGCTTTCATCCACCATCCAAAAGGTAAGTACGTAGGTAAGTGATTTTTTTTAAGTCATACATATCCTTGTTGTCTTCAATTTGCAGGTACAACGTCTTTCAACATTAATCCAAGGACATATGACGTCTTTGGACTTTTGTTGCTACGACGCTCTCCAGCCCAAGGACACATGATGTCATTCCCACTTGGGCTCCATTACAGCTACCACGTCTTTCAGCATAAGTACAAGGACATGTTCCTCGGACTTTTGCCGCTGCCACGTCTTTCAGCATGAGTACAAGGACATGTTCCTTGGACTTTTGCTGTTGCCACATCTTTCAGTATGAGTACAAGGATAGTTGACGTATTTGGACTTTTGTTGCTACAACGTTCCCCGACCCAAGGACACCTAATGTCACTCCCACTTGGGCTCCTTTACTGTTGCAACGATTTCCAGCATAAGTACAAGGACTTATGACATCTTTGGACTTTTGTTGTTACGACGTCCCTCGGCCCAAGGACACATGATGTCATTCCCACTTGGGCTCCTTTATTGCTTCAACATAAGAACCTTCGAACTTGTTGAAGGAACAGCGATGCAATGCAGTGTAAGAGGAAGAACCTTCGAACAACGTAGCATGAGAACCTTCGAATTTAGAGAAGGAACAACAACGAGGCAACATGAGATCCTTCAAACTTGGAGAGAAGGAACAACAACAAAGCAACATAATAACGTGTAAACCTTCGAACTTACAGAAGGAAGTAGCACAACAACGCAACGTGAGAACCTTCGAACATAAAGAAGGAAGTAGCGCAACAGCACAATCTAGGAACCTTCGAACTTGGAGAAGGAACGACAACGAAGCAACATAACAAGACGTGCAAACCTTCGGACTTGGAGAAGGAGCAACGCAGGAGCGTTTAGTGGAGAAACTTCGAACTTGGAGAAAGAAGCAGCGTAGTGTCAGAACCTTCGAACTTGGATAAGAAACTGTAGCGAAGCGTGTGAGAACCTTCAAACTTGGAGAGAAGAAACTGCAACGATGTGCATGAGAACCTTCAAACTTTGAGAGAAGGAACTTCAACGAAGCACATGAGAACCTTCAAACTTTGAGAGAAGGAACTGCGACTAAGCGCATGAAAACCTTCGAACTTGGAGATAAGGAACTTCAGCGAAACAACATGGAACCTTCAAACTTGGAGAGAAAGAACTCCAGCGAAGCGTGTGAGAACCTTCGAACTTGGAGAGAAGAAATCTCAGCGAAGCGCATGAGAACCTTCAAAATTGGAGAAAGAAGCAGCGCAGCGGCGGCATATGAGAACCTTCAAACTTGAAAAAGGAAGCAGCGTAGCAGCGCCGTATGAGAATCTTGAAACTTGGAGAAGGAACAGCGAAGCAGCGTGGCATGAGAACCTTCGAACTTGGAGAAGGAAACAGCGCAACGTCAGAACCTTCGAACTTGGTGAAGGAAGCACCACAATGTCAGAACCTTCGAACTTGGAGAAGGAAGGAGCAACACAGCGGTGCCGTATGAGAAACTTCAAACATGAAGAAGGAAGCAGCATAGCAGCAACGTATGAGAATCTTGAAACTTGGAGAAGGAACAGCGAAGCAGCGTGGCATGAGAACCTTCAAACTTGGAGAAGGAAGCAACGGAACGTCAGAACCTTCAAACTTGGTGAAGGAAGTGGAGCAACATCAGAACCTTCGAACTTGGAGAAGGAAGGAGCAACGCAGCGTCGCTGTATGAGAACCTTCAAACTTGAAGAAGGAAACAACGTAGCAGCGTCGTATGAGAATCTTGAAACTTGGAGAAGGAACAACGAAGCAACGTGACATGAGAACCTTCGAACTTGGAGAAGAAGGCAGCGCAACGTCAGAACCTTCGAACTTGGTGTAGGAAGCAGCGCAACATCAGAACCTTAGAACTTGGAGAAGAAAGGAGCAACGCAGGGTGATAAAACCTTCGAACTTGGAGAGAAGGAGCAACACAGGAGCGTGCATCGGAGAACCTTCAAACTTGGAGAAGGAACAACGCAGTAGCGTACAACGTAAGCACCTTCGAACTTGGAAAGGCAAAGGTCGAGTGAAGGTGGACGTCTGACATTGATTTTCTTCTTTTGTCGCGACCATACTCATTCTTTGGAATGCTGAAGAATGAGTAGTTGGAGGCTTGATACGATCGAAGACGAAAGTCCTCTGTTCACCATTCTTGGAATTGTCAACTTCTTCTACATCGATGCAATAGGAAGTTGCACAGTTTTCTTTTTCCTTTTTGTGGAAAGTTTTGGGGAAGAGTTCCTTCGCAGTCACTGGTTGTGGAGGTTGAGAAAACTCTTTACTTCTCTTCCTCTTAGGTTGAGGTTTCTTAAGATTCTTCTTTCTTTGATGTTTGCTCTTTCCTTTGATTGTAGCAAGATTTGATTGGGCTACTTCATCAAGGTCGAACTCAACTTTTCCTTCCGTAGCTAGCTTTAGAATTAAGTCCTTTAGGACGAAACATCTTTTCACTGGATGACCAATAACTCGATGATACTTGCAATACCTAGGATCATCGACTTTCTCCATCTCTTCTGGTCGTTTACACTTAGGAAGCTCTATCAGTTGCACTTCTAGTAGTTGTTCCAACATATTAGGGATGTCGGCATCAGGAAAAGGATAGATTTTCTTCTGTCTATCCTTTAAAGTTAAGTGATGCATTCCATTTTTTTGTTGCTTTTCTTTCGAAGACGACTTGGGAAGGGTTGTGTTTACAACCATAGATTCTTTTATAGTCTCTTCGTCATTCCTTCCTTCTTTCCTCATGTTAGGGAGTAGAAGGTCTTGGTTTTCTCGACTAGCAATACTTAGCTCCATATCGTGGGCGCGAGTTGCTAGTTCTTCAAAGGTGCGAGGCTTTATACCTTTAAGGATGTAGAGGAGTTCCCAGTTCATGTCTTGAATGCATATCTCAATGGAGGAGAGTTTAATGAGGCGATCTTTGCAATCTACAACGAGTTCACCTTTTCATTGTTTAGTGTTGGTGAGCTTGAACATGCTAACGGTTCGTCTAGTGTTGTAGAAGCGATTCAAAAACTCTCTTTCGAGTTCCTCCCAACTGTCTATTAACACATGTTCTAGATCAGTGTACCAGTCAAAAGCATTTCCTTTAAGTGTTCGAACGAACTGCTTGACTAGTAGGTCCCCTCGAGTACCGACGTTCTCGCATGTCTCAACGAAGTGGGCAATATGTTGTTTAGGATTGCCCTTTCCATCAAACTGCATAAATTTTGGTGGCAGATACTCGATTGGCATTCTCAGGTTATCAATCCTCTTAGTATAAGGTTTGGAATACAAGAGGGAATCTTGAGTAGGTCCACCGTACTGAGCTCTGATACAGTTTGTGATCATATCTTGGAGCAGTTTAAGTGTTCGAACGAACTGCTTGACTAGTAGGTCCCCTCGAGTACCGGCGTTCTCGCATGTCTCAACGAAGTGGGAAATATGTTGTTTAGGATTGCCCTTTCCATCAAACTGCATAAATTTTGGTGGCTGATACTCGATATGCATTCTCAGGTTATCAATCCTCTTAGTATAAGGTTTGGAATACAAGAGGGAATCTTGAGTAGGTCCACCGTACTGAGCTCTAATACAGTTTGTGATCATATCTTGGAGCTGTTGGACGGATAGTGAAACGACTGAAGCAGAACACTGTGGCTGATCATCTTGCTAGTCTTTCCTTTGTCATGATTTCTTATGACTTGGCTTTGACTTGATTCGGCGATATGTTGATTCTCAATTTGGCTCTTTAGTTGCGCAATTTGAGAAATTTTTTCTTCAATCGCCTTCATCAAGGTGTTGATGTGTTCCTGCATCTCAACCATTCTTTCTTCCATAGTTCTTGTCTCAATCATCATGACAGTCACTACGTTAGAATCAGGTTCAAACAAAGGGTTACACTTAACAAGAAACTTGTCATTAGTATATGCCCCCTGCAATGATGTTTCTTGGCTTGCAACGATAGAAGCTTTATCTTCTTGCAACGTCAGTCCGTTGAAGCAACAATGGGTAGTAGAACCCATGTATGACTTGTTCATGACAGCGACCATTGAAGAAGTCTTGAACGACATGTTTACACTTATGCTTTGAGAATAAGAGAGAAAGATGAGAGGTAGAGATGGTCCCACTGGGCGTGCCAATTTGTTCACACGGAACTTCGAAGATGGAGACACGTGGAATAAACAATATATTTGTATTGAAATTTGTATGCATGTGGGTGTACAATCTCTAACTTTTATCCTCTGATTCTCTCTCTTATGTGTGTGATTGTGTTTCACTCGAGGGCTGGAACGCTTGATCTCGAGTTTGAAGCTTCAATCAATTGCTTGGAGTCTTGAAGAGTCTTTGATCTTCAAGGATTGTTGAAGTCTTCCGGTCTTGAAGAGTCTTAGTCTTCAAGAAGTCTATAGGTCTTGAAGAGTTTTTGGTCTTCAATAAATGTTTAGATCTTGAAGAGTATTTGGTCTTCAAGAAATGTTTAGATCTTGAAGAGTGTTTGGTCTTCAAGAACTTATGGATTTCAGAGAGTATTCAAAACCACATGACCCAAATATTTAAAAGACCCAAATTTGATCCAATTAATTATTTTGTTAATTAATTGGTCAAATTAATTAATTTGATCAATATAATTTATTTTCTAATTAATTGATCAAATAGAAATTTGACTCTTTAAATTTATAATTGGTCAACTTTGTCTTCAAATTAAATTTGGGACACATGTCAATTTATAATTGGTCCCAAATTTAATTATTTGTAATTTCATCATTAATTTTAAATAATGACGTGTCAATTTGTGATTGGACAAAATTTCTCCTTCAACAGGGTTTTTTATGAAATCTGGAAGCAGAAATGAAGATAAGTGGATCGCGGTTACATATGAAAAGCTGCCAGTTTTTTTGTTACGGATGTTGCTGTCTTGGGCATATCATTAAAGAATGTGAAAATCTGAATGAAACGAATGAGGAGGAGCTCCCTTACAAGGCTTGGCTCAGAGAACCTACAAGATTGAAGATCTATGAAAAAGAAAATGAACAGAGTTATGGAATGGGTAGAGGAAGAGGTAGAAATAGTTGTGGCAGTAGGGGTCGATGGACAAATAATTGGCCAGTTGAGGATGAGGATCCGAGTGTAAGGGGACGATCAAATTCACCTGCAAAGTCGAAGGTTCCTGTGGCCAATATCAATCCGTATGGTGCTGCTAAGATCGGAGAGTCGTCAATTTCGGCAAGGGCGACAGATTTGGTAACGGATAGTAGAATTGATAAGGAAATAAATGATTCAACGGAAAATCTGGTGTCGGTTGCGAGGAATGATTCAGCAAAGGAAAGTCATACCAACAATGAAATACCTACTAGGAAGCCAAGAATAAATTATGGGAAAGCGGTTATGAAAAATAATCATGTGGATCTGACAACTACTGTGAAATGGTGTTGGGTTTTCAAAGTGGGTAAAAATGTGGTAAAAATATACTCTAGAACACTGTGCAAGCATACACAATCCACAACAAGTAATAAGTATTTATTGAATCCACGGGTCTGAATAGCTTTCACTTTATCTATTTTGTATAACTCTTTCATGGTTTCAAAAGTAGTTAAAATGATTGATTTCGATATAATGCTGAAGATAAAGAAATGACAGAACATAAAGTAAACAAATAAAGAAGACAGATTAGAAACAGGCGTTGGTCAGGATTTTAGTTATTGTTTTAAAAGATGCTCTAGCAATATTATTGATTAGGCAATACTCTTGCAGTCTTAGTAGCAGGATCCTCCCGAAACTCTGGATGTTTTGGAATGTGTTTCAACTCCAATGACGCTCTACCGATCAAGCACTAGGCAACTGACTATTCCTAACTCAGTCACTGTCGTTCACCAATACACAA
The DNA here is from genome assembly GCA_036850905.1 of Luffa acutangula. Lineage (NCBI taxonomy): Eukaryota > Viridiplantae > Streptophyta > Magnoliopsida > Cucurbitales > Cucurbitaceae > Luffa > Luffa acutangula. The sequence goes on from CM072093.1 coordinate 23,888,935, forward strand.
TGATCTAGTGTGATTAAATGCCACACACTTCTCAAATCATCCCTGAAACTAAGAAGTGGTATTCATACCAGTTGGCTAGGCAGACACAAAATATAAATTTGCACAACAATTAATCAAGATGCTCAAAACAACATATATTGCATAGAGAATTAAGCACGACAATTACATGATTCCTAACAAACACCTAAGCAAATTTAGTTCATAAAACTCATGATAACACACGCTACAATCTGAGTATGTGCATCCATAATTACAAGAAATTACAAGAAAAGATTAATTCCATTGATCAAATCCGCAATTGATGGTCTTCTTGAAGTCTCCAATCTTTCCTCCTCTATTCGGCTCCCAAAGATGGGAAGTAAGCCTCCACGAATGGAATAGGACTTTCTTCTCCAAGAATGGAATGCATTTGACTTGAGACGACTCTTCCTTTTATAGAGTGATAGCAAGCCTTAATTAGGTCAAATTGGACACGTGGCAGGCTTTCCAAGCTTCTCAAACCCGAAAATAGCTCAACAAACTTCGACTCATTAAAATGGATAACAAGTTGTGACGTGGCAGTTTTGCTCCTTGCTTTGCTGGATCACGGATTTTGCTCCCTCAAGTCGCTTAACAATATATTCTGCACAAAATAACTTCCAAACCATCCATTCTTCCAAATGGGTTAAAACACATAATATTGTTGGTGTGTGTATTTACTTCCGCAAGCGCACGAGTCACAAGTAATATAAAACGGAAAGTATTCCGAGTATCGAATCCTCAGGGAAGCGAAGCGAAAATTAAGCAAAGCAAAAATCTCTTGAGCACTAAAAATACTTGGGTGAAATAATATTTAGGGAATAGCTCATGCAATAAAGAGGAACTTAAAATTCAAAACAATTAAAGAAAATAATTTGATCAATCAAATTAAAGTATATAGAAAGAGTTTTCTTTGAATGGGAAGAGGGGTCTTGAAAATCAATTATTAGCTAAATAATCATTATAGTTATCTCATCTCATTGCCCAACTAATTATAATCCTAGAATCTCCGTTAATCACATAGGTTCTCCTGTCGGTTTCCCCTAATTAAAATTAATTCATTTTAACAACCTAAGTGTCCTTAGCGCTATTAAAAATCATTAATTATTACGCTCTGATTCATTTTAGGAATCTAAGTTTAATCAACTAATCCCGGTGTCACGACGGGCAATTAAACTAGTTTCATGGATTACGATCTATCCTAATTTCTCTCCGTCGAGTTTCCATTAAGAATCAGATCATTACATAATTGGCCAGATTGAATAAAGCATTAAGCACATCCATACAAATTATTAGGACATGGGCAAGAGACAAGAAATTACAACAATATTTGAACTATAATTTCATTTCAAGACCCCAAATTGGGGTTTAGCTACACATAGCTAAAATATCCACAACATTTACAATAAAAAGCATAATGAAAAGCATAAAAGAAAGGAATTGACCGTCGAAAAACCCCTTCGCTGACGCTTGAAGCCCCGCCGACTACTCATTGAGCTTCCTAAGATGCTCCCCAAATTCCCCAAAAATATTTCCCACTAAGAAATCTCTCCAAAAAGGCTAGAAAGCCTTGAGAGAAGCTCCAAAGGAGCCAAGGGAGGGAGGAAAGGAAATAATTGGTGAATGATTGATGACAAATGAGGCACCCAAAGGTGCCCTTTTATAGGCCCGGATTGGGGGTAGCGTCGCGACGCTACATTGCTCAGCGTCGCGACGTTGCCATGCACGCGTCTTGTTGCCCAAGAAATGGGTAGCGTCGAGACGCTATTTACACAGCGTCTCGACGCTGACCCAATTTCCAGAATTTCTAGCTTCGGTTTGGGCTGATTTTTGGGTCTTCTCTTCACTTCTTTTTGGGCATTTTTATCATGGTTGTCTTCTTTGGGTCCCCTTTTGATCCAAGCTTGGATTTGGGCTTCATTTGCTTCATTTTTGGCAGTTTTTCTCCCAAAATTACCAACTTTGCTCCTAAGGACCAAATAACAGAATTCATTAAATATTTTTCATAAAAAATACGATTAAAGCACATAAAAGCTTAATAAATTGGGACTAAAATAGCGACATTTCTTCTCGCTATCACACCCCCAAACTTAAGCTTTTCTAGTCCCGAGCAAAATAAATTTTAAAGATGCATGAAATAGAATTGCTCAGGCCTTAATGATTTTGGAATTCTTAGGATAGAATGGAAAACATGCAAGTGGAATAAGCTAGCACCGCATACTCTTGAAGAAATCTTAAACTAGTTTGAACTTAAGAATAATGAGTAGCATGCTCAAGACTTATCTATTGATTCTTTTACTAACCTAGATTAGCCTTATGGCTTTCTCCATTTGTTTTGCCCCTACACTGGCTAAGAGCCCTTAATAGGTCGGAGTCCTTCTATCATGCAAAAAAAAAAAAAAAAGAAACTAGGGTGCCTGTCATGGGGGAGCAAAACTCACAAATGATTTTTCTTTTTCTATTGCTACTCCCCCAAACTTGCATTTTGATATCTAATGGTACTAGCTTTCACACTACGGTGGAGGGACCCTTAACCCGAATTTTATTCTTTGGTTGGCCTAACTGATCACACCGCAGGTAGCTCTTTTTACCCCTAGGCTTTTTCTTTTGTGCAAGCAAAAATTTTCTTTTTCAACAAATTTTTCTTTTCTCTCATTTTCTTTTGTTGCTTTTGCTTTTTTCTCAGCAGGCATAACATTTTTTTCTACCTAGCTCTTTGGAACAATCAAGCATGAACTTCCTAATATTAGAAACTAAGCCTATTGGGTGACAACAAACTTTAAAAACCATAATAAGAATCTAGATTTTCAAAGACGTCATTAGATAAGGCTATTGCATGCTTTAGACATCAAAACTAAGTATAAAAAAATTTTAAAATTTCACAATTTTTGCCTTACTCCCAGATTCCACAACATATAAACCATTTTCTCCCAAAATTTCTAAAATCACCTCCTTGGCTATCATAGCTATCTATTCATGCATCCAATAGAATTTAAATATGCTCAACACAGCGAAAGCGTCCCCCCAAACCTAAACTAAACATTGTCCTCAATGTTTTAAAAAATGCAAAGCATAAAGAGGGATACTGAGACTTCCCTGAGCTAGGAGTGCTTCGTCCTCTTCCTTTGGATCCAAAGAAGTGGGAATTTGGAATTTTGCTACGGTGATCCTGCAAAACAAAATTGGATCACGAAGCAAAGAAAATTATTTACCTACATTGCTCAGCGTCGTGACGCTGCCATGCACGCGGCTTGTTGCCCAAGAAATGGGTAGCGTCGCGACGCTATTTACACAGCGTCTCGACGCTGACCCAAATTCCAGAATTTCCAGCTTCGGTTTGGGCTGATTTTTGGGCCTTTTCTTCACTTCTTTTTGGGCATTTTTATCATGGTTGTCTTATTTGGGTCTCCTTTTGATCCAAGCTTGGATTTGGGCTTCATTTGCTTCATTTTTGGCACTTTTTCTCCCAAAATCACCAACTTTGCTCCTAAGGACCAAAATAACAGAATTCATTAAATATTTTCATAAAAAATACGATTAAAGCACATAAAAGCTTAATAAATTTGGACTAAAATAGCAACATTTCTGCTCGCTATCAAATATACATCTAAAAGCAACCCTATTTAGCACAAAAGACATATAAAATACTAAAGAACTAAGGCCTAAATAACTCCCTTTTGGAGAGTTATCATACCCCCAAACTTGAACTATTGCGTGTCCCGAGCAATACTAACCAACCTTCCCTTGAGAATTCAAAACATTAGACAAAGCATAGCTCAATCAAAACATATAATCCAACACTACCTTCAACCTTTATCTGAGCATTCTGCAAAACCAAGCTCTGCTGCTGCAAAATAATTCTTCCGACAGGGACAAATAATCTCCACCTTTAACTCAATCCTAAGAACTTACCACAGTCTAACTCTATTATCAGACATATTAAAACACATTTTTAAGGGGTTTATATTTTTGTTCTTCAAACTTAATGCAACCCTATAGTCATAAGTTCTTAAGCATGGGATGACCCACTTTATGGTGCAGTATACCCTTGCCTCAAACTCATCACCAACTAGACTAAATACTCATTGTTAAGCTCAAAAAATCCTTAGTTATTCTATCCCTTGCTGCTCAGAATGACGACATTTTATGATAAAGCTCACCTAAGTCCTGGGAGACAGAAAACTGCTGGATTACCATTCATCCTTCAAAACTTTTGCTCTATGAATTTCTCAGCAAAATTTTCACAATTAATTTTTTTTCTCATTTTTTTATATTTCCTAGGTCATTTTTTTACGCAAAGACAAACTGTGGGTATCACAAATGTCTCGGGTTACTCAGCAACCTAGAAAAATAATTATGAATGAGAGGAATGTTCCAGTAAAACAAGCGGAGTGACAAAAAGTCCCCCAAACTTGAATTATTCATTGTCCCCAATGAATTATTAACATCATAAATTATACCCCAAAACTTAAAATTTTCTATATGAATTTTAAACTAAGCGTGGGACTAGAATTAAGCTTAAGGTGGATCAAATAAGTCAACACTACCTCAGAATCTTCTTGCCACAGTGACGACCAAGTTAGAAGAAATGCTCAAGCAAAAGGTTTCTGGACATCAGAATACCTTGATCTAATTAAGCTAACTAGTCCAAGCTTAAAAAATTCAGAAGAATTAGCTTGTGACCCGCATCATCATCTTCCTTTTCTCTCTCAACGGGTGGTGGTGGTATCCAGGGGTTCAGTAAATCTTCTGGGAATAAGGAGAAGGCTGGATAGGTCTTGGAAAAATTAGCTTGAAGTGCCTTTCTCAATGCCGCATCACATCTCTTAACATAATTCTAGAAGGTATGAGCTTGCCTTTCGACGAATTCTTGCCTGCTGGCTGAAAGTGCAAGTTGTTCTAAGATTTGGTGAATGCTACAGACTAGCCCCCCCTGACGTGCTTCTTGTGCCCGCTGAAGCTGTGCCAAGTTAGGCATGTCGATTATTCCCTTGTCCAGTAGGAACACGTCTTCTGCACTCTCTGGAACCCCTGCTCTCTTGCAAAGCATTGTAATTGTGTTTGGAAAGAACAATTTTCCAACCTTCTTTCTCCAACATCAGAAAATCTCACCAGCAATAATTTTACCCACATCGATGCTAAGGGACCGCAGTATTGCAAAAGCTAGAAGAACTCTTTCCCGAGAGATCGTGGAGTCATGAGTCGTTGGAAGCAACCTTTGTTTGATGAATCCCATCCAAGTATTGGCTTCCTTCTTTAAATACGCAGCCTGAAAAGTCCTTTTCTCGGTTTTTGATAGTCACCATTATGCACCTTCTATTCCAACTTCCCGAGCTGCAGCATTCAACTGCTCGTTAGATGACGCTACTGCCATCTCATTATAACCTGCGTGCAAGAAATCTTGAAGGTTGTACAAAAAATTGATGGCACCAGGACTCCAGTCGACAGCTACTCCACGAACGATAACTTGGAAACCCTCGTTCTCGTTAATGTTTGCGTAGAATTCTCGCACCACTTGTGAATTCACAAGATTTGTGATGCTAGCCCTCAGAAAATGCGGAAGATCACCACTCAACCCTCTCTCGAACAGGAATTCTCTTTTCAACATGTCAATATATTTTGCCCAAGCAAAATGATTGAGAAAGCGCTCATAAGGCAACCCCCTCTCTTCTGATCGAGCCACTTCTGTTTCCACCTTGGCCCCTGCAATACCTTTGCCCTTGTCCTTACCATTTTTCATATCGGTTTCATCCTCTTCAATCTTCTTCCTAATTTCTTCTTGATTCGTAGATTGTTCTTTCTCCGAGTTAGTCAAAGGAGGAGATGGAGTGTTGGTCTGAATCCCTTTTACTCGCCCTGCTTTCTGCTTACGACGGCGACGTGGCGGATCCTTCACTATCTCTTCCAGGATATCCTGCTCCATTGTTTTAGTCATATATGGCCCTTGCAACTCTATTGCTGCCTTTTCTTGATTCTCTTGTCCTACTCCGTCAATCTTTTCAGAATCTTTTTCTTTCTCAGAATCTTTTGGTTCTTCCTCAGCCATTACTTCCTCAGCAATGTCCTCTATTACCTTCTCTAATACTGCGGAAACCTCAGCCTCTTGAAGTCTTTTAAGCCGTTTGGCTTCCCTTTCTACAGGCGTTCTTTTCTTCTTTGCCTTTTTCTTCAGAACTTCAGGCGAAGTAGGCACATTCTCCTCCACTTCGCTCTCTTTATTTCCTCTCGTTTTTGCCATCAGAATAGGAAATTTCTTTGCATTCACATGAACAGGGAGGGAGTAGAAAAAAAGTTTGATAGGAAAAAGAAAAATGAGAAGAAACGCGTACCAGTCTTTGATTTAAATGGAGCTCCAGCATTTTGAATCCTGGCTGAATTAAATTCCTTCATTAATCGAAAAGTTACTGTTTACCTGCATGTAATCATGGTAAAATTTATTAATTTAAACGGTAAAATCTGATTTCAATGATGCGCTGGCTTCCGTTTGATTTCCCTGCGTGACACGTGGGAACACCAGATCTCTCATTCAAGTTACCTGCCCACGGGAAATTCAAATCCAAACGGTAAAATATTTAATTCCTAACCAAATATCGTAATATTCTGATGATATGGTTGCTCTAACCAAAAGATTGCAGAAACAAACTGAGTAACAAAATCTCCTTCTAGAAGAATCTTTTCACACGGGAAAATTTAAATTCAAACCGCCAAAATCAAATCTAATTTTATTTTATCTTTAGCCGAATAAATCAAGAAATATATTAATAAACCTAATCTAAACAGAAATTTAAATAATTGAAAATACAAACTAATATAAAATCTAAACTAAACTAATCAAATTAAATCAAATATAAACTAAACTGGCGAAAATAAAAATACACCAAGAATAAAATCTACGGAATTTAAAAATAACAATGAATATAAATCAGATAAGATTTAAACAAACAAAATCTAATTCAAAATAACTCGAATTAGAATCAAACCAAATAAGCGAAAAATAAAATCGCAACAAATCTTGGAAGCTAAAAAATATTGTTATATGAAATGCTCCCGCAAAAGTCTCGCTCGGTTATTAATCAACCAACTTTAGGGAAGGATGTTTCGATTGGAACTGATTGCTTGCGAAATGCAAGCTATTTACCCTCTAAATTTAGGCTAAAGGAAGGCAAAAAGAGCCTCCAATGCGTTATCTTAGTGCATAAAGAAAAGGGAAAATGCTTTGATATAAGCGGCAGGCTATATTCATGTATGCGATAAGAAATTATAAACACAGAGCGCTAACGCAACTAATCTGGACATTTTAAGTATCTTTTCAACGCAGGCACACTCTCCAAGATGATCAAAAGACAGAAAAAGATGGGTGAAAAGACAAGCGCCGGCGCAGCCAGAGCAAGTAGGCGAAAAAAGAGATTAAAAAAAGGCGCAAGTGGCCTAATGATGATTAAGCGCTGACACAACTAACGCAAGTGGACTTGCAAGTTGGCCGTTGGTGACATGAAAAAGTTTGCTTCCTTCACCTATAAATAGAAGTCACCTGTTCAAAGGAAGGGGATGGTGAAAAAGAGAGAAGAAGACCCTTACAAAGGAGCTGCAGAAATCTGAAAATGGGAGTACACTTGTGTGTATTGTATCATTTCATGTTTATCTGTTTTGCTTTCATGAGCTAAATCTTCTCTTCAAGGCTTAGCGCAAGCGCCTCATGCGGCGATAAGTATCACTTGTAAGCGCATATTTCTGGTTTAATAGAAACATTGTTTGCTTTCTACTTAGTTGTGTTAATTCTTTCATTGCTAGGCCAGCTGGATTCGGTATCAGTATGATAAATCCTTGACAGGTAATGCATATGGATCTCTCTAAGTAGAACAAGCTAGCGCATGTCATGTAGTCTTGGTAACATTTAATTATTACCACTAAAAGATATTGCATGTTTGAGCTTCGATTGCATTGTGACTAACGCAATCCCTTGTAAGTATTACGAGAACTGAACTTCACGCATAAACTAGGCAAAAAGTCATTTGCTAGTTTATTACTAAAACGCATAAGGAGTACCGGAAGGAAAACTTAATGATTTTTTTTCTCACTTAGGCATTAATGGATCAATTAATCAAAAATTAGCGCTAAAAGTCTCTTATAAACGCATGAGGTTGCTACCGCAATAGCCTTGATATTTTTCGCATTTAAGTCCTTTTCCTCAATTTATATTATTTTCTTTCCGCAATACATCTATTATTCAAACTACACCACTCAATTTTCTTTACTTACCTAGCATGTGGAGAAATTAAATCAGTGAATATATAATTTTTGTTCCATTTCCCTGTGGATTCGACCCTGAACTCATCATGTACTACTTGATTTAATCAGTTTATACTTGGATTGATTTAAATCTGCGACTATTCTACCAACTATACTGATAACCAACCAAGTTTTTGGCGCCGTTGCCGGGGAAACTGGCAACAAAAGTTTACTCCAGCTTTCACTGAATTAATACTCACAGTGCCTCCTGTTGAGTCATTTTCTCCAGGAACAAAGATATTGCATGCGTGCCGCCCGACGAATTGAATTCGAAGTAGATCCTTAAATCGATAGAACATACCACAGAAGAATAAGGAATCGAAGACCCCGAAGGAAAACAAGGGAAATGGCAGCACCAAACCAACCAAATAGACCATTAAACCCCATCCAAATGGCTGATGATAGGGCCAGAGGAATTAGAGATTATGCAGCTCCTGCAAATTGCAATTTCAATCCAGGGATAATTCAACCCACTCTAGAAACAGAGAGGTTTGAACTAAAACCTGTTATGTTTCAAATGTTAACAGCTGCAGGACAATTAGGAGGAAGTCCATCAGAAGATCCTCACTCTCACCTCAAGTCATTCCTTGACATTTGCAACAAATTTATCATCCCAGGAGTTACACCAGAACAACTTCAGGTCATATTATTTCCTTACTCTCTGAGAGATACGGCGAAAGTATGGTTAAATCAACAGCCAGCAAACTCCATCGCAACATGGAACGTTTTGGCAGAAAAATTCCTAAAAAAATATTTTCCACCTACCGCAAACTTCAGATTAATAAAGGAAATAATGACATTCGCGCAACAAGATGATGAAACATTGAGCGAAGCTTGGGAACGATTCAAGAGCCTGCTACAAAGATGCCCGCATCATGGTTTACCACTGTGCATTCAGCTAGAAACTTTCTACGTAGGTCTTAACAAGAATTCACAAATCTTGGTAGACTCACCCGCAAATGGTGCACTACTCAGAAAAACATATGATGAAGCCCATGAAATTCTAGATCGAATTGCACGGAATAACTATGAGTGGGGATCTGTGGAAGATAGGCGATTAAGGCTAATTCAGGAAGTTTTGAAGTAGAGCCCATGACATCAGTAAACGCAAAAATTGAAGCGTTGACCTTAAAAATGGATGCGCTCACAGTCAGCACCGCACCCTTGATCGCACAACTCAACGCAGTTGGATGCGGAATTTGCGGTGAAGGACACACGCATGACCAATGTCCTTCAAACCCAGAAGCAGTTCTATATGTGGGAGCGCAAGGAATGACGCGCAACAACCCATATTCAAGCACATACAACCCAGGATGGAGAAATCACCCGAATTTCTCATGGAATGGAAACGCGAATAAACAACAACAAGGTAATATAAATCATGCGCCAAGATTATTCAATTCTAACAATGGCCAATCTGTGCAGGAACATTTCCAGCGCAACATGGATGGAGGAAGAAGCACCAGAGCATCAAACTCAAACGCATTAGAAAGCATGATGAGGGAATTCATGACTAGTCAGAAAGAATATATGGCCAAGAATGACGCAGTAGTTCAGAGCCAAGCTGCATCTCTCCGCAGTCTAGAGATTCAAGTTGGACAGCTTGCATCAGAATTAAGAAACAGGCCTGCAGGAACATTGCCCAGCAATACATAGGATCCAAAAGGGAAAGAACACTGCCATGCGGTGACTCTATGAAGTGGAAGACAATTACAAATGAATGAACCTACACAAGGAGACCCTTGCAAAAGCGCAACCACAGAAGGGCACAGCCTGCCGCATGAAGAAAAAGTGACGCAAGGAGATGAATCCGAAAAGAAAAAAACGCACGTAGAAGAAGAGCCTGACGCATATAAGCCCACGCTACCTTTCCCGCAAAGGTTGCGAAAGAAGAATGATGAAACTCAGTTTAAGAAATTTTTGAATGTTTTGCGAGAATTTCATATCAATGTCCTACTTGTGGAGGCATTAGAAAAGATGTCAAGCTTTGCTAAATTCTTGAAAGACATTTTGATGAACAAAAGGCCATGGAAGGAGTTTGAAACGGTTGCGTTAACCAGTGAATGTAGAGCGATACTTGCCAACAAGCTTCCCCCAAAATTGAAGGATCCTGGCAGTTTCACAATTCCTTGCTCGATAGGAGGAATCGATGTCGGCAAAGCAGTATGTGATCTAGGCGCAAGCATCAATCTAATGCCACTATCTGTCTACAAATGCCTAGGGATCGGAGAAGCAAGACCAACCACTATTACACTTCAGTTAGCAGATAGATCTGTAGTCCACCCTGAGGGAAAGATCGAAGACGTATTAGTCAAAGTTGACAAATTTATTTTTCCTGCAGATTTCATCATTTTGGACTATGAAGCTGACAAAGAGATTCCCATTATTTTGGGAAGACCATTCCTTGCCACAGGACAGACTCTGATTGACGTACAAAAGGGAGAACTGACTATGCACATGAATGATCAGAAGGTTGTCTTTAATGTCCTCTCTTCCCTAAAATATCCTGATGATCCTAAGGAATGCAACATGATAGCCCGCATGGATATATGCTTTCCGCAAGAGTTACTTTCAAATGCGGCCAGTTCCCCAGAAGAAGGAGTCAAGGAAGATCAGGAAAGAGGAACTCGCATCTTGTCACAACACGAGGAAGTGAATCACATATTAGACATGGAAGGAAGAGTTCCCGCCTTGCCTTCCATAATGCAACCTCCTGCGCTAGAGCTTAAACCCTTGCCAACGCATTTGAAGTATAAATTCTTGGGGGAAAAGGAATCACTCCCAGTCATAATCTCATCGAAGCTTGACTCATCGCAAGAACATCTACTGATGGAAGTTCTCGCAAGACACAAGGAGGCCATTGGGTGGAGTTTAGCAGACATAAAAGGTATCAGTCCTTCTTATTGCATGCACAAAATTCGTTTGATAGATGAATCCAATGAATTCATTGAGAGACAGAGAAGGCTAAATCCCGCAATGATGGAAGTAGTACGAAAGGAGATAATTAAATGGCTCGACGCAGGAGTGATATATCCCATCGTAGATAGCAAATGGGTGAGCCCAATCCAGTGCGTGCCAAAGAAGGGAGGCATGACAGTGGTAGCAAACGCAAACAACGAGCTAATTTCATCCCGCACCACTACAGGTTGGTGCATCTGCATGGATTATCGCAAGCTGAATGCGATCACCAAAAAGGACCATTTTCCTCTTCCATTCATTGACCAAATGCTAGACCGACTTGCAGGACAAGCTTACTACTGTTTTCTAGATGGGTACTCAGGATATAATCAAATCACCATTGCACCAGAAGACCAAGAGAAGACAACATTCACTTGCCCATATGGCACCTTTGCATTTAGAATGATGCCCTTTGGACTGTGTAATGCGCCTGGAACGTTCCAGAGGTGTATGATGGCGATTTTTTCCAAACTTCTAGAAAAATCCGTGGAAGTTTTTATGGATGACTTCTCAGTATATGGGAAGTCTTTCGCAAACTGTCTGAAGCAACTGGAGCAAGTACTAGAAAAATGCAAGGAAACCCACCTGGTGTTGAATTGGGAAAAATGCCATTTTATGGTAGAAGAAGGAATTGTCTTAGGCCACCACATATCAAGCACAGGTATTGAAGTACATAAGGCAAAAATTGATGTTATTAAGAATTTACCACCGCCTACATCTGTTAAGGGAGTTCGCAGTTTCCTTGGACATGCGGGTTTCTATCGCAGATTCATCAAAAACTTCTCACAAATCTCGAAACCACTCTGCACATTGCTGGAAGCTAATAGGAAATTTGAATTTTCCAACGAATGCGTTGAAGCATTTGAGAATCTAAAGCATGCATTAGTAAGTGCACCTATCTTGGCAACCCCAAATTGGAAAGAGCCCTTTGTCGTGATGTGTGATGCTAGTGACGTGGCAGTAGGTGCAGTATTGGCACAGAAAAAAGAAAGGAATCTTCACCCCATTTGTTATGCTAGCCGAACATTAAATGAGGCACAGACAAACTACACAACAACCGAGAAGGAATTGTTGGCGGTTGTGTATGCGTTTGATAAATTTCGTGCTTATCTGATTGGCTCAAAAGTCATAGTTTTCACAGACCATGCAGCAATAAAATACCTTATCTCAAAGAAGGACGCAAAGCCTAGACTGATTAGATGGATTCTATTGCTGCAAGATTTCGATTTAGAGATCAAAGACAAGAAGGGGAGTGAAAATTTAATTGCTGACCACTTGTCGTGGTTGGAAGATAATGGGAAAGATGATGCGCCAAGGGTCCCTATCGCAGAAGAATTTCCGGACGAAAAGTTGTTCGTAATCAACGAGGGAGAACCATGGTTTGCAGACATTGCAAATTATCTTGCCGCAGGAATCTTACCAGAAGAATACTCAGCGCAGCACCGTAAGAAATTCTTTCACGAATTAAAATTTTATTTGTGGGATGACCCTTGTCTCTATCGTAGAGGACCCGACCATATTCTCAGAAGGTGCGTTGGGCATAGAGATGCGTTGAAAATATTGACAGACTGTCACGAAGCACCGTATGGAGGCCATTTCGGAGGGCAATGCATTGCGGCCAAGGTTCTTCAAAGTGGATATTGGTGGCCCACTTTGTTTCATGACGCTAGAAAACACGTCGAAGGTTGTGATAGATGTCAGCGCACTGGAAACATCAGCGCCAGAAATGAAATGCCTCAAAATTACATAATAGAAATAGAGCCATTCGATGTCTGGGGCATTGATTTCATGGGACCCTTCCCATCATCGCAAGGAAACCAATACATTCTCCTCGCAGTGGATTATGTGACAAAATGGATAGAAGAAATCGCCTGCGTTAGAAACGATGCGATAACTGTGACCAAATTCCTAAAAAGGAATATTTTCACAAGATTTGGAGTGCCGCGCAGGTTAATTAGTGATGAAGGGACCCACTTCATAAACAAAATTATGGAGAAGTTATTGCGAAAATACAATGTCAAACACCATATCGCAACAGCTTACCACCCGCAGAGTAATGGTCAGGCGGAAGTCTCAAATAGAGAGATAAAAAGAATTCTTGAGAAGGTTGTAAATATCAGCAGAAAAGATTGGGCGCACAACCTAGATGATGCGCTATGGGCATATCGCACTGCATTCAAAACACCCATAGGTGCATCTCCATATGCGCTGGTATATGGATAAGCATGTCATCTACCATTGGAGTTGGAACATAAGGCGCATTGGGCAATGAAACGCCTAAATTTTGACTTAGGGGCAGCAGGACAAGAACGATTGCGTCAACTGGCAGAATTGGAAGAATTTAGAAGAAATGCATATGAGAATACCAAGATAAATAAGGAAAAACAAAAGCTATGGCACGACCGCAGGATACAAAAAAGGGATCTCAAGGCAGGTATGAAAGTATTATTGTTTAACTCACGTTTACGACTCTTTCCAGGTAAACTGAAATCCAGATGGTCAGGACCCTACATAATTCATAAAGTTTATCCATATGGGGCAGTAGACCTACATTCCACAGACGGAAAGAGAATTTTCAAAGTCAACGGCCAAAGAGTAAAACCATATATCGAAGGAGCTTTGAATAAAGAAGTTGAGTTAATCCTTCTGAAAGATCCACCTTGAAGAAGCCACACAAGATAGGTCCAGCAAATAAGTGCTCTGAAATGCGCCAGGACCTAGCGCATAGAGCACTAACAGGTCAGAAGTTGTAAATATTTCCTTTCCGCATAATCTAGTTCTTTTGATAGGTTGAGCTTTAGGGAGATAATCTCATCGCATGTGTTTTTGGTTTAAGTAAAAAAAAAAAAAAATCACTGCGTTAAGAAAATTTTTATGTCTAGAAGGGAATCCAACCGCTTGCCAACTCACATCCGCATCTCCACCTCACACGATAATAATCATATTAGCATTTAATGAGGCGCACTAATCCCTGTTTTTCTCACATTACCCAAGGCAACCGCTCACATTCCTCCAAAATAATCATGATTTCCCACTCTAGTGGGATGCGAAAGGTTGTCAGTACCTAGGGACGCATGCCTTGCGTTAACTATAAGAAAGAAAAGCCTCTACTGGCTTCTTCCTCATTTCTGCGCCTCCTTCGTACCAGAAACCCTAAACCATTTTTTTTAAAATCTTCTCCTCCCCTTTCCCAAAGAAGCCATGTCGGACTCACAAAACCTCTCAATCGCCGGTTATGCGGATGATGCCATCTCCTCGCCGGAAGTCGAAGGACCAAACAGAGATGTGATCATTTCCTCGGATGAAGAAGATGGCAGCCAAAACCTCGCACAAATGGAAGAAGAAGAACCGGAAGTTGTGGATGGAGAACCTCCCCAAACCAGCTCAAATGCACAACTCCCTGCCACGCCCTCAACCTCCGGTGGCGATGAAGTACTCAACATTGCCCCACTAGATACATCCACCTTCTCCATCCAACCTATCACTTTACAGCCAGCTTCAAGCATTTCCACCCCTCGAAACCTCACTCATTTTTCCTCTCCATTCCCATCGATTCCCCTCATTCCAGCCGCAAACCCTCCCTCTACCGTAGCCCACACCATTGAGCCTTCACCTTCCTGTTTCCCAACTAACACCACTTCCTCACCTCTTCCTTCTTCTACTCCACACTTCTCAGAGTAGCAAGTCACTGCATGGAACGACTTGCTGCAAGAACTCGACGAGGAAGGCGATGAAATTCGCCAAAGAGAAGAACGAGAACGTGCTGCCGCAGAGTCTACCATAGAAAATAGAGGCGAAGGACCAAGCAGTGCGGAAGCAGCAGCCATCGCAACGCATAACCTGGCGACTATCGCAGTAGCTATGGAAATGTCTGACTCGGAGGATGAAATCCCCCTCACACGTCGCTGCAACATCCAACCCACAGGGGTCGTCATCAGAGAACCAAGCGAGGAACTTGCGGCGACCCAAAGCAAGAAGCGGAAAGCGTCCACCTCAGCCAAAGACAAGGGGAAACAAAAAGTAGGCGCCGAGGCCGAAGCAAAGGACTGGGGAAAATTTCAAGAGGAGAGGGGATTCAGTTGCCCCCTACCGCAGACAATGACTGACCAGATTTCCCAACGCAAATGGGAAACAGTCTGCTAGAATCCGGGAACTTACGCTCCTGCGTTGGTCCACGAGTTCTTCCACGCACAATGGCGAGATGAAATTGACGAAGTCATTGTACGCGACCACGCCATCGCATTCTTCTCAGCGCACATAAATCGCGTCTATGAGTTGCAGGACATCCCCAGCGCAGAAGGGAATAGGCTGCTCGACTGCTTGGATGAAGACTTCCTCAACGCAGTCCTTCTCGCGGTAGCAAGTCCTGGGGCCAAATGGGATGGGCATGGCGCAAAGCGGACCCTGAAATCACAGTTGCTGGATTTCGAGGCAACCCTGTGGATGCATTGGATCAAGAACCGCATCATGCCGACAACGCACGACGCAACCCTAAGCCTTCAACGCGTGATCCTCGTCTACTGCATCATGAAGGGCACGCCAATTGACTTGGGGAAAGTCCTTGTTGAAACCCTGCGCCACATTGCCACTAAGCCCAGAGGTGCGCTATTTTGCCCTGGCCTCGTCACCTCTTTATGTCGCGCATCAAACCTCCTTCCCGAAGCTGATGAAGAAGTAAGGACAATGCGGAAGGATTTTGACGAGCAATGGTGGACACGTGTAACGGACACGCGAGACAGGCGTCTGCAAGGTGTCAACCGCAGACCTTTAGCCCCCGCAGCGGAATCTATTGCACCAGCGCCTGAAAAGCAGAAGACGAAAAGGCGCAAGGTCACCGCAGGACGATACCCTCGCCAAACGGCGCAAGGCCATCAACAAAAATCCCCAGCGCAGGAAAACACTGTCTGCGATGAGCCTCAAAATGCGCCACTGCCACCACCGCCTGCGCAGCACTCACCTCCCCGCTCTGAAACTCGTGTTGAAGAAGTTGCTGAAGAAGAACCCCAGCACAGTCCTCCTCGTGTCAATGACATCCCTGAACAAACTCCTGACGCCGCCACATTAGGCGAAGGCGCATCTGCCAGACCACTTGATGTTGACACAGCCCTCATCTTCTCAGAGCTGCGGCAGATGTTCCAAGAAGTAACAGAACCTTTGCGTCTGCAACAAGAAAGGCTCTATCAGCAGCAGGCATCATTGCAAAGACAACAAGAGGAGCTGTCGCAAAGGGTCAATGCTTTGCTCCTCTTCTTAACACATTGGAACAATTCTTTCCACCGCCTGCCTATCGCACCAAACCTTTTCACGCAAAGACCAGCTGGCGCAGGGCCTTCTCAGATGCGACCACAATACATTCCGCCGGTTCCAAGGTTCCCTAGACCGCCACCTCCACCACCGCATGAATAAAATTATCTTTTCTTTCTTTTGTTTTACCTTCATGTATGCGCCGTGTTTATAATTCCATTATCGAATTACATAAATATATCTCACTACATATTTCTTATCACTTTTCTCTGCCTTAATAATGTCTCTTTATCTCTTAAAGTCTTTGCGTTAACTCATTTTGTCTTAATCAACGCATCTGACTTCTAATTTTTCTTGTCCGCATTACCTCACTTGATTTAACCTTTGTCTTCATTTTCCTCAGAACATGAGGCCAATTCCTTCGTAGTTTCACCTTGCCGCATCTCAACTTCTATTTTCCTCTGTCCATGCGCTCCAAAGTAAGTTTGGGGGACAATGGGGACATTGTCCATCTTAAGTTTGGGGGAGTCGGCGCATAAGTATTAAAAATAAATAACGAATGCGTTCCTCTAGGAATGCGACATGTTTGTAGCCAGGGGCATTTATGACACCCATAGTTTGCCACTTCGCGAAGACAAACGCATCCTATGAGCGTTAAGGGCAGTAAAAAAATGTAATACCCGTAGTTGGATACCTTTCATCACAAATGTGGGTAAGCCAAAACGAAAGTATATGTTTTGATGTCCATTTGATATCCATTGTTTGCTT
Source organism: Luffa acutangula (assembly GCA_036850905.1). NCBI lineage: Eukaryota > Viridiplantae > Streptophyta > Magnoliopsida > Cucurbitales > Cucurbitaceae > Luffa > Luffa acutangula. Next base: position 23,906,212 of record CM072093.1, read on the forward strand.
TCTAAAAAAAAAAAAAAGTTGAACGTATGCGCCCAGGAAAAGCAAAGAGTGGTTGAGTTATGGCAAGGAAGAATCTAAGCGCAAGGAACCTGCTTTAAGCAATGAAGAAAATTTGACAAAAGTCAAAACTACTGGAGTAATGCTTACAAGAAAAAGAGGTAGAAGGATGCCAAGATCGCAAGCAATAGAGAGTTAAGTAATTCTCGCAAAGTAGATAATAGGCATTGCTTGGGGACAAGCAATAGTTTAAGTTTGGGGGTTTGATTGCTTGCGAAATGCAAGCTATTTACCCTCTAAATTTAGGCTAAAAGAAGGCAAAAAGAGCCTCCAATGCGTTATCTTAGAGCATAAAGAAAAGGGAAAGTGCTTTGATATAAGCGGCAGGCTATATTCATGTATGCGATGAGAAATTATAAACACAGAGCGCTAACGCAACTAATATGGACATTTTAAGTATCTTTTCAGCGCATGCACACTTTCCAAGATGATCAAAAGACAGAAAAAGATGGGTGAAAAGACAAGCGCCGGCGCAGCCAGAGCAAGTAGGCGAAAAAGGAGATTAAAAAAAGGCGCAAGTGGCCTAATGATGATTAAGCGCTGACACAACTAACGCAAGTGGACTTGCAAGTTGGCCGTTGGTGACATGAAAAAGTTTGCTTCCTTCACCTATAAATAGAAGTCACCTGTTCAAAGGAAGGGGATGGTGAAAAAGAGAGAAGAAGACCCTTACAAAGGAGCTGCAGAAATCTGAAAATGGGAGTACACTTGTGTGTATTGTATCATTTCATGTTTATCTGTTTTGCTTTCATGAGCTAAATCTTCTCTTCAAGGCTTAGCGCAAGCGCCTCATGCGGCGATAAGTATCACTTGTAAGCGCATATTTCTGGTTTAATAGAAACATTGTTTGCTTTCTACTTAGTTGTGTTAATTCTTTCATTGTTAGGCCAGCTGGATTCGGTATCAGTATGATAAATCCTTGACAGGTAATGCATATGGATCTCTCTAAGTAGAACAAGCTAGCGCATGTCATGTAGTCTTGGTAACATTTAATTATTACCACTAAAAGATATTGCATGTTTGAGCTTCGATTGCATTGTGACTAACGCAATCCCTTGTAAGTATTACGAGAACTGAACTTCACGCATAAACTAGGCAAAAAGTCATTTGCTAGTTTATTGCTAAAACGCATAAGGAGTACCGGAAGGAAAACTTAATGATTTTTTTTCTCACTTAGGCATTAATGGATCAATTAATCAAAAATTAGCGCTACAAGTCTCTTATAAACGCATGAGGTTGCTACCGCAATAGCCTTGATATTTTTCGCATTTAAGTCCTTTTCCTCAATTTATATTATTTTCTTTCCGCAATACATCTATTATTCAAACTACACCACTCAATTTTCTTTACTTACCTAGCATGTGGAGAAATTAAATCAGTGAATTTATAATTTTTGTTCCATTTCCCTGTGGATTCGACCCTGAACTCATCAGGTACTACTTGATTTAATCAGTTTATACTTGGATTGATTTAAATCTGCGACTATTCTACCAACTATACTGATAACCAACCAGGAACTCCTCACCCCAATAATGTTTCACTCACTGACCATTAAATTTGAACACTCTCCCATCCTTTTCATCTCGCAAAGTAATTGCTCCATGGGGAAAAACTTCAATCACCACAAATGGACCAGACCATTTAGACTTCAATTTTCCAGGAAACAATTTCAATCTAGAGTTATAAAGCAAAACTCTCTGGCTTTTGACAAACTCTTTAGGTTTTATTTTCTTACCATGCTACTGCTTAGTCTTTTCTTTATACATTTTCGCATTTTCAAAAGAACACTGGCGAAATTCCTCTAATTCATTAAGCTGTAGCATTCATATTGCCCCTGCACGACCCAGATCAAAATTCAATTTTTTCAAAGTCCAAAACGTTTTATGCTCAAGCTCTAATGGTAGATGGAAAGCTTTTCCATATACTAACCTATAGGGAGACATGCCTAAAGGAGTCTTATAGGTTGTCCTATAAGCCCAAAGAGCCTCATCTAACCAAAAAGAACAATCTTTCCTAGATGGATGGACCACTTTCTCTAAAATTGATTTGATTTCCCTATTACTAATTTCAGCTTGATCATTTGCTTGTGGGTGATAAGGGGTAGCTATCCTATGCCTAATTCCATACTTAGCTAAACACTTAGTTAAGACATTATTGACAAAACGTGTACCCTCATCACTCACTAGAGCTCTAGGTGTCCCAAACCGCGCAAAAATGTGCGATTGAAGAAACCTTGATATCGTTTTAGCATCGTTCTGGTGGCATGCAATGGCCTCCACCCACTTGGACACGTAATCAACTGCCAATAAGATGAAAACATTACCATTAGAAGGGGGAAATTACCCCATAAAATCAATACCCCATACATCAAATATTCCAATTCCAAAATGTAAGTAAGAGGCATTTCATCTCTTGACCCTAAATTTCCTCTCCTTTGGCAAGCATCACATTGCTTGTAGAACTAATGGGCATCCTTAAATAAGAAAGGCCAGAAGAATCCACATTGCAAAATCCTCATAGTTGTCCTCTGACCGTTGAAATGGCCTCCATACGGCGAAGAGTGACATTGTCCCATGATTTCTTTTGCTTCATCACCTAAAACACACTTACGAATAATACCATCAGAGCATTGCTTATACATAAATGGCTCATCCCAATAGAAAAATTTTGCATCATGCTTAAACATTTTCATCTACCTCCAATCCATGTCAATAAGAGTGACTCCTTTTACCAAAAAGTTGGCAATATCAGCATACCAAGGGATATCCTTGACTACCTTTACCTCAATAGCAAAGAGATGTTTATCTGGAAAAGAATCAGAAATGACAGATTGCTTCAGCAAAGATGATGTTGGATCAAGACGAGACAAATGATCTGCAATGACATTCTCTGATCCCTTTTTGTCCTTTATCTCCAGGTCGAATTCCTGCAATAACAACAGCCAACAAATCAATCTAGGCTTTGCATCTTTCTTATACATTAAGTACCTTATTGCTGCATGATCTGTGAAAACCGTGACTTTGGATCCAACCAAATATGACCGAAATTTCTCAAGAGCAAACACAACCGCTAACAACTCTTTTTCAGTAGTTGTATAGTTGATTTGTGCCTCATTCAAAACCCTGCTTGCACAATAAATAGGATGAATAAATTTGCCCTGCTTTTTCCCCAACATGGCACCTACTACAACATCACTCGCAGGTAAACTCTAATTAGGTGCACAAAGAATGGGGGTTGAGATTAAAGCAACGTTTAAAGTCTCAAAAGCCTTCCTACAATCTGCATTAAAGTAAAAAACATGATCAACACACAATAAGTTACAAAGAGGTTTACAAATTTTTGAAAAATCCTTTATGAACCTTCTGTAAAATCCGGCATGACCTAAAAAACTCCGAATCCCTTTCACTGAACTCTGTGGTTCTAATCTCTCAATAACCTCTATTTTTGCTCGATCAACTTCTAGACCTTCCTTTTGAAGGGATAATAACCCTAGCGCAGCGGAAACGATCAGAGAACCTTATCGGTTTAAATTTTTGGTTGGGAAACCAATAGGATAGCAAAGCAATTATACAGCATAAACAAGAAAAATACACGCTGTAAAACTGAGATAAAACATGCTTAAACATATTAAATTTATAGATCTAATCTATAAAATTGGATCCTATTGATCCAAGTTCAAGAAAAAACTTTACCCTTGAAGAAATCCTTGAACGTTTCGCCAAAATTCTCCGAATAACTCTGAAAACCAGCAGCAATCACACCTTGATCTTGCTGAAAAATCACCACGAACACCACCACGTGGATTCACCGGTATTCTCGAATAGAATGTATCGTTGGGTGCTTGTGGGAACCAAAAATTCTGAGGAGATTTTTTGGATCAGAACTCTGTCTTCTCTGAGAGAGAGCAGAACGAGAGAGATGATGAGAGGGAGAGTGAGAGGCGTGAGACTGAGCGTGATCTTCTGCAACTGCCCACTGACCACGATATTAAAGGAAAATTAAGCCACCTCACGTATCATCAGGTAACTGAATAATCAGTTACCTGATAATTAATTACAAATTAATAAAAGAATAAATTGTAATTAATTAAATTTAATTAATCAAAATTAATTAAATCAAAATTAATTTAAATCATATTTAAACTAATATCCCTCTTTAACCTATAGTTTAATTAAATCAAATTTAATCAAACTTAACCAATTAATTAATTCAAAATTAATTAATTAAGTAATTAATAAAATTGAACATCACATATTCAATTATTATTCTCTCTCTCAAAACTATAGTATTAATATACATCCAATGTACATTAATTATAACCTATAGTTTTAATATGAATCAAATCCATATTTTAGTTTAATATTCGAACACATTCGAATATTCAATCCATCCTTAGAATTTTACCCCAACGCCCTAAATGAGCTACCGGTGGGACCTAATGGACCTACAGATCAGAAGCTCCAACGATATGAGATTAGTTGGTTAAACTCATTAACCAAGTTAATCAATATTCGTTAACTGTGGTTCACTCCACTAAAGAACCACAGCTGCACTCTTCTCACTGCAGATATATTTCTGTGTCCACGGATATTGACCGTCAACAGCAAGTTAGCCCTTCACGTGTGTTCGTACCCCAGCTAGGTCAAATTACCGTTTTACCCCTGGGCTACCTCTTGGTCCTTAAGTACCAGTGCTCCTCTAATGAACAACCTGTTTGTGGTCCAACCATCAAACATAAATCCCTCTCGTGCCATAAAGAGGGTAGGGCCCATTGTTCAAGACCCGGAGACACCACTTAAGGGAACACACCTCTACTTACCCTCATATCAGGAAGGAGTGAATTCCATCTTGTAAGACTACGTTCCCAGCTCCCCACTCGGTCTTGTCCCCAAAATGGTAGGCTTATTGAGTCGGCGAACTGGCCACTCTCACCCGTACAAATCAAAGGACAATCCCTCATGGACAGGAGTCCATAATCCACTCAGGATTAAGGCCAAGTTGCCTAGGTCATCCTAGTGAAATAGAAACCGAGCTAACTAACGGTGTTAGAGTTAGTGGTTAACTATTTCGCGGTCCGGTCTTTGTGCAAACTCATTGCACAGGATACCCCCACTCGCATGTCAACCACATGAACGCGTTGGATCACTACGTTTGTATCAATATACAAAGCGGGCCGTATCCATAGTGTCACCAGGATAAGGTACCCAGCCTTATCCCTATACTACAGACCCTTTAGGCTAAAACTTAAACATTGATCCCCGTATGTCCCTACATACTAGTTCAAGCCTCATTCTATTAGCCATGGATGTTTAGTTTATTGGATTAGGGTTAATAAGATAAGATATAATACAAACATTGAATAAGACATCACTTTATTAATGTTCGGTCAAATGTACATTTACTATCTACGAGTTTTAGGGCATAAAACCCAACAAACTCCCACTTGAACTAAAACTCAAGTTACAGGGAAAGTATATACAAAATAATCCAAAGCTGGAAACGGTACATGTATGTTTGTACATTACATAATAGGTAAATATACAAAATACAATAAACTAGGGCATCCTTACACCCATTACACATCTCCCACTTGCCCTAGATTACGCTATATACATATCTCGCAGACCTAGACTGTCTAGATGACCCTCGAACACTTTAGCCGAGAGGGCCTTCGTAAACGGATCAGCAATGTTATGCTCGGAAGCGATCTTGGTCACGACCACATCTCCTCTTTGCACAATCTCTCGAATTAGATGGTACTTCCTCTCTATGTGTTTACCTCTTTTGTGGCTGCGAGGTTCCTTTGAATTGGTTACAGCCCCACTGTTGTCACAGTATAACGTAATGGGCAAGTTCATATTTGGAACAACTTCCAAATCTGTCAAGAACTTCCTTAGCCAAACAGCTTCCTTAGCTGCTTCACAAGCAGCTACATATTCAGCCTCCATCGTGGAGTCTGCTATACATCCCTGCTTTATGATCCTCCAAACTACAGCTCCCCCGTTAAAGGTGAAAACTGACCCTGACGTAGATTTCCTAGAATCCTTGTCAGTTTGGAAGTCAGAGTCGGTGTAACCCGTGAGAACTAACTCCTTAGCCCCAAACACCAACATGTAATCTCTCGTTCTCCTAAGATACTTGAGGATTCCTTTAACGGCAGTCCAATGGTCTAACCCTGGATTCGACTGATATCTGCTGACAATCCCTACAGCATAACAAATGTCAGGCCTCGTGCATAGCATGGCATACATTAAGCTACCCACGACAGAGGCATAGGGAATCCGTCTCATATCCTCAACCTCTTGAGGTGTCTTAGGAGACTGTTCCTTAGACAAGTGAACCCCATGCCTGAAAGGCAACAAGCCCTTCTTGGAGTTCTGCATCGAATATCGAGCCAACATCTTGTCGATATACGTTGCCTGAGATAGAGCTAGCGATTTGTTCTTTCTATCCCGAATAATCTGGATCCCAAGAACATACTGGGCCTCACCCAAATCTTTCATTTGGAATTGAGCTGCTAGCCATTCTTTTACGTCAGACAGATACCCTACATCATTCCCAATGAGTAGGATGTCGTCTACATAAAGTACGAGGAAAGCTACTTTATTCTTGTTGATCTTCTTGTATACACAAGGCTCATCAACATTCTGGTCAAAACCAAAAGATTTGATCGCAGTATCAAATCTAATATTCCAAGATCGAGAAGCCTGTTTCAACCCATAAATGGATCGATTCAGTTTGCAAACCTTTTGCTCATGACCCTGGGATATGAACCCTTCGGGTTGAGACATAAAAATACTCTCGTCAAGATTGCCATTCAGAAAAGCTGTCTTGACATCCATTTGCCAAATTTCATAATCATAAAATGTGGCAATGGATATGAGGATTCTTATGGACTTTAGCATAGCAACTGGAGAAAAAGTTTCTTCATAGTCCACTCCTTCTCGTTGGGTATAACCCTTTGCTACAAGTCTTGCTTTGAAAGTCTGTACTTTCCCAGCAGCATCTCTTTTTCTCTTATAGATCCATTTACACCCAATGGGTTTGACCCCTTCAGGTAGATCTACAAGTTCCCAAACTTGATTGAAGTACATTGACTCCATCTCAAGGTCCATGGCTTTGGCCCACTCGTCCTTATCTACATCATTCATTGCCTGACGATAAGACAATGGATCTTCTACGCCGTCATCAGGTATGACTACTTGTGTTTCTGTTAAACCCAAGTAGCGGTTAGGTTGTGTCACAACCCTCCCACTGCGTCGAAGCTCTCCCACTACGTGAGGAGGACTAGATTGACGAGAAGAACTGCATTCTCCAACAACTCTTGTTGAAGGACCAGTTTCATCAACAACCCTTGTTGATCCTTCTGTAGCTTCTCCTAATACTAATTTACTTCGTGGTCGATGATCTCGTATGTGGTCTTCCTCCAAGAATGTTGCATTTGTCGATACAAATACTTTATTATCTTGAGGGTCATAGAAAAGACCACCTCTCGTTTCTTTCGGGTACCCAACAAATTGGCATAATCTCGTACGTGGTTCCAATTTCTTAGGATTTGTCACTAACACATGTGCTGGACAACCCCAGATACGGAAGTAACAAAAACTAGGTTTACGTCCCTTCCATAGCTCAAAAGGAGTTTCAGAAACACTTTTTGAGGGAACATTGTTAAGAATATGTACTGCAGTCGCTACTGCATACCCCCAAAACGAGCTAGGCAATTGAGCATAGCTCATCATAGATCGAACCATGTCTAACAAGGTTCTGTTTCTCCTTTCTGATACACCATTCTGCTGAGGTGTACCAGGTGCTGAGAGTTGTGATTGGATTCCATGTTCTATCATATAGTCCTGGAATCGCTGATCTAAATACTCTCCACCTCGATCTGATCGAAGTGTTTTAATTGTTTTACCTAACAGGTTTTCTACCTCAGCCTTAAACTCTTTGAACTTTTCAAGAGCTTCAGACTTATGGTCCATCAGGTACAAGTAACCGTATCGTGAATAATCATCTGTGAAAGAGATGAAATATTCATAACCACCTCGAGCCTTTACATTCATTGGACCACAAAGATCCGAATGTATTAGTTCAAGTGGTTCTTTGGCCCTATAACCTTTTCCAGTAAAAGGCCTCTTGGTCATTTTACCCTCGAGACACGATTCACAGGGTGGTAAAGATGTATCTTCTATGTCACTTAGAAGCCCATTTTTAACCAAACGATCGATCCGATCGATGTTAATATGACCAAGACGAAGATGCCAAAGATACGTGTTGTTACTTAAAGGAGAAACTTTTTGCCTTTTGTTTTGCGTTTCGGCTGTTTTAAACATTTCATGACTTAAAATGGCCTTAGCATCATTTGGTCTTAACACAGACAAATTATTCTCACGCTTAGCTGAACAAATGTAAACTCCATTCTTTGAAATTAAAGCTTCATTAAGCAAGAAGGAAACAGTATAACATTGTTCTAACAAAGCTGAAACAGAAATTAGGTTCCTTTTAATTCTAGGAACCAAGTACAAGTCCTCTAAAATTAAAAACCTATTTCTAAAGAATAATTTTGCAGCTCCCACTGCACGAGCTGAAACGACGTCTCCCGTTCCGACCTTGAGCGTCATTTCACCCTCTGCCAGCTGCTGGAAATTATTTCCCTGAAAAGAAGAACAAACATGATTAGTGGCTCTCGAATCCAGTATCTAGGCAAACTCATCATGTTCAACGAGACAAGTCTCTAACACAAGTAAATCGAATTTACCTTCTTTTTCTCTTCTCTTCTCAGCAAGGTAGCGGGGACAGTTGCGCTTCCAGTGACCATCTACATTACAGTGGAAGCATCTGCCTTTGTCGGCCACGACCTTAGCCTTCCCCTTCCCTTGCACAGCCTGTGCAGGAGCCTTCCCCTTGTCTCCCTTCCTCTTTTGGATCTGCTTCGATGAAGAAGCCTGGGGTACAGATTTAGTCCCTGAGGATGAACCCTTCAGGAACTTCTTCTTGGAATGGGCCACATTGGCCTCTCCTTTCACCACATTCTTTCCCTTGCTCTTTTGCAGGGACTCGTAAATCTGTAACTCCGAGAGGAGGGTAGTCAGGTTGAACTGAATCTTATTCATGCTCGCATTCGTCCTGAAAGACAGATAGCTCGTCGGGAGCGAGTGAAGGATGAACGCAACCTGACTGCGCTCGCAGACAACCCCGCCATTTGCCTCAGCTATGTTGAACTGGTTAATCATGTCCAGGACATGTTCCCGAACAGATTGACCTTCCAGCATCTTGGCATTGAAGACGTTCTTCAAGGCGTCGTGGTGGAGCTGGTAAGACGGAAGTCCAAACATCTCCTGCAGGGAATTCATAATTTCTCTGGCAGGTTCCACGTTCTCGTAACGCTTGGCCAACACTTCAGACAAGCTGACCAAAATATAGACCTTGACCTTTTCATTGGCCTTGGTCCAGCGTTCGTAGGCGTCCTTAACTGCCTGAGCGGCAGTGCGAGGGGGAACGGGAGGACATTCCTCCGTTAAGACGAATCTTAAGTCCTCAACCACGAGTATTGTATTGAGGTTTGATTTCCATTGTGGAAAATTCTCGCCGGTAAGTTGTTCATTTTTAAGCAGGGAAATTATAGAGGAAGACATTGCTGAAAAACAAACAAGTGACCGTATTAGTTATCTTTGCCTTAACCCATTACACAAGCAATACAAACAATTGCATACATCCAATCAATTTTGCAAACAAACAATCAAAGAACCCTAATAAAACTATGATTGTGTTTCGCAACGATGCTTTAGAGGTTTAGAAGAATAGCCACCGAAGGGTGATCAGTTGTTCCTCCTCTAAAATGAGACTCTTCTCAGTCAATTTCTAATACCAGAATAACTCATATTCCATTAGATATTAACCACCGTTGTTCGGTCAAGGATTTGTTAACAAATTAACTCTTCCTCGTAAGTGTAACCCTCCCACTTTCAGATCCCAGAGGCACGCACCAACAGGCTACCGTTAGGAAAGACAACTGTTGGTAATTAGCCTAAGTGATCCTATCCTATTCTGGAGTTCACGGTGTTCCGAATCCTATGATCAGGCCCTCCGAAGGGGTGGTTGCTCCAGGGCAACACGCAGGCGGATCATAGGAATCTCACGTTGTGACCTAGGGGTGGAGACCGAAGGATACGTTGACACGCATCCCGCTCCCACTTACTATAATCACTTTCCCCATTCACCTTGGTATTGACCCATGCAAACACTCTCCGAAGGGAGGCCGCTCTACGACGACACGAAGCCGAGCATGGATCTCACGGTGTGAACTTCACGGGGACGTAGGAGCAAAACTCAATTTAAATTAAGTTTTGTAATTTTCCTCCCACTAAAGTAACTTATTAATATTAGGGTTTGATTAAACCTAGATAAATCCGGCTAAGTCATTTATCTAAGTCTAGTCCTATTATAACTATTATAATAAGACCTAATGTCTAGGTGCATTAAACCAATTTAATTAACCTAGTGACATTATTCTAACATTAACCTGAGATTAATTCAACTCCGGTGTTCCAGATTCGTTCAACTCCGGTGTTCCAGATTCGTTCCCAGGTAGGAGGTGTTCCGTTTACCGTCAACTTAAATACCTCCAATCCTTAGACAGAACTTCACTGGTAGAGTTCCCTTATAATCTTAGGAATGCTCGTCCTACTTAGTTCATTAAAACTATTTTAAAACTAAGTAAGATATTCTAATCCTATTAGAAAATGATCTTAGGTCTAATTAATTTTAACCCATTAAAATTAATTCAATTTAACCTAAGATCCTATGTGAACATGCATATCTTGATTATAGATTGACAGTTTCTAATCATAAAATTTTAAACTATTTCAAAATTTTATAATGATTAGCCCTATAATCATGCATACTATAGTTTTTAAAACAATTAACAATCATATTCAAGTTAATGAAATTTAAACTATAGTACTCTGCATTTCATGATAATTAATATAACTCTTATATTAACCTATGGATGTATCATGCTCAATGCAATTTGATTTCCATTTAAATAATAAACAACTTTATTATTGCCAAACAATGGAAAATCAACTTAGCATGCTGCAAACAAATAATTTTTAATATAACTTTTATATAAAAACTATGTAATTGCATGCATCATACTCTTCCATTTTCATGAATTTAATATAACTCTACTATATATTAAATACATCATGAAAATCAAACCATGCATTTCAAACATATATTATAATCTAATTATAACATACATAAATGCATGAGCATGCTTTATATCCTAAGGTGGGATTAAATTTAAATGACATCCATAAAGCATTTAAATAGCGAATAAACCGATTTAATTGGCCCCTAGGATAGATTAAAGCAAAATTACACTAATAAAGCAATAAATCTATCCTATTACAAAATTCTGCAGCTCCAAATCCGGTCTACAAGTCTTGAACCGACCCGAACCACTTCGAACCGGACTTGAAAAACTCGAACCGCACCCAAAACGGGTCAAACCGGACCGAACCGGTCCCAGTTGACCCAAAACACACGAACCGGACCGGCCAATTAGGGCATCTCTCACGTTTTCGCGAAAAACCTGGCGCCGCATGAAATCGTGACAGCGTCGAGACGCTGTGAAGAAAGCGTCCCGACGCTGGCTCGATTTCAACCGTCTGGAGCGTGGAATCGCGACAGCGTTGAGACGCACAAGGCTAAGCGTCCCGACGCTGTTGCGTCTGGAGCTGTTTTCTGGGCAGAAACGCGACTGTTCTTCACGATTTTCATCGATTTCTTCCACGATCTTCATCGATTTTCAAGCCTAAACACGACCCGGACTAGTACAGACTCGATTTACAGAATTTTGCCCAAAAACGCAGGGGCCTTACATGATCAAATCAATAAAATTACTATAAATCTATGGCCAAATTAAATTCAAAACAGTTTATCGCAAACCCACATTCATAATGCATAATTAATCCCACCATACAGCCATTCGCAAATCCCAAATCAATATTCAAAACACGATTTGGCTCTGATACCAATTGAAGGGATAATAACCCTAGCGCAGCGGAAACGATCAGAGAACCTTATCGGTTTAAATTTTTGGTTGGGAAACCAATACGATAGCAAAGCAATTATACAGCATAAACAAGAAAAATACACGCTGTAAAACTGAGATAAAACATGCTTAAACATATTAAATTTATAGATCTAATCTATAAAATTGGATCCTATTGATCCAAGTTCAAGAAAAAACTTTACCCTTGAAGAAATCCTTGAACGTTTCGCCAAAATTCTCCGAATAACTCTGAAAAACCAGAAGCAATCACACCTAGATCTTGCTGAAAAATCACCACGAACACCACCACGTGGATTCACCGGTATTCTCGAATAGAATGTTGCGTTGGGTGCTTGTGGGAACCAAAAATTATGAGGAGATTTTCTGGATCAGAACTCTGTCTTCTCTGAGAGAGAGCAGAACGAGAGAGAGGATGAGAGGGAGAGTGAGAGGCGTGAGACTGAGCGTGATCTTCTGCAACTGCCCACTGACCACGATATTAAAGGAAAATTAAGCCACCTCACGTATCATCAGGTAACTGAATAATCAGTTACCTGATAATTAATTACAAATTAATAAAAGAATAAATTGTAATTAATTAAATTTAATTAATCAAAATTAATTAAATCAATATTAATTTAAATCATATTTAAACTAATATCCCTCTTTAACCTATAGTTTAATTAAATCAAATTTAATCAAACTTAACCAATTAATTAATTCAAAATTAATTAATTAAGTAATTAATAAAATTGAACATCACATATTCAATTATTATTCTCTCTCTCAAAACTATAATATTAATATACATCCAATGTACATTAATTATAACCTATAGTTTTAATATGAATCAAATTCATATTTTAGTTTAATATTCGAACACCTTCGAATATTCAATCCATCCTTAGAATTTTACCTCAACGCCCTAAATGAGCTACCGGTGGGACCTAATGGACCTACAGATCAGAAGCTCCAACGATATGAGATTAGTTGGTTAAACTCATTAACCAAGTTAATCAATATTCGTTAACTGTGGTTCACTCCACTAAAGAACCACAGCTGCACTCTTCTCACTGCAGATATATTTCTGTGTCCACGGATATTGACCGTCAACAGCAAGTTAGCCCTTCACGTGTGTTCGTACCCCAGCTAGGTCAAATTACCGTTTTACCCCTGGGCTACCTCTTGGTCCTTAAGTACCAGTGCTCCTCTAATGAACAACCTGTTTGTGGTCCAACCATCAAACAGAAATCCCTCTCGTGCCATAAAGAGGGTAGGGCCCATTGTTCAAGACCCGGAGACACCACTTAAGGGAACACACCTCTACTTACCCTCATATCAGGAAGGAGTGAATTCCATCTTGTAAGACTACGTTCCCAGCTCCCCACTCGGTCTTGTCCCCAAAATGGTAGGCTTATTGAGTCGGCGAACTGGCCACTCTCACCCGTACAAATCAAAGGACAATCCCTCATGGACAGGAGTCCATAATCCACTCAGGATTAAGACCAAGTTGCCTAGGTCATCCTAGTGAAATAGAAACCGAGCTAACTAACGGTGTTAGAGTTAGTGGTTAACTATTTCGCGGTCCGGTCTTTGTGCAAACTCATTGCACAGGATACCCCCACTCGCATGTCAACCACATGAACGCGTTGGATCACTACGTTTGTATCATATACAAAGCGGGCCGTATCCATAGTGTCACCAGGATAAGGTACCCAGCCTTATCCCTATACTACAGACCCTTTAGGCTAAAACTTGAACATTGATCCCCGTATGTCCCTACATACTAGTTCAAGCCTCATTCTATTAGCCATGGATGTTTAGTTTATTGGATTAGGGTTAATAAGATAAGATATAATACAAACATTGAATAAGACATCACTTTATTAATGTTCGGTCAAATGTACATTTACTATCTACGAGTTTTAGGGCATAAAACCCAACACCTTTGAGATCTTACGACGTAACACTATGCCCTCCTACATCATGGAGTGATATTTCTCCCGATTAAGAACTAGATGGGTATCCTCACATTTCTTCAATACCTTACCCAAATTATCCAGACAACTCTAAAAAGACCCTCCAAAAACTGAAAAATCATCCATAAATACCTCAACAGTGGACTCAATCATATCAGAAAAAAATTGCTAACATACACCTCTGAAATGTTGCAGGAGCATTGCAAAGGCCAAAATGCATTCGCCTAAAAGCAAACGTCCCATAAGGGCAAGTGAAAATGGTCTTTTCCTGATCCTCATGAGCAATGGTAATCTAGTTATATACCCATAATAACCATCTAAGAAACAGTAGTAGGCCTGACCAGCCAATCTATCCAACATTTGGTCAATAAATGGTAGAGGGAAATGGTCCTTACGGGTGGCTTTGTTAAGCCTCCTGTAGTCCATGCAAACCCTCCAGCCAGTTACTGTCCCGGTTGGGATCAACTCATTATCTTTATTAGACACCACTGTGACACCTCCTTTCTTAGGAACACATTGGACAGGGCTTACCCAATTGCTATCTGCAATTGGATAGATAATCCAAACATCCAACCATTTAATCACCTCCTTTTTAACAACTTTTTTCATTGCAGGGTTAAGTCTTCTCTGTTGCTCAATACTCCTAAAGGATCCCTCGTCTAGAGTAATTTTATGCATACAGAAAGACGGGCTAATTCTTTGAATGTCAACCAATGTCCAACCTATTGCTTTGCAATATTGCTGTAGCAACTTTATTAAGGTCTCTTCATCCTCCGGCATTAAATCCGATGTAACAATAATGAGCAATGTCTCACCCTCCCCAAGATACACACATACTTTAGATGATCCGGCAAGGGCTTCAAATCTAAAGTGGGTGCCTTAATTAGGGATGACTTAATAGGAGGAGCCTTCCTTTCATCCAAATCTAAAGACTCAAAAACATCCTCACACCTACACACTTCTTTTTCACTTCTTCTTTATAAAGAACAAACTTCTAGATCCTCTACACTAACCTCTCCATGATTTTCCAAATGCTTGTTTGCAAAATCCTGCATTGCTGTCTCAACAATCGTGTTCTCCAGAATGCGAATGAAAGAACAATCTTCCACTTCGTCTGGATACTTCATGGCCTTAAAAACATTGAACTTCACTTCCTCATTATAAACCCTCATTGTTAATTCCCCTTTTTAAACATCTATCAATGCCCTACCAGTAGCCAAAAATGGACGACCAAGAATAATTGGGACATCTTTATCTGCCTCATAGTCTAAGATAATAAAATCAATAGGAAATATGAATTTATCTACCTTCACTAAGACATCCTCAAGTTTACCCTCTGGATATGTGATAGACCTATCAGCTAGTTGGAGTGTAACTGTCATAGGCATAGCTTCACCTACACCTCGCTTTCGATAGACCGAAAGAGGCATAAGGTTAATGCTTGCGCCTAAATCACAAAGTGTTCTACCTAACTCTTTTCCACCTATTGAAACAGGTATAGTAAATGATCCTGGATCCTTAGCCTTGGTTGGTAGCCTATTCTCAAGAATAACACTACATTCCTCAGTAAGAGATACAGTTTCAAACTCACCTAACCTATTCTTTTTAGTTAAAATATCCTTAAGAAATTTAGCATAATTAGGCATTTGTTCTATAGCTTCTACTAAAGGGATATTTATATGCAATTGCTTAAGAATCTCTAAAAACTTCTTAAATTGACCATCTTGATTCTTAGGCCTTTGCCTTTGTGGAAAAGGTAGAGGTGGTACATAAGGTGGGGGTGACACATAAGGTGGTTCCACATCTGGAACAAAACTAGATGCTTCAACATCATTATTGCTGCCTCCAGTACCCTGACCAGACTCCAACTCTTTCTCAACAACGACATTTTTATCACAATTCTTCTCTACATCCTGGGGTTTACTAGGCTCTTTTCTCTCTTCTAGTGGCTTACCACTCCTTAGAGTCACTGCTTGTACCTGCTCCTTACCTTCCCTTCTAGGATGTTCAGTATCTGAAGGAAGTTTACCTTGGGGCCTTGCCTTTAGCTCATTAGCTAGCTGACCCACTTGCGATTCTAGGGCTCTCATTGAAGCTTGATTATTTTGAATTACGGGGCAAAGCTTCGAATTTTGTTGGGGCAAAGCTTTCTTATTTTGCTGGAGCAATACCTGTGATTTAGCAAATCCTGATTGGTTCACCTTTTGTTGTGCTTGCACATTACTTCCTTGTCCTCCCCACGCAAAGTTGGGGTGGTTACGCCAACCTGGATCATAAAAGTTAGAATAAGGGTTATTCCTCTGATTACCTATAAAAAACACAGAAGCTAGATTGTTCGGACAAGACTTATAGTTGTGCTCTTTACCATAATAAACACATGCTTCCTCTGCAACTTGGTTTGCCACTGCAGCAGGCTCCACAGCTTACGACTGCTGATGACTAACCACTGTCACATTTTTAAGAGTGTTAGCTAACATTGCAATATCAGCCCTAATGGTAGACACACCATCAACTTCTAACACACTATTAACTTTTTTATTTGAGCCTCTAACATCAGACCATTGATAACTATTGGTTGATATTCTTTCTAAAATTTCATGGGCTACATTAAAATTTTTGCCAAAAGGGCCCCTCCAGTCGAAGCATCAACCATACCTTGGGTTGCTCCATTTAACCGATTGTAAAATGTTTCCATTTGGATACAATGAGGTAAACCATGGTGGGGACACTTCCGCAAAAGCTCCTTAAACCTCTCCCAAGCCTGTCTAAAAGTTTCATCTTTGAGTTGCCTAAACCCTACTATCTCACTCCTCAATTTGACATTCCTAGTTGGTAGAAAATATTTACCAAGAAATGTTTCCGCTAACTTATTCCATGTCCTAATTGATCCTGGAGCAAAAGAATTTAACCTTGCCTTTGCTCCATCTCTAAGAGAATACGGGAACAAAGTTAATCTAAGGGCATCTCTACACACTCCCTGAATTAAAAAGAATCACTAACTCCTAGAAAAGACTTAAGATGTAAATGGGGGTCTTCAGATGACAAACCATGGAATTGAACCACGATTTGAAACATCTGAAACATTACCGGTTTCATTTCAAAAATTTTTGCCTCAATTTGAGGACGTGCAATTCTTGGATTTAACTCATCAAACATTGGAAAAGCATACGCTCGAATGGCTCTGGCCCTATCGTTTGCTACCAAGATAGGATTCTTAGCAGGATTATTTTGCTGTCCATTTTGCTCTAGCGGTGGATTAGGCTGCAACACACGATTCTGGGGATCAAGTGGATCTTCTGGAACTTGTGGGAGACGCGACACATTATCCATTGGATTTTGGGTTCTAAGCTACTTTTTCCTTCTTCTCCTGAATGTCCTCTCAATTTCTAGATCAAGCTCGAACCTTACCCCAGGCGAATCGCTCATGCACCAAACTTACACCTACAAAAACAAAAGAAACAATCAAATAGTTCTAGCACCAAACCACTAAAACACATACACAAAACAGATCAGATAAAAACTTATTCAAGTCCCCGACAACAGCACCAAAAACTTGTTGGGTTTCCAGAGTGGGTAAAAATGTGGTAAAAATAGACTCTAGAACACTGTGCAAGCAAACACAATCCACATCAAGTAATAAGTATTTATCGAATCCACGAGCCTGAATAATTGTCACTTTATCTATTTTGTATAACTCTTTAATGGTTTCAATAGTTGTTAAAATGATGGATTTTGATATAATGTTGAAACAAAAGAAATGACAGAACAAAAAGTAAACAAATAAAACAAACATATTAGAAACAGGCATTGGTCAAGATTTTAGTAACTGTTTAAAAGATGCTTTAGCAATATTATTGATTAGGCAATACTCTTGCAGCCTTATTAGCAGGATCCTCCCAGAACTCTGGATTTTTTGGAATGTGATTCAACTCCAATGACGCTCTACCGATCAAGCACTAGGCTGGCTATCCCTAACTCAGTCACTAGCATTCACCAATACACAATGATCTAGTGTGATTAAATGCCACACACTTCTCAAATCATCCCTGAAACTAAGAAGTGGTATTCATACTGGCTGGCCATGCGGGCACAAAATATAAATATGCACAAAAATTAATCAAGATGCTCAAAACAACATATATTGCATAGAGAATTAAGCACGACAATTACATGACTCCTAACCAACACCTAAGCAAATTTAGTTCATAAAGCTCATGATAACACACGATACAATCTGAGTATGTGCATCCATAATTACAAGAAATTACAAGAAAAGATTAATTCCCTTGATCATATCCGTAATTGAGGTCTTCTTGAAGTCTCCAATCTTTCCGTCTCTATTCGACTCCCAAAGATGGGAAGTAAGCCTCCATGAATGGAATATGACTTTTTTCTCCAAGGATGGAATTCATTTGACTTGAGACGAATCTTCCTTTTATAGAGTGATAACAAGCCCTAATTAGGTCAAATTGAACACGTGGCAAGCTTTCCAAGCTTCTCAAACCCAAAAATAGCTCAAAAAACTTCGACTCATTAAAATGGATAACGAGTTGTGATGTGGCAGTTTTGCTCGTTGCTTTGCTGGATCACGGATTTTGCTCCATCAAGTTGCTCAGCAATATATTCTGCACAAAAATAATTTCCAAAGCATCTATTCTTTCAAATGGGTTACAACATATAGGGCCCGTTTGGTAACGTTTTCGTTTCTTGTTTCTTGTTTCTAATTTTATTATGAAATCTAAGCATTTAATAACTATGTATGTTTCTTGTTTCTCATTTTATAGAAACACTCCCAAAATTTGTATAGAACTTTTGGAAACAACTAAAACTAGTTTCTCCTTTTTTTTTGTTCTTGTTTCCATTTTTTTCCAAACATAAATAAGAATATAGGTTTGTTATTATTGAATGTATAGGTGTTAGGGTCATGAAATTCTATTTTTCTTCATTAAAAATGAAGAAACGGAAACAAGAAACGAGAACGTTACCAAACGGGCCCATAATATTCATCTAAAAGCAACCCTATTTAGCACAAATGACACACAAAACACTATAGAACTAAGGCCTAAATAACTCCCTTTTGGAGAGTTATCACCTGTCCTCAAGCAATAACAAATCAGAACATTAGAGATCAACTTCTTAGTTGCAAATCAGAATGTAAGAGCTCAATACTAATTGCAAACTAAAATGTTAAGGATCATATGTAGTAATTAATCATGGTACTAGTATCAACTTTCAATTGCAAATCAAGTGACATGGAATCAAGTAAACATGTTTTTTCAAGATCGTTTTCTAAGAAGTTTGCCTTTCAGGAGAGGGTTCTACTCTAGTGCCAGTCACAACGTCTGGGTTTCCTAGGCATGAAGGTTTCTATTGTTCTTTTTCAAAGCAAAAATCTCCCTAGTCCATCCTAACCAATGTGCTTAAACTACCTAATTTCTACTCATAGAGCCTAGTGTAGTTCTTTTAGTTAAGAAAAGCAATCTTGAGGTAAAAATGAGCATACATGAGGGAAAGACTAAGTCAGCTATTTATAGTTTTCTAATTAGGTCACGTGCTGGTCAAAAAATTTCGTGACTTGTCCTCTTATTTTTTAAAATGCGGTCTCATTTCCAAATACACTGGGGAGAAATGCGATCGCATTTTCCCTAGTTTTTCTGCATTCTCTTTTTTTTCTTGACTTTTCATTTTCCTTTGTTTTTCCTTTTTTATTGAAACAATCATAAACATGTTAGAAAGCTCATATGCTCAATCATGATTTATTATTACTTTCTTTTAAGAGAAATTAAGTAAAAAAGTTTTGATCAATTCAACTTCCAAGTAAGTCCTTAGGTAGAGGTGTTCCCTTCGGTCAGCTTAAATACCTCAGCGTAGCCAGGACTTTCGTTAGACAAAGTTCCCTCTTGATCAAAAAAATCCTTTATTCTTGATTTCAAACTTACAATTTTTTTCTTTTCTTTTCTTTAAAATAGATAGGATACAAAATAATATGGACTTCTCAAACTCCCAGGTAAATCCCCAGGAAAAGGTGTTCCCTTCGGTCAACTTAAGTACCTTTTCCTAGACAGAGTTTTTACTCTTGTCTAGATTTTTTGGAGTTCCCATCTGTATTATTATTTTATTTGTATGTATTATAGATCCATAATATACAAAGATAAATTCTCAAAGTATAGAAGTCATACCAGGTCAATCATGGAAACATGGGCTTCTTCATCCTCGAAGCCCTTCCCCCAATATGGTTTGATTCTTTGTCTCTTCATGGGTTGATTGATTACTTCTACTTCAATCTTTTTCCCACCTTCTTCTTCTTGTTCTCCAAGTAAATCTTCCAATGTTTCTCCTTTCATCATTTCCTGAAAAGTAGACCGGGAGAGTTCATCAATTGCATTCATCACATTGAACGTGAGTTGCTGATCATTGACCCTCATGGTCAACTCTCCTTTATGTACATCAATTAGAGTCCTGCCAGTGGCTAAGAATTGTCGTCCTAAGATGATTGGCACGTCCTTATCAGCTTCACAATCTAGAATGATGAAATCTGCTGGGAGTACAAATTTGTCAACCTTGACCAACATGTCTTCAATTTTTCCAATAGGTTGTGTAAGTGATCTGTCCGCTAACTGTAAGGTTACAGTTTTTGGTCTTGCTTCTCCTTTCCCCAACTGTTTAAATACTGAGTATGACATCAGGTTTATACTCGTTCCTAGATCGCATAAAGCTCTGCCTACATCTCTTCCTCCCATGGAGCATGGAATGGTGAAACTTCCTGGGTCTTTGAGCTTGGGAGGGATTTCATTCTTGACAAGTGAAGGGAATAAAAGTCCCCACACAGCGGAAGCGCATCGTTTGGACCTTACGCCGTATATTAATTAACATTAAAATACCGTTACGATAACTCAAACAAAACTTTAAACAACCTTTAAAGCCACTGTAAAATCGTTTTAAACATGCTAAAATAAATCTAAATTTATTTTTAAAACTTTTCTAAAGAAAAGAGGAAGAACCGTTACAAACCTCCGTTGTAGACTTGACCGTTCTTCGCCAACGACGCTCCACGAACGAAAACGCAGCAGCCGCTTTAAGGTTTTCTTCGCTGGAAATTCTTCTTTGATTGACACAATCACCACAGAGGTTACACCGGTATGTCTCTAAGTTTAGGAGGCAAAAGACTTGTGGGAGTCTTTCTCTAAGAGGGAGGCTAGAGAGAATTCTAGGTCTTGTCTTTCAAGAGTGTCAAGTGTCATGACCAATTAGGTCTAGTGTTCTATTTATAGAAGAGAGGCCATGAATAAAATATTCAATTAAATCAATCTTTTCCATAATTGATTCAATCTTATTCCTTAATTAATCAATCATGATCAATCAATTCCACAATTGATTAATCTTTTCCACAAATGACTAATTACTTCCATAAGTGATTAGATCATTTCCTTAAATGATTAATCACTTCCTATTTCCATAATTGATTAATTCTCGGTTAATGAATTCTTTAATTAATTAACCACCAATTAAATATCACATATTTAATTCCCGGCCTAGAATTAATTAATTTGCCCAAACACATTTTAGGCCTTAAATTAATTAATTCATTATTTTGAACTCTTTCAAACTTCCATAAATTTATATTTGAACTTTTCAAATATTAATTTCTCTCATAATAATATATCAATATATATTATATTTGTTTCCCTTAATAAATTGAACATTTTCAATTTACTTTTATAACTTAGTTGCCTCAAATTACTTTACGAGCTACCAGTGGGACCTAATGGACCTGCAGATCAGAAGCTCCAACGATGTGAGATTAATTGGTCAAACTCATTAACCACATTAATCAATATTCGTTAACTGTGTGTACATTCCACTATAGACTCACAGTTGCACTCTTCTCACTGCAGACATATTTTCTGTGTCCACGGATCTAGACCAATATCGACTAGTTAGTCCTTCACGAGTGTCCGTAACACTAGCTGGGTCAAATTACCGTTTTACCCCTGGGTTACCTCTATTTCCTTAAGTACCAATTCTCCTCTAATGAACAACCTGTTTGTGGTCCAACCATCAAACAGAAAACCCTCTCGTGCCATTGAGAGGGTAGGGCCATTTGTTCAAGACTTGGAGTAACCACTTAAGGGAACACTCATCTGCTTCCCTAAAGTCGGGAAGGAGTGAATTCCATCTTGTACGATTATGTTCCCAGCTCCCCATTCGGTCTTGTCCCCAAAGTGGTAGGCTTATTGAGTCGGCGTATTGGCCACTCTCACCCATACAAATCAAAGGACAATCTCTCATGAGCAGGAGTCCATAATCAACTTAGGATTAAGACTAAGTTGTCTAGGTCGTCCTAGTGAAATAGAAAACCAACTAGTTAACGGTGTTATAACCAGTGGTTACTATTTCGCGGTCCGGTCTTATGCAAACTCATTGCATAGGATACCCCCACTCGCATGTCTCCTACACGAACGCGTTAGATCGCAACGTTTGTATCAAATACAAAGTGGGTCGTATCCATAGTGTCACCAGGATAAGGCACCCAGTCTTATCGATATACTATAGACCCTTTAGGCTGTTTCTTGAACAATGATCCCATATGTCACTACATATAGTTCAAGACTCATATTACAACCTTGGATGTCTAGTTTATTGGATTAGGGTTATTATTAGGCAAAGACAAATATAAAATAACTAATAACAATTAATGGAAAATATATCAATATTATTTCATTAATATTCGGTCAACGGTTACATTCACTACCTACGAGTTTTAGGGCATAAAACCCAACAACAAGTGCACTGGAACATTCAGTAAGTGCAACAGTTTCGTATTCTCCCAATCTTCTTTTCTTTGATAGGATATCTTTCAGGAACTTCACATAGGTAGGCATCTGTTCAAGCGCTTCCTGTGAAGATATTATCTCTTTCGCTACGCTTTGGTCCTCTATCTTGAATGCTTTCTCGAACTATAGTGCGACCTCACTAGCTCTTAACTGGAAAGCTTTCTTCTAATTGTATGTGTCTCACATACGTTCTTCAATAAAGTATCATTCTTTAAAAATATATATATATATATTCGTTTTTTTAGTTCAACAACATTTGGGATGAGAAGATTTAAACTTCTGACCTCTCTGAGCTCTTGATCGAAGGTCCATACCAATTTGTTCAACTATACTCAATTTAACACTTAATACCAAATATAAGTTTTTATAATTTCTTGGACGCACATGAGAATATGAATATTTTTTGGGAAATTGTGCTAGATGGCTAGAAAATTAAGCCATTCAGTTTTTTGGCTAAAAAACTTTCGTATTCTCAGTTGTGGTTGCCGCAAATCAAGGGACCTCCAAATGAGTGGTGATTTTCCATTTTTACCCATGGGTATATTCGTGCATATACAGACACCGTTTATAGTGACGTTACATGTACAAGATCTTTTTTGTTCCACATTTCGTGGGATCCTCGCATTGCCTATAACTGATTTCACCAGTTCCCGTTTTCTTCTCCTTCTAACAGTCAAAATCGGTTTTTGTTTATATACTCGATTTGTACTCATTCTCCAACCCCTCTCTCAATTAGTTCAAATATATAGCTTATTCCAAGTCTTCTTTATACCACGATTGGAATAGTGTCTGGTATATCTTTATCGAAAAATTTACCATTAACACAAAATGGCGGGACATGAAATTACGATTTTGTTTGGTGGTGTTTGGGACATGGCAGAACTCTACAGTGGTTTCAAGTTTGGTGTTGTGATGTGTCCTTGTGATGCTAACCTCTCTCAACTCAAGGTATGTGTTGCGAACTACCTCAATTTGGCTGATAGTAATAGTATCTACCAGTTGACACTCTTTAGGAACTAGTCAAGCAACCCGATAAATATAGTCCTTTCAGAAGATAGAGATGTTTTTTGGATGGTAAATGAGTTTCAAAATGGCACGTACAAGGATTGCTATGTAGTTGTGGATGTGCATGGGGTAGATACTGCTATACACAACTGGGGGGCAGTCGCAAGCTCATCTCGGGGGGAGAGAAATTTTGAGTTTGTTAACTCAAATGGGATTCAGGCGTTGACCGGCATAGTACCTGTATCGAAAGGGTGCGTATTTTCGTGCAAAAAAATCTCAAGAAGGTAGTCTCTTTATTGCCCCTTAAAGGGAGTTTCCAATTCAAGACAATTAAGCAGAATACAGTGGCATGCATAGACGACAAATGAGTTGAGAGGATCTCTTGAAGGGTCTTATGCACAAATTCCAGCGTTTGTAGCTAGGTTGATCGAAAGAAATCCAGGTACATACCATTTGTATTAACAGTTTATAACATTTCGTATTTAGTATATAATAATATTTACATCAACATTTTCAGGTACGTACACCGCCCAAGAAGTTGATTCAAATGACAGGTTCAAATTCTTCTTCATGAGTATTGCAACCATAGACGAGTGGAAACACTGTCTCTCAGTTACTTTTGTAGATGGTACATCTTTGAAGAATAAATTCAGTGGCACCCTTTTGAATGGCTGCACATTTGAGGTGAGATTTTAAATTCGTTTTTTTAAATACCCAGCTTGAACATTCATTTTTTATACTACATACATGGAATCTTTTTTTTTAAAAAAATACATACATGAAATTAAGTTGGAAGTTCAAAGGGTTACACAGCAGGTGGTGTAATTCCATGTAAATATGTTACTGAGTGTTGTATAATGTGTATTATGTCATTCCGTTTGTCGTGTATGGGTGTGTAATTGGTTTTATTTTTTTTTTCAGAAGCCAGTTCTTCATTATTAGGAAGATGGTAGAGTTTGCCGTATGAAATTCAAAATAGGTTGTTACCATTTTGCAATCATGTATTTCTCTCACTTCCTAATAAATCTCCAACTTTTTAGTTGCATTTCTCTCTCCTAATATTTGTAATCATGTTCTTAGATGTGTTGTTAGGGGTAATTTTGTCTTCTTCAATTATGAAGTTATTAATTAAAATCACGTTAGCCATTTAGTTAGTTTCAAAACCTTTTTAGCTATTTTTCAAGTCCCACCTATTTATTTTAGCCATATATCTTGTTGCCCCATATTTTTTTCAACGAAGACCTACCATACTTAAAGGTAAATATCACTATACACATTTTAAAGATTAAAGTGAAAATTACAACATTTATGCAATATTTTCATCTTCTATTGTTCTCACACACTTAGAAGCTAAGGGTGTTTTGAGAGTGTTTTGTTGAGCAGATAATATTCCTTTAAAAGATTTACTAGAATAAAAAATTTATTGAATAGTAGTATGCATGAATAATTACCCATTCATCTGTCAAAACGAAAAATAAAGAAATAAAGAAGATTAAAAAAAAATAGTAAATAGGGGAATAATTTCTTGTGGGAAATCCGATCCTTACAAATTCTCTTTGCTTGGAAAATCCCCACCCTGAGATCCCCGTTCCCATCCCGTTTCGTGAACATCCTTAATAGGTATTATAATGGGCCGGTTGCAAGGATAGCAATATGGGCCAAAATAATTGCAAATCTAGCAACCCACAAAAAAAATTGCAAAAATGGCAAAATCTAATAGTTTGTGTGTTGCATTTACTAAAATACCCCTCCAGATTTTCTTTCAGTGATAGAAAGTTTTTCTATCACTGATAGATTCTATCAGTGATAGAAAGATTTTCTATCAGTGATAGAAATTTTCCATCACTGATAGAAAGATTTCTATCAGTGATAGAAAGTTTCCATCACCGATAGATTCTATCAGTGATAGAAATTTTCTTTCACTGATAGATTCTATCATATGATAGAAAATTTTTCTACTACTGATAGATTCTATCGGCGATAGATATTTTTCTATCACTTGTTCGGTGTTCTATCAGTGTTTGGTTGTTGTTATTTGGTTTTCTATCAGTGTTTGGTTTTTGCTTTTCAGTGTTTAATTTCTATAATCGTTTGTTTTTGCTTTATTTTTCAATGCTCGATTCACCATGTATCACCATCGCTGATAGAAACAAAAGATCTTCAATCACTGATAGAAAAGTATCAATGATAGAAAGATTTTCTATAACTCACGAAAAGTTTTTCTATCAGTCTCAGTGATGGAGATAGAAAGTTTTTCTATCACTCATAGAAAGATTTTCTATGAATGATAGAAATTTTTTCTATCACTCATAGAAAAATTTTCTATAAGTGATAGAAGATTTCTATCATTCTATCAGGGATTGAAAGATTTTCTATCAGAGTTTTCTATCATTGATAGAATATCTTTTTATCACTGATAGAATAGTAAAAATTTCTATCAGAAATCTTTTATCACTGATAGAAAGCTTTTCTATCGGTGATAGAAAGTTTTTCTATCACTTATAGATTATATCGGTGATAGAAAGATTTCTATCGGAGATAGAAAGATTTTTATGGGTGATCAGGGATTGAAAGATTTTTTATCAAAAGTTTTTCTATGATTTTCTATAAAAGTTTTTTTTATCACTGATAGAACCAATCAGTGATAGAAATCTTTTATCACTGATAGAAAAAGTTTCTATTAGTGATAGAAATCTTCTATTCTATCAGTGATAGAAACTTTCTATCACTGATAGAAAATTTTTCTACCACTGATAGAATATATCAGTCATAGAAATATTAGTGATAGAAACTTTCTATCGCCGATAGAAAATTTTTCTACCACTGATAGAATCTATCAGTGATAGAAATATCACTGATAGAAACTTTATTCTATCAGTGATAGAAATATCTTTATTCTATCAGTGATAGAAACTTTCTATCACTGATAGAAACTTTTTCTACCACTGATAGAATCTATCAGTAATAAAAAGACTTTCTATCAGTAAAAAAAAAAAAAAAAAAAAAAGATGGACACACAGGGGCAATTTAGGAATATAAAAAATTAATTCAAAAATTTTGCCATATTTGCAAATATTTTAAAAAATTGCTATATTTGTAATTATTTACCTTCATGTTGCCACCCATTACAATTATCCCTATTATAATAGGATATCTTGTATACGAATCCCTGTAATATATATCCTTTTCTCTTCGATTAATATTGAATTCCACTTGTTGGGTCTTTTATCGATGTCCAAGCCCACAAGTGAAGGGAGTGTAAAAATATTGATATATAATTAAATTTACAGTGACCCATTAGTTTACTTTTAGGTTCATTTTCAATTTAACTTAGTATGAGAGCAGGTCTTGAGGTTTAAAACCATAAGATTAAATTTAGGCTAAATTATAAGAAAATACCCCTGAACTATGAGGTTTGTTTAAAAAATGCCCCTAAACTTTTAAAAGTTTCAAAAATACCCCTGAACTTTAAAAAACGTTTCAAACATACCATTGCAATTATTTTTTGGATGGAAACCATTAAAGTTTCAGTTTAATTAATACTCTCGAACTTTCAAAAAATTTTCAAAAATACCCTTATTGAAAATTGCTTCTTCTTTTTTCTTCGTTTCACCATAAATTCTTCCTTCATGAAAATTAATGCAAAACTTTGCTTATAAAGGTTGTTTGCAACATAAGACCAAATGAAAACAGGCTTTGAAATCGAGAAGTGGGAGAAAAAACCATATATATAAATACTTTCCCTTTTGCTCTCTTTGTTTGTGTACGTCAGTGATAAGAAAAAGAAGTGTTGATAAGACTGTGAGTTTGGTCTAGTTTACAAGATTAATTAATCAAAAGTTTTATATATGATTTTTTATTAATATTTAAGAATTATTAGAACCCGTATACAACAATAGTTTCATTTATTTTTCATAAAACAAATATAGAGAAATCTAATGGGTAGTGGTTGGTGAGGAAATAATATTGAGAAGGCTACCAACAAAATGAAGTTCAGCA
This sequence comes from Luffa acutangula, assembly GCA_036850905.1. Lineage (NCBI taxonomy): Eukaryota > Viridiplantae > Streptophyta > Magnoliopsida > Cucurbitales > Cucurbitaceae > Luffa > Luffa acutangula. The sequence goes on from CM072093.1 coordinate 23,934,141, forward strand.
CAAGTAGAATTTCAAGAACAAAACAAAAGTCATCTTGATGTTTCAAAACAAAAATCTTGTCAAGCTCTTAGGATGATGTGTTGAAAGAGAAAAAAAGCTCCTAGTCTATGAACACATGACAAATAAATAAAGCTTTTCATAGCCAAAGCGAGCTTAGCTCAGCGGTAATTGGCATGTATTCTCCACCATGAGGTCAGAGGTTCGAATACTTTACGGTTTCCATAGAAAAAATTAACTGCAAGGGTATTTTTAAAACATTTTTTAAAGTTCAGGTTTATTTTTTTTTTTATAATTTAGCCTTAAATTTATTCATCAACCTAAATTTTTGGATTGAGGGGTGATTTAACACTGTATTATATTCCTGTTAACATCAATATTTTACACCTGATATCAACTACGATATTTTGTTGTGTGTCCATCAGCATTTTCATATTTAAAACTTCCATATAATTAAGAACTCCACACGTTAGACTTTCTTTTATTATAGTATATTCGAAAACCACATAACCTCTAAAAATGTAAATGTGTAATGTAACGAAAAAGAGAAAGAAAAGAGAAAGACATTAGATGTGGAGTAAAGCAAAGGTGATGGTTTTTGTCTAAGCACTACCAGGTTCCCATGGATGAATGAACTCGAACTGTTTTATGGGAGAATTTAAAATGGAAAAGCCCTTGTCATCAGCAGCCCAAACACAGGTTGAATCGACGCCCACGTTGCATCGATCTGAAAGCCAAGATGAGTTCTCTGGCCAAAAAATTTGAAACGAAGCATGTGCTACTTTGTTGTGAAAGTCGCACCAATACAACGTCGTTCCCAAAAAGTTCTCCTTGAAAGGCCACTGGATGTTCTTCCCGATTTCGATGACTTGCTCACCTGAATCGGTGGCAGATCCAGAATTTTATATCAAACCACGTTGGACCCTCAAATTCAGTTAAAAAATAATTTAAATCTCATTTGGTCCTTATCAACGTTCAAGTTTGTTCTATTTGAGTCTCTAGACTTGTTGGGAGTGCATGCGACCAAAATCCTACATTAGCTAGATAAGGGAATGATCATAGGTTTATAAGGGAGGACAGGGCTTATGCCCAAAACGTGAACTATATCGTTACCATTGTGTAGATCGGTTTTGTGTCCATTGTACCTTACCAGACTTTTAAAATGGATCATTTTGGTCTTGAATTTTTAAAATATTTATTTTAGTCATTGAACTTAAAAGAAAAAAAAAACTATGTTGGAATTCTTATCTTTATTTTTATTCTACAAATTAATGTAGTTTTGAGTATGTATACTAGCATGTTGATATGAGCAAAATTTCAAATCACATAGGATAAAGATGAGGATTGGATAACATATGTTAGAGTACCAAAAATAGTTCTTTTTTAAAAGTTTAGGAACTATAATAATACATTTTGACTGTTTGAATATCAAAATAGAAATAACTTGAAGCTTATTAAAATAGACATTTGAAAGTTCAAAGACCGAAATAAAAACAAACTTGAAAGTTGATGGAGGAACATGAGATTCAAACACTAGAAAAGAAAAACCCAATTTAAAGAATAAACAATAGAAAGTTAGAAAACTCTTGGTTTTTGAAAAAAAAATGATTGAAAATTTTGTTTGTTTTCTCCTAATTTTCCTTGCAATGGTTTTGTCTTCGTTAAGGATATATTTGAATTCCTAGCTAAATTCCAAAACAAAAATAAGGTTTTTTAAAAAAAAAAACATTTTTTTTAGTTTTCAAAACTTTACTTGGTTTTTCAAAACATGGAAAGGAAGTAGATAACAAAACAAAGAAACTAGTGCTTATAAACTTAATCTTTAAAAACCAAAAACTCTAGTTGATAACCATATGAAGTTTTTGGTTTTTTGTTTTTGAAAACTATGCTTATTTTCTCCTAATTTACTTGCCATGGTTTTCATATTTGTTAAACACACATTCAAATTCTTAGCCAAATTTCAAAAACAAAAACAAGTTTTGAAAACTATTTTTTTTTTTAGTTTTTAAAATTTGACTTGGTTTTTGAAAACATGGGAAGAGTGTAGATGACAAAACAAACAAACTTGTGGGTGGTAGTAGTGTTTATAGACTAAATTTTCAAAAACCAAACGAACAAACTTGTAGGTGGTAGTAGTATTTATAGACTTAATTTTCAAAAACTAAAAACCAAATGGTTATCAAATGAGACCTAAATAATTATCAAATGTGACAAAAATGAAAAAATAAAATTTTCTAAATCATTCACCTAAATCATCATCTTTGGAATGGCAATGAGCCCTCAGATTATCATTTGTTTGACGGTTGATAATCACCAGTCTCATTGGCGTCAATGGCCGTACATACTTGGATGCTGCAAAACAGTTGACAACGTTAATCGTTAATGCAAAAGCAAACAGCAAAACTACAAAGAAACTATTTAGACCCTTCATTTTTTTTTCTTGATTTTGAATTTCTAATGTTTCATTTTTTTTTTTTTTTATCATGAACCATTTATATAAAATCAAAATGAAGTTTGTACAAGGAAAGAATATCCAACTATACACATACCATTTTTCTTAATACATTTTGTCAAATTTAGCTATTAATTAATGTATCTTATAAAGTTAGATTTTTGTTATGATATAGTTATGACCATTCTTATCTATATTTGGGGAAATTTTGATTGGAATTTAAACCCTTGACTTATTAGGGAAGTTATTGATATGCCTAAGACTTTTAATCTCTACTATATTAAGAGGGGCTTAGAGGGGTGAATTTTTACATTCCCTTATTGTCCTTACAATTTTTGGTAATGACTATTTTGTCGTTGTACCCTAATTGGTTTGTGAAGCAAGCCACCGGTCAAATGAGACTGGTCGTTTTTTTTTTCGTCTTTTCTCTTCAAATTCATGCATAACCAAATCGATTTTCCTCTTAATTTTGTGTTTCTTTTGTCAGAATTGAATCAATCCATAAAGGAAAGATAAAATTTTGTTGTAACTCACTATTCGATTTGGGAAGAAAAGAGGATAAAAATTGCAGAAAGATGAGATTGTGGATTAATAATGATGTTCCTTGAGGAGGAAGGCGAGAAGCTCCACCAGTGCTTCTGTCGCTGCCTCCATCTCCGACGACGCCCATGACCATAAGGACCAAGTTCACTTTACTTTTTTTTTATAATTAGTTTGTTGTGGAATTTATTGATTGGGGAAGTGATTTTGCATTTTCCCCAAACAAATTTGTGCTTCGATGTGTTGACGATTCGAGATTCGATTGGGAGAAAGTTTGCCAATTTGTATGTTTTTGGGGGTTTCAGGGGTTGTATCGATGATTTTGGGTGTTTTAGTGTCATCATTTTTGTTCATCAGAATGATGGAGGATAAGAGAGATGAAACATTGGGAATATTGTTCATCAAGTCTCTGATTGCTTTTAGCTATGTGGATTTGGTTTTCTCGAGGTTCCGAACGTACTCATCTCCTGAAAAGAAAACGAAAATCGAGTAGAATGTGTTTCCTATGAATATAAAATTGATTATGAAGGCTGGACATTGTTCATGTTTAAAATTTTTAAAATTATTTATTCTTTTTTTTTTTATTTGAAACAAAAATTATTTATTCTTCTTGCTTACAGATTTATTGCTTTGATGATCTCACCCTCGAGAGTAAATTTAGTGTTCTCAGTTATCCAGTCCCTCAATTGAGAGGCCAAGGAACATCTGGGGTTAATATTGGCTATGGACCTATGGTCGTGGGTCCTAGATGGTTAAGCTTATGCTTCCAACAATCTTTGCAGTCAAATACTGGTCGTTTAACCCCCACAAAGTCGCGTGGTGTAAGCCCATCAACATCGCCTAGCAGTGGAAGTTTGGTGGCCCGTTATGCCATGGTTCAAATAAAAGGAAAACCAACTCTGTCTTCATCGACGATGATCGAAGAAACTGAAGAACCATGTCTTCTTCATAATTTGAAGTATAATTTCATTCAATTTTTCTGAGATGGAACCATTTGTGATGACAGGAAAAAATGATAGGTAACAATTTTTTCAAAAAAAAAGTTATAGTAAATTTAAATATTATTAAATATATATATTTTTTTCATGTTAATTCTTTACGTATTTGTGCAGATTTTATTGGAATTGAGTTATCTGTGAGATCCATGGTTGAAATGAAAATGACAAATTCAAGTCATAAACACAGTGATGAAGAGAGAGATATTTTGGCTAGAACAAAGGTTAGCAATTGTTTCGAAATGTGTTTTCTTTACAAAAAAAAAATTATTTCATGATTGTTTTATGTTAACAAGTGGTAATTTATTTTGTAGTTGCAAGCCATTTAAATTAACATTGTGAAATGATTTGGCAACCAATGAAGGTTCGGAATTAGAAGAACAAATTATTTACAACACAATAATTTTAACATTCAATCTGAAGGTGGACATGTACGAAGGTAAAATTTTAAAATCCAATATAACATTGAAGATATAACACTAATATAAGGGGGGAAGGATTCGTAATGATTTTTTTTTCCTTCATGTTAGGAGAATTAAGCATGACAACAACAGTGACAAGCAACATCTTAATTCAACAAGATTTTGTAGATTCAAAAGATCTAAAAGAAAAGTATTTGTCCATATTGAAAGGAATAAAAGTCCCCACGCAGCGGAAGCGCATCGATTGGACCTTACGCCGTATATTAATTAACATTAAAATACCGTTACAAAAACTCAAACAAACTTTAAACATACTTTAAAGTTGCTGAAAAATCAGTTTAAACATGCTGAAAAATAAATCTAAATTTATTTTCATGCTTTTCTAAAGAAAAGGGGAAGAACCGTTACAAACCTCCGTTGTAGACTTGACCGTTCTTCGCCAACGACGCTCCAACGAACAAAACGCAGCAGTCTCCTTTGTCTTGTAATCGCTGAAAAATTCTTCTTGAATGACACAATAACCACAGAGGTTACACCGGTATGACTCTAGGTCTAGGAGGCTAAAGACTTGTGGGAGTCTTTCTCTAAGAGGGAGGCTAGAGAGAATTCTAGGTCTTGTCTTGAGAGTCTAAGAGCAAGAGCAAAGTGTCATGCATGAACCAATTAGGTCTAGTGTTCTATTTATAGAAGAGAGACCATGAATAAAATATTCAATTAAATCAATCTTTTCCAAAATTGATTCATTCTTATTCCTTAATTAATCAATACATGATCAATCAATTCCATAATTGATTAATCTTTTACACAAATGACTAATTACTTCCATAAGTGATTAGATCATTTCCATAAAGGATTAATCACTTCCTTAAGTGATTAATCATTTCCATAATTGATTAATTCCTAGTTAATGAATTCTCTAATTAATTAACCACCAATTAAATATCACATATTTAATTTCCGGCCTTGAATTAATTAATTTGTCCAAATAGATTTTAGGCCTTAAATTAATTCATTATTTGAACTCTTTCAAACTTCCATAAATTTATATTTGAATTTCCTCAAATATTAATTTCTCTCATAATAATATATCAATATATATTATATTTGTTTCCCTTAGTAAATTGAACATTTTCAATTTACTTTTATTACTTAGTTGCCTCAAATTACTTTATGAGCTACCAGTGGGACCTAATGGACTTGCAGATCAGAAGCTCCAACGATGTGAGATTAATTTGTCAAACTCATTAACCACATTAATCAATATTCGTTAACTGTGTGTACATTCCACTATAGACTCACAGTTGCACTCTTCTCACTGCAGACATATTTTCTGTGTCCACGAATATAGACCAATATTGACTAGTTAGTCCTTCACGAGTGTCTGTAACACCAGCTGGGTCAAATTACCATTTTACCCCTGGGTTACTTCTATTTCCTTAAGTACCAGTTCTCCTCTAATGAACAACTTGTTTGTGGTCCAACCATCAAACAAAAAACCCTTTCGTGCCATTGAGAGGGCAGAGCCCTTTGTTCAAGACTCGGAGTAACCACTTAAGGGAACACTCATCTGCTTCCCTAAAGTCGGGAAGGAGTGAATTTCATCTTGTACGATTATGTTCCCAGCTCCCCATTCGGTCTTGTCCCCAAAATGGTAGGCTTATTGAGTCGGCGTATTGGCCACTCTCACCCATACAAATCAAAGGACAATCTCTCATGAGCAGGAGTTCATAATCAACTCAGGATTAAGACTAAGTTGTCTAGGTCGTCCTAGTGAAATAGAAAACCAACTAGTTAACGGTGTTATAACCAGTGGTTACTATTTCGCGGTCCGGTCTTATGCAAACTCATTGCATAGGATACCCCCACTCGCATGTCTCCTACACGAACGCGTTGGATCATAGTGTTTGTATCAAATACAAAGTGGGTATCCATAGTGTTGCAAGGATAAGGCACCCAGTCTTGTCCCTATACTATAGACCCTTTAGGCTATTTCTTGAACAATGATCCCCATATGTCGCCACATATAGTTCAAGACTCATATTACAGCCTAGGATGTCTAGTTTATTGGATTAGGGTCAAATAGTGCAATTTTTAACAATAGCATTTTATTGCAGAAAACTAAATAACACTTTATTAAATACAAGTATAAAATTTGTTTACATTCACTATCTACGAGTTTCCAACACATATATCTCTAAATTTTAAATTTGCATTTACTGTTAAATTAACCTTTACAAGGAGGGAAATTCTTTTGGATCACACAAACATGTTTACTTTTATTCCTCCCTCTAAAAAAATGGAAAGATCAAAATTAGTAAGCAACAAAGATATTATTCATGGGTTAGTTGATGATTTGTATTGTTCTATCATTGCCTCAATTGTCGAGATAATTAACAAAGACAATCCATGGTTTGAGAAATGCAAACTTTGCAACCAAAGAGTGTATCCTAGGAAGTCAAAAAATGACTCACCGTAACAATTGCAACGATCTTGTCCAATTCATTAGAAAATATATGCTAAAGCTTATAATTTGTGATGGCCAAATGATTGCACATATAACTGCTTTTGAGGCTGCAAAAGTCATAGTTGGATGTAGTGTTTCCCACTATGCAACCCAAATATTGCAAGTAATCATAAAAAACAAGAATTTATTTCTTAAATAAATCCCCTCTAAACTTTTATCTAACATTTTATCTTTGTTGACTATAATCTTAGATGAAGAAGGATGATTCCAAAATTTATCGCAATTTCATCCTCGAACAAGGAAAAACTTACAAATTCCTCATTCGCATGGACAAGAAGTTTGAAGGAGATTGATCAAAGGGCATTTTGTGGTTCAGGAGATAAACAAAGCACAATGATAAATTGTTCCTAATGTTGGAATATACCTTCCTCAACATGTATTTTTCACATTGACAACTCTATGTTGCATTATCAAGAGGAGTTTCAATGTCAACAACAAAAGTTCTTATCAAATCAATGAGGATCCAAACTTTCCTTCAAAACATACAACAAAAAAAATGTTGTTTATAAAAAGATTCTCCTTTAATCAAGCTTTGGTTAATTAGGGCTCGTTTGATAACGTTGTCGTTTCCCGTTTCTCGTTTCTTGTTTCCTGTTTCCCGTTTCCTGTTTCTTGTTTTTTAAGAACTAAAAGCAGAAACATGTATGATAACTATTTATGTTTCTTGTTTCTCTAAAAAAAACAAACAGAAATAGATATGTGTTTGATAACTGTTTCTCGTTTCTTGATTTTTAGTTGAAATAAAATTTGGTACATAAAATATAAAAATTATATATAACATACATTAAAATTATAGTCAGAGCTTGCCAGTGGTGGCTGGTCGGCAGAGGTCGGCGGCAACCGGTAATCGGAGGTCGAAGGTAGCGGCCGGTCGGCAAATGCCGGTTTGTGGAGGTCGGTGGCGGCTGGTTAGCAGAGGTCGGCGACACACGATAGTCAGAGGTCGATGGTGATGATCTAGCCAAAGGTCGAAGGCGACCGATAGTCAGAGGTCAACGATAGCGGTCCGTTGCGATCGGTAGTTAGAGGTCGACGATGGCGACCAGTCGACGAAGGTCGACGATGACTGGTAGTCGCAGGTTGAAGGTGGTGGCCAGTCGTCGGATTCGGTAGTCGGGGGTCGACGACGACACATGTTAGTCAGAGGTCGACAATGGTGGTCTGTCAGCGGAGGTCAATGGCGGCTGACAGTTAGAAGTCGACAGTAACGACCGGTCGGTGGAGGTCGATGGTGGCCAGTAGTTTGAGGTTAACGGTGGCAACCGTTCAGTGGTAGTCGGTAATCGGAGGTCGATGGGAGTTAGTCGGCGGAGGTCGACGACAACTGGTAGTCGAAGGTCGACGATGGCGGTCGGTCGACGGAGGCTGGTCATTGGAGGTCGATTGCGGCTGGTTGTCAGAGGTCGGTAGTAGCGGTCGACCGCAGCTGGTAGTCAGAGGTTAGTGACGACCAATAGTTAGAGGTGAATGGTGGCGGTCAGTTAGAAGAGGTCGACGGGGCCGGTCGTCGGAGGTTGACGGTTGCGGTCGGTCGCGGCCAGTAATCGGAGGTCGACAGAGGTCGGCGGCGACCAGTAGTCAGAGTTGGACGGTGGCGGTCGACGACGACCGGTAGTCGAAGGTTGACGGTAATGGTCGGTTAGCAGAGGCTGGTCAGCAGAGGTCGACAGTAGTGGTCTGTTGCGACTGGTAGTGGAAGGTCGATGATGGTGGTCGGTTGACTGTGGTCGGCGACGATCGATAGTCAGAGGTGGACAGTAGCGGTCGGTTGGTGGAGGTCGACGACGACCAGTAGTCGAAGGTCGACGGTGGCGGACGATCAACGGAGGTCGATAGCGGCCGGTCGTCGGAGGTCGACAGTAGCAGTCAGTCGCGATCTGTAGTTGGAGGTTGATGATGGTGGCCGGTTGACAGAGGTCGACGACGACCGGTAGTCGATGGTGGACGGTTGAGGTCGGTCTCGGGCGGTGGTCGGAGGTCGACGATGACGGACAACGATGATCGGTAGTGGACGGTGGCGGTTGATCGGTAGAGGTCGTCGGAGGTCAACGAAGGCGGTTGGTCAGCAGCGACTGATAGTCGGAGGTTGACAGTGGCGGAGGTCGGTGGTGACCGATAATCGGAGGTCGATAATATGGGGGCCGGTCGGTGGAGGTCAGTTGTGGGCGATAGTCAAAGATCGACAGAGGTGATAAAAAAAGGAAAAAATGAAAGAAATAAAATAAATAATAAAATAATGAAAGAGAGAAATAACGAAAAAAGAAAAAAAAAAGGAAAGAGAACAAAATAACGAAAAAAAATTGAAAAAAAAAACGAGGAAGTGGTTAAAAAAAATAGAGAAAGAGAAGAGATTGGTGTAGGAGTGGGAGAGAGATGGATACATGCATGAAAGATAGAAAAAAAAAAACAGAAACAGAATTTGAGAAACAACTTTTTGTAGTTTCTCAAATTTGGCCTCTTTTTTAGAAATGTTTCTAGAAATTTAGAAACAATAAACAGGGATGAGTTATCAAACAAGTCTGTTTCTTTAAAAAGGAGAAACAGGAAAAAGAAACAGGAAACAAGAACGTTATCAAACGAGCCCTTAAATACTTATTTAATTTTTTTAAAACATCAAGATATATAATTCTTATGAAATATAATCCTTTTGGGCGATAAAGTTCTTTTTAAACAATTTCCAACAAAATGAAAAATAGACTCATTCAAAATTAACATTTCACTATAAAATTTTATATCATAAAAAAATATTTAACCACGTGCATTGCACGTGTATTTCAACTAGTATTAAAAAAAATGGCAAAAAAACAATTTATACCTCCAAATTACTTTGTTTATTGAATCAATTAAAACACTAAACCAATAATTGTATTAGTTAAAGCTCTAAACTTTTAGAAATTAATCAATCTAGACTCATTGGTAGTGATTTATAACTATTTTCACTTTATTTTATTTTAAATTAAATCAATTCAAAATCACCTAAATAAAATAAATTTATATCTCAAAATTTTGGAGGTTGAACCAATTAAAATTTTAAACTAATATGATTAAAAAATGACAAAAAAATCAAATTTATACCTGAATACATTAAATAACTAAACTAATAATTGTATTAATTAAGTCTCTAGAGTTTTAGAAGTTAATCAATATTCTAGACTCACGGTTGGTGATTTATAACTATTTTCATTTTGCATTGAAAATCATGCCAAGAACTATGTGCCTAAATCACAATTTATGTCGGATTAACACTATTGGAGTTGTTACAATTACACCAATATCAAATTTTCAATTTAGTAAATCAAACTCCTAGATGTATGAAGTTGCAATCAAATTACCTTTAAATATTGTAAATAATGCATGGCGACTCCTAAACTAAAAGTATTGTTTTAATCAAATCTTCGAACTATAGAATTGTTACCATCAGACTCAAATTCTTTACGTTATTTTATTTTTACTTCTTTGTAAATTGAGATGGAAGCTCAACATTGATCTATAAACCTGATAACTCTTCAAAAGAGAGTTATTTATAGTCCTTTATTGATTGGTTTGTATGTCATTTGTGTCATTTGGATGTGTTTCTTAGATGAATTTATTGTGTTTTAACCTAATTATGAAAATTGATATTTTGGAGTTTCTTGCGCAAAAAATATAAATGCTGACAAGTTAAAAATTCTCCTTGAATTTCCAACTGAAGACATCTCCAACTTTGAGAATATGCAAACCTAAATCATCGTCATGAGATTTACTGTGAGCATTAAGTTGTGATCTTGTTTGGTTGTTTGTGATGAAAATCATAAAAGTACTGAAAGGAAATGGTGAGCCAAAACATGACTTCATCAAGTTCAAACCAAGAACAACCAACAAAGCCATATATAAAGTTTTCATTATTTTTTCTTTGTTCTCACTTTCACATAACTTTTGGTTTTTGTTGAAGGAATCTCTCTTATATATAGAGGAAATTAGGGTTTATGAATGGAAAATTTAGAGGGGGTTTGAGAGTGTATGTCTTTGGTAAACAACTAAGCTTTTGTTCTTTAGAGTTGAATATTTATTGAAATTTGTTTGAATAGTAATCAGCAGATTGAGAAAGATTTATCAATGTTGATAAGTTCGATGCAAAAATTTGGACAGGAGACTCACCTAACCTTCACGTGAAAGATATAGTGAATTTGTTTGAGGGGAGATGAACGTGACCTGCAAAACCAACAAAATCACTGCCACCGATGTGGTGTACACCACTTTCACTCCGATGTCTAAGTTAGATAAACAGTAAGAAGTATATGTAATTCCAGTTTTTTTTCAAACCCTTTTTCAGGTGTAAAGAATGATGTTTATACCTGCGTCGCTTCCTAGGGCTCTTCGTGGCTTCGAGAGTCGTTTAGGGTCGAATCGGGGCACTGAGAGTCGGCTGAGGGAGAACAAGCTCGGGCCACCCAAGTGGGCTAAGGCCGACCATAGCCTCGGCCTCGACCTATGGCTGAGGTCGAGCATGAGATTGGGCCAAGGCCCGATCCCTCCGACCTTGGCCCAGTTGTTCCGCCCTATCCCTCCTTCAGTGGCCACTTCTTGATCGTATTTCCAAATTGGTGTTGCGTTGTCTTCGTCGACTCCTTACATTTCGGAGCAGCTCAAAATGACCTATAACAAATTCAATTTTCATATTAGTAGATATGATTTAATGGTTTTTCTAGCATATTAAGGCAAGATTACAAAGTTTAGAGGGTGTTTTAAGAAATAATTCCTTGAAAATCTTAAGTACAAAAGATTAATTGCAAACAACCAAACAAGATCATTTTGCAGATCCAGAATTTTATGCGAGAGGCCTAGATCAGATCCATGTAAAGATAATTTTGGAGAAATATTTATATTAGTTTATATATTTTGATACCAAGCAATGTATTAAATTTTCACCGACATATCGACATTTCCATCGACATTTTCATATGTCAATGGATTCGACATCAACACAAGGGTGAATCAACATTTTCATTATACCGTAGAAAAATCAATCAAAATAACAACAAAATGTAACTAACGTGGAGATGATATTTATGATAAGTATTTTAACTTATTTGAAAATGTAAGACATTGATTTATTACTATAAATATTTTTTTATTTTTTTTTGTTTTAAATATTTTTCCAGAAATATCCATCGACATCAACATTTTATCAATATTTCATCGACATTTTCATAAAATTGAGATCTCGACATTTCGATCGACATCAACATTGTAACCCCTTGATACTAAGTTGAGTTAAACTTTAACATTATATTAGGTCCATAAACTTCTAAAAAGTAAGTTATTGACTTAAAAAAAAGAGAGTAAATCCTTAAACTTTCAATTTTGGGTTTAATAAATTCATAAACTTCAATTTTATAAAAATGTTTAATGTTGAATAAGTTCATCAACTTTAAAAAGAATCCTATAGGTGTTAGAGATCTTGGATCAAAGATATAATTAAACCCTAAATCATTATCATGCAATTTACATCGAGCACGAAGTTATGACCTCAATTGATTGTCTATAATTAATGACCACTCTCAAAGCACTGGAGAAATTATTCGAGGAGACCGTCACAATGTGACTAACAGTTTTGCACTATTGAATATATGAGAGAGAAATTGTAAACACTCGTCGAACTTGTATCTAATGGTTAGTTTTGCACTTTTGAATATATGAGAGAGAAATTGTAAAAACTCTTTGAACTTGTATCTAATGGTTATCAAGGACAGAAAAATTTTCGAATCTACATCTTCAAATAATTACGAAGAGACTACCATAACATTGAATAACTTTCATGAAGCTTAAAGCAAAAGCAACCCACATAAAGGGTTTAAGTCTTCATTTTCTTTTGTTCTCACTCAGAATTAGGGTTTTTTTATGGAAAGTTTAGAGGGGCTTTTAGAGTATATCTTGGTAAACAATTAACTTTTTGTTCTTTAGAGTTGAATATTCACTGAATTTCTTTGAATAATCAGTATACTGAGAAAGTTCATGTAAATTCAATCATCATATTTATGAAAATGATTTAATTTTAAACAATTTTTATACAAAATGTTTTTTAAAAAAATGCATTATTGAAATACATTTAAATTAAAATATATTCCAAACGGACTCGCATATGGTTAATTGTCTTGTTTTTGTGAGTACAAAATTAGACCATTTCAGTTGGCTATCATTAATGTCATAAACTTGCTAAAAAATTGAGTCATAACTAATGTATCTTTAAACCATTTTTGTGTTGATAATTTGAATTTTATTGCTTTCCTTGCTTTTCATAATCTTTTACATCAATAGGATTCACCTAAACTACCAACTACAACACTCAATTGCTTATTCTTGCGGCGTAAGTTTTGCACACCAAAGTTTTTAAAATGTATGTTGGTATTCTATGTAGTTGAAATTAGTTTACGCTCGATTAAATTCGCTTCCGCTAAGGATTCGATTCCTTCAAGAGACCGATTCAACATACTTTAAAACACTCCAAACAAATCCAAAATGAGCCAAGTGTGCTAAGAGTTGTTGAATCTTACCGAAATGGTCTGAATCATTGCTGAAACGTGTTCGAAAAGATTTGAATTCACAAACCCAAACTCCTTAGGCTATGGGTAACTCAAATTGAGGTCTTTTGAGCTATAGGTATTCGTCGAAAACCTATCTTTAAACCAAAATTGTTGTTGGACATCACTCTAAAAGATTAAATCCTATAATTTCAAAGCCGATAAGGAATGAGTAAATCAATCTTCAAACCAATTAAACATGGGCTAGTGTCGAAAGCTTACCGACAGAATCCAAACACGCTGGAATGGATGAGGGACATTGGAATTCACAACTATTGGAACCAAATCACTTAATGGACTTGTGAAACTCTGATTCAATCGTGCAACTTGGTCTCGTTGACAACGAAAATTCGAGGGAGAGGGAGAGAAAGAAACCACTTCACGAGTCCTCGTCGAACACAAGAGAAAGATAGAGATTAAGCTCGCCACTCGGCGAAATTAAATAAAAACGAGGGAAAGGGAGAGACTTACGACGATGGGAACATGATAGGAGGGAGGAAGTCGCAAGGTTCAGGTTTTCTTCCAGTGCGTTGGAGAGATGAGAACAAAGTGAGAAGAAAAAGCTGACTGGTCGTGGGCGATGCTCTCAAAGAACAACGCACGGGGGGGGGGGGGGAGAAGGAAGCCACCACTCGAGGTCTGCTCGCTGGAAGAGGACTCATCGAGAAGTTGGGTGAGGGCTGGCTGACGCGACTGCAAATCAAGGGGGGTTGGCGACAAACAAAACTTGGTTGCATACCGGTATGTAAGGATCTCCCTGCATGCCACCATTAAAATGTTGACAACTGTGAGAGATAAAATTATTTTCTCATTTTCTACATTTTTCTTTCTTAGTTGTCAAAATTTTAATGGAGTATGTAGGAAGATCCCTACATACCAACATGCAGCTAAGTATTGTTCGTTGGCGGCACAACGAGGAAGAGTGGGAGAAGAAGATATTCTTTAGTTTTTTTTTTCCTTCTTTCCTTTATTTCCCTTTCGTTTCTTTAAACACCAAACGGGAATAATATGAAATAAATACTAACAAAGGGAAGGCTAAGGGTTTTTAAATTCTCAAATCATTCTCATTATCAAAACTAATCCAAATTAAACTCCTAAAAAGATTGGGGAAAGAAAATAGCCCAAAATTGATTTGAGATTTGGGTCTTTCGAAATTTGAAAGAAATATATGCTATTAAACTTCCAAACCTTAGGAAATTAAAGATGTAATTGAAAATCTCTTTTCCCACCAAATTATAAAAATTTAATTTAGCGATACAAAACTAAGCGTACATTCTAATTTTTCAAATTAGAATAAGAATGCTCAATTATTCTCAAAATAGCTCGATATAGCTCGATTTCGAAACGCGAGGTGTTACATGCCTTTAAGGGTCTAGACGCTACATCTTCTAGATTTTGGCCTCCTCTTCATGACTTGAGCTCTAACCTCATAATCTAACTCCAATTTGGTTCATTTTAACTCATTTTCACCCGAAATGTATTCTCGACCTCTTGCTCACAAAATGCTACAAAATATATCAATTGAACAGATAAATGATCGTAAAACTAGCATGATTAGGCATAAATAAATAAGACTAAATTTGTCCTATAAACCAACCCACTACTGGGTTTTGCAGGTGATGAGATAATACCTTGAGTTGGTGTTGTTGTGGAAGAGACATGATGAAGAAAGAGACCGTAGATTAGCGTTTTAACTTTTAGTACGATAGTGTGAGATCTTTTAATGTTGTTCATTTTATTCTTGTAATACCTTTGGGTTGGAGTTTGAATCTTAACATTAGGAGTTAGTTGGATTGTTTAGATGTATGAACTCATTTAGAAGTTCTAGATCAGTTCGTTGGTTTATTGTAGTTTGTTATTCGTTTTCAAATGATTAATTAGCTGTAATGAACTGGTAAGTCATTTTACTTTATCATATGAATTTTATTGTGAGTTTGGCTTCGTTCAGTTATGTTTAGAATTTAGAGTTTTGGTATGTTGTGTAGTTCCCAAGTGGAGTAAGGTGTTATTATCCAGTTTTTTTTTGTTTTTAGAAGTGTATTCATTTTATTTGTCAGGTAAAACTTCTTAGTTAGATATAGTTTCGCCGTTATGCTGTCGAAATTTTTGGGGCATTAAGTTGGCGTTAATGTAAAGTTTAGTAATGTCTCCTAGATTACGTTGAATTTTGGAGGCGTTACATACTACATCGTTAATCTAATATTTTAAAAAATACAAACCATATTCGTAACAAAACGGCAACCAATAGCTTTGGTGCAACAAATAATTGTTACCATAAGAAAAAAGAAAACAATGATGATCGTTCAATTTTGAATGTACTGTACTTTTATTCCCATTTTTCATAAAAAGGTCATACGATCTTTCACTGATATGAAATTATATACTTGTTTTTCAATATCAACCATTACAACAACAAACCTTTTCCTTAGAAATGCCAGGTGGCTTCGGAATACAAAATCCTGCAACTTCGTCTTCTTCGACGCAAGCAGTATTACATAAAACATCTCCATTAGTTTCGGAACATGGTCGAACACAATTCCAGAAACCGTCTTCTTTTGCTGCAATGTGACCAAACATTGACATAGTTAATAATATTGTCTTAACAGACACAACAATTCATAGTATGAAATTATAAGAGTTGTGTGGGAAGAGCATACTTGATGAAACAAAGCAAACGAAGAACACCATGACAACAATGCATAGGATAAAACGCTTCGGAGTTCCCATGTCTATTAGATTTGAATGTTTATGCTTCTATGATATTTTTAATTGGGAAGGGCGAGGATTCTAAATTCCAAGTTCTAGATATTTATAGTGAGTTTGTAAAAATAAAAATCTTAAAATTTTCTTAAAATAGCCAAATTAACGTTTGTAATTTAGTTATAAATAACTAACACCCCATTATAGAAAGAAAATGCAAACTACTAAATTTTTAAAAGGAATACATTGTGAATGGCATAAAATTAGAAGAATTTAAACGAATACTGTCAACCAATAATACTTTTTGGTTAAATTAGAAGTTAGTTCCTGAACTGTTCAGGTTGTCTTAATTTGGTCTCTGGGCTTTAAGAGTGTCAAATAGATCTTCCAACATTTATTTTTGTATTCAATAAGTCCATGAACTTGAAAAAGTTGTTCATAGGTCCTTAAACATCCAATAAATCCATCAACTTTCACTTTTGTGTCTAATAAGTTTTTGATATATTCGACATTTTTTAAAATTCACCGGCTAGATATAAAATTGGAAGTTTATGGTCATAATAGACATAAAATTCAATTTTATATAGAATAGATTGGTTAATTCTAAAAAATCTTGAATGTGCCAATGTCCTATTAGACACAAAATTGAAAATTCAGAGACCTATTAGACATTTTAAAAGTTCAGGAACCTAATTGATACAATCCGATTATCCTATTTTATGAAATTTGATTATTCTTTTATACTTTTTTGGCACTTTAGGGCAAGTTTGATAACGTTCTCGTTTCCTATTTCCTGTTTCCTGTTTCTTGTTTTCTAAGAACTAGAAACAGAAACATGTTTGATAACTATTTATGTTTCTTGTTTTTTAAAGAAACATAAACAAAAATGTATTTGATAACTGGATCTTGTTTCTTGTTTTTTAGTTGAAATAAATTTAGTACATATAATATAAAAAAAATATAATAACATACATTAAAATAAGGGAAAAATACACTTTTAGTCCCTGAGGTTTGTGTTAAGTGACAGTTTGGTCCCTGAGTTTTCAAACTCAACAAAAATACCCCTGAGGTTTGAGATAAGTAGCACTTTGGTCCCTGCCGTCTATTTTTCTGTTAAATACTAATGGTTGCTGACGTGGCACTATTATTTTAATAAAAAAAATTATTTTATATTTTTTTAAATAAAAACATATTAAAATAATAAAATATTATTATTTTATTTAAATTCTTTCTCTCTCTCTTCCTTTCTTCTCCCCCATCTTCTTTCAACCTTCTTATCTCCTTCTTCTTCAGCTCCGGTGGCCGGCTGCCAGCGAGCGGCGGCGGCGGCGGCCGAATTTTTTTATTTTTTTTTCTTTCTCCCCTTTTCTTCTCTCCTTTCTTTCTCTCTTTCCTTCAATTTTTTTTTAATAAAAAGAAGGGAGAGGGAGGAGAAAGGAAGAGAGAGAGAAAGAATTTAAATAAAATAATAATATATTATTATTTTAATATGTTTTTATTTAAAAAAATATAAAAAATAATTTTTTTATTAAAATAATAGTGCCACGTCAGCAACCATTAGTATTTAACAGAAAAATAGACGGCAGGGACCAAAGTGCTACTTATCTCAAACCTCATGGGTATTTTTGTTTAGTTTGAAAACTCAGGGACCAAACTGTCACTTAACCCAAACCTCAGGGACTAAAAGTGTATTTTTCCCTTAAAATAAATATACAACAATTATATAGAATTTTTAGTATTATTTAGCACCAAACAAAAAATATCGAAAAAACAAATTATATCCCTCAAATGTTGTTCAAATTTGATTTGCGATGTCATCCCTCACTCTAACCAATTTATTTATAACGATGTTCATTTACACAAGTTAGTTCAATTAGATTAATTTGTTATTTACAGACTTTGTAAATTTTCAACGATCATTAATTTATTGCACAACATGCTATTCATATATTTTTTTTTTGTGTGTTTGGGGTATTGAGACACCTATTTAAGGTTAGACAATCGAGATTATATACCAACATTTCTTGAATTGAATACTAATTTTTATTTCTTTCAAAACCCATGTATTTTTTATTAGGCAAGGATCCTAAGACGTAAGATCAGAAAGATCGAAAGAAAAAATGTATACAATTTTTACAATTAATGACAAACGTGAAATATCTAACTAATTAATTTATTTAATAAATAGATTAAAATCCTACCAAAATTAATGAAAAATAACAGAGATTTAAATATAAAATAATAACTAATGGCTCACTAATGATAGGAGGAAAAAAAAAAAGAAACAAAAAGTAATAACAGAAAAGTGAAACAAATATTAAAAAAAAAATAAAGATATAGAAATAACGTAAAAGGGACAAATTTTTTTTTTTTTTTAAAAAAAGTGGTAGAAAAAAATAGAGAGAAAAATGAGGAGAAGAAGAGGGGAGGTGAGAGAGATGGATACATGCATGAAAGATGAAAAACAAAACAAAAATAGAATTTGAGAAACTACTTTTTGTAGTTTCTCAAAATTTGCCTCTCTTTTAGGGGCCGTTTGTTTGACGGTAATCCAAGATTTCCATGAAATGGGCATCTGGATTACCACGTTTGTTTTGTGGTAATGTTGGATACCTAGGAATTTCGGGATGCCTGGACATCCTAGGATGCCCATACGGGAGGCATCCAAGGAGCTTTTGATGCCCTAATGAGAGATGAGTTTCAAAGATTCCCATGTTGAGGGCATCTTCGGATGACATTTTTACCCCTCCATTTTATCATCTGTATTTTTATTTAAAAATAAATTAATTTATTCATACACTAAGAAATAACCATTTATTTTTTCAATTTTACATTTATATATAAAATAAATGATAGTTACATTGAATAATATTTTAATTTATTTTTGATTTATTCTCTTAATAATAATGTTAATTGTACATTTCAAAAAACACACAGATCAATTCATTACAAGTACACCGTGAATTATAATAATTGTCATGTTTTTTTTTTAAAAAAATTAAAGTTGAAACTAATTTTTAAAATTAAACTAATATAAATGAATTTGTTCTAAAAAAAATAACCAATTAAATTAGTATAAATTAAATTGATATAAAAATAAAACATTAGATTAACAAAGACCAAAACGTTATATAAATTTAAATTATATTAAACTAATAGGTAAATTAGCTAAAAATTAGTAAGGGCATTATTGGTATTATGCATAATTTAAGAACTTTCTCGTACAAAAATCCTGCAAAACAAACATAGTTATCTGAATATTCCCATATATTCTTAAAAATTATTCCTTCAAAACAAATACGGTTATCTAAAATACCCGGCATTTATATTTCCGAGTATCTATAATTCCAGACATCTTAATATTCCGGTTATCTAGATTCCCAAAAAACAAACGGCCCCTTAGAAACATTTTTAGAAATTTAGAAACAAGAAAGAAGATTAGTCATCAAACATGGAGAAACAAAAACAAGAAATAGGAAACGAAAACGTTATCAAAGAGCCCTTAAATGTCACTTTCTAGGTTTTAGATGTTTGTTTACGTTTGGGTTGACCATTTTTACTTTGACCATTATTTTGGGGGCTTCTTTTTGTAAGGTCTTAAGATCATTTCCTCACTTGGCCCTAAACATGTGTGCAAGAATTCGTGTAGGGTAAGCTTTCTTAGATTAGGACTAAATCTCTTTTTAGCTTTAGCGTGTGTTTGATTTTACTTTTCATGTGGTTAATTTTGAAAAAATTTTCTAGTGTTTGAAACCATTAAAAATGACTTATTAGAAAATGAGATTGAAAAATAAACCATTTTGAGAGAATCACCTGAAACCAACTTTTTTAAAAAGAGTTTTAAGTATACAATAACTTGTTTATAAAAACACTATTTGTGAGGAAATGTAGCCAAACATATAGGAGTGTTTAAATTCTAAACAATTTTTATAAAAAATATTTTTGGAAAAATGCATTCTTGAAAAACATTTAAATTAAAATGTATTCCAGACGGACCCTTAGTCAATCGTTTCGATATTTTCTTGTGTTGGGATATAAAACAAAATTTACATCTTTTGTAACCTAGATTGTTGAAATGCTAATGAAAAGAAACGTGTGGGAGTTTTCTCCACCCTTTGTGCGTGCTCCAACGATCTTAGAGTATCTGTAGATCTAACTAATGAGAGGAAATGAGAACAATGGGAAATGAGAGGGAAATGAGAACAATGGGAAAGTGTGATAATTTCATTCTAGAAAACTCCATATAAATACATAACTTGAATCTAAAAATAGATTCCACAACTAATCCCACTAACTCCACAAAATTAGCAACTTAGACTTGACTCAACTATTTCCTAGAAACTAGGAAGACTAGACCAACTCAAAACAAATTAGTAATTTTAGTTACTAACATTCTCCTCCTAACTCAAATACTACAAACACCTAACTTGCTCCTAAGAGCTTGAAAACGACCCACACAAAAAGACTTAGTGAAGATATCAGCCATTTGCTCTTCTGAGCTGCAATGTACCAGCTGCACTTCTCCTTCCTTCTGCATCTCTCTCAGAACATAATACTTGATCTTAAAATGTTTGGTCCTTCCATGAAAAACTGGATTCAATGAAATGGCTAGAGTGACTTGATTATCCACAAACACCTTCACACACTTTTCCTGCTTCAGATGCAAGTCATGCATCAATTTCTTCAACCAAACAGCTTGGTTGACTGCTGCCGTTGCTGCAATGAACTCAGCTTCTGCAGTTGACTGAGCCACTATATCTTGCTTTTTTGAACACCATGAGAAACACCCTGAGCCAAAAGTGAAACAATAGCCAGAGGTGCTCTTCATATCATCTAGTGAACCAGCCCAATCACTATCTGAGTAGCCTTGCAACTCAAAATTTTCAACTTTACTAAATTTGATCCCAAAAGACAGTGTGCCTTTTAGATATCTCAGAACCCTTTTTCCGGCAACCATATGATTCTTGCTTGGACAGTGAAGAAATCTAGATAGGACACTTACAGTGTACATAATGTCAGGCCTAGTGGATGTGAGATACATGAGGCATCCAACTAGACTTCTGTACACATTCTCGTCGGCAGGTTCCTCTCCATCATCATTTTGCAACTTCTCCTTCTGAATCATTGGAGTGTTCACACTTTTACACTCCTCCATATTGAACCTCTTCAATATCTCTCTTACATACTTCTTCTGACAAAGGAACATTTCATTCTGCTTTTGCTGAATCTCCATACCTAGGAAGTAATGCATCAGACCTAGATCAGTCATCTCAAACACCTTCATCATTTCTTGCTTGAATATCTCTATCTGAACATCATCACTTCCTGTCACTAGCAAGTCATCTACATAGAGAGATACAATCACAATAGTAGTACTTGATTTCTTCACATAGAGTGTGGATTCACTCAGACTCTTCACAAAACCCAGGTTCAGCAAGTGATCATCCATCTTGCTGTACCATGCCCTAGGAGCTTGCTTCAACCCATAGAGAGCCTTCTTCAACAAATAAACCTTCTGCTCTTGTCCTGGAATGATGAATCCGTCTGGTTACTCAACATAGATCTCTTCTTCTAACACTCCATTTAGGAATGCTGACTTCACATCTAGCTGATACACCTTCCATCCATGTTGGGCCGACACAGCCAGTAGCAACCTGATTGTGTCCATTCTTGCAACTGGTGCAAAAGTCTCAGAAAAATCAATTCCACAGACTTGTGCATACCCTTTTACCACTAACCTGGCCTTGAGCTTGTTCACAGAGCCATCTGGGTTCAATTTGGTTTTGAAAACCCATTTGACTCCAATTACTTTTCTGTCTGCAGGCTTCTCCACCAGCTCCCATGTATTGTTTTTCTCTATCATACTCAACTCTTCCTTCATTGCTTCCATCCACTTTGTATCTCTTTTAGCTTCTTCATATCCGACAGGCTCTAATGCAGCTACACTACTTCTTTCATACACTTCCTGCAATAGTCTAGTCCCTCTAACTGGTGCATCATCAACTAATTCATCAGGATCCAGAGAGACTTCTTGTTGCTTCATCTCTGCTTCTTTTGTCCAGTCCCACTCCTCATCTTCCAAAAACTGAACATCTCTACTAATCACCATCTTCTCTGTGTGAGGTTGATAGATCTTGTAGGCTTTGGACACCATGCTATAGCCTACAAAGATTCCTGGTTCGGCCTTCTCACTCAACTTGTCTCTCTTCACCTGTGGAACATAGAAAAAACACAAGCAGCCAAACACCTTCAAATTTGTCAGTCTTGGTTTAGTATCAAACCAAGCTTCATAAGGTGTCTTCTTCTCCAATACCCTCGTGGGTAGTCTATTCAATAGAAAGACTGCTGTGTTTGCTGCTTCAGCCCAAAATTCTTTTGGCAAGTTCTTTTCATGCAATAAGCATCTTGTCATTTCCATAATACTTCTGTTCTTCCTCTCACTGACTCCATTTTGTTGTGGAGAATATGGAGCAGTGAGCTGATGCTCTATCCCAGCTTCTTCACAGAAGGAATTGAACCTTTGCGATGTATATTCAGTCCCATTATCAGTTCTCACCACCTGAATCTTACAGCCACTTTGATTCTCAACCCATCTCTTAAACTTCAGAAACACTTCAGCTACTTCAGACTTATGCTTCATGAAATATATCCAACACATTCTGGTATAATCATCAATAAAGATAATGAAATACCTGCTACCATTTAGTGAGAGAGTTGGTTGAGGTCCACACAGGTCAGTGTGGATGAGCTGCAACTTCTCAGTTGCTTTCCATTGTGACTTCTTAAAAGGCAACCTTGTTTGCTTCCCTGTTAAACAAGCTCTGCAGTTTGTTTTCAGCTCCTCCAAAACTGGTACTCCTACTGCCATCTCATTCTTCTGCAGATACTGCAACCCTTTCTGATGAAAATGCCCCAACCTCTTGTGCCATAACTCAGTGTCATTCACTTGACACTTGAAAGCTATCTGCTCCTTCTCGAGTGGATCCAAGGAGAAGCTCTTGTGTTGCATCTTTTTTTTGAACAACTCATTCCCATTGGAATCAGAAATGAGACACTTTCCTTCTTCAAACAACACTTTGAATCCCTTCTCTACTAATTGACCAACACTTAACAAGTTTTGATCAATTTCAGGGACAAACAACACTTCAGTAATCAACTTGGTTCCAACACAACTCTCTATTGACACTGTGCCTTTCCCCTTTACTTCTAGATACTCACCATTTCCTATCTTCACCCTTGACTTGAATGACTTGTCAAGGTCCTTGAACAACTCTTTGTCACTTGTCATGTGATTGGTACACCCACTATCAACCAACCAACCATCACATTGAGTGACTGATGAGAAACAAGTAGCCACAAAGAGTTGATCTGCTTGTTGTTGTACTACAGCATGTGCTCCTCCTTGCTGTTGAGTTTTTGCTTCCTTACAGAACCGTTCAATGTGCCCCAATAAGTGGCATCTTCTATACTTCACATCTGGCCTTCTCCAACATCTGAAATGTGGATGATTCTGCTTCCCACAGTGCTTGCATGTACTACTAGCATCCTTTGCAACAAACTCTGAGTTACTGCTGCCACTTCCCTTCTTCCATTTCCCCTTCCTCTCTCTTCCACCTTCTCCCTGCTGCACTCTAGCTTTCAATGCCCCCTCAATGCTTCCTTCTTGTCTCATCAACCTCCTCTGCTCTTGTGCTTGCAAAGCACTAACTACTTCTATCACCTTGAGTTTTGAGAGGTCTTTAGTATTTTCTAAAGAAGCAATGGTTGCTTCATATCTCTCAGGTACTGAAACTAGAATCTTCTGAACCAATCTATTGTCAGATAATTTGGTTCCCAATGCTCTTGCCTTGTTAGCAATCTCAATCAACTTATCTGAGTACTCTTTAATGGACTCAGAATCCTTCATTTGCATTCTCTCGAATTCTCGCACCAAGTTCAACACCTTCATGCCTTTAATCCTCTCATCACCTTCATACTCACTTTTGAGGAACTCTCAGATCTCCTTTGCTGACTTCAAGGCCATAATTCTATTGAATATGGCGGGAGACACAGCTGCATATAGGCAAGCTCGAGCTTCTGCCTTCCTGGTGACCTTCTCCTTATGAGTCTTGATCTGATGTATTGTTGGGTTATCAGGAAGTGGAGCAATCTCATAGTCTTGCTCAATTGCTTCCCAATAATCACAACCCTCCATGTAGGCTTGTATTCTGATAGCCCATGCCTGATAGTTTTCACCATCAAACATAGGTGGAGCCAATGAAGAAAGACTGTTGGATTCCATCTCTAACAACTCTCACAGGTGTATCACTCAGTTTCTCTCGGAGATATTACTGATTCTCACTCACAGATCCCTTAAGAATAGAGGGCTCTGATACCAATGTAGATCTAACTAATGAGAGGAAATGAGAACAATGGGAAATGAGAGGGAAATGAGAACAATGGGAAAGTGTGATAATTTCATTCTAGAAAACTCCATATAAATACATAACTTGAATCTAAAAATAGATTCCACAACTAATCCCACTAACTCCACAAAATTAGCAACTTAGACTTGACTCAACTATTTCCTAGAAACTAGGAAGACTAGACCAACTCAAAACAAATTAGTAATTTTAGTTACTAACAGTATCCCAAACCTTGCAAATTCACGTGTTAATTGGAAGAATAGAAACAAGTAAGTTTGGTTGATAACCAAACTTGTTGATTGTTTCAAGTCTTGCATAAGGACATAGATATCCAAGAAACTTGGTGGATCAATCAAAGGCAACTTGTTCTCTGTTGTGGATGTCCAGCCCACTTGTTGTACAAGCAAGAGGCTTTTTTTAAAAAAAGCTTGTGTTTATGACCCAATATGTCGGGTTATGTGTTTAGCCCAATTGGGGTTAAATGAATGGGCTTGTCTTGTAAGCCAAGGGTTTTTTTTTTCTTTGATATGGGATGACCTAAGGAAGACGACAACAAGAAAAATACAGAAAAATACACAGAAAATCGGAGAGAAGCAGGGAGAGCAGTACAGTTCGGATTTTCAGCGACATCGTTCACAAAGTTGTCGATTTCCGGAGGTTTAATCGTTGGATTGTGCTGACATGTTGGCAACTTGTTGGGGACACATAGGGCCCCAGTTTAAACGGTTGGATCGTCGTTTGGAGCTCTGGTTTGTTAGTAATCACTGCTGGACAAAACCTGTAAAACTGGAGATATTTTCATCTTCTTTATCTCTTTTGTGTTGATCTCTTAGGTATGAAAGTATTGGTGGATTATGAATCTTTGTATGACTGATTTGGATTCTTTTTCCCTCAATTTTATCTTAATAAGAGAAGGTGACAAGGGTGGACTCCTCACAAGTCCCAAGGTTTTTACTCTTCACATCGAAGGGGTTTTCCATGTATAAATCGTGCGTGCTTTTTCGTTTTTAGTATTCTGAATTTTATATTTGGTTGCTTTCCGTGATTGGTTGTTTTCTTGGTGATAAATTGGTGATATATCTGTTGTGTTTTTGGACTATTAATTGGTTGATTGTCTTGGAGGTGATCCTAGTGGGTAGTTAATATACTACTTGGGTCCTATCAGTTGGTATCAGAGCAAGGTTTTAATTTAATCATTGTCATGGAGTCTACTAGTAGTAGTGAAGGTAGTTCAATGATTAAATTGACATCAATCAATTATTCCATTTGGAGACCGATGATGGAGGATATGTTATATTGTAAAAGATCTGTTTGATCCAATTGAAGCAACCACAGGAGTTGATGGCACCATTGTTAAACCTGAAAAACCAGAGAAAATGGAAGAGAAAGATTGGGGAAAGTTAAAGAGAAAAACTTTGGGGACTATTAGGCAGTGGGTTGATATTAGTATTTTTAACCATGTGTCTCAAGAGTCTGACCCATATGCGTTGTGGAAGAAATTGGAAGGTCTTTATTGAAGGAAGACCGCGCATAACAAAGCTTCATTAATCAAGATGCTTGTTAATTTGAAATTGAAATGTGGGAAGTCTGTTTCTGAGCATTTGAGTGACTTCCAAGATATTATTAACAAGTCGACTACTATGAAGATTGTTCTTGATGATGAATTTCAAGTTTTGTTCTTGTTGAGTTCTTTGTCGGACAGTTGGGAAACTCTAGTTGTGACTATTAGTAACTCTGCTCTAGAAGGTGTTTTGTCTTTGAATAGTATTAAAGAAAGCATGTTCAATGAAGAGATAAGAAGAAAGGAGATGGGAGTTGATAATGCACATGCTCTTGTTGTTGAGAATTGTGGAAGAAACAAGAGTAGGGGACCCAAAGGTCGTGGTAACTCAAAAGGGAGGTCCAAGTCTAGAGACAAAGAGACTAGGTCATGTCATTACTGCAACAAGCCTGGCCATATCAAAAAGTTTTGCTACCGTTGGAAGAAAGAACAAGGTAAGAAGCAAGACTCACGAAAAGAGGGAGATGATAGGAATACTGCAGCAATCACTTCTAAGTGTGATGATGATGTCACCTTGATTTGTGCAACTAGTGAGTGTCATCATGTAGAGAGTTCAGATACAGAGTGGCTAATAGATTCAAGTGTTTCATACCATTGTGTTCCCAAAAGGGGGTATTTCATGAACTATCAATCTGGTGATTTTGGTAGTGTGAAGATAGGAAACTAGAGCTCAGCGAGCATTGTTGGGTTAGGTGATATTCGTGTGAAGACAAATGTTGGGTGCATGCTTACATTATAGATTGTGCGTCATATTCCTGATTTACGCCTTAACTTGTTGTCCGCAAATGTTCTTGATCAAGAAGGATTTCGACATCCCTTTGCAGATGGTAAATGGAAATTGTCTAAGGGTTCAATAACAGTTGCTCGTGGTGAGTTGTGTTGCTCTTTGTATAAAACATACTTAAGTGTATGTTCTTCTAAGTTGAATACAGTTGAAGAAAAGAATTCTTCTAACTTGTGGCATCGAAGGCTAGGGCATATGATTGACAAGGGGATTAAACTGTTGGATGGTAAATCTCTTATCCATGTTGATAAAACAATTCCTCTTGACCCTTGTGATCATTGTTTGGAAGGCAAGCAACATAGAATTTCTTTTTCTGGGAAGTTCAGCAAAAGGCAAGGAAAGTTGGAGTTAGTTCACTCCGATGTTTGTGGTCCTATTGAGGTTGAGTCTCTTGGTGGCTGTTGGGCTCCTAGAGTGAGTGAAAATATGATATAAAAGACTCTAGAATTCCTGTGCAAGTATACACAGACTGCAGCAAGTAATATTATCAATCCAAGGTCTGAATGAGCTTCCACTTTATCTATTTTGTGTAACTTCCTAATGGTTTCGAGAATAGTAAAATGATTTGGTTTTATCGAAATTATGCTGAAGCAAAATAAATGACAGAACAAAGAACGGGTAAACAAATAGATAGACAGATTAAAGTCAGACGCTGGTTAGGCTTTAGTGATTGTTCTAAGATATGCTCTAGCAATATTATTGATCATGCATTTCTCGCAGTATTATTAGCGGATTCCTCCCGGAACTCCGGATCTTTTGGGATATGTTTCAAACCCAATGAAGTACGACCGATCAAGCACTAGGCAACTGGCTATCCCTAGCTCAGTCACTGGCGTTCACCAATACACAATGATCGTAGTTTGGATAATTGCCACACACTCTCTAAATCATCCCTGAAACTAGAGAGAGCTATCCATACCGGCTGGCCAGGCGAGCATAAAATGAGATTAAGCACAACAATTAACCAAAATGCGATAGTCAATTTATTACTAGAGATGAAGCACAGTAATCACATTATTCCTAACCAACACCTAAGCTACTTAGTTCATAATAGGCATAGGAATACGAATTACAATCTGAGTATGCATGCCCATAACCACAAGTTAATAAAGAAAGTAAACTCCCTAATCAGCTTGCGGAAGATGGTGTTCTTGATGATCTTCAATCTCCCTATACTATTCGGCTTCCAAGGGAAAACATGGAATGAATTTGATTTGGACGGCTATTTCCTTTTATAGAAGGAGAAGAGACTTGAATTAGGTCAACTTGCACACGTGTACGGCTTTCCTTGCTCCTTTATCCCGAAAATAACTCAACAGAAGTCGGCTCATGAAGTTGGCTAACGAGCTGTGATGTGGCAGTTTCTGCTCCCAGTTTTGCTGCAGCACAGAATTTGCTCCCTCCAGTCGCTCAGCAGCATAATCTGCACAAAATAATTTCCAATGCTTCCATTCTTCCAAATGGGTTAAATCATGTAATATCTATTCAAAACCAACCCTAATAAGCATAAAGGACACACAAATCCCTATATAATTGAGGCCTAAATAACTACCTTTTGGGCAGTTATCAGTGGAAATAGATATTTTGTCACTTTCATTGATGATGCTACTCGGAGAACTTGGGTGTATATGTTGAAGACAAAAAGCCAAGTGTTCGAGATTTTCAAAAAGTTTCATGTCATGGTAGAAAGGGAGATCGAAAGAATGTTGAAGCGTCTTCGATCTGACAATGGTGGTGAGTATACTTCGAATGAGTTCAGGTATTATTGTTCACAACATGGCATTAGACATGAGAAGATAGAGTCTGGTACTCCACAACACAATGGAATTGCTGAGAGGATGAACAGAACCATTGTAGAGAAGGTGAGGTGCATGCTTAGAATGTCTGATCTTCCTAAGACATTTTGGGTTGAAGCAGTGAAATGTGCCGTGTATTTGATTAATCGATCTCCATCGGTTCCTCTTGGTCTAGACATTCCAGAGAGAGCATGGAAGGGACGTGATCCTACTTATTCACATCTGAGAGTCTTTGGTAGCAAGGCATACATGCATGTGCCTAAAGAACAGAGGTCAAAGCTTGATTCGAAGATCAATTCGTGTGTATTTGTTGGGTATGGGGATGAAGAGTATGGTTACAGGCTCTACGATCTAGAAAAGAAGAAGGTAGTGAGAAGTAGAGATGTAGTATTCTTTGAGCACGAGAAGGGTGCAGATCTTCTGAGTACAAGGTACACTTCTACTTCAGAGTTGTTTCTTGATACTACTAATGATTCTACCTCTATTCCCTCTGTTATTTAGCCAACAAGTGAGAATGTTGAAGATGTACTTGATGATGTACATGATGATGTTGGTGAGATACAACCTGATGGTAATTTACCAGTGTTGGGTTTTATGCCCTAAAACTCGTAGATTGTAAATGTACATTTGACCGAACATTAATAAAGTGATGTATTATTCAATGTTTGTATTATATCTTGTCTTGTTAACCCTAATCCAATAAACTAAACATCCATGGCTAATAGAATGAGGCTTGAACTAGTATGTAGGGACATACGGGGATTAATGTTCAAGTTTTAGCCTAAAGGGTCTGTAGTATAGGGATAAGGCTGGGTACCTTATTCTAGTGACACTATGGATACGGCCCGCTTTGTATATTGATACAAACGTATTGATCCAACGCGTTCATGTGGTTGACATGCGAGTGGGGGTATCCTGTGCAATGAGTTTGCACAAAGATCGGACCGCGAAATAGTTAACCACTAACTTTAACACCATTGGTTAGCTCGGTTTCTATTTCACTAGGATGACCTAGGCAACTTGGCCTTAATCCTGAGTGGATTATGGACTCCTGTCCATGAGGGATTGTCCTTTGATTTGTACGGGTGAGAGTGGCCAGTTCGCCGACTCAATAAGCCTACCATTTTGGGGACAAGATCGAATGGGGAGCTGGGAACGTAGTCTTACAAGATGGAATTCACTCCTTCCTGATATGAGGGTAAGTAGAGGTGTGTTCCCTTAAGTGGTGTCTCCGGGTCTTGAACAATGGGCCCTACCCTCTTTATGGCACGAGAGGGTTTTCTGTTTGATGGTTGGACCACAAACAGGTTGTTCATTAGAGGAGCACTGGTACTTAAGGTTCAAGAGGTAGCCCAGGGGTAAAACGGTAATTTGACCTAGCTGGGGTACGAACACACGTGAAGGGCTAACTTGCTGATGACGGTCAATATCCGTGGACACAGAAATATGTCTACAGTGAGAAGAGTGCAGCTGTGGTTCTTTAGTGGAGTGAACCACAGTTAACGAATATTGATTAACTTGGTTAATGAGTTTAACCAACTAATCTCATATCGTTGGAGCTTCTGATCTGTAGGTCCATTAGGTCCCACCGGTAGCTCATTTAGGGCGTTGAG
This sequence comes from Luffa acutangula, assembly GCA_036850905.1. Lineage (NCBI taxonomy): Eukaryota > Viridiplantae > Streptophyta > Magnoliopsida > Cucurbitales > Cucurbitaceae > Luffa > Luffa acutangula. The sequence goes on from CM072093.1 coordinate 23,964,490, forward strand.
GTAAAATTCTAAGGATGGATTGAATATTCGAAGGTGTTCGAATATTATACTAAAATATGAATTTGGTTCATATTAAAACTATAGGTTATAATTAATATGCATTGGATGTATATTAATACTATAGTTTTGAGAGAGAAAATAGTAATTGAATATGCGATGTTCAATTTTATTTTATTAATTAATTAATTTCGAATTAATTAATTGATTTAGTTTAATTAAATTTGATTTAATTAAACTATAAGATAAGAGGGATATTAATTTAAATTGGATTTAAATTAATGTTATTTTAATTAATTTAGATTAATTAAAATATAATTAATTGTAATTTAAAATTATGATTTTAAAATTATAATTAATTAAAATATCAGATAACTGATATTTCAGTTATCTGAAATTATGGTTTTTTAAAATAAAGAGACGTGGTCAGTGGGCAGTTGCAGAAATCACTCTCAATCTCACGCCTCTCTCCCTCTCTCTCGCTCTCTCAGTTGTTTTGGTTTTCTCTGAGAAATCAGTGTGTTGCTTCCCAGAAGAAATCCTTAGAGTTTTTGAGTTCCCACAAGCTCTCAGCGTGTATCCCTTTGAGTATACTGGTGAAACCTTGTGGTGGTGTTCGTGGCATTTTTTCCAGCGAAAACAAGGATTCCAAGTTGCTGTTTTTGGGAGCAATTCAGAGAAATTTTGGTGAGACGATCAAGAATTTCTACAAAGGTAATTGTATCTCGGCCTTAGATCAATAGGATCTTTTTATGTAGTTTAGATCTATGTTGTAAGGGATGTTTTAGCATGTTTTATAAACAATTTCCAGCATGTTTAAACTTGTTAAATTGCTGAATTTTACCCAACGTATTGGTATTTTTTGTTCTTAAATTAATCCGGGGTTAAAGGTTCTGTTTGTTTTTCCGCTGCGCGAGGGCTATTATCCCTTCAATTGGTATCAGAGCCTTCTCTGTAATTTAATTTTTGAATTAAAATTTGCGTTGGCTTTAGGTGGGATTTAATTGCATTATGAATGTTAATTTGCTATGAACTGGAGATTAATTGGCCTTAGATTTACAATTATTTTGATGTGATCAAATGTAAAGGCCCCTGCGTTTTTTGGGCAATTAAATTGTAAATCGAGTCTCTGTAAGTCCAAGTCTGAATTAGGCTGAAGAACGATGAAGATCGGGATCAAATTTGGCCAAAAACGGCGGAAAACGACGAACAATTGCGGCTGGAACAGTGCTGGAATTCCAGAAAATCGAAAAAAAAAAAAAAAAAAAAAATCGGACGGAAAAAGACGCGTGCATCAGGTAGGGCTGACGTCAGCATGCACCATGCTGACATCAGCGAGGCGCGGTTCAGGCGCAAGGAGGAGGCGCGGTCCAGCTCGTCCGGTTCGGTTTGCGTCAGGCCGGTTCAGGCGCGGTTCGTTGACTGAAGCAGGGGTTCGTTGATCGGCTCGCCTGGGTTGCTGACTGGGGCGCGGTTCGGTCAATTCTGGGCGGTTTTTGACCGGTTTTTGACCTGGTTCGGTGGTTTTCCAGCTGGTTCAAGCGGTTTTGACCAATTTTTGTGGTTTTGACCGGTTTTGGGCGGTTTTGGCACGTTTTTGGAGCGGTTTTGGTTCGGTTCGGGGCTGCAGAAGGCTATAATAGGATAGAATTTTGCTTCATTATTGTAATTTAGTTTTAATTTTATCCTAGGGGCCAATTAATCGGTTCATATGCTATTTTATATGCTTTATGGATGTCATATAAAATTAGAAATCCCACCTTAGGATATAAAGCATGCTCATGCATTTATGTATGTTATAATTAGATTATAATATATGTTTGAAATGCATGGTTTGATTTTCATGATTTATTTGATATATAGTAGAGTTATATTAAATTCATGAAAATGGAAAAGTATGATGCATGCAATTACATAGTTTTAATATAAGAGTTATATTAAAAATAATTTGTTTGTAGCATGCTAAGTTGATTTTCCATTTTTTGGCCATAATAAAATTGTTTATTATTTAAATGGAAATCAAATTGCATTGAGCATGATACATCCATAGATTAATATAAGGGTTATATTAATTATCATGCAATGCAAAATACTATAGTTTGAATTTCATTAACTTGAATATGATTGTTAATTGTTTTAAAACTATAGTATGCATGATTATAGGTCTAATCATTAAAATTTTGAAATAGTTTAAAATTTTATGATTAGAAACCGTCAATCTATAATCATGATATGCATGTTCACATAGGATCTTAGGTTAAATTGAATTAATTTTAATGGGTTAAAATTAATTAGACCTAAGATCATTTTCTAATAGGATTAGAGTATCTTACTTAGTTTTAAAATAGTTTTAATGAACTAAGTAGGACGAACATTCCTAAGATTATAAGGGAACTCTACCAGTGAAGTTCTGTCTAAGGATTGGAGGTATTTAAGTTGACGGTAAACGGAACACCTCCTACCTGAGAACTGATCTGGAACACCGGAGTTGAATTAATCTTAGGTTAATGTTAGAATAATGTCGCTAGGTTGATTAAATTGGTTTAATGCACCTAGACATTAGGTCTTATTATAATAGTTATAATAGGACTAGACTTAGATAAATGACTTAGCCGAATTTATCTAGGTTTAATCAAACCCTAAAATTAATAGGTTACTTTAGTGGGAGGAAAATTACAAAACTTGATTTAAATCGAGTTTTGCTCCTGCGTCCCTGTGATGTTCACACCGTGAGATCCATGCTCGGCTTTGTGTCGTTTTAGCGCGGCCTCCCTTCGGAGAGTGTTTGCATGGGTCAATACCAAGGTGAATGGGGAAAGTGACTATAGTAAGTGGGAGCGGGACACGTGTCAACGTATCCTTCGGTCTCCGCCCCTAGGTCACAACGTGAGATTCCTATGATCCGCCTGCGTGTTGTCTCGGCGCAACCACCCCTTCGGAGGGCCTGATCATAGGTTTCGGAACACCGTGAACTCCTGAAAGGGATAGGATCACTTAGGCTAATTACCAACAGTTGTCTTTCCTAACGGTAGCCTGTTGGTGCGTGCCTCTGGGATCTGAAAGTGGGAGGGTTACACTTACGGGGAGGAGTTAATTTGTTAACAAATCCTTGACCGAACAACGGTGGTTAATATCTAATGGAATATGAGTTATTCTGGTATTAGAAATTGACTGAGAAGAGTCTCATTTTAGAGGAGGAACAACTGATCACCCTTCGGTGGCTGTTCTTCTAAACCTCTAAAGCATCGTTGTGAAACACAATCATAGTTTTATTAGGGTTCTTTGATTGTTTGTTTGCAAAATTGATTGGATGTATGCAATTGTTTGTATTGCTTGTGTGATGGGTTAAGGCAAAGATAACTAATACGGTCACTTGTTTGTTTTTCAGCAATGTCTTCCTCTATAATATCCCTGCTTAAAAATGAACAACTTACCGGCGAGAATTTTCCACAATGGAAATCAAACCTCAATACGATACTCGTGGTTGAGGACTTAAGATTCGTCTTAACGGAGGAATGTCCTCCTGTTCCCCCTCGCACTGCCTCTCAGGCAGTTAAGGACACCTACGAACGCTGGACCAAGGCCAATGAAAAGGTCAAGGTCTATATTTTGGTCAGCTTGTCTGAAGTGTTGGCCAAGCGTTACGAAAACGTGGCAACTGCCAGGGAAATTATGAATTCCCTGCAGGAGATGTTTGGACTTCCGTCCTACCAGCTCCACCACGACGCCTTGAAGAACGTCTTCAATGCCAAGATGCTGGAAGGTCAATCTGTTCGGGAACATGTCCTGGTCATGATTAACCAGTTCAACATAGCTGAGGCAAATGGCGGGGTTGTCTGCGAGCGCAGTCAGGTAGCGTTCATCCTTCACTCGCTCCCGGCGAGCTATCTGTCTTTCAGGACGAACGCGAGCATGAATAAGATTCAGTTCAACCTGACTACCCTCCTCTCGGAGTTACAGATTTACGAGTCCCTGCAAAAGAGCAAGGGAAAGAATGTGGTGAAAGGAGAGGCCAATGTGGCCCATTCCAAGAAGAAGTTCCTGAAGGGTTCATCCTCAGGGACTAAATCTGTACCTCAGGCTTCTTCATCGAAGCAGATCCAAAAGAGGAAGGGAGACAAGGGGAAGGCTCCTGCACAGGCTGTGCAAGGGAAGGGGAAGGCCAAGGTCGTGGCCGACAAAGGCAGATGCTTCCACTGCAATGCAGATGGTCACTGGAAGCGCAACTGTCCCCGCTACCTTGCTGAGAAGAGAAGAGAAAAAGAAGGTAAATTCGATTTACTTGTGTTAGAGACTTGTCTCGTTGAACATGATGAGTTTGCCTGGATACTGGATTCGGGAGCCACTAATCATGTTTGTTCTTCTTTTCAGGGAAATAATTTCCAGCAGCTGGCAGAGGGTGAAATGACGCTCAAGGTCGGAACGGGAGACGTCGTTTCAGCTCGTGCAGTGGGAGCTGCAAAATTATTCTTTAGAAATAGGTTTTTAATTTTAGAGGACTTGTACTTGGTTCCTAGAATTAAAAGGAACCTTATTTCAGTTTCAGCTTTGTTAGAACAATGTTATTCAATTTCCTTCTTGCTTAATGAAGCATTAATTTCAAAGAATGGAGTTTACATATGTTCAGCTAAGCGTGAGAATAATTTGTTTGTGTTAAGACCAAATGATGCTAAGGCCATTTTAAGTCATGAAATGTTTAAAACGGCCGAAACGCAAAACAAAAGGCAAAAAGTTTCTCCTTTAAGTAACAACACGTATCTTTGGCATCTTCGTCTTGGTCATATTAACATCGATCGGATCGATCGTTTGGTTAAAAATGGGCTTCTAAGTGACATAGAAGATACATCTTTACCACCCTGTGAATCGTGTCTCGAGGGTAAAATGACCAAGAGGCCTTTTACTGGAAAAGGTTACAGGGCCAAAGAACCACTTGAACTAATACATTCGGATCTTTGTGGTCCTATGAATGTAAAGGCTCGAGGTGGTTTTGAATACTTCATCTCTTTCATAGATGATTATTCACGATACGGTTACTTGTACCTAATGGGCCATAAGTCCGAGGCTCTTGAAAAGTTCAAGGAGTTTAAGGCTGAGGTAGAAAACTTATTAGGTAAAACAATTAAAACACTTCGATCAGATCGAGGTGGAGAGTATTTAGATCAGCGATTCCAGGACTATATGATAGAACATGGAATCCAATCACAACTCTCAGCACCTGGTACACCTCAGCAAAATGGTGTATCAGAAAGGAGAAACAGAACCTTGTTAGACATGGTTCGATCTATGATGAGCTATGCTCAGTTGCCTAGCTCGTTTTGGGGGTATGCAGTAGAGACTGCAGTACATATTCTTAACAGTGTTCCCTCAAAAAGTGTTTCTGAAACTCCTTTTGAGTTATGGAGGGGGCGTAAACCTAGTTTGCGTTACTTTCGAATCTGGGGTTGTCCTGCACATGTGTTAGTGACAAATCCTAAGAAATTGGAATCACGTACGAGATTATGCCAATTTGTTGGGTACCCGAAAGAAACGAGAGGTGGTCTTTTCTATGACCCTCAAGATAATAAAGTATTTGTATCGACAAATGCAACTTTCTTGGAGGAAGACCACATACGAGATCATCGACCACGAAGTAAGTTAGTATTAGGAGAAGCTACAGAAGGATCAACAAGGGTTGTTGATGAACCTGGTCCTTCAACAAGAGTTGTTGGAGAATGCAGTGCTTCTCGTCGATCTAGTCCTCCTCACGTAGTGGGAGAGCTTCGACGCAGTGGGAGGGTTGTGACACAACCTAACCGCTACTTGGGTTTAACGGAAACACAAGTAGTCATACCTGATGACGGTGTAGAAGATCCATTGTCTTATCGTCAGGCAATGAATGATGAAGATAAGGACGAGTGGGCCAAAGCCATGGACCTTGAGATGGAGTCAATGTACTTCAATCAAGTTTGGGAACTTGTAGATCTACCTGAAGGGGTCAAACCCATTGGGTGTAAATGGATCTATAAGAGAAAAAGAGATGCTGCTGGGAAAGTACAGACTTTCAAAGCAAGACTTGTAGCAAAGGGTTATACCCAACGAGAAGGAGTGGACTATGAAGAAACTTTTTCTCCAGTTGCTATGCTAAAGTCCATAAGAATCCTCTTATCCATTGCCACATTTTATGATTATGAAATTTGGCAAATGGATGTCAAGACAGCTTTTCTGAATGGCAATCTTGACGAGAGTATTTTTATGTCTCAACCCGAAGGGTTCATATCCCAAGGTCATGAGCAAAAGGTTTGCAAACTGAATCGATCCATTTATGGGTTGAAACAGGCTTCTAGATCTTGGAATATTAGATTTGATACTGCGATCAAATCTTTTGGTTTTGACCAGAACGTTGATGAGCCTTGTGTTTACAAGAAGATCAACAAGAATAAAGTAGCTTTCCTTGTACTTTATGTAGACGACATCCTACTCATTGGGAATGATGTAGGGTATCTGACTGACGTAAAAGAATGGCTAGCAGCTCAATTCCAAATGAAAGATTTGGGTGAGGCCCAGTATGTTCTTGGGATCCAGATTATTCGGGATAGAAAGAACAAATCGCTAGCTCTGTCTCAGGCAACGTATATCGACAAGATGTTGGCTCGATATTCGATGCAGAACTCCAAGAAGGGCTTGTTGCCTTTCAGGCATGGGGTTCACTTGTCTAAGGAACAGTCTCCTAAGACACCTCAAGAGGTTGAGGATATGAGACGGATTCCCTACGCCTCTGCCGTGGGTAGCCTAATGTATGCCATGCTATGCACGAGGCCTGACATTTGTTATGCTGTAGGGATTGTCAGCAGATATCAGTCGAATCCAGGATTAGACCACTGGACCGCCGTTAAAGGAATCCTCAAGTATCTTAGGAGAACGAGAGATTACATGTTGGTGTTTGGGGCTAAGGAGTTAGTTCTCACGGGTTACACCGACTCTGACTTCCAAACTGACAAGGATTCTAGGAAATCTACGTCAGGGTCAGTTTTCACCCTTAACGGGGGAGCTGTAGTTTGGAGGAGCATAAAGCAGGGATGCATAGCAGACTCCACAATGGAAGCTGAGTATGTAGCTGCTTGTGAAGCAGCTAAGGAAGCTGTTTGGCTAAGGAAGTTCTTGACAGATTTGGAAGTTGTTCCAAATATGAACTTGCCCATTACGTTATACTGTGACAACAGTGGGGCTGTAGCCAATTCAAAGGAACCTCGCAGCCACAAAAGAGGTAAACACATAGAGAGGAAGTACCATCTAATTCGAGAGATTGTGCAAAGAGGAGATGTGGTCGTGACCAAGATCGCTTCCGAGCATAACATTGCTGATCCGTTTACGAAGGCCCTCTCGGCTAAAGTGTTCGAGGGTCATCTAGACAGTCTAGGTCTGTGAGATATGTATATAGCGTAATCTAGGGCAAGTGGGAGATGTGTAATGGGTGTAAGGATGCCCTAGTTTATTGTATTTTGTATATTTACCTATTATGTAATGTACAAACATACATGTACCGTTTCCAGCTTTGGATTATTTTGTATATACTTTCCCTGTAACTTGAGTTTTAGTTCAAGTGGGAGTTTGTTGGGTTTTATGCCCTAAAACTCGTAGATTGTAAATGTACATTTGACCGAACATTAATAAAGTGATGTATTATTCAATGTTTGTATTATATCTTGTCTTGTTAACCCTAATCCAATAAACTAAACATCCATGGCTAATAGAATGAGGCTTGAACTAGTATGTAGGGACATACGGGGATTAATGTTCAAGTTTTAGCCTAAAGGGTCTGTAGTATAGGGATAAGGCTGGGTACCTTATTCTGGTGACACTATGGATACGGCCCGCTTTGTATATTGATACAAACGTATTGATCCAACGCGTTCATGTGGTTGACATGCGAGTGGGGGTATCCTGTGCAATGAGTTTGCACAAAGATCGGACCGCGAAATAGTTAACCACTAACTTTAACACCATTGGTTAGCTCGGTTTCTATTTCACTAGGATGACCTAGGCAACTTGGCCTTAATCCTGAGTGGATTATGGACTCCTGTCCATGAGGGATTGTCCTTTGATTTGTACGGGTGAGAGTGGCCAGTTCGCCGACTCAATAAGCCTACCATTTTGGGGACAAGATCGAATGGGGAGCTGGGAACGTAGTCTTACAAGATGGAATTCACTCCTTCCTGATATGAGGGTAAGTAGAGGTGTGTTCCCTTAAGTGGTGTCTCCGGGTCTTGAACAATGGGCCCTACCCTCTTTATGGCACGAGAGGGTTTTCTATTTGATGGTTGGACCACAAACAGGTTGTTCATTAGAGGAGCACTGGTACTTAAGGTTCAAGAGGTAGCCCAGGGGTAAAACGGTAATTTGACCTAGCTGGGGTACGAACACACGTGAAGGGCTAACTTGCTGATGACGGTCAATATCCGTGGACACAGAAATATGTCTACAGTGAGAAGAGTGCAGCTGTGGTTCTTTAGTGGAGTGAACCACAGTTAACGAATATTGATTAACTTGGTTAATGAGTTTAACCAACTAATCTCATATCGTTGGAGCTTCTGATCTGTAGGTCCATTAGGTCCCACCGGTAGCTCATTTAGGGCGTTGAGGTAAAATTCTAAGGATGGATTGAATATTCGAAGGTGTTCGAATATTATACTAAAATATGAATTTGGTTCATATTAAAACTATAGGTTATAATTAATATGCATTGGATGTATATTAATACTATAGTTTTAAGAGAGAAAATAGTAATTGAATATGTGATGTTCAATTTTATTTTATTAATTAATTAATTTCGAATTAATGAATTGATTTAGTTTAATTAAATTTGATTTAATTAAACTATAAGATAAGAGGGATATTAAATTAAATTGGATTTAAATTAATGTTATTTTAATTAATTTAGATTAATTAAAATATAATTAATTGTAATTTAAAATTATGATTTTAAAATTATAATTAATTAAAATATCAGATAACTGATATTTCAGTTATCTGAAATTATGGTTTTTTAAAATAAAGAGACGTGGTCAGTGGGCAGTTGCAGAAATCACTCTCAATCTCACGCCTCTCTCCCTCTCTCTCGCTCTCTCAGTTGTTTTGGTTTTCTCTGAGAAATCAGTGTGTTGCTTCCCAGAAGAAATCCTTAGAGTTTTTGAGTTCCCACAAGCTCTCAGCGTGTATCCCTTTGAGTATACTGGTGAAACCTTGTGGTGGTGTTCGTGGCATTTTTTCCAGCGAAAACAAGGATTCCAAGTTGCTGTTTTTGGGAGCAATTCAGAGAAATTTTGGTGAGACGATCAAGAATTTCTACAAAGGTAACTGTATCTCGGCCTTAGATCAATAGGATCTTTTTATGTAGTTTAGATCTATGTTGTAAGGGCTGTTTTAGCATGTTTTATAAACAATTTCCAGCATGTTTAAACTTGTTAAATTGCTGAATTTTACCCAACGTATTGGTATTTTTTGTTCTTAAATTAATCCGGGGTTAAAGGTTCTGTTTGTTTTTCCGCTGCGCGAGGGCTATTATCCCTTCAACCAGATCATGTTGATGATGATAATCTAGACGAGTCTTAGTCTGATGAAGAAATCCATGAGGAAGATGTACATGAGGAAGTGATTCATGAAGAAGTTCATGAGCAGGGGGAGCAACCTACCCCTCAAGTGGAGGATACACATGTTCGAAGGTCCACCAGAAAGCGTAAACCTTCAACAAGATATCCAAGCTCATAGTTCATTCTAGTTAGTGAAGATGGAGAGCTAGAGAACTATCAAGAAGTCTTGTCTCATGATGAAAAAGACTAGTGGCTCGATGCAATGAAGGAGGAGATGAATTCCCTGAAAAAGAATGAAACCTATGAGCTAGTGAAACCTCCAAAGGGCAAGAAAGTCTTGAGAAATAGATGGGTTTTCAAGTACAAGAAGAATGGAGAGAAGATAGTGAAGCTCAAAGCCAGATTAGTGGTAAAGGGATGCAACCAGAAAAGGGCATTGACTTTGATGAGATCTTCTCTCCAATGGTCAAAATGGCATCTATCAGAATAGTGTTGGGTTTAGCAGCAAGTCTTGATCTTGAGTTGGAGCAACTTGATGTAAAAATTGCTTTTTTACATGGTGACTTGCATGAAGAGATCTACATGGAGCAACCTGAAGGATTTGAAGAAAAAGGGAAAGATAAACTTGTTTGCAAGTTGAAGAAGAGTCTTTCTGGTCTTAGACAGGCACCAAGGCAGTGGTACAAGAAATTTGATTCGTTTAAGATAAGCAATGATTATAAACGAACTACAGTTGATTCTTGTGTGTATTTTAGAAAGTTCCCTGGAGGTAACTTCATCATTCTTCTTTTATATGTAGATTATATGTTGATAGTTGGACAAGATGCAAATATGATTCAAAGTTTGAAGAAAGACTTGTCCAAGTCATTTGACATGAAAAATTTAGGTCCTGCAAAGCAAATTTTAGGCATGTAGATTGCTCGTGACAGGAAAGTTGGGAAATTATTGTTATCCCAGGAGAAGTATATTGAACGGGTGCTTGAAAAGTTCAATATGAAGCATGTTAAGCCTGTGAGTACACCATTAGCAACTCATTTCAAGCTAAGTAAGACACCTTGTCCTACAACAGAGAAGGAGAAAGAAGTTATGTCATCCATTTCTTATTCTTCTGTTGTTGGTTCTTTGATGTATGTTATGGTGTGTACTAGACCTGATATTACACATGCTGTTGGTTTAGTGAGTTGTTTCTTATCCAATCCAGGTAAGACTCATTGGGAAGCAGTGAAGTGGATTTTCAGATACTTGTGGGGCACCTCCAAATTGAGTTTGTGTTATGGAGGTGGAAAACCTATACTTGAAGGCTATACCGATGCAGACATGGCAGGTGATTTTGATAATAGAAAGTCTACCTCAGGTTATGTGTTTACATTTTCAAGGGAGCCATCTCATGGCAATCCAAGTTACAAACATGTGTAGCATTGTCCACAACTGTGGCAGAGTATATTGCAGTAGTAGAATCAAGCAAGGAAATGTTATGGCTTAAAAGGTTTCTTCAAGAGTTGGGTTTGAAGCAACATGAGTATGTAGTATTATGTGATAGTCAGAGTGCTATGGATTTGAGCAAGAATTCAATGTATCATGCTCTCACCAAACACATTGACATTAGATATCATTGGTTGCGATATGTGCTTGAAGAGAAGATAATGAAATTGAAGAAAGTCCACACTGACAAGAATAGTGCAGATATGTTAACTAAAGTAGTTCCCGGAAGCAAGAATGAGCTTTGTAGTAAGCTTGTCGGGATGAGGTTTAAGTGATCATGGATGTGATTGTGTCTTCCCCGTGATGGACTAGAGGGGGAGATTGTTGTGGGTGTCCAGCCCACTTGTTGCACAAGCAAGAGTTTTTTTTTTAAAAAAAAACTTGTGTTTATGACCCAATATGTCGGGTTATGTGTTTAGCCCAATTGGGGTTAAATTAATGGGCTTGTCTTGTAAGCCTAGGGTTTTTTTTCCTTTGATATGGGATGACCTAAGTAAGACGACAGCAAGAAAAATACAGAAAAATACACAGAAAATCGGAGAGAAGCAGGGAGACCAGTGCATTTCAGATTTTCAGCGACAGCGTTCACAAAGTTATCGATTGCCGGAGGTTTAACCGTTGGATTGTGCTGACATTTGTCAGCTTGTTGGGGATACATAGGGCCCCGTTTTGAATGGTTGGATCGTTGTTTGGAGCTCTAGTTTGTTTGTAATCACTGCTGGACAAAACCTGTAAAACTGGAGATATTTTCATCTTCTTTATCTCTTTTGTGTTGATCTCTTAGGTACGAAAGTATTGGTAGGTTATGAATCTTTGTATGACTGATTTGGATTCTTTTTCCCTCAATTTTATCATAATAAGAGAAGGTGACAAGGGTGGACTCCTCGCAAGTCACGTGGTTTTTACTCTTCACATCGAAGGGGTTTTCCACGTATAAATCGTGCGTGTTTTTGCGTTTTTAGTATTCTGAAATTTATGGTTGGTTGTTGTTCGTAATTGGTTGTTTTCTTGGTGATAAATTGGTGAGTTTTCTATTGTGTTTTTGGACTATTAATTGGTTGATTGTCTTGGAGGTGATCCCAGTGGATAGTTAATATACTACTTGGGTCCTATCATTCTCGACTTTCCTTTGGGTCTTTATCTTGTGTATGAGTGATCTTTGAGTTGAGTGTGTGATTCGAGTCATATTGTCAAAGGTGTCCAAAGTCACTATTCATGGGAGTTCGTATCACACAATATCTATAAACCTACTAATACCACACTACAAACAACTTTATGACAATAGTGATAATAAAAACAAATAATTTTTTTTTTGTTATGCGTAAAATAATTTGTTTATCTTATTGAACTTATTTTTCATTCCAATGTTAGTTGTGTATCATATACTTCATATAATTAATTGCCTTGTTTTTGTGAGTACAAAATTAGACCATTTCAGTTGTTATAATTAATTTCATAAACTTGCTAAAAAATTAGGTCATAACAAATGTATCTTTGAACAATTTTTGTGCTGATGATTTGAATTTTATTACTTTCGTTGCTTTTCACAATCTTTTACATCATTTAGTCATCATAGGATTCACCTTTGACTACCAATTACAACACTCAATTGCTTATTCTTGCGGTGTAAATTTTTCATACCCAAAGTTTTAAAAATGTATTAAACATCAATATAATTCTATATCATATCATTTTATATTAAATTTAAAAGAGTTCTCACACCATTTTATGAAGTGATTAAATAGTATTATTGTGCTTTTAATTTTTTTTATTATAATAAAGTTAATCTAACATTTTAAAACATGCAAAGAATATTCTTTAAAAAAATGGCAGCCAATAGTTTTGGTCTAACAAAATAATTATCACCATAAGACAAAAAACATTGAAGATAGTACAATCTACGAGGTTGTAGTGTACTTTTATTTTGGTTTCTCAAATAAAAGTTATACAATTGTTTATTCATGTCAAATTTTATACTTCTTTTGTATTATCAACTATTACAACAACAAACTTTTTCGTTAGAAATCCCATGTAGCTTGGGAATACAAAACCCTACAATTTTTTCCTATTGGATGCAATCAGTATGACATAAAAGATCTCTGTTAGTTTCAAAACATGGTTGAACACAATTCCAAAACTCGTCCTCTTTTGTTGCCATGTGACCAAAATTGACATAGTTAATAATAGTGTCTTAACAAAAACGACAATAAATCATAGTACGAAATTATATGAGTTGTGTGGGGAGAACACATACTTGATGAAACAAAACAAGCGAAGATCACCATGACAACAATGCATATGGTAAAAAGCTTATGAGCTGCCATATCTATTAGATTTGAATGCTTATGTCAAACGTATGAGATTATTGAGCGAGAACCACGAGTTTTTAAAAATTCAAGTTCTAATTATTTATAGTTTGTGTTTGTAAAACCTTGAAAAAGGCAAAATCCTAAAAATTCCTTCAAATAACAAAATTAATATTGGTAATTTAGTTTTAATAACTAAAACCTCGTTATAGAAAATCGATGCAAGCTAGTAAAATTTTAAAACAAATACATCGTGATTGTCATAAAATTAAGGAGAATTTCAAACGAATACTTGCAAAAAATAATACTTTTTTTTTAAGTACTACAAAAGTACAATTGGTTCACGAAATTTCACAAATTTATTGGTATTTTTAGGAAAACCAATAAACCCAGATGTATAAGGAAAAAGTTTTAGAAAATGACATATAAAACAAAAGAAAAGAAAAAACTCATGGTTGTTACTACAAACATCTAATCATTTTCCTTCCTTAACTACAGTGATGAATAACCTAACACCTTAGGTGTAGAACTCGCACTACTACCAATTTGGCTTTTGTTGATGGCTAAAAAGTATCAACTCACTTTCATTGATGCTTTTTAGAAGTCGATTGAACTATCAATAAAACTAAAGCGTCAATATTACTGTTTTCATTGACGCTTATAGGACGTCAATGAAGATGTCGTTGTTGACATTTATAAGTCATCAACAAAGACATTATTGACACGTTTTATCCATCAACAATATTCATAAAACGTCAACGTAGACACCTTTGTTGATGTTTACTAGCTAGCAATAGATCATATTATGTACACGTTTTATTCGTCAATGATTTCCATAAAACGTCAATGTTGCCATATTTATTGATATTTATAAACCGTCAATATAAACTTATGTTGACGTTATATTGACGGTTTATAAATGTCAATTATAGGATCGAAAATGTCAATATATTTATTTATTGACACTTATGAGCTGTCAATATATCATTTTATTGACGTTTATTAGCCGTCAAGTTACCGTATTAAATTGTCAAATTGTGTGTTTTCATTGACGGTTAATATATGTCAATTATGGTGTTTGTTATGACGTTTTTTAACCGTCAACAATAATATAGAGGGCATTACTAAATTTTATCCTGTAACGAAGTTTGATTTACCAAAAATCCGGCAACATAACGACGTAATTATAACTAACCAAAAATTTTTGGTTACCTGAAAGAACAAAAATATGCACTTTTAAACCCAGAACACAACTTTCACTTCATTAGACAATAACATGACATGTTCAATACATCATATGAAAGTAACACCAAAACTCAATTATAAATAGTACGAGTCAGATCTCGTAACAAATACATTATTGTTCTCATAGAAATATAGAATCAAATAAATCATAATTCAAACCAAACGTGAAAATCATTTGTAATCACTCTACTCCTATGAGATACTATATCTCGTATAAATTTAAGAGTGTAATATCCATACTCCGTAAATCCCAATTGTTGAGCACACTACATATATAGTTCAACAAATGTAATAAGTTCATTTAAAAAAAAAACACATGTAATAAGAGAATTTGTATAATATGATTAAAACAACCTAAAAAATAAGTAAAAGTCATTACCTCAACATATACTCATTTGATGGTGGTGGGAATGCCAAATGGTCTAGATTGTCTTGAAATGGTAAAATATATTTTGTCCTTAAAATGTTCTTAAACTGACGGAAAGCGATGTCAGCTTTCTTCAGTATGCTTTTTTTTTTTTTTTTGGGATTTGTAACAAAAGAAGTCTAACAAACACAAGTTAATATGTAAGTATAGTAAATCAAACTAATAACATGATATATTTAACTACACAACGAATCAACACACATTACCTCAATGCACTCTTAAATTTTCTCCTTCAACTATCTTGGCACTTGAGACCAAGAGCTATATGCAATTGGGATGTGGCTTCGCACAGAAATTCCAATATAACTTACCATTTTTGTTGCATTTTTACCAATCCACTGTCCAAGTGCATTGTCTTCAATTACTTTGCGATCCGTCTTTCTCCTTATTTGAGTGAGCTCAATCATGGTAGTAGGACCACGTGTAGCTCGCTTACATGATGTCTCAAGAATATTGTCTTCACTCTGCACATCATCATCACCATGGAGTGATACATCATCTTCACTAGTCATCAATAGATATCCTGTCAAATAAATAGTGAATAAGCAAATTGAAATTTAATGAAAAAAATAAATAAATTAAACATAGTTAACAATTATATCATCTATGTTTCATTTTTGTTCTCGACCCAAATGCCATCTCAATCAGTGCGGATGTATATTGAACTATCATCTTCCATTTCTTCAGATGCATTACTGGTAGGAACATGGTTACTATTACTACAGTTCAAAGCTATGTCACCTAACTCATCTTCATTAATATGGTCTTCATACTCCCTCTTAGTGGGATGCAACACATAGGCCATCGAGAATCACTTGGATCTTCAACATAGAAGACTTGTTTTGCTTGTGAAGCTAAAATAAAAGAATCTGACTTATGCCCAATACGTTTAAGATCAACTAGAGTAAATTCAAGTTCATCCGTTCTGACACCACCATTACTTTTAACCCAATTGTACTTGAACACTACAATCTTAAGGTTAATGTAATTTAATTCTCATATCTCTTGACTCACACCATAAAATGACATGTTTGTGACTATTGGATTTTTATCTTTTGCACTAGATATTTGCATTGTTCTTACTACTAGAGACACACCACTATTTTGCACATTATGAGAGCCATCTCCTAATTCTATATTATAGCAAACATCATTCAGTACATAACTTAAATAGGCCGTTATCACAGTGGGCGAAGGGTCATGCGATATCCACCTCAACGTATTTGAAATCATATTGTTTGGTAATTCTAGCTTTGTAGCAACCTATACATATAAGTCATAAATATTTCAACTTAATTTGAAAAGAGATTATATATATATATATATAAGAAACTCAATGGTTAGAACCATACTTCCTCACGTATCTAAGAAATGAAAGTTCGATTGTGTTCATCTTGTAGCCACTTCTGATTTCTTGATCTTGATGGATTAATGACTTTTAAATAATTCATGTGTTTACTACAAAACATATAACATTATTCTGATCAAATGGATTGAGTTTTAGTAACATAAAATAACCATTAAATGAATGATAAGTCAACATTACTCTATGAAAGGTTGTACATCATTTGTATTTTCTAGAACATACAAATGAGCCTACTTTAGTTGTTCCTTGTTGGGCCTCATATGAGAAGCTGCAGATGAGGGTCTTCCAATTTCACCATTGTGATCTCGTTCATTAGCTTTTCCAAGTCCAATAGGTGTTACATCATGTAGGAATTCAGAACAAAACTCTATAGCCTCTTCAACATTGTATCCTTCAGCGATACAACCTTCAGGTCGATTTCTATTTCGCACATATCCTTTAAGAACTTTCATGTAACGTTCAAAAGGATACATCCATCGAATATACACAGGACCACAAAGTCGAACTTCTCTAACATTTAAATGCATCATTACCGTGAAGAACGATGGAGAAAAATATTTTTCAAACAGACACAATATTACCACAATCTCGTGCTCCAACACACTTAATTGTGAAACTTCAATCACCTTTTTGCATATTACATTGAAAAAGAAACACAATCGTGTGATAGCATATCTGACATGCTTAGGTAATGCAGCACAAATTGCAATTGGAAGCAACTGCTGCATGAGCACGTGACAATCATGAGATTTCAAACCAGTGACTTTTAGAATATCAAGCGATATGAGATTTTGTTTATTGGAAGAATAACCTTATGGAACTTTCATTTTTGACAATGATTGACAGACGACACGTTTCTCAGGTTTGGATAACGTATAACACGCTCGCGGTATAAATGTCCTTTTTCCTACAACTTTTGGTGTCAGCTCAAGATGAATGCCTAGTCGCTCTCAATCACGTCGTGTTTGCAATCCATCCTTTTGTCTTACCAGGTATGTCTAACCAACTACTAATTAAATTCATGCATACATTTTTCTCAATATGCTTAACGTCCAAACAATGTCGAACGTAAAACTTCTTCCAATATTTAAGTTCAAAAAAGATAGATTTTTTCTTCCAACAATGACGTAGAGAACTTATTGATGTATTGTAACGCCCCAGGTTTTTATACACTAACCTAGCGAGGTTACTAACTACTAACCGAGTGTCCCGAAAATTTCGGCAGCATAACAGCGTATAACAGACTAACCAACATTTTTTTCCAAAGACCTGATAGGACAAAAATAACACTTCTAATATCAACCACTCACAATCACACCACAACGCCTCAGGTGCACAGAACTTCTACAACAAGCGAGTCAGATCTCGCAATAATATAAATCAATAAGACAACCACAACCAACAACTCAACTAAGCACCACTACTACACTTTAACTCATTAGAAGCTACTTAATCGTTATAAACTGAAATAAAAGATAGAGTTTATTAAAGCCAGCTCAACTAGCCTAGAGTCTGAACAAGAATAAATTCAAAACTAAAACGAATAGGAAAAACAATTGTCCAACCAATGTAAGTGACAACTACCATATCCAAGATGAAAATATAAAGGAAAGATAACGCTATCTAGCTATGGTCCCTCCTCATGCATCTCATTTGCATCACCATGGTCAAGACGGTCCTCTTAACCTGCATAATCTGGAAGTTGGGGGGAGAGAGGGGAGGGGGTCAGTACAACCATGGTACTGGTAAGTAGCCTCTCCTACTTAAGAAGCCATCAAACAGCAACCAAGCAACCAACATGCCTTTCATGCGCAGACAACATATTTCTCAAAGCTATAAACACAACAACATGCTTAAAAGCAAGTAAAATGAATGACTCTCCTAAGTCAAACCTCATGCATCTCTTCTATACATTTCACAACTAATCATCAAACGTAATTAGCCCTCACTTGGCTCTCCAAGACTAACCCTTCGAGTCGCACTGTCCCCTGACTATTTGTACCCAGGGCCACAATGCTCTCTACGGAGCTCGGTGTTCGACCCTTGACCATTTGTACCCAAGGCCTCGAACTGGACATCACCCCTTGGCCATTTGTACCTAAGGCCTCGAACTGGACATCACCCCTTGGCCATTTGTACCTAAGGTGCACCGATGCCTTATAGACTCATCACACCGATCTCTGACCATTTGTACCCAAGGCCTCGATGCTCCTCTTAAAACCACTGGTGACATGTCACCCCTCGACCATTTGTACCCGAGGCGCACTGACATTCACCTAACTTTCCTTTCTTTCGTATTCAGGTCCCTGACCTCTCTATTATAAAATCTAGAATACATATGTCCTGCAACATGCTCCTAGACTCATGTACTATGCCCACCAAGCATATACATACAACAACAACATACTATCGACTCATGCTTCACTCATAAAAGCATATCAAGTAGCATACTTAACAACCAAGCATCACACCACAACAGTTCTTGCTATTCGAACATTTCATATATACATAAGCAATATAAGCAAGAAACAAAACGTGCATATAAGCATAGAAGTAATAAGCAAGGAGCAAGAGAATAGTTATGAAGCGAGTAAACAAGCAACGTACATCATGCAATCAAAGAGACTTCAACAGGTAAGAACTACTTACTTAAGGCACCCCTACAAGATCAACAGAACAAACCGAAAGAGCCTAAAAGAGCCCGAACTACAAGCAACAACTTATAAGGGTTAGTAATTGATCTAAAGCACTAAAAGACTTAATAAAGGAAACAGAGGGTACTGGAATTTACCGATCAGCGTCTAGAAGGCCCCAAACACATGTTGGAATCTACCAACCAGCACTGAAGTCCAAGAATATGTGCTGCTCGGAATCCAAATTGGGTCCAAACTGATGCGATCGACACCCATAGGTTATAAGCTATTCTAAAGACAACCTAGTTGAATTACCAAGGCTTAAGGACGAGGAAACTTACCGATCGACACCTAAATGACCTTGAAGCTTGCTACCCAACGATCGAGAGGCTCTAGAAACAACGATCTAAAGTCATTGGACCAAGTGCACTTCAACTCAAGGTCACACGGATTGTGGGTACTCGCTCAAAGCCCGCTTTGGGTCCAATTTGTCGCTGGACAGCGAAAAAATGAGAATGAATCCTGTATTTCGAAGTTGATAATTAATAGGTAAACCATATTCGAACTCAAACAAGCATGGGTCATGTTCTAAACACAATCCAAGGTCCTAATTCGAATGGGTATTTTTGAAACTCAAAGATAATCGAGTGGGTCTTAAGCGAAACATACCAGAACGACCAACGACACCAAAAAGGACGGATGAGAGATAACAATCGACGCTACTGCCGTGTGGGTTGCTTACTGCTCGTGGTTCTTGGCTGATAACGAGAGAAAGACGGAAATTAAGTTCTCTGAAACTGAATGAAAATGAAGAGAGAAGGACCTTACCCACGAGTGAACAAGAAAACCCAAGTCGTAGGCTCACACCGTCACTGCTCACTGTCGGAGAAGAAGACTGAAGAGAAATGATCCTGAGACCCACGCTCGACCGACGAAAAAACGAGAGAGATAGAGATTGAATTCACCAGCGAGACTCGAAAGAGAGGGAGCGAGATGACATTTACACGCTGCTGGTCGTGGGTTACCCGTCGGAGGAGAAGAGAAACGGGTGAGAGGACGACCCACGGCTTTGAGGAAGCTGCTGCTACGTCTGCAAACGCTTGTTGTGCGTGCAGATGAATAACACAAGAGGGAGGGACGCTGGAGAAGAAGAAATCGAGGAAGAGAGGGAGGTTCGGCTACGCATTGTCGCCGGAGAAGAGACTGACTACGTTGGTTTGCTATGCGCCAAGAAGAAACTAAAAAGGAGGGGGTAGGCGGCTCACGCAAGAGAGAGGGAGAAGAAGATGAAGATTAGGGCTTTTCTTTTATTTTCCTTTTCCTTCCTTTCTTTTAATTCAAAACTCCAAATAACCTAAAACCTCTTATTTAAAGACCAAAATCAGGACCCTCAATACCTTAATAAATCTTAGAGAATCTTCGAGGTTTTAAGCCGAATTTTAATTCCAAACTTAACTCCTAAAAGATTTGAGAAAGAAATAACCCAATTAATAAGGATTTGGGTCTTTTGATATTTAAAATAAATATCGAATATTGAACTCCCAAGCTTTAGGAAATTAATGATTTAATTAAAAATCATTTCTCCCTAAATTATTGAAATTTAATTTATTGACCCAAGGCTAAACTTAAATTATAATTATTCAAATTAGAATAAACATTCTCAATTAATCCCAAAAAGGGTTTAATTTCGAAACGCGGGGCATTACATGTATTATCTTTTGACGTATCTTCATTAGAAAATTCATTTTCTTGAAAACTTTGAACAATACTTTCACCAGACAGTGGTTGTGGTGCCATTCCAAATTCTTGTTCATTATTGAACGCTTTCATCTGCTTTCTAAATGGATGATCAAGTGGCAAAAATTTTCTATGTCCAAGATATGCCATATTGTTTTTCCAAATTTTAGATGCATAGCTGATGTGTTGTCGCTGTATATGGGGCATGCACAATATCCTTTAACAGTACAACCTGCTAAATTACCATATGTTGGGAAATCATTAATTGTCCATAACAACATTGCTTTTAATGTGAAAACATCATCTCGATATCCATCGTAGCAGGGTACACCATCACTCCAAAGAATTTTCAAATCTTCTATTAATGGATTCAGATATACATCTATGTTGTATCACAGTTACTTTGGTCCAGAAATTAGCATGGTTAGCATAATAAATTTACTTCTCATACTTAACCAAGGTGGGAGGTTGTATGTGGTCAATATTACAGGCCAACAACTGTACTTGCTATTCATCTCGCTATGAGGATTTATCCCATTAGTTGATAGAGCAAGACGAAGGTTCCTATCTTCACTTCCAAAGTCAGGCCATAAGTGGTTGATCAGTTTCAAAGATGGAGAACCAACAGGATGATGTAAATTTCCATTGACTATTCTTTCGTTAGCATGCCACATTAAGTTTTTTGAAATTAACGGACTATTGAACATTCTTTGAAATCGTGGAATTGGTGAAAAATACCATACAACTTTAGCAAGCATTCCTTCTTTCACTTCTAATGAATTCTTACGCTTCATCCACCACGACTCGTTACAGTGAGGATAATTAGATGCATCAACATATTCTTTTCTATATAGGCAACAGTCGTTGGGACAAACATCAATTTTCTCATATGTCATTCCTAGAGTGACTAAAGTCTTTTTTGCCTCGTACGTAGATGTTGACAACTCCTCATTTTCAGATAATATATCTTTCAACAAGGTTAAAAACTGTAAAACTAGTATCACTCCACTCAAATTTTGCTTGTAAGTGATACAATTTGACTAATGTACCCAATTTAGTAAATCTTTTATAGCTTGGATATAGAGTTTTTTCGGCATCTGCAAGCAATTTCTTAAAATTTTTCGGATCATCTTCATAATTTTTCTGTGCAGCTTCAACCATCTCAACAACATTATCATCAGACTTATCCTCAGACATTTGTTTATAAGTATTATAATCTAAAGTTGGCTCTAAATTCCTTCTCGAATGACTTGCTATGGTTTCTCCGTGCCAAATCCAATTACTGTATCTTTGGTCAATACCATATGCAAAGAAATGATCTCTCACCTCATTAGTATTGAGATTCTTATAATTCACGCACTTAACACATGGACATCGTATAGAAGTTTTACCATCTGCATGTCCCTGTGCAAACTTAAGAAAAATCTCAACACCTTCTTCATACTCCTTTGATAATCTATCTTTCGACATCCATGATTTATCCATTATGTTATAACCTAATAAAATAAAGTTAATGAATAAGTAATAGACAAATACAAAACACATAAACCAAAACCTAACAATTAAAAAAAATAATAATAAATAACTTATAGAAGAACTCCAAAACTAAACTAAACGAAATCATCTAAACTCAAAACGATCACTTAGTGTAATGCTCCAGGATTTTAGAACTATCCTAGCAACATTACTATCTCCTAAACAAAACTAACCGAATGCACCAAAAATTTCGGCAGCATAATGACATACATAGGACTAAACCAAAATTTTTCCTTAACTTGTTAAGCATAAAACACACTTCTATAAGCCAAACAATCCACAACTACACACCATAACACCACAAATACACTATAGAACTCCTTCCACAAACTAGCGAGTCAGGTCTCGCATTCTCATTTTGCCACAATAAAGCAACAAAAACACCACATACTATTTTAAAGGCTTATAACATAATTACCAGAATAATAACTTTATTAAATGAAAGGAATCGAAACTTCAGATGAAGCTAAGCATATTCTTTTTCTCTATTAATTGTAATAACTCATTCAAGTAAAAAAAAAAATGTCACAAATATGGAGCATGTTTGATACCTAAGCTAATAAAGCTAATCAATCTTCAAAATCTCTCCAAAGTTATGCATTCATTCCAAAAAAAAAAAAACAAAAACAAACATTGTATATCTCAAACTCCAACAAAGTAAACTTACATATTCAAAGTTATATAGACAAAAACTAAATGAAATCATCTAAACTCAAAACAATAACTTAGTGTAACGCCCCAAGATTTTAGAAGTATCCTAGCGACATTACTATCTCCTAAACCAAACTAACCGAATGTACCGAAAAAAATAAATTTTATCAAAACTCACGGCAAAACAAATAAACATAACAACCAAATTTAACTAACTTTTCAAAACTAATGAACATAGCATAATCAAAACTCAACTAAGTTATCAAAAATTTAAAACATAACAACTAAATTTAACTAAAACTTTTCAAAATCTATGAACAACTATAACTTAACAAAAACATAAACATAACATAAAAACTAAACATAACTAAATTTCTGAACATAACAACTAAAATTATGAAAACAAATCAAATAAACCAAAAATTAAGAGGCCGTTTGATAACCATTTCATTTTCTGTTTTCTGTTTTTGTTTTTCATTTTTAAAAAACAGGGTTGTTTGATAACCATTTATGTTTTTTAAAAACTTTTTTGAAATTATAAGCAAATTTCAAAAACCAAAAAAAGTAGTTTTTAAAAAACAGATTTCTGTTTTTCAAAAACTCATTTTTCTTCTTATGTTTTTTTTTTCCTCTTTTACCTATTTCTTTCCGATAATTTTTTTTTTATATTTTTTCCCTCTCTAAAACATTTTTCTCTCTCTAAAACATTTTTCTCTCTACAAATTTTCTTTTCTCAAAACTTTTTTTCCTCTATAACTCATCTATTTCTAAAAATTTATCCATATATAACTTTTGTATTCATAATAAACATATTCTACATTTTCTTTTGGAAAAAAAATCTCCCAAAATTTTCTCTCGCTACACCTTTTCTTTTCTTATTTTTTTCTAATTTATCGTGATTTTTTTAGCATATCTTTTACTCTAAACCTTCCTATCTCTCTAAAATTTCTCTTTCTATTTAATTTTTCTATCTGAAATTTATTTCTTCTACCCTAATATTTTTTTAATTTTTTTTCTATAACTAATATCTTTTATGGAGTCTAATTAATATTCTCTCTCTAAACATTTTCTTTCTTTCACGTCTCTAACTCTTCTATGTTTAACTTTTCTCTCGAAAATATTTATATCTGTGTCTCTAAATTTTTGTTTCAATTTCTCTACACATTTTTCTCTCTCTAAAACATCTTTTCATCTCTCTAATTTTTTAAAAACTGAAAACCAAAAACAGTTATCAAACAAGTTTGGTTTTTTGTTTTTTAAAAACAGAAAACAAAAAACAGTTATCAAACATATATGGTTTTATTTTTTAAAAAAACAGAAAACCAAAAACCAAAAACCAAAAACAGAAAAACCAAAAACCAAAAACTGAAATGGTTATCAAACGGGGCCTAATTTATCAAAAGATAAGTTAATGAAAAACAAAATGTAAATCAAATTCCACATTTTTCTACATCTTATATCACTCACGTACCCTTGTACTAAAAAAAATAAAGTAGTATCAAGAAAATTTTGACTTTTTCCAATGCTATTTTAAAGTAGTGTTGATAGAGGTAACTTAGGAGAAACCAAAATAACTGAATGCACCGAAAAAAAAATAAATTTTATCGAAACTCACGACAAAACAAATAAACATATAACAACCAAATTTAACTAACTTTTCAAAACTAATGAATATAGCATAATAAAAACTTAACAAAGTTATCAAAATTTTAAAACATAACAACTAAATTTAACTAAAACTTTTCAAAATCTATGAACAACTATAATTTAACAAAAACATAAACATAACATAAAAACTAAACATACTAAATTTCTGAACATAACAACTAAAATTATGAAAAAAAAAAAATCATATAACTCAAAAATTAAACTTATCAAAAGATAAGGTCCCAGTTGATAACCATTTTAGTTTTTGGTTTTTGGTTTTTCAATTTTTGGTTTTTGGTTTTTTGTTTTCTGTTTTTTAAAAACAAAAACCATATATGTTTGATAACTATTTTTTGTTTTCTATTTTTAAAAAACATAAAACCAACTTTGTTTCATAACTGTTTTTGGTTTTCAGTTTTTTAAAATTTAGAAAGATGAAAAGTTGTTTTAGAGAGAGAAAATGTGTAGAGACGTTGAAACAAAAATTTAGAGACACAAATATAAAGTTTTTCAAGATAATTTTTTTTTTTGAAAGACGAGAAAAGTTAAACATAGAAAATTTAGAGAGATGAATGAAAATATTTAGAGAAAGAATATTAGTTAGACTCGAGAAAAAATATTAGTTAGAGAAAAAATAGAAAACAAGTAAGAGTAAAAGCGATAAATTTTATATTAAAAAATTAAATTAAAAAAAAAAGAAAATTTAGAGAGATAATAAGGTTAAGAGTAAGAGATATGTTAAAGAAATAACGATAAATTAGAAAATTAAAGAAAAGTTGTAGCGATAGAAAATTTTGGTGACTTTTTTTTTCAAAAGAAAAATTAGAACATGTTAATTAAAGAGAGAAAAGTTACTGATAAGTTTTTAGAAATAGACAAGATATAGAGAAAAAAAAAAAAGTTTTGAAAGAGAAATTTTTAGAGAGAGAAAAATAAATTTTATAGAGCAAAAAACGTTTTAGAAAAAAAAAATAGAGAAAGGAATTTGTTGGAGAAAGATAGGTAAAAGAGAAGAAAAGTAAACATTAGAAGAAAAACCAACATGTAAATCAATTACACTTTAAAGAGCACCCAATGATCATAAGCTATTCACAAGCTAACTTAGACAAATTCTAAAGGTTTAAAGATGTTGGAACTTACCGAATAACTCTAAATTTCTACTGGTTTGTGTTCGAATTAATCCCAACAACCAAGTTCCCAAGCCGATGAGCTATGAGTAACTCGATTTAAGGGCGTTCGAGTTATGGGTATTTGTCGAAAACAAATTTCAAGTCCAAACGCATGCTGGTTTGCTTTCAAAGAACCTTAAACCTGTAAAATTGAAGCTACTAAATAGTGGGTAATCTGAATTCCAAGTCGAATAAGCATGAGTCATGATCTAGACCAATTCCAAAAGGGGTTGAACTTACCAAAAGTCTAAAACGGTGGGCTGAACGGCAGTGCTTGTGCGAGCTAAACAACGGACGGTAGTGTTGGGCGGCTGAACGACGCTTGAATGGTGGTTGGACGCCGTGTGAACGGCGAACTGCATGTAGGTTTTAATATCACACATGCAGAAGCAATTTTTGATCTTAGGCACACAATCTGATCAATTAAATCCTCGAAGTCATGTTGTTCACAAGAACATAAAACATAGTAATAGGGTACCTACCTCTTGAAGCTCCCAATTCGTATAATCCGATGCTTTATAATTCACACAAACGACTTTTGGACAACCACTTGGATCTTCTCTACTATCCTCAGGCCTTGGAACGGATTGTGGGATCCTCAATTGATAGGAATTCGAAAGGAAATCTTATGGGTATAAGCAAGCTTCAAAGTATGAACATGGAAGTTCTTGGGAGAATTTTGGCAGCATTTTAGGTTGAAGAAATCCACTAATTTTCATCAGCTCATCCTATATGTATAGAGGAAAATCATGCACAAGAATTGCACAAAAAATTGATAGCAATTTGGATGTGATTTGAGTCATGAATTAGGTGGTGCAAGAAGGCTAATTTAAGGTGATTAGTCATTAAGCACCACTTCCAAAAATTACCAATTTTTTTAATTTCTTTTAAATTAAAAATTTGTAAATTTAAATATAAATATGAATAATCCCACGTAATTATAGTTTTATTTTAATTTAAATAAAACTTATTTAATTAAAAATAAAATCATTTAATTTAATATCTTATATTAAATTAATACCACTTTTGCAATCTTGGTTTTTCTCCCAACGAAATTTCTCGAACATGAATCTTTATTCACATGTTTAATATTTAAATGATATTTAAATATATTCAACTCTCATTTTTCAGTTTAATTCAAAGTTAAACTAATAAGTCGTTAAATATCGTATATAACCGACTTTTGTATCCTTATCCGAATTTGAACGTTTCAAATTTTATCCTATCATATTGTTCCAAGTTTTATTCCTATTGAGCTAGTAGAGGGACCTAATGGACCTATAGATCATGGGCTCCAACGAGATGATGATAACCGATTAATCTCATTAACCTAGTCATTCATCGTTTGTTAGCTTTCGAGACACTCCACTATAGCCCGTAGCTGCACTCCCCTCAATGTAGATATATTTGTTGTCTACTTTAGATAACCATGACTAGTAAGTCGACTCTTCACCATATGTTCGTAACTAAAGCTAGGTCTAATGTCCGTTTTACCCCTATAGTTACATCTTGTCCCTTAAGTTCCACTGATCCTCTAATGAACAATTAGTTTGTGATACAATCATTGAACCAAGTCCCCCTCAAGGTTATGAGAGGGTCGGGCCCCTTGTTCAAGACTGATCGCTTGACAGTAGGTTTATTAATTTATATTGAATTTGTCGCAAATATGTATTAACCCAAGTATAAATTAATATAATCAAGTAGTACCTAAAGAGTTCTAGGGTCGAATCCACAAGGAAGGACGATTAATAAGTTATAGTATCTCAATGGCTAAACTCATGTACGCATGGTATCATAGTAAGTGAAAAGATGTTGTTTTGGGTTGGATGATAAAATAATGCAGTAAACATAGACTATGCGATGAGATGTAAGGAAAATATCAGATAACAAGGATATCAAGGCTTTTGCTTCGGCGACCACATGCGTTTGCAAGTAATCTTGTGGCACATATTTTGACCAATTGATCCATTAATGCCTAAGTGAGGAATAATCATAAGATTCCCTTCCGGTACTACTTATTCATTTCGCGTAGAACCAATAACTGTTTTGTTTAATTAGTTCATGCGTTAGGCTAGTTCTCTAATGACTTACAAGTGACTGTGTAGTCCTACAACAGTCTAAGTTCATTCATGCATTATCTTATTGTGGTGGTATTATTTTTAACATTACCAAGACTATACGTAATGCACTAGCTTGCTCCACTTAGATATTTCCACTTGCGTTACCTGTTAGGGATTTATCATGCTGCTACCACATCCGGCTAGCCAGGCGGGAGTTAGTAATGAAAGCATTATCGCATATAAGTAGAAGACATTAATTTTTCATTCAATCAAAGTGTACGCATACAACAATAACTTGTCACCGCATGGCTGCCTATGCTAAGCCTTGATAAAAGAGAGTTAGCTCATGCTGGAATGAGAATACATTAAGCAATACATGATAACACAATACAAGTCTACCCTGCGCCGGTATCTTCTCTTCTCTGCCTTCGTGCTCTGAACTCTCTATCCACTCCTCGTCTCCGTCCCTCTTTGGACAGATGGATACTTCTTATAGGCTGAGCAGACTGACTTCTCAAAGAAATTGGCATGCGTGCCCAAGTTATCTTTCGCCAGCTTGCACATTTGGCACACATCAGCACAATCCTTTCATCCAGCTTTCATTGTACTGATGGTCTGGGATCTGTGCCTACGGTGAAGAAAATTTGGGCAACAAAACAACTAAACTTTTTATGCGTTAACGCCTTTAAATAAAAAATTTCTTACCACATCAATGAATAATACCTTTCGCAGAAAACTATCGCAATTTCCTTATCTTAATGCGCTGGGTTTATGCAACCACATTCAATTTTTGCCTTATTTAGTTTAAATTTAAAAGAGAAATAACTTGCTTATTGCAAGTTATCAGAGACTCGGAGTCAACACTTAAGAGAACAACCTTTACTAACTCTAAAACGGGTAGCAGTGAGTTCCATCTTGCAAAGCTATGTCCCCAACTATCCGTTTAGTCTTATCCCAGAAATGATAGGCTTATTGAGTCGGTGATGTTTAGCCACTCTCACCCATGCAAATCAAAGGATAATCCTAAATAAATAGGAATTCATAGTTAGCTCATGATTAAGATCGAGTTACCTAGGTTATATGTATGAGATGTTCAGTTTCAACAGTTAAAGGTGTTGTAAAGTGAAAGTGACTTATCTCCTGGTCCGATTTCTATGCAAACTCTTTGCATAGGACGCCCTCACTCACATGTCTTATACATGAATGATTAGGATCACATCGTCTGTCTTTAAAGAACAAAGCAAGTCGCGCCAAAAGTGTTCCCAGGATTAAGGTACCCAACCTTATCCATATACTATAGATCGTTTAGACTATTTACTTGAACTTGATGAAGGGGATGAAAGCCCCTACGCAGCGGAAGCGCATCGAGAGGATCTTACGCCATATATAAATTAACATTAAAATGTTGTTACGAAAAGGAAAAATAAACTTTAAACATGCTTTAAAGTTGTTGGAAATTGATATAAACATGCTAGAAAATTAAACTTAAATTTATTTTCATGCTTTTCTAAAGAAACGGGCAAGAACCGTTACAAACCTTCGTTGTAGACTTGACCGTTCTTCGCTGGAAATTTCTTCTTCAAAGACACAATAACCATAGAGGTTACACCACCTAATCCATGTCTCTAAGTTATCTCGTTAAATTTATTTCTTCTTCTTGTATGTCTCTAAGTTTAGGAGGCAAGAGACTTGTGGGAGTCTTTCTCTAAGAGGGAGGCTAGAGAGAATTCTAGGGTCTTGTCTTATGAGTCTAAAAGCAATAGGGCTACCAAACCAATTACGTGTAGTGTTCTATTTATAGAAGAGTGGTCATGAATAAAATTTTCAATTAAATCAATATTTTCCAAAATTGATTCAATCTTTTTCCTTATTTAATCAATCCAAGATCAATCAATTCCATAATTGATTAATCTTTTCCACAAATGACTAATTACTTCCATAAGTGTTTACATCATTTCCATAAATGATTAATCACATCCTTAAGTGATTAATTATTTCCATAATTGATTAATTCTCAATTAATTAACTCTTTAATTAATTAACCACCAATTAAATATCACATATTTAATTTCCGGTCTTGAATTAATTAACTGCCCAAATAGATTTTAGGCCTTAAAATTAATTAATTCATATTTGAACTCTTTCAAACTTCCATAAATTTAATGTGTCTCAAATTTATATTAATATTTTAATTTCTTCAAATATTAATTTCTCTCATAATAATATATCAATATATATTATATTATTTCCCTTAGTAATTTGAACACTTTCACTTTACATTTATTATTGAGTTGCCTCAAATTACTTTATGAGCTACCACTGAGACTTAATGGACCTACAGATCAAAAGCTCCAACGATGTGAGATTAAATTGTCAAACTCATTAACCAAATTAATCAATATTTGTTAACTGTGTGTACATTCAACTATAGACTCGCGTTGCACTTTTCTCACTACAGACATTTTCTATGTCCACAGATATAGACCAATAACGACTAGTTAGTCCTTCACGAGTGTCCGCAACACCAGCTGAGTCAAATTACCGTTTTACCATTGGGTTGCTTCTATTTCCTTAAGTACATGTTTTCCTCTAATGAACAACCTGTTTGTGGTCGAACCATCAAACAGAAAAACCCTCTCGTGCTATTGAGAGGATAGGACCCTTTGTTCAAGACTCGGAGTCACCACTTAAGGGAACACTCATCTACTTCGCTAAAGTCGGGAAGAAGTGAATTCCATCTTGTATGATTATGTTCGCAGCTCCCCACTCCGTCTTGTCCCCAAAATGTTAGGCTTATTGAGTCGGCGTATTGGCCACTGTCACCCATACAAATCAAAGGACAACCCCTCATGAGTAGGAGTCCATAATCAACTGAGGATTAAGACCAAGTTATCTACCTAGGTTGTCCTAGTGAAATAGAAAACCAACTAGTTAACGATGTTATAACCATTGGTTACTATTTCGCGGTCCAGTCTTATGCAAAATCATTGCATAGGATACCCCACTCACATGTCTCCTACACGACGCGTTGGATCATAACGTTTGTATCAAATACAAAGTGGGTCGTATCCATAGTGTAACTAGGATAAGACACCCAGTCTTATCCCTATACTATAAACCCTTTAGGTTGTTTCTTGAATAGTGATCCCCATATGTCGCTACATATAGTTCAAGACTCATATTAGAGCTTAGAATGTCTAGTTTATTGGATTAGGGTTATTTTAGGGAAAGACAAATATAAAATAACTAATAACATTTAATGGAAAAAATATATCAATATTATTTCATTAATATTCGGTCAACGGTTACATTCATTATCTACGAGTTTTAAGGCATAAAACCCAACACTTGATCCATACTTATGTCACACATAAACTTTAAGTATACATAATATAACCATGGGTTCTTAGTTTATTAGATTTGTTGTTATATTTAGGCAATACTAATAATTTAAAATAAATATCACTTTATTGAATGGAAATAACTATTTATTATAATCAGTCGTCAAAATGATACATTTAATATCTACGAGTTTTAGGGCATAAAACCCAACACTGAGAACTGCGAATATGGCGTGTGAACTGCGAATATGGTTGCGACACAGCGTGCAAACAGTGGCTGAATGGCTAAACTGCGAAGATGAAGAACACGACGGTTGCGAACTACGAACATGTCGACTGTGAACACGACTGCGAAGAACTGCGAACACGACGACTGAAAAAAACAGGGGGGGCGATTTGAACGACGTTGGGGGTAGAGGGAGAAAGAGAGAAGGAAGATATTTAAGGATTTTTTTTCTTTTCCTTTTTTCTTATTCTTTTTCCTTTTTCTTTTATTTCTCTTAATCTATCCAAATAAACAAAATAAATTAAAAGAGAGTCTTGGGCTCCTTTTTTTTTCCAACTTTATCTCTTTTCTAATTAAAAATCAAATTTAAATTCCTAAAATCACTTAAAATTTGGGATCAATTTAAACTTAAATCCAAAATTCCAAAAAAGGATAAATTGTTTGACGTTTATTGTGCGTCAAGAAACCCTCAATAATATTGACGTTTATTGTGCGTCAATATAGTAATGTTTATTGACGCTTATTAGCCATCAATGAATGCGGGTTTTATTGACGACTAATTAGCGTCAATAAAAACCGTCCACAAAATCCTTTTCATTGATGTCTTTTGTCCGTCAACTATTTGAAAATGCTAAGTTGGACGAAAATCTAAGTAAAATACGTCTTTAATCACATTTATTGACGCTTTTTGTCCTTCAACATAACCCATATCACTTCTTGATTCCATAAAACCGTCAATTTATCTATTTAGTTCTTAATAATTTATTTTAAAGTACAAAAATTACGTTTATTGACGCTTTTTTTACTCAAGCGTCAGTAAACATAAAAAAGCCAAGCATCAATAAAGGTCAAATTTGTAGTAGTGTCAAAGAATGATTTGGAATGCGAACCTGAGACGTAGTTCTGACATTTCTCTACATCTTCTGCAACTTGACCCCATTAACATACTAATCTTCAACTTTATGCGAAACAAAAGTCTATCTCAGCGATCCAACATATTTTCCTGATTAGAAAAATACACACGCGAAGAAGACATCCGACATAAGATTCCTCCGAGCCTAGCATTTGATTTTCGTTGATGTGACTAATGTTTGTAATGCTACAATGACTTATATTTCCTAAAGCAGTTCCGTTCGTGGTTTCCTGGTCCAATTCGATGCTTCCCGGCCGATTCAGCCCCAATTAACCCGGTTCAATGATGTTTCAACCTTTGGAAGTATAGTTCGGTCCATTTCAAGACGGTTCGAGATTCCTGGGAGCTTCTCACATCCTTTATCAATTATTATTTGTAATAATTTAGTTGTTTGGTTGCTTGGATTGCGAAAACCGGTCCATTTCAGTGTGGTTTAATTATTTATGCATTATGGATGTATGTTATAATTAAATTATTTAGAATATGCATAAAAGTATGTTGTAACGACCCTACTTTTCATGCCTAGATCCTAAGGCCGCTACTACATGCATTACGTTCTACTTCTAAGAATAGCAAGGAAAATAACATTTAAAGAAAACATACTTAGAAATTTGGCGAAAACTTTTCAACCTGGGATCCCAGTTAAAACGGAACAAACAAAACCTTTAGTTATTCAAACAAAACTTAACGCGAAAATGACCTTAAACAACGCCGTACAAATTCAAAGAATAATTTTGAAACATAAATGTGCGGAAGACTATCCTAAAGAAACCCATGGCTCAGCAGCACTCCGTCACGCGTTCTGTACACCTTTACCTCTACCTGCGGTTATATGTAAGGGAAAAGAATGAGTATTTAAGAAAATACTCAGTAAGTAGCAATACTTCAAGACACTTGCAGCAATAAAAGTTTTAATATCTTATTCGAGTTAAGGGCCTAAGGGTTAGGTCATCTCATTCTCATTCATTTCATTTCATTTCATTTATTTGCAATTCGAGTCTCGTGTTCAATTAGTACACCTATATATATATAAGTTTGCCAACTCACTGATAGTGCACGTGTGGGAGTTTTGGGAGGTCTCTACTCCTACTGATGGTAGATGGCACCCAGTCAGTGGAGCTAAGTCTCATCCCTCAAGGCACTAATGGGTGCGTAGCGCTCTAAACTACCATTTCACTGGTGGGGCGTCCATGGGTTTAGGTCAGGAATTTACTTCCACAGTTAGTAAATTATTTATGTTCTATAGATTTGAAATCTCACCATAGGAATCATGTTTTGATGCATTAAAACGTGTTATAAAGTGTTATAATATAAATATGCATGAATTAGGTTTCATGTTAGATGCATGTTGAATGAATAGCTCTCGTTAATAGTTGTTAAATATAAACATTATATTAACTAAACGAAAATAAACAAGCATGCATCATGAAACTTGCTTAGCTCGATATTAAATCGTTAACATCCATTAGAAAGCATGTTATAGGTTAATCTCTTTTATAAATAGTTATTGTTGATGGCAAAATCCAACCAAGCGCTCACCTGATCTTCACGTGACACCAACAGTGAATTTATTGAATCTGGGGAAGACGTGACCTGCAAACAAGAAGTAAACACTGCATATCGGTGTGGTGCTTGCAACACACGCTCCGATGCTTAAGTTAGTGATCGAAGAGAATCAGAAAAAACAATAGTAGTTTTGAAAAAGAATAGAGTTAGGAATCCAGTTTTCGAACCCTTTACCTGGGTCCCCAAAGTGAAGGGGATGAAAGCCCTTGCGCAGCGGAAGCACATCGAATGGACCTTACGCCGTATAATAATTAACATTAAAATACCATTACAAAAAGGCAAAATAATCTTTAAACATGCTTTAAAGTTTCTGGATATTGCTATACCCATGCTTGAAAATTAAATCTAAATTTATTTCCATGCTTTTCTAAAGAAACAGGAAAGAACTGTTACAAACCTTCGTTGTAGACTCGATCGTTCTTCGCCAACGATGCTCCAATGAACGAAAACGCAACGACTCCTTTTTGGTTTCTTCGCTGTAAATTTTCTTCAAAGACAAAATAACCACAAAGGTTGCACCGGTATGTCTCTAAGTCTAGGAGGCAAAAGACTTGTGGGAGTCTTTCTCTAAGAGGGAGGCCAGAGAGAATTCTAGGGCCTTGTCTTGTGAGTATAAGAGCAAGAGGACTCCTAAACCAATTAGGTTTAGTGTTCTGTTTATAGAAGAGTGGTCATGAATAAAATATTCAATTAAATCAATATTTTCCAAAATTGATTCAATCTTACTCCTTATTTAATCAATCCAAGATCAATCAATTCCATAATTGATTAATCTTTTCCACAAATGACTAATTACTTCCATAAATGATTAGATCATTTCCATAAATGATTAATCACTTCCTTAAGTGATTAATTATTTCCATAATTGATTAATTCCATTACCCAAATAGATTTTAGGCCTTAAAATTAATTAATTCATATTTGGACTGTTTCAAACTTTCATAAATTTAATGCGACTCAAATTTATATTAATATTTGAATTTCTTCAAATATTAATTTCTCTCATAATAATATTGATGGAAGAGATTGTCGAGGTCTCTTATCAAATAAATTTATAATCCTGAACCTCTAAAGCTAACTTGTAGCAGTAGAGGTCGGGGTTGATCACAGGGAGCAGCATAATTAATTAATTTAATTAGATTTCTCAATTAGTAACTAAAAAGGGGGTTTTGAAGGATGGATTGATTGGAAACAAATAAAACTGCAATAAAGTAAAATAACAAGAAAGTAAAGGTTGTTTAGTTAATCTCACCTCGGTATCACACAATTGGTTATTCTAACTTGGGTTTGGCTACTCAATCATTGACACTCAAATCTAAGGAATTATTATTGATTACTCAACATTCATTGGAACCAATGATTAAGATCTATAACTTTCCAACTCGACAAAAACATCAAAGTTAGAATCTAATTAAAATTCATAAACATGAACCTAACCGCATTAAGCGAATTGGATCGTTGAGTAAATTCACATAAACTAGGAACAACCTAAATTCATACAATTCGAAGCTCAAATTCCTAAATCTATCATGCAATTATATCAAATAAGATAACACTCCATTCAACACAATCACACAATAAATCTATCACTAACCAATTAGTAAGCAATTACTTTAAATCAAGCAAATAGTTTGTCAAACTATTCTACAAAGCAATTGTAATTTGAGAATGGGAATTCAAGACATAACCAACAATAATTCAACTAAAACCATAAACAAGGTCTCAAGAGTATGTCTAAC
Source organism: Luffa acutangula (assembly GCA_036850905.1). Taxonomy (NCBI): domain Eukaryota; kingdom Viridiplantae; phylum Streptophyta; class Magnoliopsida; order Cucurbitales; family Cucurbitaceae; genus Luffa; species Luffa acutangula. Next base: position 24,000,097 of record CM072093.1, read on the forward strand.
TTACATTAGAAGTCCCCAATTGCAACGACGTGAACTTAGCCGGTCATCGAAACGCTCCAACTAAGCTCCTCGGCTCGATTAACCATCCCAAAATATATTCAAACTCACTAAAATTACAAGGAAATTCAGAATAGTACAAGAAAGAAGAGGGAGAAATCGAGTCTAGGGGGAAAAAACCAAGAGAGGCGCAAAATTCTGCATAATACATTTTATACCCAGTCGTAGCGTCGCGACTCTGCCACCCTACAAAATAGGAAAAAGTCTCGGATTTGCCCTATTGTCGTGACGCTGTTAAGCAAGCGTCTTGACGCTGTAGCGTCTCAACTCTGTATGACAAGCGTCTCGACGTTGATGAGGCTCCAGGGGCAGAATTGTCATTTTACGCTCCAGTTTCGCTCATTTAAGCCCTGAATTGCTTCCAAAGCTCCGGTGAGGACCTATAGACATATTATACTCATTTTAAAGCATTTTTTCCGCAAGTAATTCAACTAAGATAAGCAAATTGACTACAACAAATGTCACTTTCGATAGCATTAAAAAAACACTATCGTAGGCTTTCCATAGCGTTTTTTGAAACGCTATCGTAGCGGATGTTATTGAAAGTCTCTGAATTTTCATAGCGTTTTTTCAACGCTAAAAAAAAGGCTATAAAAATTCCATTTCAATTGCGTAATTTTAATGTTATGGAAATTTTTCATAGCGTTAGCAAAAAACGCTATGAATGCCTTTTAATAGTGTTTTCTATAGCAGGAAAACAACGCTATAAAAAGTATATCATAGCATTTTTAGACACGTTGTTATAGCCGATGTTAGTGAAAGTCTTCGACTTTTTATAGCGTTTTTTCAATGCTATAGAAAAAGCTATAAAAAAAATCAAATTTTTATTGCACATTTTGAATGTTATAAAAACTTTTCATAATGCTAGCAAACAATGCTATGATTGCTCTTTAATAGCATCTTTTTATAACAGTTAAAAATGTTATCAAAACATAATCATTTTTTATCTCATCATCGTGATAGGCAATGTTATGGATAGTAGGTAATTTTTAATAGCATTTATTCATACACACATACATTTGTACCATTTTTTAGTAATATGTTACAATTTCTATAACATTTTATATGAGTACCAAATATTTTCAAATGTTATTCTAAAATAAACTCATTTATATAAACATACAATTTATTTAAATGCACTTACATCAAAATAAAATTTCAAGAATAGACATAGTATCAAAATTTACCTATTATAAATGACATTACCAAATTTATCCCTATTATTCGTTGAAACATTTCTAAAAATTTCGACAGCATAACAACATAACTATAGCTAACCCAAAAATTTCAACCACCTACTTAAGAGAACACATAACTCTAGAGAATTCCAAACAAAATTACGAGTCAAATCTCATAACAAATTTCATTTAAATAACTCAAATAAACTTATAAGTCTAACACAATGCTAACCACAAGAGTAATATGTCCCTCGAATTAAATAACACCCAACCAAATAAAACGATTAAGTCTTTCTAACAACCACAATTTAAGCACAAGACAAAAATGAAAATAAGACTGAGAGCTATTATTGTTCCTCAGACCTCTTCCTCAGCATCACCCGGTTCTTAGTAATCCTCATCACCTACAAAATTTGATGGTATGTCAGTACAAACCATGACACTAAGTAAGTGGCTCACACCTGAAGAACCATCAAACAACATACAACAAACTAAGCAACATCATGGTTTTCAAACACAACTAAACACGTTTTTTATATACATGAAAAGCAACCAACATAACAACTCTTGAAAGGATGCCCACCGATGATTACATTTCAAAGTATATATTATCTAAAATAACTATTAACTTTACTTCTTTTAAGAAAAGCTACCATGTCATAAACTAAACTATCACTAAAAACACAATAAATCGCAAAGAAAGTCACAAAGCTAACTCTTGCAGTCTTCCTCATTTTCCATAAAACAATAAAGCAAAACCCTTGGAGTCTTGTTCAACAGAATTTCACTTATTCTACAAGTGTATAATATGCATTGCAAAATATTGTAACAAAATCACAAGCGTAACACTTCTAAAAAGCAATAACTCAAGAAAAGCATAATTTAAGCTAGAATTCCAAACCATTAAACAAAAATCTCAAAACTATCAAACCTTAGTCAAAATTATAGAACATGATCACACTCAAAACTAAAAAACCTAGGGCGAAATTATAATTAAGCTAGAATTTCAGAGTATGTCATTTTCATTGCCTAAACACATGCATCCATTTATGCTTGCCAACAAAATATGAGAAAGTTCTAAAATTCCAAGATTTCAACAAAATATGCCAATTACCTTTGAAGATAAGCCTTCTAGTTTGTTGGCCCCTTAGATTTTGCAGCCTATTGTTGATGTGGTAAGCGTTTTGAGCTCCTTGATGGTTGGATTTATTGTGAAAAATGGATATGCTACTGATGTGATTATGCAGGTTGTTGCTAAAGGGCTTATGAAATTTGTTTTGTTGTGAAACTTGAGGTAATAGGAGGTTCTATTGTGGAATTTGTGATATTTGCTGCATAGCAGATAAGTTTGCTTATGGTCTATATGAATGTGTTGAGAGTGGTGGGTTTCCTTGTGAAGTAGATGACAACTATGCTTTGTTGGAGGGTTGCATATTTTAAGAATATAAAAGCTTAACAAACACCATTGTCAAGACAAAAGAAAAAAAACTCCATGAAGAGAAAATAAAATAAAATAAATAAATAAATAAAAAAAAAACTCAATGAAGAGCCTAGAAGCTTTCTCCATCTATGCCCCTCAAGTGTTGAGTTACTGAGAACTGCATTTCCAATATAAATCATAAATGACAAGTGTAAGTGATGACCACGTGTTGAATTCCACTTCACTCACGAATTAAGACACTCACACACTAGTTCTCAGGACATGCAAATCACCGTCATTTCCTGCTTACTAAGAACTCGAATTTGCAGATGAAGAATGAAGGGAAAAATGGCGATTCACTCTCACAAAAGCAATGCACGAAGAATAGAGAAGAAGAAGTTGAAGAACAGAGTACACCAGATGTAAGTGGTTCGGTAACAAGGCCTACATCCACTGGAAGGGAGGTATTTCTATTTTCACAGTATTACAGAGATTACAAATTCTCTCAAATCTCTCACTGATTTAGCTCATCCTCTAAATACAAGATGATGTTCTATTTATAGGTTTCGAGGTAATGGACTCTAAAAACAGAGGTTGAGGATCCAGTTGGTTTCAACCGATTTATCAGGTAATTCTCCTTACAATCTCCACCTTTGAAATCAATCATGATCTGAGCAGTGTACCTCCCTTCTTAATCTTCTCCTTTTTAACCTTTTTCTTGTAGGTGGAACCCCACCAGTTCCAAACAGTGCTGGAATTTCAACTTAGTCAACGACTTCGTTAGGATGTCTGCAGCGTTGTCAGAGGTATGGACCTTCAGTACTTCAATTTCTTCTTTCTCTATAACTTCTCTGAAAAAATGATATTTGATATCTATGTGCTTAGTTTGATTATTGAACTATGGATTTTTAGTAAAAAATATAGTGCTTTGATTATTGCAATATATCCCGACTTTCTGCTGCTTTATCCCGAAATCGTGTAGAAGGCCCTTTAGCCATAGACCCTCTTTAATAGCTTCTGATAGAGCTATGAACTCAGCCTCGATAGTAGACAATGCTACTACTGATTGTAAATTTGCCTTCCAACTTAGGAGATTTTTCCCTAATACGAAAAAATATCCCGAAAGCGATCTTCTGTGGTCCATATCACCTACAAAATCAGAGTCAACAAACCCATATATTTCATGCTCTGATTGTATGTTCATCTCATAGTGTAGTGTGGATCTAATAGTACCCTTTAGGTACCTTAGGATCCATTTGGCCGCCTCCCAATGTCGTTTTCCAGGGTTAGACATGTAACGGCTTACTAAGCTAGTAGCATACGCAAAGTCTGGTCTTGTAGACACCATGAGATACATCAGGCTACCAACAGCTTGTGAGTATGGTATTTTGGACATGAAAGCTTGATGTTCTAGTTCACTTTCTTTAGGAGAGTTCTCTCATGATAGTTTGAAGTGATGTGCTAGTGGAGTGGCCACTGTTTTCGCCTCTGTCACTTTAAATTTCTTAATCACCTTATCGCAGTAGCTTGACTGAGGTATTAGGAGTGTGGAGTCACTTCTTCTTCTATGTATTTCAACTCCCAATATTTTGTTTGCCTCTCCAAGGTCCTTCATATCAAATTCCTTCTTTAGAAGTACTTTAACTCTTTGTATATCTTCCTTATTCCTACTTGCAAGCAACATGTCATCTACGTATAGTAAAAGGAAGACTATACTATTGAAGGACTTGGCATTTATATATACACAACTGTCATAGGAGCTTTTCTGGAATCCCATCTTTGATATAGTGTCATCAAACCGTTTGTACCAGCAGCGTGGAGACTGCTTCAAACCATAGATGGACCTATTTAGGAAACAAACCAAGTTTTCTGCCCCTTTCTTCTCGTAGCCTTGTGGTTGCTTCATATAGATAGTTTCGGGTAGAAATCCATGAAGGAAAGTTGTTTTCACATCAAGTTGGCCTAGCTCCATGTCTTCTTGGACCACCAGTGAAAGGAGCATTCGAATAGAAGTCATTTTTACTACAGGGGAGAAAATTTCGTTGTAATCCATTCCTTCCCTTTGTGTGTAACCTTTAGCTACTAATCTGGCTTTGAACCTTGGTTTGATGACTCCTTCTATTCCATCCTTTATCTTGTAGATCCATTTGTTAGCAATAGGTTTGTATCCCTTTGGTAGAGGCTTCAAAGTCCAGGTATTGTTGTCTTCTAGAGATTTCATCTCCTCATTCATAGCCTCCACCCACTGTTTTCCATGGGGTCCACTAATTGCTTCTTCAAAGGTGCTGGGCTCTTCACTGTTAAGAGAATCAACCACATTTAGGGCTAAAGAGATGCAATCTGCCTCATTAAATCCTGCAGGAGGCACTATTTGTCTTCTTTGTCTATCCCTGGCAAGAGAGTAATTACGTAAGTCTAGAGTTTCCTGTGGAACTTCTGTATTTTCTTCTTCCTCCGTCAACTCTTCTCTTTCTGGGATTTCTTCAGATCTGCTCTTAGAAGTTGAAGGAAGTAAGTTGTGCTCCACCTCAATTTGGGGATTTGAGTCATTTGAGGTTTCTCCTTCTGATGAATTCTGAAGCATGAACATCTCTTCTTCTCTAAAAGTCACGTCTTGACTGTTTATACATTTCTTTTCTATGGGATGCCATAATCTGAACCCTTTTACTCCCTGTGTAAACCTCAGAAACATGCACTTGACTGCTCTAGCTTTCAATTTTCCCTGATTCTGATGCACAAAACCAACACAGCCAAATATTTTCAAATGATCTAGTTTAGGGGGCTTACCTGTGAAGGGAATAAAAGTCCCCACGCAGCGGAAGCGCATCGATTGGACCTTACGCCGTATATTAATTAACATTAAAATACCGTTACGAAAACTCAAACAAACTTTAAACACTCTTTAAAGCTGCTGGAAAATTGGTTTAAACATGCTGAAAAATAAATTTAGATTTATTTTCATGCTTTTCTAAAGAAAGAAAGAAGAACCGTTACAAACCTTCGTTGTAGACTTGACTGTTCTTCGCCAACGACGCTCCACGAACGGTATGTCTCTAAATGACACAATAACCACAGAGGTTACACCGGTATGTCTCTAAGTCTAGGAGGCAAAAGACTTGTGGGAGTCTTTCTCTAAGAGGGAGGCTAGAGAGAATTCTAGGTCTTGTCTTGAGAGTCTAAGAGCAAGAGCAAGACTGTCAAGTGTCATGGACCAATTAGGTCTAGTGTTCTATTTATAGAAGAGAGGCCATGAATAAAATATTCAATTAAATCAATCTTTTCCAAAATTGATTCAATCTTATTCCTTAATTAATCAATCATGATCAATCAATTCCATAATTGATTAATCTTTTCCACAAATGACTAATTACTTTCATAAGTGATTTGATCATTTCCATAAATGATTAATCACTTCCTTAAGTGACTAATTATTTCCATAATTGATTAATTTCCGGTTAATGAATTCTTTAATTAATTAACCACCTATTAAATATCACATATTTAATTTCTGGCCTAGAATTAATTAATTTGCCCAAACACATGTTAGACCTTAAATTAATTAATTCATTATTTGAACTCTTTCAAACTTCCATAAATTTATATTTGAATTTCTTCAAATATTAATTTCTCTCATAATAATATATCAATATATATTATATTTGTTTCCCTTAGTAAATTGAACATTTTCAATTACATTTAATACTTAGTTACCTCAAATTACTTTATGAGCTACCAGTGGGACCTAATGGACAAGCAGATCAGAAGCTCCAACGATGTGAGATTAATTGGTCAAACTCATTAACCACATTAATCAATATTCGTTAACTGTGTGTTTATTCCACTATAGACTCACAGTTGCACTCTTCTTACTACAGACATATTTTCTGTGTCCACGGATATAGACCAATATCGACTAGTTAGTCCTTCACGAGTGTCCGTAACACTAGTTGGGTCAAATTACCGTTTTACCCCTGGGTTACCTCTATTTCCTTAAGTACCAATTCTCCTCTAATGAACAACCTGTTTGTGGTCCAACCATCAAACAGAAAACCCTCTCGTGCCATTGAGAGGGTAGGGCCATTTGTTCAAGACTCGGAGTAACCACTTAAGGGAACACTCATCTGCTTCCCTAAAGTCGGGAAGGAGTGAATTTCATCTTATACAATTATGTTCCCAGCTCCCCATTCGGTCTTGTCCCCAAAGTGGTAGGCTTATTAAGTCGGCGCATTGGCCACTCTCACCCATACAAATCAAAGGACAATCTCTCATGAGCAGGAGTCCATAATCAAGTCAGGATTAAGACTAAGTTGTCTAGGTCATCCTAGTGAAATTGAAAACCAACTAGTTAACGGTGTTATAACCAGTGGTTACTATTTCGCGGTCCGGTCTTATGCAAACTCATTGCATAGGATACCCCTACTCGCATGTCTCCTACACAAACGCGTTGGATCGCAGCGTTTGTATCAAATACAAAGTGGGTCGTATCCATAGTGTCACCAGGATAAAGCACCCAGTCTTATCCCTATACTATATGAAGGTGTACATATTACACATGCGGAAGCAATTGAAGATCGAAAGCACTTAAGACATTCAATTTTACTCCTAAAGCATGCATGTTCTAGAAAAGACAGAATAGAGAGTTTAGAAAACACCAACCTTTGTAGCTCACTTATGTTGAACTCCTTGTGGTGTTTGCCTCTCCTATGCTCCTTGGACAACCTCTAGAGTCTTAACTACTATACTCCGGGCCAAGAACGACTTGTGGGAGTCTATATAAGATAGGGAATGGGAAGGGAATGCTTGAAGCATCAAACAATGGAGAAGAATGAGAGATGAGAGAACTTTGAGTCCAAATTCCAGCAGCATAACATTAAGGAAATGGCTCTCTTATGTTTGAACATGATTCAAACTCCTTTTAAAGACATTCTCCATGCAAAGCCAAGCCTCAAGACACAAGACACATGGTGTATTTGCAAGCTCAAGTGGATTCTAGGTGTACATTACACAAGACATGCAACAATGCATGAGTGAGTTGTCTTTCCACTTTGAATGATCATGCATTAAGTGGATTTCCAACTAAATCCACTAAATTCAAATTGAAATCAAATTTCAAGCTTGCAAATTACCCCCAATTTCAATTCTAAATTGAAATTGATTGCTTGGTAATTAATTTGAAAATTTTCAAATTAATTTTGATATGATTAATCTAATTAATCTTTGTTATCTTGTGCAATTCCATATATATGATTCCTAATACATATATATAGTATTCAAAACACTTTTAAATACTTCATCTCTCATTTTCTAATTTAATTCATAATTAAATTATTGTGTCAAACACAATTTACGATAATAACCTTTTTCCTGATTTTGAACGATTCAAAGCTTCCTATCTTTTGTTCTAGGCTTAATTCCGATATGAGCTAGTAGGGGGACCTAATGGACCTATAGATCATGGGCTCCAACGATTCGAGGCTAACCGACTAATCTCATTGTCCAAGCTAGCCAACATTCGTTAACTATCGGGACACTCCACTATAGCCCGATAGTTGCACTCCCCTCACTATATATATATTTCCGTCCACTTGATTTAACCATGATTAGTAAGTCGATCCTTCACAGGTTGTTCGTAGCTATAGCTAGGTCAATAAGCCGTTTTACCCCTATAGTACTTCTAGTTCCTTAAGTCCCACTGATCCTCTAATGAACAATTGGTTTATGGTCCAACCAATAAACCGAGTCCCTCTCGGGCCAATGAGAGGGCGGGATCCCTTTGTTCAAGCCCCGGAGTCAGCACTTAAGGGAACAACCTCTCTACTATCCCTTATTCGGGTAGGAGTGAATTCCTTCTTGCACGACTATGTCCCCAGCTATCTACCCGTTCCTATCCCTGAAATGGGAGGCTTATTGAGTCGGTGATACTGAGCCACTCTCACCTATGCAGATCTAAGGATAAGCCCGAATAAACAGGAGTTCATAGTTAGCTCAGGATTAAGATCGAGTTACCTAGGTCATCACATGAAATAGTCAGTCTCGTCAGTAAACGGTGTTATAAAGCGAGAGCGACTTATTTCTCGGTCCTGGTCTTATGCAAACTCATTGCATAGGACGCCCCCACTCGCATGTCTCTACATGGACGATTTACGATCACATCGTCTATACCATCTATAAAGTGGGCCGCGTCTCATAGTGTCTCCAGAATAAGGTACCCAACTCTATTCCTATACTATAGACCGTTTTGGCTATTACTCAAGCTTGATCCACTTTTATGTCTCTACATAAAGCTCAAGTGTTCATCCTATAGCCATGGATCTTAGATTATTGGATTTGGGTTATTATATGTGCAATTTAATTTATTCAGTAATGACTTTTACTGAATCAATCTCGATAACACCTTTATCGAATAAGTATATAATTCGTTTAACATTCACTATCTACGAGTTTTAGGGCACCAATCCCAACACTATAGACCCTTTAGGCTGTTTCTTGAACAATGATCCCATATGTCGCTACATATAGTTCAAGACTCATATTACAGCCTTGGATGTCTAGTTTATTGGATTGGGGTTATTATTAGGCAAAGAAAAATATAAAATAACTAATAACACTTAATGGAAAAATATATCAATATTATTTCATTAATATCCGGTCAATGGTTACATTCACTATCTACGAGTTTTAGGGCAAAAAACCCAACAAACTCCCACTTGAACTAAAACACTAGTTAGTGGGATGTAAATGCAATAATCTAAAGCTGGAAATGTCATGTATATTAAAATAATACAATGAACTAGGGCATCCTTATAACCATTATACATTTCTCCCACTTGCCCTAGATTAGATGGCATACATATCTCGTAGACCTAGACCCTCAAGATGACCCTTAAACACTTTAGCCGTGAGAGCCTTCGTAAATGGATCAACGATGTTGTGCTCCGAGGCGATCTTAGTGACGATCACATCTCCTCGTTGCACAATCTCCCGTATCAGGTGATACTTCCTCTCGATGTGTTTACCCCGTTTGTGGCTTCGAGGTTCTTTTGAGTTGGCTACAGCCCCACTGTTGTCACAGTATAGTGTTATGGGCACGTTCATATTCGGAACCACTTCCAAATCAGTCAAGAACTTTCTAAGCCATACTGCCTCCTTAGCTGCTTCGCAAGCTGCTACATACTCAGCCTCCATGGTTGAGTCTGCTATGCATCCTTGTTTGATGCTTCTCCACACTACTGCTCCTCCATTGAGGGTGAATACTGACCCTGATGTGGATTTCTTTGAATCCTTATCAGCTTGAAAGTCAGAGTCAGTGTATCTAGTAAGAATCAAATCCTTAGCTCCATACACAAGCATGTAGTCCCTCGTTCTCTGAAGATACTTGAGGATATTCTTAACCGCTCCCCAGTGGTCCAACCCTGGATTAGACTAATACCTACTGACTACTCCCACTGCATAACATATGTCAAGCCTAGTGCAGAGCATAACATACATTAAGCTGCCTACAGCTGAGGCGTAGGGAATGTGTCTGATGTTCTCAATTTCTTGAGGTGTCTTAGCAGATTGTTCCTTAGACATGTGTACTGCATGTCTGAAGGGTAGTAGTCCCTTCTTGGAGTTTTGTAACGAATATCGAGACAACATTTTTTCAATATACGTTGCTTGAGACAGTGCTAGCGTTTTGTTCTTACAATCCCTAATGATTTGGATTCCCAGAACATATTGAGCCTCTCCCAGATTTTTCATTTGGAATTGGGCTGCTAGCCATTTCTTAATGCCAGTGAGATATCCTACATCATTCTCAATGAGTAAGATATTGTCTACATAAAGTATTAGAAAAGCTACTTTCCTTTTGTTGACTTTCTTGTACACACAAGGCTCATCAACGTTTTGGTCAAAACCAAAAGATTTGATTGCAGTATCAAATCTAATGTTCCATGATCTGGACGCTTGTTTCAATCCATAAATGGATCGATTGAGCTTACAAACCTTTTGTTCCTGACCTTGGGCTATGAACCCTTCGGGTTGAGACATGAAGATATTCTCTTCGAGATTACCATTCAGAAACGCAGTCTTGACGTCCATTTGCCATATTTCATAGTCATAATATGTGGCTAGGGATAAGAGAATTCTTATGGACTTTAACATGGATACAGGAGAAAATGTTTCATCATAGTCAACCCCTTCCTTTTGGGTATAATCCTTTGCCACTAGTCTAGCTTTGAAGGTCTGTACCTTTCCAGCTGCATCTTTTTTTCTCTTATAGATCCATTTGCACCCTATGGGTTTTACCCCATTTGATAGATCTGCGAGTTCCCATATAGAATTCGAGTACATTGACTCCATTTCTAGGTTCATGGCTTTGACCCATTCATCCTTATCTTCGTCATTCATTGTCTGTCGATAGGACAATGGATCCTCAATGCCATCATTAGGTATGACAACCTGAGTTTCAGTTAAACCCAAGTAGCGACCAGGTTGTAATACAACCCTCCCACTACGTCGAGGCACTCTCAACGTTTGAGATGGACGGGATGGATCTGAAGAATTAGTTCCTTCATCAACCCTTGTTGAAGGTCCAGCTTCATCAACAACTTTTGGTGATTCTTCAGTAGCTTCTCCTAATATTATTTTGTTGCGTGGTTTATGATCTCTCATGTGGTCTTCCTCTAAGAAGGTGGCGTTTGTCGATACAATCACCTTATTTTCTTGTGGGTCGTATAAATAATCACCTCTCGTTAACAAATTGGCACAGTTTTGAACGATGTTCCAGTTTCTTAGGATTTGTCACAAGCACGTGTGCTGGACACCCCGATGCGAAAGTTATGCAAACTAGGTTTACGCCCCTTCCATAATTCGGAAGGTGTTTCAGAAACACTTTTCGAGGGAACATTGTTCAAGATGTATACTGCAGTCTCTACTGCATACCTCCAAAACGAGCTAGGCAATTGAGCATAGCTCATCATTGATCGAACCATGTCTAACAAGGTTCTATTTCTCCTTTCTGATACACCATTCTGCTGAGGTGTACCAGGGGCTGAGAGTTGAGATTGGATTCCATTGTTCTATCATATAATCCTGTAATCTTTGATCCATATACTCCGCTCCTCGATCAGATCGAAGTAATTTAATAGATATACCTAATAGGTTTTTAACTTCAGCCTTAAACTCCTTAAACTTTTCAAGGGCTTCTGACTTATGTCCCATTACGTAGAAGTAACCATATCTTGAATAATCATATATAAATGAGATGAAATATCCGTACCCTCCTCAAGCTTTTACATTCATTACACCACATAGATCCGAATGCATTAACTGTAAGGGTTCTTTGGCTTTGTAACCTTTTCCAGTAAAGGGCCTCTTGGTCATTTTTCCCTCGAGACAAGATTCACAAGGTGGTAGTGAATCATTTTCTAACTTGCTTAGAAGTCCATTCTTTACCAAACAATCGATTCTATCGATGTTTATATGACCAAGTCTAAGATGCCAAAGATGAGTATTATTACTTGTTGGAGAAATCTTTTGCCTTTTTCTTTAAGTTTCAACAATTTTAAATAATTCGTGATTTAAAAGTGTTTTGTTTTCGGTTGGTCTTAATACATACAAGTTATTTTCTAATTTGGCTGAACAAATAAGTACATCATTCTTATAAATGAACGTTTCATTCATATCAAAAGAAACTGTATACGATTGTTCAATCAAACATGAAATAGAAATTAAGTTCCTCTTAATCTTGGGAACAATCAACAAACTTTCTAAAAGTAAGAATCTATTTCTAAAAAATAACTTCGCAGCTCTCACTGCTTTAGTTGAAATGACTTCTCCAGTTCTGACCCTGAGTGTCATTTCCTCAGTGTTCAACTACCGAAAGGAATTATTTTCCTGAAAAGAAGAGCAAACATGATTAGTTGCTCCTGAATCAAGTATCCAGGTAAACTCATCATGTTCTACTAGGCATGTTTCTAAAACTAGTAAATCAAATTTACCTTCCTTTTCCTTCTTTTTCTCAGCAAGGTACTTTGGGCAGTTTCTCTTCCAGTGTTCATCTACATTGCAGTGGAAACACTTGTCCTTGTCTGCCACAGCTTTGGTTTTTCCCTTGCTTTTAGTAGCAGTTCTGGGAGCTTTCCCCTTGTTTCCTTTCTTCTTCTGAGTTTTCTTTGAAGAAGTGGCTATAGATTTAGTTCCAGAGGATGAACATGCTCCCGAACAGACGTGCCCTCTTTCATGCGGCAACTATAAACGTATTTGAGAGCGTCATGGTGGAGTTGGTAGGACGGTTGTCCAAACATCTCCTGGAAAGAGTTCATAATCTCCCTCATTGTTACCATGCCCTCATGCCTTTTAGCCAAAACTTCAGATAAGTTGGCTAGGATATAGACGCGAGTCTAATCATTGACCTTTGTCCAGTGGTCATAAGCATCCTTATCTGCTTGGGATGCATTACGAGTAGGGGCTGGAGGACAATCCTCTGTTAAGACGTACCGCAGATCATCGACAACAAGAATCGTAGTCAGGTTCGACTTCCACGTAGCGTAACTTTCGCCGGTTAATTTCTCATTTTTATGTAGAGAGACAATTGAGGAAGACATTGCTGAAATTTAAACAAACAATGACTGTATTAGTTATCTTTGCCTTAACCCATCATACAAGCAAACAATTGCATACAATCCAATCATTTTAGTAAAACAGACAATCACAAAACCCTAAAACTATTGATTTACTTTTGCAACGATGTTTCAGAGGTTTAGAAAATCAGCCACCGAAGGGTGATCAGACACTCCTCCTCTAAAGTGAGACATTTCTTAGCTAATTCTAATTCCAGAATAACTCATATTCCTATAGACATTAGCCACTGTTGTTCGGTCAAGGATTTGTTAACACTTTTAACTCATCCTCGTAAGTGTAACCCTCCCACTTTCAGATCTCAGAGGCACGCACCAACAGGCTACCGAAGGGAAAGACAACTGTTGGTAATTAGCCTAAGAGTTCCTATCCTATTCAGGAGTTCACGATGTTTCGAATCCTATGATCAGGCCCTCCGAAGGGATGGTTGTGCCAAGACAACGTGTAGGCAGATCATAGGACTCTCACTGTGTGAACTAGGGGCGGAGACCGAGGGATACATTGACACGTGTCCCGCTCCCATTTACTCTAGACATTTTCCCATCCACCTTGTTATTGATTCATGCAAACACTTTCCGAAGGGAGGCCGCTCCTAAGGCGACTCGAAGCCAAACATGAACCTCACGTTGTGAATATAGGGACGTGGGAGCAAAACTTGATTTAAATCTCGTTTTGAAATTTTCCTCCCACTTAAAATGTCCTTAGGTTAATTAAGGGTTGTTTATCTTAGATAGAATTTTGCTAAGTCAATCTATCTAAGTCTGATCCTATTATAACAATTATGGAAAGGATTCATCCGCAATGTTTTAGGTGAATTAAACTTCTTTTAATAAACCCAACATTGCAAGTCAACACTACTATGGTTAATTCAACTCAATGTTCGGGTCAATTCCCAAGTAGGAGGTGTTCCGTAAACCGTCAACTTAAATACCCCCAACCTTAGGCAGAACTTACCGAGAGAGTTCCCTTATAACCTTAGTAATGTAAGGTCTTTACTCTAAAGATCTAGGTGCATTAAACACTTTTAATAAACTCAGTGACATTGCATGCTAACATTTAACTATGATTAATTCAACACCGGTATTCTGGGTCAGTTCCCAGGTAGGAGGTGTTCCGTAAACCGTCAACTTAAATACCCCCAACCTTAGACAGAACTTTATCGGTGGAGTTCCCTTATAATCATATCAATGTTTTTCCTACTTAGTCAATTAACACTATTTTTAATTCTAAGTAAGAAATAATTCTAATCCTATTAGAAACTGATCTAGGTCTAATTAATTTTAAACAATTTAAAATTAATCCAATTTATCCTATGATCTTATATTTGCATGCCAATCTTGATTATAGATTGACGGTTTCTAATAATTAATATTAAAAGACTATTTCGAATTTTAATGATTAATCCTATAATCAAGAATCTAGGGTTTAATTCATTCAACAATCTTATTCAAATTAAATAATTAAACCATACTAATTGCATAATATAACAATTATATTATTAACTATGGATGTTCCATGTTTCATGCAACATTGATTTTCTTTTAATATAACAATTATAAGCCAATCAAGAAAATCAATCAAACATGCTTCATTCATCACTTTAAACGTAACTATTTATATTTCATTTAAGTAATGACATGTTCCATGCTTTCCAATTTTTCATATAATTAATATACACTTATATTAAAAAATATGAAAACAATTCCATGCATTTAAAACATACATTATAACAATTTATAATATATAAATAAATGCATGAGCATGCTTATAACCTAAGGTGGGATTAAATATTCTATATGACATCTATAAAGCATATAAATAGCAATTGAACCGGTTAATTTTGGCCCCTAGGATAAAATAAAGCATTATATTACATTAATTTAGCTAAATTCTATCCTAAAAATCCTTGTGCAACTCCGAAATTTGGTCTGGACATCACGAACCCGCCTCCAAAATAACGAACCATGCCAAAAATTGGCTGAACCGGACAAAATAGATCATAGCTCAGCCGAACCGGTCCGAACCCGACCGCCCTCCTCTTGAACCGCGCCTGTTGAAGCCCTAATGCGCGCCTCCATCGTGACAGCGTCGAGACGCTATCATCGCAGCGTCCCGACGTTGTGCACTTTCCTTACCTAAGCGCCTGCGGTATCGAGACAGCGTCGAGACATTGTTGGAGTACCTCCCGACGCTAGCATCTCGACGTTGTTGCGTTTGGAAGCGATTTCTTGGCAGAAACAGCAGCTCGTTCTCGATTTTTGGCTTGGATTTCAGCGACAATTCCTTCGATTTTAATCTCATAAAAACCTATTCTAGACCCGAACTTACATAGGACTCGATTTTACATAACATACCCGAAACACTGGGCCTTACATGATCAAAATCACATAAAATTAAAATCTATGGCCATAAAATTAACCTAAACAGTTCAATGCACACCGAACATACATTATGCATAAATCCCACCTATTAGAGCCTATCGCAAATTTTAATGTCAATTAATATGGACAACGATGGCTCTGATGCTGATTGAAAGGGATAAAAGCCCCTACGCAGCGGAAGCGCATCGATTGGACCTTACGCCGTATATTAATTAATATTAAAATACCGTTACGAAAAGGCAAAATATAAACTTTAAACATGCTTTAAAGTTGTTGTAAATAGCTATAAACATGCTTGAAAATTAAAACTAATTTATTTTCACGCTTTTCTAAAGAAACGGGAAAGAACCGTTACAAACCTTCGTTGTAGACTTGATCGTTCTTCGCCAACGACGCTCCAACGGACAAAAACGCAGTAGCCCTCTTGTCTTTTAATCGCTGAAAATTTCTTCTTGAATGACACAATAACCACAGAGGTTACTGATGACATGCAAAAATGTCATCATTTTCCTATTAATTTAAGCTAGTTTTGTGCTTGAATTGTGTACTTTAATGCTATTTTCTGTTTAAATTTCAGAAAACCGAGTCAAGGAAGCAAATCCCAAAAATATTTCCGCTTCAGGGTCCCATGAAAAGCTAGTAAGCTTACTAGCAATAGTCTGCTTCATCGATTCAAGGAAGAAGGGCCAGAAGAAATACGAGAATTTTTATGTGCCTTGAAAGTCCGCACAAACTCGTCTAGCTAAGAGAAATTAAAAAAGCGCTTCTTGGGAGGCAACCCAAGTTTATTTTCCGTTAATTTTCTTTTCTTTGTTTTTCAGTTTTTTTGTAGTTAGAGCATGTTGATCTTTCGTTCCGGTTGATCAATTTTTGAAGCAGCTCGAGACCACATTTTCTTCCAAAAACAACCCCAATGAATGTTGAAGGATGACATCCATGACTTCTCTCACATTTCAGGGCAGATCCGTTCTCCCTTTATTTTTTTTATTGTCCTTATGCATGCTTAATTAGTCTGAATAATTAATACATTGAGGACAATGTATGATTTAAGTTTGGGGGGGAGGCTTTGCTGTTCTGATCTGAGTTGTTTGAAAATTTTTCATGATGATCCTATTACATCTGTTTTGATGAGGACGGTCTATGATATGATATAGATAATGAATTTTATTCAATTTTTGTGAAATATCAAAACATGTTCAAGATTCATGTAAATTTAAATTTTTGCTTTGAATTCCTTGCACATGTTGAGCACTTAGCCTGCTTATATGGTTTTGAATGCTTAGAACTGGATTATATTATCTAGATGTTTGTTGTCACTCCGATAGGCTTAAGATCTAATTTGAAAGATTGAACCGCATGAGAGTCTGTAATGTTTTACTTGGGAGAAGAATCATGTTTATTAGCCTGCAAAGAAAAGAAAAGTGTGAAAAAAATATATGTGAAAAAAAAAGAGGAAATGTCAAAAAAAAAAAAAGATAAAAAAAAAGAATGCTCCACTTTATTGAGAGTGTTAGTAACCAGGGGCATTCATGACACCCATCGTTTGCCTTTGCATGAAAGCGCTGGAAAGAAATGAGCATGCCTCGGCATCCTGAAAGATGAGGCGCTCGTAGTTGGATGCTTTCATCACCAATGTTGGCAAGCCAGAACGAAGGCGCTACATCTAAAAGGATTCACAATGAAAAAAAAAATGCAAGTTTCGGGGAGGCATACCCCGTTGTTTCAGGCACCTTAGTGGGATATTGCTTTCTTGATTGTTGGGAAGCTGGATAATTAGAGCTTAGGGCCAGTGTAGGGGGAAGATGAACTGAGGATTTTATAAACCCTTTCAAGGCTAGTAAAGACCTAATAAGGAGGCTCGCACACACACACGCAAGGGATGAAGAGTTTAAATTTAAATTTCATGATGAATGAATATGTTTTAATATTTTCTTTAATTGTTATAGTTCATTATTTTGATCATTGAGCTTAGAGTCATGCATTTGCAATAGTTGATTCATATATAAGGTTTTAGCTTTGCTCGGGACTAGCAAATGTTTAAGTTTGGGGGTGTGATGACATGCAAAAATGTCATCATTTTCCTATTAATTTAAGCTAGTTTTGTGCTTGAATTGTGTACTTTAATGCTATTTTCTGTTTAAATTTCATAAAACCGAGTCAAGGAAGCAAAACCAGAATTTTGAGAGATTTTAGATGATTTTGGAGACTTTTTGAGCAATTTGGAGAATTACATTGAAGATCCGAGTCCAAAAAGCCAAGAAGAATGAATTAGAAGCCCAAATTCATGAATTTCAAGCCTTAAAAGTATCAAGTTGGGTCAAGAAAAGTGCCCAAAATCCATTACAAGAAGTAGTTGGGCCAAAAGAAACTTGGAGGCCCAAAAATTGAGTCAAAATCGGGCCATTCTAGAAGATTCAGGGCCTAGCGTCTTGACGCTAAGCCTGGAGCGTCCCGACGCTAGGCAGTTGCGTGGAGAGATCCAGAATCGCGACAGCGTCGCGACGCTGTCCAAGTAGCGTCTCGACGCTGCGACGTCTTGGAGCCCAAGAAAAGATGACGTCAGAGCGTCTCGACGCTGTCCTTGTAGCATCTCGACGTTGCGCCTGCTGGGAGCCTATAAAAGGAGCCTTTTGCATCCATATTTTGTGTGCCAATTTGTGGGTTTTCACCCCATTCTAGAGTCTACACTAAAATTTGGGATTTTTGGGAGAGTTTTGGAGCTTTGTTGAAGATCTTTGGAGCTCGGGATCGAAGGAGGTCGGCGCGAGATCGAGGAGATCGACACTTTTATGAGCATTTCTCTTCCCTTTTCCTTTATGTTTTAGTTTCTAGAATTGTTGTGATTAGGAATTATTGATTTTTAGTGATTATGAGTAGTAAATTCCTAAATTCTATGAGATTGATTTAAATGTTGAACCTCTGCTGAATTAATGAATTGATGTGGTTTAATTGTCATTATTGTTCATTTGTGCATTTTGTCCGTAATGCTTTTAATCAACTGATCACTGATTAAATGAATCGTTACTAAGCGGAGACTCGACGGAGAGAAGCTTAGACTAGAATTGAATGCATGACTAACGGTTATTTACCCGGGTGACACGGGATAAAATAAATAACGTTAGAGGTTGTACTGAAGGGTCGTAATGCCATACTAAGTAAATAAAGATGAGACTGAAAGGAGATTCTTTATTGAAAGGTATGAGATAGGAGGAGACCGACAGGAGAATCCTTGAAATTAGGCTTCTAGACTTATGAATCAAATGATTTGTTAATCCCTATTAGTTATTTGATTATGCATTAAAGGTCCAATTGATGAAATCAACAACTCTAGAATTGTCCCATCAAATTGTGTCGCCATTTATCTTTTGCTTTCTAGATTAGCTTTTTATTATTCTTTTCAGCATTAGATTTTGTTCTCTAAATAAAGCTAAGCAAGATTATTTGTGGTACTTAATTGAATAAATCCAATCCCTGAGGATTCGATACTCGGAATACTTTCCGTTTTATATTACTTGTCACGACCCGTTCGCTTGCGGAATTGAAAATCGGTCAACAGTTACACCAGTATGTCTCTAAGTCTAGGAGGCAAAAGACTTGTGGGAGTCTTTCTCTAAGAGGGAGGCTAGAGAGAATTCTAAGTCTTGTCTTGTGAGTCTAAGAGCAAGTGGAGAGTACTGAACCAATTAGGTTTAGTGTTCTATTTATACAAGAGAGTTCATGAATAAAATATTCAATTAAATCAATCTTTTCCAAAATTGATTCAATCTTATTCCTTATTTAATCAATTCATGATCAATCAATTCCATAATTGATTAATCTTTTCCACAAATGACTAATTACTTCCATAAGTGATTAGATCATTTCCATAAATGATTAATCACTTCCTTAAGTGATTAATTATTTCCATAATTGATT
This sequence comes from Luffa acutangula, assembly GCA_036850905.1. Taxonomy (NCBI): domain Eukaryota; kingdom Viridiplantae; phylum Streptophyta; class Magnoliopsida; order Cucurbitales; family Cucurbitaceae; genus Luffa; species Luffa acutangula. The sequence continues at coordinate 24,019,668 of CM072093.1, forward strand.
AATTCCCGGTTAATGAATTCTGTAATTAATTAACCACCAATTAAATATCACATATTTAATTTTCGGCCTTGAATTAATTAATTTGCCCAAAAAGATTTTAGGCCTTAAAGTTAATTAATTCATTATTTGAATTCTTTCAAACTTCCATAAATTTAATGTGACTCAAATTTATAATAATATTTGAATTTCTTCAAATATTAATTTCTCTCATAATAATATATCAATATATATTATATTGTTTCCCTTAGTAAATTGAACATTTTCAATTTACATTTATTACTTAGTTGCCTCAAATTACTTTATGAGCTACTAGTGGGACCTAATGGACCTGTAGATCAGAAGCTCCAACGATGTGAGATTAATTGGTCAAACTCATTAACCACATTAATCAATAATTGTTAACTGTGTACATTCCACTATAGACTCATAGTTGCACTCTTCTCACTGTAGACATATTTTCTGTGTCCACGGATCTAGACCAATATCGACTAGTTAGTCCTTCACGAGTGTCTGTAACACCAGCTGGGTCAAATTACCGTTTTACCCCTAGGTTACTTCTATTTCCTTAAGTACCAGTTCTCCTCTAATGAACAACCTGTTTGTGGTCCAACCATCAAACAGAAAAACCCTCTCGTGACATTGAGAGGATAGGGCCCTTTGTTCAAGACTCGGAGTGACCACTTAAGGGAACACTCATCTGCTTCCCTAAAGTAAGGAATGAGTGATTTCTATCTTGTACGATTATGTTCCCAGCTCCCCACTCGGTCTTGTCCCCAAAATGGTAGGCTTATTGAGTCGGCGTATTGGCCACTCTCACCCATACAAATCAAAGGACAATCCCTCATGAGCAGGAGTTCATAATCAACTCTGGATTAAGACCAAATTGTCTAGGTCGTCCTAGTGAAATAGAAAACCAACTAGTTAACGGTGTTATAACCAGCGGTTACTATTTCGCAGTCCGGTCTTATGCAAACTCATTGCATAGGATACCCCCACTCGCATGTCTCCTACACGAACGCGTTGGATCATAGCGTTTGTATCAAATACAAAGTGGGTCGTATCCATAGTGTCGCCAGGATAAGGCACCCAGTCTTATCCCTATACTATAAACTCTTTAGGTTGTTTCTTGAACAATGATCCCATATGTCGCTACATATAGTTCAAGACTCATATTACAACCTAGGATGTCTAGTTTATTGGATTAGGGTTATTTTTAGGAAAACACAAATATAAAATAACTAATAACATTTAATGGAAAAATATATCAATATTATTTCATTAATATCCGGTCAACGGTTACATCCACTATCTACGATTTTTAGGGCATAAAACCCAATAGTTTTGACTCCGAAACTGACTGGGTTACCTTCCAACACCATTTTCGTGACTCAACAACCACTTCCCACACTATAAAAGGCCTCGATTCGAATGGAAACACAAGCAGAACTCATCTCAAGCATTACAACACATATCAACACAGCAGATCATGTTTTTCGCAAGTATAACAAAAAAAGCAATAAAACAACAAAACATGCTTCATGCAATCAAACACAACCCAACAAGTTGAAACTACTTACAAATCACTTCTTCTAATTACAAACTGTAGGGTTTTATGCCCTAAAACTCGTAGATAGTAAATGTAAACAAATTGTATACTTGTTTCAATAAAGTGTTATTGAGTTTCTACAATAAAGTGTTATTGTTAAATATTGCACAATTTGACCCAAATCCAATAAACTAAGAACCAAGGTTGTTTCTATGTAACTTGAACTAGTATGTGGGGACATACGAGGATAGATGTTGAAGTAACAACCTAAAAGGTCTATAGTACAAGGATAGGGTTGGGTACCTTATCCTGGTAACAATATGAGATACGACCCGCTATATATTTGATACAGATGTATTGATCCAAAACGTCCATGTAGTAGACATGCAAGTGGGGGTATCCTATGCAATGAGTTTGCATAAGACCGGACCACGAAATAGTCAACCATTAGTTATAACATCGTTAACTAATTAAGTTACTGTTTCAATAGGATGACCTAGGTAACTCAGTCTTAATCCTGAGTGTGTCATGAACTCCTTCTCATGAGGGATTGTCCTTTGATTAGCATGGGTGAGAGTGACCAATACGCCGACTGAATATGCCTTCCTTTTTGGCGACAAGACCGAGTGGGAGGATGGGGACATGACAACACAAGAAGGAATTCACTCCTTCCCGCTTCTAGGAGAAGTAGATGAGTATTCCCTTAAGTGGTGACTCCAGGACTTGAACAAAGGGATCCCGCCCTCTCACTAGCCCGAGAGGGACTTTCTGTTTAATGGTTGGACCATAAACAGGTTGTTCATTAGAGGAGCGCTGGTACTTAAGGAGACAGATGTAACACAGGGGTAAAACGTTAATTTGACCCAGCTGTGATTACGGACACTCGTGAAGGATTGACTTACCGACATAGGTCTACATCCATGGACACAGAAATGTTCTACAGTGAGAAGAGTTCAGCTGTGGGTCTTTAGTGGAATGACCCACAGTTAATTAATATTGGTTAACCTGATTAATGAGTTTAATCTATTAACCTCATATCATTGGAGCTTCTGATCTGTAGGTCCATTAGGTCCCCCTGCTAGCTCGTAAAGAGTAATTAGGAACAAATATATCTTGAGAGAATTTGAATAGTTCAAATTCATATTGGGAATTAAGTTAATTGTACGAGATACAAATTAATATAATGTATAGTGATGCATTAAAATATAAAGTCTAATTTGAGATTAAACTTTATAATATTGAGAGATTGATATATTTGAAAGAGTTCAAATATATGTCTAATTAAATATATGGTATTTAATTAGAAGATGAATTAATTAATTATTCAATTTAGTTTAAATTAAATGAGATTTAATTAAACTATAGTCTATGAGAGAAATAAATATTTGAAGAAGTTCAAATATTAACATGAATTTGATTCATATTATAGAATTAATTAATTGAAAGCCTCAAATTAAATATATGATATTTAATTGGATAATTAATTAATTAACTAATAGAAGGTCTGAAATTAAATATATGATATTTAATTGGTGGTTAATTAATTAAAGAATTAATTAATTGGAAATTAATCAATTATGGAAATGATTAATCACTTGTGGAAGTAATTAATCATTTATGGAAATGATTTAATCACTTATGGAAGTGATCAATCATTTATGGAAAAGATTAATCGATTATGGAATTGATTGGTTATGGAATTGGTTGGTCATGGAATTGATTAATTATGGAAAAGATTAAATCGGTTATGAAAATAATTGATTTTAAATGAATATTTTATTCATGACATTTCTCCTATAAATAGAACACTAAAACTAGGGTTTAGGTACTATAACATAAGGCCACAAGAATGCACTTTTGCATTCTCTCTAGCCTCCCTCTCATATTCTCTCAACTCAAGAACTTTAGGGAGAATTTTCTCTCTAGAGTTTTTCCCATTCAAGATTAGGTAGTCCCACAACTACTTTCCTAATCTCTGAGTTATAGCAGGGAAGATCAATTGGTGGTGTCCCAATTGTTGATGCTCGGTCCAAAATCAAGAAAGGCATTGAAGTATTTAGAGTCGTCAACGGAGGTATGTTTCTCAACGCTTAACCTTTTTGCCAATGTATTGGTATTTTAGTAGAAACAAAATTAACTACGAACGGTCCAATTGCTTCCGCTGTAACGGAATTGAGAATTCCAAATCCTTCAATTGGTATCAGAGCCGATCGTAGATCTAATTTTGTTTATTTAAAATTTGCATTGGTTTTTGGTGGGTACCTTTATGCATTTGATGAATGAAAGGTTTGCTATTAGATATTTTGGGTTTTTGGCCTTAGATTTTGCAATTTTTTATTGATTTGATCAATGTAAGGGCCCAGTGTTTTGGGCGTTTTAACTGCAATCGAGTCTGTAAGTCCGTGTCAATCGTTTTTTATGAAATTCCATGAAAAGCTGAAGAATTTGGAGCCAAAAACGGAAAAAAAAGGCTGAAAGAAGGAAAAAACTGCACAAAACCGAGGCTGCAATCGCATTATAAAAAAAAAGTAAAAAAAAAGGAAAACGGATGAAATTGTGTTTTCTGGGTTCGAACTCGTGTACCATAGGCGTTTGGAGCACGCGCGTTTGTCAAGTGTAAGGGCGGCAGTTCGAGTATGACTTTGAGCATGTTTTTCGTCATTTTTCCACGTGCTGAATTAAAAAAAAAATTGAAGCGTTGGTCGAAGCTCGAACTCCAGCGCGTGCGCGTGTGACCAATTCGGCGTGGGAACCCAACCACTGAGGCGTTTGCATTCTTGTGAATAAATTTAGCGGTTTATTATATTTGGTAGTTCGTTTGTCATGATGACGTCAGCCCTAAAGGAGCGGTCCGGTTCGAAGGTGCGGTTCAGCCTGGTTCTTGATGGTTTGAAGAGTTTAGACCTGGTTCGAGGTTTTTTCAAGGCGATTCACGGATAGATAGGGCATTTTTAGATTAATTATTATAATTTTTCTAATTTATTTTGTCCTAGGATGCCAAAACCCGTCTACTTAGCTATTTAATTGCTTTATGAATGTCATATAGTATTTAAATCCCACCATAGGTTAAACATATTCATGCATTTTTAATTATAATTGTTATATATAAGTATTATGCATGAATTTAATTTTCATGGGTATTTAATATAAATTGTTATGATTAAATGGATGAAAATTGAGAAGCATTGAGCATGAAATTACTTTAGTAAAAATATAAAAAGTTATATTTGTGAAAGTAATTCATATGCTTATTTATTTTCATGAGCAATTAATATAAAATATTATGTTAATGTATGAAAATGTGAATGCTTAATTTAATTTTCTTGGGTAATTAATTTAAGAGTTAGGTTAATTAAAAGAAAATTAAATTGCATTGAGCATGACATTACCTTAGATTAATATAAATGTTATATTTTTGGTATGTCATGTATGCTAATGTATGGTTTTATAAATTTTCTTGTAGCCCATGATAAGCACTTCAGAGTGTCCCTTAGAGTCTTCAACTGCTTTAAATATTTCTTTTTCATTCCGGACTCTAACAGTGAGCTCCCTACGCTCAATATCAATAATCACTCGCCCAGTAGCGAGGAATGGTCTTCCTAGTATAACAGGCATTGTAGGATTTTCCATCATATCCATAACATACAAATCAATAGGGAGGAAAAATCTACCTACTCTGATTAAAACATTTTCTATAATGCCAACTGGTCTAACCACAGACTGATCAGCCAATTGGAGGTTTACAGGAGTAGATTTAATCTCACCTATACCTAACTTTTTGCACAGAGATAGAGGAATAATATTAATGCTAGCATCTAAATCACATGATTCTCTAAAAGAATAAGCACCAAAACTGCAAGGAACAGAAAAACTCTTTGGATCTCCTACTTTTTCAGGTACCTTTTGTTTTACTCTGATGCTACATGTGGAAGCAAGGTATACCGTGTCAACTTTCTTTTCCTTTCGCTTCTTTGCTAACCATTCCTTCATGAACCTGTTGTACTAGGGCATCTCTAATGCTTCTGCGAAAGGAATGTTAATGTTCAGACTCATAAAAGCAATCATAAATTTATCAAACTGAACCTGATTGTTCTTTTTCTTCTTTTTCTTTTTCTTGTCTTTGAGGATCATCAAGGTGGGAGAAGGAATAGGAGGCTCAGGTTCAGGCTTTTCAGCTTCATCTGATGATGTGTCCTCCTCAGCTTCCCCAGTAGGAGTGTCATACTCCTCAGAATCAGGCTCCTCTTCAACTTTCTCCTGGTGCACAGTGATTGCCTTACAATACTCCATCTGGGTTTTCTCTTGCTCAGCTGGGGCCTTACCTTTATTCATGGTGCTTACAACACTTACCAACTGTCCCAGCTGAGTCTCGATATTCTTGATGGCAGCACTGTGGGCATTCATCGTGGTGTTGATGGCAATGACTGCCTCCTCCAATTTGGTTGTCCTGTTACTTGACTCTGCAATGAAAGCTCCAACAAGATCTTCTAACTTTTTATTTTCTTGAGTTTGAGGGGCAAAACCAGGAGGATTAAGAACATTCTTATTATTTGCATAAGAGAAATTTTCATGGTTCCTATTATTAGGGTGATAATGTGTAGGTGTGGAATTATTATTATATCCCCTAGAATTAAAATTTGATACACACTGAACCTGCCCGATGGTCTCCTCCTGAGGTCTAGATGCTAACGCAACAGCTGATTCAATTGACTGTGCACTCCCTGTACCTGAAAATTTCATAAAAGCATTAGCAAGGGAGGTCATCTAGGCCTGGAGTGCACTTACCTTGTCAACCTCAAACACTCCCGCAACAATCTTTTTAGGTGCAGACCGCTAAGATGGCCACTGATAGCTGTTTGTGGCCATATCCTCTAGAAGTGTGCGAGCATTTTCTACGGTCTTGGACAACAGAGTCCCACCTGCAGCTGCATCAACAATTGTTTTTGTACTAGGAGTTAAACCATTATAAAACAATTGAACCTAAATCCAGTCGGGATATCCATGCTGAGGGCATTTCCTCAACAACTCTTTAAATCGCTCTGAGGCCTCAAACAACTGCTCATCATATTGTTTTTGGAACGTCCCAATCTCGGTCCTCAGCTTGACCGTCTTTGTAGGAGGGAAGAATTTCTTTAGAAAAGCCTGGACCAAAGCATCCCAGGTGGTGATGCTCCCAGGGGTAATAGACTGCAACCAATCTCGTGCTTTATCCTCTAAAGAAAAAGGAAATAAGCGTAAGCAAATAGCATCCTCAGAAACTCCATTTATTTTTACCGTACCACAAATGTCTAAAAATGATTTTAGATGAGAATTTGGGTCCTCGGTGGGCGATCCTCGATAAGCACAATCTCGAGCCATCTGAATGAGACCGGTCTTCAACTCAAATTTGTTGGCATTGATCGGGGCATAGACAATCCCCGATTGTTGCCCCTGAAACACGGGCTGAAAGTAGTCTCTAATAGGCCTAGGCTCCTCAAATGGATTTTGGTCGGCCATTTGAATAATTTCTCTATTTTCCCTTTGAATCCTACGGATGGTTCTCTCGATCTCGGGATCAATTGGTATCAATTTTCTACTACTACGCATAAACAAACTAAACTACCCTAAAAAGGAAAGAAAACAATTAAGGAAAGAAAACAAGAAAAGAGAACAACTAATCTAAATATGGAAAATATAATCTAGAAAATGAAAATACTATCTAATTAAGGAAAACAAGAAACAAATATGGAAAATTAAAATTAAGGCAAATTACTGACAAGGAAAATATCTAACTAAAGAGAAAAGGAAAATCAAAGAAAAATAATAAAAAAAAACAAATAAGGAAAAGATTGCACAACAAAAAAAAAAAAACTAAACTAGAAAAACAAATATAGAAAGAAAAACAAAAAAGGAAAAATGCAATCAACCTAGAAAAGTAAACATACACCCTAAATTAATACCGAACAATTTTTTTTTCACAATATCAATCTAACTAAATGTGCCAATCCCCGGCAATGGCGCCAAAAACTTGATGTGGAATTTTCCTTCCGCAAGCGCACGGGTCAAGTAATAATAAAGTGTTCGTATAAACGAGTGTCGTCCTCTGGATTGGATTTTTAAGCTAAATCAAGTATTGTGAATTATCTTGCTCAATTTTATTTAGGGAACACAAAGTAGTGAGTGATAGATCGAAAACTAAATCAAAACAATCAAACAGTGGATATGCAATTGAGAGAACACTTAGGGAATTTATTTCGCCAATTTAGTATAGGATTGATTTTAAGGAATAAGTTATTATGCACAATGGAAGTATGAGCCTAAGAACCTTTAGTCACAATTACCTCTCCCGAGTATAATTGATTCTCATGCAAATTAACCAACTTGATATCCCTATCTAAGTTTATTAACATGCAAGGCAATGAGTTCTTTTGACCAATTCTAAAGTTACTCTAAAAACCGTCACGAGCTTAGAAAATAAACTTTAGTCATGCAATCTTGCATAAGTCTACCTTAAATCCCCTCTCCCGAGCAAGAATCAACACTTAAATCATTCAACTAATGGCCAATTAATTGAAAGCATTAAATCAAGATTGCATACATAATAACTATTGCACAACTTATACCGTAAATCAATCCATAAACTAAATCGACTACATCAATCCCTAAGCCACAAGTTTTGCTACTCATACATGGCGATACAAGCTCAACTAAACATGAAAAAAGCCATTAAATCTAGCTAGAGATAAGGAAAAAGAAAGGAAACACTTAATGTCGTCGAACCCGGCACGTCCTCGTCTTGATATCTGCGCTACCAAGTGAGATTCGCGGTCCTCGTCCTTGCTTCAGCTCCCACAGTAGGTCTCTAGTCAAAATTAGGGCTAAAATATCTCAATTTGGCCTCCTCCAATCCGTAGCATGAAAAGAAGTATAAATAGGAAATTATGTCGATAGAGTCGAGACGCTGTCAAGACAACGTCTCGACGTTGCCTCTTTAACGAGCGTTCTGGTTATGGAAAAATCGAGAGCGTCGAGACGCTCTTGTCAACGCTCCAAGAGTGGCGTCTCGAGGCTGGTAGGCAGATTGCCCTCTCTTGGCTCCTTGTTACTTGAATCTTTTCGGTTCGTTGGCATCTTTTCACGTCCCGAACACCCGATTAACTCCAATTCCATGCTTTAGCTTTAATCGACACTTTCCTACAAAATAAACAATTCAGTGCAATAAAATGGTCAATAAATCATAAAAGGCTAGCTGAATTAAATAGGGAAAAATATCTAGCCATGCTCGCTATCATCACCCTCCGATTTCCGCAATTTACTGGTAACACTGTTTGTTTCCCCTGTTTCGTCTTCCAAGACCTCTTTTCCTTTCTCTTGATCGTGTATGAGGCTCTTTTGGTACTTCATGCTGGGATTCAGCTATTTCAGGATGTTTAGCATCTCGACCAAGCTCTGCCCCATCTTGTTTACCCTTCCCTTGAAGGCTACTATTTCCATCTCTTCGGCATAAGCTTGAGGCCGAGGACCTCCATCACCCTCTGGATTTCCTACTCCATTCTTCTACTAACAGTCCTTCACACCAATGTGCAGTGCTCACAAGCAAACTTTCTTCCCCACAGATGACCCCAATTGTTGATGGCAAAATTTGGCCAAGCGCTCACCTGACCTTCACGTGACACCAACAACAAATTTATTGAATCCGAGAAGACATGACCTGCAAACAAGAAGTAAACACCGCACACCGGTGTGGTGCTTGCCACACATGCTCCGATGCTTCAGTCAGTGATCAGAGGGAATCCGACAAAACAATAGTAGTTCTGTAAAAGAACATAATAAGGAATCCAGTTTTCGAACCCCTTATCTGGGTCCTCAAAGGACCTTTTATATCTCCCTCTAGATTAGGGTTTTCCTCTCCTTCCCATCGTAGATTGATCCCTGCTTCACGAACTCTGCCCTTCCGGGCCTAGGAGGACCCTCCACATTGACACATGTGGCATTTGGGTTTTGAAGCCTTGTCGGCTCTGGCATTGGGCTGAGGCCGAGGAGAATATTGGCTCTCCTCTTAGGCTTCTGCTTTTCGTGGGCCGGTATATATTGGGTTCGAAGCCGATTTCTTTTGGGATTTTCGTTACTCTAAAATTACCTATAACAATTATAAACCGAGATAAACAATAAAATCTATAACAAAGATAAAAGTGTGCTCACCTAGGGTTAAACGAACCTCAATCGATCAATCTCGTAGAGTAGATCAACAACTTCTAAAGCTAAGGTTACAAGAGAACTCACCCGGTTGGATGTTGTCTAAGGTTGGAGGTATTTATGTTGACGATTTATGGAACATCTCCTGCGTGGGCATCAAGTCGATACTTGAGTTAGGTTAACCCAATTTTTACGAGCATGCACATGAGAGATGTAAGGTTGTAATAGATTATCACCTAGACATCGTAGGTTAATAAAACCTAGACTTAAGTAGATATTCAATTAGCCAGAATATGGCTAAGTGACAATATACCGAAAAACGTTCAAAATACTTAGTGGGAGAAAAAGATATATGATAAAATAAATAGTTTTTCTCGCGCTCTACTTTTTAGTTCACACCCTGAGATTTAGGCTCCGCCTCGTGTTGCTTAAAACCCCAACTGCTCCATTCGGAAGGTGTTTGCATAAATCAATAACATGGTGAACGGAGAAAGTATTTATAGTAAGTGAGAGAAGGAAGTGTGTCAACACATCCTACGGTCTCTTCCATTAGGTTTCTCCTATGTTCCGCCTGCATTGTATGTCTTGGAGCTACTAAACCATTCAGAGGGTCGTAACATAGGAATCGAAACAACCCAATCTCCAGAAATGGATAGGGTCTCTTAGGGTCATTCCAAACATTAGCTTTTCCATTCGGTAGCATTGTTGGGATCGTCCGTTGGAGTCTGAAAATGGGAGGTCACACTTACAAGATAAACTAATCGTTAGTATAGTCTGACACATATTTTCAAACCAACATAGATTCTAGAAAATCTACATCGTGATATGTGTAGTACTTAATAGAGGAGAGATTGTGTGGAGAAGAATTAAGCAGGGATGTATTGCTGACTCCACGGTGGAAGCTGAATATGTTGTTGAAGGATTGGAATTCCCAATTCCGTTACAGCGGAAGCAATTGGACCGTTCGTAAATTAATTTTGTTTTACAAAATACCAATACATTGGCAAAAGGTTAAGCGATGAGAAACATACATTCGTTGACGACTCTGAATTCTTCAAGAACGCCTTTCTTGATTGCTCTACAACAACGAAGAACACCACCATTTGATCTTCCCCGCTATAACTCTGAGATTAGGAACGTAGTTGTGGGACTACCTAATCTTGAATGAGAAAAACTCTAGAGAGAAAATTCTCTCTAAAGTTCTTGAGTTGAGAGAATATGAGAGGGCCTTGTGGTGGCCATATGTTGTGGTACATAAACCCTAGGGTTAGTGTTCTATTTATAGGAGAAAGGCCATGAATAAAATATTCATTTAAAATAAATTATTTCCATAACTGATTTAATCTTTTCCATTAATCAATTTCATGACCAATCAATTCCATAATTGATTAATCTTTTCCATAAATGATTGATCACTTCCATAAGTGATTAATTATTTCCATAATTGATTAATTTCCAATTAATTAATTCTTTAATTAATTAATCACCAATTAAATATCATATATTTAATTTCAGACCTTCTATTAGTTAATTAATTAATTACCCAATTAAATATCATATATTTAATTTCAGGCCTTCAATTAATTAATTCTATAATATGAATCAAATTCATATTAAAATTTGAACTCCTTCAAATTCTCTTATATCCTATAAAATTAATATGAATCAAATTCATATTAATATTTGAACTTCTTCAAATATTTATTTCTCTCATAGACTATAGTTTAATTAAATCTCATTTAACTAAATTGAATAATTAATTAATTCATAATTAATTAATTCATCTTCTAATTAAATACCCTATATTTAATTAGACATATATTTGAACTCTTTCAAATATATCAATCTCTCAATTTAATAAAGTTTAATCTCAAATTAGACTTTATATTTTAATGCATCATTATACATTATATTAATTTGTATCTCATACAATTAACTTAATTCCCAATATGAATTTGAACTATTCAAATTCTCTCAAGATATATTTGTTTCTAATTACTCTTTACGAGCTAGCAGGGGGACCTAATGGACCTACAGATCAGAAGCTCCAATGATATGAGGTTAATAGATTAAACTCATTAATCAGGTTAACCAATATTCATTAACTGTGCGTCATTCCACTAAAGACCCACACCTGAACTCTTCTCACTGTAGAACATTTCTGTGTCCATGGATGTAGACCTATACCGGTAAGTCAATCCTTCACGAGTGTTCGTAATCACGGCTGGGTCAAATTACCGTTTTACCCCTGTGTTACATCTGTCTCCTTAAGTACCAGCGCTCCTCTAATGAACAACCTGTTTATGGTCCAACCATTAAACAGAAAGTTCCTCTCGGGCCAGTGAGAGGACAGGATCCCTTTGTTCAAGTCCCGGAGTCACCTCTTAAGGGAACACTCATCTACTTCTCCTAGAAGTGGGAAGGAGTGAATTCCTTCTTGTGTTGTCATGTCCCCAGCCTCCCACTCGGTCTTTGAAGGATTAAAATTCCTTTTGGCAGCGGAAGCAATCAAGAACGATCTCGTTTTTAAATATCAATTGTAGAAAAAACCAATACGTTGGAAAATTAAAATTAGAAACAATTTCATTACAAATTAAGCATGTTGAATAATTAGAAAATCTAAAACCATTTTAGATCTAAGAAGAACTTACATGGAATTGAAGAACACTGCACAATGCTCCAATGTATGTTCTTCTTCCTCTCAACGAACACCACCACGTCGATTCACCCGCTATGACTCTTGGGACTCAAGATTGGCTTGTGGGAACCCAAAGATCGTCTTGGAAGGGAAAATTACAGCAAGGAAGTGCTGGAATTTTTTAGAGAATTTGAGAGTTCTTTTCTCTCTGTCTTTTTCGTGAATGAGAGAGATCCACCAGAGTTAGGGAAACTCCCTCCAACTTTACGATAAGTGGGGAGGGAGTTATTCCCTACTTGATCTCTACCGTTGATCATAATCAACGCGATCCAGGCCGTCTATTAATTAAATAATAATTATCAATTATCATTTAATTACTTAAATAATTATAATTAATTTAATTAAATCAATATTAATTAAACCAATTATAACCTAAGGTATTTAATTCAATTTGAATCATATTCAATTGAATTAAATTGGCCATTCAATTAATCTTATTAATTGAATTCTCATTAATTAAATATCAAATATTTAATTAATTTTACAATTGAATCATATTCAATTTTTTAATCTCTCTCAATTAACCTATAGTTTTAATGTGCATCATAATGTACATTAATATAAACTATAGTATTAATTTGATTAAATCACATTTAATCAAACTAAATTAAATTAATTAATTCCCCAATTAATTAATCCATGAATTAATCAAATATCACATATTTAATTAAATTCATTATTCTCTCAATAATTAATTTCGAATCATATCCAAAATTAATTATAAAGTTTAATTCTTTAATTAAACTTTATACTATAATGTATCTCCATACATTATATTAATTCCCTTTAATATCAAGACTAAATTATCTCAGAACCCGTTATGAGCTAGCAGTTGGACCTAATGGACCTACAGATCAGAATCTCCAACGATACGATATTGATCAGCTAAACTCATTAACCGAGTCAATCAACATTCGTTAACCGTGGGTCACTCCACTAAAGACCCACAGCTGCACTCTTCTCACTGTAGAATATTTCTGTGTCCACGGATATCGACCAATAGCAGTAAGTCAATCCTTCACGTGTGTTCGTAACACCAGCTGGGTCAAATTACCGTTTTACCCCTGGGTTACCTCTGGATCCTTAAGTACCACTGATCCCTCTAATGAACAACCTGTTTAGGGTCCAACCACTAAACAGAAATTCCTCTCGGGCCAGGAGAGGACAGCGCGCTTTTGTTCAAGCCCCGGAATCAGCCCTTAAGGGAACACACATCTACTTACCCCAATAGAGGAAGGAGTGAATTCCATCTTGTACTGTTATGTTCCCAGCCCCCATTCGGTCTTGCCCCTGATATGGTAGGAATATTGAGTCGGCGAGCAGGCCACTCTCACCCATACAAATCTAAGGACAATCCCTCCTGAAAAGGAGTTCATAACAGACTCAGGATTGAGATTGAGTTACCTAGGTCATCCTATTGAAATAGAAACCTAAACTAGTTAACGACGTTACATCTAGTGGTTACTATTTCGCGGTCCGGTCTTATGCAAACTCATTGCATAGGATACCCCCACCCGCATGTCTCCTACATGGATGCTTTGGATCATTGCATCTGTATCGTATACAAGGTGGGCCGTATCTCATAGTGTCACCAGGATAAGGTACCCAGCCTTATCCCTATACTATAGACCATTTAGGTTGTTACTTGGACACTGATCCCCATATGTCCCTACATACTAGTCCAAGTTTCATTTAAACAACCTCGGATCTTAGTTTATTGGATTTAGGGTTTATTAATGCAAACTCGATTTATTCAATAACCAAATTACTGAATCACTCAAATAACGACTTATTGAGATCGATTAATTTGTTTCATTTACTATCTACGAGTTTTAGGGCATAAAACCCAACATTGTCCCCAAAAAGGAAGGCATATTGAGTCGGCGTATTGGCCACTCTCACCCATGCTAATCAAAGGACAATCCCTCATGAGAAGGAGTTCATGACACACTCAGGATTAAGACTGAGTTATCTAGGTCATCGTATTGAAACAGTAACCTAACTAGTTAACGGTGTTACATCTAGTGGTTTACTATTTCGTGGTCCGGTCTTATGCAAACTCATTGCATAGGATACCCCCGCTTGAATTTCTCCTACATGGACGCCTTGGATTAATACGTCTGTATCGAATACAAAGCGGGCCGTATCACATAATGTTACCAGGATAAGGTACCCAGCCTTATCCTTATACTATAGACCTTTTAGGTTGTTACTTGAACACCAATCCCCATATGTCCCCACATACTAGTTCAAGTCACATGTAAACAACCATGGATCTTAGTTTATTGGATTTGGGTCAAATTGTGCAATATTTAACAACAACACTTTATTGTAGAAACTCAATTACACTTTATTGAAACAAGTATACAATTTGTTTACATTCACTATCTACGAGTTTTAGGGCATAAAACCCAACAAACTCCCACTTGAACTAAAACTCTTGTTTAGTGGGATGTACAATAATCTATACAGCATTGGGTGTATAAATACATGTATAAAACATATACAATGTACAAATACAATAAACTAGGGCATCACTATACCCATTACATAATGGTATCACTATACCCATTACATTTCTCCCACTTGCCCTAATTACACCTTTGTACATATCTCGTAGATCTAGACCTTCTAGATGACCCTCAAACACTTTAGCCGAGAGAGTCTTTGTAAATGAATCAGCAATATTTCATTCAATGTAATGTGTCTACTTGTCTTAGGTTGCAATGTTCTTTTGAATTTGCCACAACACCACTATATCACTATAAAGTGTGATGGGCAAGTTCACATTTGGAACACATTCCAAATCAATCAAGAACTTTCTAAGACAAACAGTCTCTATCGCTGCTTCACAAACAGCTAATTTTTCGGCCTATACGGTCAAGACTGTAACTATGTCATACTATAGCTCCATCGTAAAGAGTGACCACAAATACTGATGTAGATTTCCTCAAATCCTTATCAGTCTTAAAATCTGTGTTAGTGTATTCTGTAAGGATCAAATCCTTAGTCCCATACACGAGCATATAGTTCCTCGGTTCTCTTCGAATACTTGAGGATATTCTTAACGGTTTTCCAATGATTAAATCTTGGATTAGATTGATACTTACTGACAATCCCTACTGCATAGGGCATTCGTCTCATGCCCTCAACCTCTTGAGGTGTCTTAGGAAACATTTTCTTAGACAAAAGAATTCCATGTCTGAAAGGTAGTGAACCCTTATTGGAATTCTGCATCTTATATCTAACTAAGATCTTGTAGATATAAGACACCTGAGACAAGACTAGCCTTTTGTTCTTACGGTTCCTAAACAATTTGGATTCCAAGAACAAACTCAGCTTCTCCCAAATTTCCACTTGGAAATGAGCCGCTAGCTCCTTTAATGTCAGTAAGATAACCTACACCATTCCCAATGATTAGGATATCAATCATATACAATACTAAGTAAGCTACTGAACTATTGATGATTACTTGTAAACACAAGACTCATTAATGTTCTGATTAAAGTCAAAAGATTTGGTCTCTTTATCAAATCTTATATTTCAAGATCGAAATGCTTAGGTTAATCCATGAATGGATCACTTAAGCTTGCAAAACCTTTTGCTTTCGATTTTGCTGTATGAACCCTTCTGGTTAAGACCTTTAATGTCTCGTTTTCTCTTGTAAATCCACTTGTAACTAATAGGTGTTACCCATCAAGCAGATCTACAAGATCCCAGATGGAAGTGAAATACAAAAGACTTCATTTCCAGGTCCATGACTTTAATTCATTGGTCCTTGTCAACATCATTCATTTTCTTTCTAAAAGATAATGAACCCATTATGCCATCATCAGGTATGATGACCTAGGCTTCAAACAAGCCCATGTAACGTTCAGGTTATCAAACAACCCTCCCACTACATTGAGGCAATCTCAACTATTGAGATGGATGTGACTGACTAGATGCACTGATCCATCAACAACTTTTGTTGAACAGCCAACCTCATCAACAACTCTTGTGGATGTTACTATAGCTTCATTAGTTAACTTACTTAAACCGACTTTACTCTTGTGGTTTATGATTTTTGATGTGAACTTCTTCTGAGAATTTAGCATTTGTCGATACAAATTCTTTATTCTCTTGTGAATTGAAGAAGTATCCACTTCTTGTTTCCTTTGGGGTTGCCTACTACAGTATGCAATGCAGTCAACACTGCATGACCCCAAAACGAGCCAGACAATTGAGCATAGCTCAACATGGAATGAACCATATCCAATAGGGTTCTATTTCTCCTAAATGAGATTTAGGGTGTGATCCCATGCACTATCAAATAGTTCTGGAATCTCAAATCCCTATACTCAACACTTTGATCAGATCGAAGTGTTTTTATCATCTCACCTAACAAGTTTCCAACTTCAGTCCTAAGCCCCCTCGAATATCTCAAGAGCTATAGACTTAAGTTGCATTAGGTAAAGATACTCATACCTTTGGATAATCATCCAAAAGAGATGAATTATTCATGCCCTCCCACTGCTTTAACATATTGAACCACAAGGATCCAAATGTACAAGCTCCAAGGGCTCTTTGGCTCTTAGATCTTTTCTAGTAAAAGATCTATCAGTCATTTTGCCCACAAGGCATGACTTACAAGGTAGTAGAGAGTCATTTTCTAACTCGCTTAGAAGTTCACTCTTGACCAATCTCCCAATCAAATTGAGATTAATATGGTCTACCTTAGAACCAAAGAAATGTATTTTCCTTTAGGAGAAATCCTTTGCCTCTTTTCACATTGAGTAGTAGCAGTCTTAAACAACCCAGTGTTCATGACTGCTTTACTCTTAATTAGTCTTAAAACATTTAGGTTACTTCCCAGTAAAGCTAAACAAATGTCAACTCCCTTTCTTGAAACAAATCTGCGTTAGCAGAGAAAGGTAAAGAGTAACATTGTTCCAGCAAATAAGACACAGAAATCAAATTTCTTTTGATCTTAGAAATTACATACACATTATCTAATAATATGTATTTTCTCCCACTGAGAAAAATAACTTAATGTCCCCCACTGATATAGCCAAAATAATCTCTCTAATTCTAACTTTGAGAGTTATTACACAAGCAGCAAACTCTTGCCAGGAACTTATTCCTTTAAAAGAAGAACACACGTGATTTGTGGCCCCTGAATCAAGTATTCAGGGAGAATCACTATTCTTCACTAATCACATTTTCAAGACAGGTAAATGAAAATTACGGTCTTGAACAAGTTCTCTTTTTGCTAAGCAGGGTTCTATGTCATATTCACCAAGAACAATTCTTAATGAATTAAACATATGGGGCATGAGGACATTCCTCAGTTAAGAATAATCCTAGACTTATTTACCACAATTTTTCGTTTAAGCCTGTTGTATTACCGTTATTTATAAAATGACGTAAGACAACACACATAAAATTATTATATAATTGTTGAAGTAACAAATTACTTGTATTATTAATTGCACCAACCCATTACAAATAATCCAATCAAATTCTGCAAAAACAAATAAGCAATCAAAGAAACCCTATAAAACTATTGATTTAGTTTTTGCAACGATACTTCAAAGGTTTAGAACGACAGCCACCGAAGGGTGGTCAGCTACTCCTCCTCTGAATTGAGACAATCTCAACCAAACTCTAACACCAGAATAACTCATATTCCGTTAGCGTTTAGTTACCGTTGTTCGGTCAAGGATTAGTTAACACATTTAACTAATCCCCGTAAGTGTAACCCTCCCACTTTCAAATCTCAGAGGCACGCACCAACAGGCTACCGAAGGGAAAGACAACTGTTGGTAATTAGCCTAAGAGTTCTTATCCAATTCAGGAGTTCACGATGTTCCGAATCCTATGATCAGGCCCTCCGAAGGGATGGTTGCGCCAAGACAACCTGCAGGCGGATCATAGGACTCTCACGGTGTGAACTAGGGGTGGAGACCGAGGGATACGTTGACACGTGTCCTACACCCACTTACTCTAGACATTTTTCCCATTCACCTTGTTATTGATTCATGCAAACACTTTCCGAAGGGAGGCCGCTCCTAGGGCGACTCGAAGCCGAGCATGAACCTCACGTTGTGAATATAGGGACGTAGGAGCAAAACTTGATTTAAATCTCGTTTTGTAGTTTTCCTCCCACTGAAAATGTCTTAAGGTTAATTTAGGGTTGTTTAACTTAGATAAATTCGGCTAAGTCAATCTATCTAAGTTTGATCCTATTATAACAATTATGGAAAGGATTCAACCACAATGTTTTAGGTGAATTAAACTTCTTTTAATAAACCCAACATTGCAAGTCAACATTACTATGGTTAATTCAACTCAAGTTTCGGGTCAGTTCCCAGGTAGGAGGTGTTCCGTAAACCGTCAACTTAAATACCCCCAACCTTAGACAGAACTTCACCGAGAGAGTTCCCTTATAACCACAGTAATGTAATGTCTTTACTCTAAAGATCTAGGTGCATTAAACACTTTTAACAAACCTAGTGACATTGCAAGCTAACATTTAGCTATGATTAATTCAACTCCGGTATTCCAGGTCAATTCCCATGTAGGAGGTGTTCCGTAAACCGTCAGCTTAAATACCCCCAGCCTTAGACAGAACTTTACCGGTGGAGTTCCCTTATAATCATAGCAATGTTTTTCCTACTTAGTCAATTAAAAATAATTTTAATTCTAAGTAAGAATAATTCTAATCCTATTAGAAATATGATCTTAGGTCTAATTAATTTTAAAAATTTTAAAATTAATTCATTTATCCTAAGATCCTATGTTTGCATGCAATTCTTTGTTATAGGTTAACGGTTTCTATTCATTAATATTATAACTATTATAAATTTTAATGAATTAACCCTATAACATGCTACTATGGTGAATAAATTAACAATCAAATTCTAATTAATTTATAAAACCATACATTAGCATACATGACATACCAAAAATATAACATTTATATTAATCTAAGGTAATGTCATGCTCAATGCAATTTAATTTCCTTTTAATTAACCTAACTCTTATATTAATTATACAAGAAAATTAAAATTAAGCATTAACATTTTCATATATTAACATAACATTTATATTAATATATCATGAAAATTAATAAGCATATAAATTACTTTTATAAATATAACTTTTATATTTTTTTTTTAAACTAAAGTAATTTCATGCTTAATTCAAATTAATTTTCTTCAATTAATCAAACTCTTAAATTAATTACCCAAGAAAATTAAAATAAACATTCACATTTTCATACATTAACATAACACTTTATATTAATTGCTCATGAAAATAAATAAGCATAAAAATTACTTTCATAAATATAACTATTTATATTTTTACTAAAGTAATTTCATGCTTAATGCTTCTCAATTTTCATCCATTTAATCATAACAATTTATATTAAATACCCATGAAAATTAAATTCATGCAAAATATTTATATTATAACAATTATAATTAAAAATGCATGAATATGCTTAACATATGGTGGGATTTTAAGCTATATGACATCCATAAAACAAAATAAATAGCTAAGTAGACGGGTTTTGGCATCTTAGGACTCAAAACAATAGAAAAGTTACATTAATTAATCAATCTAAGTCCTATCCTGCCGTGAACTAACTCAAAACAGCCTCGAACCGCATCCAAACCCTTCGAACCGGCGAAAAATTGAGCTAAACCATGCTGAAACTCGCCCAAATCAGCTTGAACCAACTAGTATCAAGCCAAACCAGGTCCAAAACCACCCAGACCCAGCTGAATCGGTCAAAAACTGCGCGAACCAGTCAACCATCGCCTGAACCATGTTGAACCGGTCAATATCATTTGAACCACGCCTGACCGAACGAACTGGACCCATAGTAACCAAAATTAATAAAATAGCATCAATCTTAATCGAACCCATGCCCTCATGAATAATAGGAACAAGCACCAGCCGCCCGAACAAGTCTTAGTTTAAAATCCTAGCTCGCGCAGTATTTAATTAAGCTCTGCTTTTCGTTTTCCTTTTTTTTTTTTTTTTAATGCGATTGCAGCCCCGATTTCTGTAGTTTTTTCCTTCTTTCAGCCTCTTTTTTTTTCCTTTTTGGCTCCAAATTCTTCAGCTTTTCATGGAATTTCACCAAAAACGATTGACACGGACTTACAGACTCGATTGCAATTAAAACGCCCAAAACACCGGGCCCTTACATTGATCAAATCAATAAAAAAAAATTGCAAAATCTAATGCCAAAAACCCAAAATATCTACTAGCAAACCTTTCATTCATCAAATGCATACAGGTACCCACTAAAAACCAATGCAAATTTTAGAGAAACAAAATTAGATCTACGATCGGCTCTGATACCAATTCAAGGATTGGAATTCCCAATTCCGTTACAGCGGAAGCAATTGGACCGTTCGTAAATTAATTTTGTTTTACAAAATACCAATACATTGGCAAAAGGTTAAGCGATGAGAAACATACCTTCGTTGACGACTCTGAATTCTTCAAGAACGCCTTTCTTGATTGCTCTACAACAACGAAGAACACCACCATTTGATCTTTCCCGCTATAACTCTGAGATTAGGAACGTAGTTGTGGGACTACCTAATCTTGAATGAGAAAAACTCTAGAGAGAAAATTCTCCCTAAAGTTCTTGAGTTGAGAGAATATGAGAGGGCCTTCTGGTGGCCATATGTTGTGGTACATAAACCCTAGGGTTAGTGTTCTATTTATAGGAGAAATGCCATGAATAAAATATTCATTTAAAATCAATTATTTCCATAACTGATTTAATCTTTTCCATTAATCAATTTCATGACCAATCAATTCCATAATTGATTAATCTTTTCCATAAATGATTGATCACTTCCATAAGTGATTAATCATTTCCATAATTGATTAATTTCCAATTAATTAATTCTTTAATTAATTAATCACCAATTAAATATCATATATTTAATTTCAGACCTTCTATTAGTTAATTAATTAATTACCCAATTAAATATCATATATTTAATTTCAGGCCTTCAATTAATTAATTCTATAATATGAATCAAATTCATATTAAAATTTGAACTCCTTCAAATTCTCTTATATCCTATAAAATTAATATGAATCAAATTCATATTAATATTTGAACTTCTTCAAATATTTATTTCTCTCATAGACTATAGTTTAATTAAATCTCATTTAACTAAATTGAATAATTAATTAATTCATAATTAATTAATTCATCTTCTAATTAAATACCCTATATTTAATTAGACATATATTTGAACTCTTTCAAATATATCAATCTCTCAATTTAATAAAGTTTAATCTCAAATTAGACTTTATATTTTAATGCATCATTATACATTATATTAATTTGTATCTCATACAATTAACTTAATTCCCAATATGAATTTGAACTATTCAAATTCTCTCAAGATATATTTGTTTCTAATTACTCTTTACGAGCTAGCAGGGGGACCTAATGGACCTACAGATCAGAAGCTCCAATGATATGAGGTTAATAGATTAAACTCATTAATCAGGTTAACCAATATTCATTAACTGTGGGTCATTCCACTAAAGACCCACAGCTGAACTCTTCTCACTGTAGAACATTTCTATGTCCATGGATGTAGACCTATACCGGTAAGTCAATCCTTCACGAGTGTTCGTAATCACGGCTGGGTCAAATTACCATTTTACCCCTGTGTTACATCTGTCTCCTTAAGTACCAGCGCTCCTCTAATGAACAACCTGTTTATGGTCCAACCATTAAACAGAAAGTTCCTCTCGGGCCAGTGAGAGGACGGGATCCCTTTGTTCAAGTCCCGGAGTCACCTCTTAAGGGAACACTCATCTACTTCTCCTAGAAGTGGGAAGGAGTGAATTCCTTCTTGTGTTGTCATGTCCCCAGCCTCCCACTCGGTCTTTGAAGGATTAAAATTCCTTTTGGCAGCGGAAGCAATCAAGAACGATCTCGTTTTTAAATATCAATTGTAGAAAAAACCAATACGTTGGCAAATTAAAATTAGAAACAATTTCATTACAGATTAAGCATGCTGAATAATTAGAAAATCTAAAACCATTTTAGATCTAAGAAGAACTTACATGGAATTGAAGAACATTGCACAATGCTTCAATGTACGTTCTTCTTCCTCTCAACGAACACCACCACGTCGATTCACCCGCTATGACTCTTGGGACTCAAGATTGGCTTGTGGGAACCCAAAGATCGTCTTGGAAGGGAAAATTACAGCAAGGAAGTGCTGGAATTTTTTAGAGAATTTGGGAGTTCTTTTCTCTCTGTCTTTTTCGTGAATGAGAGAGATCCACCAGAGTTAGGGAAACTCCCTCCAACTTTACGATAAGTGGGGAGGGAGTTATTCCCTACTTGATCTCTACCGTTGATCATAATCAACGCGATCCATGCCGTCTATTAATTAAATAATAATTATCAATTATCATTTAATTACTTAAATAATTATAATTAATTTAATTAAATCAATATTAATTAAACCAATTATATATTTAATTCAATTTGAATCATATTCAATTGAATTAAATTGGCCATTCAATTAATCTTATTAATTGAATTCTCATTAATTAAATATCAAATATTTAATTAATTTTACAATTGAATCATATTCAATTTTTAATCTCTCTCAATTAACCTATAGTTTTAATGTGCATCATAATGTACATTAATATAAACTATAGTATTAATTTGATTAAATCACATTTAATCAAACTAAATTAAATTAATTAATTCCCCAATTAATTAATCCATGAATTAATCAAATATCACATATTTAATTAAATTCATTATTTTCTCAATAATTAATTTCGAATCATATCCAAAATTAATTATAATGTTTAATTCTTTAATTAAACTTTATACTATAATGTATCTCCATACATTATATTAATTCCCTTTAATATCAAGACTAAATTATCTCAGAACCCGTTATGAGCTAGCAGGTGGACCTAATGGACCTACAGATCAGAAGCTCCAACGATACGAGATTGATCAGCTAAACTCATTAACCGAGTCAATCAACATTCGTTAACCGTGGGTCACTCCACTAAAGACCCACAGCTGCACTCTTCTCATTGTAGAATATTTCTGTGTCCACGGATATCGACCAATAGCAGTAAGTCAATCCTTCACGTGTGTTCGTAACACCAGCTGGGTCAAATTACCGTTTTACCCCTGGGTTACCTCTGGATCCTTAAGTACCACTGATCCCTCTAATGAACAACCTGTTTAGGGTCCAACCACTAAACAGAAATTCCTCTCGGGCCAGGAGAGGACAGCGCGCTTTTGTTCAAGCCCCGGAATCCGCCCTTAAGGGAACACACATCTACTTACCCCAATAGAGGAAGGAGTGAATTCCATCTTGTACTGTTATGTTCCCAGCCCCCATTCGGTCTTGCCCCTG
Source organism: Luffa acutangula (assembly GCA_036850905.1). Taxonomy (NCBI): domain Eukaryota; kingdom Viridiplantae; phylum Streptophyta; class Magnoliopsida; order Cucurbitales; family Cucurbitaceae; genus Luffa; species Luffa acutangula. Next base: position 24,043,513 of record CM072093.1, read on the forward strand.
ATATGGTAGGAATATTGAGTCGGCGAGCAGGCCACTCTCACCCATACAAATCTAAGGACAATCCCTCCTGAAAAGGAGTTCATAACAGACTCAGGATTGAGATTGAGTTACCTAGGTCATCCTATTGAAATAGAAACCTAAACTAGTTAACGGCGTTACATCTAGTGGTTTACTATTTCGTGGTCCGGTCTTATGCAAACTCATTGCATAGGATACCCCCGCTTGCATGTCTCCTACATGGACGCCTTGGATTAATACGTCTGTATCGAATACAAAGCGGACCGTATCACATAGTGTTACCAGGATAAGGTACCCAACCTTATCCTTATACTATAGACCTTTTAGGTTGTTACTTGAACACCAATCCCCATATGTCCCCACATACTAGTTCAAGTCACATGTAAACAACCATGGATCTTAGTTTATTGGATTTGGGTCAAATTGTGCAATATTTAACAACAACACTTTATTGTAGAAACTCAATTACACTTTATTGAATCAAATATACAATTTGTTTACATTCACTATCTACGAGTTTTAGGGCATAAAACCCAACAGTTGTCGCATGTGAATCGTCAAAAGAAGCAGTATGGCTTAGGAAATTTCTAACTGAGTTAGAAGTAGTTCCTATTATGCATCTGCCTTTCACTCTCTATTATGATAAAAGTGGAACAGTTGCAAATTCAAAGGAACCTCGAAGCCAGAAAAGAAGAAAGGACATTGAACGCAAATACCATCTCATTTGGGAAATTATACAGTAGGGAGACGTGATCGTCACACAGATAGCCTCAGAGCAGAACATGGCTGATCCATTTACAAAAAACCTCTCGGCTGAAGTGTTTGAGGGACATCTCCAGAATTTAGGACTACGAGTTTTTAGCACTTGATGTAATTGCTAATTTCCTGACGTCTTGTAACCTCACTTGAGTTTTAGTGCAAGTGGGAGTTTGTTGGGTTTTATGTCCTAAAACTCTTCGTTTGTAATGCTTTTGCAATAAAGATGTTATTTAGTGAATTGTTTGTTTATATAACCTAAGTCCAATAGATAAGCATCCTTGGTTATAATATGAAATACTCAAACTATATTATGAATATGGACAAGGATCAAGTTCTAGTATATAATCTAAATGGTCTATAGTATAGGGATAAGTCTGGATACCTTATCCTGGCCACACTATGGATGTGACCTACATCGCAAACAAGGCAAAAGATGTGATCCTGGATTGTTCATGTAGAGACATGCGAGTGTGGGCATCTTGTGTAAATGAGTTTTCACAAGTCTAGACCAATAAATAAGTCATTCTTACTTTACAACGTCGTTTACTGTTAAGACTGACTATTTCATGCGATGACCTAGGTAACTCGATCTTAATCCTAAGCTAACTATGAACTCTTGTTTGTTCAGGATTATCCTTTGATCTGCATGGGTGAGAGTGGCCAAACATCGCCGATTCAATAAGACTACCATTTTGGGGATAACACTGGACAGATAGCTGGGGACATAGTTTTGAAAGAAGGAATTCACTCCTACCCATATTAGGGATAGTAGAAAGGTTGTTCCCTTAAGTTCTGACTCTGAGGCTTGAACAAGGGGCCCCACCCTCTCATTGGTTCGAAAGGGACTCTGTTTAGTGGTTGGACCATAAACTAATTGTTCATTAGAGAACCAATGGACTTAAGGAATCAAGAAGTGTTATAGGGGTAAAACAAACTTATGACCTAGCTATAGTTACGAACGACCTATGAAGGGTTGACTTACTAATCATGGTTATATCGAGTGGACAGAAATATATCTACAGTGAGGGAAGTGCAACTACTAGGTTATAGTGGAGTGACCCGGTACTTAACGAATGTTGGTTAACTAGGTAAAAAGAGTTTGGCTGGTTAAACCTCGAATCGTTGGAGCCCATGATCTGTAGGTCCATTAGGTCCCTTGCTAGCTTAAGGAATAAACTTTGGAACAATATGATGGAATGAATTCGAATTGTTCAAATTCAATTTAGGGACGATATTGGTCGTATTGGATATTACCGACACACTGGTTTTTGGTTAAACCTAAATTTGAGAGTTAGACATATTTTAAATATTTGGCACGTGAATAAGGATTCATGTTCGAAAAAATTTTAATTAGTGAAATGTCATGATCGGGTGTAGAATATTAATTTAATATTAGATTTATTTTTTATTTAAAATATAATTGAGAATTATATTAAGAAATTCAAAATTAAAATTGAGAATTTCGAATTTTAGAAAATAAAAAATAAATGAACTTTTGGAGGTGGTGGATTTCATCACCTCCATGCACTTTAACCTCAAGGGAACACCTAATCTTGTGGTTAATTACTCACCAATTAAGTGACAATGTTTTGGGAAATTTTGATGCATGGTTTTCCTCTATATATAGAGGATTGGATACTGGAAAAACACAAGCTTCATCAATCTGTTATGCTACTCAATTTTTGTCTCAAACTCAAAGACTCAAAAACTCTCAAAGCTTGAAACTCAAGCACTTTCCCTTCCAATTCCCATCACTAGAGGATCCCACCATCCGTTCTAAAAGCCTGAGAATAGCAAGGAAGATCTTGTGGTGGTTCGTGATCAGTTGGTGAAGAAAAACAACATATTAATCCGTTCAATTTTGAGCTACAAGAGGTTGGTACTCAAAAACTCAGTTTTTCCTCTTATGGACAACGCACTTTATATCATTAAATTGATGTTATTATGTGCCTAAGATCCAAAATTGCTTCCGCATGTTAGATATTAACACCTTCATAATCTATATTATATCACTTAATAATAAATTTAAAAGAGTTCTCAAGCAATTTTATGAAGTGATTAAATAGTATTGTTGTGCTATTAATTTTTTTTATTATAATAAAGTTAAGGGGCAGTTGCATAGATGGAAAATTGAACAAAATATATAACATAGTTGCAAACTAATTGCATATATAACAAAATTAATTGTACAAGATCGAAAAGTTGTCGACATATTCAATTCGTGTCTGATAGACTCTGATTATTCAAACTCTATCAGTATCTATCGCTGATAGACTCCGATTAATAAAAATCTATCAGTGACTATCACTGATAGAATTTGATTCATCAAAGTCTATAAATGATAGTCACTGATAGATTTCGATTAATCGAAGCCTATAAACGATAGACACTGATATACTATAAATAATCGGAGTCTACTAGTAGACTGATAGATTCTAATTAATCAGAGTCTATTGCTGATAAACTCTGATAATCGAAGTCTATCAGATAGATTCTAATTAACCAGAGTCTATCAGTGTCTATCAATAATATACTCTGATAGATTTTGCTATATTTGAATTTTTTTACATTGTGCTATATTTGCAATTATATAATTCTTATTTGTCACCCACTGCAAATTCTCTAAAGTTAATCTAACATATTAAAACATGCAAACATATTCTTTAAAAAAAATGGCAGTCAATCGTTTTGGTGTAACAAAATAATTGTTACAAAAAAAAAACAATAAATATAGTACAATGTACGAGGTTGTATTGTTAAGTGTACTTTTTATTATGGTTTCTCAAATAAAAGTTATACAATTGTTTATTCATGTCAATTTTTATAATTCTTTGTCATATCAACTATTACAACAACAAACTTTTTCATTAGAAATCCCATGTAGCTTGGGAATACAAAATCCTGCAATTTGGTCCTGTTGAATGCACTCGGTATTACATAAAAGATCTCCGTTAGTTTTGAAACATGGTCGAACACAATTCCAAAAGTCGTCCTCTTTTGCTGCCATGTGACCAAACATTGACATAGTTAATAATATTGTATTAACAAAAACGACAATAAATCATAGTACAAAATTATATGAGTTGTGTGGGGAGAACATACTTGATGAAACAAAACAAGCGAAGATCACCATGACAACAATGCATACGGTAAAAAGCTTCTGAGCTGCCATATCAATTAGATTTCAATGTTTATGTCAAACGTATGAGATTATTGAGCGAGAACCACAAGTTTTTAAAAATCCAAGTTCTAATTATTTATAGTTTGTGTTTGTAAAATCTTGAAAAACAAGAAAATCCTTAAAATTCCATAAAATAGCAAAATTAATATTGGTAATTTAGTTTTAATAACTAAAACCTCATTATAGAAAATCGTTGCAAGCTAGTAAAATTGTAAAACAAATACACCGTGATTGTCATAAAATTAAGGAGAATTTCAAACGAATACTTGCAACAAATAATACTTTTTTAAGTACTGTAGAAGTACAATTGTTACACGAAATTTAAAAAATTTATTGGAATGGTGAGGAAAACCAATAAAACCAGATGTAGAAGGAACTAGTTTTAGGAAATGACATAAAACAAAAGAAAAGAGAAAACCTATGGTTGTTACCACAAACATCTAATGATTGCCATTCCTCAACTATGCTGATGAATAATGTAACACCTTAGGTCGAGGACTTCAACAATGATTTGGAATACGAACCTGAGACAGTTCTGAGATTTCCCTACATCTTCTACAATCTGACCCCATTAACATACTAGTCTTCCATTCTATGCGAAACAAAAGTCTATCACAGCGATCCAACATATTTTTCTTATTAGAAAAATACACACGGGAAGAAGACATCTGACATAAGATTCCTCCGAGCCTAGCATTTGATTTTCGTTGATGTGACTAATGTCTGTAATGCTACAACGACTTATAATTCCTCCAACGATCTGGTTCGTGGTTTCCTGGTCCTGTTTGGTCCTTCCCGGCCGATTCAGCCCCAATTGACCCAGTTAAATGATGTTTCAACCATTGGAGGTCCGGTTCGGTCCTTTTCAAGCCGGTTCAAGCTGGTTCGAGATTTCTAGGAGCTTCTCACATCATTTATCAATTACTATTTGTAATAATTTAGTTGTTTGTTTGCTTGAATTGCCAAAACTGTTTCATTTCAGTGTGGTTTAATTATTTATGCATTATGGATGTATGTTATAATTAAATTATTTAGAATATGCATAAAAGTATGTCATATAGATTTAAATTCCCACCATAGCAAGCATGTTTTCATGCATTAAAACATGTTATAAAGTGTTAATATAAATATGCATGAATTAGGTTTCATGTCAGATGCATGTTGAGTGAATAGTTCTCGTTAATAGTTGTTAAGTATAAACGCTATATTAACTAAACGAAAATGAACAAGCATGCAACATGAAACTTCCTTAGCTCGATATTAAATCGTTAATGTCGATTAGAAAACATGTTATAGGTTAATCTCTTTTATAAATAGTTATAAACTGAGATAGACGATAAATCCGAAACAGAGATAAAAACATGCTCACTTAGGGTTAAACGAACCTCAATCGATCAATCTCGTAGATTTGGTCAATAACTTGTAAAGCTAAGGTTACAAGAGAACTCACCCGGTTGGGTGTTATCTAAGACTAGAGGTATTTAAGTTGACCGGTTACGGAACACCTTCTACTTGGACATCAAGTCGGTACTTGAGTTAGGTTAACCCAGTTTTTACGAGCATGCATGAGAGAGATGTAAGGTTATAATAGATTATCAACTAGACATCGTAGGTTGATAAAACATAGACTTAAGTAAATATTCAATAAGCCAGAATATGTCTATGTGGCAATATACCAAAAAACGTTCAAAATACTTAGTGGGAGAAAATGATATATGACCAAATAAATAGTTTTTCTCACGCTCTACTTTTTAGTTCACACTGTGAGATTTATGTTTCGCCTCGTTTTGCTTAAAACCGCAACTATTCCATTCGGAAGGTGTTTGCAAAAATCAATAACAAGGTGAACTAAAAAAGTATTTATAGCAAGTGGTAGAAGGAAGTGTGTCAACACATCCTACGGTCTCTTCCATTAGGTTGCAACGTTAGATTCCTATGTTCCGCCTGCATTGTATGCCCTAGAGCTACTAAACCATTCGGAGGGTCGTAACATAGGAATCAATACAACGCAATTGAAAGTTTTAATATACAATATGCAGAAGCAATTTTGGATCTTAGGCACTTAATAAGCTCAATTTGATCAAACTATGCATGTCGTTCTTAAGAAGAAAAACATGGCAACAATCACCTACCTCTTTAATTCACCAAATTGGTTGAATCCTTTGGTTTTTTTTCTTCTCCAAGTTTTCACGAACCACCACTTGATCTTCCTTGCTATCCTCAAGCCTTTGGAATGGATTGTGAGATCCTCTAGTGATGGAATTTGAAGGGAAAAAGCTTGAAGAACAAGTTTCAATGGTGTTTTGGGTTTGGAGAGATTTTTCCAACAATTCACTAAGGAATCAAGAGTTTTTTCTTCAGCAACTTGATCCTCATTTATAGAGAAATAAAATCTAAAGGGTTTCACCAGGGATTGACACGAAATTACCCCATAATTAGTGGGTAAGTTGGTGGCTTAGGTGAGGGGAGTGCATGGGTTTAGCCACCATGCACTCCACCTCCAAAAATTCAATTTAATTTTGAATTTATTAAATTAAAAATTATCTTGAATTTTAATTTTTAATTATTTATAATTAATAATTTGAAAAATATAAAATTCAATTTTAATTTTCCAACATTATTAATTAAATAATTAATTAATTTAATATCAAATATTAAATTAAGATTTTGCTACCAATCCCGAACATTTCCGAAATGTTATTTTTCAACCATGAATTACTATTCATGTTCTTGATATTTAAATCACATTTAAATATATTAAACCTGTCATGGCTCGGTTTACCTAAAATCCGACGTGTCGGAACGTCAACCATGTCCAATCATTTCCCTAAACCGAATTCAAACCAATTCTAATTCTTTCCATCATATTGTTCCAAAGGTTAGTCTCAAGCTAGCAAGGGAACCTAATGGACCTACAGTTCATGGGCTCCAACGATACGAGGTTTGGTCGCCTTAACCCTTTTAACTCAGTTAACCAACATCCGTTAACTATCGGGTCACTCAACTATAGCCTAGTAGGTGAACTCCCCTCACTGTAGATATATTTTCGTCCACTCGATATAACCATGATTAGCAAGTCAATCCTTCACAACTCGTTCATTACTATAGCTAGGTCAAATGTCTGTTTTACCCCTATAGCACATCTTTGTTCCTTAGGTCCCCTGGTCCTCTATTTAAATTTTTTTTTATGGTCCAACCATTAAACAAAATCCCTCTTCGGCCAATGAGAGGGTGGGGCCCCTTGTTCAAACCTTGAAGTCAGCACTTAAGGGAACATCCTCTCTACTATCCCTGATTTGGGTAGGAGTGAATTTCATCTTGCAATACTATGTCCCCAGCTATTCATCTAGTCTTATCCGCAAAATGGTAGGCTTATTGAGTGATGCTATTGGGCCACTCTCAAGCAGATCAAAGGATAATCCTAAACGAACAGGAGTTCATAGTAAGCTTAGGATTAAAATCGAGTTACCTAGGTTATCACATGAAATAGTTGGTCTTAACAGTAAACGATGTTAGAAAGTAAGAGTGACTTATTTCTCGGTTCGGTCTTGTGTAAACATCTTTTACAAAGGATGCCCCTACTCGCATGTCTCTACATGAACGATCCAGGATCCCATCATTTGCCTCATTTGCAAAGTAGGCCGCATCCATAGTGTTACCAGGATAAGGTACCCGACCTTATCTCTATACTATAGACCATTTAGGTTATATACTAGAACTTGTTCTCTGTCCATATCCACGATATAGTTCGAGTATTTCTTATTATAACCATGGATGTTTCCATTGGATTTAGAATTTAAAACAAACAATTCACTGAATAACATCTTTATTGCAAAAGGATTACAAAACTTGAGTTTTAGGACATAAAACCCAACCGTAATCTCCAAAAATGGATAGGGTCTCTTGGGGCCATTTCCAACATTAGCTTTTCCATTTGGTAGCATTGTGATAGTGATCATAGCAAATTATTTTTCCCTATCTATTTAGTTAGTCTTTCAAATTAAATTGGTCAAATTTATGCATTTTAATGTTCTATTTGTAGGAATCATATATGGGAGCTAAATCGAAAAAATGGAGTTGATCGGATGTTTGGGACGTGAAAAGAGGCCAAAGAACCAAAAAGAATCAAAGTTGGAGGCTTGTAAATGAGACTTATCTGAGAGCTAGAATCTCAACGCTACTTTCTGGGCGTCTCAACGTTTGCAGCTTTTCTTAAGTAAATCAGGCGGTAAAGGTCACAACGACGCTGTGACCATAGCGTCTCGACGCTCTCAAGTATTCCATAAACAGAATGGGCAGTAATGCAACTGCGTCGCGATATTGCCTATAGCATCTCAACGTTGTCGACAAAATTGCTATAAATAGTTTGCGATTAGGGCTGGCCAAGGGGACTTCTTTGGAGGAAATTTTAGGCCTAAACTCGACTAAGGACCTTCTGTGGGAACTGAAGCAAGTTAGAGGAGCAAGATTCAAGGCTTGGCTCGTGGAGATCGTGATGGGGACGTGCGGTTTCGACGACTTTACTGTTTAATCTCCTTTTTTAAGGTGTTCATATAACACATGCAGAAGAAATTGAAGATCGAAAGCACTTAACAACATTAATTTTACTCCTAAAGCATGCTAGTTCTAGAAAAGACAGAACAGATAGTTAAGAAGCACCAACCTTTTGCAGCTCAAATGGATGGATCTCCTTGTGACGTTTTCCTTCTCCAATCAACTCTAGACAACCGATAAAGTCTTCCCTACTATTCTTTGGGCCAAGAACAACTTGTGGGAGTCTATAGTGATACGGAATAGGAAGGGAATGCTTGAAGTTATAGGGACCTGAGAGATATATGGAGTTGAATGAGTTTGAGAGTAAAATCCAACAACATAGCAGTAAGGAAATCACTCTCTTGGGCTTGAATCTGATTCACACTCTACTTATAGAGATATTCCATGCAAGGAGAAGCCTCATGACACAAGACACATGGTAGATATGCAACCCAAAATGGATTCTAGGTGTTCAATTCACAACACATGCAACTAGTGCATGGATGTGTTGTTTTCCACTTTGTATCAACATGCAAGAGTGGGAATCCAACTAAATCCACTATGTTGAATCTATAATATGATTTTTTAGCTTGCATTTTAATGTTGATTTCAATTCCAAATTGAATTTAACATTAGGTAATTAATTTGAGACATTTTCAATTTAATTTGATATGATTAATTCAATTAATCATTGTATCCTTGTGCAATCTATTATATATGATTTCTAATACATATATATAGTATTTAAAACACTTTTAAAGACTTTATCTCTCATTTTCTAATTTAATTCATAATTAAAATATTGTGTCAAACACAAGTTACGATAATACCCTTTTTCCCGATTTTGAACGATTCAAAGAATCCTATCATATTGTTCTAGGCTTTATTTCGATATGAGCTAGTAGAGGGACCTAATGGACCTATAGATCATGGACTCCAACGACTCGAGGCTAACCGACTAATCTCATTAACAAAGCTTAACCAACATTCGTTAACTGCCGGGACACTCCACTATAGCCCGATAGTTGCATTCCCCTCACCATAGATATATTTTCGTCCACTTGATTTAACCATGTTCAGTAAGTCGATCCTTCACAGGTTGTTTGTAGATATAGCCAGGTCAAATGACCGTTTTATCCCTATGGTACTTCTTGTTCCTTAAGTTCCACTAATTCTCTAATGAACAATCGGTTTGTGGTCCAACCATCAAACCTAAGTCCCTCTCGATCCAATGAGAGGGTGGGGCCCCTTGTTCAAGTCCTTGAGTTAGTACTTAAGGGAACAACCTCTCTACTATCCCTGAAATGGGTAGGAGCGTATTCCGTCTTGCGAGACTATGTCCCAAGCTATCTATTCGATCTTATCCCCAAAATGGTAGGCTTGTTGAGTCGGCGATGCTGACCACTCTCACCCATGCAGATCAAATGATAATCTCATATAAACAGGAGTTCATAGTTAGCTCAGGATTAAAAACGAGTTACCTAGGTCATCTTTGAGAAATAGTCAGTTTCTACAGTACGACGTTATAAAGAGAAAGTGAATTATTTCGTGGTCCAACCTTATGCAAACTCTTTGCATAGGACGCCCCCACTCGCATGTCTCCACATGAACGATTTAGGATCTCATCGTTTGTACTTAATACAAAGTGGGCCGCATCCATAGTGTCCCCAGGATAAGGCACCCAATCCTATCCTTATACTATAGACTATTTTGACTATAAACTTGATCTTGATCCTACGATATGTCTCTACATATAGTTTGGGTATTCATTTTATAGCCAAGGATCTTAGTTTATTGGATTTAGGTTAATCATTCACAATTTACATATTCAATAACATCTTTTACTGAATAACCTCAATAATGACTTTATTGGAAATAGAATATGTTTAATGATTTACAAATTACGAGTTTATAGGACATTAAACCCAACAAACTCTCACTTGGACTAGAAACTCTAGTGGGGTACAAGAAGTTAGGTGTGAGATATACGTAAAGACAATAAACTTGGGCATCAATCATACCCTTATATTTCTCCCACTTGCCCTAGTCTAACAAAGCTCGTAGTCCTAGATTTAGTAGGTGACCCTCAAAAACTTTAGTTGTGAGGAAGGTAAAGATAAAGGAGAAGAAAAGGAAGCAATTGTTGTTTCTGGTAAAAAGTTCCTAAAAGGATCTAACTCTAGAACTAAGTTTGGATCTTTTACTTCAAATAATAAGAGTATTCAGTTGAAGAAAAGGAAAATTAAGGGAAAGGGGAAAGCTCCCATCACCAAGAATAACAATAAGAAAATTGTAGAAAAAGGAACATGTTCCACTACAATGAGGATGATCACTAGAGAAGAAACTGTCCCAAATATCTTGCCAAGAAGAAAACACAAAAAGCTGAAGCTGCCAAGCAAGGTAAATATGATTTGCTTATCATTGAAACATGTTTAGTAGAGCAAGATAACTCTACAAGGATATTAGATTCAGGAGCAACTAACCATGTATGTTCTTCTTTATAGGAAACTAGTTCCTAAAGGTACTTGAAGAAGGCGAGGTGACACTCAGAGTAGGAATGAGAGATGTCTTCTCTGCCAAAGCAGTGGGAGCTTTACAGTTGTTGTTCAAGAATAGTTACATTTTGTTGAAAAATGTTTTGTATGTTCCTAGTATAAAAAGGAACTTAATTTCTATCTATTTCTTAATGGAACAAATGTATAAAGTTTCTTTTGAATTTAATGAAGCATTTATTAGCAAACGAGGATTCAAAATTTGTTCTACTAAACTTGAAAACCACTTGTATATGTTAAGATCGAATGAAACTAAAGTTGTGTTTAATACCAAAATGTTTAAAACAACTGTGATCCAACAAAAAAGATGAAAGGTTTCTCACGATACTTTTCTTTGGCATCTAAGACTAGCTAGGACACATAAATCAAAATCAAATAGAAAGATTGGTTAAAAGTGGACTTGTAAATCAGTTAGAAGATGACTCATTACCACCGTGTGAATCCTATCTGGAAGGCAAAATGACCAAACGATCTTTCTCTTAAAAAGGTCATAGAGCCAAAGAAACCCTAGAACTTGTGCACTCGGATCTTCGTGGTCCTATGAATGTCAAAGCACAAGGATGGTATGAATATTTCATCAGTTTTATTGATGATTATTCAAGGTATGAGTATCTTTACCTAATGCAGTGTTGGGTGTGCAATCCGCAAGCGCACATGCCACAAGTAATATAAAACAGTAGGTATAACTGAGTATCGAATCCACAGGGAAGTTGAATTAAGTCCATTAATTACCAAGAACTATCATGCTTAATTTTATTTAGAACCTCAACTCTAACGATTAAGTGAAAATTAAAGAAACTAACAGGTAGACAAGAAACATGCAAGTAAATGGAAATTTCCTATCAAGGGGACTCAACCTAGGGTGTTAATTAGCTTTTTGGATTTGTAGCTCAATTAAATGGATTTATGTAATTACTAATCTTCAATTTCATAAATCTAGAAGTAATTTAAGTAGATTTCTCCCTCAAGCTCCTCCACATCTCATACTAACATAACTAATTAATGTGTCCATTTCCTTAGTTAATTATAGTATGACATTACGCAACTTCATCATAAATTTCTAACAATTCTTTTTCACTTTCGTGTTCCAAGCAATCGTTAGCCATGCAATTGGGATCTAATCTAACTTCTCTCTGTCGACTATCAATTTAGACCAACAAATCAATCAATCCGTGATCAAGGGATTAAAGGCATTAAACATAAATTTCATAGATGAAATATGAAGATATTCATTATAATATCCAAATAATTAAGATACATAATCCCATTAGTTAAATTAACGACCCTAGGTCTCAAGATCTACTCACAAATGGGAATAATTTTAGCCCAATAATCTTGATCCATCATCCTAACTCAAAGATAATAAGTAATCACAAAGCTATCAAGGAGAAATAACTGTTGCGTTGATCCAATGCTCTTGTCACGATCATCTTGATTCTCATACCTTGGAACCCCAATCACTTCCACATTTCTTCTTTCTTTTCTACTCACTTTTTACTCTATATTGAGATAGGGGAGAACCCCCCAAATTGGAATGAATTTCACTAATAAGAAGTGACCTTTCTATAGGAGAAGAATCAGAGTGCCTTGTTGTCCACGCTGAACAGCGTCGCGACGCTGTGACGTCACTTTCTGGTTGTCCACGCTCAACGACGTCGAGATGCTGGTCCTTCTAGAAGCCTCTTTGGACGCGCATTTGGCCTTCACTTCTTCATTCTTTTTGGCCTTTTGGGTCTCTTCTTCAATTGTATTCTTTTCTTTTTTTCATTTATGACCCAAAACCTCCAAATTGATCCAGAATTTAATAAAATTCCTAGTTTTGCATCACGAGCTCGGGTTTCTACAAAATTAACATAAAAAGACATTAAAGCTCATAATTAAGGCACAAAACTGGCCAAAACAACTAGGAAATAGATAGCATAATTGCATACTATCATGCATCATAAGTCAGAGGTCTTTGAAAAATTCAAGGTGTATAAAGGTGAAGTTGAGAACCGATTAGGTAAAACGATTAAAACCCTGTGATATTATCGTGGAGGACATGGATTTAAGATTCATTACTACAAAAAAAAAGGCTTTTAATGACGGGCAATGGTTTTAATGTCGGGCACTGTACGTTATCTATGTGGGTGACATCGTAGGTCTTTAATGTTGGGCGACTTTTAATGAAGGGCAATGCCCGTGATTAAAGCCCGCCTGACATTAAAGTTACAGTGACAGATGCCATTAATGTCAGTCATTGCATGACATTAAAAGTGTTCAGTCATCAAAATGTCCGTCATTGTAAGAGTATTTTATGACTAAATGTTCGTCATTAAATGTCTGTCATTATAAGTTTGTCATTAAATTCTATGATAAATGTCTGTCATTAAATTTTCCAGATTGTATAGCAATCAAATATTTGTAAAATTTTATTCCAATAAGCCAATGAACCAAATTTGTTCATACAATTTTTTTTTTTTTTTTGAGTTCTTGTTCATACAATTTTTATTCATACAAGAGTCTCAAAAGGACTAAACACCTATTATTAAAAGCCTACACCTACACTTAAGAAAAACAAAATTCTTGTACATGTCACTTCCATTTTTGCTATCATAATCTTGCTCGTACATCAAACTTGAAAAACCTAAGAAAAACAAATTGTAATTAGGTTCGATATTAACTTGATGAATTGTGAACTTAACATGAAAAACTATAAATATCTCTCGCCTTACAACCGAAACAAGGACGTCCTACACTTAAAAGTAATGAACTTAACCTCAAAACTTAAACATAATAATTAAACTAAGTTATTGAACCTTAGGAACATAACAACTAAACCAAAACTTCCAAGGTTTCCTCAATTTTAAAACTTCAAAAATTCGAATATTTCCTCCAAATAGAAAAACAACAAATCTTCCAAAAATTCCAAGATTTCCTTATGTTTAAAACTCCAAGAATCATGTTAATAAAAGCAAGGGCAACCCAAAACTGTAGCCAAAATATAGATCCCAAAAAACTGCAACACACAAATAAGATAACCAATAGCCTACATTATCCCTAATACACTGCATGAAACTCAAATAATAGATGCACAAAGTTTGTCCAAATCTTCTAAAAAACATAATTTAAAAAAGAAAAACGCACTTTGTCCAAAAATTAATAGCAAAGAAAACATTGCAAGTAATTCAAACATCATATTTGCAAAGAACCAACAGTTACCCTCCAGCTTCATGTCTAAATTTATGAGGAAATGCAGGTATGTTGGGCCTGAAAGTAAAAAAAAAAAACAAAAAAGAAAAAAAAGAAATTTGTTTGAGAAGACCCATAAAGTCCAAACAAGAAAGGCATATATAACAAAACATGTTTCAATTTGTGTAAAATAAAAATGTGGTTACTAAAAAATGGTAAACAATCGAAGGTTTTGAAACACAATGCAATCATTGATATCAAAACAACATTCTTAAAATTGGAGGTTTCTCTCCTAATTGTTCTACAGGTGAAAATAAAGAATGGGGGACAGGAATTTAGTACACAATCCGATACTTGAATAAGTTCCTACCATGAGATCTATGATCTATCAATAAAATTTACCAGTGATTTGTGACTAAGAATTTCCATGAACAAAAATAGCCTCGATGAATAGTAGGCCATCTAAACCTCTGCCCTCCAGCCCTCCACTATAAATTGATAGGTAAAGATTCTAACACTTCACCACCATCAATGAAATAATCATTGACCATGACTCTTGCATTCAGTAGAAAATGAAAATATAGTGCATATCAATTCCCAGGCAATACCAAAAAGTGGGTCAACAAGATATAAAGAAAACAATTCATAACTCTAGAAGCGGTCTGGTTAAGTTTTATCACTTGTGTACCCACCCAATATCCACAAGGAACATCTTTTCCACATATTTGAAAGTTTTTAATCAAACCTTTTTCACTAACAACCTCTTCTTGTTCTGTATCTGCAACAGGGCTCAACTCATCAAAGTTTGCAAGTATCTCTGCACTACCTCTTCGACACCTAAGAGAAAGACAAGCAGCATTTCCATAATGAAACAAGAAAATATCAGTTAAGTAAAGACAGTGACAAGACAAATAATGCATTTTTACCTCATGGAAGGATGAACCACCAGATGTTGAAGAAATTTTATAAGGGGTGCTCGAGTTTCAGAATCGCATGCATGTAAAAGTTAGGAAATGTGTCTAACTCGTTCCAAAACTCACTTCAAGCTCACTTAAACATATGTCAAAGTTCACAAGCATACCTAAACTAACCCTTAAAAGTCAAAGACCTACCCAAGCCATAAAGTCTTCTCCTTGACCACAAAGTTTAAAATACATCCTAAAGTCTACTATCACATCATATTAGAACAAGTTAAACATTCTAAGTGGCCTAAAAGTGCCCAAACTCACTATAAATTCAATAAACTCATCCAAACACACTCTCAAATCCCACAAATTCACCTACTCACACTTCAAATTTCACAAACTTGCTCCAACATGTCTAATTCAGCCCAAATTCACCCAAATACACTTCAAAGCTTACAAACTCACATAAATTGACCGTTAAAAGTCAAACACATGCCTGACTCACCCAAACAAATTTTAAATCCCACAAAGTCATCCAAAAGTTCCTAATTTACTCATACTCAATCCACATCCAATAAACTCACTCAAACACATTTCAAATCCCACAAACTCACTTAAACTAACCCTTAAAAGTTAAACACATGCCCAAGCCACGCAAATGAGTTTATTGGATGCCCAGACCTGAAGAATGAAGTTTACCTCGATCCTTCTAAAAGAATCCAAATCCTTCTGAAGAACAAACCTCCAAGACTAAAGCTTCTTGGAGACTTCTGGAAGATCAATAAACTCCTTGAAGATCACGAAGCCCTTGGTACAACTTCAATCTCAAGAACAAGCTACAAAGCCCATGAGACAACTCCAACCTCAAGAACAAGCTGCAAAGCCCTTGAGACAACTCCAACCTCAAGAACAAGCTGCAAAGCCTTTGAGACAATTGGGGACAACTTCAATCTCAAGAACAAGCTGGAAAGCCCTTGAGACAATTCCAACCTCAAGAACAAGCTGCAAAGCCCTTGAGACAACTCCAACCTCAAGAACAAGCTGCAAAGCCTTTGAGACAATTGGGGACAACTTCAATCTCAAGAACAAGCTGCAAAGCCCTTGAGACAACTCCAACCTCAAAAACAAGCTGCAAAGCCTTTGAGACAATTAGGGGCAACTTCAATCTCAAGAACAAGCTGGAAAGCCCTTGAGGCAATTCCAACCTCAAGAACAAGCTACAAAGCCCTTGAGACAACTCTAATTTCAAGAACAAGCTGCAAAGCCCTTGAGACGACTTCAAATTCGAGAACAAGCGCTCCATCCCTCGAGTGAAACACATTCACACACAAGAGAGAGAATCAGAGGATTATGTATTAGAGATTGTACACTCACACGCATACAACATCAATACAAATCAAAGTTTATTCCACGTGTCTCATTCATTTGAAATTACGTGTGAACAAATTGGCACGCCCGGTGGGATCATCTCTACCTCTCATCTCTCTCTCTCATCTCAAAACACTAGTGTACACATGTCATTTGTTGGGTTTTATGCCCTAAAACTCGTAGATAGTAAATGAAACAAATTAATCGATCTCAATAAGTCGTTATTTGAGTGATTCAGTAATTTGGTTATTGAATAAATCGAGTTTGCATTAATAAACCCTAAATCCAATAAACTAAGATCCGAGGTTGTTTAAATGAAACTTGGACTAGTATGTAGGGACATATGGGGATCAGTGTCCAAGTAACAACCTAAATGGTCTATAGTATAGGGATAAGACTGGGTACCTTATCCTGGTGACACTATGAGATACGACCCACCTTGTATACGATACAGATGCAATGATCCAAAGCATCCATGTAGGAGACATGCGGGTGGGGGTATCCTATGCAATGAGTTTGCATAAGACCGGACCGCGAAATAGTAACCACTAGATGTAACGCCGTTAACTAGTTTAGGTTTCTATTTCAATAGGATGACCTAGGTAACTCAATCTCAATCCTGAGTCTGTTATGAACTCCTTTTCAGGAGGGATTGTCCTTAGATTTGTATGGGTGAGAGTGGCCTGCTCGCCGACTCAATATTCCTACCATATCAGGGGCAAGACCGAATGGGGGCTGGGAACATAACAGTACAAGATGGAATTCACTCCTTCCTCTATTGGGGTAAGTAGATGTGTGTTCCCTTAAGGGCGGATTCCGGGGCTTGAACAAAAGCGCGCTGTCCTCTCCTGGCCCGAGAGGAATTTCTGTTTAGTGGTTGGACCCTAAACAGGTTGTTCATTAGAGGGATCAGTGGTACTTAAGGATCCAGAGGTAACCCAGGGGTAAAACGGTAATTTGACCCAGCTGGTGTTACGAACACACGTGAAGGATTGACTTACTGCTATTGGTCGATATCCGTGGACACAGAAATATTCTACAATGAGAAGAGTGCAGCTGTGGGTCTTTAGTGGAGTGACCCACGGTTAACGAATGTTGATTGACTCGGTTAATGAGTTTAGTTGATCAATCTCGTATCGTTGGAGCTTCTGATCTGTAGGTCCATTAGGTCCACCTGCTAGCTCATAACGGGTTCTGAGATAATTTAGTCTTGATATTAAAGGGAATTAATATAATGTATGGAGATACATTATAGTATAAAGTTTAATTAAAGAATTAAACATTATAATTAATTTTGGATATGATTTGAAATTAATTATTGAGAGAATAATGAATTTAATTAAATATGTGATATTTGATTAATTCATGGATTAATTAATTGGGGAATTAATTAATTTAATTTAGTTTGATTAAATGTGATTTAATCAAATTAATACTATAGTTTATATTAATGTACATTATGATGCACATTAAAACTATAGGTTAATTGAGAGAGATTAAAAATTGAATATGATTCAATTGTAAAATTAATTAAATATTTGATATTTAATTAATGAGAATTCAATTAATAAGATTAATTGAATGACCAATTTAATTCAATTGAATATGATTCAAATTGAATTAAATACCTTAGGTTATAATTGGTTTAATTAATATTGATTTAATTAAATTAATTATAATTATTTAATTAATTAAATGATAATTGATAATTATTATTTAATTAATAGACGGCCTGGATCGCGTTGATTATGATCAACGGTAGAGATCAAGTAGGGAATAACTCCATCCCCACTTATCGTAAAGTTGGAGGGAGTTTCCCTAACTCTGGTGGATCTCTCTCATTCACGAAAAAGACAGAGAGAAAAGAACTCTCAAATTCTCTAAAAAATTCCAGCACTTCCTTGCTGTAATTTTCCCTTCCAAGACGATCTTTGGGTTCCCACAAGCCAATCTTGAGTCCCAAGAGTCATAGCGGGTGAATCGACGTGGTGGTGTTCGTTGAGAGGAAGAAGAACGTACATTGGAGCATTGTGCAGTGTTATTCAATTCCATGTAAGTTCTTCTTAGATCTAAAATGGTTTTAGATTTTCTAATTATTCAGCATGCTTAATCTGTAATGAAATTGTTTCTAATTTTAATTTGCCAACGTATTGGTTTTTTCTACAATTGATATTTAAAAACGAGATCGTTCTTGATTGCTTCCGCTGCCAAAAGGAATTTTAATCCTTCAATTCAAGACTTATTCGATGACAGCTGTCAAGAACAAGTCTTACATGAGTTCTATTGTCCATTGTTGCTTCAACGGACTGACGTTGCAAGAAGACACAGCTTCTATCGTTGCGGGCCAAGAAACATCCTTGCAGGGGGCATATACTAATGACAAGTTTCTTGTTAAGTGTAACCCTTTATTTGAACCTGATTCTGACGTAGTGACTGTCATGATGACTGAGACAAGAACTATGGAAGAAAAAATGGCTGAGATGCAGGAACACATCAACACCTTGATGAAGGCGATTGAAGAAAAAGATTCTCAAATCGCACAACTAAAGAGCCAAATTGAGAACCAACATATCGCCGACTCAAGTCAAACCCAAGTCATAAAAAATCATGACAAAGGAAAGACTATAGTGCAAGATGATCAGCCACAGTGTTCTACTTCGATCGCTTCACTGTCCATCCAACAACTCCAAGATATGATCACAAACTGTATCAGAGCTCAGTACGGTGGACCTACTCAAGATTCCCTCTTGTATTCCAAACCTTATACTAAGAGGATTGATAACTTGAGAACGCCAATCGGGTATCAGCCACCGAAATTTCAGCAGTTTGATGGAAAGGGCAATCCTAAACAACATATTGCCCACTTCGTTGAGACATGCGAGAACGCTAGTACTCGAGGGGACCTACTAGTCAAGCAGTTCGTTCGAACACTTAAAGGAAATGCTTTTGACTGGTACACTGATCTAGAACATGAGTCAATAGACAGTTGGGAGGAACTCGAAAGAGAGTTTTTGAATCGCTTCTACACCACTAGACGGACCGTTAGCATGTTCGAGCTCACAAACACTAAACAACGAAATGGTGAACTCGTTGTTAACTATATAAATCGCTGGAGAGCTATGAGTCTAGATTGCAAAGATCGCCTCACTGAACTCTCTTCAGTTGAGATGTGCATTCAAGGCATGCACTGGGAACTCCTCTACATCCTTAAAGGTATAAAGCCTCGCACCTTTGAGGAACTAGCAACTCGCACCCACGATATGGAGCTAAGTATTGCTAGTCGAGAAAACCAAGACCTTCTCCTCCCTAACATAAGAAAAGAAGGAAGGAACAACGAAGAGACTATAGAAGAATCTATGGTTGTCAACACAACCCTTCCCAAGTCGTCTTTGAAAGAAAAGTGACAAACAAATGGAGCGCATCACTTAACTTTAAAGGAAAGACAGAAGAAAATATATCCTTTCCCTGATGTTGACATCCCTGATATGTTGGAACAACTACTGGAAGCGCAACTGATAGAGTTTCCTAAGTGTAAGCGACCGGAAGAGATTGAGAAAGTCGATGATCCTAAGTATTGCAAGTATCATCGAGTTATTGGTCATCCAGTGGAAAGATGCTTCGTCCTAAAGGACTTAATTCTTAAGCTAGCTATGGAAGGAAAAATCGAGCTCGACCTTGATGAAGTAGCTCAATCAAATCTTGCTACAATCAAAGAAAAGAGCAAACATCAACAAAAGAAGAATCTTGAGAAACCTCAACCTAAGAGGAAGAAAATTAAAGGGTTTTCTCAACCTCGACAGCCGGTTACTTTGAATGAATTCTTCCCCAAAACTTTCCACAAAAAGGAAAAAGAGAACTTTGCAACTTCCTACTGCATCGACGTAGAAGAAGTTGACAATTCCGAGAATGGTGAACAAAGGACTTTCGTCTTCGACCGCATCAAGCCTCCAACTTCTCGTCCTTCGATATTCCAAAGAATGAGTATGGTCGCGATAGAAGAAGAAAATCAATGTTCGGTGTCCGCCTTCGTTCAACCTTCAGCTTTCCAAAGGCTCAGTGTCTCTAAATCGAAGAAAAGTCGACCTTCAACATCTGTTTTTTATCGCCTCAAAGTAAAAAGCGATCAACCTAAAAGAAAGATGGACAACTTAGAGGTGAAACTTTTCGATGAAGTAAACCACGACAAGAAGCTTCATAGTAGCGTCCCGTCACGTATGAAGAGGAAATTCTCTATTCTCATAACTACAGAAGGTTCCTTGAAGGTGAAGTCAAATCTCATTGTCTTGACCAATCCTATAAATGAAGGATCTGATCAAGACCATGATAAAGATAAGAGCTTTTTAAATGTAAAAGCTCCTGATTGCAAGAGCCTAAACTGCATGATGCTCCTAGCCCACACGAGCTTAAAAGGTGAGTGCAAAAAAAATTTTTGAACTACGTTATGACTTGATCTCTTTTCTTCAAAGGGTACGTAGGCAGCTTAAGGAAAACTTTAAGTTCAGTCTCTCCAAATAAAAAAAAAAA
Source organism: Luffa acutangula (assembly GCA_036850905.1). NCBI lineage: Eukaryota > Viridiplantae > Streptophyta > Magnoliopsida > Cucurbitales > Cucurbitaceae > Luffa > Luffa acutangula. Next base: position 24,064,524 of record CM072093.1, read on the forward strand.
AAGAGTTTAGCAAATATTGAAGCACGACAAGACAAATTGAAGAAACTCATCACTACTGGGGGCAACACGACAAATTGAAGTCGTACACCGTTATAAGTTTGAAGCTACGGGTTGGATGAATAAAAGAAGACTTCATTCCTCCAAATTCAATGTCTCTCTAGCTCAAGTTCGGTGTTTCACTCACCCTAAGTTCGTTGTTCCCTCTTCTTCAAGTTCGAAGGAGGTTCTCACGTTGCTTCGCTGCAGTTCCTTCTCTCAAAGTTCGAAAGTTGTCACGCGCTTCGCTGCAGTTCCTTCTCTCCAAATTCGAAGGTTCTCACGTCCTTCTCTCCATGTTTGAAGGTTCTCCCACGCGTCGCTGCAACTACTTCTCTCCAAGTTCGAAGGTTCTCCCGCGCGTCGCTGCAGTTCCTCTCTCCAAGTTCGAAGGTTCTCCCGCGCTTCGCTGCAGTTCCTTCTCTCCAAGTTCGAAGGTTCTCCTACGCTTCGCTGCAGTTCCTTCTCTTCAAGCTCGAAGGTTCTCCTACGCTTCGTTGTTGTTCCTTCCTCAAAGTTCAAAGATTCTCCACTGCTGTCGTTTCTTTTTCAAGTTTGAAGGCCCCTCATCATCGTTGTTCCTTCTTCAAGTTGGGAGTTTCTATCGTTTTTTCATCAAGCTCGAAGGTTCTATAAATCCATTTAAAAGTTGGGAGGCTTTGCCATTATTTTGTCTCTAAGAGTTGTCGCTCTAACTTTGCTTCATCTTCAAGGTTGGCGGTTGATGGCTTTGGCCTCACTTCATCCTAAAACTTTGTGACAGTTGGCAGTTTCATCTTCAAAGTTGGCAGCGATTGACGACCTCGTTTGCTTCATCTTCAAAGTTGACGGCGATTGACGACGTTGCTTCATCTTTAAAGTTGGCGGTGGTTGACGACCCCTCTTCATTTTAAAAGTTGGCAGCAGTTGACGGAGTCGCTTCATCTTCAAAGTTGGTGTCACTTGACGGCGTCGCTTCATCTTCAAAGTTGACGGCGGTTGACGATGTTCCTTCATCTTTAAAGTTGGCGGCGGTTGAATGATCCCTCTTCATCTTCAAAGTTGGTGGTGATTGACGGCGTCGCTTCATCTCCAAAGTTGGCCTTGCTTCATCTTCAAAGTTGGCAGTGGTTGACGACCCCGCTTCATCTTCAAAGTTGGCGAAGGTTGACGACCTCGCTTCATCTTCAAAGTTGGCGGCAGTTGACGACCCCGCTTCATCTTCAAAGTTGGCGGTTGAAAGCTTTCACTTCGCTTCATCTTCAAAGGTTGGCAGTGACAACTTAGGTTCACTTCATCTTCAAAGGTTGACGATTGACAACTTAGGCTTCGCTTCATCTTCAAAGGTTGGCGGTGCAAGTGGGCAAATGACTAGCTTGGATTCCGCCTGAATAAGGAGATGATCACTTCTCAAGTAAAAATGCGTGGGGAAAAATGATCATCCTGAATTCCGCCTGAGTCAGGGGTTGATCACTGTCTGAGGCAAGATGTGAAGAGCAAGTGATCATCCTGAATTCCACCTGAATCAGGGGTTGATCACTGCCTGAGGAAAGATGTGAAGGGCGAGTGATCATCCTAAATTCCGCCAGAATCAGGGGTTGATCACTACCTGAGGAAAGATGTGAAGGGCGAGTGATCATCCTAAATTCCGCCAGAATCAGGGGTTGATCACTGCCTGAGGAAAGATGTGGAGGGCGAGTGATCATCCTAAATTCCGCCTGAATCAGGGGTTGATCACTGCCTGAGGCAAGATGTTGAGGGCGAGTGATCATCCTAAATTCCGCCTGAATCAGGGGTTGATCACTGCCTGAGGCAAGATGTGGAGGGCGAGTGATCATCCTAAATTCCGCCTAAATCAGGGGTTGATCACTGCCTGAGGCAAGATGTGGAGGGCGAGTGATCATCCTAAATTCCGCCTGAATCAGGGGTTGATCACTTCCCAAGGTAAGATTCGGTTGACGACAACTTCATCTCCAAAGTCGGCGGTTGACGACCTCGTTCTGCTTCATCTCCAAAGTCGGCGGTTGACAGCCTCGTTCTGCTTCATCTCCAAAGTCGACAGTTGATGACCTCGTTCCGCTTCATCTCCAAAGTCGGCGACAGATGGGGTTGAAGCATTTTAGTTGGGGTTAAAGCATTTTAGTTGAAAGAAAAGAAAAGAAAAAAATGAGTTAAAAAAAATTATTAGAGAAGAAAAGTTGAAAATCAAGAAAAAAAAAAGTTGCAGCATAAATAAATTTTGGTTAAATTCAAAAAAAAGAAAAAAAAAAGAAGAAAAAAAAGCAGAAATATGTAAAAGAAAAAAATGTTGAAAAAAAAAGGAGAAAAATAATAAAAGAATTCAAAAAAATTGAAGACTAATGTATAGGAAAAAAAAAAGAAAAAAAGAAAAAGAAAATCATGAAGTGGTGTGACATGTGATCAAAATAGAAAAGAAAACAAATAGTTACATCTAATTCATTATGCGGCCTGAAACTTGGAGGAAAATAAAAAAATATATATACATTTTTTTTTCCTCCACAATCCACTTCGTTTTCTTCTTCATTACGCTTGCACCTGCTTCCTTCAATCACCACCTATTCCTTGCCTCGACTGCAACCCACGACACAGCAAGCACACAACGCCAACTCCGGTGAGTGTTGCTTTCACTTGGACACCCGCAGCGTACGACTTCGACTAATGCGAGCTAGGCCCCTCCAATGGTGTTGACTCATGAACCCCACATCGGCAAAACATTATGGACGGCGGCTAGATCCAAGCGAACCACCCGCAAGTGATGTTTGATAAAAGAACTCCTTCCTTATCCCCTCGACAGTGCTGCAGGACGATTCTAAACGTTCAAGGACTTGATTTGGGAATATGCACGCATTTACTTGATATATATAGAATTTGGATTTGTTTTTTTTTTCAGTTTGGATTTGATACATTTTTGGCTCAAAATCAGCTTGGTGTAACCAAATAGCACCCAAATTTTATCCTTTACCCAAAATCTCGGCAAAATCCAATTACTTTAAATTGGAATCTTAGGGCCCGTTTGGTAACGTTCTCGTTTCTTGTTTCTGTTTCTTCATTTTTAGTGAAGAAAAATAGAATTTCATGACCCTAACACCTATACATTCAATAATAATAAACCTATATTCTTATTTATGTTTGGAAAAAATTGGAAACAAGAACAAAAAAGGAGAAACTAGTTTTAGTTGTTCCCAAAAGTTCTATACAAATTTTGGGAGTGTTTCTAAAAAATGAGAAACAAGAAACATACATAGTTATTAAATGCTTAGATTTCTTAATAAAATTGGAAACAAGAAACAAGAAACGAGAACGTTATCAAACGGGCCCTTAAATTTTATCTAGAGCCATATTGTGGTTAAAATTCGAGATTTTGACATCTAAATTATCCCATTCCAAAATTGATGATACTCCATTCAAATTTCAATTCAAATTCAAATTGTATTCAAAATTCAAATTACAATTGGGTTGAATTTTATCTTAAATCAAAGTTTGGGTAAAATTCAAGGATATTTTAATTCAATTTGGGACAAATTTTGTTCCCAATCCAAGACATAATTTGAATTTTTTTCTCCTTCTCAAATCAAAGTTTGGACATAATCCAAATTTTGTCCCAAATCAAAGTTGACCAAAGTCCAAACTCAAACTCTACCAAGCTAAAATTGAGTAGAATTTTTACCTCAAAATTTGGGCATATTCCAAATTTAATTCCAAATCAAAATTTGACCAAAATTCAAAATCTGAATTCTATTCCAATTCTATTCCAAATTAAAAAAAAAAGTTTTGGTAGAATTCAAAATTCTTTTGAAACCCAATTTGTGGTAAATTTCAAATTTTTATCTCAAATCCAAATTTCCTCAAGCTCCAAATTTTACCAGCAAGATTGAACTAGAATTCAAATTCAATTCAAAGTTCAAACTAACCCTAAAAATAAACTCAAATCTGGCTCCCAGTTCAAATAAAAAAATTGGGTAGTCAAAATTATGAAGGAAAAAAAATTATTGTCAAGTCATCTTTTTCGAGATTCACCCACGCCTATTTGTGCATAAATCTCGAAAAGGGGGCATTTGTTGGCATAGAAATTTTTCTTCAAATGATTGTCTAAACACGTGAAATTAAAATATGCTAATTTCATGAAATTAGATTGAATTGGGTTCACTTTAAACCCAAATTCATTAAGGCAATTGGGTCAGCCCAAATTTTGAAGCCCAAGCCCATGGATAAGTTCAAATGGATTTCAGGCCCAAGCCCATGGAGGGACCCAAATGCAACCAGGCCCAAGCCCAAGCCCATGAAGGTCTTTGAGAAACTCTATAAATAGGAGCCCTTGGCTCATTTGAGAGGACGACAGAAAGAAAGGAAGAAGAGAAAGCTCTCAGAAGAAATCGAAGATTGAAGCTCCTTCTGCAAAACCGAAGATCGAAGCTCAGATCCTCATCAAATCCAACTGCAGAACCGAAGAACAAGACTCTGATCATCTTCAAATCCCGACACAGAACTGAAGAACGAAGTTCAGATCCTCTTCAAAACCCACTGCAGAATCGAAGATCAAAGCTCAGATCCTCGCCAGATTCAGATACAGAACTGAAGAACAAGGTTCCGATCACCCTCAAATCTTGCCGCAAAACTGAAGAACGAAGCTAAGATCCTCTTCAAATCTCGCAGCAAAGTGAAGATCAAAGCTCAGATCCTCTCCAAATCCTGTCGCAGAATTGAAGAACGAAGCTTCGATCATCTTCCAATCTCACTGCAGAACTGAAGATCGAAGTTCAGACCCTCTTCAAGTCCTCCTACCAAATCGAAGACTGAAGCTCTGAACCTCCTGCAGACCTGAAGACTGAAGTTTACCTCGATCCTTCTAAAAGAATCCAAATCCTTCTGGAGAACAAACCTCCAAGACTAAAGCTTCTTGAAGACTTCTGGAAGATCAATAAACTCCTTGAAGATCACGAAGCCCTTGGTACAACTTCAATCTCAAGAACAAGCTACAAAGCCCTTGAGACAACTCCAACCTCAAGAACAAGCTGCAAAGCCCTTGAGACAACTCCAACCTCAAGAACAAGCTGCAAAGCCTTTGAGACAATTGGGGACAACTTCAATCTCAAGAATAAGCTGAAAAGCCCTTGAGACAATTCCAACCTCAATAACAAGCTGCAAAGCCCTTGAGACAACTCCAACCTCAAGAACAAGCTGCAAAGCCTTTGAGACAATTGGGGACAACTTCAATCTCAAGAACAAGCTACAAAGCCCTTGCGACAACTCCAACCTCAAGAACAAGCTGCAAAGCCCTTGAGACAACTCCAACCTCAAGAACAAGCTGCAAAGCCTTTGAGACAATTAGGGGCAACTTCAATCTCAAGAACAAGCTGGAAAGCCCTTGAGGCAATTCCAACCTCAAGAACAAGCTACAAAGCCCTTGAGACAACTCTAATTTCAAGAACAAGCTGCAAAGCCCTTGAGACGACTTCAAATTCGAGAACAAGCGCTCCATCCCTCGAGTTAAACACATTCACACACAAGAGAGAGAATCAGAGGATTATGTATTAGAGATTGTACACTCACACGCATACAACATCAATACAAATCAAAGTTTATTTCACGTGTCTCATTCATTTGAAATTACGTGTGAACAACTATATATGACAGAAGCCTTTTATTGATATTTGAGTATAAATTTCATAATAATACCAATGGATCGTCTAAGGTTTTATGAAAGAGCAAAAATTATGAAAGGAAAATAAGGGACATGCATAACCAACAAATTGAGAGTGAACAAGTAATGGAAGGAATATACTACATAAAATTTACAGTATAATGCTACTGCATATCTTTCAAGAGTAATACCATTCAAAGTTTGAAAATTTTACTCAATGGGCATTGGATAAACATTAAAAAATAAAAAGGCAATAAGAGGGATATCTATCTCAAAATTAACGAACTTCAAACATTATAATTCCTATTACTCTTTTTTAAAAGAATAAATATAAACTTTCATGAACCAGTTAACCTTAGCTTAAAATAATTTGTGGCATACTTATTATGAAATCTACTATGCCTAGTCTGCAAAGGAAATCAATGACAAATAAATTAGTGGCACTACTACAAAAATAGCTTTTAATGACGGACGGAAAAAAATTCACGGAACTTTTAATGACGGACGAAAAACGCGCGACCTTTTAATGTCAGACGCGCATTTTTAAAAATTTTCAGACTTTTAATGACGGGCATTGCCGGTCATTAAAAGAGCCCGTCATTAAAAGAGATAGAAAAAGAAAAGATTGTATTAAAGGATCAGAAAAGAAAAAAAAAAAAAAAAGAAAGAAACAAGCCCTAGAAACCTCCAACTCTTCCTCTCCTTCTCTTTCTCCTTCCCACGCCGTCATCCCCCAATGGTCTCTTCTCCTTCTTCTTCTTCAGCAGCATGAGAACCCCTCCCCTCTTGATTTTTCTTCTCCCTGAGACCGCCGCTCGATCCCTTCAGCCAACCTTCGCGCCGCTTCCTTCTTCTTCATCTCCGGCAAGCACCTCTGACGACATTGTGAGTAATGGCGTGAGACATCCAGCCAGGCGCGAGTTCAAGCGGTAGAGTCCCGTTTAGGCGTGATTTCTTCTTCCCTTGGTGTGTTGCAGCGTAGTGGTTGATCGAAACCTCAAATCCATCACAGCTCCGGCGGCGGCGACCTCTGAACAACACCTCCGACGACCTTGTGCAACGACCCACGGATCGAGACCCATCTCTGCACGTGGTTCAGACTTCCAACGGGCTTCAACTCTGATTTTCCTCCTCTTTGGTAAGGATTATCACTTGCCCGTTCGTATTCGACCGTAGAACTAAGCTACCCACTCCCTAAAAATGTCGATTGTGTAGGTTTAAGCTCCTACGACCACCAAACAGTGAGGATTTGAGGTTGTTCAGTGAGTGGCAGCGAGTGGTTCATAATACATTTATTTACTTCCTATCATGTTCTCTTTAATTGCTTTCCTTTGTTACTTCCATAGCTGAGGGCGGTGTTGATGTCTATCCTTCCAGTTATGAGTGATGTTTGTTGATATTATTGTTGCACTAACATGGTTGATTCATAGATGATAGACTAGTTTTTAACCTCCCATTGTTTGATTTATGTTTTTGTTGCATCCATACTTGATCTTTAAAAATTTTGAAAGCATATCAGGTCACTTAAAGAAAGTACTTGAGCTCCCAATTTGGTCATTTGTACAAATTGTGCCAATAATGCACGGGTATGTTATATGTTAATGTAAGTTTCATGTTCTATCACTCCATTTTGGTGATAACTTTATGTTTGAAATTCTCATTCTTAAGATCTTATTTGCTCTTTTGTCCATTGGTATTTGAGAAATTAGGTTCAATAGTATGAGGTTGATTCTACGCACCAGCAGGAACTTGTGTTGTTTGTGTGGTGGGTGGTGAAAAGGTTTACTAAAATCTTTTTTGGTTTGATCACTCTAACATTAAGGCAAACGTATAAAGTCTACTCCCTGTAAAAAAAAAAATGGTTATTTCATAGATAGCTCCTAAAGGGAATGTTTGGCTCATATAGTTGAATTCCATTTGGTTGGTTAGTGTTCTGGTAGGCATGTTTGAAGCACTTAATTTACTTACCAAGCTAGAGGGTGTGTGTGTTTTAGGTTATGATACGATTAAGGTCTAATAAAGTTTGTTTGATTGCAATGTCCTTTAATGATTCTTTAGATTTAGATGCTTGATGCGAGACCTTAACTTGCTTAGTTTTAGAATATTTGGAGTCTTGTTGCGAACTTGAAGTGTTGTGACGCTGTAGTTGGGCGGTTTTTTCATATAGAAGTGTGTTTCTCTTGTTTAACAGGTTTAAAAATTTTTGGGTTAGTCATATATATGTCGTTATGCTGTCGAAATTTCTAGAGCAACCGGTTAGAATTAGGATAGATGTTTTAGTAATGTCTCTAGGTTAAGTATAGAAACCTAGAGCATTACAGGTTCTCTGAAAGGGTTAAACTTGATATCTCGAAGTTTGTAAGCTTTTGGAGTTTATTGGATTTTCTAACAATTTTTTCCGATACGCGTCGAGATTGGTTTTTTTTTTGTGTATTTTATTGTTAACTAATCAATTTGCCTTGAAGTTCTAATTGCATGTAGTCACAGAGGGCTTGTTTTGGTTTTTCATTTTGTAGGGGTTCTTTACCATGTTGTTTGCTGCAAAAGAGGACTCAAAGGATTATGGTGACCAATCAAGTTCTGTTACTTTTGTAGGTTGGGATAAACATGGGTGGTTTTATGTATCAGTCAGAATTGGATTCTTCCTTTGGGTATAAAATTCCTCTTATTACTTTGGATATGCATTCACTTTCAAAAAAGTGTTGAATTTGCCCTAAGCTTAATTGGTGAAAGTAATAGCTGCTTCTTTTGAAGGTTGCTTTACTTAATCTAATAACAATTTCATCAACTTGGGCTAGAGTTATTGATGTCATGGATAGTGAGGTATATCTTCAGTTTCAGCCACATTTTATATGGATGGTACTTGCAAATTTTTGGGTCACGTTTAACTTGGGTTTTTCTTTTTCCAGTCAGGTGCAAGATTAGTTGGGTTCATAGGTGTTGGAGCCACACTCGACCAGCTTTTCGGTTCCCTATTTGCAACAGTAATGGCCTGATTAGGGCCCTGTATGTCTCCCTCCCTCTTTACTTTTTTAAAAAATGCAATCTTGCTATTATTTCCTCTTGTTAGGTCAATAACATAGGTTTGTTTGTCTTTTCCTTCCTCTTATTTTAAATCTATAAGTTTGTATTCCATTAGCATTAGTCTCTTTTCATTTCTTCCATGAAAAATTTTGTTCCTTGTTAAAAAAAAAAAAGAAGGTTGGGTGATAAAAGTACTATGACTGGTGTTATGGAGGCAGTAGCCTAATCTAAAATCACATGTTCCTAAAAACTTTATGAAAAAGATTTGCTATTTGATCTAATTTCTATTTATCTCTTCTGCTATTTGATCTAATTGCTATTTGATAAAAGTTTTTTTTTTGTTGGGCATGGACAAAAGTCTAGTGGCAATAATAGATCCCAGATATGTGCTCTGTGATGACATATATAAATAGTGTGTAGTTGATTGGGTATTAGTGAATATGTTAAAGTTTGGGAGAGATGGAATGATGGGATTGCCTCTTGGATTTTAGTTAGCCAATGGAAGAAGACTTGTGCTTGAGTATCTAAAATGCAAGGTCTTCTCATTTGCCTTGTTCCATTCATGACTTGACAACATAACATAGTTCTTCCTATTCTAATGTTTTCTAGTTATTTTCTTTTGATATTCAAATATGTATATATATTTTTTTGCCAAAGTTTATAGTATATTTTCTTTGTGTTTGGTGTAGTGTTGTACTTAGAATACATTGGCGTGTTTGCAACAAAAGAACGCAAACAATAGGGTTATGTTAACTGTAATGGAAAATTCAAACAAGTATCTAATCAAAACTAGTAAATATTCTAAATAATCTTTCCTGGGCTCTTTAGGAATTACTGCAATCGAGTTTGTACCAGGACATCAAAATTTACTTGCAGAAACCTGAAAAATGTATTTGTTTTCCATTTGGTTTTGGATCATAAAAATCAAGTTTATCCCACTCCATTTTCATTTATTTAAAGTCACTATTCTTTGATTGTAGCTAGGTCAAACAGTGTCGTTTCTGTAACTTACTTTGTTGTTTGGATGTTGGGTTTTTATGTTATAGGGTAACATGCTTTTAAAAAGTGGTTGAACTTTTTGTGCACCACTAGCAATCAAACAAGAAAGCTTGTCACTTTATAATGTTTCATTACATTGTCACTCTAAAACCTCATTCTTTGTTAAGATGGTTATTGGATTTTAGTCTCAAGCTTTGGCACATTGTGGACTTTTTACTTCAGGTAAGTGGTGTAGCTTTTGATTCATTTTGTTCATTACCAGCTTCAGATGACACAGAGGAAAATGTTGTTTACCGATTTGGTTCAGTTGGCCAGGTAATTGTTATACCTTTAGTCTTCCCCTTGCTTCACATCATATTTGGTAAAAACAAAATTTTAAGGCCCATTGGATAATCATTTGCTCTATATTATATCTTTTGTCTTAGAATGTCTTATTTCTTCTGTGGTAAAGGAGAATGATGCACACCCTGCATTTTACCACAAAATCTTGGCTCATTACTAGTTGGCATACATAATGATCAAATTGTGAGGTACGTTATTTTCCTCCTTTTTGTACCTTTCTTATTATTTTGCTGACTTTCTTGCAATGTCCTTTAATGATTGTTTAGATTTAGATTGTGCTTGATGCGAGACCTAACTTGCTTAGTTTTAGAATATTTGAAGTCTAGTTGTGAACCTGAAGTGTTGTGAGGTTGTAGTTGAGTGGTTTTTTCATATAGAAGTTTGTTTCTCTTGTTTAACAGGCTTAAAAATTTTTGGGTTAGCCATATGTATGTTGTTATGCTGTCGAAATTTTCAGAGCATCCAGTTAGAATTAGGATAGAAACTTTAGTAATGTCGCTAGGTTAAGTATAGAAACCTAGAGTGTTACAGGTTCTTTGATGGGGTTAAACTTGATCTCTATGAGTTTGTATGCTTTTAGAGTTTATTGGGTTTTCTAACAAATTTTTTCGATACTCATTGAGATTGATTTTTTTTTGTGTATTTTATTGTTAACTAAATTTGTTTTTTTAGGTTCTTCGAGTTGTTGGACGTATGTTTGTTATGTGAGCTCTTGTTTTGGCGTTGTATCGAACCTAATTACAATTTGTTTTTCTTAGGTTCTTCAAGTTTGATGTACGAGCAAGACAAGAATGAAAGTGGCATGTACGAGAATTTTTCTTTTTTGGTATAGGTGTAGACTTTTAATCATAGGTGTTTAGTAATTTTGAGGCTTTTAAGTGTAAGTGTTTGTAGTTTTATTCATATATTAAACTTATATGAATAAAAATTGTATGAAAAAATTTGGTTCATTGGCTTATTGGAATGAAATTTGACAAATATTTGATTTCTATGCAATTTTGCACGTTTAAGATTAAGGTTACTTTCTTTACAGGTTGACAAATAAAGAAAATATTGTTGGTTTGCCACCGGGCAACCAACAATTTTTTTATTTAAATTATGAACAAAATAATGACGGGCAATGCTTGTCATAAAAAATGACATTTAATGACGGACATTAAAAAAGACATTTAATGACGGACACCTTTAATGACGGACATGTGGTTGGAAAACACACTTTCAATGACGGACTTTTCATGACGGACACCTTTTAATGACGGGCATTGCCCGTCATTAAAAATCTGGCTTGTTGGAAAATACTCTTTAATGACAGACTTTTGATGACGGACGACTTTTAATGACGGACATTGCCCGTCATGAAAAACGTCTGTCATTGTACCTTGTTATGACGGACAGCTTTTAATGACGGACATTGCCCGTCATTAAAAGTCGCCCGTCATAAAAAGTTACGACGACACTCGTATAGACGACGGACGCCGCTCGTCATGAAAAGTCTTTAATGACGGGCAATGTCCGTCATTAAAAGTGATTTTTGTAGTAGTAGAAACCAGCATGGTCTCCTCCCATGTATTAAAACGTAGGTTTCAATTCAATTACTGAGCAATGCTAAACAAGAGAAATTGAGAAGAAACAAACAAGAAACAACATTCACCCTGATATCAAGACTATAAAAACACATCCAAAGAGGTTCCCAAGCCTCATACAGTTGCTCATCTTCCATTTGTTTAAACATACCAATTTCAGTTCTAAGCTTCGTAATTTAGCTAATGGGAAAAACTTTGTAAGAAAAGCCTTAACCAATTCATTCCAATTTAAAATACTGTCTGGAGTTAGTGAATCTAACCAATCTCTAGCCCTATCTTGCAAATAAAAAGGGAATAATTGCAAGAGAATAGTGTTAGGACTAACTCCACTGATTCTTACCATTCCACAAATATCAAAAAATGAACATAGATGACTATGTGGATCTTCTGATGGGTATCCTTTGAAAGCATTCTCTCTGACCATTTGAATGAGACTAGAGTAGTTCAATGGTAATTCTAGCAAGAAATAATCTCAAATCGCCTTGTCTTCTTGATCTACCATGATTAATTGCAAAAATTCGCCAAGAACAAATTATCCAACTTATAACTTCACAATTTTTGCCACAACTTCTCAAAAAAAATGCAAAAATAAATTTCTAAATTAAAATCAAACACTTAATTCTCAATATTAACGGAAAAATAACAAATTCCCCGGTGTTGGGTTCCTAGAGTGAGTAAAAATATAGTATAGAATACTCTAGAATTCCTGTGCAAGTATACACAGTCTGCAGCAAGTAATATTATCAATCCAAGGTCTGAATGAGCTTCCACTTTATCTATTTTGTGCAACTTTCTAATGGTTTCGAAGATAATAAAAATGATTGGGTTTTATCGGAATTATGCTGAAGCAAAGTAAATGACAGAACAACGAGTAAACAAATAGATAAATAGATTAAAGACAGGCGCTGGTTGGGCTTTAGTGATTTTTCTAAGATATGCTCTAGCAATATTATTGCTCATGCATTTCTCACAGTATTATTAGCGGATTCCTCCCGGAACTCCGGATCTTTTGGGATATATTTCCAACCCAATGAAGAGCGACCGATCAAGCACTAGGAAACTGGCTATCCCTAGCTCAGTCACTGGCGTTCACCAATACACAATGATCGTAGTGTGGATAATTGCCACACACTCTCTAAATCATCCCTGAAACTAGAGAGAGCTATTCACACCGGCTGACCATGCGGGCATAAAATAAGAATAAGCACAACAATTAACCAAAATGCGATAGTCAATTTATTACTAGAGATGAAGCACAGTAATCACATTATTCCTAACCAACACCTTAAGCTACTTAGTTCATAATAGGCATAGGAATACGAATTACAATCTGAGTATGCATGTCCATAACCACAAGTTAATAAAGAAAGTAAACTCCCTAATCAGCTTGCGGATGATGGTGTTCTTGATGATCTTCAATCTCCCCATACTATTCGGCTTCCAAGGGAAAACATTGAATGACTTTGACTTTGACGGCTACTTCCTTTTATAGAAGGATGGGAGGCTTGAATTAGGTCAACTAGGACACGTGTAAGGCTCTCCTTGATCCTTTATCACGAAAATAACTCAACAGAAGTCGGTTCATGAAGTTGGCTAACGAGCTGTGATCTGGCAGTTTCTGCTCCCATTTTTGCTGCAGCATAGAATTTGCTCCCTTCAGTCGCTCAACAGCATAATCTGCACAAAATAATTTCCAATGCTTCCATTCTTCCAAATGGGTTAAAACATGTAATATCTATCCAAAACCAACCCTAATAAGCATAGAGGACACACAAATCTCTATATAATTGAGGCCTAAATAACTACCTTTTGGGCAGTTATCATACCCCCAAACTTGAACTATTGCGCGTCCCGAGCAATACTAACTCACCTTCCCTTAAGAATTCAAAACATTAGACAAAGAATAGCTTAATCAAACCAGACAGTCCAACACTACCTTTAACCTTTACCTGAGCACTCTGCAAAACCAAGCTCTGCTGCAGCAAAATGATTCCTCCGGCATGGACAAATAATCACCACTTTTCAACTTAATTCTAAGAACTCACCACAGCCTAGCTATATTATCAGACATTTCAAAACATATTTTTAAAGGGGTTTATATCATTATTTATCAGACTTAAAGCAGTCTTACAGTCATAAGCTCTTAAGCATGGGATGACCCACTTTATGGTGCAGTATACCCTTGTCTCATGCTCATCACCAACTAGGCTCAATACTCACTATGAAGCTAAAAAATCCTTAGTTATTCCATCTCTTGCCCCTCAGAATGGCGACATTTTGTGATGAAGCTCACCTAAGTTCTGGGAGACAGAAAAACTGCTGGATCATCATTCATCCCTCAAAACTTTTGCTCTGTCAAAATTTTCAGCCAAATCTTCAACAAATAATTTTTTTTTCAGTAAATCATTTCATTATTTTTTCCATATTTCCTAGGTTATCTTTCGACGCGAAGACAACCTGTGGGTATCACAAATGTCCCCGGTTACTCAATAACCTAGCAAATTTGAATTTGAAGGAGAGGAATGCTCGAGCAAAATAATTGGAGTAGCAAAAAGTCCCCCAAACTTGAATTATTCATTGTCCCCAATGAATCATTAATTAAGTACTTATACCCCCAAACTTAAATTTTTCTATCTGAATTTTTAAACTAAACATGGGACTAGGATTAAGCTTAAAGTGGATCATATAAGTCAATACTACCGTCAAAATCTTCTTGCCGCAGCAACAGTCCAGGCTAGAAGAAATGCTCAAGCAAAAGGTTTATGGAGATCAGAATACCTTGATCTAATTAAGCGTAATCAGTCCAATCTTCAAAAATTCAGAAGAAAAATAGTCAAGTTAGTCATTACTTAGTGCTAATGGAACATCAAAAAATTTCATTCAAAAACATAAGAACAGAAATTACATAGCAGAGATATATTTTTAAAGAAGAAAAATTAAAAAGAAACAAGCAAACATATTTATCAAATGGGGTCAGATATGCGCGAGCATACAAAATGATAAGAACAAAAATAAAGCTTGCTGAAGATCATTTCATCCATCAATCTTCCTGACCCTGCTCTTCATCATCATTCTCTTCTTCTCTTTCAACAGATGGTGGCGGAATCCAGGGGTTCAACAGATCTTCAGGGAATGTAGGAAGGGCTAGGTATGAGTTTGAAAAATTTTCTTGCAGCGCCCTTCTTAAGCTGGCATCCCGATTCTTAACATAGTTCCAGAAGGTTAAAGTTTGCCTCTCAGCAAACTCTTGCCGACTGGCCGAAAGTGCCAGTTGTTCTAGGATCGAGTTGATGCCATGGATAAGCCCACCTTGACGCACCTCCTACATGCGCTGGAGCCGTGCCAAATTGGGCGTGTCCATGATCCCCTTATCAAACAGGATCACATCTCCCTCATCCACCGGAACCCCTGCTTGTCTGCATAGCATAGTAATTGTGTTCGGGAAGAACAACTTCCCCACCTTTTTCTTCCAGCAGCAAGCAATTTCATTACAAATAATTTTTCCTACGTCAATACTGAGAGATCTTAAGATAGCAAAAGCTAAAAGAATTCGTTCCCTAGATACTGTCGAGTCGTGCGTTGTCGGAAGCAACCTCTGCCTGATGAAACCCATCCACGTGTTCGCTTCCTTTTTCAAATAAGCCGACTGGAATGTCCTTTTCTGAGTCTTAGATAGTTGCCACTGCGCCCCCTCGATTCCTACCTCCCTCACAGCATTACTTAACTGCTCCTCAGATGGCGTGACTGCCATCTCATTGAATGCCGCATGGGGGAAGTTTTGAAGATGGTACAGTGCATTGATAACACTTGGACTCCAATCTATCTCGACTCCTCTGACAATTACCAGGAAACCCTCTTCTTTATCAATGTTGGCATAGAATTCACGCACCACCTGTGCGTTCACAGCCTCTGGCTTAGCACAAAACAGCTCCCAGCCGTGGTCAGCTATTCCAGTCCTCAGAAATTGTGGGAGATCACCGCTGAAACCTCTTTCGAATAGAAAATCCCTTTTCAGGAGCTCAGTGTATTTTGCTCTAGCAAACTTATTGACAAAGCGATCGTGTGGCACCTGTCGCTCTGCTATTTCATCGTGTTCCTCCAATGCTTCAGCAATATATTTGCCCTTTTCTTCTCTCCGCTTTAGCAACTGTTCCTCCTCTGCCTGTTTCTCTGCTTCTTCTCGCCTTCTTTCCTCAGCCTCTTTTTTCTCTCGTTCCTCTCGCTCTGCCTTTTCTCTCTCGGAATCTGATGATGGAGGCGATGGGGTATCGGTCATGATCATTGGAGTGCGCCCAGCCTTCCGCTTAATGCGGCGACGTTTCGGAGGTTCAGGTATGATAACCTCCACACGAGCCTCTTGAACTGGCTCTCTGCCTTCTGCCTCTACAGCCTCCGTCTACACATCCTCACTCTGCTTCTTCTGAATTTTCTCTCGAGCTTCTTCTGTAGTCGCCATTTCCTTTTCATCCTCTTCTTGATTCTGTTTGTCAGATTCTTTTGGGTCTCCTTCTTCTTCCGCAACAACCTCATCCTCTCTCGCTTTTTCTTGTTCTTCAACTCTCTGCTATCGTTTTCTTTTTTTCGCTTCTTTCTCCTCCGGTGTCCTTCTCTTCTTGGTTTTTACTTTCTGAACTTCGGGGGTCACGGGTATCTCTTCCCCCTCACTCTCCCTCTCTTTTCGAGCTCTTGTTTTAGCCATTGAAGGTGTAATAGGGTTTTGACAGAGAATGCGAAGAAAGAAAGAATAATACACGCACAAAGATTTGATCAAGAAGACGAAGTGAAACGTGCTTACCAGAGATTGCGAATAAATAGGGCTTCAGCAATTTGAAATATCTCCCGAAAAGATTTGCTCCTGTTAAATCATTTTACCGTTTAATTTGAAGTAAATGCATTTTGAAAATTTGAAACCAACAACGGTAAAATCGTGGATTCCAAACGCCCATGATAAAATTTGGTGTGCTGTCATCATTGAAGCCTTCGGATAATTGCTCTGCAACACGTGGCCTCATCAGATGATGCACGCACATTTACCTGCGAGAATTCAAAACCAAATCCAACGGTAAAAATAATAAATTCCAACGAAAACCCTTTTAATTCGGAATATTTTGCTCCAGCCATATCTTTGCCGCCACAATCTGCTGAACCTGAAGAATCTTTGATACGGAATTCGAATTTCAAAACAAGAAAAATCAAAGATTCAAATTAAATTTTAACCAATCATCCCAATCTTTTATTTTCAAAAGAAGCCGAATAAATTAGAGAAAATCTCTATTAACTAGAATTCAAATAAATAAAATCTAGATAAAATCTAATAAAATCTAACTAACTAAAAGATAATTGAAATATAATTTAAATAAATAACCCGAAAATAAAAACAAATCAAATTCAAAACGAAATAAAATCTAAAATAATAAAAATACTGAGATCTAATAAACTATGCACAAATCAAACCTAACCTAACCGAAATTAAAAACAAATCAGAAAAACTTAAAATCAGTACAAAGTCTGGGAGCTCAAAATTTTGCTCTGTGAATTGCTCCCGCAAAAATCCTGCTCTCTCAAACATCGACCAACCTTAGGGAAGGATATTTCGCCTGAAATTCCTCACCCCAATAATTTTTCACACGCTGTCCATTCACCCTGAACACTCTCCCATCTTTTTCATCCTGCAAAGTAATTGCTCCATTGGAAAAAACCTCAATCACAATAAACGGTCCTGACCATTTAGATTTCAATTTTCCAGGAAATAGTTTTAATCTAGAATTATAAAGCAAAACTTTCTGACCCTTGACAAATTCTTTGGACTTTATTTTCTTGTCATGCCACAGCTTAGTCTTTTCCTTATACATTTTCGCATTTTCGTAAGAAAATTGACGAAATTCTTCTAACTCATTAAGCTGCAGCATTCTTATTGCTCCTGCACGACTCAGATCAAAATTTAACTTTTTCAAAGCCCAAAACGTCTTATGCTCTAGCTCCAATGGTAAATGGAAAGCTTTCCCATATACTAACCTATAGGGAGACATACCTAGAGGAGTCTTATAAGCTGTCCTATAAGCCCAAAGAGCCTCATCCAACCTAAAGGACCAATCCTTTCGAGATGGATGGGCTACTTTCTCTAAAATAGCTTTAATTTTCCTATTACTAATTTCAGCTTGACCATTTGCTTGTGGGTGATAAGGGTTAGCTATCCTATGCTTAATCCCATACTTAGCTAAAAACTTAGTTAAGATATTATTAAAAAAATGTGTACCCTCATCACTCACTAGAGCCCTAGGTGTCCCAAACCGGGCAAAGATGTGCGATTGCAGAAACCTTGCTACTGTCTTGGCATCACTCTGATGGCATGCAATGGCCTCCACCCACTTGGACACATAATCAACTGCCAATAAGATAAAAACATTGCCATTAGAAGGGGGAAATGGCCCCATAAAATCAATACCCCATACATCAAATAATTCAACTTCTAAAATGTAAGTAAGAGGCATTTCATCTCTAGGCCCCAAGTTTCCTCTCCTTTGACAAGCGTCACATTGCTTATAGAACCAATGGGCATCCTTGAATAACGTAGGCCAGAAAAATCCGCAATGCAAAATCCTCATAGCTGTCCTCTGACCGCTGAAATGGCCTCCATACGGCGAAGAGTGACATTGTTCTAGGATTTCCTTTGCTTCAGCACCTGAAACACACCTACGAATAATACCATCAGAGCATTGCTTATACATAAATGGCTCATCCCAATAGAAAAATTTTGCATCATGCTTAAACTTTTTCTTCTGCCTCCAATCCATATCAATAGGGGTGACTCCCTTTACTAAAAAGTTGGCAATATCAGCAAACCAAGGGACATCCCTGACTACCTTTACCTGAACAGCAAAAAGCTGTTCATCTGGAAAAGAATCGGAAATGGCAGATTGCTCCAGCAAAGATGATGATGGATCAAGACGAGACAAGTGATCTGCAATGACATTCTCTGATCCCTTCTTGTCCTTTATCTCCAAGTCGAATTCCTGTAGTAATAAAATCCAACGAATTAATCTAGGCTTTGCATCTTTCTTTGACATTAAATACCTTATTGCTGCATGATCTGTGAACACCGTGACTTTGGATCCAACCAAATATGGCCGGAATTTCTCAAAAGCAAACACAACAGCTAGCAACTCCTTTTCAGTAGTTGTGTAGTTGACTTGTGCCTCATTTAAAATCTTGATTGCATAATATATAGGATGAATAAATTTGCCCTGCTTTTGCCCCAGCATCGCACCTACCGCAGCATCACTCGCATCACACATTACCTCGAATGGTAAATTCCAATTAGGTGCGCAGAGAATGGGTGCTGAGATTAAAGCAGCCTTCAATGTTTCAAAAGCCTTCCTACAATCTGCATTAAAGTAAAAAACATGAACAGTGCACAATAAGTTACAAAGAGGTTTACTGATTTTGGAAAAATTCTTTTATGAACCTCCTATAAAATCCAGCATGTCTTAAAAAACTCCGAATTCCCTTCACTGAATTCGGTGGCTCTAGTCTTTCGATAACCTCAACTTTTGCTCTATCAACTTCTAGACCATTCTTAGAAATCCTATGACCTAACACTATGCCCTCCTTCACCATGAAGTGGCACTTCTCCCAATTAAGAACTAGATGGGTATCCTCACATCTTTTTAACACCTTTCCTAAATTATCTAAACAACTCTGAAAAGACCCTCCAAAAACTTAAAAATCGTCCATAAAGACCTCAACAGTGGACTCAATCATATCAGAAAAAATTGCTAACATACACCGCTGAAATGTTGTTGGAGCATTGTAGAGGCCGAAAGGCATTCTCCTAAAAGCGAACGTCCCATAAGGACAGGTGAAAGTGGTTTTTTCCTGATCTTCAAGAGCAATAGTAATCTGGTTATACCCAGAATAACCATCCAAGAAACAGTAGTAGGCCTGACCAGCCAATCGATCCAACATCTGGTCGATAAATGGCAGAGGGAAATGATCCTTTCGGGTAGCTTTATTAAGCCTTTTGTAATCCATGCAAACCCTCCAGCCAGTTACTGTTCTTGTGGGGATCAACTCATTATTTTTATTGCTCACCACAGTGACACCTCCTTTCTTAGGAACACATTGGACAGGGCTCACCCAATTGCTGTCTGCAATTGGATAAATGATCCCAGCATCCAACCATTTAATTACCTCCTTTTTAACAACCTCTTTCATTGCAGGGTTAAGCCTTCTTTGTTGCTCAATGCTCCTAAAGGATCCCTCCTCTAGAGTGATTTTGTGCATACAAAAAGATGGGCTAATTCCCTGAATATCAGCCAATGTCCAACCTATAGCTTTGCGGTATTGCTGCAGCAATTTTATTAAGGCCTCCTCATGCTCCGGCATTAAATCTGATGCAACAATAATGGGCAACGTCTCACTTTCCCCAAGATACACATACTTTAGATGATCCGGTAAAGGTTTCAAATCTAAAGTGGGTGCCTCAATTAGGGATGGCTTAATTGGGGGAGCCTTTCTTTGATCTAAATCTAAAGACTCAAAAACATCCTCACACCTAAACAATTCTTTTTCATTTTTTTTTCTAAAGAACAAATTTCAAAATCTTCTACACTAACCTCTCCATGCTTGTTCGAATGCTTATCAGCCGAATCCTGTATTGCTGTCTCAATAACTGTGCTCTCCAGAATCCTGATGAAGGAGCAATCCTCCATTTCGTCTGGATATTTCATGGCTTTAAACACATTAAATTTTACTTCCTCATTACAGACTCTCATTGTTAATTCTCCTTTTTGAACATCGATTAATGCCCTACCAGTAGCCAAAAATGGACGACCTAGAATAATTGGGACATCTTTATCAGCCTCATAGTCTAGAATAATAAAATCAACAGGAAATATGAACTTATCAACTTTCACTAAGACATCCTCAATTTTACCCTCTGGATATGTGATAGACCTATCAGCTAATTGGAGTGTAACTGTGGTAGGTCTAGCCTCACCAATACCCAACTTTCGATAGACCGAAAGAGGCATAAGGTTAATGCTTGCACCCAAATCACAGAGTGCTCTACCTAACTCCTTTCCACCTATAGACACAGGTATAGTAAATGACCCTGGATCCTTAGCCTTGGGGGGTAAACCATTCTTGAGAATAGCACTACACTCCTCAGTAAGAGATACAGTTTCAAACTCACCTAACCTTTTCTTTTTAGTCAAAATATCCTTAAGAAATTTAGCATAATTAGGCATTTTCTCAATAGCTTCTACTAAAGGGATATTTATATGCAACTGCTTAAGAATCTCTAGAAACTTTTTAAATTGACCATCTTGATTCTTAGGCTTTTGCCTTTGTGGAAACGGTAGAGGTGGTACATAAGGTGGGGGCGGCACATATGGTGGTTCTACATCTGGCACAGAACCAGATGCTCCAGCATTTTCTTTGCTGCCTCCAGCACCCTGACTAGACTCCGACTCTTTCTCAACAACAACATTATTATCACTATTACCATTTAAATCCTGGGTCTTTCTAGACTCTTCTAGTGGCTTACCACTCCTAAGAGTAACTGCTTTTACCTGCTCCTTACCTTCCCTTCTAGGGTGTTCAGTATCCGAGGGAAGTTTCCCTTGAGGCCTTGCCTTGAGCTCATTAGCTAGCTGACCCACTTGCAATTCCAAGGCTCTCATCAAAGCTTGATTACTTTGAATTGCAGCGTCTGTGCGAGCCATAAATTCTTTCATCATCGCCTCGAGAGAATTTCCCGAATTTTGCTGGGGCAAAGCCTGCTTATTTTGCTGGGGCATTACCTGCGTTTTAGCAAATCCTGGCTGGTTCATCTTCTGTTGCGCTTGTACGTTATTTCCTTGACCTCCCCATGAGAAGTTGGGGTGGTTGCGCCAACCTGGATTATAGAAGTTAGAATAAGGGTTATTCCTCTGATTACCTACAAAAAACACAGAAGCTGGATTGCTGGGGCAAAACTCGTAGTTGTGGTCTTCACCGCAATAGACACATGCTTCGTCCGTGACTTGGTTCACCACTGCTGCCGGCTCCATAGCTGGTGGCTGCTGATGACTAATCACTGTCACATTCTTAAGAGCGTTAGCAATCATAGCAAGATCGGCCATAATGGTGGACACACCATCAACCTCTAATACACTCTTAACCTTTTTATTTGTGCCTCTAACATCCGACCACTGACAACTATAATAGATATTCTTTCTAAAATTTCATAAGCTTCATCAAAAGTTTTTGCCAAAAGGGCCCCTCCAGCCGAAGCATCGACCATACCTTGGGTTACTCCATTTAAATGATAGCGAGCATAGCTAGCTACTTTTACTTATTTAATTTAGCTAGTCTTTTATGATGTTTGGGCCATTTTATTGTGCTTTATTGTTTATTTTGTAGGAAATGGTTGATTGGAGCTATAATGCCATATTAGAGTTAATCGGGTGCTCGGGGCGCGTGAAAAGATGCAAAGGAATGAAAAGAGTAAAAGTGGAAAAAAGTCAAATCTCGGTCAACAGCAGGCTAGCGTCGAGACGCTAGCTCTTGAGCGTCTCGACGCTCACATTCCATATCAGATTAGGCGCGTAAAGCTCACAGCGTCAAGACGCTATGATAGGAAGCGTCCCGACGCTACCGTTTTTCCTTATTCAGAACGCGCGTATAAGAGACAGCGTCGCGACGCTGTCTTGACAGCGTCTCGACGCTAAGACGAAAAATCAGAATAAAAGCTTCACTTCGGCTAGGTTTTGGGGGAGATCGATTGGGGACCTTTTGGAGCCGTAAACAGAGCAGAACAGAGGACTTTTGGAGCTGCAAACAAAGGAGGAACTTGGAAATCAACCCATTGTTCGTGGGGATCGTGACGGGGACGTCGGGACTCGGCCTACATTGAGTTTTCTTTTCCCTTTTCTTTCT
Organism: Luffa acutangula; assembly: GCA_036850905.1. Classification (NCBI taxonomy): domain Eukaryota; kingdom Viridiplantae; phylum Streptophyta; class Magnoliopsida; order Cucurbitales; family Cucurbitaceae; genus Luffa; species Luffa acutangula. The sequence continues at coordinate 24,087,069 of CM072093.1, forward strand.
TTAGTTAGATTTATGGCTTTCACATGTTTAGTTGAGATTGTATTTTCATTCATGAGTAGCTAAACTTGTAGCTTAGGGATTGATGTAGTTGATTAAGTTTATGGATTGATTTACGGTTTAAGTTGTGCAATGTTATTGTGTTTGTAATCTTGATTTAATGCTTTCAATTAATTGGCCATTAGTTGGATGATTTAAGTTTCGAATCTAGCTCGGGAGAGGGGATTTGATCTAGACTTGCTCAAGATTGCATGAATAAAGTTTACTTTCTAATTCTTGACGGTTTTAGATTAACTTTAAAATTGGTTAAAAGATCTCATTGCCTTGCTTATTAATAAACTTAGATAGGGATATCAAGTTGGTTAATTTGCATAAGAATCAATTATACTCGGGAGAGGTAGTTGTGATTAAAGGGTCTTTGGCTCATAATTTCATTGTGCATAATAACTTATTCTTTAAAATCAATCCTAAACGAATTCGGCGAAATCAATTCCCTAAGTAGTTTTCCCAATTGAAATTCCATTCTCTTTACTTGCTTTAATTTGTTTTTATCATCACCTATTCATCACTTTTTGATCCCTAAATAAAATTGGGCAAGATAATTCACAATACTTGATTTGCTTAAAAATCCAATCCAGAGGACGACATTCGAATTTACTATTCACTATATTATTACTTGACCCGTGCGCTTGCGGTTAGGAAAAGTCCACATCAAGTTTTTGGCGCCGTTGCCGGGGATTGGCACATTTAGTTAGATCGATATTGTGAAAAAAATTGCTTGATCTTAATTTAGGGTGTATTGTTATCTTTTTTAGGTTTGTTGCATTTTTTTCCTTATTTGTCTTTCTTTCCATATTTGATTTTCTAGGTTAGTTTTCTTTTAGTTGAGTAATCCTTTTCTTTATTTGTTCTTGTTTTTCCTTTTTAGATTAGTTTCCTTATTTGCATTCTTCCATATTTATTTTTGCATTCCATATTAGGTTACTTTGTTTCCTTTTCTAGATTATACTTTCCATTCTTAAATTAGTTGTTTTCTTTTCTTTATTTATTTCCATATTTGTTTTTCTTTTCTTTTTAGGTAGTTTTAATTTTGCATGCGTAGTAGTAGAGAAGTGTTACCATTTGATCCCGAGATAGAAAGAACAATTCATAGGCTTCGAAGGGAGAATAGAGAAATTATTCAAATGGCAGATCAAAATCCACCTGAGGAGCCTAGGCTTATTAGAGATTATTTTCAGCCTGTGTTTCAGGGACAGCAATCGGGAATTGTCTATGCCTCGATTAATGCCAACAACTTTGAGCTGAAGACCCGTCTCATTCAGATGGCTCGAGACTGTGCATACAGAGGATCGCCCACTGAAGATCCAAATTCTCATCTTAAATCATTCTTGGACATTTGTGGGACGGTAAAGATTAATGGTGTCTCTGAGGATGCTATTCGCTTACGTTTATTTCCCTTTTCTTTGCAGGATAAAGCACGAGATTGGTTGCAGTCTATTACTCCTGGGAGCATCACCACCTGGGATGCTTTGGTCCAGGCCTTTGTAAAGAAATTTTTCCCTCCTGCAAAGATGGTCAAGCTGAGGACCGAGATTGGGACATTCCAACAACAATATGATGAGCAGTTGTTCGAAGCTTGGGAGCGATTCAAAGAGTTACTGAGGAAGTGTCCTCAGCATGGTACCCCGATTGGCTTCAGGTACAGTTGTTTTATAATGGTTTAACTCCTAGTACAAAAACGATTGTTGATGCAGCTGCAGGTGGGACTCTGTTGTCCAAGACCGTGGAAAACGCTCGCACACTTTTAGAGGATATGGCCACCAACAGCTATCAGTGGCCATCTGAGCGGTCTACACCTAAAAAGATTGCTGCTGGAGTGTTTGAGGTTGATAAAGTAAGTGCACTCCAGGCCCAGATGACCTCCCTTGCTAATGCTTTTATGAAATTTTCATGTACAGGGAGTGCTCAATCAATTGAATCAGCTGCTGCTTTAGCATCTAGACCTCAGGAGGAGACTATTGAGCAGGTTCGGTATGTATCAAATTCTAATTTTAGGGGATATAATAATAGTTCTACACCTACACATTATCACCCTAACAATAGGAACCATGAAAATTTCTCTTATGCTAATACTAAGAATGTTCTTAATCCTCCTGGTTTTGCCCCTCAAACTCAAGATAATAAAAAGTTAGAAGATCTTGTTGGAGCTTTCATTGCAGAGTCTAGTAACAGGACAACCAAGTTAGAGGAGGCAGTCATTGCCATCAATTCAAAAGTGAATGGCCACAGTGCAGCCATAAAGAACATTGGGACTCAGCTGGGACAGTTGGTGAATGTGGTAAGCACCATGAATAAAGGTAAGGCCCCAGCTGAACAAGAGAAACCCCAAATGGAGTATTGTAAGGCAATCACTGTGCACCAGGAAGAATCTGAAGAGGAACCTGAATCTGAGGACTATGAAACGCCTACAGGGGAAGCTGAGGAGGACACATCATCTGATGAGGCTGAACAACCTAACCTTGAGCCTCCTATTCCTTCTCCCACACTGTTGGTTCCTAAGGAAAAGAAAAAGAAAAAGAAGGAAAAGAAAAAGAAAAAGAAGAAAAAGAACAATCAGGTTCAATTTGATAAATTTATGAATGCTTTTATGAATCTGAATATTAATATTCCTTTTGCAGAGGCATTAGAGATGCCCCAATACAACAGGTTTATGAAGGAGTGGTTAGCAAAGAAGCGAAAAGAAAAGAAGGTTGACACTGTTTATCTTGCTTCCACATGCAGCACCAGAGTACAACAGAAAGTACCTGAAAAAGTAGCAGATCCAGGGAGTTTTTCTGTTCCTTGTAGTTTTGGTACTTATTCTTTCAGAGCATTATGTGATTTAGGTGCTAGCATTAATATCATTCCTCTATCGTTGTGTAAAAAGTTAGATATAGGTGAGATTAAGTCTACTCCTGTAAAGCTCCAATTGGCTGATCAATCTGTGGTGAGACCAGTTGGTATTGTAGAGAATGTGTTAATCAGAGTAGGTAGATTTTTCCTCCCTATTGACTTGTATGTTATGGACATGATAGAAAATCCTTCAATGCCTGTCATATTAGGACGACCATTCCTCGCTACTGGGAGAGCGATCATAGATATTGAGCGCAGGGAGCTCACTATTAGAGTCAAGAACGAAAAAGAAATCTTTAAAGCAGTTGAAGACTCCAAAGAGGAAGTGCTTTTCATGGGCTACAGGAAAGGTGCGAGAAAGAGCACCTCTGTTGGATTCACAGAACAAAAGCCTCCTTGAAGCACGTTCAACACGTCGAGCTAATGACGTTAAACAAGCGCTTATGGGAGGCAACCCAAGTAAGTTTAGTGTGTTTTCTTTTTGGTTTTTGATTTATTTTTAGTTTTTGTTTTGTAGGTCTTGTTTTCTTTCTCTCCTTTGCTTTCAAGCTTTCAAGATTCCAAGATCTCAAGCAAGAAGTCATCATCATTCCAGGCCAGTATTGTTCACTCCTGTCATTCTTATATTGTTCTCATGCTTGTTTATGCCTTATTTTCTTTATACATTGAGGACAATGAATATTTTAATCAGAGTAGGTAGATTTTTCCTCCCTATTGACTTGTATGTTATGGACATGATAGAAAATCCTTCAATGCCTGTCATATTAGGACGACCATTCCTCGCTACTGGGAGAGCGATCATAGATATTGAGCGCAGGGAGCTCACTATTAGAGTCAAGAACGAAAAAGAAATCTTTAAAGCAGTTGAAGACTCCAAAGAGGAAGTGCTTTTCATGGGCTACAGGAAAGGTGCGAGAAAGAGCACCTCTGTTGGATTCACAGAACAAAAGCCTCCTTGAAGCACGTTCAACACGTCGAGCTAATGACGTTAAACAAGCGCTTATGGGAGGCAACCCAAGTAAGTTTAGTGTGTTTTCTTTTTGGTTTTTGATTTATTTTTAGTTTTTGTTTTGTAGGTCTTGTTTTCTTTCTCTCCTTTGCTTTCAAGCTTTCAAGATTCCAAGATCTCAAGCAAGAAGTCATCATCATTCCAGGCCAGTATTGTTCACTCCTGTCATTCTTATATTGTTCTCATGCTTGTTTATGCCTTATTTTCTTTATACATTGAGGACAATGAATATTTTAAGTTTGGGGGTGGATTAGCATGTTTGTGGAGCCCTTGAGCATTTGAGTTCGGGCTATAGTTTTGAGCTTTCTTTGAATTATGCATATGGTTGTTTTCTGGATGCTACTTTTGCATGATTATGATGTCCTAGGATAAGCTTTCTTGTCAATTTTCAAGCTTGTGATGAGTTGTAAGCATGAGTGCCCAAAAAGGGAGACTTTTTAAAATTTTTCTAGGAAATGGCTTGCATGAGTAGAGTATCTGTCTTGGCCTGACTTGGATTTGAATGCTTAGGAGCGAATTATTGGGTTCATATGCTTGTTGTCACCTCGATAGGTGTAGGGTAGAGCTAAAGAGTTAATTTTTTGCAAATTAGCATGTTTGATCTTGCTTAGGAGAAAAGAAAAGAATATCTGCTATTTATGCTCATATCGAAAAATCATTCTTGTAGTTACTGTTGAAAAGAAAATTATAATGCCATGGCTTGTGCACAATTTGCAATGATTAATAAAGATTAAGGCAAAAAGAGCTACCCCTGTTGTGATCAGTTAGGCCAACCAGAGAAAACTCAGGTTAAGGGTCCCTGCAATGGGTGTGTGAAAGCTAGTGCCACATTTACATGCTTAATTCATTTGTTAATTAAAAGCACCTAAGTATGGAGATAAACAAACTAATTTGTTGCATTAACTCATTAGTGAAGCCTTAGTGCCAGTGTAGAGGGAAGATGAGCTGAGAGTTTAATAATCCAATCCCGGGCTAGTAGAGTCTGATCTTGTTGAGTTAGATCTCGTTTGTGCAAGTTAATTTTGGAAAAATTTTAATTTGTCTCCCTCATTGGTCCTTGTGTGCATATCTCTTGCTTGCTTGGTTATTGACTTTTGAGCCTAGAGGATTGAGTTATGATTGTTGCATCCATTCTTCCATTGTATGTCTGATTTAGAGTTTGCTCGAGGACTAGCAAAAGCTTAAGTTTGGGGGTATTTGATAGCGAGCATAGCTAGCTACTTTTACTTATTTAATTTAGCTAGTCTTTTATGATGTTTGGGCCATTTTATTGTGCTTTATTGTTTATTTTGTAGGAAATGGTTGATTGGAGCTATAATGCCATATTAGAGTTAATCGGGTGCTCGGGGCGTGAAAAGATGCAAAGGAATGAAAAGAGTAAAAGTGGAAAAAAGTCAAATCTCGGTCAACAGCAGGCTAGCGTCGAGACGCTAGCTCTTGAGCGTCTCGACGCTCACATTCCATATCAGATTAGGCGCGTAAAGCTCACAGCGTCAAGACGCTATGATAGGAAGCGTCCCGACGCTACCGTTTTTCCTTATTCAGAACGCGCGTATAAGAGACAGCGTCGCGACGCTGTCTTGACAGCGTCTCGACGCTAAGACGAAAAATCAGAATAAAAGCTTCACTTCGGCTAGGTTTTGGGGGAGATCGATTGGGGACCTTTTGGAGCCGTAAACAGAGCAGAACAGAGGACTTTTGGAGCTGCAAACAAAGGAGGAACTTGGAAATCAACCCATTGTTCGTGGGGATCGTGACGGGGACGTCGGGACTCGGCCTACATTGAGTTTTCTTTTCCCTTTTCTTTCTTTAGTTAGATTTATGGCTTTCACATGTTTAGTTGAGATTGTATTTTCATTCATGAGTAGCTAAACTTGTAGCTTAGGGATTGATGTAGTTGATTAAGTTTATGGATTGATTTACGGTTTAAGTTGTGCAATGTTATTGTGTTTGTAATCTTGATTTAATGCTTTCAATTAATTGGCCATTAGTTGGATGATTTAAGTTTCGAATCTAGCTCGGGAGAGGGGATTTGATCTAGACTTGCTCAAGATTGCATGAATAAAGTTTACTTTCTAATTCTTGACGGTTTTAGATTAACTTTAAAATTGGTTAAAAGATCTCATTGCCTTGCTTATTAATAAACTTAGATAGGGATATCAAGTTGGTTAATTTGCATAAGAATCAATTATACTCGGGAGAGGTAGTTGTGATTAAAGGGTCTTTGGCTCATAATTTCATTGTGCATAATAACTTATTCTTTAAAATCAATCCTAAACGAAATCGGCGAAATGAATTCCCTAAGTAGTTTTTCCAATTGAAATTCCATTCTTTTTACTTGCTTTAATTTGTTTTTATCATCACCTATTCATCACTTTTTGATCCGTAAATAAAATTGGGCAAGATAATTCACAATACTTGGTTTGCTTAAAAATCCAATCCAGAGGACGACATTCGAATTTACTATTCACTATATTATTACTTGACCCGTGCGCTTGCGGTTAGGAAAAGTCCACATCATTAAACCATTGTAAAATGTTTCCATCTGAATACAATGAGGTAACCCTTGGTGGGGACACTTTCGTAAAAGCTCCTTAAACCTCTCCCAAGCTTCACTAAAAGTCTCATCTTCAAGTTGCCTAAACCCTACTATTTGACTCCTTAATTTCGCATTTCTATTAGGTGGGAAATATTTACTCAAAAATTTTTCAGCTAACTCATCCCACGTCCTAATTGATCCTGGAGCAAAAGAGTTTAACCATGACTTTGCTCCATCTCTAAGAGAATACGGGAACAAAGTTAATCTAAGAGCATCTCTAGGCACGCCTTGAATTACAAAAGAATCACTAACTCCTAGAAAAGATTTAAGATGTAAATGAGGGTCTTCAGATGACAAACCATGGAATTGCCCCACGGTTTGCAACATCTGAAACATTACCGATTTCATTTCAAAATTTGCCGCTTGGATTTGGGGACGTGCAATCCCTGGATTCAACTCATTAAACATCGGGACAGCATATGCTCGAATGGCTCTGGTCCTATCGTTCGCTATCAAGATAGGATTCTCAGCCTGATTATTTCGCTGCTCATTTTGCTCAAACAGTGGGTTTTGCTGCAGCAACGGATTCTGCTGGGGGTTTGCTGCTGCTGGACCTTCATGAACCTGTGGAAGTTGCGGGGCGTTCTCCATCTGGTTTCTGCGTTGCTCCCTCCTTCTGTTCCTAAATGTCCTTTCAATTTTTGGATCAAGCTCAAACCGTACCCCAGGCGGATCGCTCATGCACCAAAATCACACCTGCAAAAACAAAAGAAACAATCAAAAAGTTCTAGCACCAAACCACTAAAACACATACACAAAACAGATCAGATAAAAACTTATCCAATTTCCCCGGCAACGGCGCCAAAAACTTGTTGGGTTCCTAGAGTGAGTAAAAATATAGTATAGAATACTCTAGAATTCCTGTGCAAGTATACACAGTCTGCAGCAAGTAATATTATCAATCCAAGGTCTGAATGAGCTTCCACTTTATCTATTTTGTGCAACTTTCTAATGGTTTCGAAGATAATAAAAATGATTGGGTTTTATCGGAATTATGCTGAAGCAAAGTAAATGACAGAACAACGAGTAAACAAATAGATAGATAGATTAAAGACAGGCGCTGGTTGGGCTTTAGTGATTTTTCTAAGATATGCTCTAGCAATATTATTGCTCATGCATTTCTCGCAGTATTATTAGCGGATTCCTCCCGGAACTCCGGATCTTTTGGGATATGTTTCCAACCCAATGAAGAGCGACCAATCAAGCACTATGCAACTGGCTATCCCTAGCTCAGTCACTGGCGTTCACCAATACACAATGATCGTAGTGTGGATAATTGCCACACACTCTCTAAATCATCCCTGAAACTAGAGAGAGCTATTCACACCGGTTGGCCAGGTGGGCATAAAATAAGAATAAGCACAACAATTAGCCAAAATGCGATAGTCAATTTATTACTAGAGATGAAGCACAGTAATCACATTATTCCTAACCAACACCTTAAGCTACTTAGTTCATAATAGGCATAGGAATACGAATTACAATCTGAGTATGCATGTCCATAACCACAAGTTAATAAAGAAAGTAAACTCCCTAATCAGCTTGCGGATGATGGTGTTCTTGATGATCTTCAATCTCCCTATACTATTCGGCTTCCAAGGGAAAACATGGAATGACTTTGACTTTGACGGCTACTTCCTTTTATAGAAGGATGGGAGGCTTGAATTAGGTCAACTAGGACACGTGTAAGGCTCTCCTTGATCCTTTATCACGAAAATAACTCAACAGAAGTCGGTTCATGAAGTTGGCTAACGAGCTGTGATCTGGCAGTTTCTGCTCCCATTTTTTCTGCAGCATAGAATTTGCTCCCTTCAGTCGCTCAACAGCATAATCTGCACAAAATAATTTCCAATGCTTCCATTCTTCCAAATGGGTTAAAACATGTAATATCTATCCAAAACCAACCCTAATAAGCATAGAGGACACACAAATCTCTATATAATTGAGGCCTAAATAACTACCTTTTGGGCAGTTATCACCCGACAACGACGCCAAAAACTTGTTGGCCGGCTGTGCAATCCATTAGCGCACGGGCCACAAGTAATATAAAATGGTAGGTATTACTGAGTATCGAATCCACAGGGAATTTGAATTAAGTCCATTAATTACCAAGAACTATCATGCTTAATTTTATTTAGAACCTCAACTCTAACAATTAAGTGAAAATTAAAGAAACTAACAAGTAGACAAGAAACATGCAAGTAAATGGAAATTTTCTATCAAGGGGACTCAACCTAGGGTGTTAATTATCTTTTTGGATTTGTAGCTCAATTCAATGGATATATGTAATTACTGATCTTCAATTTCATAAATCTAGAAGTAATTTAAGTGGATTTTTCTCTCAAGCTCCTTCACATCTCATACTAACATAACTAATTTATGTGTCCATTTCCTTAGTTAATTATAGTATGGCATTAAGAAACTTCATCATAAATTTCTAACAATTCTTCTTCACTTTCGTGTTCCAAGCAATCGTTAGCTATGCAATTGGGATCTAATCTAACTTCTCTCTGTCGAGTATCAATCTAGACAAACAAATCAATCAATCTATGATCAAGGGATTAAAGACATTAAGCATAAATTGCATAGACGAAATATGAAGATATTCCTTACAATATCCAAATAATTAAGCTACATAATCCAATTAGCTAAATTAACGACCATAAGTCTCAAGATCTACACACAAATGGTAATACTTTTAGCCCAATAATTGTGATCCATCATCCTAACTCAAAGATATTATGTAATCACAAAGATATCAAGGAGAAATAATCGTTGCATTGATCCAATGCTTCTGTCATGATCATCTTGATTCCCGAGCCTTGGGACTGCGATCATTTCCACCTTTCTTCTTTCATCTATACTCACTTATTGAGCTAGGGGAGAACCCCCCAAATTGGAATGAATTTCCCCGATGAGAAGTGGCCTTTTTATAGGAGAAGAATCAGATTGCCATGCTTCGCACTCTGAACAGCGTCCCGACACTGACGTCATAGCGTCGTGACACTGTGACGTCACTCTCTTGCCGCTTACTTCAACCAGCGTTGAGACGCTCTAAGGACAGCGTCTAGACGCTGGTCCTTCTAGAAGACTTTTGAACGTGCATTTGGCCTTCACTTCTTCATTCTTTTTGGGCTTTTGGGCATCTTTTTCAATTGTATCCTTGTCTTTTCTTCATTTATGACCTAAAGCATCCAAATTTAATCCATAATTTAATAAAATTTCCGATTTTGCTTCACAAGCTCGGTTTCTTACAAAATTAAAGTAAAAAGACATTGAAGTTCACAATTAAGGCGAAAACTAGCCAAAACAACTGGGAAGTGGATAGCATAATTGCATGCTATCATGCATCATAAGTCAGAGGTCCTTGAAAAATTTGAGTATAAAGGTGAAGTTGAGAACCGATTAGGTAAAACGATTTACTTGCATGTTTCTTGTCTATGATTCTAGGACTATCTAACAGAACATGGAATCACTTCCCAACTCTCGGCCCCTGGTATGCCACAATAAAACGGTGTATCAGAAAAGAGAAACAGAACCTTGTTAGACATGGTTCAGTCTACGATGAGCTATGTTCAATTACCTGATTCGTTTTGGGATATGTAGTAGAAACTGATGTATATACTCTCAACATGGTTCCCTCCAAGAGTGTTCCAGAAACACTTTTCGAGTTATGGAGAGAACGTAAAGGGATTTTACGTCACTTCAAAATTTGGGGATGCTCGACACACGTATTGGTGCAAAACCTAAAGTAATTGAAACGACGTTCGAACTATGCCTATTTGTAGGATACCCAAAAGAAACGAAAGGAGGTCTCTTTTATGATCCTCAAGAAAACAAGGTAATTGTATCGACAAATGTCACATTCCTTGAGGAAGATCATATAAGAAATCATCAAACACACAGTGCACTAATGCTTAAAGAGATTTCAGGAGAAGATACAAACAAACAAACAAAAGTTGTGAATGAAGTTGGTCCTTCCAAACAGTCTCAAGAAATGAGAGTGCCTCGACGTAGTGGGAGGATTGTAATACAACCTGACCTTTACATGGATTTAATAGAAACTCAACTCATCATACCTGATGATGAGATAGAGGATCCATTAACTTATGAAAAAGTAATGGATGATAAAAACAAAGACCAATGGATCAAAGCCATGAACTGAGATGGAATCGATGCATTTCAACTCAGTCTTGGAACTTGTAGATGAACCAAATGATGTAAAACCTATCAATTGCAATTGGATTTACAAGAGAAAACGAGACCAAACTGGCAAGGTACAAACCTTCAAAGCTCGATTAGTAGCAAAAGTTTATACCTAACGAGAAGGGACTGACTATGAGGAAACCTTCTCACCAATCATTACGCTAAAATCTATTAGAATACTCATTTTCATTGCTGCTTTCTATGACTACGAGATTTCGAAAATGGATGTCAAGACAACATTTCTGAACGGTAATCTTGACAAGAGTATTTATATGGTCCAACAAGAAGGGTTCATAATCTAGGGCAAGGAGCAAAAGGTTTGCAAGCTTAAACGATCAATTTATGGATTGAAGTAAGCCTCTAGGTCCTAAAATATAAGATTTGACACTGCAACCAAGTCATATGGTTTTGAACAGAATACTGGCGAACCTTGTGTGTATAAAAGGATCATCAATTCTACTGTAGCTTTCATGATTTTATACGTAGACGATATCCTACTCATTGGGAATGATGTGGGATTTTTTACTGACATTAAACAGTGGTTAGCAGCTAAATTCCAAATGAAAGATTTGGGTGAAGCACAATTTGTTCCAGGGATTCAGATAATAAGGGATTGGAAGAACAAATTACTAGCACTGTCTCAAGCATCGTATATCGACAATATTCAATTTTGATATCCGATACATAATTCCAAAAAGGGTTTATTACCCTTCAGACATGGAATTCACCTATCAAAGGAACAAAGTCCAAAAAAACATCAAGAAGTTGAGGAACGTTGGTAGCCTGATGTATGCAATGTTATGTACAAAACCCGACTATGTTATGTTGTAGGTATTGTCAGTAGATTTCAGTCCAAACAGGTCAGGCTCACTGGACTGCCTTTACGAATATCCTCGACTATTTGAGGAGAACAAGAGACTATTCGCTAGTGTATGGTTCTAAGGATTTGACCCTTATCGGATACACTGACTTAGATTTTCAAGCCGACATAGATTCTAGAAAATCTACGCGAGATCCGTGTTTAGCCTTAACGGAGGAGCGATTGTGTGGAGAAGCATTAAGCAGGGATGTATTACTAACTCCACGATGGAAGCTAAATACGTTGTGACATGTGAAGCGTCAAACGAAGCAGTATGGCTTAGGAAATTTCTAACTAAGTTAGAAGTAGTTGTGCATCTGCCTATCACTTCTATTGTGATAACAGTGGAGCAGTTGCAAATTCAAAGGAACCTCGAAGCCATAAAGGAGGATAACACATTGAACGCAAATACCATCTCATATGGGATATTGTACAGTGGGGAGACGTGATCGTCACAGAGATAGCCTCTGAGCAGAACATGGCTGATCCATTTACAAAAGCCCTCTCTGCTAAAGTATTTGAAGGACAACTCCAGAATTTAGGACTACGAGTTTTTAGCACTTGATGTAATTGCTAATTTCTTGACATTTTGTAACCTTACTTGAGTTTTAGTTCAAATGGGAGTTTGTTGGGTTTTATGTCCTAAAACTCATAGTTTGTTATCCGTTTGCAATAAAGATGTTATTGAGTGAATTGTTTGTTTATATAACAAAAATCCAATAGATAAACATCCTTGGTTATAATATGAAATACTCGAACTACATTATGAATGTGGACAAGGATCAAGTTCTAGAATATAACCTAAATGGTCTATAGCATAGGGATAGGTTGGGTACCTTATCCTGGCGACACTATGGATGCGACCTACTTTGCAAACAAGGCAAATGATGTGATCCTGGATTGTTCATGTAGAGATATGCGAGTGGGGGCATCCTGTGTAAATGAGTTTGCACAAGACCAAACCAAGAAATAAGTCAATTTTACTTGATAATGTCGTTTACTATTAAGTTCGGCTATTTCATGCTATGACCTAGGTAACTCGATCTTAATCCTGAGGTAACTATGAACTCCAGTTTGTTTAGGATTATCCTTTGATCTATTTCTTGCATGGGTGAGAGTGACCAAACATCGCCGATTTAATAAGCCTAACATTTTGGGGATAAGACTGGATAGATAGTTGGGGACATAGTTTTGTAATAAGGAATACACTCCTACCCGTATTACGGATAGTAGAAAGGTCGTTCCCTTAAGTGCGAACTCCGAGACTTGAACATGGGGCCCCACCCTCTCATTGGCTCGAGAGGGACTGTGTTTAGTAGTTGGACCATAAACTAATTGTTCATTAGAGGACCAATGGACTTAAGGAATCAAGAAGTGGTATAGGTGTAAACAGACTTATGACCTAGCTATAGTTACAAATGACCTATGAAGGGTTGGCGAATCATGGTTATATCGAGTGGACATAAATATATCTACAGCGAGAGGATTGCAATTACTAGGCCATAGTGGAGTGACCCGGTAGTTAACGAATGTTGGTTAACTAGGTTAAAAGAGTTTAGTTGGTTAAGCCTCGAATCGTTGGAGCAATTGTTGAAATTCAATTTAGGGAAGATATCAGTCATATTGGATATTACCGACACGCTGGTTTCTGGTTAAACCTATTTTTTAGAGTTAGACATATTTAAATATGATATAAATATTTAGAACGTGAATAAGGATTCATGTTCGAGAAAATTTTAATTAGTGAAACGTCGGAATCGGGTGTAGCATATTAATTTAATATTAGATATTAAATTTAATAATTAAATTATGATTTAGTTTTTATTTAAAAATATAATTGAGAATTATATTAAGAAATTCGAAATTAAAATTCAGAAATTTGAATTTTAGAAAATAAAAAATAAAGGAATTTTTTGAGGTGGTGGATTACACGATCTCCATGCACTTTAACCTCAAGGAAACACCTAATCTTGTGGTTAATTACTCACTAATTAAGTGACAATGTTTTGGACAATTTTGGTGCATGGTTTTCTCTATATATAGAGGATTGGATAGTGGAAAAACACAAGCTTCATCAATCTGTTATGTTGCTCAATTTTTGTCTCAAACTCAAAGACTCAAAAACTCTCAAAGCTTGAAACCCAAGCACTTTCCCTTCCAATTCTCATCACTAGAGGATCTCACTATCCGTTCCAAAGGCCTGAGAATAGCAAGGAAGATCTTGTGGTGGTTCGTGATAAGTTGGTGAGGAAAAACAACATATCAATCCGTTCAATTTTGAGCTACAAGAGGTTGGTACTAAAAAACTTTGTTTTTCCTCTTATGGACAACATGCTTTGTGTGATTAAATTGATGTTATTATGTGCCTAAGATCCAAAATTGCTTCCCCATGTTAGATATTAACACCTTCATATTCTATATTATATCATTTTATAATAAATTTAAAAGAGTTCTCGTGCCATTTTATGAAGTGATTGAATAGTATTATTGTGCTTTTAATTTTTTTTATTATAATAAAGTTAATCTAACATTTTAAAACATGCAAAGCATATTCTTAAAATAAAAATGGTAACCAATAGTTATGGTGTAACAAAAGAATTATTACCATAAGAAAAAAAAAACAATGAAGATAGTAAAATCTACGTGGTTGTAGTGTACTTTTATTTTGGTTTCTCAAATAAGAGTTATACAATTGTTTATTCATGTCAAATTGTATACTTTTTTGTCATATCAACTATTACAACAACAAACATTTTCATTAGAAATCTCATATAGCTTTGGAATACAAAATCCTGCAATTTGGTCCTGTTGGATGCAATCAGTATTACATAAAAGATCTCCGTTACTTTATGAACATGGTCGAACACAATTCCAAAAGTCATCCACTTTTGCTGCCATGTGACCAAACATTGACATAGTTAATAATATTGTCTTAATAAAAAGAACAATAAATCATAGTACAAAATTATATGAGTTGTATGGAGAGAACATACTTGATGAAACAAAACAAGCAAAGATCACCATGACAACAATGCATATGGTAAAAAGCTTTTGAGCTGTCATATCTATTAGATTTGAATGTTTATGCTAAAGGTATGAGATTATTGAGCGAGAACCCCGAGTTTTCAAAAATCCAGGTTCTAATTATTTATAGTTTGTGTTTGTAAAACCTTGAAAAAGGACAAAATCTTACAAATTCCTTAAAATAGCCAAATTAATATTAGTAATTTAGTTTTAATAACTAAAACCTCATTATAGAAAAACGATGCAAGCTAGTAAAATTATAAAACAAAAACATCGTGATTGTCATAAAATTAAGGAGAATTTCAAATGAATACTTGCAACAAATAATACTTTTTTAAGTACTTTAGAAGTACAATTGTGTAACGCCCCAGGATTTTAAAACTATCCTAACGACATTACTAACTCTAAAACCAAAGTAACCGAATGCACCGAAAAATTCGGCAACATAACAGCATACATAGGACTAAGCCAAAGTTTTTCAAATACCTGCTAGAACAAAACAACACTTCTATAACATTCCCAACCACGACTCCATACTACAACACAACAAAACTCCAGAGAACAAGCGAGTCGGGTTTCGCGATAATATAAATCAAATAAGTAGGAACATCCACAACTAAAACTCAACTAAGCGCAACCAACTTCTCTCAATCGGTTTGGAACAACTTAACAATTATGAACTGAAATAAGAGATATAAAGTTTATCAAAACTAACACAACCAAAGCCTGGAGTTTCTATTGGAGGGTAGAAATGTCGCTATTTTAGTCATAATTTATTAAGCTTTTTAGTGATTTAATTGTGTTTTTATTGAAGATATTTAATATATTTTGTTATTTGGTCTTTAGGAGCAAAATTGTGGATTTTGGTAAAAAAAAAAAAACCCAAAAGAAGTCATTCGAGCTCAATTTCCATAAATGGGTTAAGGGTGAGTCCAAGAAAGTCAACCATGAAGAAGACGCCCAAAAGAAATGAAGAGAGGCCCAAATTGAAGCCCAAAACCGCGCCTGAAAGTTTTGGAATTCGCCTAGCGTCGAGACGCTATCCCATTTCTTGGCCGGCAAGTCGATGACGTCACAGCGTCACGACGCTATGCCAATAGCGTCGCGACACTGTCCAATTTCCGGGCCCCTTGGTGCCCATTTTTATCATCAACCATCATTCCATTCCTTCATTCTTTTCTTTTATTGGCTCCTTTGGAGCCTTCTCTCAAAGGCTTTATAGCCTTTTTGAGAGTTCTTTAGTGGGAAAATTTTGGGGAGTTTTTGGGAGCATTCTAGGAGGCTCAAGGGGAGCTCGGAGGGACTCCAAGCGCCAGCGACGGGGTCGTCGACGATCATTTCCTTCCCTTTTATTTTGCTCAAATTTATGCTTTCCATTGTAAATTTTGTGAATATTTTAGCTATGAATAGCTAAACCCCAATTTGGGATCTTGAAATGAAATTATAGTTAAATATTGTTATAATTGCCTATCTCTTGCCATTTTTCCTAATTTTTTGTATGGATGCGCTTAATGTTTTATGCAATCTGGCCAATTGTGTATTGATCTGATTCTTAATGGAGACTCGAAGGAGAGAAGTTAGGATAAATCATAATCCATTCAACTAGTTTAATTGCCTGTCGTGACAGCGAGATTAGTTGATTAAACTTAGACTCCTAAAATGAATCAGAGCATAATAATTAAAAAATTTTAATGGATCTAAGGACACTTAGGTTGTTAAAATGGATTAATTACAATTAGGGGAGACCGACAGGAGAACCTATGTGATTAACGAAGATTCTAGGAGTATGATTAGTTGGGCATCAAGATAGGATAATTGTAATACTTATTTAGCTAATAATTGAGTTTCAAGACCCCATTTCCCATTAAAAACTCTTTCTCCACATTTTATTTTTTCTGTGGTTGATCAAATTTTCTCTTTAATTGCTTTAATTTTTGAATTCACTTAAATTGCATGTTTTTGTCCCTAGATATTATTTCTCCCAAGTAATTTTAGTGTTCAAGAATCTTTATGCTTAAATTTCGCTTCGCCTCCCTGTGGATTCGATACTCGGAATACTTCCATTTTATTATTACTTGTGACGACCCGTGCACTTGAGGTGAGTTGTAACAATTTCATCAACAATAAGTTCAAAAACTAAACCTAACAGCACAACAACTATCAAACAATAATAAGCAACAACTATCCTGCCAACGGAAATAAAAAGGAAACACAATGCTAACTAGCTATGGTCCTTCTTCATATGCCTCATCTACATCACCATGGTCAACACAGTCCTTATGACCTGCATAATCTGGGAGTTGGGGGGAAGAGAGGGGATGAGGTCAGTACAACCATGGTATTGGTAAGCAGCCCCTACCTGAGAAGCCATCAAACAGCATCCAAGCAACCAACATGCTTTTTATTCGCAAACAACATACTTATCGAAATTATAAACACAACAATATGCTTAAAAGCAAGTAAAATGAATGACTCTCCTAAGTCAAACCTTATGCATCTCTCTATGCAACTCACAATTAGTCATTAAACGTATTTAGCCCTCACTTGGCTCTCCAAGACTAACCCTTCGAGTTGCACTGTCCCCTGACCATTTTTACCCAGGGCCACAATGCTCTCTACGGAGCTCGGTGTTCGACCCTTGACCATTTGTACCCAAGGCCTCGAACTGTGCATCGCCCCTTGGCCATTTGTACCCAATGTGCACTGATGCTTTCTAGACTCATCACACCGATCTCTGACCATTTGTACCCAAGGCCTCGATGCTCCTCTTAAAACCACTGGTGACATGCCACCCCTCGACCATTTGTATCCGAGGTGCACTGGCATTCACCCAACTTGCCTTTCTTTCACATTCAGGTCCTTGACCTCTTTCTCACATCTACCTAGAATGCATATGCCCTGCAACATGCTTCTAGACTCATGTACTATGCCCACTAAGCATATACATACAAGAACACAAGATCACTCTGTGCATAACTCATGAATGCATAACAAGGAACACTTTACATGCCATCCGAAGATCTCATATATACATATCATAGAAGCAAGGAACACTTTACATGTATACATAAGCATAAAATCCAGAAGCAAGCAACAAGAGAATAGTTATAAAGCAAGCATAAAGCGAGTAAACATACAACGTGCATCATGCAACCAAACAGACTTCAATAGATAGAAACTACTTACTTAATGAGCTCCCAAGTGATCCTAAAGAGTCCAACTGAGCTCCTAAATAACAGAATAATCGCTTAAGGAACAGAACCCAAAGCTAAAAACCTATTTTAAAACTAAAGAACGCTAAGGGAAGGTTTTCTTACTAGAACAACCTCAATCTTCGCTTGGTAGAGCCTGAAAGAGCCTAAACTACAATTAAAGAGTCTCCAAAGGTTAAGGATCGATTTACAACACTAATCAAAAATGCTAGAAGGGCTAGAGTGCACCAGAACTTACCGAATTCCACTGAAAAAGCTCCACTGCTTGTTGGTTGGTGTTCGAACTAACCAACCAAGCAAAGTCCCAAACAAATCGGGGTATGGGTAACCCAGTTTAAGGTTGTCCAAATTGTGGGTATATGTCGAAAACCGATTTCGAGCCCAAACACTCGTTGGTTGGCTTTCAAAGCACCTTAAACTTAATGTTTGAAGCTACCATAGAGTGGGCAAACCATTCTTGAGACCAATTAAACATGGGCTATTGCCAGAAGCTTACCAGAAGAGTCCAACACGCTGGAAGAGATGTGGAATGTCAGATCTCCTGCTGTTGGAACCAAACGCGCAAAGACTCACGAACTCAATGGTTAATCGCGCAGGTTCTGGCCAAAAAACGAGAGAGAAAAAGAAGACTCATGCGCGAGTCTGCTGAACGAAAGAAAGGAAGAGATATTACCGCGTGAGAAACGGAGGAGAAAACTCGAGATGTGGGTGTTGGTCAACGCACACGAAGACGAGACGAACTGCAAGGCATCGTGGGTCTGCTGCTACCGACGATAGAACACGGGTGAGAGAGAGACGCTGGAGGAGATGAAGATTCGCGTGGGTCTTGCTGCTCGATTCGAACGTCAACCCGAGAGAGAGATAGCGCGATCGTGTGCGTATTGCTCGTATGAAGAAGGTTCGCCGGAAGGAATGATCGAGAGAGGGAGAGAGTTGCTGGCGACTTCATGGGTTGCTGCAGAACAGAACTACGTGGGGGGAGGGGTCTCAGCGGCAACAAGAAGGAAAGAGGGAAGAAGAGAGATTTTAGGGTTTTCTTTTCTTTCTTTTCCTTTCTTTTCTTTTAATTAAAATTCCAAATAACCTAAAACCTCTTATTTAAAGACAAAAATAAGAACCCTTAATACTGAAACAAATGTTAGAGAATCTTCGAGGTTTTAAGCCGAATTTTAATTCCAAACTTAACTCCTAAAAGATTTGAGAAAGAAATAACGCCCCAAAAACTTAAGGATTTGGTTCTTTTTATATTTAAAATAAATATCGAATATTACACCTCCAGACTTAGAAATTAAAGATTTAAATTTAAAATCCTTTTTCCTAAATTTTAGAAATTTAATTTAACAAACCATGGCTAAGCTTAAATTCTAATTTTTTTTTTCAAATTAAATCAAGAAAGCTCAACAGATCTGAAAATGGCTCGATTCTAAAACGCGGGGTGTTACAAATTGGTTCATGAAATTTCAAAAATATATTGGAATTGTGAGGAAAACCAATAAACCCGAATGTAGAAGGAAATATTTCTAGAAAATGACATATAAAACAAAAGAAAAAAAACTATGGTTGTTACCACAAACATCTAGTTAATCATTGTCATTCCTCAACTACTGTGATGAATAATGTATCACCTTAGGTCGAGGACTCAAACAATGATTTGGAAGACGAACAAGAGACATAGTTCTTACATTTCCCTACATCTTCTACAACTTGACCCCATTAACATACTAGTCTTCGATTCTATGCGAAACAAAAGTCTATTTCAGCAATCCAACATATTTTCCTAATTAGAAAAATACAAACGTGAAAAAGACATCCAACAGAAGATTCCTCCGAGCATAGCATTTGATTTTTGTTGATGTGATTAATGTCTGTAATGCTACAATTACTTATATTTCCTGAAGTGGTCTTGTTGATCTGTGATTTTCATATTCTGTTATTATATTTTGAGAAGGACAAATGTCAGTTATTGAAGTGGTCATTGGTCTCAGTTGGTTTACCGTTTCTTCTAGTTGCAAGCTACCTTCATTTTTTTCCCTCTATTAAGAACAAAGTTGTTGTATGAATCTCTCAGTTTTTACACTACGTACTGAATGTACTTGCTTCTTCCTTCTCTTGAGACTACCCTTAATAAAAGATCTCTCATTGATGCTTTGTAAACTGGATGTACACCAATTGGTGTAACCACTATAATTCCTGTGTGTTCATTCTTCCTTTTCACTCTATCATTTCTTTACTTGATTGTTCAACATCTACTGCATTCGAAGTTGGGTTTCACAATTGGTATCAGAGCCTACACATGGAGAATTCCAGATAAGTGTCTAAATCTCTTCTTACATCTTGATGTAACCTAAAGATTGATATTAGGTTCTAGAATCAAATATCTTGAATAGAGGACAGTAGTTATTTTAGAACTGCTCTCTTTGAATTCCTGATTAAATATTTCTAGTTCAAAATTCATTTAAAATTGCAATATGTCAACGAAGTATGAACTAGAAAGATTTGATGGGAAGAGTGATTTCGAACTTTGGAAGAAAAAGATGACTGTCGTGCTTGTACTGTAGAAAGTGTCAAATGTATTAGTTGATCCAAGCAAAGTCCCTGCAATGATGACTAAAGCTGAGAAAGATGAGATGCACGACCTAGCCTACAGTTCCATAATACTTAACCTAGCCGACAATGTCCTAAGGAGAGTCAGAAAGATCAATAAGGTCAAGGACTTATGGGCAAAGCTTTAAGAGTTATATATGCCGAAGACTCTCTCAAATATCATCTTCCTGAACGAAAGATTCTCCTGAATTCGTTACCAGACTCTTATAAAGATGTCAGAGTAGCGATTAAGTATGGAAGGGATGCAATGACTATAGATAAAATTCTTGACTCCTTGAGAATCAGAGCTCTTGAATTGAAGTTGGAAAGAAAAGAGCCCGAAGCATTTTTGTGAAAGATAACTAGAAACAGCCTCATAAAGGAAGAAATTCTCAAAGAGGTCAGAACTCGCAGTTGAAAGGGCAAGGGAATCAAAGAGAAAACAGAAATAATGGAAGGTATCAGGGGCAACCTAGACAAGAAGATAAAAGCAACTTGAAGTGCAATTATTGTCACAAGGTTGGACACACAAAATGGGGCTGTCATCAATTGAAAAAGAAGGCAAATAAACAAGCTTTCCGTCAGAAAAAAAACTCAGCAAATTATCATGAAGGATAAGAGTTAGCAGAAATTTTAATGATTACTGAATCAAGCTGTACAGATGAGTGGATCCTTGACTCAGGATGCAGTTTTCATATGATCCCCTGCAGAAGCTATTTTACAGAAATAAGTGAGTTTGAAGGGGGAAAGGTCATTATGGGGAATTGGAAATGTTATCTTGAGATTGTCTCATGGTTCTTTGAAAATCCTTAAGTCAATGAGGTATGTCCCGGAATTGAAGAGAAATTTAATCTCTCAAGGCACTTTGGATAGGGCTGGCTTTAGATACACTTTCGAAAATGGCATTTTGAGTGTATCAAAAGACAATGTCCTGAAACTGACTCGAAAACTTAAAGATGGGTTATATATCCTTCAAGGAAAAACAGTAGTTGGTGAATCAAACACGGTTAGCAGACAGGCCTCAAAAGAAGCAGTTCTTTGGCATAATAGGTTGGCTCATATTGGTGAAAAGGGCCTAGAATGTCTCTACAAACAAGGGCTGATTGGACACAAGAAACCAGTTTACTTGACTTTCTATGAGCACTGTGTCCTTGTTAAAGCTTCAAGGGCAAGCTTCAAAAGGGCTTGCCATACTACAAGTGAAATATAGAGTACATACACTCAAAATTTTTGGGGCCAGCAAGAGTCAAAACGCATGGAGGAGCAAGATACTTCATGAGTTTAGTAGATGACTTCTCACGGAAACTCCGGGTGTTCATGTTAAAGACAAAGGATGAAGCCTTTGATTGTTTTTCTGAATGGAAAACACTTATTGAGAACCAAACTGGGAAGAAAACCAGAGTTCTCCGAATTGATAATGGGCTCGAATATTTGAATGAAAGATTAACAAATCTGTGCAAATCCGCTGGGATACGGAGGCATCTAATAGTAGCTAGGACCCCACAACAAAACAGACTCGCAGAAAGGTTCAAAAGAACTATCTCGGAAAGAGTACGTTGTATGCCATCAAGTGCCACTCTTCCTCGAACATTTTGGGGAGAAGTAGTAAACATTGTTGTGTATGTGATAAACATGAGTCCTTCTTTTGCTTTGGACTTCAAAACCCCACAAGAAGTCTTGACAGGGAAGCCTCCGAGTCATAAGCACTTAAGAGTCTTCGGGTGTTGTTGCACGAATTACTAACTGCAAGTGTATGGGCCAAGTTATAATATAGTGAAAATTAATTTGAATGTCGTCCTCTAGATTGGGTTTCTAAACAATTTTCAATTACCGAAAATATTCTTGTCCAATTTTACCTAGGGAATAAACTTTAGTGACAAAAAATGCATATCTAACAAAAGGAATAAAAAGTAAGACAATCAATTGATGACAAAAGTCTTAGGGAGTTGATTTCACCAATTGGGATTATGGATTGATTAATAGATAATTAACATGCTATGATTCATAAATCAATGAAACTATAATCATACATATCTCTCCCGAGCATACATAATCCTCGCACATGCAATGAACCCAATATCCCTATTTAAATTCATTAAATATGAAAGGCTTTAAGGTTAGTTGTTTTTACCAATTTCTAAAATTATCTATTACCTCCCGATCTCAAGATTAATCCTAGTTATGCATAACGATTTATAAGCTAAATCCTCTATCCCGAGTAAGATTCAAACATAAACATCAATCAATTTATGGCCGGTACATTGAAAGCATTACAAACACATTGTGCATAAATGAAATCAAAACAATAATCCATACATCAATCCAAAATTGCCCAACGGCTACATCAATCCCTAAGATTAAAGACTTAGCTAATCATACAACGCGTTACGATATAAGAAGAGTCTAAAACAACCATTAAAACTACTAAAGTAAAGAGGAAAGAGGATGAAATGCTAGGTAGGTCGAGACCGTACGTCCTCGTCACGATCTCCACGAACAAAGACTTGAATCCCACTCCTCTCCACTTGCTTCAGCCTCCACAGCAGATTATTTGGTGAGTTTTCGGCCACAATTTCATTAAAAGAAGTCCCCCAAATATGACCTAATCGTATTGTATTTATAGGAAAAATCGACACAGCGTCGCGACACTATAGGGGCAGCGTCGTGACACTATCGCGATACTGCCCATTCTGCTTAGGAATTAACCGAGAGCGTCGAGACGCTGCGGTCACAGCATCGCAATGCTGTGACCTTTTGCCTCCTGATCAGAGAAGGAAAATATGAGCGTCGAGACGCTCTGAAATGAGAGTCTCGACTCTGGTCCACTTTTTGCACTAAACAATATGCTTCCAACTTCGATTCTCTTCGTTCCTTTTGCCTCTTTTTGCATCTCGAACATCCAGTTAGCTCATATTTCTCGATTTAACTCCAAAACATGATTCCTACAAATAAAACACAAAATTGCATAATTTTTGGCCAATTAAATGTAAAAGACTAGCTTAATTAATTAGGAAAAAATTGCTAGTTATGCTCACTATCAAACACCACCAAACTTAAGCTTTTGCTAGTTCTTGAGCAAACTAAAATCAAGCATACAGTCCAAAAGTAGATGCAACAAACGTGACTCAATCCTCAAGGCTTAAAAGTCAATAAACAAGCAATCAAGAGACATGCACATAAGGCCAAATGAGGGAGAGAAATCAAAAGTTTTCCAAAATTAACTTGCACAAGCGAGATCCAACTTAGCTAGATTAGACTCTAATAGCCCGGGATTGGATTACTAGTCTCTCAACTCATCTTCCCTCTGCACTGGCACTAAGGATTTACTAATGAGTCAATGGAACAAATTAGTTTGTTTTCATCCATACTTATGTGCTTAAAATTGAAAATTAAATCAAACATTCATATGTGGCACTAGCTTTCACACACCTATTGCAAGGACCCATAACTCGAGTTTACTCTTTGGTTGGCCTCACTAATCAAAACAGGGGTAGCTTTTTTTTTGCCTAAATCATTATTAAACATTGCATTGCGCGCATAAGTCATGACTTTATTTTTCTTTCAATTTGTAACAACAAGAATGATTTTTCTTTATGAGCATGATAAGCATATATCCTTTTCTTTCCTCCTAGGGCAAGATTAAACATGCTAATTTGCAAAAAAAAATTAACTATTTAGCTCTTCCCTACACCTATCGAGGTGACAACAAGGATATGAAACTAATAATTCGCTCCTAAGCATTCAAGTCCAATTCTAACCAAGGAAAATACTCTTCTCATGCAAGACATCTCCTAGAAAAAGTCTCCCTTTTTAGGCACTCATGCTTACAACTCATCAAAAGCTTGATCATTGACAAGAAAGCCTATCCTAGGAAATCAGTCATGCAAAAATAACATCTATAAAACAACCATATGCTCAAATCATAGAAAGCTCAAATCATATAGCCCGAACTGAGATGCTCAAAGGCTCCACAAACATAATATTCCACACCCCCAAACTTAAAACATGCATTATCCTCAATGTATAAATCAATCAAGCATAATCAATTATGAGAGCAATAAAATAATGAAAAAGGCGAATAATACTGCCCTAGAATGACGATGACCATCTTATGGAAGCTTGCAAGCGAAGAAGAAACTGGAACCAATATCTACAAAACAAAAACAAAAACAAATCAAAAGCAAAAACAAAAACTCAACTGAACTTACTTGGGTTGCGTCCCAAAAGCACTTGTTTAACGTCATTAGCTCGATATGTTGACCGAATAGGCGTGAAGGTGCTCTAATGTCATATGTTCCATCAACAGTGCTCTTCCTAGCACCTTTTCTATAACCCACCAACATGGTCTCTGATGTGTTATGAGGGTCCTCAAAAGCTTTTAGGATCTCCTTCTCCTGTAGGACTCTAATGATCAACTCCCTACGCTCAATATCAATTATAACTCTCCCTGTAGCAAGGAAAGGTCTCCCTAATATGATAGGCATGGCAGGATTCTCTTTGATATCTAAAACAAAGAAATCAACAGGAAGGAAAAATCTACCTACTTTAATCAACACATTCTCAACAATCCCAAATTGACTAACCACAGACTGGTTAGCCAACTGGAGCCTAACAGTAGAAGATTTTATTTCTCCTATATTTAGCTTTTTGCACAATGATAGAGGAATTATATTTCTACTAGCCCCTATATCACATAATGCTCTACATGAATAAGTACCAAAATTACAAGGGATAGTAAAACTCCCTGGATCAGACAATTTCTCTGGTACTTTCTGTTGGACACGAGTGCTGCATGTCGATGCTAACTATACTGTCTCCATATTCTTCTCCTTTTTCTTCTTGATGAGCCATTCCTTCATGAACTTCATAGAGTGAGGCATCTGCTCCAGTGCATCTGCAAAAGGAATATTAACATTCAAACCCATAAAAGAATCAAGAAAATTTTCAAACTGGGCCTTCAAATTCTTCTTTTTCTTTTTCTTTAACTTGAGAACTAAAACAGTAGGAGAAGGGATAGAGGGCTCAGGATTAAGCTTTTCAGCTTCATTTGAGGTGGTGTCCCCCTCAGCTTCTCCAGTAAGTTCCTCTGGTTCAGTAGTTTCCTGCTCCTCAGCTATGTGAATTTCCTCCTTGTGATGCACAGTGACTGCCTTGCAGAACTCAATGTGAGATTTCTCTTGTTTAGTTGGGGCCTTACCTTTGCTCATGGTGTTGACAACATTTACCAGTTGTCCCAGCTGAGTCTCGATGTTCTTGATTGTTGTAGAATGACCATTCACTGTGGTATTTATGGCAATCATAGCCTCCTCGAGCTTGTTTGTCCTGTTACTTGATTCTGCAATAAAAGCTCCAACAAGATCCTCTATAGATTTTTACTTTCTTGACTTTGAGGGGTAAAACCAGGAGGATTTAACACATTTTTATTAGTAGCATAGGAAAAATTCTCATGATTTCTATTGCTAGGGTGATAATGTGTAGGTGTAGAATTATTATTATACCCCATAGAGTTAAAATTCGAAACATA
Organism: Luffa acutangula; assembly: GCA_036850905.1. Taxonomy (NCBI): domain Eukaryota; kingdom Viridiplantae; phylum Streptophyta; class Magnoliopsida; order Cucurbitales; family Cucurbitaceae; genus Luffa; species Luffa acutangula. Next base: position 24,112,974 of record CM072093.1, read on the forward strand.
CTGAACCTGCTCTAGATTCTCCTATTGCGTTTGGGATGCAAGGGCAGGTGCAGACTCGATCGATTGAGCACTCCCTGTACCTGAAAATTTCAGAAAAGCATTAGCAAGGGAAGACATCAAGGCCTGAAGTGCACTTACGTTGTCAATCTCGAACACTCCAGCAACAATCTTTTTAGGTGTAGACCGCTTAGATGGCCACTGATAGCCGTTGGTGGCCATATCCTCTAGGAGTGTGCGAGGATTCTCCACGGTCTTGGACAATAGAGTCCCACCTGCAGCTGCATCAATGATGGTTTTAGTACTAGGATTAAGACCGTTATAAAAGAGTTGAATTTGTAACTAGTCAGGATAGCCATGTTGAGGGTACTTCCTCAGCAACTCTCTGTAACGCTCCCAAGCCTCGAACAGCTGCTCATCGAACTACTGCTGGAACGTCCCAATCTCGGTCCTCAACGTGTCCCTCTTAGAAGGAGGAAAGTGTTGGGTTTTATGCCCTAAAACTCGTAGATAGTGAATGTAACCGTTGACCGGATATTAATTAAATAATATTGATATATTTTTCCATTATTTGTTATTAGTTATTTTATATTTGTCTTTGCCTAATAATAACCCTAATCCAATAAACTAGACATCCAAGGCTGTAATATGAGTCTTGAACTATATGTAGCGACATATGGGATCATTGTTCAAGAAACAGCCTAAAGGGTATATAGTATAGGGATAAGACTGGGTGCCTTATCCTGGTGACACTATGGATACGACCCACTTTGTATTTGATACAAACGTTGTGATCCAACGCGTTCGTGTAGGAGACATGCGAGTGGGTATATCCTATGCAATGAGTTTGCATAAGACCAGACCGTGAAATAGTAACTACTAGTTATAACACCGTTAACTAGTTGGTTTTCTATTTCACTAGGACGACTTAGACGACTTAGTCTTAATCCTGAGTTTATTATGGACTCCTGCTCATGAGAGATTGTCCTTTGATTTGTATGGGTGAGAGTGGCCAGTACGCCGACTCAATAAGCCTACCATTTTGGGGACAAGACCGAATGGGGAGCTGGGAACGTAATCGTGCAAGATGGAATTCACTCCTTCCCGACTTTAGGGAAGCAGATGAGTGTTCCCTTAAGTGGTTACTCCGAGTCTTGAACAAAGGGTCCTACCCTCTCAATGGCACAAGAGGGTTTTCTGTTTGATGGTTGGACCACAAACAGGTTGTTCATTAGAGGAGAACTGGTACATGAGGAAATAGAGGTAACCCAGGGGTAAAACGGTAATTTGACCCAACTGGTGTTACGGACACTCGTGAAGGACTAACTAGTCGATATTGGTCTATATCCGTGGACACAGAAAATATGTCTGTAGTGAGAAGAGTGCAACTGTGAGTCTATAGTGGAATGAACGCACAGTTAACGAATATTGATTAATGTGGTTAATGAGTTTGACCAATTAATCTCACATCGTTGGAGCTTCTGATCTGCAGGTCCATTAGGTCCCACTGGTAGCTCATAAAGTAATTTGAGGCAACTAAGTAATAAATGTAAATTGAAAATGTTCAATTTACTAAGGAAACAAATATAATATATATTGATATATTATTATGAGAGAAATTAATATTTGAAGAAATTCAAATATAAATTTATGGAAGTTTGAAAGAGTTCAAATAATTAATTAATTAATTTAAGGCCTAAAATGTGTTTGGGCAAATTAATTCTAGGCTGGGAATTAAATATGTGATATTTAATTGGTGGTTAATTAATTAAATAATTCATTGACCGGGAATTAATCAATTATGGAAATAATTAATCACTTAAGGAAGTGATTAATCATTTATGGAAATGATCTAATCACTTATGGAAGTAATTAGTCATTTGTGGAAAAGATTAATCAATTGTGGAATTGATTGATCATGATTGATTAAATAAGGAATAAGATTGAATCAATTTTGGAAAAGATTGATTTAATTGAATATTTTATTCATGGCCTCTCTTCTATAAATAGAACACTAGACCTAATTGGTCCAGGACACTTGACACTTTGCTCTTGCTCTTAGACTCTCAAGACAAGACCTAAAATTCTCTCTAGCCTCCCTCTTAGAGAAAGACTCCCACAAGTCTTTTGCCTCCTAGACTTAGAGACATACCAGTGTAACCTCTGTGGTTATTGTGTCATTCAAAGGAGAAATTTCCAGCGATCACAAGAATAGGAGGCTACTGCATTTTCGTTTGTGGAGCGTCGTTGGCGAAGAACGGTCAAGTCTACAGCGAAGGTTTGTAACGGTTCTTCCTTCTTTCTTTAGAAAAGCATGAAAATAAATTTAGATTTATTTTTCAGCATGTTTAAACCAATTTTCCAGCAGCTTTAAAGAGTATTTAAAGTTTGTTTGAGTTTTCGTAACGGTATTTTAATGTTAATTAATATACGGCGTAAGGTCCAATCGATGCGCTTCCGCTGCGTGGGGACTTTTATTCCCTTCAGAAACAACTTCTTTAAGAACGCCTGGACCAAAGCATCCTAGGTGGAATTGATTGCAACCAGTCACGAGTCTTGTCCTACAAGGAAAAAGGAAACAAACATAAGCGAATGGCATCTTCAAAAACTCCATTTAACTTTAGTGTCCCACAAATGTCTAGAAAGGATTTCAGGTGAGAGTTTAGATCCTCCGTAGGTGATCCTCTATAGGCGCAGTCTCGAGCCATCTGAATGAGACCTGTTTTCGGCTCAAAATTGTTAGCATTGATCGGGGCATAGACAAACCCCGATTGTTGCTCCTGACAGACCGACTGAAAATAGTCCCTAATTGGCTTAGGCTCCTCGGGGTTAGGATTGGCCATTTGGATATGATTTTCTCGATTCTCCCTTCGTAGTCTATTATAGATTCTCTCTATCTCAGGGTCAAAGGGAACCAAAGGCCAACTCCCTGACCTTTTGCAACCACAAACTAAGCTAACCTAAAAAAAGAAAAGGAAAGAAAATGAAAGAAAATAAATTAGGAAAGTAACTAGAAAAAGGAATAACTAAATCTAAATAAGGAAAATATAGTCTATAAAAGGAAAAGATAAACAAATGAGGAATGCAAAAACAAATATGGAAAAAACTAATTAGGAAACTAAAAAATAAGGAAAAATAATCTAAAAAGGGGAAAAACTAAAAAAGGAAAATTCTATCTATGGAAAATTTAAACAAATAAGGAAAAACTAAATATGACAAGAAAACAAAAAAGGAACAAAATGCAATCTACCTAAAAAAAATAAAAATAACAAAAATAAAAATACAACCTAAATTAAGACTGGACAAATTTTCTACGATATTAAATTAATTAAATATGCCAATCCCCACAACGGCGCCAAAAACTTGTTGCATGAATTGCTAACCGCAAGTGTACGAGCCACGTTATAATATAGTGAAAATTAATTTGAATGTCGTCCTCTGGATTGGGTTTCTAATCAATTCAATTACCGAGAATATTTTTTTCAAATTTTATCTAGAGTATAAACTTTAGTGACAAAAAAGGCAAATCTAACAAAAATAATAAAAAGTGAGACAATCAATTGATGACAGAAGTCTTAGGGAGTTGACTTCACCAATTGGGATTATGGATTGATTAGTGGATTATTAACATGCTATGATTCATAAATCAAGGAAACTATAATCATATATATCTCTCCCGAGCATACATAATCCTCTCACATGCAATCAACCCAGTATCCATATTTAAATTCATTAAACATGCAACGCATTAAGGTTAGTCGTTTTTACCAATTTCTAGAATTATCTATTACCTCCCGATCTCAAGATTAATCCTAGTTATGCATAACGATTTCTAAGCTAAATCTCCTCTCCCGAGTAAGATTCAAACATAAACAGCAATCAATGTATAGTCGGTAAATTGAAAGCATTACAAACACATTATGCCTAAATAAAATCAAAGCAATAATCCATACATCAATTCAAAATTGCCAAACGGCTACATCAATCCCTAAGATTAAAGACTTAGCTAATCATACAAAGTGTTACGATATAAAAAGAGTCTAAAACAACCATTAAAACTACTAAAGTAAAGGGGAAAGAGGATTAAACGCTAGGTAGGCCGAGACCGCACGTCCCCATCACGATCTTCACGAACAAAGCCTTGAATCCTACTCCTCTCCACTTGCTTCAGCCTCCACAGCAGATTATTTGGTGAGTTGTCGGCCACAATTTCATCAAAAGAAGTCCCCCTAAATCTGACCTAATCGTATTGTATTTATAGGAAAGATCGATACAACGTCGCGACGTTGTTGCGATATCGCCCATTCTGCTTAGGAATTAACCGAGAGCGTTGAGATGCTGTGACCTTTTGCCGCATGATCAGAGATGGAAAATATGAGCGTCGAGACGCTCGGAAATGAGAGTCTTGACACTAGTCCACTTTTTGCACTAAACAATCCGCTTCCAACTTCGATTCTCTTCGTTCCTCTTGCCTATTTTCGCATCATGAACATCCAATTAGCTCCAATTTCTATATTTAACTCCAAAACATGATTCCTACAAATAAAACACAAAAATGCATAATTTTGGCCAATTAAATGTAAAAGACTATCTTAAATAATCAGGGAAAAATAGCTAACTATGCTCGCTATCAGGTGTGTTGCAAATGGTCGTGTCAGACAAGACAAACTTGAACCAAGGGCCAGAAGATATCTATTTTTGGGATATCCGAAAGGAGTAAAAGCTTATTGGTTTTGGTCTTTGGAACCTGGAGAAAACAAATGCTTTATCAGTCGTGATGTCACGTTTAATGAAGAAATCATGCCCTAGAAAACCCCTGTAACAAAAGAGAGTAATAAGAACAATGAAGGTTTTGAGAATGAACTTCAGACCCCTACTCACACTTTTGCATCTCCTAATTCTACCAATGAACCTGGTGCCTCAGTTAAGGTTCAAGAGGAAGTTACAAATGTTGCAGAAGTAATCGAATAAAGGGAAAAATCTCAACCTTCATCCAGCAATACAGATGACCTTACTTATTATCAGCTGACACGTGACAGACAAATGAGAGTTACAAGGCCTTCTTCCGGGTACAACGAAAATGATTTTGTAGGTTATGCTTTCAATTACTTCATAGAAAGCTTTGGTGAGGAACCAAACAATTATAATTAGGCCATTAAGTCTGAGAACTCGAGACAGTGGTTGAATGCCATTTGAGAAGAGATTGAGTCTCTGAGGTTAAACAAGACATGAAAGTTGGTCGAAAAACCTGAAGGCTGCAAAATTGTGGATTGTAATTGGATTTATAAACTGAAACCAAATGTGAATCCACTTGATAAACCGAGATATAAGGCTCGCTTGGTAGCAAAGGGGTTCAGTCAAGTTGAAGGAGTTGACTATACGGAAGTATTCTCATCGGTTGTTCAACACACTTCCATTCGGATTCTTCTCTCAATAGTAGTCCAATTTGACTTCGAACTTTAGCAAATGGACGTGACTACTGCCTTTCAATATGGATGCTTGGATGAAGACATTTTTATGCACTAACCTCCTGGATTTGTTGAAGATGGATGGAAAAGAATGGTGTGCCATCTCCAAAAATCCCTTTATGGATTAAAGCAGTCACCGAGGCAATGGAACCGAAGGTTTGATTCCTTTATTTCAAAAGAAGGATTTGTTAAGAGTACTTATGATAATTGTATGTATAGGAAGAATATCTCAGCCTCTGTGTATGTGCTTGTGCTGTTGTACGTCGCTAACATCCTTATAGCTTCCTCTGACATTTTGGTAATCAACAAACTAAAGGCAGCCCTATGTGGAGAGTTTCGGATGAAAGATATTGGAGATGCAAAAAAAGATATTAGGTATGGAATTATCAAGAGACAGGGTAAGAAATACTCTATTGATAACTCAAGCTGAGTATTTTCAGAAAATCTTGAAGAAATTCCATATGGATTCAGCTAAGGCTGTAAAAACACCACTAGCTCATCATTTCAAACTCTTCTGTCTCAATCAACTGTTGATCAGACTGAATTGGAAGAAATGAAAGTTGTGCCATATGCAAACCTTGTTGGCATCCTCATGTATGGAATGGTTTGCAAGAAACCCGATGTAGCCTATTCCATGAGCGTTTTCGCCGTTTCATGAGTAATCCAGGACGTCCCCATTGGGAAGCCTCCAAATGGATATTGAGGTTTATAAAAGGCATAGTAGACAAGGGACTGGTGTTCACAATAACAGAAATTGATGGAGATATCTTAGTTGAATATGTAGATTTAGACTATGCTGCTGACCCTGACAAGAGAAGATCACTGACCGGATACATTTTTTTAGTTTATGGAAATGTTGTCAGTTGGAGAGCAAACTACAAACCGTAGTCGCATTGTCATCCACCGAAGATGAGTACATTGCCTGACAGAAGCAGTTAAAGAGGCAATTTGGTTAAAAGGATCCATCTCAGCTATGATAAATGATGAATGCAGAGTGAATGTCCACTGTGACAATCATAGTGCTTTGGCCTTGTCCAAAAAACCCCACATTCCATGTTAGAACTAAACACATCGATGTGAGGTTTCACTTTGTTAGAGAAGAGGTTCAAGAGAGTACTGTTACCTTGTAAAAAAATACACACTACTCATAACCCTGCTGATATGATGACAAAAGCACTCTCAACTAACCGGCTGGATTATCTTTCTGAACTTATTAAGTTTGACTACGGATGATTGAAAACTTGAGCTCTCATATCTTAGCACCAGTGGAAAGATTTTTACTTTGTAGCAGAATATGACATTAAGAGGTAATTGTTGATATGTGATGTTCATATTCTGTTATTATATTTTGAGAAGGACAACTGCCAATCTTTGAAGTGGATGTTGGTCTCAGTCGGTTTACCGTTTCTTCCAGTTGCAAGCTACCTTCATTTTTTTCCCTCTATTAAGAACAAAGCTTTTGTATGAATCTCTCAGTTTTTACACTACGTACTGAATGTACTTGCTTTTTCCTTCTTTTGAGTCTACCCTTAATAAAAGATCTCTCACTGATGCTTTGTAAAGAGGATGTACACCAATTGGTGGAACTACGATAATTCTTGTGTGTTCATTCTTTTGTTGATGTGCAAATTGCTTACCGCAAGTGTACGGGTCAAGTAATAATATAGTGTTTTCGTGATTAAACGAGTGTCGTCCTCTGGATTGGTTTTGTAGCAAATTAAGTATCGTGGATACTTTTGTTCAATTTTATTTAGGGAGCAAAACTTGATGAGAAAGATAAATCTAAAGATAAAAAGCATAAAATAAAGGTGGATACTCAAATGGAAAGACTCTTAGGGAATTGATTTCATTGTTGAGATTGAGGATAAATTAATGGGATGAATTTAACATGCAATTATACTACCAAGTCTAGGAACCTTTTATCACAACTATCTCTCCCGAGCATAATTGATTCTCATGCATGCAATCAACTTGATATCCCTATCTAAGTTCATTAACATGCAAGGCTTAGAGTTTACTTCTTCAAGCAACTTCTAAAGTTATTCCAAATCCCGTCACAAACTTAGAATTTCTACTTTAGTCATGCAAGTCTTAGGCCAAATCCCCTCTCCCGAGAAAGATTCAACACTCAAATCATTCAACTAGTGATCAAGTAATTGAAAGCATTTAACCATAATTGCATAGGTAAAATAAATGCATATTCATACCACAAATCAATCCAACAAACTAAAACAACTACATCAATCCCTAAGACAAACAACTAGCAATTCATAGTCTTTAAACTACAAACACTAATTGAAAGAAAAGCCATAAAAACTACAAGAGTTAAGGGAAAGAGAAAGGAAACTCGAATCTGTCGAAACCGGCACGTCCCCGTCACGATCTCCACGTCTTCTCGCTTGATTCCCGCTCCTTGGCCTTGCCTTTATCTCCCACAAAAGGTCTCTAGTCGAAATTAGGGCTAAAATCTCACCAATTGGGCTCCCCAAATCCGTAGCTGTCACAGTGTCTCGACGCTAAGGAGACAGCGTCTCGACGCTGTCTCTGTTGCCGCCCAATTCAAAAAAGGAAAGGCAGCGTCGAGACGCTCCAAGAGCAGCGTCCCGACGCTGGCCTACGGATGGCTCTCTTTTGACTTCTTCTTGGTTGAATCTTTTCCGTTCTTTAGCTAATTTTCGTGTCCCGAACACGTATTTAGCTTCAATTTCTCGATTTAACTCTGAAACATGATTCCTACAAAAAGAACATAAAAATGCATAATTTTGGCCAATTAAATATAAAAGACTAGCTTAATTAATTAGGGAAACATAGCTAACTATGCTCGCTATCAAATACCCCCAAACTTAAGCTTTTGCTAGTCCTCGAGCAAACTAAAAATCAAACATACAAAAGAAGAATGGATGCAATAATCATAACTCAATCCTCAAGGCTCAAAAATCAATAGTCAAGCAAACAAGAGACATGCACACAAGGACCAATGAGGGAGACAAATTAAAATTTTTCCAAAATTAACTTGCACAAGCGAGATCTAACTCAACAAGATCAGACTCTACTAGCCCGGGATTGGATTATTAAACTCTCAACTCATCTTCCATCTACACTGGCACTAAGGTTTCACTAACGAGTTAATGGAACAAATTAGTTTGTTTTCCTCCATACTTAGGTGCTTATAATTAACAATTAAATTAAGCATGTATATGTGGCACTAGCTTTCACACACCCATTGCAGGGACCCTTAACCTGAGTTTTCTCTGGTTGGCCTAACTGATCACAACAGGGTGTTGGGTTCCTAGAGTGAGTAAAAATATAGTATAAAATACTCTAGAATTCCTGTGCAAGTATACACAGTCTGCAGCAAGTAATATTATCAATCCAAGGTCTGAATGAGTTTCCACTTTATCTATTTTGCGTAACTTCCTAATGGTTTCGAAAATAATAAAAATGATGGGTTTTATAAGAATTATGCTGAGGAAAAATAAATGACAAACAACGAGTAAACAAATAGATAAACAGATTAAAGACAGGCGCTGGTTAGGCTTTAGTGATTGTTCTAAGATATGCTCTAGCAATATTATTGATCATGCATTTCTCGCAGTATTATTAGCGGATACCTCCCGGAACTCCGGATCTTTTGGGATATGTTTCAAACCCAATGAAGAGCGACCGATCAAGCACTAGGCAACTGGCTATCCCTAGCTCAGTCACTGGCGTTCACCAATACACAATGATCGTAGTGTGGATAATTGCCACACACTCTCTAAATCATCCCTGAAACTAGAGAGAGTTATTCACACCGGCTGGCCAGGCGGGCATAAAATAAGAATAAGCACAACAATTAACCAAAATGCGATAGTCAATGTATTACTAGAGATGAAGCACAGTAATCACATTATTCCTAACCAACACCTTAAGCTACTTAGTTCATAATAGGCATAGGAATACGAATTACAATCTGAGTATGCATGTCCATAACCACAAGTTAATAAAGAAAGTAAACTCCCTAATCAGCTTGCGGAAGATGGTGTTCTTCATGATCTTCAATCTCCCTATACTATTCGGCTTCCAAGGGAAAACATGGAATGACTTTGACTTTGACGGCTACTTCCTTTTATAGAAGGATGGGAGGCTTGAATTAGGTCAACTAGGACACGTGTAAGGCTCTCCCTGATCCTTTATCACGAAAATAACTCAACAGAAGTCGGTTCATGAAGTTGGCTAATGAGCTGTGATGTGGCAGTTTCTGCTCCCAGTTTTGCTGCAGCATAGAATTTGCTCCCTCCAGTCGCTCAGCAGCATAATCTGCAAAATATAATTTCCAATGCTTCCATTCTTCCAAATGGGTTAAAACATGCAATATCTATCCAAAACCAACACTAATAAGCATAAAGGACGCACAAATCCTTATATAATTGAGGCCTAAATAACTACCTTTTGGGCAGCCTTCAATGTTTCAAAAGCCTTCCTACAATCTGCATTAAAGTAAAAAACATGATCAGTGCACAATAAGTTACAAAGAGGTTTACTGATTTTGGAAAAATCCTTTATGAACCTCCTATAAAATCCAGCATGTCCTAAAAAACTCCGAATTCCCTTCATTGAACTCGGTGGCTCTAGTCTTTCAATAACCTCAACTTTTGCTCTATCAACTTCTAGACCATTCTTAGAAATCCTATGACCTAACACTATGCCCTCCTTCACCATGAAGTGGCACTTCTCCCAATTAAGAACTAGATGGGTATCCTCACATCTTTTTAACACCTTTCCTAAATTATCTAAACAACTCTGAAAAGACCCTCCAAAAACTGAAAAATCGTCCATAAATACCTCAACAGTGGACTCAATCATATCAGAAAAAATTGCTAACATACACCGCTGAAATGTTGCTGGAGCATTGCAGAGGCCGAAAGGCATCCTCCTGAAAGCAAACGTCCCATAAGGGCAGGTGAAAGTGGTTTTTTCCTGATCCTCAGGAGCAATAGTAATCTGGTTATACCCAGAATAACCATCCAAGAAACAGTAATAGGCCTGACCAGCCAATCGATCCAACATCTGGTCGATAAATGGTAGAGGGAAATGATCCTTTCGGGTGGCTTTATTAAGCCTTCTGTAATCCATACAAACCCTCCAGCCAGTTACTGTCCTTGTGGGGATCAACTCATTATCTTTATTGCTCACCACAGTGACACCTCCTTTCTTAGGAACACATTGGACAGTGCTTACCCAATTGCTATCGGCAATTGGATAAATGATCCCAGCATCCAACCATTTAATTACCTCCTTTTTAACAACCTCTTTCATTGCAGGGTTAAACCTTCTTTGTTGCTCAATACTCCTAAAGGATCCCTCCTCTAGAGTGATTTTATGCATACAAAAAGATGAGCTAATTCCCTGAATATGAGCCAATGTCCAACCTATAGCTTTGCGGTATTGCTGCAGCAATTTTACTAAGGCCTCCTCATGCTCTGGCATTAAATCTGATGCAACAATAATGGGCAACGTCTCACTTTCCCCGAGATACACATACTTTAGATGATCCGGTAAAGGTTTCAAATCTAAAGTGGGTGCCACAATTAGGAATGGCTTAATTGGGGGAGCCTTTCTTTGATCTAAATCTAAAGACTCAAAAACATCCTCACACCTCAACAATTCTTTTTCATTTTTTCTATCTAAAGAACAAAATTCAAAATCTTCTACACTAACCTCTCCATGCTTTTCCGAATGCTTATCAGCCGAATCCTGTATTGCTGTCTCAATAACTGTGCTCTCCAGAATCCTGATGAAGGAGCAATCCTCCATCTCGTCTGGATATTTCATGGCTTTAAACACATTAAATTTCACTTCCTCATTACAGACTCTCATTGTTAATTCCCCTTTTTGAACATCTATTAATGCCCTACCAGTAGCCAAAAATGGATGACCTAGAATAATTGGGACATCTTTATCAGCCTCATAGTCTAAAATAATAAAATCAACAGGAAATATGAATTTATCAACTTTTACTAAGACATCCTCAATTTTACCCTCTGGATATGTGATGGACCTATCAGCTAGTTGGAGTGTAACTGTGGTAGGTCTAGCTTCACCAATACCTAACTTCCGATAGACCGAAAGAGGCATAAGGTTAATGCTTGCACCTAAATCACAGAGTGCTCTACCTAACTCTTTTCCACCTATAGACACAGGTATAGTAAATGACCCTGGATCTTTAGCCTTGGGGGGTAGCCCATTCTTAAGAATAGCACTACACTCCTCAGTAAGAGATACAGTTTCAAACTCACCTAACATTTTCTTTTCAGTCAAAATATCCTTAAGAAATTTAGCATAATTAGGCATTTGCTCTATAGCTTCTACTAAAGGGATATTTATATGCAACTGCTTAAGAATCTCTAAAAACTTTTTAAATTGACCATCCTGATTCTTAGGCTTTTGCCTTTGTGGAAAAGGTAGAGGTGGCACATAAGGTGGGGGCGACACATATGGTGGTTCTACATCTGGCACAGAACCAGATGCTCCAGCATTCTCTTTGCTGCCTCCAACACCCTGACCAAACTCCAACTCTTTCTCAACAACAACATTATTATCACTATTACTATTTAAATCCTGGGTCTTTCTAGACTCTTCTAGTGGCTTACCACTCCTAAGGGTTACTGCCTTTACCTACTCCTTACCTTCCCTTCGCGAGTGTTCAGTATCTGATGGAAGTTTCCCTTGAGGCCTCGCCTTGAGCTCATTAGCTAGCTGACCCACTTGCAATTCCAGGGCCCTCATCGAAGCTTGATTACTTTGAATTGCAGCGTCTGTACGCGCCATAAATTCTTTCATCATTGCCTCGAGAGAATTTCCCGAATTTTGCTGGGGCAAAGTCGGCTTATTTTGCTGGGGCATTACCTGCGCTTTAGCAAATCCCGGCTGGTTCATCTTTTGTTGCGCTTGTACGTTATTTCCTTGACCTCCCAATGAGAAGTTGGGGTGGTTGCGCCAACCTGGATTATAGAAGTTAGAATAAGGGTTGTTCCTCTGATTACCTACAAAAAACACAGAAGCTGGATTGCTGGGGCAAAACTCGTAGTTGTGGTCTTCACCGCAATAGACACATCCTTCGTCCGTGACTTGGTTCACCACTGCTGCAGGCTCCATAACTGGTGGCTGCTGATGACTAATCACTGTCACATTCTTAAGAGCGTTAGCAATCATAGCAAGATCAGCCCTAATGGTGGACACACCATCAACCTCTAATACACTCTTAACCTTTTTATTTGTGCCTCTAACATCCGACCACTGACAACTATTAATAGATATTCTTTCTAAAATTTCATAGGCTTCATCAAAAGTTTTTGCCAAAAGGGCCCCTCCAGCCGAAGCATCGACCATACCTTGGGTTACTCCATTTAAACCATTGTAAAATGTTTCCATTTGAATACAATGAGGTAAACCATGGTGGGGACACTTTCGTAAAAGCTCCTTAAACCTCTCCCAAGCCTCACTAAAAGTCTCATCCTCAAGTTTCCTAAACCCTACTATTTCACTCCTTAATTTAGCATTTCTATTAGGTGGAAAATATTTACTCAAAAATTTTTCTGCTAACTCATCCCATGTCCTAATTGATCCTGGAGCAAAAGAGTTTAACCATGACTTTGCTCCATCTCTAAGAGAATACGGGAACAAAGTTAATCGAAGAGCATCTCTAGGCACTCCTTGAATTACAAAAGAATCACTAACTCCTAGAAAAGACTTAAGATGTAAATGAGGGTCTTCAGATGACAAACCATGGAATTGCCCCACGGTTTGCAACATCTGAAACATTACCGGTTTCATTTCAAAATTTGCCGCTTGGATTTAGGGACGTGCAATCCCTGGATTCAACTCATTAAACATCGGGACAGCATATGCTCGAATGGCTCTGGTCCTATCGTTCGCTATCAAGATAGGATTCTCAGCCTGATTATTTCGCTGCTCATTTTGCTCAAACAGTGGGTTTTGCTGCAGCAACGGATTCTGCTGGGGGTTTGCTGCTGCTGGACCTTCATGAACTTGCGGAAGTTGCGGCACGTTCTCCATCTGGTTTCTGCACTGCTCCCTCTTTCTGTTCCTAAATGTCCTTTCAATTTCTGGATCAAGCTCAAACCGTACCCCAGGCGGATCGCTCATGCACCAAAATCACACCTGCAAAAACAAAAGAAAGAATCAAAAAGTTCTAGCACCAAACCACTAAAACACATACACAAAACAGATCAGATAAAAACTTATTCAAGTCCCCGGCAACGACGCCAAAAACTTGTTGGGTTCCTAGAGTGAGTAAAAATATAGTATAAAATACTCTAGAATTCCTGTGCAAGTATACACAGTCTGCAGCAAGTAATATTATCAATCCAAGGTCTGAATGAGTTTCTACTTTATCTATTTTGCGTAACTTCCTAATGGTTTCGAAAATAACAAAAATGATGGGTTTTATAAGAATTATGCTGAGGCAAAATAAATGACAGAACAACGAGTAAACAAATAGATAAACAGATTAAAGACAGGCGCTGGTTAGGCTTTAGTGATTGTTCTAAGATATGCTCTAGCAATATTATTGATCATGCATTTCTCGCAGTATTATTAGCGGATTCCTCCCGGAACTCCGGATCTTTTGGGATATGTTTCAAACCCAATGAAGAGCGACCGATCAAGAACTAGGCAACTGGCTATCCCTAGCTCAGTCACTGGCGTTCACCAATACACAATGATCGTAGTGTGGATAATTGCCACACACTCTCTAAATCATCCCTGAAACTAGAGAGAGCTATTCACATCGGCTGGCCAGGCGGGCATAAAATAAGAATAAGCACAACAATTAACCAAAATGCGATAGTCAATTTATTACTAGAGATGAAGCACAATAATCACATTATTCCTAACCAACACCTTAAGCTACTTTGTTCATAATAGACATAGGAATACGAATTACAATCTGAGTATGCATGTCCATAACCACAAGTTAATAAAGAAAGTAAACTCCCTAATCAGCTTGCGGAAGATGGTGTTCTTGATGATCTTCAATCTCCCTATACTATTCGTCTTCCAAGGGAAAACATGGAATGACTTTGACTTTGACGGCTACTTCCTTTTATAAAAGGATGGGAGGCTTGAATTATGTCAACTAGGACACGTGTAAGGCTCTCCTTGATCCTTTATCACGAAAATAACTCAACAAAAGTCGGTTCATGAAGTTGGCTAACGAGCTGTGATGTGGCAGTTTCTGCTCCCAGTTTTGCTGCATCATAGAATTTGCTCCCTCCAGTCGCTCAGCAGCATAATCTGCACAAAATAATTTCCAATGCTTCCATTCTTCCAAATGGGTTAAAACATGTAATATCTATCCAAAACCAACACTAATAAGCATAAAGGACGCACAAATCCTTATATAATTGAGGCCTAAATAACTACCTTTTGGGCAGTTATCACAGGGGTATCTCTTTTTGCCTAAAACTTTATTACTCATTGCATAATGTGCACAAGCCATGGCATAAAAATTTCTTTTCTTTCAAAAGTAACAACAAGAATGAATTTTCTTTCATGATCATGATAAGCATATCTTCTTTTCTTTCCTCCTAAGCAATATCAAACATGCTAATTTGCAAAAAAATTAACTCTTTAGCTCTTCCCTACACCTATCGAGGTGACAACAAGCATATGAACCCAATAATTCACTCCTAAGCATTCAAATCCAAATCTAGCCAAGACAAATACTCTACTCATGCAAGCCATCTCCTAGAAAAAGTTTAAAAAGTCTCCCTTTTTGGGCACTCATGCTTACAACTCATCGAAAGCTTGAAAATTGACAAGAAAGCCTATCCTAGGACATCATAGCCATGCAAAAATAGCATCCAGAAAAAAACCATATGCTCAATTTAAAGAAAGCTCAAATCTATAGCCCGAACTCAGATGCTCAAGGGCTCCACAAACATGATAATCCACCCCCAAACTTAAAGCATGCATTGTCCTCAATGTATAAAGAAAATAAAGCATAATCAATCATGAGAACAATAAAAGAGTAGGAGGAGTGAATGATACTGCCCTGGAATGATGACCTTTTCATGATTGCTTGGCAAAGACAAGAGCACGAGAACTCCTACAAAACAAAAACAACAAGACAAAAAAAATAACAAAGTAACTTGGGTTGCCTCCCATAAGCGCTTGTTTATCGTCTCTAGCTCGATGTGCTCGTGCAGTCTGTCAAGACACATAAAAATTCTCGTATTTCTTTGGACCCTTCTTTCTTGAATCAATAAAACTCACTATCGCTAGCAAACTTACTAGCTTCTCATGGGCTCCTAAAATAGAATTATTTTTGGTATTTTTGACTAAAATAAACATAAAAGGAGAAAGATCAAAATAAAGAGACTCTGACTCTAAAACTGAGTCGTGAGAATAGAAAAAGGAATAATAAAAATATACAAAGGATGGAGAAGATAAAACAGACGAAGGCTTTTCAACCTCAAACTCTACCTCCCGAACTTCCTCTGACACTACAAGCTCATTTTCTTTTTCTTCCTCACAACCATGTTCTTGATAGGTGCTCAAACTCTCCAATTCATCCCCACTATTCATGCAACTCACCCCTAACTGCTCATCCTCATCAAGATCGAAAGAACTACGCTCATGAATGGGTGCCAATGAATCATCGGCCACATGACTCACTAGACAACTTATGGAAGTGGATCCCACCTCACTAACTTCCTGTGGAGCTTGAAGTCCTCTTATGATTTCATCAATTTTTAGACTCCTCGCTCTAGACTCCTCAATATAATTTTGAACTATGCTTTCCAAGGAAGAATTTTCATTTAAAGGGGTATAACTTGAAGATGAAAAATTGGAATATGGTGTTGAATAAAAAGCCATTCAAATCAATTAAAACAACAAGGATAATTAGGCTTCCAATCAAACAATAACCTAACAAGAACAAATGACAAAGACTCAAAAAAAAAAAAAAATCTAGTATGGAAAAAATCTAATATGGAAAAATCTAAATATGGAAAATATAATCTAGAAAAGGAAAGAAAATAACCTAATATGGAATGCAAAAATAAATATGGCAAAACACAAATAAGGAAACTAACAAATAAGGAAAAACTAATCTAAAAAAGGAATAACAAGAAACAAATAAGGAAAATATTACACAATTAAAAGAAAAACTAAGCTAGAAAAACAAATATGAAAAGAAAAACAAATAAGGAAAAAAAAATGCAATCAACCAAAAAAAGTAAAAATACACCCTAAATTAAGACCGAACAATTTTTTCACAATATTAATCTAACTAAATGTGCCAATCCCCGGCAACGGCGCCAAAAACTTGATGTGCAAATTGCTTACCGCAAGTGTACGGGTCAAGTAATAATATAGTGTTTTCGTGATTAAACGAGTGTCGTCCTCTAGATTGCTTTTGTAGAAAATTAAGTATCGTGAATACTTTTGTTCAATTTTATTTAGGGAGCAAAACTTGATGAGAAAGATAAATCTAAAGACAAAAAGCATAAAATAAAGGTGGAGACTCAAATGGAAAGACTCTTAGGGAATTGATTTCATTGTTGAGATTGAGGATAAATTAATGGGATGAATTTAACATGCAATTATTCTACCAAGTCTAGGAACCTCTTATCTCAACTATCTCTCCCGAGTATAATTGATTCTCATGCATGCAATCAACTTGATATCCCTATCTAAGTTCATTAACATGCAAGGCTTAGAGTTTACTTCTTCAAGCAACTTCTAAAGTTATTCCAAATCCCGTCACAAACTTAGAATTTATACTTTAGTCATGCAATTAAATAAAGTAAGTCTTAGGCCAAATCCCCTCTCCCGAGCAAGATTCAACACTCAAATCATTCAACTAGTGATCAAGTAATTGAAAGCATTTAACCATAATTGCATAGGTAAAATAAATGCATATTCATACCACAAATCAATCCAACAAACTAAAACAACTACATCAATCCCTAAGACTAACAACTAGCAATTCATAGTCTTTAAACTACAAACACTAATTGAAAGAAAAACCATTAAAACTACAAGAGTTAAGGGAAAGAGAAAGGAAACTCGAATCCGTCGAAACCGGCACGTCCCCGTCACGATCTCCACGTCTTCTCGCTTGATTCCCGCTCCTTGGCCTTGCCTTTAGCTCCCATAAAAGGTCTCTAGTCGAAATTAGGGCTAAAATCTCACCAATTGGGCTCCCCAAATCCGTAGCTGAAAAGAGGAATTTATAGAAAATCTGTGGGTAGCGTCACAACGCTGTGTACATAGCGTCGCGACGCTGTCACAGCGTCGAGACGCTAAGGAGACAGCGTCTCGACGCTGTCTCTGTTGCCGCCCAATTCAAAAAAGGAAAGGCAGCGTCGAGACGCTCCAAGAGCAGCGTCCCGACGCTGGCCTACGGATGGCTCTCTTTTGACTTTTTCTTGGTTGAATCTTTTCCGTTCTTTAGCTAATTTTTGTGTCCCGAACACGTATTTAGCTCCAATTTCTCGATTTAACTCTGAAACATGATTCCTACAAAAAGAAAATAAAAATGCATAATTTTGGCCAATTAAATATAAAAGACTAGCTTAATTAATTAGGGAAACATAGCTAACTATGCTCGCTATCATCTGTCTCACTCTATCATTTCTTTACTTGATTGTTCAACATCTACTGCATTCGGAGTGGGGTTTAACACGTATGGTTCGTGGTTTCTTGGTCGGGTTCATTGCTCCTGGCCAGTTTAGCCCCAACTGGCCCGGTTCAATGATGTTTCAACGTTTGGAGGTCTAGTTCGGTCCATTTCAAGCCGGTTCGAGATTCCTGGGAGCTTCTCGCATCATTTATCAATTATTATTTGTAATAATTTAGTTTTTTTGTTAGCTTGAATTGCCAAAACCAGTCTATTTCAGTGTGGTTTAATTATTTATGCATTATGGATGTATGATATAATTAAATTATTTAGAATATGCATAAAAGTATGTCATATGGATTTAAAATCCCACCATAGGAAGCATGTTTTCATGTATTAAAACATGTTATAAGTGTTATAATATAAATATGCATGAATTAGGTTTCATGTTAGATGCAAGTTGAATGAATAGTTCCCGTTAATAGTTGTTAAGTATAAACGTTATATTAACTAAACGAAAATGAACAAGCATGCAACATGAAACTTCCTTAGCTCGATATTAAATCACCAACGTCGATTAGAAAGCATGTTATATGTTAATCTATTTTATAAATAGTTATAAACCGAGTGATAGGACCAAAATAGTCCTATTTATTTGTTGTTAATCTAGACTTGTTAGGGTGCACTTTACGCTTTATTTGTCTGCTTTGTAGGTAATTTGTGCATTTAAGGTATCAGGGTCAAACTACACAAATTGCAGTTAATTTGGGCAATTTAGCGAGTTTTAAAGCTTACTTGAGTTCCATGGAGCTCGAGGAGGTGAGAAGACCATGAGGATTGTAACGAGCCCGAAGACTGATTCTGAAGAGTCAAAGGTTCGAGCCCCAAAATCGAGCAAACAATAAGAAGACCACGAGAATAAAGAGCATGCTGAAATAAGGCATGGCGTCGAGATGCCGTCGTGAATTCTGATCGAGGAGGCGTCGAGACGTCGTACATAACATCGAGACGCCTCAACAAATTTTTCTATAAATACTCTCTTTTAATTATGTCGAATGAATCAGTTTTTAGGGTTCTATTTTTGCTCCTCCTCTCGGTTTTCTCTATCCTAGAATACCAGAATTAAGGGGTGTAAGTTTCCTTTTTTATTTTCTTTGTAGTCTCTTGTTATTATAGCGTTGGATCGCAGGTTTTAGTCGGCTTAACCACCGTCTAAACCCGTTGACGCTGATTGGATGATCTTTTGGATATAGAATGCATTCCTTTATGAGTTTCATGTTCTGAATGTGTATTTAATTTCACATTGCTATTGTATTTTTTATTTAGTTCGTATTATTTGCTTGCGCAGTAGGTTAGATTGACGCCCTAACTCGCAGCTTGTATGTTAATAACTTGCTAAGAAATCGATTTCCAAGTAGCTAATGGAATATTGGTTTAATAGTTAGCGCATAGATTGATTCGTGGGCACAGGTCCCAAGAGTAGACTCTGACTTTGTTACTTGACACGATAGGTTTAGAATCCAAAATAACATTAGAAGTAATCTAGGCCTAATTATTTCTAATGTCCTAATCAATCCACTAGACTTAAGGCAATTGGTTGATTGTTTAATTTCATAGTCAAATTGAATTAAATAATTAACTAATTAGTGTCTAATTCGATGGACGTTGTATGATCGGGTTAGATGGCTTAGGTGGGCTTTCGGTCTTTTCTTGGTTCAGATTAGATCGATTGGGCAATTGAGCAATTCAAACTAGCCTTTAATAGGTAGAGATTAAATGATCAAAGTGAATCATTCAACCCCAATAATCATTCTAATCGGTGTTGCCTATTTAATTAATCTTCTTTGCATTTTTATGATTCATGCAGTTTAATTTCTTGTCCTTTATATTTCTTGCTTGTTTAAATTCTTGCACTTTAACTTTCTTGCACGTTCTTTTATCCAATTCTCCAATCCCCCCATTTACCGCTTTCACAGCTCCAATCAAACAGAAAATAAATAACCAACTGCCACTCCCTGTGATCGACCCCGACCACTATTTCTACAAAATCAGTTGTCGTGGCGTGGATTTATAAATTTTATTTCACTGAAACTCGGAGAATTCGACATCCTCCTGAGGACCCATCAAATTGGCGCCGTTGTTGGTGAGTGCAAACGGTTAATTATTTTCTTTTATCTTGAGTTTTAAATTTTTAGTTTGACTTTTATTTTTCTTTGTTATGGTTGAGAGAACAAGTGCAAACAGCGAGGTAAGCAAGTTCAAAGCTGAAATGTCTGAGCTTAAAGCTTTCATTAATCATTTGGCTGCAGAAAAGGAATCCCCGTCTGAGAATAATACATATGATGGATTTCCAACGATGCAAAGCCAACAGACACCAAACCATTACTTCCAGAACAATCAAAGCCTGAAAATGTAGCATCGATCAAGTTCAGGTATTTTTGTATTTTTGGTTAAAAATTTATTTGATGGCATTTGAGTTTTACAATAATATTTCTACTGTCTTGAAAAAAATTACCCAATGAGTGTCTAGATCGTGGTATTTATATTTTGCCATGCATTCTACGGGATTTAGAAATTAAGCATGTCATGTTAGATTTACGATCATCTATTAATGTCATGTCTCATGCACTCACTAATGAGCTTAATCTTTCACATATTAAGAAAACTAGTAATTTAATTCAATTAGCAGATAGATCTCTAATTAGACCTCTAGGGCATGAAAATGGTTCGCCTAATGCCACATCTATAATTTTGGGTCGTCCATTCATGAAAACGACCAAGGTTAAAATGAATTTATGCAAGGGAATCATCTCTGTTGAATTTAATGGAAAAAAAAGTTGCTTTATATCTGACATTATAAGTCACCTTAACCCTTCTCTTACCTGTTCAAATATTTCCCATATGATACATGTAAACATGTACAAAGACTCTAGATCCAGGAGAATCAATGTTCTGGAGCGGGAAAATTTAGATCCCGGTTGAGTTCATGAAGGACTTCGTCGAGTTCAAGATGTTAAACAGGGTGTTTTTTAGGAGGCAACCCAAATTTCCTAAGTTTTATTTTCCTTTTCCTTTTATTTTGCTTAATTTCGTTTATTTCGATTTTTAAACCCAATTTAGTGTTTTCTTTCTTTCTCGATTCTTTAAAGTTTTAAATTTATTAAAAGAGAGAAAGAATTACTAATTTTTTTTTAAAACACAGATTTTAGTGAAACTCGAGGGCCAGCGTCAAGACGCCATGTTCTCGGCGTTTCGACGCCAATGTGGAATCTGGGGTAAAAACCCCAGATTTCGACATTAAGGTAAAAGAGTCCTTTGAGCCGTAGTTTTTACTCTAAAATTTTTTCTCACTTCTCCCTCATTCTCCCACCATATTCAACCAAGAATCTTCATCCTTTTACAAAATCTTACACGATTTCAAGCTTCATTTACCACAAATTTCAGATTTTCATCCTTGAATCTGTGGGTTTTGTTGCTTGGAGCGATTTTCTTGAAGATTTGGGCGGTTTTTCACCTTGAAGCACCTTCTTCTTCTTGTATTTGTTGATTTTTCCATGTGTTAGATGCATTTGGTTAAGATTAGAAGTTGAATAGGCTTGATTTGAGCATGATTTTTACCTTTCCTAGCTGAAAATCGTTGAGAAATCTATTATTGTGTATTTTATTGATTGTGCAATTTTTCTGCTATTCTTGTTGGGATTTTGCTGTTTGGCAGGTTAAATTTTGTTTACAAAGGAGGAAGGGCATTTAAGTATTGGAGTTTTTGGACCCATTAATCTTAAATTCTTAGTTTTGTTAGCTTCCAACCCATTTTAGATTTTTTATAGGAGCCCATTTTTTCCCATTCCCTTTAGATCCTTTATACTCTTCCTACCCATTCCCCCAAGAATGCAAAGAGATCTAGGAGATCAACAGCTTCTTCACCCTATGCTCCCTTTGACAAGAGAAGATATATTAGCAAGAATGCTGAAGATGTATATATTTTTTACGTGGTAATTAGGGGGATAGTTCCTGAAAGAGGGTTAGTTCCAAGTGCCCAAAATCAACCTGAGCTCACGCATAGTATAGCGGAGAGAGGTTGGGGCACATACACTAAGCACCCCCAAGCCGCTGTAGTTCTTATCGTTAGGGAATTTGACAGACTACCGTTAGGGAATTTGACACTAACATGATGGAAGGATCCAGTACTTCCTTTGTTAGGGGTAAAATGATCCCTTTCGACTCGGCCTCTATTAACCGGTTCTTCGGCCTTCCCAACATTGATAGGGATGGGTACAATGATTACGCAAGTAATCACTTTAATGCCCATCAAATTATAGAGCATTTGTTCAGGCCAGGGGCAACTTGGTTAATAAGAAGGGGGAAGCAATAAACTTTAAATCCTCTGATCTGACAGTGGATAACAGAGCATGGCATAGTTTTCTGTGTGCCAAACTCTTACCTGTGATGGATCTGAGCGATGTAACAAAGAAAAGAGCAGCTCTATTATTCTCTATGGCGACCAGCCGCAGTATAGACGTAGGAAAAGTTGTATATTCTTCCATGCGTCGGATTGGCAGAGGAGTGACCACCATAGGTCTAGGGCACCCTTCCCTCATTACAGCACTATGCAGAGCCGCTAGGGTCATGTGGGACACCTGTGAAGAGATTAGCCATCCTGCATCTGTGATTGATGGGAACTTTATCGTGACTAGATTTAGGGAGCCCGAACCTAGGATAGCCCACCACCCACCTCTACCCCATCAGGAAGAACCAGAAGAGGAGCCCAAAGCTCAGAGAGAGCAACACCACTTCGATCATCCTCTGCTGACGCTTAAGTCGTTAGATGAGATGATGAATCAGATGAGACTTGAGCAGCTGCGCTTCAATGAGAGCCAGCAGTGTAGGGATAGTAGACACTTCTAACAGAATGAGGAACAGTTCGCTTATATTCGAGAGTATATTATTGCCTCGACGTCTGGATAGCCCATTCCACCGCCGCTGCCACCTTATTAGTCTCCTGAGGATGAGGAGTGATCACTATCATACGAGCTCATCCACGTTTTTTTCTATCCTTTCCCTTACTTTTTTTTCTTTAATTTTATTTCTTAGATTGTTCTACTTTTATTTTTCCTGTTTTATCTATTTTATTCTTTTGTAGATTTTAGCAAAATTAATATGAGGGTATTCAATTTTTTATCCAGCTAGCTGCAAACCATACACTAAGGGAGGTTTTTTCTTCCCTATTCTAGTTGTCCCTTACTCTTTCTACTTGATATATACATTGAGGACAATGTAAAATTTAGGTTGGGGGTGGGGTCTGTGCTTTACTTTGCTCTACCTACATATGTTTCGTATGAGTAATGATGCATCTGAGCATCACTTCTTTATTATGCATGCATAGTTTTATTTGTTTTGCTCTGATTAGATTGAGGCCATGCACCTGAGCATTGGACCTAATTTCTAAGCAAATTTTAAAATTTTTGTAATGTTTCTGTGTGGACGACACTGTTACTTTTCTTAGGACTATGAAAATCCATGACATGCCATTTATGTTTATTTCATTGCTTTTATTGAATGATGAGCATGTTGCCAAGAAATTGAGCCTGTTTAAAGTTTTTCTAGAAATTTTCTTGCAAGAGTAAACCTTAGCATGCCCAGGATTAGTTTGAAAGCTTAGTAGGGTTGGTTTTAGATATATATTATATGTTTTAACCCATTTGGAAGAATGGAAGCCTTGGAAATTACTTTGTGCAGATTATGTTGCTGGGCGACTTGAGGAAGCAAATTCTGTGTTGCAGCAAAACTGGGAGCAGAACTGCCACATCACAGCTCGTTATCCAACTTCATGAACCGACTTCTGTTGAGTTATTTTCGGGATAAAGGAACAAGGAGAGCCCTACACGTGTCCAAGTTGACCTAATTCAAGCCTCCTATCCTTCTATAAAAGGAAGTAGCCGTCCAAGTCAAAACTATTCCATGTTTCCATGGAAGCCGAGTAGTATAGAAAGGTTGGAGACCACTAGAAGACCATCATCCGCAAGCTGATTAAGGAGATTATTATTTTCTTTATTATCTTGTGATTATGGACATGCCTACTCAGATTGTAATTCGTGTTTCCATGCCTATTATGAACTAAGTAGCTTAGGTGTTGGTTAGGAATAATGTGATCGCTATGCTTCATCTTTAGTAATATATTGACTATCGCATTTTGGTTAATTGTTGTGCTTATTTCCATTTTATGCCCGCCTGGCTAGCCGGTGTGAATACCTCTCTCTAGTTTCAGGGATGATTTAGAGAGTGTGTGACAATTATCCACACTACGATCATTGTGTATTGGTGAACGCCAGTGGCTGAGCTAGGGATAGCCAGTTGCCTAGTGCTCGATCGGTCGTACTTCATTGGGGTTGAAACACATCCCAAAAGATCCAGAGTTCCGGGAGGAATCCGCTAATAATACTGCGAGAAATGCATGATCAATAATATTGCTAGAGCATCTTTTAAAACAATCACTAAATCCTAACCAGCGCCTGTCTCTAATCTGTCTGCCAATTTGTTTACTTGTTGTTCTGTTATTTACTTTGCTTCAGCATAATTCTTATAAAACCCAATCATTTTTATTACCTTGACTCCATTAAAAGATTCATACAAAATAATAAAGTGGAAGCTAATTCAGGACTCGGATTGATAATATTACTTGCTGCAGACTGTGTATGCTTGCACAGGAATTCTAGAGTCTTTTAATACCTTATTTCTACTCACTCTAGGAGCCCAACAAGTTTTTGGCGCCGTTGTCGGGGAACTTGAATAAGTTTTTATCTGATTTATTTTGTGTATGTGTTTTAGTGGTTTGGTGCTATAACTTTTTGATTGTTTCTTTTGTTTTTGCAGGTGTGAGCTTGGTGCATGAGCGATCCGCTTGGGGTAAGGTTCAAGCTTGATCCAGAAATTGAGAGGACATTCAGGATTAGAAGGAGAGAGCAACGCAGAAACCAGATGGA
Source organism: Luffa acutangula (assembly GCA_036850905.1). NCBI lineage: Eukaryota > Viridiplantae > Streptophyta > Magnoliopsida > Cucurbitales > Cucurbitaceae > Luffa > Luffa acutangula. Next base: position 24,138,047 of record CM072093.1, read on the forward strand.
GAACGTGTCGCGTCTTCCGCAGGGTCCTGAAGGTCCAGCAGACCCCCAGAATCGTTTGCTGCAGCAAAACCCACTGTTTGAACAAAATGAGCAGCAAAATATTCAGGCTGAGAATCCTATCTTGATAGCGAACGATAGGACCAGAGCCAATCGAGCGTATGTTGTCCCAATGTTTAATGAGTGGAATCCAGGGATTGCACGTCCCCAAATTCAAGCGGTGAATTTTGAAAGGAAACTGGTAATGTTTCAGATGTTGCAAACCGTGGGGCAATTCCATGGTTTATCATCTAAAGATCCTCATTTACATCTTAAGACTTTTCTAGGAGTTAGTGATTCTTTTGTAATTCAAGGAGTGCCTAGGGATGCCCTTAGATTAACTTTGTTCCCGTATTCTCTTAGAGATGGAGCAAAGACATGGTTAAACTCTTTTGCTCCATAATCAATTAGGACATGGGATGAGTTATTTGAAAAATTTTTTAGTAAATATTTCCCACCTAATAGAAATGCTAAATTAAGGAGTAAAATAGTAGGGTTTAGGCAACTTGAAGATGAGACTTTTAGTGAGGCTTGGGAGAGGTTTAAGGAGCTTTTGCGAAAGTGTCCCCACCATGGTTTACCTCATTGTATTCAAATGGAAACATTTTACAATGGTTTAAATGGAGTAACCCAAGGTATGGTTGATGCTTCAGCTGGAGGGGCCCTTTTGGCAAAGACTTTTGATGAAGCCTATGAAATTTTAGAAAGAATATCTATTAATAGTTGTCAGTGGTCGGATGTTAGAGGCACAAATAAAAAGGTTAGGAGTGTATTAGAGGTTGATGGTGTGTCCACCATTAGGGCTGATCTTGCTATGATTGTTAATGCTCTTAAGAATGTGACAGTGATTAGTCATCAGCAGCCACCAGCTATGGAGCCTACTGCAGTGGTGAACCAAGTGGCAGAAGAAGCATGTGTCTATTGTGGTGAAAATCACAACTACGAGTTTTGCCCCTGCAATCCAGCTTCTGTGTTTTTTGTAGGTAATTAGACGAATAACCCTTATTCTAACTTTTATAATTCAGGTTGGTGCAACCACCCCAACTTCGCATGGGGAGGATAAGGAAGCAGTGCGCAAGCACAACAAAAGGTGAACCAGTCGGGATTTGCTAAAGCGTAGGTATTACCCCAGTAAAATAAGTAGGCTTTGCCCAAGCAAAATTAGGGAAGTTCTCTTGAGGCGATGATGAAAGAATTTGTGGTTCGTACAGATGCTGAAATTCAAAGTAATCAAGCCTCGATGAGAGCCCTGGAATTGCAAGTGGGTCAGCTATCTAATGAGCTGAAGGCAATGCCTCAAGGGAAACTTCCCTCGGATACTGAACACCCTCGAAGGGAAGGTAAGAAGCAGGTAAAGGCAGTGACTCTTAGGAGTGGTAAGCCACTAGAAGAGCCTAGGAAAACCCAGGATGCAAATAAAGATGGTGATAAAAATATTTTAGTTGAGAAAGAGTTGGAGATTGGTCAGGGTGCTGGAGGCAGCAAGAAAGATGCTGGAGCATCTGGTTCTGTTCCAGATGTGGAACCACCTTATGTGTCGCCCCCACCTTATGTACCACCTCTACCTTTTCCACAAAGGCAAAAGCCCAGGAATCAGGACGGTCAATTTAAAAAGTTTTTAGAGATTCTTAAGCAGTTGCATATAAATATCCCTTTAGTAGAAGCTATAAAGCAAATGCCTAATTATGCTAAATTTCTTAAGGATATTTTAACTAAAAAGAAGAGGTTAGATGAGTTTGAAACTGTATCTCTTACTGAGGAGTGTAGTGCTATTCTTAAGAATGGGTTACCACCCAAGGCTAAGGATCCAGGGTAATTTACCATACCCGTGTCTATAGGTGGAAAAGAGTTAGGTAGAGCACTCTGTGATTTAGGTGCAAGCATTAACCTTATGCCTCTTTCGGTCTATCGAAAGTTAGGTATTGGTGAAGCTAGGCCTACCACAGTCACACTCCAATTAGCTGATAGGTCTATCACATATCCAGAGGGTAAAATTGAGGATGTCTTAGTAAGGGTAGATAAATTCATATTTCCAGTTGATTTTATTATTTTAGACTATGAGGCTGATAAAGATGTCCCAATTATTTTAGGTCGTCCATTTTTGGCTACTGGTAGGGCGTTAATAGATGTTAAAAAAGGGGAATTAACAATGAGAGTCTGTAATGAGGAAGTGAAATTTGATGTGTTTAAAGCCATGAAGTATCCGGACGAAATGGAGGATTGCTCCTTCATTAGGATTCTGGAGAGCACAGTTATTGAGGCAGCAATACAGGATTTGGCTGACAAGCATTCGGAAGAGCATGGAGAGGTTAGTGTAGAGGATTTAGAAGTTTGTTTGTTAGAAAGAAAAAATGAAAAAGATTTATTTAGGTGTGAAGATGTTTTTGAGTCTTTGGATTTAGATCAAAGGAAGGCTCCTCCTATTAAGCCATCCCTGATTGAGACACCTACTCTAGATTTGAAGCCCTTGCCGGATCATCTAAAGTATGTTTATCTTGGGGAAGGTGATACAATGCCCATTATTGTTGCATCAGATTTAATGTCGGAGCATGAAGAGGCCTTAATAAAATTGCTGCAGCAATACCGCAAGGCTATAGGTTGGACGTTGGCTGACATTCAGGGAATTAGCCCATCTTTTTTTATGCACAAAATCACTCTAGAGGAGGGATCCTTTAGGAGTATGGAGCAACAAAGAAGGCTTAACCATGTAATGAAAGAGGTTGTTAAAAAGGAGGTGATTAAATGGTTGGATGCTTGGATCATTTATCCAATTGTCGATAGCAATTGGGTGAGCCCTGTCCAATGTGTTCCTAAGAAATGAGGTGTCACTGTGGTGAGCAATAAAGACAATGAGTTAATCCCAACCAGGACAGTAACTGGATGTAGGGTTTGCATGGACTACAAGAGGCTTAATAAAGCTACCCGTAAGGACCATTTCCCCCTACCATTTATTGACCAGATGTTGGATAGATTGGCTGATCAGGCCTACTACTGCTTTTTAGATGGTTATTCTGGGTATAACCAGATTACTATTGATCCTGAGGATCAGGAAAAAACCACTTTCACCTGCCCTTATGGGACATTTGCTTTTAGGCGAATGCCTTTTGGCCTTTGCAATGCTCCAGCAACATTTCAGCGGTGTATGTTGGCAATTTTTTCTGATATGATTGAGTCCACTGTCGAGGTATTCATGGACGATTTTTCAGTGTTTGGAGGGTCTTTTCAGAGTTGTTTAGAAAATTTAGGTAAGGTATTAAAAAGATGTGAGGATACCCATCTAGTCCTTAATTGGAAAAAATGCCACTTTATGGTGAAGGAGGGCATAGTGTTAGGTCATAGGATTTCTAAGAATGGTCTAGAAGTTGATAGAGTAAAAATATAGGTTATTGAGAGACTAGAACCACAATTCAGTGAAGGGAATTCAGAGTTTTTTAGGACATGCTGGAATTTATAGGAGCTTCATAAAGGATTTTTCAAAAATCAGTAAACCTCTTTGTAACTTATTGTGTACTGATCATGTTTTTGACTTTAATGCAGATTGTAGGAAGGCTTTTGAGACTTTAAAGGCTGCTTTAATCTCAGCACTCATTCTTTGTGCACCTAATTGGAATTTACCATTTGAGGTAATGTGTGATGCGAATGATGCTGTGGTAGGTGCTATGCTGGGGCAAAAGCAGGGCAAATTTATCCATCCTATATATTATGCAAGCAGGGTTTTAAATGAGGCACAAGTCAACTATACAACTACTGAGAAGGAGTTGTTAGCTGTGGTGTTTGCTTTTGAGAAATTCCGGCCATATTTGGTTGGATCCAAAGTCACGGCGTTCACGGATCATGCAACAATAAGGTACTTAATGTCTAAGAAGGATGCAAAGCCTAGACTAATTCGTTGGGTTTTAATATTGCAGGAGTTTGACTTGGAGATAAAGGAAAAGAAGGGATCAGAGAATGTTATTGCAGATCATTTATCTCGTCTTGATCCATCATCATCTTTGCTGGAGCAATCTGCCATTTCAGATTCTTTTCCAGATGAACAACTTTTTGCTGTTGAGGTAAAGGTAGTCAGGGATGTCCCTTGGTATGCTGATATTGCCAACTTTTTGGTAAAGGGAGTCACTCCTATTGACATGGACTGGAGGCAGAAGAAAAAGTTTAAGCATGATGCAAAATTTTTCTATTGGGATGAGCCATTTATGTATAAGCAATGCTCTGACGGTATTATTTGTAGGTGTGTTTCAGGTGCAGAAGCAACGGAAATCCTGGAGCAATGTCATTCTTCACCGTATGGAGGTCATTTCAGCGGTCAAACGACAGCTATGAGGATTTTGCATTGTGGATTTTTCTGGCCCACCTTATTTAAGGATGCCCACTGGTTCTACAAGCAATGTGATGCTTGCCAAAGGAGATGAAACTTGGGACCTAGAGATGAAATGTCTCTTACTTACATTTTAGAAGTTGAATTATTCGATGTATGGGGTATTGATTTTATGGGGCCATTTCCCCCTTTTAATGGCAATGTTTTTATCTTATTGGCAGTTGATTATGTGTCCAAATGGGTGGAGGCCATTGCATGCCATCAGAGTGATGCCAAGACAGTTGCAAGGTTTCTTCAATCGCACATCTTTGCGCGGATTGGGACACCTAGGGCTCTAGTGAGTGACGAGGGTACACATTTTGTTAATAATATCTTGACTAAGCTATTAGCTAAGTATGGGATTAAGCATAGGATAGCTACCCCTTTATCACCCACAAGCAAATGGTCAAGCGGAAATTAGTAGTAGGGAAATAAAATCGATTTTAGAGAAAGTAGTCCATCCATCTAGGAAGGATTGGTCTTTTAGGTTGAATGAGGCTCTTTGGGCTTATAGAACAACCTATAAGACTCCTCTAGGTATGTCTCCCTATAGGTTATTATATGGGAAAGCTTGTCATTTACCACTAGAGCTAGAGGATAAAACATTTTGCGCTTTGAAAAAGTTGAATTTTGATCTGAGTCGTGCAAGAGCAATAAGAATACTGCAGCTTAATGAATTAGAGGAATTTCGCCAATTTTCTTATGAGAATGCGAAAATGTATAAAGAAAAGACTAAGCTACGACATGACAAGAAAATTAAATCTAAAGAGTTTGTCAAAGGTCAGAAAGTCTTGCTTTATACTTCTAGATTAAAATTATTTCCTGGGAAGGTAAAATCTAAATGGTCAGGACCGTTTACTATGGTTGAGGTTTTCCCCCATGGAGCAATTACTTTGCAGGATGAAAAAGATGGGAGAGTGTTCAAGGTTAATGGACAGCGTGTGAAGCATTATTGGGGTGAGGAGTTTCAGGCGAAATATCCTTCCCTAAAGTTGGTTGATGATTGAGAGAGCAGGATGTTTGCGGGAGCATTTCACAGAGCAAAATTTTGAGCTCCCAGTGTTTGTATTGATTTTATTTTTCGCTTATTTGTTTTTAGTTTCGATTAGGTTAAATTTGATTTTGCATGGTTTATTAGATTTTATCTTTAAGTATTGTTGGTAGTTTAGATTTTATCTATTTCGTTTTGAATTTGATTTAATTTTATTTTCAGGTTATTTATTTGAATTATATTTGAATTATCTTTTAATTAGTTTAAATTAGATTTTATTAGATTTTAGTTATTTAAATTCTATTTAGGTTTAGATTTAATAAAGATTTTCTTGATTAATTCGGCTTAAAACAAAAGATAAAGATGTGATTGGGTCGGTTACATTTAAATTTAAATTCGATTTGAATTTCGTATCCAAGATTCGTGTTGCTCAGGGGTTTGTTACGACAACTTTATGGCTGGAGCAATTCGTCCGAATAGGAGGGATTCCGTTGTAAATTGATTATTTTTACCGTTTGGTTTTTGAGTTTTCTATTAACAGGTAAATTTTAATGCACCATCTGATGATGCCACGTGTCACGCAGAGATCATCCAAGGGCTCTGCAAATAGACAACGCATAATAAATTACTGCGGGCGATTTGAAATATGGAATTTACCGTTGACGGATTTAAAAGATTGCAGGTGGTTTTGAACGGTAATATTATTTAATGGGAGCAAATCTTTTCGGGTGCCATGTACTTTCTTTTTGGTTTTTCAGCTTCTACCAAATTATATCTCTGCTTATGTACTTTCTTTGCATATTTTTAATGAAATTTCTAGTTGTTTCTGTTCCATGAGCATTGAGTAACTCTAACTTAACTAATTTTCTTCTGAATTTTTTAAGCTTGGACTGGTTAAGCTTAATTAGATCAAGGTATTCTGATCTCCAGAAACCTTTTGCTTGAGCATTTCTTCTAGCCTTGACTGTTGCTGCGGCAAAGAAGATTTTGGAGGTACTGTTGACTTTTATGATCCACTTTAAGCTTAGTTCTAGTCCCACACTTAGTTTAAAAATTCAGATAGAAAAATTTAAGTTTGGGGGTATAATTGCAAAATTAATGATTCATTGGGGACAATGAATAATTCAAGTTTGGGGGACTTTTTGCTACTCCAATTATTTTGCTCGAGCATTCCTCTCCTTCAAGTAAAAATTTGTTAGGTTATTGAGTAACTAGGGACATTTGTGATACCCACAGTTTGTCTTCGCGTCAAAAGATGACCTAGGAAATGTGAAAAATGAAAAGAATTATTTGCTGGAAAAAATTTGATTGTTAAAAATTTTGCTGAGAAAATTCATGGAGCAAAAGTTTTGAAGGATGAATGATAATCTAGCGGGTTTTCTGTCTCCCAGAACTTAGGTGAGCTTCATCACAAAATGTCGCCATTCTGAAGGGCAAGAGATAGAATAACTAAGGATTCTTGAGCTTTACAATGAGTATTGAGCCTAGTTGGTGATGAGTTTGAGGCAAGGGTATACTGCACCATAAAGTGGGTCATCCCATGCTTAAGAGCTTATGACTGTAGGGCTACTTAAAGTCTGAAAAACAAGAATAAAAACCCCCTTGAAAATGTGTTTTGAATGTTTGATAACAGAGCTAGGTTGTGGTAAGTTCTTAGAATTAAGTTAAAAGTGGTGATTATTTGTCCATACCGGAGGAATCATTTTGCTGCAGCAGAGCTCAGTTTTGCAGAGTGCTCAGGTAAAGGTCTAAGGTACTGTTGGACTGTCTGGTTGGATTAAGCTATTCTTTGTCTAATGTTTTTAATTTTTTGAAGGAAGGTTGGTTAGTATTGCTCGAGACGAGCAATAGTTCAAGTTTGGGGTTTGATAACTGCCCAAAAGGTAATTATTTAGGTCTCATTTATATAGGGATTTGTGTGTCTTTTGTGCTTAATAGGGTTGGTTTTAGATATATATTATATGTTTTAACCCATTTGGAAGAATGGAAGCCTTTGAAATTACTTTGTGCAGATTATGCTGCTGGGCGACTTGAGGAAGCAAATCCTGTGCTGCAACAAAACTGGGAGCAGAACTGCCACATCACAGCTCGTTAGCCAACTTCATGAACCGACTTCTGTTGAGTTATTTTTGGGATAAAGGAGCAAGGAGAGCCCTACACGTGTCCAAGTTGACCTAATTCAAGCCTCCTATCCTTCTATAAAAGGAAGTAGCCGTCCAAGTCAAAACTATTTCATGTTTCCTTGGAAGTCGAGTAGTATAGAGAGGTTGGAGACCACTAGAAGACCATCATCCGCAAGCTGATTAAGGAGATTATTATTTTCTTTATTATCTTGTGATTATGGACATGCCTACTCAGATTGTAATTCGTGTTTCCATGCATATTATGAACTAAGTAGCTTAGGTGTTGGTTAGGAATAATGTGATCGATGTGCTTCATCTTTAGTAATATATTGACTATCGCATTTTGGTTAATTGTTGTACTTATTTCCATTTTATGCCCGCCTGGCCAACCGATGTGAATACCTCTCTCTAGTTTCAGGGATGATTTAGAGAGTGTGTGGCAATTATCCACACTACGATCATTGTGTATTGGTGAACGCCAGTGACTGAGCTAGGGATAGCCAGTTGCCTAGTGCTCGATCGGTCGTACTTCATTGGGGTTGAAACACATCCCAAAAGATCCAGAGTTCCAGGAGGAATCCGCTAATAATACTACGAGAAATGCATGATCAATAATATTGCTAGAGCATCTTTTAAAACAATCACTAAATCCTAACCAACGCCTGTCTCTAATCTGTCTGCCTATTTGTTTACTTGTTGTTCTGTTATTTACTTTGCTTCAGCATAATTCTTATAAAACCCAATCATTTTTATTACCTTGAAACCATTAAAAGATTCATACAAAATAATAAAGTGGAAGCTAATTCAGGACTCGGATTGATAATATTACTTGTTGCAGACTGTGTATGCTTGCACAGGAATTCTAGAGTCTTTTAATACCATATTTCTACTCACTCTAGGAGCCCAACAGGGGTAAAAAGGGCTACTTGTCGTGTGATCAATTAGAGCAACCAAGAGTAAAACTTGGGTTATTTGTCCCTGCACTGTAGTGTGAAAGCTAGTGCCTCGCAAAAGAAAAAAAAGAGAGAGAAAAAGAAGAGCGGAGAAAGAAAAGGTCTTTTAATTTTCAGGCACTGGGTAAAGAGAAAAGCAATCTAATTTGTCTTGTTTGCTCCTTGGTAAGTTCCTAGTGCCAGTGTAGAGGGAAAATGAGTTGAGGGTTGTATAATCCAATCTCGGGATAGTAAGATTGATCCTAAGTAGTCTATGTGTGAGCTTCAGCAAGAAACTTCGTGAATTTTTTTTTTTTTTTTGATTGGTCTCTTTATCTGACAATGTGTGCATGATTCTTGATTGCATTGATTTCGACATCTTTAACATTGAGATTTAAGTTTATAAGAACTGTAACTTTTGAATCCTATACTTTTGATGTATATGTTTGCTCGAGACCTAGCAACGTTTAGGTTTGGGGTATTTGATAGGACCAAAATAGTCAGATTTATTTGTTGTTAATCTAGACTTGTTAGAGTGCACTTTCGCTTTATTTGTATGTTTTGTAGGTGATTTATGCATTTAAGGTATCAAGGTCGAGCTACACAAATTGGAGTTAATTCGGGAAATTTAGCGAGTTTTCAAGCTTACTTGAGTTCCTTGGAGCTCGAGGAGGTGAGAATACCATGAGGATTGTAACGAGCCCGAAGACTAATTTTGAAGAGTCAAAAGGTTCAAGCCCCAAAACCAAGCAAACAACAAGAACACCACGAGAAGAAAGAGCATGCTGAAATAAGGCATGGCGTCGAAAGCCATGGTTGGCGTCGAGAGTCGGCGCAAATTCTGCCTGAGGCGAAGAAGACACGGCGTCGAGACGCTGCGACCGACTTTTCTATAAAGACCCTCTTTTAATTCCGCCGAATGTATTAGTTTTTAGGGTTTTATTTTTGCTCCTCCTCTCAGTTCTCTATGTCCTAGAAGACCAGGATTAAGGGGTGTAAGTTTCCCTTTTGATTTTCTTTGTATTCTCTTGTTATTGTAGCGTTGGGTCGCGAGTTTTAGTCGGCTTAACCACCGTCTAAACCCATTGATGTCAATTGGATGATTTTTTGGTTATAGAATGTATTCCTTTATGAGTTTCATGTTTTGAATGTTTATTTAATTTCATAATGCTATTGTATTTTGGATTCAGTTCGTATTATTTGCATGCGCAGTAGGTTAGATTGATGCCCTAACTCGCAGTTCGTATGTTAATAACTTGCTAAGAAATTGATTTCCAAGTAGCTAATGGAATATTGGTTTAATAGTTAGCGCATAGACTGATTCGTGGGCACGGATCCTGTTGGGTTCCTAGAGTGAGTAAAAATGTAATAAGAAATAAGATATAAATGGACTCTAGAACTCTGTGCAAGTATACACAGTCCGCAGCAAGTAATAAGTATTTATCAAATCCAAGGTATGAACTAGGTTTCACTTTATCTATTTTGTTTAGTTTTTCAATGGTTTCAAAAGTGGTAAAAATGATTGGTTTTTATAGGAATGTTGAAGCAAAAGAAATGACAGAACATAAAGTAAACAAATAGGCAGACATATTAGAAATAGGCGCTGGTCAGGATTTAGTAATTGTTTTAAAAGATGCTCTAACAATATTATTGATCATGCAAAACTCTCGATGTCTTATTAGCAGATTCCTTCCGGAATTCCAGATCTTTTGGAATGTGTTTCAACTCCAATGAAGTACTACCGATCAAGCACTAGGCAACTGGCTATCCCTAGCTCAGTCAATGGCGTTCACCAATACACAATGATCTATTGTGATTAATCGCCACACACCCCATAAATCATCCCTGAAACTAGAGAGAGATATTCATATCGGCTGGCTAGACGGGCACAAAATAGAAATGAGCACAACAATTAATCAAGATGCATCAAATCAATATTTATTACTAGAAATTAAGCACAACAATCACATGTTCCCTAACCAGCGCCTAAAGCTACTTAGTTCATAAAATGCATGGAAACACACGTTACAATCTGAGTAAGCATGTCCATAACCACAAGGTAATACAAGAAAAGATTAATTCCCTTGAACAACTTGTAATTGATGGTCTTCTTGATGGTCTCCAATCTTTCCTCTATTCGACTCCCAAAAGTGGAAATAACTTTCCAAGAATGGAATGTTTTCTCCCCAAGGATGGAATGAATTTGACTCGGGCGGCCATCTCCTTTTATAGAGTTGAGGAAGGCTTGAATTAGGTTAACCTAGACACGTTGATGGCTCTCCTTGCTCCTTTATCTCGAGAATAACTTAACAGAATTCAGTTTGTTAAATTGGCTAACGTGCTGTGACGTGGCAGTTCTGCTCCTTGCTTTGCTCCAGCACAGAATTTGCTCCCTTAAGTCACCCAGCAACATATTCTGTACAAAATAATTTCCAAAGCATCCATTCTTCCAAATGGGTTAAAACATATAATATATATCTAAAAACAACCCTATTAAGCACGAAAGACACACAAATCCCTATAGAAATAAGGCTTAAATAACTCCTTTTTGGAGAGTTATCAGGTCCCAAGAGCAAACTCTGACTTTGTTGCTTGACACAATAGGTTTAGAATCCAAAATAGCGTTAGAAGTAATCTAGGCCCAATTATTTCTAATGTCCTAGTAAATCCACTAGACTTAAGGTAATTAGTTGATTGTTTAATTTGATAGTCCAATTGAATTAATTAATTAACTAATTAGTGTCTAATTCGATGGACGTTTTATGATCGGGTTAGATGGCTTAGGTGGGCTTTTGGTCTTTTCTAGGTTCAGATTAGATCGATTGGGCAATTGAGAAATTCAAACCAGCCTTTAATAGGTAGAGATTTAATGATCAAAGTGAATCATTCAACCCCAATAATCATTCCAATTGGTGGTGCCTATTTAATTAATCTTCTTCGCATTTTTATGATTCCTGCAATTTAATTTCCTGTCCTTTATATTTCTTGCTTGTTTAAATTCTTGCACGTTCATTTTCTTGCACGTTCATTTATCCAATTCTCCAATCCCCCCATTTATCGTTTTCACAGCTCAAAATAAACAGAAAATAAATAACCAACCGCCACTCCCTGTGATCGACCCCAACCACTATTTCTACCAAATCAGTTGTAGTGCTGTGGAATTATAAATTTTATTTGACCATGAAACTCGGAGAATTTGATACCCTTCTGAGGTCCCGGCACCGAGATAGACAATAAAATGAATAACAAAGATAAAAGCATGCTCACATAGGATTAAACGAACCTCAATCGATCAATCTCGTAGAATAGGTCGATAACTTGTAAAGCTATGGTTACAAGAGAACTCACCTGGTGGATGCTATCTAAGGGTGGAGGTATTTAAGATAATGGTTTACGGGACACCTCCTACCCTAGCATCAAGCCGGTACTTGAGTTAGGTTAACCCAATTTTTACGAGCATGCATGTGAGAGATGTAAGGTTATAATAGATTATCACCTAGACTTTATAGGTTAATAAAACATAGACTTAAGTAAATATTCAATTAGCCAGAATATGCCTAAGTGACAATATACCAAAAAACGTTCAAAATACTCAGTGGGAGAAAAAGATATATGATAAAATAAATAGTTTTTCCCACGCTCTCCTTTTTTGTTCACACCGTGAGATTTATGTTTGGCCTCCAGTTTCTTAAAACCGCAACTGGTCCATTCAGAAGGTGTTTGCATAAATCAATAAAAAAGGTGAATGGAAAAAGTATTTATAATAAGTGGGAGAAGGAAGTGTGTCAACACATCCTACGGTCTGTTCCATTAGGTTGCACCCTGAGATTCCTATGTTCCGCCTGCATTGTATGTGATAGGACCTAAAGAGTCCTATTTTATCGCCTCTAATCTAAGCTTGTTAAAGTCATTTTATGCTTTACTTGTCTTATTTACAGGTTAATTGAGCTTACGTCGTGTCAGGAGCCAATCACGCTAATTGGTGTTAATTTGGGGCAATTACGATGTTTTTGGAGCCATCTCGATGTCTTGGACGTGAGGAGGTGAAGAGACCCAATTGTGCTGAATGGGCCTGAATTGTGACACCAAAAGCCAAAGATTGAAGCCCCGAATCGAGAAGAAGCGAGACCATGCCGGGAAATAAAGTAGGAAGTCGAGTCATGAGGCTGGCTAAGAGATGCCGGTCTTGGCGTCTCGACGCTGACGTGAGTTTGGGCCGAAGAAGAATGTTCGCAGCGTCTCGACGCCAGCGTGTTTTCTATATATATGTAGTATCGGTTTAGTCCGTCGTTAGGTTAGAATTTTGGTCCCTTTTACTATTTTTTTGCCTCTTTTACATTTTAGCACTCTTGTAGACCATTGTTGGTCATATTCTATGGTTTCTATTATGTTATTTGTCGTTATTACTTCATCTATGCTTAGCTAAACTCGTTTAGTTCGTTGGATTTGATTTATGCCTTGATTCTAAGTAATACTGGCTTAGTTTTCTGGTTTATACTTTATGTTCTTGCTGTATTTTCATTGAGTTTTGCATGTAATCTCGTTTAAACCAATACATGAGGCTAGTCAATTAGGATTGATGCCCTATGCGATTACCGCTTGTGTATTCTATCAGTAATTTTTAGATAGCCACTAGGTTGAAGCAAGCCACTCTCTACGCGAGACGACCTTTGATAGGCCTAGGATGCATGTTAAGGGTTGTAGGAATTAGATTTAAATTGTATTTGAATTTAGTTCTTACGATTCCGAACCCACGATCCCAAAAGCAGCTAGTTTTAATAGGTGGTTGCAAAATTTCTTGTTAATAAACTAGTTAGATATAAGTAGTAACCGTTGTAGAGGTCTCTGATGGTTTCTACATTATGCATAAGGGGTGGCGAGCGATAGAGTCTATGTTAATTAATCTTGTTAATTGTCGAATTCACGATTAGCGAGTTAATTAGCACAGGTTAGTGTAGGGGGGTCCACCGAGTAACCCAGAAGCCGACCAGACTAATGAAATCAGTTTAGAATGATTATTAGAGAAAACTAGGAAACCAATGAATTAGAATCAAACATAATAAATCTCAATCCAACGATCCCTTTTTATGTTATTGATCCCGTTTTATTTCCATTCTGCATGTTTAGCTTCCTGTCTTTTAAAATTCTTCATTTATATTATTTAATTTTTTCTTGTCCTTCAATCACAAAAATCCCCCCTGTTTTCATAAGCACGAAATTCTACACTTACTAGATCCCCCTCCCCTGTGTTCGACCCCGACCGCTATTGCTGCAAAATCAGTAGTAGTGTCGTGGATTATAAATTTTATTTGATGACTTAGCGAGAATTCGACACCCTCCTGGCGGTCCTGTCAGTATGCCCTGGGGCTATTAAACCATTTGGGGGGTCGCAGAATAGAAATCAGAACAACGCAATCTCCAGAAATGGATAGGGTCTCTTAGGGCTATTCCCAACATTAGTTTTTTCATTCGGTAGCATTGTTAGGACCGTCCTTTGTGGTCTGAAAATGGGAGGTCACACTTACAAGATAAACTAATCGTTTATATATTCTTGACCAAAGTAGCGATAACTAAATGATACAGAAATAAAGAGTTATTCTGGTAATAGTATATTTAGTCAAGAACGTCATGGTTCAGTGAAGGAGTAATTGACTGCCCCTCGGTAGCAGTTATTCTGACTCACTGAAGTATTGTTGCAAAATTAATTAATGAGATGGGTACATTATTACTTTTGCTAAACTAAAATTGGATTTATAAAATAATCAATTCACTAATAAGAATTTATTTTATGTTTTCAGTAGGGGTGTAAAAAATCCAGGTCGGGTCGATTATACGAACAACCCGACCCGACTTGTGTCGGTTGTACAGATAGACTGACCCGACATGACCCAAACTAATTTGGTCGGGTCGGGTCGGGTCGGGTCTCCTTGTCTTTTATCCCCTTTCTTCTATCGGAAGAGGAGTGAGCGTGGAGGGGAACAGCACCGACCCGATGACGGAGTGAGCGACAGAGAGGAACAATAGCGACCCGCCGACGAAGTGAGCGACAGAGGGGAGAAATCATGAGATTTGAAAACAAAGCGGTGGAGAGATGGAAAGAGAGAGTAGATGAAGATGAAGATGAGAGGAAAGTTCAAAGGTTAGATATGTTTGTCTTTGAATTCCTCAAACACAAAAACCAAGAAATTGAAGATGGAGATGAAAGGAAAACTCATAACTTACACCACAAACAGCCAGCACTAGCATGAGAAAAAGAAGGCGGGCGGCCATGTTCATTTGAGAAGAAGGGAAGCGATTTGATGTTCAACTGAGAAGAAGGGAAGCGGCGACTGCAACATTTTAATTTTTACGGCGAAAGTTGTATCGGTTCAGGAAAAGACCCAAACCGAAATCGAACGGAACCAATCGGTTCGGTTCGGTCTTGTCTGTAATAGCCTGTACAACCGAACCGAATTGAACTGAACCGATTGGTTCGGTTTGTTTATTTCACTCCTAGTTTTCAGCATGTCTAGCTCTTTAGTGCAATTATTAGCTTCTGAAAAACTTAATGGCGACAACTACAGAACCTGAAAATCAAACTTGAACACCGTATTAGTTATCGATGATCATCGATTCGTCTTGACCGAAGAAGGTCCCCCTAACCCTGACTCAATAGGAACTCGAGTCAGTCGAGATGCCTATGACATATGGACTAGATTCAATGACAAGGCATGCAAAAGTCTTTATCTTGACAAGCATATTTGATGTTCTGTCAAAGAAGCACGAGGGCATAGCTACGACCAAGCAAATTATGGACTCATTACAAGCGATGTTTGGACAACCGTCCTCATCTCTTAGACATGAGGCTCTCAAATATGTTTACAACTCTTTGATGAAAGAAGGAACATTTGTTTGAGAGCATGTTTTGAACATGATGGTGCCCTAAAATGCAACCGAAGTAAACGGTGCAGCATGGATGAAAGTAGTCAAGTCAGTTTATTATGGAATCTCTTCCGAAGAGTTTTATACAATTCGACACAAATTCTATGCTTAATAAAATTGAATATAATCTAACAACTCTTCTAAACGAGCTTCAGACTTACCAGTCCCTGACTAAAGGCAGAGGACAAGAAAACTTAGCAATTGTTGTTTTTGGTAAAAAGATCCTAAAAGGTTCTAACGTTGGAACTAAGTTTGGATCTTTTACTTCAAAGAATAAGAGTATTCAGTTGAAGAAAAAGAAAATTAAGGGAGAGGGGAAAGCTCCCATCACCAAGAAGGGCAAGAAGAAAATTATAGAAAAAGAAACATGTTTCCACTGCAATGAGGACGATCACTAGAGAAGAAACTGTACCAAATATCTTGCCAAGAAGGAAACACAAAAGGCTGAAGTTGCCAAGCAAGGTAAATATGATTTTCTTATCATTGAAACATGTTTAGTAGAGTAGGATGACTCTACCTGGATATTAGATTCAGGAGCAACTAACCATGTATGTTCTTCTTTATAGGAAACTAGTTTCTAGAAGGTTGTTGAAGGAGGCGAGGTGACACTCAGAGTAGGATCGAGAGATGTTTTCTCGACCAAGGCAGTGGGAGCTTTACAATTGTTGTTCAGGGATAGTTACATTTTGTTGGAAATTGTCTTGTATGTTCCTAGTATGAAAAGGAACTTAGTTTCTATCTCTGGCTTAATGGAAAAAATGTATAAAGTTTTTTTATGTTAATGAAGCGTTTATTAGAAAACGAGGATTCCAGATTTGTTCTACTAAACTTGAAAACAACCTGTATATGTTAAGATCGAATGAAACTAAAGTTGTTTTTAATACCGAGATGTTTAAAACAGCTGAGACCCAACACAAAAGACAAAAGGTTTCTCACGATACTTTTCTTTGGCATCTAAAACTATGACACATAAATCGAAATCAAATAGAAAGATTGGTTAAAAGTGGACTTCTAAATCAGTTAGAAGATGACTCATTACCATCGTGTGAATCCTGTCTAGAAGGCAAAAGGATCAAACGACCTTTCTCTGAAAAAGGTCATAGAGACAAAGAAATCCTAGAACTTGTGCACTTGGATCTTTGTGGTCCTATGAATGTCAAAGCACGAGGAGCATATGAATACTTCATCTGTTTTATTGATGACTATTTAAAGTATGGGTATCCTTACCTAATGCATTAAAAGCCAGAGGTTCTTGAAAAATTCAAGGAGTATAAAGCTGAAGTTGAAAACTGATCAAGTAAAACGATTAAAACTCTTCGTTCTCATCGTGGAGGAGAGTACATGGATTTAAGATTCTAGGATAATCTAATAGAACATGGAATCACTTCACAAATCTCGGCCCCTGGTATGCCGCAACAAAATGGTGAATCAAAAAGGGGAAACAAAACCTTGTTAGACATGATTCGGTCTATGATGAGCTATGCTCAACTATCTCATTCGTTTTGGGGATACGTAGTAGAAACTGTTGTATATATTCTGAACATGGTTCCTTCCAAGAGTGTTCCAGAAACACCTTACGATTTATGGAGATGACGTAAAGAGAGTTTACGTCACTTCAGGATTTGGGGATGCTCGACACATGTATTGGTGCAAAACCCAAAGAAATTGAAACGACGTTCAAAACTATGTCTATTTGTAGGATACCCTAAAGAAACGAAAGGAGATCTCTTTTATGATCCTCGAGAAAACAAAGTAATTGTATCGACAAATGTCACATTCCTTGAGGAATATCATATAAGAAATTATCAAACACGCAGTAAACTAATACTTAAAGAGATTTCTGGAGAAGCTACAAACAAACGAACAAAAGTTGTGAATGGGGCTGGTCCTTCCAAACAGTCTCAAGAAATGAGAGTGCCTCGATGTAGGGGCAAGGTTATAATATAACTTGACCGTTACATTGGTTTAACAGAAACTCAACTCATCATACCTGATGATGAGATAGAGGATCCATTAGCTTATGAACAAAAAATGGATGATAAAGACAAAGTCCAGTGGATCAAAGCCATGAACCTTGAGATGGAATCGATGTATTTCAACTCAGTCTGGGAACTTGTAGATCAACCGAATGATGTAAAACCTATCGATTGCAAGTGGATTTACAAGAGAAAACGAGACCAAACTAGTAAGGTACAAACCTTCAAAGCTTGATTAGTAGCAAAATGTTACACCCAACGAAAAGGGATTGACTGTGAAGAAACCTTTGCATCAGTCGTTATGCTAAAATCTATTAGAATACTACTTTCCATTGTCGCTTTCTATGACTACGAGATTTGGCAAATGGATGTCAAGACAGCGTTTCTAAACGGTAAACTTAACGTGAGTATTTATATGGTCCAACAAGAATAGTTCATAATTCAGGGAAAGGAGCAAAAGGTTTGCAAGCTTAAACGATCAATTTATGGATTGAAGCAAGCCTCTAGGTCATGGAATATAAGATTCAACATTGGAATCAAGTCTTTTGGTTTCGAGCAGAATACTGACGAACTTTGTGTGTAAAAAAGGATAGTCAATTCTACTGTAGCTTTCGCGATTTTATACATAGATGATATTCTACTCATTGGAAATGATGTGGGATTTCTTACTGACATTAAACAGTGGTTGTTAGCTCAATTCCAAATGAAAAATTTGGGTGAAGCCTAATTTTTTCTAGGGATTCAAATAATAAGGGATCAGAAGAACAAATTACTAGCACTGTCTTAAGCATCGTATATCGACAAAATTCCAAAAATGATTTATTACCCTTCAGACATAGAATTCACCTATCAAAGGAACAAAGTCCAAAAACACCTCAAGAAGTTGAGGATATGAAACAAGTTCCTTATGCATCAGCGGTCGGTAGTTGATAGCGAGCAGAAATGTCGCTATTTTAGTCCCAATTTATTAGGCTTTTTAGTGCTTTAATTGTGTTTTTATTGAAAATATTTCTTGTATTTTGTTATTTGGTCTTTAGGAGCAAATTATGGATTTTGGTGAGAAAAGTGCCCAAAATGAAGCCATTCAAGCCCAATTTCCATGCTTGGGTCAAGGGGAGTCAAAGAGGTCCACCATGAAGAAAAAGGTCCAAAAAGAAATGTGGAGAGGCCCAAATTGAAGCCCAAATCCGCGCATGAAAGTTATAGAAAATGCCTAGCGTCGAGACGCTGTAAGGACAGTGTCGTGACGCTGTCCATTTCTTGACCGACAAGTCGATGACGTCACAGCGTCGCGACGCTACCCCCTTTTCGAGCCTTTATAAGGCGCCCCTTGGTGCCTCATTTTACCATCAATCATCATATTCTTCCATTCTTTTCTTGCTTTCTTGGCTCCTTTGGGAGCCTGTCTCAAGGCTTTCTAGCCTTTTTTAGAGTTTCTTTAGTGGGAAACTTTTGGGGAATTTTGGGGAGCATCCTAGGAGGCTCAAGGAGTGTTCGGAGGGACTCCAAGCGTCAACAAAGGGGTTTTCGACGGTCAATTCCTTTCCTTTTATTATGCTCTTAATTATGCTTTCCATTGTAAATTTTGTTGATATTTTAGCTATGTATAGCTAAACCCCAATTTGGGGTCTTGAAATGAAATTGTAGTCAAAATGTTGTAATGGAAACTCGACGGAGAGAAGTTAGGATAAATCATAATCCATGCAACTAGTTTAATTGCCCATCGTGACAACGAGATTAGTTGATTAAACTTAGATTCCTAAAATGAATCAGTGCATAATAATTAATGAATTTTAATGGCGCTAAGGACACTTAGGTTGTTCAAATGAATTAATTACAATTAGAGGAAATCGACAGGAGAACCTATGTGATTAACGGAGATTCTAGGATTATAATTAGTTGGGCAATGAGATAGGATAATTATAATAAATGTTTAGCTAATAATTGATTTTCAAGACCCCTCTTTCCATTAAAAACTCTTTCTCCATATTTTATTTTTCTCGATTGATCAAATATTCTCTTTAATTGCTTTGATTTTTTTTATTTATTTGATTGCATGATCCGGTCCCTAAATATTATTTCGCCCAAGTATTTTTAGTGCCCAAAGAATCTTTGCTTGCTTAAATTTCGTTTCGCCTCCTTGAGGATTCGATACTCGATATTGCCTACCGTTTTATATTACTTGTGACGACTCGTGCACTTGCGGTAATCGCCCAACAAGTTTTTTGGCGCCGTTGTCGGGGAGACTTGACTTTTAAGCAAATCAATTTTTCTTGACATCGAAAAGAAATGGATAAATAGTAATCTAGGTGTAAATATTTTTGTCATTAATTTGTGAATATTATTTTATTTTTGTTTTTGTTTGGTTATTTTGATTGATTGGGAGTATTGTATGCGAAGCAACAAGGTGGTTAATTTGTTTCCGCTAGATCTCGAAATTGACAGGACTCTTAGAACCATTCGTAGAGAGAAAAGATTAGCTGAAGCAATGGCCCATCAAGATGAAGCTCCCAAGGAAATTAGAGACTTTTTACAGCCAGTTCTTTCCACCGAACATTCATGAATTGTCTACGCCCCAATCCAAGCTACCAATTTTGAGTTAAAGACATGATTGATTCGGATGGCGCGTGATAACTCTTTTAAAGGACATCCTTCTGAGGATCCACACACACATCTGCAGTCATTCTTGGAAATATGTGGGACGGTAAAAATGAACGGAGTTTCGGCCGACGCTATAAGATTGAGGTTATTCCCATTTTATCTTCAAGACAAGGCAAAGGATTGGCTCGAATCAGTCGAGACGGGCAGTATCAGTACATGGGACGAGCTTGCCCAGGCATTCCAGACGAAATTTTTCTTGCCTGCCAACACCACAAAGCTCTAGACTGAGATCGGAACGTTTAGGCAGCTTGACGAGGAGCAGTTGTATGAGGCATGGGAGAGATACAAGGAAATGCTGAGGCGATGCCCCCAACATGGATATCCGGATTGGCTCCAAGTGCAGTTGTTTTACAATGGATTGAAGCCCCCCACCAAGACAGTTTTGGACACATTAGCAGGAGGAAGTTTTCTTTCCAAGACAGTGACGGAAGCCAAAGATTTGCTAGAGGAAATGGCAGCAACCAGTTATCAGTGGCCGACCGAGAGGGGAACAATTTCTAAGAAGGCTGGAATTTTTGAATTAGATGAGTCGAGTTCGTTGAAGGCACAGATGGCATCTCTGACCAATGCCCTGAACAAGTTGATTTCATCTTAGGTGGTCAAGTCCATTTCCACCTTAGCTGAAGGGTATTCAAAGAAGGAAGGTCAAGATGTGGAAGAAGTCCAATATGTGGGAAACAGACCATTTACTCAAGGAGTACCGAACTTCTACCAGCCTAGTCTACACAATCATGAGAACTTCTACCATCCTAGTCTACGCAATCATGAGAACTTCTTGTACTCTAACACGAAGAATGTTCATAAAAGAGCAGAAAGTATTGAATGTGAATCTCCACAATAACCACGACACAACTCTGAAAAATATGGAAGTTCAAATAGGTCAGATAGCTTCAGCGGTGAATGCCCTTCAGAAGGGAAAATTTCCTAGCGACAATGAACCAAACCCGAGAGAGCAGCAAGATGATGACACTAAGAAGTGGTAGGAAGCTGGAGATCGGTTCAGAATAAAAGAAGAAAGAAGAAAAGAGCAAGGATGAAGATGAAAGGGTTGAGGCACAAAAAGCCTCCTCTTAAAGGTCCCAAGATCCTCCTAACTTTATTGATTTTAATTGTGGATTTTCTAGCAATTTTGCAGGAAGAAAATAAGATGAAAAGAAGAATGGCAGGCATGAAAAGAAACTGAACGAGGAAGAAGTGGTTCCATGCAACCATCATGATAGAGGCTCACACATTAGCCCGCCCAAGCAGAGGGGCGAATGTCCAACCTTTGACTACAGGGAGTTACCTATTCCTCAATGCTTTAAAAATGTTAAATTAGATGAGCAGTTCCAGAAATTCCTAGAAATGTTTAAGAAATTGTCTGTGAATATTCCCTTAGTAGATGCTTTGTATATCATGCCTAATTATGGGAAATTCATGAAAGAAATGCTTTCTAGGAAGAAATTCTTGAAAAAAGAAGTTTTTAAATTGTCTAAAAGTAGTGGTACCATCGTTTCTGGAAAGATGCCTTCTAAACAGAAAGACCCAGGGAGTTTTACTGTTTCCTTCACTATAGGAGAAGTATTTTTCAATAGGGCTCTGTGTGATTTAGGTGCTAGTATAAATTTGATGCCCTATTCTGTTTACAGGAAGATTGTTTTAACAGGAATGAAGGATACCGTCGTCACTCTCCAGCTTGCTGATAGATCAATTACCCACCCAATGGGTGTTGTGGAGGACGTGCTAGTAAAGGTCAACAAATTTATCTTCCCTGTAGACTTTGTGGTACTCGATATGCAGGAGGACAGAGAGGTACCCATTATTCTAGGCAGACCCTTCTTAGAGACTGGTAAGGCTGAGATTAGTGTGCATACAGGTAAGCTTACCTTGAACATTGATGATGAAAATGTCGTGTTTAGTATTTTTGGCCAAGATGAGTCTGTATGTAGTTTGCAAACGTGTTTTTTTATTGGTCCTGAATACTTGACTGGCGATGATGAAGAGGTAGAGTATAATCTTGGCCTAGGCTTAGGAGAAGTGTTTATGGATGATGAGGATTTTGATCATAATGCATATTTTGATGACCCTCTGTTTGAGAATGATTTAGAATTGTCTGACTTTGAAAATGAATTAGATCTATCTACTTGTGAGCAAGAAATATCTGCAGTGGATGACTTACCTTCTTTTGAGAATGAATTAGAATTACCTGAAATAGATGATTTTGATGATGATATTGATTTGCCTGACATTGAGGATGAGCATGAATTGCATAAAAAGGATTACTTGATAGATAATTTTGAGTCTGATCATAATAATGTTGAATCTATCGAGTATGATCTTGACATTCCTGAATGCATGAACCCTGAAAATGTTAATAACTTTGATTCGTCTTCTAATGATGTAGATAGCATATAATCTGACCCAGAGGAACTCGAATCTGTGCATAGTATAGAGTCTGACCCAGAGGAGCTTGAATTCTTTAATTCTTCTGATAGTGAGTCATATGACAGCTTAGTTGAATCATTTTTTAATTCTGAGTCTGAGGAATCTATTGAGCATATAGATATTGAATCTGATGAATGGACTGACATGATTGATAGGCCACCTTTAGATCCCAGACCAGTTGATATCATAACGCTTGATGACTCTGTTAACAATTTCTTTGTGAATAGAGATTTATAAAAGAGATTTGATGCGTCTACTTATTTTCTGGAATGTTATTATAACAATCTCTTTAGTAAAGATGGGCTAGGGGAAAGTTTTTTTTCTCCCCTATTTGCAGTGTGCATTTCGGTGTGTGATTTTTTGCAGGACTCGGAGGATGATGAGAACTTTAATTTTGAGCCTCCGTAAGCGTGTCGAGCCTCGTCTAGCGAAAGACGTTAAAGAAAGCACTACTTGGGAGGCAGCACAAGGATTAAAGTTTAGATAGTTCTTTTTGCGGTAAATAATTTTCTTTGCTCCGTGATCCAATTTTGTTTTGCAGGATCACCTTAGCAAATCCACAAATTCCAAAAATCCCATTTTTCTGGATCCAAAGGAAGATGATGAAGTGCTCCTAGCTCAGGGAAGTCTTAGTATCCCTCTATTTGCTTTACTATTTTTAAAACATTGGGGACAATGTTTAGTTTAAGTTTGGGGGGAGGCTTTCGCTATGTTGAACATATTTAAATTCTGTTGGATGCATGAATAGATAGTCATGATAGCCAAGGATGTGTATTTATAAGTTTTGGGAGAAAATAGTTTATATGTTATGGAATTTTGGAGCACGGCAGAAATTGTGAAATTTTAAAATTTTTTGATACTTAGTTTTGATGTCTAAAGCATGCAATAGTCTTATCTAATGACGTCTTTGAAAATCTAGATTTTTATTATGATTTTTAAAGTTTGTTGTCACCCCGATAGGGTTAGTTTCTAATACTAGGAAGTTCATGCTTGATTGTTCTAAAGAGCTAGGTAGAAAAAAAATGTTATGCCTGTTGAGAGAAAATCAAAAGCAACAAATAAAAAATGAGAGAAAAAGAAAAATCTGTTGAAAAAGAAAATTTTGGCTTGCACAAAAGTAAGAAAAAACCTAGGGGTAAAAAGAGCTACCTGCGGTGTGATCAGTTAGGCCAACCAAAGAATAAAATTTGGGTTAAGGGTCCCTACACCGTAGTGTGAAAGCTAGTACCATTAGATATCAAAATGCAAGTTTGGGGGAGTAACAAAAGAAAAATAAAAGAGAAAAATCACTTGTGAGTTTTGCTCCCCCATGAAGAAGAATGACAGACGCCCTAGTTTCTTTTTTTGCATGATAGAAGAACTCCGACCTATTAGGGGCTCTTAGCCAGTGTAGGGAGAAAACAAATGGAGAAAGCCATAAGGCTAATCTAGGTTAGTAAAATAATCATAGATAAGTCTTGAGCATGCTATTCATTAATCTTAAGTTCAAACTTCTTTAAGATTTCTTCAAGAGTATGCGGTGCTTGCTTATTATACTTGCATGTTTTACATTCTATCTTAAGAATTCCAAAATCATTGAGGCTTGAGCGATTCTATTTCATGCATCTTTAGAATTTATTTTGCTCGGGACTAGCAAAAGCTTAAGTTTGGGGGTGTGATAGCGAGCATAAATGTTGCTATTTTAGTCCCAATTTATTAGGCTTCTTAGTGCTTTAATTGTGTTTTTATTGAAAATATTTCATGTATTTTTTTATTTGGTCTTTAGGAGCAAATTATGGATTTTGGTGAGAAAAATGCCCAAAATGAAGCCATTCAAGCCCAATTTCCATGCTTGGGTCAAGGGAAGTCAAAAGAGGTCAACCATGAAGAAAAAGGTCCAAAATGAAATGTGGAGAGGCCCAAATTGAAGCCCAAATCCGTACATGTAAGTTCTAGAAAATGCCTAGCATTGGGACACTGTAAGGACGGCGTCGCGACGCTGTCCATTTCTTGGCCGACAAGTCGATGACGTCATAGCGTCGCGACACTGTGCCAAATAGCGTCGCGACGCTACCCCCTTTCCGAGCCTATATAAGGCGTCCCTTGGTGCCTCATTTTACCATCAATCATCATATTCTTCCATTATTTTCTTGCTTTCTTGGCTCCTTTGGGATCCTCTCTCAAGGCTTTCTAGCCTTTTTGAGAGTTTTTTTAGTGGGAAACTTTTGGGGAATTTTGAAAATCATCCTAGGAGGCTCAAGGAGTGTTCGGAGGGACTCTAAGGGTCAGCAAAGGGGTTTTCGACGGTCAATTCATTTCCTTTTATTATGCTCTTAATTATGCTTTCCATTGTAAATTTTGTGGATATTTTAGCTATGTATAGCTAAACCCCAATTTGGGGTCTTGAAATGGAATTGTAGTCAAAATGTTGTTATAATTACCTGTCTCTTGCCCTTTTTCCTAATTATTTGTCTGGATGTGCTTAATGATTTATGCAATCTGGCCAATTGTGTATTGATCTGATTCTTAATGGAAACTCGACAGAGAGAAGTTAGGATAGATCATAATCAATGCAACTAGTTTAATTGCCCATCGTGACAACATGATTAGTTGACCACCTCCATACACTTTAACCCCAAGGCAACACCTAATCTTGTTGTTAATTCCTCACTAATTAAGTGGCAATTTTTTGGGCAATTTTGATGCAAGGTTTTCCTCTATATAGAGAGGATTGGATAGTGGAAAAACACAAGCTTCATCAATCTGTTATGCTGTTCAATTTGTCTCAAACTCAAAGACTCAAAAACTCTCAAAGCTTGAAACCCAAGCACTTTCCCTTTCAACTCTCATCACTAGAGGATCCCACAATCCGTTCCAAAGGCGTGAAAATAGCAAGGAAGATCTTGTGGTGGTTCGTGATCAGTTGGTGAGGAAAAACAACATATCAATCCGTTCAATTTTGAGCTACAAGAGGTTGGTACTCAAAAATTCTGTTTTTCCTCTTATTTACAGCATGCTTTGTATAATCAAATTGATGTTATTATGTGCCTAAGATCCAAAATTGCTTCCACATGTTAGATATTAACCCCTTCGTATTCAATATTATATCATTGTATAATAAATTTATTAGAGTTCTCACACAATTTTATGAAGTGATTAAATTGTATTATTGAGCTATTATTTTTTTTTTTATTATAATAAAGTCAAGCTAACATTTTAAAACATACGAAGCATATTCTTTAAAAAGAAATGGCAGCCAATAGTTTTGGTATAACAAAATAATTATAACCATAGGAAAAAAAAAAACAATCAAGATAGTACAATCTACGAGGTTGTAGTGTACTTTTATTTTGGTTTCTCAAATAAGAGTTACACAAATGCTTATTCATGTCAAATTTTATACTTTTTTGTCATATCAACTATTACAACAACAAACTTTTTCATTAGAAATTCCATGTAGCTTGGGAATACAAAATCCTGCAATTTGGTCCTGTTGGATGCAATCAGTATTACATAAAAGATCTCCGTTAGTTTCAAAACATGGTCGAACACAATTCCAAAAGTCGTCCTCTTGTGCTGCCATGGGACCAAACATTGACATAGTTAATAATATTGTCTTAACAAAAACGACAATAAATCATAGTACAAAATTATATGAGTTGTGTGGGGAGAACATACCTGATGAAACAAAACAAGCGAATATCACCATGACAACAATGCATATGGTAAAAAGCTTATGAGCAGCCATATCTATTAGATTTGAATGTTTATGCTAAATGTATGAGATTATTGAGTGAGAACCACGAGTTTTCAAAAATCAAAGTTCTAATTATTTATAGTTTGTGTATGTAAAACCTTGAAAAAGGACAAAATCTAAAAATTCCTTAAAATAGCAAAATTAATATCGGTAATTTAGTTTTAATAACTAAAACCTCATTATAGAAAACCGTTGCAAGTTAGTAAAATTTTAAAAGAAATACATCGTGATTGTCATAAAATAAAGGAGAATTTCAAATGAATAATTGCAACAAATAATACTTTTTTAAGTACATTAGAAGTACAATTGGTTCACGAAATTTAAAAAAATTTATTGGAATTGTGAGGAAAACAAATAAAGCTGGATGTAGAAGGAAAAAGTTTTAGAGAATGACATATAAAACAAAACAAAAGAAAAAACCTATGGTTGTTACCATAAATATATAATCATTGCCATTCCTCAACTACAGTGATGAATAATGCAACACCTTAAGTCGAGGCCTCGAACAATGATTTGGAATACGAACTTGAGACATAGTTCTGACAGTTCCCTACATCTTCTACAACTTGATCCCACTAACATACTAGTCTTCGATTCTAGGCGAAATAAACGTCTATCTCAACGATCCAACATATTTTCCTGATTAGAAAATTACACAAAAAAAAAAGACATCCAACATAAGATTCCTCCGAGCCTAGCATTTGATTTTTGTTGATGTGACTGATGTCTGTAATGCTACAATGACTTGTATGAAAAATAGATGTTATAAATGTTTTCAATCAACTGCGAGTGTATACTATCACATAGTAATAAAACATTGGAAGCATTCCAAGGTCGATACCATAGGGACTATTGTAAATTTGGAGTTAACTAAAATCACTTACAATTGCAACAATGGTAACGAATAAAAATTGAGAATGTAACATTGATGAGAGTAAATAAAATAGTAAATTGTGTCCACATAGCTACCGCATTTCTACCTTGTGCATTGAATCGGGTTTAACTCGTATTTGGCTTAATATCAAGCACTTTTAAGAGACTAAGCAATTAAACCTATATGTCTATGGCTAATTTGAAGTTAGATACGAAAGGATGCAACCCTTGATTGTATAGTTTTTCCTTTAGACAACACCAAAGTCCAATGTCTAGGGTATTCAATCTATATCCCATTTACAAAAATCGGTATTGTCCAACCGTTTCAATATTGGACACAAGAGTCATGTTACTTTGGCTTGTTTAAATCAAGATTTAAGCTTTAAATTTAGTAATGGATGAAATGCACCAAATGAAATGAGAACAAAAGAGACAATTGATCATGCTAAGTCATCTTTAAGGACATTCATAAAATCAAATCCATAAAAAAATCTAGCTATGCCTCATATAATGAAATCAACATAAACCAAAGATTTCATTGAAAGGGAATTCATAACTAAGAAATGAATTAAACAATAACAATTTTGAAAAATACACACAGGTGCAGAAATTTAAAGACTAAACTAAGGTTTATCATCCAAGGATTCTCTCTCCACTTAATTCAATCTCTTTCACGATGAATTAAGTATGTAGAGGCCGTTTGGTGCAAGGTTTTGAGGATGAGAATGGACAAGGGTTTTTGATAGTCTTGTTTGTTTCAAGGTTTCTGTGGTGGGTCCCTGGGAATAAAGCATTCTCAGACATCAATTATGTCTATAGCCAAGAGTTTTCTATGCTCTTGCAAAAGCATGAGTTTTCTCTTTGCCCATGTTTTCTTTTTTATTTTTATGTGCAATTTTATTTTGAATATAGTTAATTAATTAACTAATGGATGCTAAATTAAAAAATAATATAATAAATTATTTAATTAGATTAAATAAATAAATAAGTTGTCAAGAATTTCAAATTTTGTTTAAACAAATACTTAGTCCAAGTTTATTAAATGAATGCAATTACATATTTACTAAAATTATTATTAATTAGTTAATATTATCGAAAATATATTTAATTATTGAATTAAAATAATTTAAATAAATTTAGTATAAAAATTCATTTTTCAATAATTATAATTAATTACTTATTGAACAATCAATTAATTATTTTTTTTGGATTTATTTATAATAAATAAATAATCATATTATTATTAAAATATTTATCTAATTAATTTTTAGGGGAATTGCAATGGGTAGCAAAAAATATTAGGATATTTGCAAATTTAACTATGATTTATTAGGTTTGCAAATATAGCAAAATTTTAAAAATCTGATTTCCGTTTTTTTAATTATTCCAATTTTACCCTTGTTGGTATATCAATAGGTATATTAGTAGTATATCTGATATATTTTATATTTACTGATATATTTTATATTTACTGATATACGAAATATTAAGTATACCTAATTTGATATACTCGAATGAATACAATGATATACCTAATATACTAATGATATATCTAATATATACTTGATTTGATAAATATAATATTTGATATACCAATGATATACTTGATATGTTACTTTCTTTACTTATATTTGTTATATTTTCTTTTCTCTTTATTGAATTATGTTGTATTATTTACATATTTTAAATGAAATGTTTGTCTTTTATAAAATAAATGTTTGTCTTCTATACCTGTTATGAAAGTTGATACACCGTTGATATACCTCATTTTTTTTACTAGTCAAATAATTAATAAATATACCTGATTATGAGTAGCTAAATACATCAATGATAGACTTGTTATTAAAAAAAAATCATTGATATATACACATTCAACCGAGAGGTTAGATGTTTAAATCCTCTACCACACATATTGTCCCAAAATAAAGCTAATATATCTAATTCTTTATTGATGAAGTATATCGAAGATATCTAAACTAATGAAAGCTCATGTGTAAAGTATATTATATTCACCAAATATACATCTGATATACTATATATTTAGTATAACAATTGATTGATATACCAAATATCTAATACATTATATTCACGAAATATACATCTGATATACAATATATTTACTATATATTTAGTATATCAGTTGATTGATATACCAAATATCTAGTATATTTTAGGGTTTAATATACTAGATATTTGGTATATTAGTGGACGACAAACTGAGGTTATTTTAGTCTTTTTGCGTTATTGTCTGGGTCGGGCCAAACGTTTTTTGCTATCTCTGCAAAACCAATAAATCAAAGACACGCCTGCAATTATTGATTTTTTTTTGCTATTGTTGCAAATGCCCATAATTTTTATGGATACAAATATATTAAATTAATGTAGTTTAAGATATTAATTAAAAAATAATAATTAAATAATTTTAATTAGTTAAATTAACATAGATTATCCAATTAAAATTTTTTTCATGATTATTAATTCATTAATTTTTATTAATACTTTGAATTAATTTTTATTATTTGATTGATTAATTTATTGAAATTAAATAAAGTTTACAAGATTAATTCTAAAAAGGGAAAAATACATTTTTAGTCACTGAGGTTTCGGTTAGGTTTCATTTTGGTCCCTGAGTTTTCAAACTCAACAATTTAGTCCCTCAGGTTTGATTTTAGTTGCATTTTAGTCCCTCCATCCATTTTTCCATTAAAAAGTAACGGTTTGCTGACGTGACACCTATTGTTTTTATTAAAAATTGTTATTTTTAAATTATTTTTAAATATATATATATATATATAAATATATATATATATATATATATTAAAATAAGAAAAATATTAATTTTTAATATATTTTATTTCTTTTTTCATATTCTTCTTCAACATACCCACCACCAACCTCTCCCTCCTCAAAACTCCATCACCACCTACCGCCGACGATCGACCGCCGGCAACCGTCAGCGACCGGCTGTCGCCGGCGGTAACATTTTTTTTTCGTTTCTTCTCATTTTTCGTCGTCGTTCCGCCCATTCGTAGTCTTTCGTCGTTCGTTCATGTCCCTTTGTAGTCCCTCGTTGGTTGATGTTCGCCGCCCGTTCGTAGTCCTTCACCCACACCCGTCTTCGCTCAGATCTGGAAGTATGACGCTCACAGCTCACCCACGCCGCTCAGATCTGGAAGTATGACGCTCTGTCGCTCACTGCTCGCCCACACCCATCTTCCCTCAGATCTGGGTGAAGGAGGGAATGGCTGGGCGAAGAAGAAGAAGAACGACGTTCGATCTGGGCGTGGGTTCGTGGAACGAAACCGACTGAATACGAGGGTGTTTGATCTGGGCAAAACTGAACGAGCGGCGGCGAGCTGGGCGTGGGTTCATGGAACGACGACGAGCTGGGCGTTCGACCTGGTGTTCGAGTTGGGCGTGGGCGTGGGCGTGGGTTCGTGGAACGAAACCGACTAAAGACGGTGGGCGTTCGATCTGGCGTTTGATCTAGGCAAAACCAAACGAGCAGCAACAACTGGGCGTGGGTTTGTGGAATGACGGCGAGCTGGGCGTTCGATTTGGTGTTCGAGCTGGGCATGGGCGTGGGTTCGAGAAGGAAGAAAGTGAAAAAACACCGCTAGTGCAGGCTACCGGCAGTTTTTGGGTTTTATGCCCTAAAACTCGTAGATAGTGAATGTAACTGTTGACCCATTAATGAAATAATATTGATATATTTTTCCATTAAATGTTATTAGTTATTTTATATTTGTCTTTGCCTAATAATAACCCTAATCCAATAAACTAGACATCCAAGGTTGTAATATGAGTCTTGAACTATATGTAGGGACATATGGGATCATTGTTCAAGAAACAGCCTAAAGGGTCTATAGTATAGGGATAAGACTGGGTGCCTTATCCTGGTGACACTATGGATACGACCCACTTTGTATTTGATACAAACGCTGCGATCCAACGCGTTCGTGTAGGAGACATGCGAGTGGGGGTATCCTATGCAATGAGTTTGCATAAGACCGGACCGCGAAATAGTAACCACTAGTTATAACACCGTTAACTAGTTGGTTTTCTATTTCACTAGGACGACCTAGACAACTTAGTCTTAATCCTGAGTTGATTATGAACTCCTGCTCATGAGAGATTGTCCTTTGATTTGTATGGGTGAGAGTGGCCAATACGCCGACTCAATAAGCCTACCACTTTGGGGACAAGACCGAATGGGGAGCTGGGAACATAATCGTACAAGATGGAATTCACTCCTTCCCGACTTTAGGGAAGTAGATGAGTGTTCCCTTAAGTGGTTACTCCGAGTCTTGAACAAAGGGCCCTACCCTCTCAATGGCACGAGAGGGTTTTCTGTTTGATGGTTGGACCACAAACAGGTTGTTCATTAGAGGAGAATTGGTACTTAAGGAAATAGAGGTAACCCAGGGGTAAAACGGTAATTTGACCCAGCTGGTGTTACGGACACTCGTGAAGGACTAACTAGTCGATATTGGTCTAGATCCGTGGACACAAAATATGTCTGCAGTGAGAAGAGTGCAACTGTGAGTCTATAGTGGAATGTACACACAGTTATCGAATATTGATTAATGTGGTTAATGAGTTTGACCAATTAATCTCACATCGTTGGAGCTTCTGATCTGCAGGTCCATTAGGTCCCACTGGTAGCTCGTAAAGTAATTTGAGGCAACTAAGTAATAAAAGTAAATTGAAAATGTTCAATTTACTAAGGGAAACAAATATAATATATATTGATATATTATTATGAGAGAAATTAATATTTGAAGAAATTCAAATATAAATTTATGGAAGTTTGAAAGAGTTCAAATAATGAATTAATTAATTTAAGGCCTAAAATGTGTTTGGGCAAATTAATTAATTCTAGGCCGGGAATTAAATATGTGATATTTAATTGGTGGTTAATTAATTAGAGAATTCATTAACCGAGAATTAATCAATTATGGAGATAATTAATCACTTAAGGAAGTGATTAATCATTTATGGAAATGATCTAATCACTTATGGAAGTAATTAGTCATTTGTGGAAAAGATTAATCAATTATGGAATTGATTGATCATGATTGATTAATTAAGGAATAAGATTGAATCAATTTTGGAAAAGATTGATTTAATTGAATATTTTATTCATGGCCTCTCTTCTATAAATAAAACACTAGACCTAATTGGTCATGACACTTGACACTCTTGAAAGACAAGACCTAGAATTCTCTCTAGCCTCCCTCTTAGAGAAAGACTCCCACAAGTCTTTTGCTTCCTAGACTTAGAGACATACCGGTGTAACCTCTTTGGTTATTGTGTCGATCAAGAAGAAAATTACAGCGATCAAGAGGCGAGGAGGCTGCTGCGTTTTCGTTTGTTGGAGCGTCGTTGGCGAAGAACGGTCAAGTCTACAACGAAGGTATGTGACGGTTCTTCCCCTTTTCTTTAGAAAAGCATGAAAATAAATTTAGATTTATTTTTAAGCATGTTTAAACTGAATTTCCAGCAACTTTAAAAGAGGTTTAAAGTTTGTTTGAGTTTTCGTAACGATATTTTAATGTTAATTAATATACGGCGTAAGGTCCAATCGATGCGCTTCCGCTGCGTGGGGACTTTTATTCCCTTCAGCAGTAGGGTTGGGGAAGATGAAGGGAAGGTTAGAGAGAAGAAGGAGAATATAAGAAATAATAATACAAACATATATTCTTTAATTAACTTATTATTATTTTATTTTAAAAATTAATAAAATAACTTTTTCAATAAAAAAATAAATGACACATCACCAAAACGTTAAAGTTAACGGAAAAGTGGATGGGGGGACCAAAATGAAACAAAATCCAAACCTTAGGGACTAAATTGTTGAGTTTGAAAACTCAGGGACCAAAATGAAACCTAACTCAAACCTCAGGGACCAAAAGTGTATTTTCTCTTCTAAAGAATAAATACAGACATAATTCGTTCTCATAAAATTCTAATTTCATTCTCATGCATAACAAAACACAATTATCTTTGATTCCCAGGTATCTTATTTCCAGACATCCTATTCCCATGCATCCTATTCCCAGGAATCTTAAGATAAACCTTCAACCAAATGGCCCCATAGAGGTCTAATTCTCATGTTTAGGGTGAATGTCAATGAAAATTAGGAGCTCTTGACTGAAGAATGTAAATCACGACTCAAAGGAATGAATTAAGGTTTCTTAGCATCTCCCTAACTTTCTCAATGAATTTTATTTTTAATTAAAACTATAGGTGTTAATATAACATATGCGGAAGCAATTTTGGATCTTAGGCACACAACTTGATCAATTTAATCCTATAAGACATGTTGTCCATAAGAACAAAAAATAGAGTAATAAGGTACCTACCTCTTGGAGTTCCCATATCGTATAATCCAATGCTTTATAATTCACACGAACGACTTTTGGACAACCACTTGGATCTTCTCTACTATCCTCATGCCTTGGAACGGATTTTGGGATCCTCAATTGATAGAAATTGGAAAGGAAAGCTTATGGGTATAAGCAAGCTTGAGAGTATGAACATGGAAGTTCTTGGGAGAATTTTGGGAGCATTTTTAGGTTGAAGAAATCCACCAATTCTCATCAGCTTATCCTCTATATATAGAGGAAAATCGTGCACAAGAATTCCACAAAAAAAACTGACAACAAATAGGGATAATTTTGAGTCACAAGATTAGGTGGTGCAATAAGGCTAATTACAAGTGATTAGCCATTAATCACCACCTCCAAAATTTTCTAACTTTTTGAATTTCTTTTAAATTCAAAATTTTCAAATAAAATTCTGAATGATCCCACTTTCTTTTTTATTTTAATTTTAATTTAAATATCATTTATTTAATTAAAATAAAATTATTTAATTTAATATCTCATATTAAATTAATACCATTTGTGCAATCTTTGTTTCTTTCTCCCAACGACTTTTCTCGAATATGAATCCCTATTCATGTGATTTAATATTTAAATCATATTTAAATATATAACTCTCATTTTAAGTTTAATTCATAATTAAACTTAATATGTCGTTAAATATCGTATATAAGCGACTTTTGTATCCTATGCTGAATTTGAACGTTTCAAATATTAACCTATCATATTGTTCCAAGTTTTATTCCTATTGAACTAGTAGAGGGACCTAATCGACTTACAGATCATGGGCTCAAACGAAATGGGTTAATCTCATTAATCTAGTCATTCATTATTCATTAGCTTCCGAGACACTCCACTGTAGCCCGTAGCTGAACTCACCTCACTGTAGATATATTTCTTGTCCACTTTAGATAAGAATGATCAGTAATTCGATCCTTCACAGGTTGTTCGTATCTAGAGTTGGGTCAAATGTCTGTTTTACCCATATAGTTACATCTTGTTCCTTAAGTTCCGCTGATCCTCTAATGAACAATTAGTTCGTGATTCAATCACTGAACCAAGTCCCCTCAAGGTTATGAGAGGGCGGGGCCCCTTTGTTTAAGACTCGGAGTCAGTACTTAAGGGAACAACCTCTTTACTAACCCTAAAACGGGTAGCAGTGAATTCCATCTTTCAAAGCTATGTCCCCAGCTATCCATTCAGTCTTATCCCCAAAATGGTAGGCTTATTGAGTCATTGATGTTTGGCTACTCTCACCCATGCAAATCAAAGGATAATCCTAAATAAATAGGAGTTCATAGTTAGGTCAGGAATAAGACCGAGTTACATAGGTTATATGCATGAGATGTTCAGTTTCAACAGTAAATGGTGTTGTAAAGTGAAAGTGACTTATCTCCTAGTCTGATCTCTATGCAAACTCCTTGCTTAGGACGCCCTCACTCACATGTCTTATAAATGAACGATTAGGATCACGTCGTCTGCCTTTAAAGAACAAAGTGAGCCACATCAATAGTGTCCCCAGGATCAAGGTACCCAACCTTATCCATATACTATAGATCGTTTAGACTATTTACTTGAACTTGATCCATACTTATGTCACACATAAACTTCAAGTATAGATAATATAGTTATGGGTCCTAGTCTTTCAATACGTTTTTTATTTATGTGTCCTAGTCTTAGATGGCAAAGAAGGGTATCTTGAGAAACTTTTCGTCTTTTATTTTGGGTTTGTGCTGTTTTGAACATTTCCGTATTGTAAACAACTTTTATTTCTTTTGGTCTTAACATATACAGATTGTTTTCAAGTTTAGCAGAACATACATGAAAATTTCTTTTGAATATAAACAATTTATTGATTTCAAAAGATACATTATAGTTTTGTTCCATTAAACAGGAGATAGATATTAAGTTCTTTTTCATACGAGGAACATACAAAACGTTTTTCGACAAAATATATCTATCTCTATAACAAAGCTGCATATCTCCCACTGCTACGGCTGAGACGACATCTCTTGTACCTACTATTAGTGTCACCTCGCCTTTTTCAATATTTTTCCAGGAACTAGTTTCCTATATAGAAGAACACACATGATTAGTCACTAATAACTGCCCAAAAGGTGGTTATTTAGGCCTCAATTATATAGGGATTTGTGTGTCCTTTATGCTTATTAGGGCTGGTTTTGGATAGATATTACATGTTTTAACCCATTTGGAAGAATGGAAGCATTAAAAATTATTTTGTGTAGATTATGTTGCTGGGTGACTGAAGGGAGCAAATTCTATGCTGCAGTAAAACTGGGAGCAGAAACTGCCACATCACAGCTCGTTAGCCAACTTCATGAACCGACTTCTGTTGAGTTATTTTCGGGATAAAGGAGCAAGGAGAGCCCTACACGTGTCCAAGTTGACCTAATTCAAGTCTCCTGTCTTTCTATAAAAGGAAGTAGCCGTCCAAGTCAAATCCATTCCATGTTTTCCCTTGGAAGCCGAATAGTATAGGGAGATTGAATATCATCAAGAACACCATCTACCGCAAGCTGATTAGGGAGTTTATTTTCTTTATTAACTTGTGGTTATGGACATGCATACTCAGATTGTAATTCGTATTCCTATGCCTATTATGAACTAAGTATCTTAGGGTGTTGGTTAGGAATAATGTGATTACTGTGCTTCATCTCTAGTAATAAATTTACAATCGCATTTTGGTTAATTGTTGTGCTTATTCTTATTTTATGCCCGCATGGCCAGCCGGTGTGAATATCTCTCTCTAGTTTCAGGGATGATTTAGAGAGTGTGTGGCAATTATCCACACTACGATCATTGTGTATTGGTGAACGCCAGTGACTAAGCTAGGGATAGCCAGTTGCCTAGTGCTTGATCGGTCGCTCTTCATTGGGTTTGAAACATATCCCAAAAGATCCGGAGTTCCGGGAGGAATCCGCTAATAATACTGCGAGAAATGCATGATCAATAATATTGCTAGAGCATATCTTAGAACAATCACTAAAGCCTAACCAGCGCCTGTCTTTAATCTGTCTATCTATTTGTTTACTTATTGTTCTTTCATTTATTTTGCTTCAGCATAATTCCGATAAACCCAATCATTTTATTATTCTTGAAACCATTAAAAAGTTACACAAAAATAGGTAGAGTGGAAACTCATTCAGGGCTCGGATTGATAATATTACTTGTTGCAGACTGTGTATACTTGCACAGGAATTCTAGAGTATTTTATACTCAGAAACCAGATGGAGAACGTGTCGCAACTTCCACAGGTTCATGAAGGTCCAGCAGCAGCAAACCCCCAGCAGAATCCGTTGATGCAGCAAAACCCACTGTTTGAGCAAAATGAGCAGCAAAATAGTCAGGCTGAGAATCCTATCTTGATAGCGAACGATAGGACCAGAGCCATTCGAGCGTATGCTGTCCCGATGTTTAATGAGTTGAATCCAGGGATTGCACGTCCCCAAATCCAAGCAGCGAATTTTGAAATGAAACCGGTAATGTTTCAGATGTTGCAAACCGTGGGACAATTCCATGGTTTGTCATCTGAAGACCCTCATTTACATCTTAAGTCTTTTCTAGGAGTTAGTGATTCTTTTGTAATTCAAGGAGTGCCTAGAGATGCTCTTAGATTAACTTTGTTCCCGTATTCTCTTAGAGATGGAGCAAAGTCATGGTTAAACTCTTTTGCTCCAGGATCAATTAGGACGTGGGATGAGTTAGCTGAAAAATTTGAGTAAATATTTCCCACCTAATAGAAATGCTAAATTAAGGAGTGAAATAGTAGGGTTTAGGCAACTTGAGGATGAGACTTTTAGTGAGGCTTGGGAGAGGTTTAAGGAGCTTTTACGAAAGTGTCCCCACCATGGGTTACCTCATTGTATTCAAATGGAAACATTTTACAATGGTTTAAATGGAGTAACCCAAGGTATGGTCGATGCTTCGGCTGGAGGGGCCCTTTTGGCAAAAACTTTTGATGAAGCCTATGAAATTTTAGAAAGAATATCTATTAATAGTTGTCAGTGGTCGGATGTTAGAGGCACAAATAAAAAGGTTAAGAGTGTATTAGAGGTTGATGGTGTGTCCACCATTAGGGCCGATCTTGCAATGATTGCTAATGCTCTTAAGAATGTGACAGTGATTAGTCATCAACAGCCACCAGTTATGGAGCCTACTGCGGTGGTGAACCAAGTCATAGACGAAGCATGTGTCTATTGCGGTGAAGACCACAACTACGAGTTTTGCCCCAGCAATCCAGCGTCTGTGTTTTTTGTAGGTAATCAGGGGAACAACCCTTATTCTAACTTCTATAATCCAGGTTGGCGCAACCACCCCAACTTCTCATGGGGAGGTCAAGGAAATAACGTACAAGCGCAACAGAAGATGAACCAGCCGGGATTTGCTAAAGCGCAGGTAATGCCCTAGCAAAATAAGCAGGCTTTGCCCCAGCAACATTCGGAGAATTCTCTCGAGGCAATGATGAAATAATTTATGGCTTGCACAGATGCCGCAATTCAAAGCAATCAAGTTTCGATGAGGGCCCTGGAATTGCAAGTGGGTCAGCTAGCTAATGAGCTCAAGGCAAGGCCTCAAGGGAAACTTCCATCAGATACTGAACACCCTAGAAGGGAAGGTAAGGAGCAGGTGCAGGCAGTTACTCTTAGGAGTGGTAAGCCATTAGAAGAAAGAATTGAGCCTAGTAAAACCCAGGTTATAGATAAAAATGGTGATAGAAATAATAATGTTGTTGTCGAGGAAGAGTTGGAGTCTGGTCAGGGTGCTGGAGGCAGCAATAAAAATGCTGGAGCATCTGGTTCTGTGCCAGATGTAGAACCACCTTATGTGCCGCCCCCACCTTATGTACCACCTCTACCTTTTCCACAAAGACAAAAGCCTAAGAATCAGGATGGTCAATTTAAAAAGTTTTTAGAGATTCTTAAGCGGTTGCATATAAATATCCCTTTAGTAGAAGCTATAGAGAAAATGCCTAATTGTGCTAAATTTCTTAAGGATATTTTGACTAAAAAGAAAAGGTTAGGTGAGTTTGAAACTTTATCTCTTACTGAGGAGTGTAGTGTTATTCTTAAGAATGGGCTACCCCCCAAGGCTAAGGATCCAGGGTCATTTACTATACCTGTGTCTATAGGTGGAAAGGAATTAGGTAGAACACTCTGTGATTTAGGCGCAAGCATTAACCTTATGCCTCGTTCGGTCTATCGGAAGTTGGGTATTGGTGAAGCTAGGCCTACCACAGTCACACTCCAATTAGCTGATAGGTCTATCACATATCCAGAGGGTAAAATTGAGGATGTCTTAGTAAAAGTGGATAAATTCATATTTCCTGTTGATTTCATTATTTTCGATTATGAGGCTGATAGAGATGTCCCAATTATTATAGGACGTCCATTTTTGGCTACTGGTAGGGCGTTAATAGATGTTCAAAAAGGGGAATTAACAATGAGAGTTTGTAATGAGGAAGTAAAATTTAATGTGTTTAAGGCCATGAAGTATCCAGACGAGATGGAAGATTGCTCTTTCATTAGGATTCTGGAGAGCACAGTTATTGAGACAGCAATACAGGATTCGACTGATAAGCATTCGGAAAAGCATGGAGAGGTTAGTGTAGAAGATTTTGAATTTTGTTCTTTAGATAGAAAAAATGAAAAAGAATTGTTGAGGTGTGAGAATGTTTTTGAGTCTTTAGATTTAGATCAAAGAAAGGCTCCCCCAATTAAGCCATCCCTAATTGAGGCACCCACTTTAGATTTGAAGCCCTTACCAGATCATCTAAAGTATGTGTATCTTGGGGAAAGTGAGACATTGCCCATTATTGTTGCATCAAATTTAATGCCGGAGCATGAGGAGGCCTTAATAAAGTTGCTGCAGCAATACCGCAAGGCTATTGGTTGGACATTGGCTGACATTCAGGGGATTAGCCCATCTTTTTGTATGCATAAAATCACTCTAGAGGAGGGGTCCTTGAGGAGTATTGAGCAACAAAGAAGGCTTAACCCCGCAATGAAAGAAGTGGTTAAAAAGGAGGTGATTAAATGGTTGGATGCTGACATCATTTATCCGATTGCAGACAGCAATTGGGTGAGCCCTGTCCAATGTGTTCCTAAGAAAGGAGGTGTCACTGTGGTAAGCAATAAAGATAATGAGTTGATCCCAACTAGGACAGTAACTGGTTGGAGGGTTTGCACGGATTACAGGAGGCTTAACAAAGCCACCCGTAAGGACCACTTCCCTATGCCATTTATTGACCAGATGTTGGATCGATTGGCTGGTCAGGCCTACTACTGTTTCTTGGATGGTTATTCTTGGTATAACCAGATTACTATTGCTCCTGAAGATCAGGAAAAAACCACTTTCACCTGCCCTTATGGGACGTTTGCTTTCAGGCGAATGCCTTTTGGCCTTTGCAATGCTCCAGCAACATTTCAGCGGTGTATGTTAGCAATTTTTTCTGATATGATTGAGTCCACTGTTGAGGTATTTATGGACGATTTTTCAGTGTTTGGAGGGTCTTTTCAGAATTGTTTAGATAATTTAGGAAAGGTATTAAAAAGATGTGAGGATACCCATCTAGTTCTTAATTGGGAAAAGTGCCACTTCATGGTGAAGGAGGGCATAGTGTTAGGTCATAGGATTTCTAAGAATGGTCTAGAAGTTGATAGAGCAAAAGTTGAGGTTATTGAAAGATTAGAATCACCGAATTCAGTGAAGGGAATTCGGAGCTTCTTAGGGCATGCTGGATTTTATAGGAGGTTCATAAAGGATTTTTCCAAAATCAGTAAACCTCTTTGTAACTTATTGTGCACTGATCATGTTTTTGACTTTAATGCAGATTGTAGGAAGGCTTTTGAAACATTGAAGGCTGCTTTAATCTCAGCACCCATTCTCTGCGC
This sequence comes from Luffa acutangula, assembly GCA_036850905.1. Lineage (NCBI taxonomy): Eukaryota > Viridiplantae > Streptophyta > Magnoliopsida > Cucurbitales > Cucurbitaceae > Luffa > Luffa acutangula. The sequence continues at coordinate 24,178,371 of CM072093.1, forward strand.
ACCTAATTGGAATTTGCCATTCGAGGTAATGTGTGATGCGAGGGATGCTGCAGTAGGTGCAATGCTGGGGCAGAAGCAGGGCAAATTTATTCATCCTATATATTATGCAAGCAAGGTTTTAAATGAGGCACAGGTCAACTACACAACTACTGAAAAGGAGTTGTTAGCTGTTGTGTTTGCTTTTGAGAAATTTCGGCCATATTTGGTTGGATCCAAAGTCACGGTGTTCACGGATCATGCAGCAATAAGGTATTTAATGTCAAAGAAAGATGCAAAGCCTAGACTAATTCGTTGGGTTTTATTACTGCAGGAATTCAACATGGAGATAAAGGACAAGAAGGGATCAGAGAATGTCATTGCAGATCACTTGTCTCGTCTTGATCCATCATCATCTTTGCTGGAGCAATCTGCCATTTCCGATTCTTTTCCAGATGAACAGCTTTTTGCTGTTCAGGTAAAGGTAGTCAGGGATGTCCCTTGGTATGCTGATATTGCCAACTTTTTAGTGAAGGGAGTCACCCCTATTGATATGGATTGGAGGCAGAAGAAAAAGTTTAAGCATGATGCAAAATTTTTCTATTGGGATGAGCCATTTATGTATAAGCAATGCTCTGACGGTATTATTCGTAGGTGCGTTTCAGGTGATGAAGCAACCGAAATCCTGGAGCATATCACTCTTCGCCGTATGGAAGCCATTTCAGCGGTCAAAGGACAGCTATGAGGATTTTGCATTGCGGATTCTTCTGGCCTACCTTGTTTAAGGATGCCCACTGGTTCTACAAGCAATGTGACGCTTGTCAAAGGAGAGGAAACTTGGGGCCTAGAGATGAAATGCCTCTTACTTACATTTTAGAAGTTGAACTATTCGATGTATGGGGTATTGATTTTATGGGGCCATTTCCCCCTTCTAATGGCAATGTTTTTATCTTATTGGCAGTGGATTACGTGTCCAAGTGGGTGGAGGCCATCGCATGCCATCAGAGTGATGCCAAGACGGTTTCAAGGTTTCTCCAATCGCACATCTTTGCGCGGTTCGGGACACCTAGAGCTCTAATAAGTGATGAGGGTACACATTTTGTTAATAATATCTTAACTAAGCTTTTAGCTAAGTATGGAATCAAGCACAGGATAGCTACCCCCTATCACCCACAGGCTAATGGCCAGGCTGAGATAAGTAATAGGGAAATTAAAGCTATTTTAGAGAAAGTAGTCCATCCATCTCGAAAGGATTGGTCCTTTAGGTTGGATGAGGCTCTTTGGGCTTATAGGACAGCTTATAAGACTCCTCTAGGTATGTCTCCCTATAGGTTAGTATATGGGAAAGCTTGCCATTTACCATTAGAGCTTGAGCATAAAACATTTTGGGCTTTGAAAAAGTTAAATTTTGATCTGAGTCGTGCAGGAGCAATAAGAATGCTGCAGCTTAATGAGTTAGAAGAATTTTGTCAATTTTCTTACGAAAATGCGAAAATGTTTAAGGAAAAGACTAAGCTGTGGCATGACAAAAAAAAATAAATCTAAGGAGTTTGTCAAGGGTCAAAAAGTTTTGCTTTATAATTCTAGATTAAAATTATTTCCTGGAAAATTAAAATCTAAATGGTCAGGACCATTTATTGTGATTGAGGTTTTCCCCAATGGAGCAATTACTTCGCAGGATGAAAAAGATGGGAGAATGTTCAAGGTGAATGGACAGCGTGTGAAGCATTATTGGGGTGAGGAGTTTCGGATGAAATATCCTTTCCTAAGGTTGGTTGATGATTGAGAGAGCAGGACTTTTGCGGGAGCATTTCACAGAGCAAAATTTTGAGCTCCCAGAAGTTTGTATTAATTTTATTTTTCGCTGATTTGATTTTCGGTTAGGTTAGATTTGATTCTGCACGGTTTATTAGATTTTATCTTTAAGTATTTTTATTATTGTTGATAGTTAGATTTTATCTATTTCGTTTTGAATTTGATTTGATTTTCGGATTATTTATTTAAATTATCTTTCAATTATCTTTTAATTAGTTAGATTTTATTAGATTTTATCTAGATTTTATTTTCAGTTATTTGAATTCTAGTTTTAATTAATTGAGATTTTCTCTAATTTATTCGGCTTCTTTTGAGAATAACAGATTAAGTTTGATTTGATCGGTTAAAGTTTAATTTGAATTTAAAAGATTTTATTTGCCTATTTTGAAATTTCAATTCCATATCTAAGATTCGGCAGGTTCAGAAGATTGTTGCAACAAAGATAGTGCTGTAGCAAATTTCTCGTATGCATAGGAAGGATTTTAGTGTGAGTAATTATTTTTACCGTTGGGATTTTTGAATTTCTATGGGCAGGTGAATTGCAGGGATGCTGCCACGTATTGCGTAGAGGTAATCCAACGGTTTAGCCGTTTGGCAGCGATTATTATTTATCTTGAGCTATTGGGAATTCAATATTTTACTGCTGATTCGATTTTCAAATTAAAAGATGTAAATGGTAATCTCATTTAATGAGGAGGCAAAATATATCGGGTACGATTTGAGTTACTGCAGTCCTATTTATTCACAACCCTTCGGTAAGTGCTTCTCACTCCACTTTCTTGCTTCCAATCTTTGTCGTTTGCATTCTTCTTTCTTTGTTGCTATTTTCTGCACACATCCTTGAGTCTTCAATGCCTAAGACAGGAGCAAGAAAAGAAAGAGATAATGAGGAAGAGGAGGTATCTGTTGCCCCTGAAGTACCACGGACAAAGGCGAAGAAGAAGAAGACGCTAGAAGAAAAAGAAGCTAAGAGAAGACGACGTCAACAGCGGATGGAGGACCAAGAAGATGTTCAAAATGGTATGGAAGTTGTTGCTGCCACGGTAGTTGAAGAGAACCCGAAAGAACCAGAAGAACAAAATCCAGAGCAAATTGAACAGAGAGTTGCGGATACAGAGGAAGCTCAAGAAGAGGTTCAAGAAAAAAAAAACAGAATGAAGATGTGCGAGGAGAACCGGCAGAGGTTGCGCTTGAAGGAGATAATGAGCCAGTACAGGAGGCTTGAGTGGAGGTGATCATGTCGGAGGCACCCAAACGTCGCTGCATTAAGCGAAAAACAGGTCGCATTAAGGTAGTCCGAACTGACACCCCATTACCTCCATCAACTGACTCTGAAAGAGAAAATGCAGAGAAAGAAGAGCGAGAGAAAAAAGAAGCTGAGGAAAAAGTGAGAGAAGACGTAAAGAAGAAAGCTGAGGAAGCGCGGTTGCTCAAGCGAAGGGCGGAAAAGGAGAAAAAGTGTTGCTGAAGCATCAGAAGAACACGATTAATTAGAAGAACAACAATTACCATTTGATCGCTTCGTCAACAATTTTGCCAGAGCAAAATACGCTGAGCTGCTGAAAAAGAGACTTCCTGTTTGAGAGAGGATTTAGCGGTGATCTTCCGTATTTTCTAAGGACCGGTATTGTAGACCACGACTGGGAGTTGTTTTGTGCGAAGCCTGAATCTGTAAACGCACAGGTGGTGTGTGAATTTTATGCTAACATTGTCAAGGAGGATGGTTTCCAGGTAATTGTCCGAGGAGTCGAGGTGGACTGGAGTCCTAGTGCTATTAACGCACTGTTTAACCTTCAGAATTTCCCCCATGCAGCATATAATGAATGGTTATAGCGACATCTAGTGAGCAGCTAAGTGAGGCTGTGCGGGAGGTAGGTATTGAAGGGGCACAGTGGCAACTGTCCAGGACGGAGAAGAGGACGTTCCAGTCGGCTTATTTGAAAAAGGGAAGCAAACACGTGGATGGGATTTATCAGACAAAGGATGTTTCCAACGACACACGACTCCACAGTCTCAAGGGAACGAGTTCTTCTAACTTTTGCGGTTTTGCGGTCTCTCAGCATTGACGTAGGGAAGATCATTTTTAATGAAATATTTGGATGTTGGAAGAAAAAGGTGGGGAAGCTGCTTTTTCCGAACACGATCACTATGTTATGCAGCAGGACAAGAGTGCCCACGGTTCCAGAGGATATTATTCAGTTTCACAAGGGGATCATCGACACGCCTAACTTGGCACGACTCCAGCGTGTGCAGGAAGTACGTCAAGGTGGGCTTATCTACGGCATCAACACGATTCTAGAACAACTGGCACTTTCGGCCAGTAGGCAGGAGTTTGCTGAGAGGCAGACTTTAACCTTCTGGAGTTATGTGAAGAATCGGGATGTCGGCTTAAAGAGGGCACTGCAAGAGAATTTTTCAAACCCATACCCAGCCCTTCCCATATTCCCTAACGATCTGTTGAACCCCTGGATGAAGAGAATGATGATGAAGAACAGGGTCAGGAAGAATGATGGATAAGATAATCTTCAGTGAGCATTTTCTTTTGTTCCTATATTTTGTTTGCTCGTGCATATCTGACCCTGTTGGTTGTTATGTTTGTTTGCTTCTTTTTAATTTAATGCTTCTTTTAATATATATATATATATATATATATATGCTTTGAAATTTCTTCTTCATATTTTTAATGAAATTTCCTGATGTTTCCATTCCATGAGCACTGACTAACTCGGAGTTAACTAATTTTCTTCTGAATTTTTAAAGCTTGGACTGATTACGCTTAATTAGATCAAGGTATTCTGATCTCCAGAAACCTTTTGCTTGAGCATTTCTTCTAGCCTGGACTGTTACTGCGACAAAGAAGATTTTTGAGGTAGTATTGACTTATATGATCCACTTTAAGCTTAGTTCTAGTCCCACGCTTAGTTTAAAATTCAGAAAGAAAAATTTAAGTTTGGGGGTATAATTTGCAAAATTAATGATTCATTGGGGACAATGAATAATTCAAGTTTGGGGGACTTTTTGCTACTCCAATTATTTTGCTCGAGCATTCCTCTCATTCAAAATTAAAATTTGCTAGGTTATTGAGTAACCGGGGACATTTGTGATACCCACAGTTTGTCTTCGCGTCAAAAGATGACCTAGGAAATATGAAAAAATGAGAATATGAGAAAAAATTATTTGCTGAAAAATTATTTGTTGAAGAATTTGCTGAAAAGAATTGATAGAGCAAAAGTTTTGAAGGATGAATGATGATCCAACAGTTTTTCTGTCTCCCATAACTTAGGTGAGCTTCATCACAAAATGTTGCCATTATGAGGGGCAAGAGATAGAATAATTAAGGATTTTTTAGCTTTATAAAGAGTATTGAGCCTAGTTGGTGATGAGTTTGAGGCAAGGGTATACTGCACCATAAAGTGGGTCATCCCATGCTTAAGAGCTTATGATTGTAAGGCTGCTTTAAGTCTGAAAAACAAGGATATAAATCCCTTTAAAAATATGTTTTGAAATTTCTGATAATAGAGCTAGGTTGTGGTGAGTTCTTAGAATTAAGTTGAAAAGTGGTGATTATTTGTCTGTGCCGGAGGAATCATTTTGCTGCAGCAGAGCTTGGTTTTGTAGAGTGCTCAGGTAAAGGTCAAAGGTAGTATTGGATTGTCTGATTTGATTAAGCTAATTCTTTGTCTAATGCTTTTAAATTCTTGAAGGAAGGTTGGTTAGTATTGCTCGGGACGCGCAATAGTTCAAGTTTGGGGGTATGATAACTACCCAAAAGGTGGTTATTTAGGCCTCAATTATATAGGGATTTGTGTGTCCTTTATGCTTATTAGGGCTGGTTTTGGATAGATATTACATGTTTTAACCCATTTGGAAGAATGGAAGCATTGGAAATTATTTTGTGTAGATTATGCTGCTGGGTGACTGAAGGGAGCAAATTCTATGCTGCAGCAAAACTGGGAGCAAAAACTGCCACATCACAGCTCGTTAGCCAACTTCATGAACCGACTTCTGTTGAGTTATTTTCGGGATAAAGGAGCAAGGAGAGCCCTACACGTGTCCAAGTTGACCTAATTCAAGTCTCCTGTCCTTCTATAAAAGGAAGTAGCCGTCCAAGTCAAATCCATTCCATGTTTTCCCTTGGAAGCCGAATAGTATAGGGAGGTTGAAGATCATCAAGAACACCATCTACCGCAAGCTGATTAGGGAGTTTATTTTCTTTATTAACTTGTGGTTATGGACATGCATACTCAGATTGTAATTCGTATTCCTATGCCTATTATGAACTAAGTAGCTTAGGGTGTTGGTTAGGAATAATGTGATTACTGTGCTTCATCTCTAGTAATAAATTGACTATCGCATTTTGGTTAATTGTTGTGCTTATTCTTATTTTATGCCCGCCTGGCCAGCCGGTGTGAATAGCTCTCTCTAGTTTCAGGGATGATTTAGAGAGTGTGTGGCAATTATCCACACTACGATCATTGTGTATTGGTGAACGCCAGTGACTGAGCTAGGGATAGCCAGTTGCCTAGTGCTTGATCGGTCGCTCTTCATTGGGTTTGAAACATATCCCAAAAGATCCGGAGTTCCGGGAGGAATCCGCTAATAATACTGTGAGAAATGCATGATCAATAATATTGCTAGAGCATATCTTAGAACAATCACTAAAGCCTAACCAGCGCCTGTCTTTAATTTGTCTAACTATTTGTTTACTTATTGTTCTGTCATTTATTTTGATTCAGCATAATTCCGATAAACCCAATCATTTTATTATTCTTGAAACCATTAAAAAGTTACACAAAAATAGGTAGAGTGGAAACTCATTCAGGGCTCGGATTGATAATATTACTTGCTGCAGACTGTGTATACTTGCACAGGAATTCTAGAGTATTTTATACTATATTTTTACTCACTCTAGGAACCCAACAGTCACTCCTGAATCTAATATCCATATGGAGCTATCATTTTCTACCAAGCAAGATTCAAGTACAAGTAAATCATATTCACCTAGTTTGGAAGCTTCTGCCTTTTCTGCTTTTTTCTCCGCAAGATATTTAGGATAGTTTCTCCTCTAGTGGTCGTCCTGATTGCAGTGGAAACAGATTCCTTTTTCTGCAAGCTTTTTCTTGCCTTTCTTGGTAATGGGAGCTCCCCCCTTGCCCTTATTCTTTTTCTTTAATTTAATGCTCTTATTCCTCGAAGTAAAAGATTCAGATTTGTTCCTTGAGCTTGATCCTCTCAGGAACTCCCTACTAGAAACAACATTTGCTTCATTTTCTTGTCCTTTACTCTTAGTAAGGGACTGATAGGTTTGAAGTTCATTTAGGAGAGTCGTCAGATTGTACTCAATTTTGTTCATAACAGAATTGGTACGAAATTGTATGAAACTCTTCCAGAGAGATTCCATAATGAAGCTGACTTGACTACTTTCATCTATAACAACATCGTTTACTTCTGCTGCATTAAAATGCACCATCATGTTCAGGATATGTTCTCGAACTGATGTTCCTTCTTTCATCCGAGAATTGTAAACGTACTTAAGGGCCTCATGTCGAAGAGACGAAGACGGATGTCCAAACATGGCCTGCAGAGAGTCCATTATTTGTTTGGTTGTGGTCATGCCCTCATGGTTTTTGGACAGAACATCACTTATGCTCGTCAGTATAAAGACCTTTTCCTTGTCGTTGGCTCTAGTCCATCTGTCATAGGTGTCTCGATTTACTCGAGTTGGGCCAGGGTTAGGAGGACATTCCTCCATTAAGACGAAGCGAAGGTCATCAATTACCAATATTGTATTTAAATTTGATTTCCAGGTTCCATAGTTGTCGCCGTTAAGTTTTTTTGAAGCTAATAGTTGTACTAATGTGCTAGGCATGCTGAAATCATCAATAATCTTTTATCAGTGTAATGTATATTTTTTTTTAAAAAACTCCAATTCCAGATTTAGCAAAAGTAATAATGTACCCATCTCATTAGTTATTTTGCAACGATACTTCAGTGAGTAAGAATAATTGCTACCGAGGGGTAGTCAGTTATTCCTTCACCAAATCAAGACATTCTGGACTAAAAAATCTTATAACCAGAATAACCCTTTATTTCTGTTATCATTTTAATTATCGTTACTTCGGTCAAGCATAAGCTAACTATTTAGTTTATCTTGTAAGTGTGACCCTCCATTTTTAAAATTTCTAAGAACGGTCCCAGTAATGCTACCAAATAGAAAAGCTAATGCTGGGAATGGTCCTGAGAAATCCTTTATCCTTATAGGGAGTTTACTGTGCTATAATCTCTATGTTTCAACCCTCTGAATGGTTTAGCAGCTCCAGGGCATGCTTAGCAGGCGAACATAGAAACCTCGCGTTGTAAACCAATGGAAGAGACCGTAGGATGCGTTGACACGTTTCCTTCTCCCACTTACTATAAATACTTTCTCCATTCACCTTGATATTGACTTATGCAATCACCTTCCGAATGGAATGGTTACGTTAGAAAGTAACAAGAGCCTATGCATAAATCTCACGGTGTGAATTTTGAGGAGAACGTAAGGAAAAAACTATTTAATCTTTTTGTCCCACTTAGTATTTTAAATGGTTTGGGTAATAGTTACTTAGGTATAGCCCGACTAATTTAATATAATCATAAGTCTAGGTTATGAATTAACCTACGATTTCTAGATGATTTATAACCTTTCATCTCTCATGTGCATGCTCGTAAAACCTAGGTTAACCTAACTCAAGTACTGGCTCAATACCCAGGTAGGAGGTCTTTCGTAAACCGTCATCTTAAATACCTCCAGCCTTAGTCAGCATTGAACCGGGTGAGTTTTCTTGTAATTTTAGCTTTACAAGTTATCGACCTATTCTAAGATATTGATCGATTTGGTTCGTTTTAACCTAAGTGAGCATGCAATTTTAATCTTGTTATAGATTTTGTAGGGAATAGAAGTCCCCACGCAACGGAAGCGAATCGATTGGACCTTACGCCGTATGTTAATTAACATTAAAATACCGTTACGAAAACTCAATTAAACTTTAAAAACCTTTTAAAGCTGTTGGAAAATTGGTTTAAACATGCTTAAAAATAAATCTAAATTTATTTTCATGCTTTTCTAAAGAAAATGGAAAGAACCGTCACATACCTTCGTTGAAGACTTGACCGTTCTTCGCCAACGACGCTCCACGAACGAAAACGCAGCAGCCACCTTTGTTTTTCTTTGCTGGAAATTCCTTCTTTGAATGACACAATAACCACAGAGGTTACACCGGTATGTCTCTAAGTCTAGGAGGCAAAAGACTCGTGGGAGTCTTTCTCTAAGAGGGAGGCTAGAGAGAATTCTAGGTCTTGTCTTTGAGAGTCTAAGAGCAAGAGCAAGAATGTCAAGTGTCATGACCAATTAGGTCTAGTGTTCTATTTATAGAAGAGAGGCCATGAATAAAATATTCAATTAAATCAATCTTTTCCAAAATTGATTCAATCTTATTCCTTAATTAATCAATCATGATCAATCAATTCCATAATTGATTAATCTTTTCCACAAATGACTAATTACTTCCATAAGTGATGAGATCATTTCCATAAATGATTAATCACTTCCTCAAGTGATTAATTATTTCCATAATTGATTAATTCCAGGTTAATGAATTCTTTAATTAATTAACCACCAATTAAATATCACATATTTAATTCCCGGCCTAGAATTAATTAATTTGCCCAAACACATTTTAGGTCTTAAATTAATTAATTCATTATTTGAACTCTTTCAAAACTTCCATAAATTTATATTTGAACTTTTCAAATATTAATTTCTCTCATAATAATATATTAATATATATTATATTTGTTTCCCTTAATAAATTGAACATTGTCAATTTACTTTTATTACTTAGTTGCCTCAAATTACTTTACGAGATACCAGTGGGACCTAATGGACTTGCAGATCAGAAGCTCCAACGATGTGAGATTAATTGGTCAAACTCATTAACCACATCAATCAATATTCGTTAACTGTGTGTTCATTCCACTATAGACTCACAGTTGCACTCTTCTCACTACAGACATATTTTCTATGTCCACGGATATAGACCAATATCGACTAGTTAGTCCTTCACGAGTGTCCGTAACACCAGTTGGGTCAAATTACCGTTTTACCCCTGGGTTACCTTTATTTCCTTAAGTACCAATTCTCATCTAATGAACAACCTGTTTGTGGTCCAACCATCAAACAGAAAACCTTCTCGTGCCATTTTGAGGGTAGGGCCCTTTGTTCAAGACTCGGAGTAACCACTTAAGGGAACACTCATCTGCTTCCCTAAAGTCGGGAAGGAGTGAATTCCATCTTGTACGATTATGTTCCCAGCTCCCCATTCGTTCTTGTCCCCAAAGTGGTAGGCTTATTGAGTCGGGGTATTGGCCACTCTCACCCATACAAATCAAAGGAAAATCTCTCATGAGCAGAAGTCCATAATCAACTCAGGATTAAGACTAAGTTGTCTAGGTCGTCCTAGTGAAATAGAAAACCAACTAGTTATCGGTGTTATAACCGGTGGTTACTATTTCGCGGTCCGGTCTTATGCAAACTCATTGCATAGGATACCCCCACTCGCATGTCTCCTACACGAACGCGTTGGATCGCAGCGTTTGTATCAAATACAAAGTGGGCCGTATCCATAGTGTTACCAGGATAAGGCATCCAGTCTTATCCCTATACTATAGACCCTTTAGGTTGTTTCTTGAACAATGATCCCATATGTCGCTACATATAGTTCAAGACTCATATTACAGCATTGGATGTCTAGTTTATTGGATTAGGGTTAGTATTAGGCAAAGACAAATATAAAATAACTAATAACAATTAATGGAAAAATATATCAATATTATTTCATTAATATCCGGTCAACGGTTACATTCACTATCTACGAGTTTTAGGGCATAAAACCCAACAGATTTTACGTCTATCTCGTTTTATAAACAATTATAAAGGAGATTAACCTATAACATGCTTTCTATTCGATATTAACGCTTTAAAATCGAGCTAAGGTAGTCTCATGCTGCATACTTGTTCATTTTCGTTTATATTAAACAACAGTTACGACAAACGAGAACTAAACATTCAGCATGCATCTAACATGAAACCTAAATCATGCATACTTATATTATAACGATTTATAACATACTTAAATGCATGAAGTATGCTTCCTATGGTGGGATTTTAAATCTATATGACATACACTTATGCATATCTCATTAATAATTAATTATAACATCCATTCAAAAAGCATAAATAATTAAACACACTGAAATGGACTGATTTTGGCAATCTAAGCAAGCAATTAACTAAATTATTACAAATAATAACTTAATATTGAGTTGAAAAGCTCCCGGGAATCTCGAACCATCAAGAACCGGCCTAATGGGACTCAAACTTGACCTCCAAAGACTTGAAACTCATTGAACCGATCCAAAAGGGTCTGAACCGACCGAGATACACTTAACCGGATCGAGAAATTGTTGAACCGCCGAGATTTGGAATACGCGCGCCTGTTCTTAAAAAATACATCGACGCTCTCGCGATCAGCAGCCCCCTGTTCTTCGGCCAACATGTGTTATTCTCTTTCTTTCGATCAATTATAGTACTAAATGGACTCTAATGACTCCCAAAATATTACAAACTCTTCTCAACACTTTAAAGCTCATATACATGTGAGCAATTACATTTTCATCAAGAGATTGCAAAGAAATTAATTTCCAAGACCATAATATATCCATTTCAGCACCCATGCAAAAACATTTTCAAAATGCTACCCACCATGATCAAATTAGAGCGAATTAGGTGCCCAAACTTGCTCTGATACCAATTGAAAGTGTTAATATTATAAAAACGGAAGCAATTTTGGATCTAGAACACTTAAAAAGCTCAATTTGATCATCAAACGCATGCTTTTCATAAAGAGAAAAACAGAGATAACAACCTACCTTGTCTTTAATGGAGCAATTGGTTGGATTGGCTGCTTGTTTTTCTTCACCAATGAGTCACGAACTACCAAAGGGTCTTCCTTGCTATCCTCAAGCCTTTGGAATGGATTGTGGGATCCTCAAGTGATGGAATTTTAGAGAGAAAAGATGAAAAACGAGTTCAAGAACATATGAGGTGTGAGTATCGATTTGGTAGCATTTCAACACTCATCTCTCTGTCTTTTTTTTCAGCCTTCTTCTTCAGCTTTATAAAGGGATTGAAGCTGAAGGAAATGCCCAAGATTTGCCACAAAAACAACTCCAAATTAATGGAGGATTAAGTGGCTCAAGGGAGGTGAGTGCATGGGTTTAGTCACCATGCACTCCACCTCCAAGAAATCAAATTTAAATTTTGATTTTAATAAATCCAATATTATCTTGGATTATCCCACTAACTTATTTATTTAATTAATCTGAAAATTTGAAAAAATAATTTTCAATTTCTTAATTTTAAATTAATTCAAAATTAATTTAAAATTAATTAATTAAATAAATAATTAATTATTAAATTAATATCTTAATATTAAATTAATAATTTGCCACTTTAACCCAAACATTTCCGAAATGTTACTTTTCTTAACATGAATCCCGATTCATGTTCTCGGTTTATAAATTATATCAAAATCCATATATACTCGGTTTTCGCAAAACTCGACGTATCATCAACACTTATCATTAATTTTCCTCAACATGAACTTAAAAAAAAATTCATATTTAATCCATCGTATTATTCCAAAAGTTAGTCTCGAGCTAGCAAGGGGACCTAATGGACCTACAAATCATGGGCTCTAACGGTGCGAGGTCAAACTAGTCAAAACCCATTTTAAACTAGTTAACCAACTTCCATTAACTATCGGGACACTCCACTATAGCCTAGTAGTTGAACTCCCCTCACTGCTGATATATTTCCGTCCACTCGAAATAACCATGATTAGTAAGTCAATCCTTCACAGGTTGTTTGTTACTATAGACAGGTCAAATGTCCGTTTTACCCCTATAGTACATCTAGGTTCCTTAAGTCCACTGATCCTCTAGTGAACAATTCGTTTATGGTCCAACCAACAAACGAGATCCCTCTCGGGCCAATGAGAGGATGGGGCCCCTTGTTCAATCCTTGGATTCAGCACTTAAGGGAACAACTTTTCTACTATCCCTAAAGTCGGGTAGGAGTGAATTCCATCTTGAATTACTACGTCCCCAGCTATTCATCTATTGTTGTCCCCAAAATTGTAGGATTATTGAATGGTACTTTTGAACCACACTCACCCATGCAGCTCAAATGACAACCCTAAATGAACAGGAGTTCATAGTAAGCTCAGGATTAAGATCGAGTTACCTAGGTCATCGTAGGAAAAAATCAGTCTTTACAGTAAACGACGTCATAAAGTAAGAGTGACTTATTTCTTGGTCCTGTCTTGTGTAAATATCTTTTACACAGGATGCCCCTACTTGCATGTCTTTACATGAACGATCCAGGATCACGTCGTTTGCCTTATTCGCAAAGTAGGCCGCACCCATAGTGTTACCAAAACAAGGTACCCAACCTTATTTATTTACTATAGATGATTTAGGTTATATACTTGAACTTGACCCCTGTTGATAACTGCCCAAAAGGTTGTTATTTAAGCCTCATTTCTACAGAGATTTGTGTGTCTTTTATGCTTAATAGGGTTGGTTTTAGATGGATATTATATGTTTTAACCCATTTGGAATAATGGAAGCTTTGGAAATTATTTTATGCAGAATGTGTTGCTGGGCAACTGGAGGGAGCAAATTCAATGCTACAGCAAAACTGGGAGCAAAACTGTCACGTCACAGCTCGTTAGCGAAGTTGACAAACCGAATTCTATTGAGTTATTTTCGTGAGAAAGGAGCAAGGAGAGCCATACACGTGTCCAGGTTTACCTAAGTCATGCCTCCTATCCTTCTGTAAAAGGGAGTAGCCGCCTAAGTCAAGTTCATTCCATCCTTGGGAGAAAACATTCCATTCTTGGAAAGTTCCTTCCACCTATGGGAGCCGAATAGAGGAGAGAGATTGGAGACCACCTAGAAGACCATTATTGCAAGCTGATCGAGGAGATTAATATTTCCTTTTGTTATCTTGCAGTCATGGATATGCTTACTCAGATTGTAATTTGTGTTTCCATGCATCTTATGAACTAAGTAACTTAGGCGTTGGTTAGGAACAATGTGATTGTCGTGCTTCATTTCTAGTAATAAATATTGATTAATGCATCTTGATTAATTGTTGTGTTCATTTCTATTTTATGCCCGCCTGGCCAGCCGATATGAATACCTCTCACTAGTTTTAGGGATGATTTAGGGAGTGTGTGGCGATTAATCACACTAGATCATTGTGTATTGGTGAACACCAGTGACTGAGCTAGGGATAGCCAGTTGCCTAGTGCTTGATCGGCAGTACTTCATTGGGGTTGAAACACATTCCAAAAGATCCAGAGTTTCGGGAGGAATCTGCTAATAAGACTGCGAGAGTTTTGCATGATCAAGAACATTGCTAGAGCATCTTTTAAAATAATTACTAAATCCTGACCAACGCCTGTTTCTAATCTGACTGCCTATTTGATTATTTTCTGTTATGTCATTTCTTTTGCTTCAACATTATTCTTATAAAAACCAATCATTTTTACTATCTTTGAAATCATTAAAGAGTTATACAAAATAGATAAAGTTGAAGCTAGTTCATGCCTTGGATTGATAATACTTATTACTTGCTGCAGACTGTGTGTACTTGCACAAAGTTCTAGAGTCTTCTATACCATATTTGTACTCAGTCTAGGAACCCAACAAGTTTTTGACGCCGTTGCCGGGGACTTGAATAAGTTTTTATCTGATCTGTTTGTGTATGCGTTTTAGTGGTTTGGTGCTAGAAATTTTTTATTGTTTCTTTTGTTTTTGCAGGCGTAAGTTTGATGTATGAGCGATCCGCCTGGGGTGAGATTTGAGCTTGAACCAGAAATTGAAAAGACATTCAGGAGAAGAAGGAGAGAGCAGCGCAGAAACCAGAACCAAATGGATAACGTGCCGCGTCTTCCGCAGGGTCCTGAAGATCCAGCGAACCCCCAGCACAATCGCTTGCTGCAGCAAAATCCACCACTTGAGCAAAATGAGCAGCAAAATAATCAGGTTGAGAATCCTATCTTCGTAGCGAACGATAGGACCAGAGCCATTCGAGCATATGCTTTTCCAATGTTTGATGAGTTGAATCCAGGGATTGCACGCCCTCAAATTAAAGCGGAAAATTTTGAAATGAAACCGGTAATGTTTCAGATGTTGCAAACCGTGGGTCAATTCCATGGTTTGTCATCTGAAGATCCTCATTTACATCTTAAGTTTTTTCTAGGAGTTAGTGATTCTTTTGTAATTCAAGGAGTGCCTAGAGATGCTCTTAGATTAACTTTGTTCCCGTATTCTCATAGAGATGGAGCAAAGGCGTGGTTAAATTCTTTTGCTCCAGGATCAATTACGACATGAGATGAGTTAGCTGAAAAAGTTTATAGTAAATATTTCCCACATAATAGAAATGCTAAATTAAGGAGTGAAATAGTAGGGTTTAGGCAACTTGAAGATGAGACTTTTAGTGAGGCTTGGGAGAGGTTTAAGGAGCTTTTATGAAAGTGCCCACACCATGGTTTACCTCATTGTATCCAATTGGAAACATTTTACAATGGGTTAAATGGAGTAACCCAGGATATGGTTAATGCTTCGGTTGGAGGGGCCATTTTGGCAAAAACTTTTAACGAAGCCTATGAAATTTTAGAAAGAATATCTACTAATAGGTGTAAGTGGTCAGATGTTAGAGGCACAAATAAAAAGGTTAAAAGTGTATTAGAGGTTGATGGTGTGTCCACCATTAGGGCTGATCTTACAATGATTGCTAACGCTCTTAAGAATGTGACAGTGATTAGTCATCAGCAGCCACCAGCTATGGAGCCTGCTGCATTGGTGTACCAAGTCACAGAGGAAGCATGTGCCTATTGTGGTGAAGATCACAACTACGAGTTTTGCCCCAGCAATCCAGCTTCTGTGTTTTTTGTAGGTAATCCGAGGAATAACCCTTATTATAACTTTTATAATCCAGGTTGGCGCAACCACCCCAACTTCTCATGGGGAAGACAAGGAAGTAATATCCAAGCACAGCAAAAGGTGAACCAGCCGGGATTTTCTAAGGCGCAGGTATTGCCCCAGCAAATTTGGGGAGTTCTCTCGAGGCAATGATGAAAGAATTTATGGCTCGTACAGATGCCGCAATTCAAAGTAATCAAGCTTCAATGAGAGCCCTTGAATTGCAAGTGGGTCAGCTAGCAAATGAGCTGAAGGCAAGGCCTCAAGGGAAACTTCCTTCAGATACTGAACACCCACGGAGGGAAGGTAAGGAGCATGTAAAGGCAGTGACTCTTAGGAGTGGTAAGCCACTGGAAGAAAGAATAGAGCCTAGTAAAACCCAAGCTGTAGGAAAAAATGGTGATAAAAATGTTGCTGTTGAAAAAGAGTTGGAGTCTCGTCAGGGTGCTGGAGGCAGCAATAAAGATGCTAGAGCATCTGGTTCTGTTCCAGATGTAACCACCTTATGTGTCGCCCCCACCTTATGTACCACCTCTACCTTTTCCACAAAGGCAAAGGCCTAAGAATCAAGATGGTCAATTTAAAAAGTTTTTAGAGATTCTTAAGCAATTGCATATAAATATCCCTTTAGTAGAAGCTATAGAGCAAATGCCTAATTATGCTAATTTTCTTAAGGATATTTTAACTAAAAAGAAGAGGTTAGGTGAGTTTGAAACTGTATCTATTACTGAGGAATGTAGTGCTATTCTTAAGAATGGGCTACCACCCAAGGCTAAGGATCCAGGATCATTTACTATACCTGTATCTATAGGTGGAAAAGAATTAGGTAGAGCACTCTGTGATTTAGGTGCAAGCATTAACCTTATGCCTCTTTCGGTCTATCGAAAGCTAGGTATTGGTGAAGCTAGGCCTACCACAGTCACACTCAAACTAGCTGATAGGTCTATCACACATCCAGAGGGTAAAATTGAGGATGTCTTAGTGAAAGTGGATAAATTCATATTTCCTGTTGATTTTATTATTTTAGACTATGAGGCTGATAAAGATGTCCCAATTATTTTAGGTCGTCCATTTTTGGCTACTGGTAGGGCATTAATAGATGTTAAAAAAGGGGAATTAGCAATGAGAGTCTGTAACGAGGAGGTGAAATTTAATGTGTTTAAAGCCATGAAATATCTAGATGGAATGGAAGATTGCTCTTTCATTAGGATTCTGGAGAGCACAATTGTTGAGACAGCAATTCAGGATTCGGCTGGCAAGCATTTGGAAGGTCATGGAGAGGTTAGTGTAGAGGATTTAGAAGATTGTTTGTTAGAAAGGAAAAATAAAAAAGAATTGTTTAGGTGTGAGGATGTTTTTGAGTCTTTAGATTTAGATCAAAGGAAGGCTCCTCCTATTAAGCCATCCCTGATTGAGGCACCTACTTTAGATTTGAAGCCTTTGCCGAATAATCTAAAGTATGTGTATATTGGGAAAGGTGAGACGTTTCCCATTATTGTTGCATCAGATTTAATGTCGGAGCATGAGGAGGCCTTAATAAAATTGTTGCAGCAATACCGCAAAACAATAGGTTGGACATTGGCTGACATTCAAGGAATTAGCCCATCTTTTTGTATGTACAAAATCACTCTAGATGAGGGATCCTTTAGGAGTATTGAGCAACAAAGAAGGCTTAACCCTGCAATGAAAGAGGTTGTTAAAAAGGAGGTGATTAAATGGTTGGATGTTGGGATTATTTATCTAATTGCCGATAGAAATTGGGTAAGCCCTGTCCAATGTCTTCCTAAGAAAGGAGGTGTTACTGTGGTGAGCAATAAAGAAAATGAGTTGATCCCAACTAGGACAATAACTGGCTCTAGGGTTTGCATGGATTACAGGAGGCTTAATAAAGCTACCCGTAAGGACCATTTCCCTCTACCATTTATTGACTAGATGTTGGATAGATAGGCTGGTCAGGTCTACTAATGTTTCTTAGATGGTTATTCTGGGTATAACTAGATTACTATTGCTCCTGAGGATCAGGAAAAAACCACTTTCACCTGCCCTTATGGGACGTTTGCTTTTAGGTGAATGCCTTTCGGCCTTTGCAATGCTCCAGCAACATTCCAGCGGTGTATGTTGGCAGTTTTTTCTGATATGATTGAGTCCGCTGTCGAGGTATTCATGGACGATTTTTCAGTGTTTGGAGGGTCTTTTCAGAGTTGTTTAGATAATTTAGGTCAGGTGTTAAAGAGATGTGAGGATACCCATCTAGTTCTCAATTGGGAGAAATGCCACTTCATGGTCATGGTGAAGGAGGGCATAGTGTTAGGTCATAGGATTTCTAAGAATGGTCTAGAAGTTGATAGAGCAAAAATAGAGGTGATTGAAAGACTAGAACCACCGAATTCAGTGAAAGGAATTCAGATTTTTTTAGGTCATGCTGGATTTTATAGGAAGTTCATAAAGGATTTTTCCAAAATCAGTACACCTCTTTGTAACTTATTGTGTACCGATCATGCTTTTGACTTTAATCCTGATTGTAGGAAGGCTTTTGAGACATTAAAAGCTTCTTTAATCTCAGCGCCTATTCTTTGTGCACCTAACTGGAATTTACCATTTGAGGTAATGTGTGATGCGAGTGATGCTGCGGTAGGTGCTATGCTGGGGCAAAAGCAGGGCAAATTTATTCATCCTATATATTATGCAAGCAAGGTTTTAAATGAGGCACAAGTCAACTACACAACTACTGAAAAGGAGTTGTTAGCTGTTGTGTTCGCTTTTGAGAAGTTTCGGCCATATTTGTTTGGTTCCAAAGTCATGGTGTTCACGGATCATGCAGCAATAAGGTATTTAATGTCTAAGAAAGATGCAAAGCCTAGACTAATTCGTTGAGTTTTATTATTGCAGGAGTTCGACTTGGAGATAAAGGACAAGAAGGGATCAGAAAATGTCATTGCAGATCACTTGTCTCGTCTTGATCTATCATCATCTTTACTGACGCAATCTGCCATTTCAGATGCTTTTCCAAATGAACAGTTGTTTGCTGTTGAGGTAAAAGTAGTCAGAGATGTCCCTTGGTATGCTGACATTGCCAACTTTTTGGTAAAGGGGGTCACTCCTATTGACATGGATTGGAGGCAGAAGAAAAATTTTAAGCATGATGCAAAATTTTTCTATTGGGATGAGCCATTTATTTATAAGCAATGCTCTGACGGTATTATTCGTAGGTGTGTTTCAGGTGATGAAGCAAAGGAGATCCTGGAGCAATGTCACTCTTCACCGTATGGAGGTCATTTCAGCGGTCAGAGGACAGCTATGAGGATTTTGCATTGTGGATTCTTTTGGCCTACTTTATTCAAGGATGCCCATTGGTTTTACAAGCAATGTGATGCTTGCCAAAGGAGAGGAAACTTAGGGCCTCAAGATGAAATGACTCTTACTTACATTTTAGAAGTTGAATTATTCGATGTATGGGGTATTGATTTTATGGGGCCATTTCCCCCTTCTAATGGCTATGTTTTTATCTTATTGGCAGTTGATTACGTGTCCAAATAGGTGGAGGCCATTGCATGCCATCAGAGTGATGCCAAGACAGTTGCAAGGTTTCTTCAATCTCACATCTTTGCACGGTTTGGGACACCTAGAGCTCTAGTGAGTGATGAAGGTACACATTTTGTTAATAATTTCTTAACTAAGTTGTTGGCTAAGTATGGGATTAAGCATAGGATAGCCACCCCTTATCACCCACAAGCAAATGGTCAAGTTGAAATTAGTAATAGGGAAATTAAAGCTATTCTAGAGAAAGTAGTCCATCCATCTAGAAAGGATTGGTCTTTTAGGTTGGATGAGGCTCTTTGGGCTTATAGGACAGCCTATAAGACTCCTCTAGGTATGTCTCCCTATAGGTTAGTATATGGGAAAAATTGTCATTTACCATTAGAGCTTGAGCATAAAACGTTTTGGGCTTTGAAAAAGTTGAATTTTGATCTGAGTCGTGCAGGAGCAATACGAATGCTGCAGCTTAATGAACTGGAAGAATTTCGACAATTTTCTTATGAAAATTCGAAAATATATAAAGAAAAGACTAAGCTATGGCATGACAAGAAAATTAAATCTAAAGAGTTTGTCAAGGGTCAGAAAGTTTTGCTTTATAATTCTATATTGAAATTGTTTCCTGGGAAACTAAAATGTAAATGGTCAGGATCATTTATTGTGGTTGAGGTTTTTCCCCATGGAGCAATTACTTGGCAGGATGAAAAAGATGGGAGAGTGTTCAAGGTGAATGGACAGCGTGTGAAACACTATTGGGATGAGGAGTTTCAGACGAAATATCCTTCCATAAGGTTGATTGATGATTGAGAGAGCAAGATGTTTGCGGGAGCATTTTACAGAGCAATATTTTGAGCTCCCAGTGTTTGTTCTGATTTTATTTTTCGCTGATTTGTTTTTAATTTCGATAAAGTTAGATTTGGTTTGATTGAATTTTTGCATGATTGATTTTAATTTCGTTGATATTTCTAATTCTGTAGAATTTATTTTTGTGTAGATTTTATTTCTCTTTGAATTTTATTTGATTTTGTTGGATTTTATTTTCGGTTTATTTATTTATCTAATTGAATTATCTTTTTAATTAGTTTAAATTAGATTTTATCAGATTAGGGTTGAATAAGAGGACAAAGTTCACCAATAATGTAGTTAAAAAAACAAATGACAAAATTATAGTAGTTTTGAAAAAATTAATTTTAATAATGTAAATAAAAAAACAAATTATAAATTTGAGGTAAGAGAGAAAAATATTGACAAATGTAGAGTAGTTGCTGCCAGCAATGAACTCGTGTACCGTGTACGCGATTTAGGGTGGTCTACGTGGCGGGGATGAGGTGGTAAAAATCATGTACGTTGTACACGAATTTACAAAGAACTCGTGTACCGCGTACACGATTTCCATATTTGGAAACTCGCGTACCACGTACATGATTTCCATATTTGGAAACTCGCGTACCACGTACACGAGTTCTATATTTAGAAATCGTGTACCACGTACACGATTTCCATATTTGGAAATTCCTTTTTTAATATTTTTTTCCTTTTTACTATATAAATTTATGTATAACTTTGTAACTTTTCTCGTCCATTAAGGAAACAACCACTTTCTTAGTGTCAAAACGTAGATTTGACGATTTTCTTGTAAACACAAGGTTCGTCAACATTTTGCTCAAAGCCATACGTTTTGATCGTAGTGTCAAAACGTATATTACAGGATCTTGATGCTTGTTTTAATCAATAAATGGATCGTTTGAGTTTGCAACCTTTTGCTTATCTCCTTGGACTATGAATCCCTCTGGTTGAGCCATATAGATAGTCTCTTCAAGATTGTCATTCAAAAAGGTTGTCTTGACATCCATTTGCCATATTTCATAATCATAAAATGTGGCAATAGACAAGAGTATTCTAATAGACTTAAGCATGGCAACAGGGGAAAAAGTTTCTTCAAAATCCACTCCTTCTCGCTGGGTAAAACCCTTTGCCACAAGTCGAGCCTTAAAGGTTTGAACCTTACCGACTTGGTCTCGTTTTCTTTTGTAGATCCATTTGCAACCAATAGGTTTTACCCCATCCCACTGATCTACAAGTTCCCAGACCAAATTGAAGTACATTGACTCCATTTCAAGATCCATGGCTTTGATCCACTGGTCCTTATCAAAACCATTCATTGCCTGATTAAATGACAATGGATCCTCTATAACATAATCAGATATAATGGTTTGAGTTTCTATTAAAACCATGTAGCGGTCGGGTTGTATTATAACCCTCCCACTACGTCGAGGCTCTATCACTATTTGAGATGGATGTTTTTGATCAACAGCTTTTGTAGTTTTTCTTGAAATCTCATATTATACTAGTTTACTGTGCAGTTGATGATCTTTTATGTGATCTTCCTCAAGGAAAGTAACGTTTGTCGATACAATCACTTTATTATCCTGAGGATCGTAAAATAGACCACCTTATGTTTCTTTAGGATATCCTACAAATAGGCACAGCTTTGAACGTCATTCCAATTTCTTTGGGTTTTGCACAAACACATGTGATGGACATCCCCAAATTCAGAAGTGACGTAAACTACCTTTACGCCCTCTCCATAGTTCATAGGGTGTTTCAGAAACACTTTTAGAGGGAACCATGTTAAAAATGTATACATCAGTCTCAACTGCATATCCCTATAACGAATCAGGCAACTGAGCATAGCTCATCATTGATCGAACCATGTCTAACAAAGTTCAGTTTCTCCTCTCCGATACACCATTTTGTTGTGGTGTAGCAGGGGCTGAGAGTTGGGACGTAATTCCATGTTCTATCAAATAGTCTTGGAATTGTAGGTCCATATATTCTCCACCTCGATCTGATCATAGTGTTTTAATCGTTTTACCTAAGTGGTTCTCAACCTCGGTCTTGTACTCTTTGAACTTTTCAAGGGCTTCAGACTTGTGATGCATTAGGTAACGGTAGCCATACCTTGAATAATCATTAATGAAGCTGATGAAATATTCATACCCTCCTCGTGCTTTGACATTTATAGGACCACAAAGATCCGAATGCACGAGTTCTAAGGGTTCTTTGGCCCTATAACCTTTTTTCGAAAAAGGTCGTTTGGTTATTTTTCCCTCGAGACAGGACTCACATGGTGGTAACTGTTGGGTTTTATGCCCTAAAACTCGTAGATAGTGAATGTAAACAAATTGTATACTTGTTTCAATAAAGTGTTATTGAGTTTCTACAATAGAGTGTTATTGTTAAATATTGCACAATTTGACCCAAATCCAATAAACTAAGATCCAAGGTTGTTTACATGTGACTTGAACTAGTATGTGGGGACATACGGGGATCGGTGTTCAAGTAAAAACCTAAAAGGTCAATAGTACAGGGATAAGGCTGGGTACCTTATCCTGGTAACACTATGTGATACGACCCACTTTGTATTCAATACAGACGTATTGATCCAAGACGTCCATGTAGGAGACATGCAAGCGGGGGTATCCTATGCAATGAGTTTGCATAAGACCGGACCACGAAATAGTAAACCACTAGATGTAACGGAGTGTGTCATGAACTCCTTCTCACGAGAGATTGTCCTTTGATTAGTATGAGTGAAAGTGGCCTGCACGCCGACTCAATAAGCCTACCTTCTTGGGAACAAGACCGAGTGGGGGGTTGGGGACATGACAACATAAGATGGAATTCACTCCTTTCCGTTTCTAGGAGAAGTAGATGAGTGTTCCCTTAAGTGGTGACTCCGAGTCTTGAACAAAGGGATCCCGCCCTCTCACTGGCCCGAGAGGGACTTTCTGTTTACGTGTTGGACCATAAACAGGTTGTTCATTAGAGGAGCACTGGTACTTAAGGAGCCAGAGGTAACACAGGAGTAAAACGATAATTTGACCCAATTGTAGTTACAAACACTCGTGAAGGATTAACTTACCGGTATAGGTCTATATCAGTGGACATAGAAATGTTCTACAGTGAGAAGAGTTCAACTGTCGGTCTTTAGTGGAATGACCCAATGTTAATGAATATTGGTTAACCTGATTAATGAGTTTAATCGGTTAACCTCATATCATTGGAGCTTCTGATCTGTAGGTCCATTAGGTCCCCCTGCTAGCTCGTAAAGAGTAATTAGGAACAAATGTATCTTGAGAGAATTTTAATAGTTCAAATTCATATTGGGAATTAAGTTAATTGTATGCAATACAAATTAATATAATGTATAGTGATGCATTAAAATATAAAGTTTAATTTTAGATTAAACTTTATTATATTGAGAGATTGATATATTTGAAAGAGTTCAAATATACGTCTACTTAAATATATGGTATTTAATTAGAAGATGAATTAATTAATTATTCAATTTAGTTTAAATTAAATGAGATTTAATTAAACTATAGTCTATGAGAGAAATAAATATTTGAAGAAGTTCAAATATTAATATGAATTTGATTCATATTAAGTTTATAGGATATAAGAGAATTTGAAGAAGTTCAAATTTTAATATGAATATGATTCATATTATAGAATTAATTAATTGAAGGCCTGAAATTAAATATATGATATTTAATTGGGTAATTAATTAATTAACTAATATCAGGTCTGAAATTAAATATATGATATTTAATTGGCACTACTACAAAATTTGGAATAGACCATAGTCATATGACCATGATCTTATGGTTTAGACCATGGTTTTACGACCGTAGTATATTCCAGTGTAGTCTATACTATAGACCATGGTCATAATCAACCATAGTCTATAGTATAGACCACGTCTAACATCCACCATAATATATAAGTATTGACCATGGTCGACGTTAGCTATAGTCTACTTGTATAGATCATGGTCGACGTTAGACATGGTCTATACTAATAGACCACAACTAACAGTAATCGTTGGCTATAATACAGACCATGGTTACGATCAACCATGGTATTTTTTACATTTAAAAATTTTAATATTATTGTATAAATCCCCATTTATATGCACATATTTTTTTAGAAAAATTAGGATGAAGATCAACGTTGTCATTCTCCCACTTTTCCTTTAATTGACACAAAACATACCATTAAAATAAACTCAAACAAAATTCAAAATTGAATAAGAAAATGTAAATTATTTACATTGAATTGAATTAAAGTAAAATACTAAGTTAATAAATAATATGAAATTGTATATCATTTATTATTTTGTACAAGAATGTATTGCTGAAGAAACTATCTATGAGAATTACGAGAACTTCATTGATCTCAGCTTGATTAGAGTCTTTCTACTACTAATCTGCAAAAAGAAGAAAAATATAATTATATTATATTAATATTCAATATCTCAAATAAATTTCAACAAATGGTCAAGAACTCCAAACTATAAATTAAGAGTGAACAATGTCTAACATTAAGTGCTTTTAATAGTTAACTCCAACTTTAATAGTACGTAGTGTATTCTTGAAGATGTTGTTTTCTAAATTAAACATTAAAAGAGCTTCATCTAAACAATTTGATTATTTAAATCTATCAACAAATTGAACATGCTATGTAAATAATACTCATTTTAAATCTTTCCTACCTAGAACAAATAATGCGAGCTAATCATCCAATACGTTAAGAAGCATCGAGGCATGTTGTTTCCTACTAGAAATGAAATGAAAAATAAAATTCAATGACAAATTATATATACCTTAATGCTGATTGAACCAATAGGATCATTTCTATCAAAGACCCTGCAAAAAAATTAAATTGATTGCAATAAGAAAATTATAAGTTAAATTGTTCAAGAGAAATTGTTATTCTTTGAAAGAAACAAAGATCATGCAACCAAGACAACGAAAATAGATACTCTTTTGAATCAAACGCATATTCTAATACCATCAAAATTTATTAAACAATGTTGGAAAAGCTACCGAATTGAATTCTAGATAACAAAAAAAAAATCTAAAACATGTCTATAACATCACGAGAATTTGAAGCTTCAAAATTTATCATACAAGTTTTTGCTTCTTCTCACACCACCTCCAACAACATTGAATTGAAAAAAAAAAGAGATCAAAGAAACTAGAGTAAAGCAAACATGAAGAATAATGTAATAATTGGATTTCAAATAATGTTCTCATATAAAAATCCGAGTATAGGGAAAATTAATGAAATGTCAGACATCCTCATAAATAAAAAACTCAGAAAAAACTCTTAAGAACTTTGTTATTTTATGGTCTTGTTTAACAATTTCAACAACAAAACTGCCATAAGAGAATCAATAAATGCATACTAAAAGTAACATGAACATAGAAAAATATCAAAAAAAAAAAAGAAGAAAGAAAAAATGCAGCAACAACGTGCAAACTCGCAAACATACTCTTGCAGTTGATGGCGTTTGTTTAGCAAAATGGAGGGCGGCATTGGGTTAGCAAGTTGAGTGAACAACGGGGATGCGACAATGTTCCTTGTTGAAGATGTGAATATAGCGGCTAAACGATCTGAATCTCCTTTTGCAGAAACTGCCCTTCAATCTCCCTCTCCACGTTGTGTGCCACACACAAGGCTAAATATAGGTTAGGTTTTCTTACTTTTTCTTTTAATTTTTTAATTCTTGATTTTTTTTTAAAGTTAATTCTTTTTTTTCTTTGATACATTAAAGTTAATTCTTTTTTTTTTTAGTCAAAAAAGTTAATTCTTTTAAAACTTCAGTTAAGTGAATTAAATAAAATTATATTATAGAAATTTACAAAATGTCATTTTAATTCTTTTAAATTGCAGTTTAATAAATTAAGAAAAGCCTTCGTTTAATTTTTTTTTTTATGATTGTAGCATATTAAAAAAAATGTTTTTTTTTGTTATTTAAATTTATGTTATTAAATTAAAATTTTTAAATATTATAAACATTTTGTTTATTAAATAAAAAAATATGATACAAATTTATTTAATTTTTTTTATTAAATAATATTTTTGTTTGTAATTGTTAGACTATGTTTGTTTAAAATTATAGTCTATAGTTGAATTTTAGATTATGGTGTAAAAGTATACTTTTGACCATGGTATTAACAAATTATGATCTAATGTAAAATAATAATATGACGATAAACTATGATATTTGTTATCCATGATGTAATCTTAATTATAAGACCATGGTTATTTAAAATTGTAGTCTATGGTTGGTTCTTAAACCATTGTGTTCTTTTTTTTTTTTTATATGAAAATCACTGTGTTCTTTTATTTTAATGTAAAGGTATATTTTTAATCATGATTTTTATTATCTATGGTGTAAAGTTTATATTTAGACCATAGTTTTTTAAAATTGTAATCTGCATATGGCTTTTAGACTATGATTTTTATCTACCGTGGTGTAAAGTTCATATTTAGACCATAGTTGTTTAAAATTGTAGTCTATAATTGGCATTTAGACTATGATTTTTATTTACCGTGGTGTAAAGTTCATATTTAGACCATAGTTAATTAAAATTGTACTCTATAGTTGACTTTTAGACTATGTTTTTATTTATCATGGTGTAAAGTTTATATTTTGACCATAGTTATTCAAAACTGTAGTCTATAGTTGCCTTTTAGACTATGATTTTTATTTACCATGGTGTAAAGTTCATATTTACACCATAGTTGTTTAAAATTGTAGTCTATAGTTGGCTTTTAGACTATGTTTTTATTTATCATGGTGTAAAGTTCATATTTAGACCATAGTTTTTCAAAACTGTAGTCTATAGTTGCCTTTTAGACTATGATTTTTATTTACCATGGTGTAAAGTTCATATTTACACCATAGTTGTTTAAAATTGTAGTCTATAGTTGGCTTTTAGACTATGTTTTTTATTTATCATGGTGTAAAGTTCATCGTTAGACCATAGTTATTTAAAATTGTAGTCTATAGTTGCCTTTTAGACTATGTTTTTTATTTATCGTGGTGTAAAGTTTATATTTAGACCATAGTTGTTTAAAATTGTAGTCTATAGTTGGCTTTTAGACTATGGTTTTTATTTACTGTGGTGTAAAGTTCATATTTAGACCATAGTTGTTTAAAACTGAGTCTATAGTTGCCTTTTAGACTATGGTTTTTATTTACCGTGGTTGTAAATGTAATTTATACACTACGATTATTTAAAACTGTAGTCTATAGTAAACCTTTAGACTACAGGTTTTTTGTAACCGTGGTCTATAAATAGGTTTATTTATTTTAGACCATGGTTGGACAAATCTCTAAAACATTACACTATGGTTTTTTCAAAACTATGGTCTAATATCTAAAATAAAGTGTAGTGTATTCTACATTTTGTAGTAGTGTGGTGATTAATTAATCAAAGAATTAATTAATTGGAAATTAATCAATTATGGAAATGATTAATCACTTATGGAAGTAATTAATCATTTATGGAAATGATTTAATCACTTATGGAAGTGATCAATCATTTATGGAAAAGATTAATCAATTATGGAATTGATTGGTCATGGAATTGGTTGGTCATGGAATTGATTAATTATGGAAAAGATTAAATCAGTTATGGAAATAATTGATTTTAAATGAATATTTTATTCATGGCCTTTCTCCTATAAATAGAACACTAAACCTAGGGTTTAGGTACAACGACATAAGGCCACAATAATGTACTCTTGCATTCTCTCTAGCCTCCCTCTCATATTCTCTCAACTCAAGAACTTTAGGGAGAATTTTCTTTCTAGAGTTTTTCCCATTCAAGATTAGGTAGTCCCACAACTACGTTCCTAATCTCAGAGTTATAGCGGGAAAGATCAAATGGTGGTGTTCTTCGTTGTTGCAGAGCAATCAAGAATCCTTCTTGATTTTCACAGACGTCAACAGAGGTTTGCTTCTCTTTTCTTTATTATAGATTTAGATATAAACTTTGTATGCTTAGCCTTAAGTTTCTTTGTTCTATGATTTTTTCCAATGTTATGATATTTTTGGATAAACAAAATTAACTACGAATCGGTCCCAATTACGCTTCCTCTTTATTGGAATTAGGGAATTCCAAATCCTTATAGTAACGAGTCATCTTCTAACTGGTTTAGTAGTCCACTCTTTACCAATCTTTCAATCCTATTGCGATTTATGTGGCCTAATCTCAATTGCCAAAGATAGGTATTAGGAGAAACTTTTCGCCTTTTGTTTTGAGTTTCCGCTACTTTAAACATTTTCGTATTAAAAATAGCTTTAACTTGAATTGGCCTTAACACGTATAAGTTGATTTCAAGTTTTGCAGAACATATATGCATACCTCTTTTGTTAACAAACACTTTATTAAATTCAAAAGATACTTGGTATTCATGTTCAATCAAACAAGAGATAAAAATTAAGTTCCTTTTTATATCGGGAACGTACAAGACATTTTCAAGTAATAAAAATCTCTCCAAAAGACAACTTGAGAGTTCCAGAAGCTCTGGCTGAGATGACCTCTCCAGTTCCAACTCTAAGAGTTACTTCGCCATCTGCCAGCATATGCCAAGAACTAATTTCCTGCAGAGAAGAGCATACATGGTTAGTCGCTTCTGAACCTAATATCCAGGCAGAGCTATCTTGCTCAACTAAACATGTTTCGATAACGAGCAAATCAAATTTACCTTGTTTTTCTTTTTCAGCCTTCTTTTCCGCAAGGTACTTAGGACAATTGTGTTTCCAATGTCCGTCTACATTACAATGGAAACATTTCCCTTTATCTGCAGCTTTAGTTTTTGCCTTGCTTCTCATTGGAGCTTTTCCTTTCCCTTTTTCCTTCTTTTTCTTCATCTGAATACTCTTATTCTTTGAAGTGGAAGGTCCATCTTGGTTCCTGAGGACGATCCTTTTTGGAACCTCTTGGTGGTAGCAACGTTTGCTTCCCCTTCATGTCCCCTCTTGGTGAGACTTTATTAGGTCTGGAGCTCGTTTAGCAAAGTAGTCAAGTTAAAGTCAATTTTGTTCATGACAGTGTTTGTCCTGAACTGAATGAAGCTCTTCGGAAGAGACTCCATTATGAAACTTACTTGACTACCCTCGTCAATGGTAGCATCGTTTACTTCAACAATATTGAACTAAACCATCATGTTCAAAACATGTTCCCTAACAGAAGCACCTTCCTTCATTCGGGAATTGTAAACCTTCTTGAGAGCTTCGTGCCTGGTTTGGGAGGACGGTTGTCCAAACATACCTTGCAACGAAGTCATGATCTCCCTTGCAGTGACCATCCTCTCGTGCTTTTTCGACAAGACATCTGAAATGCTTGCTAAAATATAGACTCTTGCTTTTTCATTTGCTCGAGTCCATTTCTCATATGTTTCCCGAGCAATTCGATCCTCGATTACTAGTATTGTATTCAGATTAGACTTCCAAGTTCCATAATTATCCCCGTTAAGCTTTTCCGAAGCGAGTAATTGAACTAGTGAGCTAGACATGCTGAAAAATTATACAAAGCTATTAGTAATTTGCTTATTAACCATTTTTGACAAAAATCCAATTAGGTTTTAGCAAAAGTAATAATGTACTCAGGATTATTATTTTTCAATGACACTTTAGTGAGTTAGAGCAACTGATACCGAGGGGCAGTTGATAACTTCCCAAAAGGTAGTTATTTAGGCCTCATTTACATAAGGATTTGTGTGTCTTTAATGATTAATAGGGTTGGTTTTAGAGAGATATTACATGTTTTAACCCATTTGGAAGAATGGAAGCTTCGGAAATCATTTTGTGCAGAATCTGTTGCTAGGCGACTTGAGGGAGCAAATTCTATGCTGCAGCAAAACTGGGAGAAAGACTGTCACGTCACAGCTCGTTAGCCAACTTCATGAACCGACTTCTATTAAGTTATTTTCGGGATAAAGGAGCAAGGAGAGCCCTACACGTGTCCAAGGTTACCTAATTCAAGCCTCCTATCCTTCTATAAAAGGAAGTAGCCGTCCAAGTCAATTTCATTCCAACTTTCCTTGGAAGTCGAGTAGTATAAAGAGATTAGAGATTACCAAGAACACCATCATTCGCAAGTTGATTACGGAGATTGTTATTTTCTTTAATTATCTTGTGATTATGAATATGCCTACTCAGATTGTAATTCATGTTTCCATGTTTATTATGAACTAAGTAGTTTTAGGTGTTGGTTAGGAACATGTAGTTGTTGTGCTTAAACTTTAGTAATATATTGATTATTGCATCTTGGTTAATTGTTGTGCCTATTTCCATTTTATGCCCGTCTGGCCAGCCGGTGTGAATACCTCTCTCTAGTTTCAGGGATGATTTAGAGAGTGTGTGGCAATTATCCACACTATGATGATTGTGTATTGGTGAACGCCAGTGACTGAGCTAGGGATAGCCAGTTGCCTAGTGCTTGATCGGTCGCACTTCATTGGGGTTGAAACACATTCCAAAAGATCCGGAGTTCCGGGAGGAATCCGCTAATAATACTGAGAGAGTTGCATGATCAATAATATTGCTAGAGCATCTTTTTAAACAACTACTAAGCCTAACCAGCGTCTGTCTTTAATCTGTCTGCCTATTTGTTTACTTGTTGTTCTGTCATTTATTTTGCTTCAGCATAATTCTTATAAAACCCAAACATTTTTATTATCTTTGAAACCATTAGAAAGTTACACAAAATAGATAAAGTGGAAGCTCATTCAGACCTTGGATTGATAATATTACTTGATGCAGACTGTGTATACTTGCACAGGAATTCTGGAGTCTTTTTACACTATATTTTTATTCACTCTAGGAACCCAAAAAGTTTTTGGCGCCGTTGCTGGGGACTTGAATAAGTTTTTATCTGATTTGTTTTGTGTATGTGATTTAGTGGTTTGGTGCTAGAATTTCTTTGATTGTTTCTTTTGTTTTTGCAGGTGTGAGCTTGGTGCATGAGCGATCCGCCTGGGGTAAGGTTTGAACTTGATCTAGAAATCGAAAGGACATTCAGGATAAGAAGGAGAGAGCAATGCAAAAACCAGATGGAGAATGTGCCGCGCCTTCCAGAGGGTCCTGAAGGTCCAGCAGACCCCCAGAATCGTTTGCTACACTAAAACCCACTGTTTGAACAAAATGAGCAGCAAAATAATCAGGCTGAGAATCCTATCTTGATAGCGAACGATAGGACCAGAGCCATTCGAGCGTATGCTGTCCCGATGTTTAATGAGTTGAATCTAGGGATTGCACGTCCCCAAATCCAAGCGGCAAATTTTGAAATGAAAACGGTAATGTTTCAGATGTTGCAAACCATGTGGCAATTCCATGGTTTGTCATCTGAAGACCCTCATTTACATCTTAAGTCTTTTCTGGGAGTTAGTTATTCTTTTGTAATTCAAGGAGTGCCTAGAGATGCTCTTAGAGATGGAGCGAAGGCATGGTTGAATTCTTTTGCTCCAGGGTCAATTAGGACATGGGATGATTTAGCTGAAAATTTTTTGAGTAAATATTTCCCACCTAATAGAAATGCTAAACTAAGGAGTGAAATAGTAGGGTTTAGGCAACTTGAGGATGAGACTTTTAGTGAGGCTCTGGAAAGGTTTAAGGAGCTTTTGCGAAAGTGTCCCCACCATGGTTTACCTCATTGTATTCAAATGGAAACATTTTACAATGGTTTAAATGGAGTAACCCAGGGCATGGTTGATGCTTCGGCTAGAGGGTCCCTTTTGGCAAAAACTTTTGATGAAGCTTATGAGATTTTAGAAAGAATATCTATTAATAGTTGTCAGTGGTCAGATGTTAGAGGCACAAATAAAAAAGTTAAGAGTGTATTAAAGGTTGATGGTGTGTCCACCATTAGGGTTGATCTTGCTATGATTGCTAACGCACTTAAGAATGTGACAGTGATTAGTCATCAGCAGCCACCAGCTATGGAGCCTACTGCAGTGGTGAACAAAGTGGTAGAGGAAGCATGTGTCTATTGTGGTGAAAATCACAACTACGAGTTTTGCCCCAGCAATCCAGCTTCTGTGTTTTTTGTAGGTAATGAGAGGAGTAACCCTTACTCTAACTTCTATAATCCAGGTTGGCGCAACCACCCCAACATCTCATGGGGAGGACAAGGAAGTAATGTGCAAGCACAAAAAAAGGTGAACCAGCTGGGATTTGCTAAAGCGCAGGTATTGCCCCAACAAAATAAGAAGGCTATGCCCCAGAAAAATTCGGGAAGTTCTCTCGAGGCGATGATGAAAGAATTTATGGCTCGTACCGATGTCGCAATTCAAAGTTATCAAGCTTCGATGAGGGCTCTGGAGTTGACAGTGGGTCAGCTAGCTAATGAGCTTAAGGTAAGGCCTCAAGGGAAACTTCCCTCGGATACTAAACACCCTTGAAGGGAAGGTAAGGAGCATGTAAAGGCAGTAACTCTTAGGAGTTGTAAGCCATTAGAAGAAAACAATGAGCCTAGTAAGACCCAGGATATAAATAAAAATAGTGATAAAAATATTACTGAGAAAGAGTTGGAGATTGGTCAGGGTGCTGGCGGCAGCAATAAAGATGCTGGAGCATCTGGTTCTGTTCCAAATGTGGAACCACCTTATGTGCCGCCCCCACCTTATGAACCACCTCTACCTTTTCCACAAAGGCAAAAGCCTAAGATTCAGGATGGTCAATTCAAAAAGTTTTTAGAGATTCTTAAGCAATTGCATATAAATATCCCTTTAGTAGAAGCTATAGAGAAAATGCCTAATTATGCTAAATTTCTTAAGGATATTTTAACTAAAAATAAGAGGTTAGGTGAGTTTGAAACTGTATCTCTTACTGAGGAGTGTAGTGCTATTCTTAAGAATGGGCTACCACCCAAGGCTAAGGATCCAGGGTCATTTACTATACATGTGTTTATAGGTGGAAAAGAATTAGGTAGAGCACTCTGTGATTTAGGTGCAAGCATTAACCTTATGCCTCTTTCGGTCTATCGAAAGCTAGGTATAGGTGAAGCTACGCCTACCACAGTCACACTCCAACTAGCTGATAGGTCTATCACATATCCAGAGGGTAAAATTGAGGATGTCTTAGTAAAAGTGGATAAATTCATATTTCCTGTTGATTTTATTATTTTAGACTATGAGGCTGATAAAGATGTCCCAATAATTCTAGGTCGTCCATTCTTGGCTACTGGTAGGGCGTTAATAGATGTTCAAAAAGGGGAATTAACAATGAGAGTCTGTAATGAGGAAGTGAAATTTGATGTGTTTAAAGCCATGAAATATCCAGACGAAATGGAGGATTGCTCCTTCATTCGGATTCTGGAGAGCACAGTTATTGAGACAGCAATACAGGATTCAGCTAGTAAGCATTCGGAAAAGCATGGAGAGGTTAGTGTAGAGGATTTACAGGTTTGTTTATTAGAAAGGAAAAATGAAAAAGAATTGTTTAGGTGTGAGGATGTTTTTGAGTCTTTAGATTTGAATCAAAGGAAAGTTCCTCTTATTAAGCCATCCCTGATTGAGGCACCTACCTTAGATTTGAAGCCCTTGCTGGATCATCTAAAGTATGTGTATCTTGGGGAAGGTGAGACGTTGCCCATTATTGTTGCATCAGATTTAATGCTGGAGCATGAAGGGGCCTTAATAAAATTGCTGCAGCAATACCGCAGGGCTGTAGGTTGGACGTTGGCTGACATTCAGGGAATTAGCCCATCTTTTTGTATGCAGAAAATTACTGTAGACGAGGGATCCTTTAGGAGTATTGAGCAACAGAGAAGGCTTAACCCTGCAATGAAAGAGGTTGTTAAAAAGGAGGTGATTAAATGGTCGGATGCTGGGATCATTTATCCAATTGATGATAGCAATTGGGTGAGCCCTGTCCAATGTGTTCCTAAAAAAGGAGGTGTCACTGTGGTAAGTAATAAAGAAAATGAGTTGATTCCAACCAGGACAGTAACTGGCTGGAGGGTTTGTATGGACTACAGGAGGCTTAATAAGGCCACCCGTAAGGACGATTTCCCTCTACCATATATTGATCAGACGTTGGATAGATTGGCTGGTCAGGCCTATTACTGTTTCTTAGATGGTTATTCTGGGTATAACCAGATTACTATTGCTCTTGAGGATCAGGAAAAAACCACTTTCACCTGTCCTTATGGGACGTTTTCTTTTAGGCGAATGCCTTTTGGCCTTCGCAAATCTCTAGCAACATTTCAGTGGTGTATGCTAGCAATTTTTTCTGATATGATTGAGTCCACTGTTGAGGTATTCATGGACAATTTTTCAGTGTTTGGAGGGTCTTTTCAGAGTTTTTTAGATAATTTAGGTCAGGTGTTAAAGAGGTGTGAGGATACCCATCTAGTTCTTAATTGGGAAAAATGCCACTTCATGGTGAAGGAAGGCATAGTGCTAGGTCATAGGATTTCTAAGAATGGTCTAGAGGTTGATAGAGCAAAAATAGAGGTGATTGAAAGATTAGAACCACCGAATTCAGTGAAGGGAATTCGCAGTTTTTTAGGTCATGCTGGATTTTATAGGAGGTTCATAAAGGATTTTTCAAAAATCAGTAAACCTCTTTGTAACTTATTGTGTACTGATCATATTTTTGACTTTAATGCAGATTGTAGGAAGGCTTTTGAGACTTTAAAGGCTGCTTTAATCTCAGCACCCATTCTGTGTGCACCTAATTGGAATTTACCATTTGAGGTAATGTGTGATGCGAGTGATGCTGCGGTAGGTGCTATGCTGGGGCAAAAGTAGGGCTAATTTATCCATCCTATATATTATGCAAGCAGGGTTTTAAATGCGGCACAAGTCAACTACACAACTACTGAAAAGGAGTTGTTAGCTGTAGTGTTTGCCTTTGAAAAATTCTAGCCATATTTAGTTGGATCCAAAGTCACGGTGTTCACGGATCATGCAGCAATAAGGTATTTATGTCTAAGAAACATGCAAAGCCTAGACTAATTCGTTGGGTTTTATTATTGCAGGAATTCGACTTGGAGATAAAAGACAAGAAGGGATCAAAAAATGTCATTGCAGATCATTTATCTCGTCTTGATCCATCATCATCTTTGCTGGAGCAATCTGCAATTTCAGATTCTTTTCCAAATGAACAACTTTTTGCTGTTGAGGTAAAAGTAGTCAGGTATGTCCCTTGGTATGCTGATATTGCCAACTTTTTGGTAAAGGGAGTCACTCCTATTGACATGAATTGGAGGCAGAAGAAAAAGTTTAAGCATGATGCAAAATTTTTCTATTGGGATGAGCCATTTATGTATAAGCAATGCTCTGACGGTATTATTCGTAGGTGTGTTTCAGGTGCTGAAGCAAAGGAAATCCTGGAGCAATGTCACTCTTCGCCGTATGGAGGCCATTTCAGTGGTCAGAGGACAGCTATGAGCATTTTGCATTGTGGATTCTTCTGGCCCACCTTATTCAAGGATGCCCATTGGTTCTACAAGCAATGTGATGCTTGCCAAAGGAGAGGAAACTTGGGGCCTAGAGATGAAATGCCTTTTACTTATATTTTAGAAGTTTAATTATTCGATGTATGGGGTATTGATTTTATGGGGTCATTTCCCCCTTCTAATGGCAATGTTTTTATCTTATTGGCAGTTGATTATGTGTCCAAATGGGTGGAGGCCATTGCATGCCATCAGAGTGATGCCAAGACAGTTGCAAGGTTTCTTCAATCGCACATCTTTGCGCGGTTTGGGACACCTAGAGCTCTAGTGAGTGATGGGGGTACACATTTTGTTAATAATATCTTAACTAAGCTGTTAGCTAAGTATGGGATTAAGCATAGGATAGCTACCCCTTATCACCCACACGGAAATGGTCAAGCCGAAATTAGTAATAGGGAAATTAAATCGATTCTAGAGAAAGTAGTTAATCCATCTAGGAAGGATTGGTCTTTTAGGTTGGATGAGGCTCTTTGGGCTTATAGGACAGCCTATAAGACTCCTCTAGGTATGTCTCCCTATAGGTTAGTATATGGGAAAGCTTGCCATCTACGATTGGAGCTAGAACATAAAACGTTTTGGGCTTTGAAAAAGTTAAATTTTGATCTGAGTCGTGCAGGAGCATTAAGAATGCTGCAGCTTAATGAATTGGAGGAATTTCGCCAATTTTCTTATGAGAATGCGAAAATGTATAAAGAAAAGACTAAGTTGTGGCATGAAAAGAAAATAAAATCTAAAGAGTTTGTCAAGGGTCAGAAAGTCTTGCTTTATAATTCTAGATGAAAATTATTTCCTGGGAAGCTAAAATCTAAATGGTCAGGACCGTTCACTATGATTGAGGTTTTCTCCCATGGAGCAATTACTTTGCA
The DNA here is from genome assembly GCA_036850905.1 of Luffa acutangula. Lineage (NCBI taxonomy): Eukaryota > Viridiplantae > Streptophyta > Magnoliopsida > Cucurbitales > Cucurbitaceae > Luffa > Luffa acutangula. The sequence goes on from CM072093.1 coordinate 24,214,972, forward strand.
GGATGAAAAAGATGGGAGAGTGTTCAAGGTGAATGGACAACGTTTGAAGCAATATTGGGGTGAGGAGTTTCAGTCGAAATATCCTTCCCTAAAGTTGGTTGATGATTGAGAGAGCAGGATTTTTGCGGGAGCATTTCACAGAGCGAAATTTTGAGCTCCCAGTGTTTGTATAAATTTTATTTTTCTGATTTGTTTTTAATTTCAGATAGGTTAGATTTGATTTTGCGTGGTTTATTAGATTTTATCTTTAAATATTTATTTAGATTTTATCTATTTCGTTTTGAATTTGATTTTATTTTAGGATTATTTATTTGGATTATCTTTGAATTATCTTTGAATTAATTAGATTTCATTAGATTAGATCTAGATTTTATTTTCAGTTATTTTAATTCTGTTTAGTTTAAATTAATAAAGATTTTCTCTAAATTAATTCGGCGTCAAGAAAGATTAAATTTGATTTGATTGGTTATTTTTAAATTTAGAAGATTTGGTTTTCTACTTTGAAATTTGAAATCCGTATCCAAAATTCTTCAGGTTCAGAAGATTGTTGCGGCAAAGTTTCGGCTAGAGCATTTCGTCCGAGGGAAAAAGGATTTTATTGTGAGTTAATTGTTTTTACCGTTGAGATTTTTGAATTTCTATGAGCAGGTTAATTTCCGGGATGCTGCCACATGTCAACGATTTAGCAGTTGACAGCGTGCAGTTATTTACCATGGTTAATTAAAATTCATAGATTTTAGCGTTGGGAATTTGATTTGAAAATTAAATGTGAACGGTAAACCCATTTAATATGGAGCAAAATCTTTTAGTTATGATTTGATTTGCTGCAATTATTTATTTAAGAACCTTCGGTAAGTTCTTCCCACTTCATCTTCTTGATTAATCCCTTGCCATTTGCATTTTTCTTTCGTTCTCTGTGGGCGCTATAGAATTCCTTCTGAAACTCTTCGATGGCTAAGACGAGAGCGAGAAAAGAGAGAGATAACGAGGAAGAGGAGGTACCCATTACCCCCGAGGTTCAGAAAGCGAAAACGAAAAAGAAGAGGACGCTAGAGGAAAAAGAAGCGAAGAGAAGGAGGAGGCAATAAAGGGCTCCGGAACAAGAAGAGGTCCAGGAGGCAGCAGATGAGGTTGCTACCACAGTAGTTGAAGAAGACCCGAAAGAACCAGAAGAACAGAACCCAGAACAGGCTGAGCAGAGAGTTGCGGGTACAGAGGAAGTTCGAGAGGAGATTAAAGAAAAACAGAATTAGGATGTGCAGACATAGGTTGCGACTGAGAATGAGTCAGTTCAGGAGGCTCGAGTGGAGGTGATCATGCCGGAGGTACCTAAGCGTCACCGCATTAAGCGAAAAGTCGACCGTATTCAGGTAGTACGAACTGATACCCCCTCGCCTCCAACTACTGACTCTGAAAAAGACAATACAGAGAGAGAGGAACAAGAGAAGAAGGAGGCTAAAGACAAGACGAGAGAAGAAAAAGCAAAAAAGGTTGAGGAAGAGAGTCTGCCGAAGCGAAGAGAAGACAAGGGCAAAGGGATTGCTGAGGCATCGGGTGAGGCTTCTGAGATTGAGGAACGGAGAATACCTTTTATTCGCTTTGTCAACAACCTTGCTCGAGCAAAATATCAGGAAATGCTGAAACGGGACTTCTTGTTCGAACGAGGATTTGGCGATGATGTGCCACGATTCTTGGAGTCTGGAATAGCGAATCTCGGTTGGAGGCAGTTTTGTGCGAAACCAGAGCCTGTGAATTCCAATATTGTTCGGGAATTTTACGCAAATCTTGACGTTCGGGAAGAATTTGAGGTTATAGTTCGAGGAGTGCCTGTACAGTGGAGCCCATAAGCCATTAATGATTTATTCAATCTCCAGGATTTTCCGCATGCAGTTTTTAATGAGATGATGGTTGCACCATCTAGCAACCAATTAAGTGCGGCTGTCCGAGAGGTTGGCATTGAGGGGGCCCAATGGAGGTTGTCGCAGACGCGAAAGCACACGTTTCAAGTTGCTTATTTGAAGAGTGAAGCCAACACCTGGATGGGTTTCATTAGGCTACGCTTACTACCGACAACTCATGACTCCACAGTATCTCGGGATAGGGTACAACTTGCCTTTGCCATTCTTCGCTCGATGAGTATTGATGTAGGAAAAATAATTTCTTGTGAGATTGTTGACTGCGGGCGGAAAAAGGTAGGGAAACTGTTCTTTCCAAACACAATAACGATGTTGTGCAGAAGAGCAGGGGTTCCAGTGGAAGAGGGGGATGTGATTCTTTTTGACAAGGGAATCATAGACACGCCCAATTTGGCACGGCTCCAGCGCATGCAGGAGGTATGCCAAGGTGGGCTTGTCCACGGCATCAACTCGATTCTAGAACAACTGACACTTTCGACCAGTCGGCAAGAGTTTGCTGAGAGACAAACTTTAACCTTCTGGAACTATGTTAAGAATTGGGATGCCAACTTAAGGAGGGCGCTGCAAGAGAATTTTTCCAGACCGTATCCAGCCCTTCCTGCATTCCCTGAAGATCTGTTGAACCCCTGGATCCCGCCGCCGCCTTTGGTAAGAGAAGGTGATCAATGAGAAGAGCATGGTCAGGAAGATTGAAGGAGGAAAATTTGACTGCACAGTCTTTTTGTTGAAATATTTTGTTTGCTTGCGCATTCCTGACTGCATCTTCTTCTATATTTGCTTGTTATGACTGTTTCTTTTTAATCTTTTCTGTTTTAAAAAAAATATGTACCTCTGCTTATGTAATATCTTTTTCTGTGTTTAATGAAATTTCTTGTTGTTTCCATTTCTTTGTGCACTAAGTAAATGCTAACTTAACTAATTTTCTTCTGAATTTTTTAAGCTTGGACTGATTACGCTTAATTAGATCAAGGTATTCTGATCTCCAGAAACCTTTTGCTTGAGCATTTCTTCTAGCCTAGACTGTTGCTGCGGCAAAGAAGATTTTGGAGGTAGTGTTGACTTATATGATCCACTTTAAGCTTAGTTCTAGTCCCACACTTAATTTAAATTCAGATAGAAAAATTTAAGTTTGGGGGAATGATTTGAAAAATTGATGATTCATTGGGGACAATGAATAATTTAAGTTTGGGGGACTTTTTGCTACTCCAATTATTTTGCTCAAGCATTCCTCTCCTTCAAGTAAAAATTTGTTAGGTTATTGAGTAACCGGGGACATTTGTGATATCCACAGTTTGTCTTCGTGTCAAAAGATGACCTAGGAAATAAGAAAAATGAAAAATTATTTGCTGAAAAAAAAATGATTGTTGAAAATTTTGCTGAGAAAATTCATGGAGCAAAAGTTTTGAGGGATGAATGTGAAGGGAATAAAAGTCCCAACGCAGCGGTAGCGCATCGATTGGACCTTACGCCGTATATTAATTAACATTAAAATACCGTTACGAAAACTCAATCAAACTTTAAACTCTTTTTAAAGTTGCTGGAAATTCAGTTTAAAGATGCTTTAAAAATAAATTTAAATTTATTTGCATGCTTTTCTAAAGAAAAGGGGAAGAACCGTCACATACCTTCGTTGTAGACTTGACCCTTCTTCGCCAACGACGCTCCAACGAACGAAAACACAACAGCCTCCTCGCCTCTTGATCGCTGGAATTTTCTTCATGATTGACAAAATAACCACAAAGGTTACACCGGTATGACTCTAGGTCTAGGAGGCAAAAGACTTGTGGGAGTCTTTCTCTAAGAGGGAGGCTAGAGAGAATTCTAGGTCTTGTCTTTGAGAGTCTAAGAGCAAGAGCAAAGTTTCAAGTGTCATGACCAATTAGCTATAGTGTTCTATTTATAGAAGAGAGGCCATGAATAAAATATTCAATTAAATCAATCTTTTCCAAAATTGATTCAATCTTATTCCTTAATTAATCAATCATGATCAATCAATTCCATAATTGATTAATCTTTTCCACAAATGACTAATTAATTCCATGAGTGATTAGATCATTTCCATAAATGATTAATCACTTCCTTAAGTGATTCATTATTTCCATAATTGATTAATTCCCGTTTAATGAATTCTTTAATTAATTAACCACCAATTAAATATCACATATTTAATTTCCGGCCTAGAATTAATTAATTTGCCCAAACACATTCCAGGCCTTAAATTAATTAATTCATTATTTGAACTCTTTCAAACTTCCATAAATTTATATTTGAATTTCTTCAAATATTAATTTCTCTCATAATAATATATCAATATATATTAAATTTGTTTCCCTTAGTAAATTGAACATTTTCAATTTACATTTATTACTTAGTTGCCTCAAATTACTTTATGAGCTACCAGTGGGACCTAATGGACCTGCAGTCAGAAGCTCCAACGATGTGAGATTAATTGGTCAAACTCATTAACCACATTAATCAATATTCGTTAACTGTGTGTTCATTCCACTATCGACCCACAGTTGCACTCTTCTCACTGCAGACATATTTGATGTGTCCATGGATATAGACTAATATCAACTAGTTAGTCCTTCATGAGTGTCTGTAACACCAGCTGGTCAAATTACCGTTTTACCCCTGGGTTACCTCTATTTCTTTAAGTACCAATTCTCCTCTAATGAACGACCTGTTTATGGTCCAACCATCAAACAGAAAACCCTCTCGGGCCATTGAGAGGGTAGGGATATTTGTTCCCTAAAGTCGGAGTAACCACTTAAGAGAACACTCATCTGCTTCCCTAAAGTCGGGAAGGAATGAATTCCATCTTGTACGATTATGTTCCCAGCTCCCCATTCGGTCTTGTCCCCAAAGTGGTAGGCTTATTGAGTCGGCGTATTGGCCACTCTCACCCATACAAATCAAAGGACAATCTCTCATGAGCAGGAGTCCATAATCAACTCAGGATTAAGACTAAGTTGTGTAGGTCGTCCTAGTGAAATAGAAAACCAACTAGTTAACGGTGTTATAACCAATGGTTACTATTTCGCGGTCCGGTCTTATGCAAACTCATTGCATAGGATACCCCCACTCGCATGTCTCCTACACGAACGCGTTGGATCACAGCGTTTGTATCAAATACAAAGTGGGTCGTATCCATAGTGTCACCAAGATAAGGCACCCAGTCTTATCCCTATACTATAGACCCTTTAGGCTGTTTCTTGAACAATGATCCCATATGTCGCTACATATAGTTCAAGACTCATATTGCAGCCTAGGATGTCTGTAGGGCTGCTTAAAGTCTGAAAAACAAGAATATAAACCCATTGAAAATGTGTGATCTAATGTGTCTGAGAATAGAGCTAAGCTGTGGTAAGTTCTTAGTATTGAGTTAAAAGTGGTGATTATTTGTCCATGCTGAAGGAATCATTTTGCTGCAGCAAAGCTCGATTTTGCAGAGTGCCCAGGTAAAGGTTAAAGGCAGTAATTGATTGTCTGATTTAATTAAGCTAATTCTTTGTCTAATGTTTTAAATTCTTAAGGGAAGGTGAGTTAGTATTGCTCGGGACGCGCAATAGTTCAAGTTTGGGGGTGTGATAACTGCTTAAAAGGTAGTTATTTAGGCCTCATTTACATAAGGATTTGTGTGTCCTTAATGATTAATAGGGTTGGTTTTAGAGAGATATTACATGTTTTAACCCATTTGGAAGAATGGAAGCTTTGGAAATCATTTTGTGCAGAATCTATTGCGGGGCGACTTGAGGGAGCAAATTCTATGCTGCAGCAAAACTGGGAGAAAGACTGCCACGTCACAGCTTGTTAGCCAACTTCATGAACCGACTTCTGTTGAGTTATTTTCGGGATAAAGGAGCAAGGAGAGCCCTACACGTGTCCAAGTTGACCTAATTCAAGCCTTCTATCCTTCTATAAAAGGAAGTAGCCGTCCAAGTCAATTTCATTCCAACTTTCCTTGGAAGCTGAGTAGTATAGAGAGATTAGAGATTACCAAGAGCACCATCATTCGCAAGTTGATTACGGAGATTGTTATTTTCTTTAATTATCTTGTGATTATGAATATGCCTACTCAGATTGTAATTCATGTTTCCATGTTTATTATGAACTAAGTAGTTTTAGGTGTTGGTTAGGAACATGTAGTTGCTGTGCTTAAACTTTAGTAATATATTGATTATTGCATCTTGGCTAATTGTTGTGCCTATTTCCATTTTATGCCCGTCTGGCCAGCCGGTGTGAATACCTCTCTCTAGTTTCAGGGATGATTTAGAGAGTGTGTGGCAATTATCCACACTACGATCATTGTGTATTGGTGAACGCTAGTGACTGAGCTAGGGATAGCCAGTTGCCTAGTGCTTGATCGGTCGCACTTCATTGGGGTTGAAACACATTCCAAAAGATCCGGAGTTCCGGGAGGAATCCGGTAATAATACTGCGAGAGTTGCATGATCAATAACATTGCTAGAACATCTTTTTAAACAACTACTAAGCCTAACTAGCGCCTGTCTTTAATCTGTCTGCCTATTTGTTTACTTGTTGTTCTGTCATTTATTTTGCTTCAACATAATTCTTATAAAATCCAAACATTTTTATTATCTTTGAAACCATTAGAAAGTTTCACAAAATAGATAAAGTGGAAGCTCATTCAGACCTTGGATTGATAATATTACTTGCTGCAGACTGTGTATACTTGCACACGAATTCTGGAGTCTTTTTACACTATATTTTTATTTACTATAGGAACCCAACAGCAGTCAATTACTCCTTCACTAAACCAAGACGTTCTTGACTAAATACTAATCCCAGAATAACTCTTATTCCTATAGTGGTTTAGCTATCGTTACATTTGGTCAGGAATATACTAACACTTCGTAATCCTTGTAAGTGTGACATGTCGTTTTAAGATTACAGAGAACGACCCCAACAATGCTACTGAATGGAAAAGCTAATGTTGGAAATGGTCCTGAGTAATCCTATCAATTTCTGGAGTTTGCGTTGTTCCGATCTCCATGTTACAACCCTCTGAATGGTTAGTAGCTCCAGGGTATACAAGTAGGCGTAACATGGAAATCTCACGATGCAACCTAACGGAGGAGACTGCAGGATGTGTTGACACACTTCCTTCACTCACTTACTATAAATACTTTCTCCATTTACCTTTTTATTGATTTATGCAAACACCTTCCGAATGGAGCCGTTGAGGTATAATCAACACGAGGCCAAGCATAAATCTCTCGTTGTGAACTAAAGGGAGAACGTGAGAAGGAAATGGATTTGATATATCTCTTCCCTCCCACTAAGTATTTTAAACAGTTTTGGGTACACTTATACTTAGGCAAATTCAGGCTAATTGAATAACCCTAAGTCTAAGTTCATTTAATCTTACGATGTCTAGGTGATAACGATTAAAACCTCACATCACACACGTGCATGCTCATAAAACTGGGTTAACTTTAACTCAAGAACCGACTCGATGCCCAGGTAGGAGGTGTTCCGTAAATCGTCAACTTAAATACCTCCAGCCTTAGACAACATCTTGTCGGGTGAGTTCTCTTGTAACATATGTTTTACAAGCTTATCGAACTATTTGAATATAATTGAAATCGATCGAGAATTTGGATTCAATTTAACCCTAAGTGAGCATGCACCTTTTCTTTGTTATAGATTTTAAATTTCTAAGTGATTTATAACATTTATAAATCTAATCTATAACATGCTTTCCAATTTGATTATAACACTTATAAACAAAACTAAGGAAATTTCATGCTTCATGCAAGGTTAATTTTAACTTTTAATATATAACTTTTGTATATCAATTAATCAATTTTAATTAACCATTCAAGCAGGAATCTCCCTAAATCAATACAACAGTTATATCAATTAAACATGAAATTTCCCTCATGCATTTGAATTATTAATAACACTTATTAAAATTAAAAATGCATGAACATGCTTTCCTATGGTGGGATTTTAAAAGTATATGACATGCTCGTAATGCACATACAATTAATCTAATTAAAACATACATTCTCAATGCATAAAGAAATTAGATTCAAGCTAAAATGGATTTGTTTGGCAATTTGAAACAAATAAATGCTTGTAGCGATCCCGAGCTTCTCAAAACGACCCGAACCGCCCCTCCATGGACTGAACCAGCCTTGTAATGTGTGTAAAGTAATTGAACCGAGCTGCAGCAGACCGAACCGGACCCCAACTGAAGCAGTTGAACCGAACCGGGCTAGAAAAATGCAGATTCTGGAAATTTGTTCTTCTCCAGTTTTCTTCGATTTTACAGCCTATATGGACTTTAATGACTCTATAAAAATTACAAACTCTAAAACACACATTAACGCTCTTAAATTTTCGAGCAATTACAATTTCATGAAGATTTGAAAGCTCAAAAAATTTCCAAACCACAACACTTCCATTTTAGCACACAGAAAATTCAATTTCAAAATGGTACCCACCACAACAAAATTAATACAAGTTAAGTGCTCTAATCATGATCTGATACCAATTGAAGGTGTTCATATAACACATGCAGAAGCAATTGAAGATCGAAAGCACTTAACTCAATCAATTTTACTCCTAAAGCATGCTGATTCTAGAGAAAACAGAATAGAGAGTTAGAGAGCACCAACCTTTTGTAGCTCACTTGTGTTGAACTCCTTGTGTTGTTTTCTTCTCCAACTTCTCTTGGACAACCTCTAGAGTCTTCCCTACTATTCTCCGGGCCAAGAATGACTTGTGGGAGTCTTATAGAGATACGAAATGGGAAGGGAATGCTTGAAGGTACAAGCTCTTGAGAGATCTATGGAGGTTAATGAGATTGAGAGTAAATTCCAGCAGCATAACAGTAAGTAATTCACTCTCTTGCCTTTGAATCTTATTCAAGCTCCTTATATAGACATCTTCCATGCAAAGACAAGCTTCATGACACCAGACACATGGTGAAAATGCAACACAAAGTGGATTCTAGGTGTTTAATTCACAACACATACAACTAGTGCATGGTTGTGTTGTTTTCCACTATGCATCAACATGCAATAGTGGGAATGCCACTAAATCCACTAAATTGAATCTCCATTCTGAATTTTCATCTTGCAATTTACCCTAATTCAATTCTAAATTGAATTTGATTTCTAGGTTATTAATTGGGACATTTCCAAGTAATTTGTCATGATTATTCTAATTAATCATTGTTACATAGTGCCATTAATTATATATGATTCCTAATACATATATATGGTATTTAAAACACTTTTAAATACCTTATCTCTCAATTCCCAATTTAATTCATAATTAAAACATTGTGTCAAACACATTTTACGATAATGCCATATTTCCCGTTTTTGAACGATTCAAAGATTCTTATTATTATGTTCTAAGCTTTAATCCGATATGAGCTAGTAGAGGGACCTAATGGACCTACAGATCATGGGCTCCAACGATTCGAGGGTAACCGACTAATCTCATTGTCTAAGCTAGCCAACATTCGTTAACTATCGGGACAATCCACTATAGCCCGATAGTTGCACTCCCCTCACTATAGATATATTTCCGTCCACTTCATTTAACCATGCTCAGTAAGTCGTTCCTTCACAGGTTGTTCATAGCTATAGCTAGGTCAAATAATCGTTTCACCCCTATAGTACTTCTTGTTCCTTAAGTTCCACTAATCTTCTAATGAACAATCGGTTTGCGGTCCAACCATCAAACCTAAGTCCCTCTCAATCCAACGAGAGGGTGGGGCCCCTTGTTTAAGTCCTGGAGTTAGTACTTAAGGTACCAACCTCTCTGCTATCCCTGAAATGGGTAGGAGTGAATTCCGTCTTACGAAACTATGTCCCCAGCTATCTATTCGATCTTATTCCCAAAATGGTAGGCTTGTTGATTCGGCGATGCTGGCCACTCTCACCCATGCAGATCAAAGGATAATCTCATATAAACAGGAGTTCATAGTTAGCTCAGGATTAAAAACGAGTTACCTAGGTCATCTATGAGAAATAGTCAGTTTCTTTAGTAAACAACGTTATAAAGAGAAAGTGACTTATTTCGTGGTCCAGTCTTATGCAAACTAATTGCATAGGACACCCCCACTTGCATGTCACCACATGAACGAATTAGGATCTCATCATTTGTACTTAATACAAAGTGGGTCGAATCCATAGTGTCTCCAGGATAAGGTATACTATAGACTATTTTGACTATAAACTTGAACTTGATCCTACGATATGTCCCTACATATAGTTCGAGTATTCATTTTATAGTCAATGATCTTAGTTTATTGGATTTAGGTTAATCATTTGAAATTTACTTATTAAATAACATCTCTTACTAAATAACCTCAATAACGTCTTTATTGGAAATGAAATATGTTTAATGATTTACAAACTACGAGCTTATAGGTCATTAAACCAAACATAACTGCCTTTATATGCTCATAAATACGATCGCATTTGGTTTTTTTCTTGCAAGAAATGCTGTCGCATTTTTGGGTTTTTCTAGATTTCCTTTGTTTTTCTGCAAAACACCAAACTAAGTAAAATTCTTATAAAAAAAAATGGGCCCCTTTAAGCACAAATAAGCAAGACTTGACATACAAGACTCTCAACTTCCTAATTCATCAACTTTAATACGTTTTGAGCTCGGGAATAGTGAATATGATCTAAAACATATAACTTTGACAACATAATGAGCTAAATATAAGAGTAAAATAGATATATTTTTTACCCTTATCAGTAGTAGGATTAGGATGTTGCCTAGACTCAGGTTGGAGCTTGTATCCTTGTTTATAGTCCATTCTTTGACCTTAGTACCTCATCTTCGTAGTCGATGGCTCGTGGTCATGGTTGGAGTCAGGGTCGTGGTCGTGGACCCAGAATTCCAGCTAATAGGCAGGAGGATCAGGCAGACAATATCAATGCTCAACATGAGACTAATCTACCGATCACTCCTGATTAGCACGGAGTTGACCCTCCACCCCCTCCAGCCCCTCAAGCTCTTCCTGGTCAGCAGGAAGTTGTTCCTCCAGCACCGCTTGCAACTTTGGATATGATGATTTCTGCTGAAACCCTCCAAACCATGTTTGAAAACGTGGCTCAATGGAACGTTTGACAGCCCCGCTAGTCGAATTGGGCACCTGAGGATTCGAAAGAGTCCAAATTCATTCGCGATTTCCAGCGGTATGGCCCTCCCTCCTTTGATGAGCGTTCAAAGAACCCATTGGCAGTCAGACGCTTGATTGGTAACCTCGAACCCAAGTATGACTATATGAAATGTAATGACTGCCTGAAAGTTCGAGGCATGGTCTTTATTTTGAGTGACGAAGCCCGTAATTGGTGGAAGTTTGTAGCAGCATCCAAGGATCACACTAATGAACCAGTTTTACGGGAGAGGTTTAAAGATCTTCTTTACGACTATTATTTCCCCTCGAAACGGTAAAAAATGACAAGGAGACGGAGTTCCTACATTTGACCCAAGGAACCATGTCTGTGATTCAGAATGAGCAGAAGTTCACTGAGCTTTCTCGTTTCACTCTCAAGCTTGTTAGTAACCCTGAGCAGAAGATCAAGAGGTCTATGAAGGGCCTCAGGGAAAAGATTTGGGGTACAATCACATTTATAGCAACCAAAATGTGTTATCTTATCACCTTTAATTTGATCTTGTTAGTGTGCATTTGATTGTTTAATTGTTTGTTTTACAGGAATTCTAGCACAAGAGGATGATGTGGAGACAAAGGCATCGACCGGAGCGCTTGGACACCGTCTTTGCAGCCAAAAGGATTGATCAAAAAATTGCACAATTGGGCAAACTCGAGGACAAGCATCTCGACGCTATAATGGCAGCGTCGAGACGCTGCTCTGATCTCAACCCTTGGATGGAAGGGCAAGCGTCTCGACACTGTCGTTAATTATAAATATGAAGTTTTTGTCTTTTTTAGCCGCTAGGTCACTTTTTTCAGTCGTTTTAGACGAATTCCCTCTGTATATTTTCGTTTCTTTGAGTCTAGAACTTTGTTCTTTCTAGGTTTCTTCTTTATTCGACTATGATTCCTTATTGTTTTTTTAATTTATCTTGTAGCATGTGGGGCTAAACCCCTTAGATTGTTGGATTGGTGCTTTCTTTAGACCCTTTGTGATAATTATTTAAACTTGTTGATTCCTACTTTCTGTTTTGTGGATTGATTCTGAATTGCATCTTAGTTTCCATCATGCATTTATATCGATTTAAGTCTTGACATCCCTTGAATTGAATATAAGCATGATCTAACTGTTATTCGTAGATAGCCACTAGGTTGTAGCGGATCCATCGCTAGTTTGACGGAGCCTAGCGTAGACTTCCGATAGGCCTAAGAAACTAATAGTAGTTAGGTTAATGAAATTAGAGAAATTGAAATCCAAATTTAGTTAATTAATTTCAGGCCTAGCACGTTAATGTAATTAATCAATTAACAATTTTGAGGAGTTATTGGGTTGTTAATTGCACTAATTAGATTTAGGCTGAGGATTTATCGGTCTGAGCATGAGAGGCGGTGGGCGCAATTAAAATAATTAGCTAATTAAGTTGTTCGTGGAGTATCGAGTAGTCTAATTAGTCAAGCATAGACTGAGTGGGTGGATTATTTGAAAAGCCAAGAAGCATTCCGGGCAATTTAATTAATCACCAAAATAATTTTAGAGCAAGTGATGAAACTAAATGCACAAGGTGTTCTGAAGAATGACCAATCCGACAGTCCTGTGTTTTATTTGATTCCATTTGATTTTTACCTCTGGTTGATCTCGTTGCATGCTATTTTCCATTTTCCTGCATTTTTACTTTTCCTTGCTATTTTTATTTCATTTAGTGACAAACCAAAACCCCTCTTTTTGTACCAAACCCCCGGTTTAGTGAGAACCCGAAAATTAATGAAGATTAAACCCTTTTCCTATGGGCGACCTGACCACTACCTACTGCAAAGTAGCATAGAGCCAAAGTTTATAAATTTTATTTGGCGACGAGGACTTGACAAACTCGTCCGACCACACCCTGAATGCACCTACGACCTTTATCTTAGCTATCCAAGGAGCATTGGTCATGGATAAAAACCTAGCAAAGAAGGTGCAGCCTTGCTGGGAGGTTGATTCGACTTCTAGAGTTAAGAGAAAGCCCCCACCAACTCAAGTGAGACCACCGTAGAAGGCTCCTCACCTACAACCTTAGAAGCAGGCTCTTGCCATCCCATTTCAACGTGTGCAACAAGCACTACACGGGACAATGTGAATCAAGAGAAAGAGTCTGTTTCAAATGTGGCCAAGAAGGACACTACGCCAAGTGGTGTCCCACCCTTAAGACCAAGGCGGAATGTAACAACCAGATCTTTTAAAAATAAATAAATAAATGATTTTATTTTATTGTTATTTATTTTAATGTGTTACAAAAAAATCTTTTTAATATTATTTTATCTCTTTTTAGAAGATAATTATCTGCTATTTTGTTTTGTTTTTTTTTTTTTAAAAAAGGGTTTTAGGTTTTAGTGAGGGTTCTTTTTAAAGACCCTTTTTCAATAGCCCTAAATTTGTTTTTACATTATGAGTCAAAGCAGAAGAGAAGGAGATCATGTTCTGCACTTTCCCTTTCCAGTGAAAAAAAGTAGTAAGTTTTCTTTCTTACTGTTTTTGTTTTATTTTCTTTAATCTCGATCATTAATTCAATTTGTTGGGAATAGTTTTGGGATCTTGGATTTCTTGTTTTTCATTTAGAACAAAAGGTTTTTGAAGACTTTTTGCCCAAAGAGTTTTCGAAATTTTTAGTTTGAATCTTTTGGTTTATGAGGCTGTGTTTGACGATATCGGGCTATTGGTTTTGCATAAAAAGTTTACCCTTTTGTGTTCTCATAAGATGTGGCTTATTGTTTTGATTTTCACAAGAAAATTGTATGTTTCTACCAAGTTTTAAAGCAGTTTTGTAAACTTTTCAGATTTGATTTTTGGTGAAAAACAGTAAATTATAAATCGTTGTTGAAATTCATGGATGTTTTATTCGAAAAAAAGTAGAAAAATTTTAGATTTAAAATCATCAATCTATTTAACAATTTTGAGGGTTTTAACATTGCTTTGTTGAGGAACTTTTTGTAAATTTAATCTGTATTAATTTGCAACGATTCTTGTATTTTTAAAGTTGTTAATTTTAGGTTTTAAGGTATGTGTAAACCTGAGACTTCGCTTGGATTATTTGCTCTTGTCACATATTGTGGAAGTTGGATTAAAGTTGTTGTTTCATTGTTGAAGAAAAATGACAAAGCTTTTGGTTGAGGTTGTCTTTGATAATTTTGGACTTTATTAGTTTAAAAAAAGAAAAGAAAAGAAAGGAAGTAAAGAAAAGAGAAGAAAAGGAAAGAGGAAAAGAAAAAGAAAAACAAAAGAAAAAGAAAATGGAAAATGAAGTTGTCGATGCTAGTGGTTTTAAAGGAAAGGAATCCACCGTTTAAAGTCATTTCAGCCAATTTCTTCATCATTTCTGTTGGTGGTTACTTCCGCAAGCGCACGGGTCACAAGTAATATAAAACGGAAAGTATTCCGAGTATCGAATGCTCATGGAAGCGAAGCGAAAATTAAGCAAAGCAAAAATCTCTTGAGCACTAAAAATACTTGGGTGAAATAATATTTAGGGAATAGCTCATGCAAAAAAAGGGAATTTAAAATTCAAAACAATTAAAGAAAATAATTTGATCAATCAAAATAAAGTGTGAAGAAATAGTTTTCTTTGAATGGGAAGAGGGGTCTTGAAAATCAATTATTAGCTAAATAATTATTATAATTATCTTATCCCATTGCCCAACTAATTATAATCCTAGAATCTCCGTTAATCACATAGGTTCTCCTGTCGGTTTCCCATAATTGAAATTAATTCATTTTAACAACCTAAGTGTCCTTAGCGCTATTAAAAATCATTAATTATTACGCTCTGATTCATTTTAGGAATCTAAGTTTAATCAACTAATCTCGGTGTCACAACGGGCAATTAAACTAGTTGCATGGATTACGATCTATCCTAATTTCTCTTCGTCGAGTTTCCATTCAGAATCAGATCATTACACAATTGGTCAGATTGAATAAAGCATTAAGAACATCCATACAAATAATTAGGACATGGGCAAGAGACAAGAAATTACAACAATATTTGAACTATAATTTCATTTCAATACCCCAAATTGGGGTTTAGCTACACATAACTAAAATATCCACAACATTTACAATAAAAAACATAATGAAGAGCATAAAGGAAAGGAATTGACCGTCGAAAAACCCCTTTGCTGACGCTTGGAGCCCCGCCGACTACTCCTTGAGCTTCCTAAGATGCTCCCCAAATTCCCCAAAAATATTTCCCACTAAGAAATCTCTCCAAAAAGGCTAGAAAACCTTGAGAGAAGCTCCAAAGGAGCTAAGGGAGGGAGGAAAGGAAAGAATTGGTGAATGATTGATGATAAATAAGGCACCCAAGGGTGCCCTTTTATAGGCCCGGATGGGGGTAGCGTTGCGACGCTACATTGCTCAGCGTCGCGACGCTGCTATCCATGCGTCTTGTTGCCCAAGAAATGGGTAGCGTCGCGACGCTATCTACACAGCGTCTCGACTGTAGGGAATAAAAGTCCCAACGCAGCGGAAGCGCATCGATTTGGACCTTACGCCGTATATTAATTAATATTAAAATACCGTTACTTAAACTCAATTAAACCTGAAACCAACTTTAAAGTTGCTGGAAATTCAGTTTAAACATGCATAAAAATAAATCTAAATTTATTTTCATGCTTTTCTAAAGAAAAGGGGAAGAACCGTCACATACCTTCGTTATAGACTTGACCGTTCTTCGCCAACGACGCTCCAACGAACGAAAACGCAGCAGCCGCCTTTGTTTTTCTTCGCTGGAAATTCCTTCTTGATTGACACAATAACCACAGAGGTTACACCGGTATGTCTCTAAGTCTAGGAAGCAAAAGACTTGTGGGAGTCTTTCTCTAAGAGGGAGGCTAGAGAGAATTCTAGGTCTTGTCTTTCAAGAGTGTCAAGTGTCATGACCAATTAGGTCTAGTGTTCTATTTATAGAAGAGAGGCCATGAATAAAATATACAATTAAATCAATCTTTTCCAAAATTGATTCAATCTTATTCCTTAATTAATCAATCATGATCAATCAATTCCATAATTGATTAATCTTTTCCACAAATGACTAATTACTTCCATATGTGTTTAGATCATTTCCATAAATGATTAATCACTTCCTTAAGTGATTAATTATTTCCATAATTGATTAATTCCCGGTTAATGAATTCTTTAATTAATTAACCACCAATTAAATATCACATATTTAATTCCCGGCCTAGAATTAATTAATTTGCCCAAACACATTTTAGGCCTTAAATTAATTAATTCATTATTTGAACTCTTTCAAACTTCCATAAATTTATATTTGAACTTTTCAAATATTAATTTCTCTCATAATAATATATCAATATATATTATATTTGTTTCCCTTAATAAATTGAACATTTTCAATTTACTTTTATTACTTAGTTGCCTCAAATTACTTTACGAGCTACCAGTGGGACCTAATGGACCTGCAGATCAGAAGCTCCAACGATATGAGATTAATTGGTCAAACTCATTAACCACATTAATCAATATTCGTTAACTGTGTGTACATTCCACTATAGACTCACAGTTGCACTATTCTCACTGCAGGCATATTTTTTGTGTCCACGGATCTAGACCAATATCGACTAGTTAGTCCTTCACGAGTGTCCGTAACACCAGCTGGGTCAAATTACCGTTTTACCCCTGGGTTACCTCTATTTCTTTAAGTACCAATTCTCCTCTAATGAACAACCTGTTTGTGGTCCAACCATCAAACAGAAAATCCTCTCGTGCCATTGAGAGGGTAGGGCCCTTTGTTCAAGACTCGGAGTAACCACTTAAGGGAACACTCATCTGCTTCCCTAAAGTCGGGAAGGAGTGAATTCCATCTTGTACGATTATGTTCCCAGCTCCCCATTCGGTCTTGTCCCCAAAGTGGTAGGCTTATTGAGTCGGCGTATTGGTCACTCTCACCCATACAAATCAAAGGACAATCTCTCATGAGCAGGAGTCCATAATCAACTCAGGATTAAGACTAAGTTGTCTAGGTCGTCCTAGTGAAAATAGAAAACCAACTAGTTAACGGTGTTATAACTAGTGGTTACTATTTCGCGGTCCGGTCTTAAGCAAACTCATTGCATAGGATACCCCCACTCGCATGTCTCCTACACGAACGCGTTGGATCGCAGCGTTTGTATCAAATACAAAGTGGGTCGTATCCATAGTGTCACCAGGATAAGGCACCCAGTCTTATCCCTATACTATAGACCGTTTAGGCTGTTTCTTGAACAATGATCCCATATGTCACTACATATAGTTCAAGACTCATATTACAGCCTCGGATGTCTAGTTTATTGGATTAGGGTTATTATTAGGCAAAGACAAATATAAAATAACTAATAACAATTAATGGAAAAATATATCAATATTATTTCATTAATATCCGGTCAACGGTTACATTCACTATCTACGAGTTTTAGGGCATAAAACCCAACAAACTCCCACTTGAACTAAAACACTAGTTAGTGGGATGTAAATGCAATAATCTAAAGCTGGAAATGTCATGTATATTAAAATAATACAATGAACTAGGGCATCCTTATACCCATTATACATTTCTCCCACTTGCCCTAGATTAGATGGCATACATATCTCGTAGAGCTAGACCTTCTAGATGACCCTCAAACACTTTAGCCATGAGAGCCTTTGTAAATGGATCAGCGATGTTGTGCTCCGAGGCGATCTTAGTGACGATCACATCTCCTCTTTGCACAATCTCCCGTATCAGGTGATACTTCCTCTCGATGTGTTTATCCCGTTTGTGGCTTCGAGGTTCTTTTGAGTTGGCTACAGCCCCACTGTTGTCACAGTATAGTGTTATGGGCACGTTCATATTCGGAACCACTTCCAAATCAGTCAAGAACTTTCTGAGCCATACTGCCTCCTTAGCTGCTTCGCAAGCTGCTACATACTCAGCCTCCATGGTTGAGTCTGCTATGCATTCTTGTTTGATGCTTCTCCACACTACTGCTCCTCCATTGAGGGTGAATACTGACCCTGATGTGGATTTCCTTGAATCCTTATCAGCTTGAAAGTCAGAATCAGTGTATCCAGTAAGAATCAAATCCTTAGCTCCATACACAAGCATGTAGTCCCTCGTTCTCCGAAGATACTTGAGGATGTTTTTAACCGCTCCCTAGTGGTCCAACCCTGGATTAGACTGATACCTACTGACTACTCCCACTGCATAACATATGTCAGGCCTAGTGCAGAGCATGGCATACATTAAGCTGCCCACAACTGAGGCGTAGGGAATGTGTCTCATGTTCTCAACTTCTTGAGGTGTCTTAGGAGATTGTTCCTTAGACAGGTGTACCCCATGTCTGAAGGGTAGGAGTCCCTTCTTGGAGTTTTGCATCGAATATCGAGACAACATCTTGTCAATATACGTTGCTTGAGACAGAGCTAGCGTTTTGTTCTTACGATCCCTAATGATTTGGATTCCCAGAACATATTGAGCCTCTCCCAGATCTTTCATTTGGAATTGGGCTGCTAGCCATTTCTTAATGTCAGTGAGGTATCCTACATCATTCCCAATGAGTAGGATATCGTCTACATAAAGTATTAGAAAAGCTACTTTCCTTTTGTTGACTTTCTTGTATACACAAGGCTCATCAACGTTTTGGTCAAAGCCAAAAGATTTGATTGCAGTATCAAATCTAATGTTCCATGATCTGGATGCTTGTTTCAATCCATAAATGGATCGATTTAGCTTACAAACCTTTTGTTCCTGACCTTGGGCTATGAACCCTTCGGGTTGAGACATAAAGATATTCTCTTCAAGATTACCATTCAGAAAGGCAGTCTTGACGTCCATTTGCCATATTTCATAGTCATAATATGTGGCAATGGATAAAAGAATTCTTATGGACTTTAACATGGCTATAGGAGAAAAGGTTTCCTCATAGTCAACCCCTTCCTTTTGGGTATAACCCTTTGCCACTAGTCTAGCTTTGAAGGTCTGTACCTTTCCAGCTGCATCTCTTTTTCTCTTATAGATCCATTTGCACCCTATGGGTTTTACCCCATATGGTAGATCTGCAAGTTCCCATACAGAATTGGAGTACATTGACTCCATTTCCAGGTTCATGGCTTTGACCCATTCATCCTTATCTTCGTCATTCATTGCCCGTCGATAGGACAATGGATCCTCAATGCCATCATTAGGTATGACAACCTGAGTTTCAGTTAAACCCAAGTAGCGGTCAGGTTGTAACACAACCCTCCCACTGCGTCGAGGCATTCCCAACGATTGAGATGGACGGGATGGATCTGAAGAACTAGTTCCTTCATCAACCCTTGTTGAAGGTCCAACTTCATCAACAACTCTTGATGATTCTTCAGTAGCTTCTCCTAATATTATTTTGCTTCGTGGTTTATGATCTCTCATGTGGTCTTCCTCTAAGAAAGTGGCGTTTGTCGATACAATCACCTTATTTTCTTGTGGGTCGTAGAAATAACCACCTCTCGTTTCTTTAGGGTAACCAACAAATTGGCACAGTTTTGAACGAGGTTCCAGTTTCTTAGGATTTGTCACAAGCACGTGTGCAGGACAACCCCAGATGCGAAAGTGATGCAAACTAGGTTTACGCCCCTTCCATAACTCGAAAGGTGTTTCAGAAACACTTTTCGAGGGAACATTGTTCAAGATGTATACTGCAGTCTCTACTGTATACCCCCAAAACGAGCTAGGCAATTGAGCATAGCTCATCATTGATCGAACCATGTCTAACAAGGTTCTATTTCTCCTTTCTGATACACCATTCTGCTGAGGTGTACCAGGGGCTGAGAGTTGAGATTGGATTCCATTGTTCTATCATATAATCCTGGAATCTTTGATCCATATACTCCCCTCCTCGATCAGATCGAAGTACTTTAATAGATTTACCTAATAGGTTTTCAACTTCAGCCTTAAACTCCTTAAACTTTTCAAGGGCTTCAGACTTATGTCCCATTAGGTATAAGTAACCATATCTTGAATAATCATCTATAAATGAGATGAAATATTCGTACCCTCCTCGAGCTTTTACATTCATTGGACCACATAGATCCGAATGTATTAACTCTAAGGGTTCTTTGGCTCTATAACCTTTTCCAGTAAAGGGTCTTTTGGTCATTTTTCCCTCGAGACAAGATTCACAAGGTGGTAGTGAATCATCTTCTAACTTGCTTAGAAGTCCATTCTTTACCAAACGACCGATCCTATCGATGTTTATATGACCAAGTCTAAGATGCCAAAGATGAGTATTGTTACTTGATGGAGAAATCTTTTGCCTTTTACTTTGAGTTTCAGCAGTTTTAAATAATTCGTGATTTAAAAGTGCTTTGTTTTCAGTTGGTCTTAAAACATACAAGTTATTTTCCAATTTGGCTGAACAAATAAGTACACCATTTTTATAAATGAACGCTTCATTCATATCAAAAGTAACTGTATACGATTGTTCAATCAAACATGAAATAGAAATCAAGTTCCTCTTAATCTTGGGAACGATTAACAAACTTTCTAAAAGTAAGAATCTATTTCTAAAAAATAACTTCGCAACTCCTACTGCTTTAGCTGAAATGACTTCTCCAGTTCCGACCCTGAGTGTCATTTCCCCATCGTTCAACTGCTGAAAGGAACTATTTTCCTGAAAAGAAGAGCAAACATGATTAGTTGCTCCTGAATCAAGTATCCAGGTAAACTCATCATGTTCTGCCAGGCATGTTTCTAAAACCAGTAAATCAAATTTACCTTCCTTTTCCTTCTTTTTCTCAGCAAGGTACTTTGGGCAGTTTCTCTTCCAATGTCCATCTACATTGCAGTGAAAACACTTGCCCTTGTCTGCCACAGCTTTGGCTTTTCCCTTGCTTTTAGCAGCAGTACTGGGAGCTTTCCCCTTGTTTCCTTTCTTCTTCTGAGTTTTCTTTGAAGAAGTGGCTACAGATTTAGTTCTAGAGGATGAACCCTTCTCGAACTTTCTTTTAGAGTGGACAACGTTTGCCTCTCCTTCTATCTGTCCCTTGTTCTTAAGAAGAGACTGATAGAGCTGTAGCTCATTCAGGAGGCTAGTCAGGTTGAATGTTATTTTATTCATCATTGCATTGCTTCGAAATTGTAGAAAACTCTTCGGAAGAGATTCTAAGATGAATGCAACCTGACTACGCTCATCTATGACCGCCCCGTTTGCCTCTGCCACGTTGAATTGGACCATCATATCCAGGACATGCTGCCGAACAGACGTGCCCTCTTTCATGCGACAGCTATAAACGTATTTGAGAGCGTCATGGTGGAGTTGGTAGGACGGTTGTCCAAACATCTCCCGGAGAGAGTTCATAATCTCCCTCGCTGTTACCATGCCCTCATGCCTTTTAGCCAAAACTTCAGATAAGCTGGCTAAGATATAGACGCGAGTCTTATCATTGGCCTTTGTCCAGCGGTCATAAGCATCCTTAACTGCCTGGGATGCATTACGAGCAGGGGTTGGAGGACAATCCTCCGTTAAGACGAACCGCAGATCATCGACAACAAGAATCGTATTCAAGTTCGACTTCCACGTAGCATAATTTTCGCCGGTTAATTTCTCATTTTTAAGCAGAGAGACAATTGAGGAAGACATTGCTGAAATTTAAACAAACAATGACCGTATTAGTTATCTTTGCCTTAACCCATCATACAAGCAAACAATTGCACACAATCCAATCAATTTAGCAAAACAGACAATCACAGAACCCTAAAACTATTGATTTAGTTTTGCAACGACGTTTCAGAGGTTTAGAATATCAGCCACCGAAGGGTGATACCTCTCAGCTAATTCTAATTCCAGAATAACTCATATTCCTATAGACATTAGCCACCGTTGTTCGGTCGAGGGTTTGTTAACACTTTTAACTCATCCTCGTAAGTGTAACCCTCCCACTTTCAGATCTCAGAGGCACGCACCAACAGGCTACCGAAGGGAAAGACAACTGTTGGTGATTAGCCTAAGAGCTCCTATCCTTTTCAGGAGTTCACAATGTTCCGAATCCTATGACCAGGCCCTCCAAAGGGATGGATGCGCCAGGGCAACCTGCAGGGGGATCATAGGACTCTCACGGTGTGAACTATGGGCGGAGACCGAGGGATACGTTGACACGTGTCCCGCTCCCACTTACTCTAGACATTTTTCCCATTCACCTTGATATTGATCCATGCAAACACTTTCCGAAGGGAGGCCGCTCCTAGGGCGACTCGAAGCCGAGCATGAATCTCACGTTGTGAATATAGAGACGTAGGAGCAAAACTTGATTTAAATCTCGTTTTGTAATTTTCCTCCCACTGAAAATGTCCTAAGGTTAATATAGGGTTGTTTAACTTAGATAGTATTCGACTAAGTCAATCTATCTAAGTCTGATCCTATTATAACAATTATGGAAAGGATTCAACTGCAATCTTTTGGGTGAATTAAACTTCTTTTAATAAACCCAACATTGCAAGTCAACATTACTATGGTTAATTCAACTCAATCCGGTTAGTTCCCAGGTAGGAGGTGTTCCGTAAACCGTCAACTTAAATACCCCCAACCTTAGACAGAACTTTACCGAGAGAGTTCCCTTATAACCACAGTAATGTAAGGTCTTTACTCTAAAAATCTAGGTGCATTAAACACTTTTAATAAACCTAGTGACATTGCATGCTAACATTTAACTATGATTAATTCAACTCCGGTATTCCAGGTCAGTTCCCAGGTAGGAGGTGTTCCGTAAACCGTCAACTTAAATACCCCCAACCTTAGACAGAACTTTACCGGTGGAGTTCCCTTATAATCATAGCAATGTTTTTCCTACTTAGTGAATTAAAACTATTTTTAATTCTAAGTAAGAAAAGATTCTAATCCTATTAGAAATCGATCTAGGTCTAATTAATTTTAAACAATTTAAAATTAATCCAATTTATCCTATGATCTTATGTTTGCATGCAAATCTTGATTATAGATTGACGGTTTCTAATCATTAACATTGAAGAACTATTTCAAATTTTAATGATTAATCCTATAATCAAGAATCTAGGGTTTAATTCATTCAACAATCTCATTCAAATTGAATAATTAAGCCACATCAATTGCATGAATAATATAACAATTATATTATTAACTATGGATGTTTCATGCTTCATGCAATTTTGATTTTCTTTTATTATAACAATTATAAGTCAATCAAGAAAATCAACCAAGCATGCTTCATTCATCACATTAAACATAACTATTTATATTTAATTTAAGTAATGACATGCTTCATGCTTTCCAATTTTTCAAATAAATTAATATACACTTATATTAAAAAATATGAAAACAAATCCATGCATTTAAACATACATTATAACAATTTATAATATATAAAAAATGCATGAGCATGTTTATAACCTAAGGTGGGATTAAATATTCTATATGACATCCATAAAGCATATAAATAGCAATTGAACCGGTTAATTTTGGCCCCTAGGATAAAATAAAGCATTAAATTACATTAATTTAGCTAAATTCTATCCTAAAAATCCTTGTACAGCTCCGGAATTTTGTCTAGACATCATGAACCGCCCCGAACCACCTCGAACCGGCCTCCAAAATCACGAACCATGCCAAAAATTGGCTGAACCGAGGCAATAACACAGAAAATCGGGCTGAACCAAAAAAAAACGAACCAGACCGATTTCTTGGTCCGGATCCCGGTCCGAATCCCGGTCTGGATCCCGGTCTGGATCCCGGTCCGGATCCCGGTCCCGGTCGGGATCTCGGTCTCGGTCGGGATCCCGGTCACGATCCCGGTCCGGATCCCGGTCCCGACCGGGAAATTTTCCAGTATGCCCTAAAATGTCGATTCCACTGTTCTGCACTCTGTTTTTCCGAATTCCAGCGCCGTTCTTCATGATTTTCGCCCAAAATCATCTCGATCTTCATCGATAACAGCCCTAAATCTAGACACGGACTTACAAGGACTCGATTTACATAAAAATTACCCGAAACACCGGGCCTTACATGATCAAAATCACAAAAAAATCTATGGCCATAAAATTAACCCAAACAGTTCAACGCAAACCGAACATACATTATGCATAAATCCCACCTTTTAGAGCCTATCGCAACTTTTAATATTAATTAATAGGGACAGCGATGGCTCTGATGCCGATTGAAGGGAATAAAAGTCCCCACGCAGCGGAAGCGCATCGATTGGACCTTACGCCGTATATTAATTAACATTAAAATACCGTTACGATAACTCAAACAAAACTTTAAACATGCTTTAAAGTTGCTGTAAAATCGGTTTAAACATGCTAAAATAAATCTAAATTTATTTTAAAAACTTTTCTAACGAAAAGAGGAAGAACCGTTACAAACCTCCGTTGTAGACTTGACCGTTCTTCGCCAACGACGCTCCAACGAACGAAAACGCAGCAGCCGCCTTTGTTTTTCTTCGCTGGAAATTCCTTCTTGATTGACACAATAACCACAGAGGTTACACCGGTATGTCTCTAAGTCTAGGAGGCCAAAGACTTGTGGGAGTCTTTCTCTAAGAGGGAGGCTAGAGAGAATTCTAGGTCTTGTCTTTCAAGAGTGTCAAGTGTCATGACCAATTAGGTCTAGTGTTCTATTTATAGAAGAGAGGCCATGAATAAAATATTCAATTAAATCAATCTTTTCCAAAATTGATTCAATCTTATTCCTTAATTAATCAATCATGATCAATCAATTCCCCAATTGATTAATCTTTTCCATAAATGACTAATTACTTCCATAAGTAATTAGATCATTCCCATAAATGATTAATCACTTCCTTAAGTGATTAATTATTTACATAATTGATTAATTCATGGTTAATGAATTCTTTAATTAATTAACCACCAATTAAATATCACATACTTAATTTCCGGCCTTGAATTAATTAATTTTGCCCAAACACTTTTAGGACTTAAATTAATTCTTTCAATCTTCCATAAATTTATATTTGAACTTCTTCAAATATTAATTTCTCTCATAATAATATATCAATATATATTATATTTATTTCCCTTAGTAAATTGAATATTTTCAATTTACATTTAATTACTTAGTTGCCTCAAATTACTTTACGAGCTACCAGTGGGACCTTATGGACCTGCAGATCAGAAGCTCCAACGATGTGAGATTAATTGGCTAAACTCATTAACCACAATAATCAATATTCGTTAACTGTGTGTACATTCCACTATAGACTCACAGTTGCACTCTTCTCACTGCAGACATATTTTCTGTGTCCACGGAACTTAGACCAATATCGACTAGTTAGTCCTTCACGAGTGTCCGTAACACCAGCTGGGTCAAATTACCGTTTTACCCCTGGGTCACCTCTATTTCCTTAAGTACCAATTCTCCTCTAATGAACAATCTGTTTATGGTCCAACCATCAAACAGAAAACCCTCTCGTGCCATTGAGAGGGTAGGGCCCTTTGTTCAAGACTCGGAGTAACCACTTAAGGGAACACTCATCTACTTCCTTAAAGTCGGGAAGGAGTGAATTCCATCTTGTACGATTATGTTCCCAGCTCCCCATTCGGTCTTGTTCCCAAAGTGGTAGGCTTATTGAGTCGGCGTATTGGCCACTCTCACCCATACAAATCAAAGGACAATCTCTCATGAGCAGGAGTCCATAATCAACTCAGGATTAAGACTAAGTTGTCTAGGTCGTCCTAGTGAAAATAGAAAACCAACTAGTTAACGGTGTTATAACTAGTGGTTACTATTTCGAGGTCCGGTCTTATGCAAACTCATTGCATAGGATACCCCCACTCGCATGTCTCCTACACGAACGCGTTGGATCGCAGCGTTTGTATCAAATACAAAGTGGGTCGTATCCATAGTGTCACCAGGATAAGGCACCCAGTCTTATCCCTATACTATAGACCCTTTAGGCTGTTTCTTGAACAATGATCCCATATGTCGCTACATATAGTTCAAGACTCATATTACAGCCTCGGATGTCTAGTTTATTGGATTAGGGTTATTATTAGGCAAAGACAAATATAAAATAACTAATAACAATTAATGGAAAAATATATCAATATTATTTCATTAATATCCGGTCAACGGTTACATTCACTATCTACGAGTTTTAGGGCATAAAACCCAACACTTATGTTTGCATGCAAATCTTGATTATAGATTGACGGTTTCTAATCATTAATATTAAAGAACTATTTCAAATTTTTAATGATTAATCCTATAATCAAGAATCTAGGGTTTAATTCATTTAACAATCTCATTCAAATTAAATAATTAAACCATACTAATTGCATGAATAATATAACAATTATATTATTAACTATGGATGTTTCATGCTTCATGCAATTTTGATTTTCTTTTATTATAACAATTATAAGCAAATCAAGAAAATCAATCAAGCATGCTTCATTCATCACATTAAACATAACTATTTAAATTTAATTTAAGTAATGACATGCTTCATGCTTTTCAATTTTTCATATAATTAATATACACTTATATTAAAAAATATGAAAACAAATCCATGCATTTAAACATACATTATAAAATTTTATAATATATAAAAATGCATGAGCATGTTTATAACCTAAGGTGGGATTAATTATTCTATATGACATCCATAAAGCATATAAACAGCAATTGAACCGGTTAATTTTGGCCCCTAGGATAAAATAAAGCATTTAATTACATTAATTTAGCTAAATTCTATCCTAAAAAATCCTTGTACAGCTCCGAAATTGGTCTAGACAGCACGAACCGCCCCGAACCACCTCGAACCGGCTTCGAAAATCACGAACCATGCCAAAAATTGGCTGAACCGGACCAAATAGGTCCCAGCCCAGCCGAACCGGACCGGCCACCCCTTGAACCGCGCCTTTTGAAACCCTAATGCGCGCCTCCATCGTGACAGCGTCTCGACGCTGTGTTGATAGTGTCTCGACGCTGTGCGTTTTCCATGTCTGGTGCCTACGGTATCGAGACGCTGTTGAAGTAGCGACCCGACGCTGTGCGCTTTCCTTACCGAGCACCTTCGGTATCGAGACAGCGTCGAGACGCTGTTGAGGTAGCGTCCCGACGCTGTTGCGTCTGGAGGCAGAATCTGGGCGACAGCAGCATCGATTCTCCGATTTTGGCCCCGATTTCAGCGGCGATTGCTCCATTTTTCATCTCATCAAAACCTATTCTAGACCCGGACTTACATAGGACTCGATTTTACATAAAATACCCAAAACACCGGGCCTTACATGATCAAAATCACATAAAATTAAAATCTATGGCCATAAAATTAACTTAAACAATTCAACGCAAACCGAACATACATTATGCATAAATCCCACCTATTAGAGCCTATCGCAACTTTTAATATTAATTAATAGGGACAGCGATGGCTCTGATGCCGATTGAAGGGAATAAAAGTCCCCACGCAGCGGAAGCGCATCGATTTGGACCTTACGCCGTATATTAAGTAATATTAAAATACCGTTACGAAAAACTCAATTAAACTTTAAACCAACTTTAAAGTTGCTGGAAATTCAGTTTAAACATGCTTAAAAATAAATCTAAATTTATTTTCATGCTTTTCTAAAGAAAAGGGGATGAGCCGTCACATACCTTCGTTATAGAATTGACAATTCTTCGCCAACGACGCTCCAACGAACGAAAACGCAGCAGCCGCCTTTGTTTTTCTTCGCTGGAAATTCCTTCTTGATTGACACAATAACCACAGAGGTTACACCGGTATGTCTCTAAGTCTAGGAAGCAAAAGACTTGTGGGAGTCTTTCTCTAAGAGGGAGGCTAGAGAGAATTCTAGGTCTTGTCTTTCAAGAATGTCAAGTGTCATGACCAATTAGGTCTAGTGTTCTATTTATAGAAGAGAGACCATGAATAAAATATTCAATTAAATCAATCTTTTCCAAAATTGATTCAAACTTATTCCTTAATTAATCAATCATGATCAATCAATTCCATAATTGATTAATCTTTTCCACAAATGACTAATTACTTCCATAAGTGATTAGATCATTTCTATAAATGATTAATCACTTCCTTAAGTGATTAATTATTTCCATAATTGATTAATTCCCGGTTAATGAATTCTTTAATTAATTAACCTCCAATTAAATATCACATATTTAATTCCCGACCTAGAATTAATTAATTTACCCAAACACATTTTAGGCCTTAAATTAATTAATTCATTATTTGAACTCTTTCAAGCTTCCATAAATTTATATTTGAACTTTTCAAATATTAATTTCTCTCATAATAATATATCAATATATATTATATTTATTTCCCTTAATAAATTGAACATTTTCAATTTACTTTTATTACTTAGTTGCCTCAAATTACTTTACGAGCTACCAGTGGGACCTAATGGACCTGTAGATCAGAAGCTCCAACGATGTGAGATTAATTGGTCAAACTCATTAACCACATTAATCAATATTCGTTAACTGTGTGTACATTCCACTATAGACTCACAGTTGCACTTTTCTCACTGCAGACATATTTTCTGTGTCCATGGATCTAGACCAATATCGACTAGTTAGTCCTTCACGAGTGTTTGTAACACCAGCTGGGTCAAATTACCGTTTTACCCCTGGGTTACCTCTATTTCTTTAAGTACCAATTCTTCTCTAATGAACAACCTGTTTGTGGTCCAACCATCAAACAGAAAATCCTCTCGTGCCATTGAGAGGGTAGGGCCCTTTGTTCAAGACTCGGAGTAACCACTTGATTACTCTTGATTGTCTTCTTTGGGTCCCCTTTTGATCCAAGCTTGGATTTGGGCTTCATTTGCTTCATTTTTGGCACTTTTTCTCCCAAAATCACCAACTTTGCTCCTAAGGACCAAATAACATAATTCATTAAATATTTTCATTCAAAACACGATTAAAGCACAGAAAAGCTTAATAATTTGGGACTAAAATAGCGACATTTTTGCTCGCTATCAATTTCCCATCAAATTTCAGAACCTTTCGAGAGAGAGAGTGAAGGAAGAAGAAGAGGGAAATCACTGAAGGTTTGAGGTTGAAGAAAAGAGGGGAAAGCTCATGCAAGTGCAACCACGACATAATTTTGGTTCAATCTCCCTATCTCTTGTTTTTAATTCGGTTTGAGCTACACAAGAAGAATTAAGAGGTGAGACCTGACTTTTTTGAATGTTAATTCATTTTCTAACAATGTTCATGAAGAATGCTTCAGCTAATTCAAATGTTAAGTTAATGATTTTTTAAGAGAAAAACAGAGCACAAAATTTTCGCGCAAATCTGAAGGGTCTCTGGTTTTCTCTGGTTTTTCGAACGTTCTGGAGTGTACAGGTTGCATTAGAAGCTCAGTTTGGTATCGTTGGAAAGCTTATTCAATTTACTATGAAGTTCATGAAGAATTCGTGAGCCACAAATGTATGGAAGTAGGTATAATTTTAGGAGAAAAGTAAAGGGTAGCAGAGAAGCACAAATTTTGAATAGATGTGTTCAAGGGATTTCTAGACAAATCCGTTGGGAAGATCATTTTCATTCCATCAAGTAAGTTGTAGAGGGTTCCAAAATGAAGATTTCAATATAAAGTACATTAATGTTGGTCAAGTATTGAGGATGTTATGAGTGTTTGAAGTTAGGGTATTAAATTTGAAAAATTCTGGGAAAAATTGTGGAAATGTGATTTTATTTCTAGAGTTTATAATTCATGAGCATAGAAAGACAAGACTATTTATAGTTCTGATGCTCGTCTTTGGTTTATTTGACAGGCAAAGAGCAAATAGGTCGAGTCTATTGGCCAGGGAACTAGCCAAGGCTGTGAGTGAAAAAATAAAATTTGAAAATGATTTCTAAACTGTTATTTATGATTAAATGTTTTACATGCTTGAACCTGAACTTGGGAATAATACATGATTTCTATGAATGGTTTCAAGCATAAGTTTTGAGCTTAGATTTTTATAATGAGATTTATATATGAGCACGTGATTATTGACTTTCTGAAAAGTAGTTGAAACGATATCATTTTAAGCAAAATATGTATTAGCGAGTATTGTTTAAAGATTTTTAGTTTCCCACAAGCAAGCTGAGTAAGCTTGAGTTTTACGAAAGATAAAGATAAGACAACATGTTTTAATATTTTCATGTGATTTTCTGAGACTTGTATTGACTACATGACTGAGATATTGAGCACGAGGCTAAATGCTACCTTGTGCACACAGGTTATATTTTGTTGTTGACGTTGAATGTACTTCGTGCCAATGATGTTGTCGTGAGTGTTGGGCGGGCCCCACGATGACAAAGACGATGGGAGTGCTGGGTGGATCCCACTAAATCGTAGAGCTAGTAAACGTTGGTTGTACTGAGCGTGCCCTACACAACGTAGATCTATCATGTTAGTTAAAATGTTTGATATACTTGATATGCCTTGCTAGATTTTAATGACGTACTTGTGGAGTATTTGAGAAAGCTTTTATAATTACACGTTTATCTTTAACGCTTTGATTAAACAAATTTATATGTTTAAGGTTTACCATGTGTTCAAATTTGTGGATTAGCAGTTTTAAATTTAGTCACTCACTAGGCTTCATAGCTCACTCTTTCAAAATGTTTTCCCACTTTTCAGGTAGATATCGAGTTCCCGATGCCTAATAAACTGTCATAGTCTGCTAAAAGCTCCTAGATCAAGTTCCAGTACGTGGGTGGAGTTGTACATCGAGTGTGTTTATATTGTAAATGTTTTTGTAAGAGTTGAATAATTTACAGTTTGTGTAAGCACTAGATGTTGTAGTTGTGTAAACCCTAGGTGGGTATGTTTTTGGTTGCGATGTCTCTATCAGGTTTATTTTCAAAAGTGAGTTAAGTCAGAGTTGCACTTCATGTATTTCTAAAGGTTATCAAGGTTTCGCTGTGTTGTGCTGATAGCGGGCAGAAATGTCGTTAATTTAGTCCTAAATTATTAGGCTTTTGAGTGCTTTCATTATGTTTTTATTGAGAAAATCTAATATAATTCATTGTTTTGTCTTAATGAGCAAATTGTGGAATTTTGGTAAAAACAAAAAGGCCAAAAATTGAGCATATTAAGCCAATTTTCCAAGCATGGGTCAAAGGGGGAGCCAAAAAGTCAACAATCCAAGTCAAGATCCAAAAAGAATGAAGAAGGCCCAAGTTTCAAGCCCAGCCCGCGCATGGATGTTCTGAATACCTCACAGCGTCGAGACGCTGTCCCATTTCTTGTCGGGCAAGTTGAGTGACGTCACAGCGTCGCGACGTTGTCCTTATTCCGGGCCTATAAAAGGAACCCCTTGGTACCCCATTTGATCATCAATCATTCCATCATTCCTTCTTTCCTTCCTTTCCTTTGCTCTCCTTGAGCATTCTCTCAAGGCTTTTTAGCCTTTTTGAGAGTTAAGAGTGGGAAATTTTGTGGGGAGCTAGTAGTGAGCACTCTAGGAGGCTCGGGGCGTGTTCGGAGGGACTCCAAGCGCAAGCGACGGGGTTTCAACGGTCACTTCCTTTACTCTTATTTTACTCCAATTTATGCTTTTTATTGTATACATTGTGGATATTATAGCCATGTATAGCTAAACCCATTTTGGGGTCTTGAAATGAAAATTCATAGTTAAATATTATTATGATTATCTATCTCTTGTCGGATTATTACTGATTATTTGTATGGATGTTCGTAATGTTGTATATGATCTGGCCAGTTATATATTCATTTGATCCCTAATGGAAACTCGACGGAGAGAAATTAGGATAATATATCATAATCCATGCAACTAGTTTGACTGCTCGTAGTGACAACGAGATTAGTTGGTTAAACTTAGATTCCAATTATGAATTAGAGCGTAGTAATTAACAAATTTTAATGGCGCTAAGGACACTTAGGTTGTTAATATTTGTTAATTATAATTAAGGGAGACCGACAGCAGAACCTATGTGATTATCGGAGATTCTAGGATTATAATTAGTCGAGCAATGAGATAAGATAATTGTAATAATTAATTAGCTATAAATTTATTTTCAAGACCCCGCTTCTCACTCAAAACTCTCTCCATATTTTTATTTCTTTGATTGATCAATTTAATTCCTTTAATTGCTTTAATTTTTAAGTCTTTTGTGCAAAATAATATTTCTCCCAAGTACTTTTAGTGATAAAAAATTAATTGCTTGCTTAATTATCGCTTCACCTCCATGTGGATTCGATACTCAGAATACTTCCGTTTTATTATTACTTGTGGCTCGTGCACTTTGCTGTCATCAAGTTTTTGGCGCCGTTGCCGATGAGGTTAGATTTTAAGCAAAATAATTTCTTTTTGACATAAAAAAAGAATGGGCTAAATATTAATTTAGGTTGTGAATATTTTCTATTTTTTCTTTTACTCTTTTTGTGTATATTTTTTATTTTTTGTTTTTTGTTTTTACTCTTGATTAATTTGGGGCTTAGTGCATGCGAAGAGATAAGGTGGTTAATTTGTTTCCGCTACATCTTGAAATTGACAGGACAATTAGAGCCCTTAGTAGAGAAAGAAGATTAACGGAAGCAATGGCCCACCAACAAAATGAAGCTCCCAAAGCAATCAGAGATTTTCTACACCCAGTTCTCCCAACCGAGAATTTCGGCATTGTTTACGCCCTGATTCAAGCGAACAACTTCGAATTAAAGATGGGACTGATTCACATTCCCATCTTCAATCATTTCTGGAGATATGCGGGACAGTAAAGACGAATGGAGTTTCGTCCGACGCGATTAGATTAAGGTTATTTCCATTTTCTCTCGAAGATAAGGCAAAGGATTGGCTAGAGTCAGTTGAGACAGGAAGCATCAGCACATGGGATGAGCTTGCTCAGGCATTCCTGACAAAATTTTTCCCGCCTGCAAAGACCACAAAGCTCCAGACAGAGATCGGAACGTTCATGCAGTTGGACGAGGAGCAAATATATGAGGCGTGGGAGAGATATAAAGCGATCCTTAGGAGATGCCTGCAACACAACTATCCAGATTGGCTTCAAGAACAATTGTTCTACAATGAATTAAATCCTTCCACCAAGATAGTTCTTGATACATCAGCGGGTGGGAGTTTTCTATCAAAGACAGTGACTGAGGCGAAGGATCTATTGGAGGAGATGGCAGCAACCAGTTACCAATGGCCGACAGAAAAGGGGATAATTTCAAAGAAGGCTGGCATATATGAGATCGATGAGTCAAGCTCTCTGAAAGCGTAGATGGCATCATTAACGAATGCGCTGAACAAGCTTACTTCTTGTTAGGTGGTCAAGTCCATCTCCACCTTGGCTGAAGGATACTCGAAAAAGGAAAATCAAGATGTCGAAGAAGTTCAGTATGTGGGAAATAGAGCATTCACTCAAGGAGTACCGAACTTCTACTATCCATGTATGCGTAATCATGAGAACCTTTCTTATTCCAACACCAATAATGTATTGCAACCACCACCAGGATTTGCTTCATCAAGTGTTCTAGAAAAGAAGAGCAGCTTGGAGGAAATGGTAGCATTATTTATTAAGGAGCATAAGGTTTTGAATGTAAATCTCCAGACAGCGGTAAATAACCATGACACAGCTCTCAAGAATATAGAATTGCAGATAGGACAGATCGCTTCTGCAGTAAACGCCCTTAAGAAAGGGAAATTTCCAAACCACACCGAAACCAATCTTAGAGAGCAGTTCAAGATGGTGATACTCAGAAGTGGTAGACAACTGGAGGAACAGCTCAGAGAAGAAGTTAAAGAAAGAAAACAAGTTGAGCAAGGATGAAGATGGAAGGGCTGACGCACAAAAAACCTCCACATTAAGGTCCCAAAGTCCTCCTAGCTCTTGTGATGTAAATTTTCAATGTGAAGGTGTTCATATAACACATGCGGAAGCAATTTTAGGATCAGAGGCACTTAACTACATCAATTTTAGAAAATGAAAACATGCTGTCCAAATACCGTAAGGAGAGAGCAGAATTTTACCAACCTTTTGGAGATCGATTCAACAACTCCCTTTGATTCCTTTGATCACGAACGGTGTGTGGACCACCTCTAGTGTCTTCCCTACTATTCTCCGGGCCAAGAACGACTTTTGGGAGTCTATATAGATAGGGAATGGGAAGGGAATGCTTGAAAGTTCAAGCACTAGAGAGATATATGGAGATGAGAGAGTTTGAGACCAAAATCCAGCAGCATAACAATATG
Source organism: Luffa acutangula (assembly GCA_036850905.1). Lineage (NCBI taxonomy): Eukaryota > Viridiplantae > Streptophyta > Magnoliopsida > Cucurbitales > Cucurbitaceae > Luffa > Luffa acutangula. The sequence goes on from CM072093.1 coordinate 24,249,240, forward strand.
GAAAATGGCTCTACTTCCTTTGAATCTAATTCATACTCCTTATATAGACATCTTCCATGCAAAGAGAAGCCTCATGACACTAGACACATGGTGAAATTGCACCTCAAAGTGGATTCTAAGTGTTTAATTCACAACACATGCAACTAGTACATGGTTGTGTTGTTTTCCACTATGCATCAACATGCAAGAGTGGGAATGCCACTAAATCCACTTAAAATTGGATCTAAATTCTCAATTTTCAGCTTGCAATTCATTCCTATTTCAATTCAAAATTGAAATTAATTTCTAGGCAACTAATTGGTACAATTCCAAGTAATTTTTACATAATTAGTCCAATTAATCTTTATCACCTAGTGCCATGAATTATATATGATTCCTAATACATATATATGGTATTCAAAACACTTTTAAATACTTCATATCTCATTTTCTAATTTTAATTCATAATTAAAATATTGTGTCAAACACAATTTACGATAATACCCGTTTTCCCGATTTTGAACGATTCAAAGCTTCCTATATTTTTGTTCTAGGCTTTGTTCCGATATGAGCTAGTAGGGGGACCTAATGGACCTATAGATCATGGGCTCCAACGATTCGAGGCTAACCGACTAATCTCATTATCCAAGCTAGCCAACATTCGTTAACTACCACGACACTCCACTATAACCTGATAGTTGCACTCCCCTTACTATAGATATATTTCCGTCCACTTGATTTAACCATGATTAGTAAGTCGATCCTTCACAGGTTGTTCGTAGCTATAGCTAGGTCAAAAAGCCGTTTCACCCCTATAGTACTTCTAGTTCCTTAAGTTCCACTGATCCTCTAATGAACAATTGGTTTATGGTCCAACCATAAAACCGAGTCCCTCTCGGGCCAATGAGAGGGCAGGATCCCTTTGTTCAAGCCCTAGAGTCAGCACTTAAGGGAACAACCTCTCTACTATCCCTAATTCGGGTAGGAGTGAATTCCTTCTTGCACGATTATGTCCCCAGCTATCTACTCGTTCCTATCCCTGAAATTGAAGGTATATTGAGTCGGCGATACTGAGCCACTCTCACCTATGCAGATCTAAAGATAAGCCTGAATAAACAGGAGTTCATAGTTAGCTCAGGATTAAGATCGAGTTACCTAGGTCATCACATGAAATAGTCAGTCTCGTGAGTAAACGGTGTTATAAAGCGAGAGCGACTTATTTCTCGGTCCTGGTCTTATGCAAACTCATTGCATAGGACGCCCCCACTCGCATGTCTCTACATGGACGATTTAGGATCACATCGTCTATACCAACTATAAAGTGGGTCGTGTCTCATAGTGTCCCCAGAATAAGGTACCCAACCCTATTCTTATACTATAGACCGTTTTGGCTATTACTCAAGCTTGATCCACTTTTATGTCTCTACATAAAGCTCAAGTGTTCATCCTATAGCCATGGATCTTAGTTTATTGGATTTGGGTAATTATATGTGCATTTACTTTATTCAGTAATAACTTTACTGAATTAGTCTCGATAACGCCTTTATCGAATAAGTATATAATTCGTTTAACATTCACTATCTACGAGTTTTAGGACACCAATCCGAACAATCTCCCACTTGAACTAAAAATGTAGTTTAGTGGGATGTACTATAATCTATAATAGCAGTGGGAAAATAAATACTTGTATTAATAACAAAGTAAAAATTCTGGAGTTTGCGTTGTTCCGAATCCAATGCGCAAGCCCTCCGTAGGGTGATCGCTCCCAGGGCGATTCGCAGGCAGCGCATAGGAATCTCACGGTGCAACCTAATGATGGAGACCGCAGGATACGTTTGACACGTTTCCTTCTCCCATTTACTATGAACACTTTCCCCATTCACCTTGATATTAACCCATGCAAACACCATCCGTAGGGGGACGCTCCCAGGGCGCCTCGAGGCCAAGCATGGATCTCATGGTGTGAACTCAGGGGGACGTGAGAGTAGAAACTTAATATGAATATTTCGTTTCTATACTTTTCCTCCCACTAAAGTGTCGTAAAGTTTTAGGGTCTATTACTTAGGTAAACTCTGGCTAAATGAATCTATCTAAGTCTATGCCTTATTAAACAAGGTCTTTACACTAAATGTCTAGGTGAATTAAACTCTTTTAATAACCTAGTGACATTGCATGCTAGTAAGACTATGGTTAATTCAACTCAGGTTCCGAACCATTTGCTGGGAGAGTTCCCTTATAACCAAGGTCTAATGTCCTACTTACTCGAATTTTAAAACTATTTTAAAAAAAAACTAAGTAAGACATATTTCTAATCCTATTAGAGAAGTCGATCTTAGGTATATTTCATTTTAAACCATTTAAAGAATGACAAGATCCTAAGATCCTAGGTTAGCATGCAACTCTTTGTTATAGCTTTTATTGTTTCTATTCATCAACTTTTATAACTCTTATAACTTTTAATGAATAAATCCTATAACATGCTTTCTAATGGTGTTTAAAAGCATATAACAATCAAACATTCAAGTTATAAGAAAAACACCATTTAGAAATAACCTATGTCTAGGTTTGTATAACCCTTTATACTACGATGTCTAGGTGATAACACTTTAAAACCTCACACCGCTCACGCATGCTCATAAAACTCAAGTTAACTTAACTCAAGAACCGACTCAATGCCTAGGTAGGAGGTGTTCCGTAAACCGTCAACTTAAATACCTCCAATCTTAGACAACATTTTGTCGGGTGAGTTCTCTTATAACCGTTGTTTTACAAGATATCGACCTAAACTATGCAAGTTGATCGATTTGTTGTTTCATTAACCTAAGTGAGCATGCTCTTTATCTTGTTATAGATTTTAGATTTCTATCTGTTTTATAACAATTATAAAATCAATCCATAACAAGTCTAATTTGAATATAACACTTATAAACAAACTAAAGAAATTTCATGCTACATGCTTGGTTAATTTTATCTTTTAATAATTATAACTATTATAAGAATTAATCAATTTTAATTAACCATTCAAGCACGAATCTCCTTAAATTAATACAACTCTTATATTAATAAAACATGAAATTTCCCTCATGCATTTGAATTAATAAATAACACTTATTCAAATTAAACAAATGCATGAACATGTTTTCCTATCCTATGGTGGGGTTTTAAATATAAATGACATACATTATGCACATAAAATACAATTTAATTAAAACATACATTCAATAATGCATAATTAATTAAATTTACTAAAGTGAATTGGTTTTGGGATTTTTAATCAAGCAAAAATAAAAACTAAAATTATTACAATAATAATTTCAAATAGGGCTTGGACTACTTCCGGACCATTCGAACCGACCCGAACCACCTTTGGATTGCTTGAACCGGACCATTTTACCGTTAAGTGAAGAACGTACTTGAGCTGGAACTAAAAAAACAGCATGCTGGAATTTTCGGCCAGCAGCGAGTAGTCTCTGAATTTCTTCAAATTGACGGCCTGAATGGACTCTATTGACTCTCAAATTTTACAGACTCCATATGAACACATTAAAGCCCATAAACATGTAGGCAATTACAATTAATTAAAAGGAATTGACTAAAAATTAAAATCAATCCCAAAACCAATTTTCTTTAGTTTTTATACAGTTTCATCATATGAAAAGCTACCCACCAAGCTAAAATTAATGCATGTTAGCTGCCTTAATCATGCTCTGATACCAATTGAAGGTGTTCATATAACACATGCGGAAGCAATTTTAGGATCGGAGGCACCTAACTACATTAATTTTAGAAAATGAAAACATGCTATCCAAATACAGTAAGGAGAGAGCAGAATTTTACCAACCTTTTGGAGACCGATTCAACAACTCCCTTTGATTCCTTTGATCACGAACGGTGTGTGGACCACCTCTAGTGTCTTCCCTACTATTCTCCAGGCCAAGAACGACTTGTGGGAGTCTATAGAGATAGGGAATGAGAAGGGAATGCTTGAAAGTTCAAGCACTAGAGAGATATATGGAGATGAGAGAGTTTGAAACCAAAATCCAGTAGCATAACAATATGGAAAATGACTCTACATCCTTTGAATCTGATTTATACTCCTTATATAGACATCTTCCATGCAAAGAGAAGCCTCATGACACTAGACACATGGTGAAATTGCAACTCAAAGTGGATTCTAGGTGTTTAATTCACAACACATGCAACTAGTGCATGGTTGTGTTGTTTTCCACTATGCATCAACATGCAAGAGTGGGAATGCCACTAAATCCACTTAAAATTGAATCTAAATTCTCAATTTTCAGCTTTCAATTCATTCCTATTTCAATTCAAAATTGAAATTAATTGAAATTAATTAATTGGTACAATTCCAAGTAATTTTTACATGATTAATCCAATTAATCTTTATCACCTAGTGCCATGAATTATATATTATTCCTAATACATATATATGGTATTCAAAACACTTTTAAATACTCCATCTCTCATTTTCTAATTTTAATTCATAATTAAAATATTGTGTCGAACACAATTTACGATAATACCCGTTTTCCCGATTTTGAACGATTCAAAGCTTCCTATCTTTTTGTTCTAGGCTTTGTTCCGATATGAGCTAGTAGGGGGACCTAATGGACCTATAGATCATGGGCTCAAACGATACGAGGCTAACCGACTAATCTCATTATCAAAGTTAGCCAACATTCGTTAACTACCTGAACACTCCACTATAGCCCGATAGTTGCACTCCCCTTACTATAGATATATTTTCGTCCACTTGATTTAACCATGATTAGTAAGTCGATCCTTCACAGGTTGTTCGTAGCTATAGCTAGGTCAAAAAGCCGTTTCACCCCTATAGTACTTCTAGTTCCTTAAGTCCCATTGATCCTCTAATGAACAATTGGTTTATGGTCCAACCATAAAACCGAGTCCCTCTTGGGCCAATGAGAGGGCAGGATCCCGTTGTTCAAGCCCTAGAGTCAGCACTTAAGGGAACAACCTCTCTACTATCCCTAATTCGGGTAGGAGTGAATTCCTTTTTGCACGATTATGTCCCCAGCTATCTACTCGTTCCTATCCCTGAAATTGAAGGTATATTGAGTCGGCGATACTGAGCCACTCTCACCTATGCAGATCTAAGGATAAGCCCGAATAAACAGGAGTTCATAGTTAGCTCAGGATTAAGATCGAGTTACCTTGGTCATCACATGAAATAGTCAGTCTCGTGAGTAAACGGTGTTATAAAGCGAGAGCGACTTATTTCTCTGTCCTGGTCTTATGCAAACTCATTGCATAGGACGCCCCCACTCGCATGTCTCTACATCGACGATTTAGGATCACATCGTCATAGTGTCCCCAGAATAAGGTACCCAACCCTATTCTTATACTATAGACCGTTTTGGCTATTACTCAAGCTTGATCCACTTTTATGTCTCTACATAAAGCTCAAGTGTTCATCCTATAGCCATGGATCTTAGTTTATTGGATTTGGGTAATTATATGTGCAATTTACTTTATTCAGTAATAACTTTACTGAATTAGTCTTGATAACGCCTTTATCGAATAAGTATATAATTCGTTTAACATTCACTATCTACGAGTTTTAGGACACCAATCCCAACACAATGCAATAACATTTTTTGCAGGTTCCAAGAAAAAGAAGGATGAAAAGTAGGAAGAAAATCTTAATGATGAGGAAGTAGTCTCGTGCAACCACCATGATAGAGGGCCGCACATCAACCCGCCCAAGAGGAGGGGCGGATGTCCTACCTTTGATTACAGGGAGTTACCTTTTCCTCAGAGATTTAAAAATGTTAAATTAGATGAACAGTTTCAAAAATTCCTACTGATGTTTAGAAAGCTTTCTGTGAACATTCCCTTAGTCGATGCTTTGTATAATATGCCTAATTATGGGAAGTTCATGAAAGAGATGATGTCTATGAAGAAAATTTTGTCAGCAAAAGAAGTATTTAGGTTATCTGAAAATAGTAGCACCATTGTTGCAGGAAAGATACCATTGAAACAAAAGGACCCAGGGAGTTTTACTGTTCCCTGTCTTATAGGACAAGTATCTTTTGATAGGGCTTTGTGTGACTTAGAAGCCAGTATAAATTTGATGCCTTATTCTTTGTACAGGAAGATTGGACTGACAAGTTTGAAAGACACCGATATCACCCTCCAGCTTGCTGATATATCGATCACCCAACCGGTGGGTATTGTGGAGGACTTATTGGTGAAAGTCAACAAATTCATCTTCCTGTAGATTTCGTGGTGCTCGACATGCAAGAAGATAAAGAGGTACCAATCAGTTTAGGTGGACCTTTCCTAACTACAGGTAAGGCCGAGATTTGCGTGCACACTGGTAAGTTAACCTTGAACGTGGATGATGAAAAGGTCATTTTCAGTATTTTTCGACATGGTGAGTCTGTATGTAGTTTGCATACCTATTTTTCGATTGGTCCAGAATTATTGACTGATGATGAGAAAGAGGTAGAATTTGATCTTGGCTTAAGACTAGGAGAGACACCTATGGATGACGAAGTTTTAATTTTAATCTTAATGCATTCTTTGATGATCCTCTGTTTTAAAATGAATTGATCGATATTGAAATGCCAGCTTTTGAGAATGAAATTCAAATGCCTGCAATAGATGATCTGCCTGCTTTGAATTTAGAGGATTACTTGATAGATGAAAATATTGAGTCTGATCTTGAAATGGCTGAAGATATAGAGTCAGGCCCTGAAAATGTTGATAGTTTTGATTCGAGTCATGATAGTGTTGATAGTATAGAATCTGACCCTGATATTCTTGAATTCTTTGATTCTGATGATAATGAGTCATATGAAAGCCTGGTTGAGTCCTTTATGAACACTGAGTCTCAAAAGCATGAGCATATAAACATTGCATCCGATGAGTGGATAGCCCATCCCTAGATCTGAGACCAATTGATATCATGACGTTGGATGGCTCTGTCAATAATTGTTTTGAAAATAGAGATTTAGAAAAAAGATTTGATGCTGTTACATATTTCTTGACTTGTTATTATGACAATATTTTTAGTGATGACGGGCCAGGGGAAAGTTTTTTTTCTCCCCTGTTTGCAGTTTGTAATTCGGTACAAGATTTTCTTCAAGGCCCAGAGGACGACGAGAATTTTTATTTCGAGCCTCCATGAGCGTGTCGAGCCTCGTCTACCTAAAGACGTTATAAAAAGCGTTGCTTGGGAAGCAACCCAAGGATTTAAAGTTTAGGTAATTTTTGCGGTAAATAATTTTCTTTGCTTCGTGATCCAATTTTGTTTTGTAGGATCACCTTAACAAGTCCCAAAGCTGAAAAAATCCCATTTTCTTGACCCAAAGGAAGAGGATGAATTGCTCCTAATTCAGGGAAGTCTCAGGATCCCTCTTTACGCTTTATTGCTTTTAAACATTGGGGACAATGTTTAGTTTAAGTTTGAGGGGGAGACTTTCGTTGTGTTGAGCATATTTAAATTCTATTGGATGCATGAGTAGATAGCTATGATAGCCGATGATGTGATTTTAGAAGTTTTGGGGAGAATGGTTTATATGTTGTGGAATCTGGGAGCATATTAGAAAATGTGAAATTTTAAAATTTTTTGATACTTAGTTTTAATGTCTAAAGCATGCAATAGACTTATCTTATGAAATCTTTGAAAATCTAGATTTTTATTATGATTTTTATAAGTTTGTTGTCACCCCGACAGGCTTAGTTTCTAACACTAGGAGTTCATGCTTGATTGTTTTAAGAACTATGTGAAAAATTATTATGCCTGCTGAGAGAAAAAAAACAAAAGAAAAAAGAGGAAAAATGAAATATTTGTTGAAAATTAAAATTTTTGATTGCACAAAAGAAAAAGGCCCGGGTAAAAAGAGCTACCTACGGTGTGATCAGTTAGGCCAACCAAGAATAAAATTCGTGTTAAGGGTCCCACTTATTTATCCCAAGTACTTTTAGTGATAAAAAATTAATTGCTTGCCTAATTATCGCTTCACCTCCCTGTGGATTCGATACTCGGAATACTTCTGTTTTATTATTACTTGCGGCCTGTGCACTTTGTGGTCATCATGTATTGCATGTAAAGTATTTTATGTCTAAGATTAACATGTTTATCAGGTTCAAGGGTTCAACAGAGTCAGGAGGTATCGTTAGAAGATGACGATGTTTGTTGGCTTCACGTCGTCTTCCGGACTAAGCTAACAGGTAGTTTGGGAGGGGGTGTGACAGTATGTTAAACCAATTTTTCAGATCTGGTTTTACATCTTTAAATCCATATTTTCCTAGTTATTCTACGAGAAAAAAGTCTTTTGAATGGGAAAATTGGATAGATAAGTTTTGCTTAGTAATTGGAAGGATTTTGAGTCCCTATACAAGTTAATAGAATTGATTTTGGATATCGGTTGTGTTCTAGGCCTCTAGGAATGTTGAAAGGTATTTAAGAAGGAAGTTATTAGATTTGTGGATTTTTGACTAACGTAAGTAATTTGTCATATCCCTTCTGAAACTAAAGATTTATCTTGGATTTGATTGAAGATTTGAAATTGACATTTCGCTTATGAAATTGAAGTTTTGTTATGGTTTGACAAATATTTTGGGAATTGATAATTTGATTATTTGAGGATATTTGAAAGTATGTTTTATATGATTTGATAAAGTTTTGTTTGCAATTATTTTAATGTGTTGCAATGATATGGGAATATGTATTTGTTTTCCCATATTTTTGAAAGATGTTTTGATTTATTCAATAGGGCTATCCGGATATGCCATTTTTGTTTTGAGAAAGTTTTGCTTATTTGGGGTAATAGCCTAATTTGGAATTGATGGATTTTTGTTCTAGCTTATTTGTGGGAAACACTTTTGTGTTTTGGCATTCCTTTGGAATGAAGATACAAGTGTGTGTAATTCACTCATGTGGGCTCACACCTAAGCAACCATTTTGTTTGTTCTGGTCGATATTCACTCATGCGTTCTGGCATGACCAATGAGAGCTTGTGATCTGTAGGATTGAGGAGCTTTTGTAGGATTTGTTGGTTGTCACTACTGTTTAGTTTTGCCGGTTTTTTTTTTTTTTTTTTTTTTTTTTTGTATATGTTGGACTTGGCTTTGGTTTTAAGTCTCATTTGTTTTTTTTTTCTCTACTTGATAAGATGGGTTCTTTTTTTTTTTCAGTTTGTTAATCAGTTATGCAATATTTTTTTGTAAGTTTTGAAGGAGGGTAGAGCAAAAATAGAGAGCGAGAATAACCAACCTTTTGGACCGAAATTTATGAGCTTCGTGGATGAATTGAGATCATGAACACGTCTAGGTGATGCGCAATTTGCTTACCGCAAGTGTACGGGTCAAGTAATAATATAGTATTTTCGTGATTAAACGAGTGTCGTCCTCTGGATTGGTTTTCTAGCAAATTAAATATCGTGAATACTTTTGTTCAATTTTATTTAGGGAGCAAAACTCAATGACAAAGATAAAAATAAAGACTAAAAGCATAAAAATAAAAGTGGAGACTCAAATGGAAAGACTCTTAGGGAATTGATTTCATTGATTAAGATTGAAGATTGATTAATAGGAATGAATTGACCATGCAATTATTCTACAAGCCAAGGAAACCTTTATCACGATTACCTCTCCCGAGTATAATTGATTCTCATGCATATAACTAACTTGATATCTCTATCTAAGTTCATTAACATGCAAGACATTATTCGGTTTAGTCCTTGTTATACTTCTGAAGTAATTCCAAATCCCGTCACAAACTTAGAATTTCTACTCTAGTCATCCAATTAAACAAAGTAAGTCTTAGGCCAAATCCTCCCTCCCGAGTTAGATTCAACATTTAAATCATTCAATTAGTGATCAAGTAATTGAAAGCATTAAACAAAATTGCATGAATAAAATAAAAACACATTCATACCTAAAATCAATCCAACAACTTAAACAATTACATCAAACCCTAAGACAAACAACTAGCAATTCATGGTCTTTAAACTACAAACATTAATTGAAAGAAAAGCCATCAAAACTACAAGAGTTAAGGGAAAGAGGAAGGAAAACTCGAATCCGCCGACACCGCACGTCCCCGTCACGATCTCCACGTCTTCTCGCTTGATTCCCGCTCCTTGGCCTGGCCTTTAGCTCGCACAAAAGGTCTCTAGTGGAAATTAGGGCTAAAATCTCACCAATTAGACTCCAATTGCTGAATTAAGCTTCAAACACATACTTCCTACAAATAAAACATAAAAATGAATAAATTTGGGAAAATAATTGTAAAAGACTAACTTAATTAATTAGAGAAAAATAGCTAGCTATGCTCCCTATCAAATACCCCCAAACTTAACCTTTTGCTAGTCCTCGAGCAAACTAAAAATCAAGCATACAGTGAAAGAATGGATGCAACAAACATGACTCAATCCTCAAGGCTCAAAAGTCAATAGTCAAGCAATCAAGAGACATGCACATAAGGACCAATGAGGGAGACAAATCAAAAGTTTTCCAAAATTAACTTGCACAAGCGAGATCTAACTCAACTAGATTAGACTCTACTAGCCCAGGATTGGATTATTAAACTCTCAACTCATCTTCCCTCTACACTGGCACTAAGGATTCAATAACGAGTCAATGAAACAAATTAGTTTGTTTTCCTCCATACTTAGGTGCTTATAATTGAAAATTTAATCAAGCATTTACATGTGGCACTAGCTTTCACACACCTATTGCAGGGACCCTTAACCTGAGTTTTCTCTAGTTGGCCTAACTGATCACAACAGGGGTAGCTCTTTTTGCCTAAATCTTAATTACTCATTGCAAACTGTGCACAGGCCATGGCATAATTTTTTTTTCTTTCAAAAGTAAAGACAAGAGTGATTTTTTCTTTCATGATCATGATAAGCATATATTCTTTTCTTTCCTCCTAAGCAGGATTAAACATGCTAATTTGCAAAAAATTAACTCTTTAGCTCTTCCCTACACCTATCGAGGTGACAACAAGCATATGAACCTAATAATTCGCTCCTAAGCATTCAAATCCAAATCTAGCCAAGAAAAATACTCTACTCATGTAAGACATCTCTTAGAAAAATTTTAAAAAGTCTCCCTTTTTGGGCACTCATGCTTACAACTCATCGAAAGCTTGAAAATTGACAAGAAAGCCTATCCTAGGAGATCATAGTCATGAAAAAATAGCATCCAGAAAACAACCATATGCTCAATTCAAAGAAAGCTCAAAACTATAGCCCGAACTCAGATGCTCAAGGGCTCCACAGACATGATATTCTAAAATACCCCCAAACTCAAAGCATGCATTGTCCTCAATGTATGAAGAAAATAAAGCATAGTCAAGCATGAGAACAAATAAAGAATAGAACGGGTGAACAATACTGCCCTGGAATGATGACCTTTTCATGAATGCTTGGCACAGACAAGAGCACGCGAACTCCTACAAAACAAAAACAACAAGACATAAAAAACAATAACGAAGTAACTTGGGTTGCCTCCTATAAGCACTTGTTTATCCTCTTTAGCTCGACGTGCTCGTGCAGTCTGTCAAGGCACATAAAAATTATTGTATTTCTTTAGGCCATTCTTCCTTGAATCAATATAACCAACGATCGCTAGCAAACTGACTAGCTTCTCATGGGCCCTTGAAACAAAATTATTTTTTGTATTTTTGAATAAAAGAAGCATAAAAGGAGAAATATCAAAATAAAGAGACTCTGACTCTAAAACTGACTCGTGGGAATAAAAAAAAGAACAATAAAAATCTACAAAGGATGGAGAAGATAAATCAGACGAAGGCTTTTCAACCTCAAACTCTACCTCCTGAACTTCCTCTGACACTTCAAGCTCATTTTCTTTTTCTTCCTCACAAACATGTTCTTGAAAGGTGCTACAACTCTCCAATTCTTCCCCATTATTTATGCAACTCACCCCTAACTGCTCATCCTTAGCAAGATCGAAAGAACTACGCTCTTGAATGGGTGCCAATGAATCATCGGCCACATGACTCACTAGACAACCTATGGAAGTGGATCTCACCTCACTAACTTCCTCTGGGGTTTGAAGTCCTCTTATGATTTCATCAAATTTTAGACTCCTCGCTCTAGACTCCTCAATATAATTTTGAACTATGCTTTCCAAGGAAGAATTTTCTTTTAAAGGGGGACAACTTGAAGTTGAAAAATTGGAGTATGGTGTTGAATAAAAAACCATTCAAATCAATTAAAGCAACAATGATAATTAGGCTTCCAATCAAATAATAACCCAACAAGAACAAATGACTAATACTCAAACAAAAAAGGAAAGAATGAAAAATAAATAAATAAAGGAAAAACAAAAACAAATAAGGAAAGAACTAAAATAGGAAACTAACAAATATGGAAAGAAAAAAATAAGGAAAAAAATGCAATCTATCTACAAAATAAAAATACACCCTAAATTAAGACCGAACAATTTTTCCACAATATTAATTTAACTAAATATGCCAATCCCCGGCAACGGTGCCAAAAACTTGATTCGCAATTTGCTTACCGCAAGTGTACGGGTCAAGTAATAATATAGTGTTTTCGTGATTAAACGAGTGTCATCCTCTGGATTGATTTTCTAGCAAACTAAATACCGCAAATATTTTTGTTAAATTTTATTTAGGGAGCAAAACTCAATGATAAATATAAAAATAAAGATTAAAAGCATAAAAATAAAAGTGGAGACTCAAATGGAAAGACTCTTAGGGAATTGATTTCATTGATTAAGATTGAGGATTGATTAATAGGAATGAATTGACGGTGCAATTATTCTACAAGCCAAGGAAACTTTTATCACGATTACCTCTCCTGAGTATAATTGATTCTCATGCATATAACTAACTTGATATCCCTATCTAAGTTCATTAACATGCAAGGCATTATTCGGTTTAGTCCTTGTTATACTTCTGAAGTAATTCCAAATCCCGTCACAAACTTAGAATTTCTACTCTAGTCATGCAATTAAACAAAGTAAGTCTTAGGCCAAATCCTCCCCCCGAGTTAGATTCAACACTTAAATCATTCAAGTAGTGATCAAGTAATTGAAAGCATTAAACAAAATTGCATGAATAAAATAAAAACACATTCATACCTAAAATCAATCCAACAACTTAAACAATTACATCAAACCCTAAGACAAACAACTAGCAATTAATAGTCTTTAAACTACAAACACTAATTGAAAGAAAAGTCATCAAAACTACAAGAGTTAAGGGAAAGAGAAAGGAAAACTCGAATCCGCCGACACCACACGTCCCCATCACAATCTCCACGTCTTCTCGCTTGATTCCCGCTCCTTGGCCTTGCCTTTAGCTCGCACAAAAGGTCTCTAGTAGAAATTAGGGCTAAAATCTCATCAATTGGACTCCAATTGCTAAATTAAGTTTCAAACACATACTTCCTACAAATAAAACATAAAAATGCATAAATTTGGGAAAATAATTGTAAAAGCCTAGCTTAATTAATCAGAGAAAAATAGCTAGCTATGCTCGCTATCACTAGGACAACCATTGTGGTCTTCCTCGCTAATCTCCAGCCTTAGAACGAGTTGTGGGGCTCAAGGATGTGATGAATTTGGAAGAGAAAAAATGAGATTAGAGAGATGGAAACTTATGGCTTTTGAGAAAAGAATTCAACAGCATTTCATTACCTTTTTCATCAGACCAGTTTCCTCAGCTTATCCACCTTTATATAGAAAAGTACATGCAAAACTTTTACACAAAATGAGGACAGCACATGAGGATTGTTTTGAGTAAGGGATTTAGGTGGCTGGTGTAGAAATTGTGCATGAAGACACAATGAAACCCACCATCTCATGTAAATTCAAAAATTTTGAATCTACAATTTAAATTATAATTAAAATTAATTCCACTAATTAATCGGGTTAATCGGGTGCTCGGGACGTGAAAAGATGGAAAGGAATGAAAAGAGTTAAAGAGAAAAAAAGTCAAATTTCGGTCAACAGCAGGCTAGCGTCGAGACGCTAGCTCTTGAGCGTCTCGACGCTCACATTCCATATCTGATTAGGCGCATAAAGGTCACAGCGTCTCGACGCTGCGACCTTAGCGTCTCGACGCTGTGTTATTTCGCTTACTGAAACACGCGTTTTGAAGGCAGCGTCTCGACGCTACGACGAAAAAACAGAATAAAGGCTTATTTTCGGCTAGGTTTCAAGGGGACTTCAATTTGGGACCTTTGGGAGTCGTAAACAGAGCAGAACAGAGCACTTGGAGGCTGAAAACAAAGGGAGAGATTTGGAAATCAACCCATTGTTGGTGGGGATCGTGACGGGGACGTCGGACTCGACCTACATTGAGTTTTCTTTTCCCTTTCCTTTCTTTAGCTAGATTTATGGCTTTCACATGTTTAGTTGAGCTTGTATTTACATTCATGAGTAGCTAAACTCAAAGCTTAGGGATTGATGTAGTTGATTGTGTTTATGGATTGATTTATGGTTTAAGTTATGCAATGTTTATTATGTTTGTAATCTTGATTTAATGCTTTCAATTAATTGGCCATTAGTTGAATGATTTAAGTTTTGAATCTAGCTCGGGAGAGGGGATTTGATATAGGCTTACTCAAGATTGCATGACTAAAGTTTAATTTCTAATTCGTGACGGTTTTAGATTAACTTTAGAATTGGTTAAAAGATCTCATTGCCTTGCATGTTAATAAACTTAGATAGGGATATCATGTTGGTTAATTTGCATGAGAATCAATTATACTCGGGAGAGGTAGTTGTGATTAAAGGGTCTTTGTCTCATAATTCCATTGTGCATAATAACTTACTCCTTAAAATCAATCCTAGACTAAATCGGCGAAATCAATTCCCTAAGTGTTGTTTCGAATTGAATTTCCACCTTTTACTTGCTTTGAATTAAGTTTTCTTCTCATTCATTCATCACTTTTTGATCCCTAAATAAAATTGGGCAAGATAATTCATAATACTTGATTTGCTTAAAAATCCAATCCAGAGGACGACACTCGTTTATACGAACTCTTTATTATTACTTGACCCGTGCGCTTGCGGTTAGGGAAAGTCCACATCAATACGTTTATTCCGTATGAGCTGGCAGGGAGACCTAATGGACCTACAGATCATGGGCTCCAACGATTCGAGATTAACCAATTAAACTCTTTTAACCCAGCCAATCAACATTCGTTAACTATTGGGACACTCCACTACAGCTCGATAATTGAACTCCCCTCACTGTAGATATATTTTCGTCCACTCGATATAACCATGATTAGTAAGTCGACCCTTCACAGGTTGTTCGTAAATAGAATTGGATCAAATGCTCGTTTTACCCCTGAAGTTACATCTTGTTCCTTAAGTCCCCACTGAGTCCTTATTGAACTATTTGTTTGTGGTCCGACCACTAAACCTAAAACTTCTTGGGCCAATGAGAGGGCGAGATCCCTTTGTTCACGTCCCGGAGTTATCACTTAAGGGAACAACCTCTCTACTATCCCTAAATTGGGTAGGACTGAATTTCGTCTTACAGGACTATGACCCTAACTATCTACCCAGTCTTATGCCCAAAATGGTAGGCATATTGAGTCGACAATGTTGAGCCACTCTCACCCATGCAAATCAAAGGCTAATCTCGAATAAACAAGAGTTCATAGTTAGCTCAGGATTAAGATCGAGTTACCTATGTCATCGTACTAAAATAAGTCAGTTTCAAAAGTAAACGGCGTTATAAAGGAAATTGACTTATTTCTTCGTCCCTGTCTTATGCAAACTCATTTGCATAGGACGCCCCCACTCGCATGTCTCTACATGAACGATACAGGATCACATCGTTTGCACTATATACAAAGTGGGCCGCATCTCATAGTGCTTCTAGGATAAGGTACCCAGCATATCCCTATAATATAGACCATTTAGGCTATTACTTTAACTTGATGCACTTTTATGTCGCTACATATAGTTCAACTATTCATATCATATAGCCATGGATGTTAGTTTATTGGATTTGGATTATTTAACGTGCAATTCACTTATTTAATAACTTAAGTGAACAAAAACTCAATAACGACTTTATCGAACAAGTATATAGTCCCTTATCACCATACACGAGCATATAGTCCCTCGTTCTCCGAAGATACTTGAGGATATTCTTAACGACATTCCAGTGATCAAATCTTGGATTAGATTGATACCTACTGACAATCCCTATTGCATAACAAATATCAGGCCTTGTACACAACATGACGTCCCTACTACCGAGGCATAGGGAATCTGTCTCATGTTCTCAACTCCTTGAGTTGTCTTAGAACATTTTTCCTTAGACAAAATAATTTCGTGCCTGAAAGGTAACATACATTTCTTGGAATTTTGCATCTTATATCTAACTAACAACTTTTCTATATAAGATGCTTGAGTCAAAACTAGCGTTTTGTTCTTTCGGTCCCTAATAATTTGGATCCCTATAACATATTGCGCCTCACCCAAATCTTTCATTTGAAACTGAGTTGCTAGCCAGTTTTTAATGTCAATAAGATAACCTACATTATTTCCGATGAGTAGGATATCGTCCACATACAAAACTAAGAAAGCTACTGAACTTTTGACTATCCTTTTATAAACACAAGGTTCGTCAACATTCTGTTCAAAGCCATAAGACTTCATTGAAGTATCAAACCTTATATTCCAGGATCTTGATGCTTGTTTTAATCCATAAATGGATCGTTTGAGCTTGCAAACCTTTTGCTCTTGACCCTTAACAATGAACCCTTCTAGCTGAGACGTAGAAATACTTTCTTCAAGAGTGTCATTTAAAAACGCAGTCTTGACATCCATTTGCCCATAGTATTCTTATTGACTTCAACATGTCAACCAGGGAGAAGGTTTCCTCATAGTCAATCCCATTTCGTTAGGTAAAACCTTTTGCCACAAGTCGAGCTTTAAAAGTCTGTATCTTTCCAGCAGCGTCTTGTTTTCTCTTGTAGGTCCATTTGCATCCTATGGGCTTAACCCCTTCGGGTGGATCTACTGTTGGGTTTTATGCCCTAAAACTCGTAGATAGTGAATATAACTGTTGACCGGATATTAATGAAATAATATTGATATATTTTTCCATTAAATGTTATTAGTTATTTTATATTTGTCTTTGCCTAAAAATAACCCTAATCCAATAAACTAGACATCCAAGGCTGTAATATGAGTCTTGAACGATATGTAGCAACATATGAGATCATTGTTCAAGAAACAACCTAAAGGGTTTATAATATAGGGATAAGACTGAGTGCCTTATCTTGGTGACACTATGGATACGACCCACTTTGTATTTGATACAAACGCTACGATCCATCGCGTTCGTGTAGGAGACATGCGAGTGGGGGTATCCTATGCAATGAGTTTTCATAAGACTAGACCGCGAAATAGTAATCACTGGTTATAACACCGTTAACTAGTTGGTTTTCTATTTCACTAGGACGACCTAGACAACTTAGTCTTAATCCTGAGGTTATTATGGACTCCTGCTCATGAGAGATTGTCCTTTGATTTGCATGGGTGAGAGTGGCCAATACACCGACTCAATAAGCCTACCATTTTGGGGACAAGACTGAATGGGCAGCTGGGAACATAATCGTACAAGATGGAATTCACTCCTTCCCAACTTTAGGGAAGCAGATGAGTGTTCCCTTATGTGGTGACTCCGAGTCTTGAACAAAGGACCCTACCCTCTCAATGGCACAAGAGGGTTTTCTGTTTGATGGTTGGACCAAAAACAAATTGTTCATTAGAGGAGAGAGCTGGTACTTAAGGAAATAGAAGTAACCGAGGGGTAAAACGGTAATTTGACCCAACTGATGTTACGGACCTCGTGAAGGACTAACTAGTCGATATTGGTTTATGCCCGTGGACACATAAATTATGTTTACAGTGAGAAGAGTGCAACTGTGAGTCTATAATGGAATGTACACACGGTTAACGAATATTGATTAATTTGGTTAATGAGTTTGACCAATTAATCTCAAATCGTTGGAGCTTTTGATCTGCAGGTCCATTAGGTCCCACTGGTAGCTCATAAAGTAATTTGAGGCTACTAAGTAATAAATGTAAATTGAAAATTTCAATTTACTGAGGGAAACAAATATAATATATATTGATATATTATTAAGAGATAAATTAATATTTGAAGAAATTCAAATATTAATATAAATTGATGGAAGTTTGAAAGAGTTCAAATAATGAATTAATTAATTTAAGGCCTAAAATCTATTTGGGCGAATTAATTAATTCAAGACCGGAAATTAAATATGTGATATTTAATTTGTGGTTAATTAATTAAAGAATTCATTAACCAGGAATTCATCAATTATGGAAATAATTAATCACTTAAGGAAGTGATTAATCATTTATGGAAATGATCTAATCACTTATGGAAGTAATTAGTCATTTGTGGAAAAGATTAATCAATTATGGAAAAAATTGATTTAATTTAATATTTTATTCATGGCATCTCTTCTATAAATAGAACACTAGACCTAATTGGTCTATGACACTCTCCTCTTGCTCTTAGACTCACAAGAAAAGACCTAGAATTCTCTCTAGCCTCCCTCTTAGGGAAAGACTCCCACAAGTCTTTTGCCTCCTAGACTTAGAGACATACTGGTTTAACCTCTGTGGTAATTGTGTCAATCAAGAAGAAATTTCCAGCGATTAAAAGACAAGGAGGCTGCTGCGTTTTCGTTCGTTGGAGCGTTGTTGGCGAAGGACGGTCAAGTCTACAACGAAGGTTTGTAACGGTTTTTTTTCCTTTTCTTTAGAAAAACATGAAAATAAATTTAGATTTATTTTTCAGCATGTTTAAATAAAATTTTCAGCAACTTCAAAGTGTGTTTAATAATTGTTTGAGTTTTTCGCAACGATATTTTAATGTTAATTAATATACGGCGTAAGGTCCAATCGATGCGCTTCCGCTGTGTGGGGGCTTTTATCCCCTTCATCTACAATATCCCAAACTGAATTAAAATAGATGGATTCCATTTCTAGATCCATGGCTTTAATCCACTCGTCCTTGTCCACATCATCCATTGCTTGTTTAAAGGTCAATGGATCCTCGACCCCGTCATTAGGTATGACTGAGTTTCTGCTAAACCTAAATAGCGATCAGGTTGTCTAATAACTGTCCCACTACGTCGAGGCTCTCTAATTTGAGAAGGACGAGACTAGCTTGAGGTGTCAGCTACATCAACGACTCTTGTTGATTATTTTATAACTTCGTTCAATAACTCACTAAACACTATCTTGCTTCGTGGCTTGTGATTTCTCATGTGGTCTTCTTCTTAGAATGTGGCATTTGTTGATACAAATACCTTATTCTCTTCATACAAATACCTTATTCCCTTGTGGATCGAAATAGTATCCACCTCTCGCTTGCTTAGGATAACGTACAAATAGGCATAGTTTTGAACGGGTTCCAACTTCTTCGGGTTAGTCACTAGCACGTGTGCTGGACAACCCTAGATTCTAAAGCAACGTAAACTAGTTTTACGCCCTCTGCACAATACAAATGGTGTTTCAGAAACACTCTTGGATGGAACATTGTTCAAAATATAAACATCTGTTGAAACTGAATGTCTCCAGAACAAGTAAGGCAACTGAGCATGGCTCATCATACAACGAACCATATCTAATAAGGTTCTATTCCTCATTTCCGATACTCCGTTCTGTTGAGGTGTACCAAGTGTTGAGAAATGGGATGTTATTGCATGTTCTATCAGATAGTCCGGGACTTGTAATCCATATACTCTCCACCTCTATCAAACCGAAGTGTTTTTATCTTTTTACCTAATAAGTTCTCAACCTCTGCCTTATATTCCTTGAACTTTTCAAGGACTTCAGACTTATGATGCATCAGGTAAAGATAACCATACCTAGAATAATCATCAATAAAACTGGTGAAATATTCAAATCCTCCTCGTGCTCTAACATTCATTGGACCACAGAGGTCTGAATATATAAGCTCTAGAGGTTTTTCGGCCCTATAACCTTTTTCGGTAAAAGATTGTTTAGTCATTTTTCCTTCAAGGCGTGACTCACAAGGAGGTAATGAATCGTCTTCTAACCCGCTTAGAATTCCACTCTTGACCAATCTCTCAATACTATTGAGATTAATATGGTCCAACCTCAAGTGCCAAAGATAGGTATTCTCTTTAGGAGAAATCCTTTGCATTTTATTACTCTGAGTAGTGGCAGTCGTGAAAATTTTAGTATTATTAACTGCTATACTCTCGATAGGTCTTAAAATATATAAATTATTTTCCATTATTGCTGAACAAACATTAATTCCCTTTCTGGAAATGAAAACTTCATTTAATGAGAAACATATGGAATAAGTTTGTTTGATCAAACAAGACACTAAAATCAAATTTCGTTTGATCTTGGGAACTATGTGTACATTCTCTAATAATATATACTTGTTATCTTGGAAAAATAATTTTACGTTTCCTACTGCTATAACTGAGACAACCTCTCCAGTTCCAACTTTGAGAGTCATCTCACCAACTTCAAGCTGTTCCCAGGAATTGATTCCTTTAAACGAAGAAAAAATTTGATTAGTGGCCTCTGAATCGAGTATCCAGGTTGAACTATCATTCTCTACTATACACGTTTCTAAGACTAACAAGCCTTTGGTTAAGTTATTGTAAGCTAAGTTGTTTTCTTGAGGATGTTCCTCATTTAAGACCATTAAATCGTATGCTACTTGTTTAGTGTTAACGTTCTTAGTAGTATGATCTAAACAATTTAATTTGGCGTCAGACAAAGCACATACATTATTCAACATATTGCTAAAATAAACATATAACTTGTATTGAATATTGCACTAAAACCTTTATACATAATATCCAATCAAATTTAGCAAAAGTAATTAAGCACCCTATAATTCATAGTTCTTTTGCAACGATACTTCAAATGTTTAGAGCAACAACCACTGAGGAGTGATCAGCTACTCCTCCATTGAACTGAGATGTTCTCGACCTAACTCTAACACCATAATAACTCTTTATCATGTTAGCATTTAGTTATTGTTGTTTGGTCAAGAAATTATTAACATCTTAATAATTTTCTGTAAGTATGACGCACCATCTTTCAAATTCCAGAGGTCCGTCCTAACAACCTACGATGCATCCCTGTTTGATGCTAGGCTGTAATATGAGTCTTGAACTATATGTAGCGACATATGAGATCATTGTGGATTCTACGATGCATCCCTGTTTGATGTTTCACTAAACTAATGCTCCCCCGTTTAGGGTAAAGATTGACCCTGACGTAGGCTTCCTGGAATCTTTGTCAGTTTGGAAGTCAAAGTTGGTGTATCCAGCATGTAGTCCCTTAGATCCATACACCAGCATGTAGTCCCTTATTCTCCGAAGATACTTGAGGATGATTTTAACCGTTGTCCAGTGGTCCAACCCTGGATTGGACGGTACCTACTGACTATTCCCACTGCGTAGCAAATGTCTGGTCTTGTACAAAGCATTGCATACATCAAACTGCCTATCGCTGAGGCATAGGGAATACGTCTCATATCCTAAATTTCTTGAGGTATCTTAGGACATTGTTCCTTGGACAAGTGAACTCCGTGCCTAAAGGGTAACAATCCCTTTTTGGAGTTCTGCATCGAATATCGAGCCAACTTCTTGTCGATATATGTTGCTTGAGACAGAGCTAGCGTTTTTTTCTTGCGATTCCTGGTTATCTAAATGCCAATAACAAACTTTGCCTCTCCCAAATCTTTCATTTGGAATTGGGTTACTAGCCAGTTTTTCACGTCAGTAAGGCATCCTACGCTATTTCCTATAAGTAGGATATCGTCCATATATAGTATCAAGAAAGCTACTTTATTCTTGATGATTTTCTTGTACACACAAGGTTCATCAAGGTTTTGGTCAAAACCATAAGACTTGATCACTGTATCAAATCTCATATTCAAAGATCTAGAGGCCTATTTCAATCCATAAATGGATCGATTCAGTTTGCAAACTTTTTGATCCTGACCTTGAGATACGAACCCCTCGGGTTGAGACATAAAGATATTCTCTTCAAGTTCGCCATTCAGAAAAGCAGTTTTGACATCCATTCGCCATATTTCATAGTCGTAATATGTGGTTATGGATAAGAGAATTGTTATTGACTTTAACATAGCAACAGGGGAAAAAGTTTCTTCATAATCAACTCCTTCTGTTTGGGTGTAACCCTTCGCTACAAGTCGTGCTTTGAAGATCTGTACCTTCCCAGCAACGTCTCTCTTTCTCTTATAGATCCATTTACACCCTATGGGTTTTACCCCTTCAGGTGGATCTACAAGTTCCCAAACCGAATTGAAATACATTGATTCAATTTTAAGGTCCATTGCTTTGACCCATTGGTCGTTGTCTATGTCATTCATTGCATGTCTAAAAGACACTGGATCCTCTATGTTGTCATCTGGAGTGACAACTTCGGTTTCAGTTAAACGTAAGTAGCGTTCAGGTTTTGTTACAACCCTCCCACTACGTCGAGACTGACCAGAAAAACTAGTTCCTGCATTATCTCTTGATAACGAACTAGATTTATTAACAACCTTTGTTGGTTCTTCAGTAGTTTCTTCGAATACTAATTTGCTACGTGGTTTATTGTTTCTCATATAGTCATCCTCCAAGAAAATCACATCTGTTGATACAAATACTTTGTTTTCTTGTGGCTGGTAGAAAAAACCACCTCTCGTTTCTTTTGTGTATCCAACAAATTGGCACAATTTTGAACGTGGTTCCAATTTCTTAGGATTCGTCACAAGCACATGTGTTGCACAACCCAAGATTCTGAAAGAGCGCATACTAGGTTTACGCCCTCTCCATAGCTCGAAAGGTGTTTCAGATACACTTTTCGATGGAACGTGTATCTGAAACACAATAAGATTCCCTTCTGGTACTACTTATGCGTTTGGCATAAAACTAACAACTGTTTGTTTGGCTAGTTCATGCGTAGGCGTAGTTCTCTAACAACTTACAAGGGACTACGTTAGTCTTAACAAAATCAAAGCTCATTCATGCACTATCTTATAGCGGTAGTATTTACTAATGCTACCAAGACTACATGCAATGCTCTAGCTTGTTCTACTTAGATATTTCTACATCCATTACCTGTCAGGGATTTATCATGCTGCTACCGCATCCGGCTGATCAGGTGGGAGTTAGTAATGAAAATAGTATCGCTTCTAAGTAGAAGGCAATAATGTTTCATTAAATAAAAGTATGAGCTTACAAAATAGACTTATCACCACATGAGTGCATGCGCTAAGCCTTGATGAAGAAAATTAGCTCATGCGAGCAAAACAATACACTGTGTAATACATAATAAATTAAAGTCTACCCTCCATCACAACTTTCTTGTGATTTCTCTTTCTCCTTGCTTCCTTGATCCTCCTGTCCCTCCTTTCGAGCAAGTGGATGCTATTTATAGGCAAAGGAAACCGACTTCACCAAGGAACTAGAAAACGTGCCCCAGTTATCTTCTACCAACTTGTGCGTCAGTTGTGTGTCAGCATGGTCTTTTCATCCATCTTTTTCTTTCACGGTAGTTTTGGGATGTGTGCCTGCGCTGAAGAAAACTTGGGCAACAAACAACTGCATTTTTAATGCGTTAGCGCCTTGTATTTTTATAATTTCGTACCGCATCTATACATATAGGCTTCCACAGAAAACCATCGCATTTTCCTTCCTTACTAGGTTGAAATAACGCATCAATATAACTTTTAGCCTTATTTTAGCTTAGTTTAAAAGAGTAATAACTTACTTTTTGCAAGTTATCAAACCCCCAAACTTAAACTATTGCTTGTCCCCAAGCAATGCCTATTATCAACTTTGCGAGGGTAACTTAGCTATTAGCGCCATTGATCCTTAAATCCTTTTTTCTCTTTTTCTTTTGCGCATTACTGAACAGGATTAGACCTCTGCTAAATTTCCTCATTGCTTAAGGAAAGTTCCTTACTTGCACTAACTCAGCCATTTCTTCTTATGTCCTAAGCGCACAAATAATTTTTTTTTAGAAGACAATAGACATCAAAACGTATGCTTTCGTTTTGGCTTACCCACATTTGTGTTGAAAGGTATCGAACTACAGGCATTACATTTTTTACTGTCCTATACGGTCATGGGATGTAGATGCATCTTCGCGTTCCGGGCCTATAAATAGCGCCCCTTGGTGTCCATTTTTACCATAAATCATCATTCCATTCCTTCATTCTTTGCTTTCCTTGGCTCATTTGGAGCCTTCTCTCAAAGGCTTTCTAGCCTTTTTTAGAGTTCTTTAGTGGAAAAATGTTGGAGAGTTTTTTGGAGCATTCTTGGAGGCTCAAGGGGAGCTCGGAGGGACTCCAAGCGCCAGCAACGGGGTCTTCGACGGTCATTTCCTTCCCTTTTATTTTGCTCATATTTATGCTTTCCATTGTAAATTTTGTGAATATTTAAGTTGTGAATAGCTAAACCCCAATTTTGGGTATTGAAATGAAATTATAGTTAAATATTGTTATAATTGCCTATCTCTTGCCCTTTTTCCTAATTATTTGTATGGATGCGTTTAATGTTGTATGTAATCTTGCCAATTGTGTATTGATTTGATTCTTAATGGAGACTCGACGGAGAGAAGTTAGGATGGATCGTAACCCATGCAACTAGTTTAATTGCCCGGGATTAGTTGATTAAACTTAGATTCCTAAAATGAATCAAAGCTTAATAATTAACAAATTTGAATGGCGCTAAGGACATTAGGTTGTTAAAATGGGTTAATTACAATTAGGGGAGACCGACAGGAGAACCTATGTGATTAACGAAGATTCTAGGAGTATGATTAGTTGGGCATCGAGATAGGATAATTGTAATACTTATTTAGCTAATAATTGAGTTTCAAGACCCCACTTCCCATTAAAAAACTCTTTCTCCACGTTTTATTTTTTTTGTGGTTGATCAAATTTCCTCTTTAATTGTTTTAATTTTCAATTCGCTTTAATTGCATGTTTTGGTCCCTAGATATTATTTCTCCCAAGTAATTTTAGTGTTCAAGAATCTTTTTGCTTGCTTAAATTTCGCTTCGCCTCCCTGTGGATTCGATACTTGGAATACTTCCGTTTTATTATTACGTGTGACGACTCGTGTACTTGCGGTGAGCAACAAGTTTTTGGCACCGTTGCCGGGGAGGTTTGATTTTTAAGCAAAATATTTTTACAATGGATTGAATCCTTCAACCAAGAAAGTTTTGGACACATCAGCTGGTGGGAGCTTTCTTTCCAAAACAGTGACTGAAGCCAAAGATCTGCTAGAGGAAATGGCAGCAACTAGTTATCAGTGGCCGACTGAGAGGAGAAGAATTTCTAAGAAGGCTTGAATTTATGAAATAGACGAATCAAGTTCATTGAAGGCACAGTGATGTGGACTTTTCCTAACTGCAAGCGCACGGGTCAAGTAATAATAAAGAGTTCGTATAAACGAGTGTCGTCCTCTGGATTGGATTTTTAAGAAAATCAAGTATTGTGAATTATCTTGCCCAATTTTATTTAGGGATAAAAAAGTGATGAATGAATGATAATAAAACCAAATCAAAGCAAGTAAAAAGAATGGAAATTCAATTGGGAAAACTACTTAGGGAATTGACTTCGCCGATTTAGTTTAGGATTGATTTTAAGGAATAAGTTATTATGCACAATGAAATTATGAGCCAAAGACCCTTTAATCACAACTACCTCTCCCGAGTATAATTGATTCTCATGCAAATTAACCAACTTGATATCCCTATCTAAGTTTATTAATCATGCAAGGCAATGAGATCTTTTAACCAATTCTAAAGTTAATCTAAAACCGTCATGAATTAGAAAGTAAACTTTAGTCATGCAATCTTGAGTAAGTCGATATCAAATCCCCTCTCCCGAGCTAGATTCAAAACTTAAATCATTCAACTAATGGCCAATTAATTGAAAGCATTAAATCAAGATTACAAACATAATAAACATTGCATAACTTAAACCATAAATCAATCCATAAACACAATCAACTACATCAATCCCTAAGCTTTGAGTTTAGCTACTCATGAATGTAAATACAAGCTCAACTAAACATGTGAAAGCCATAAATCTAGCTAAAGAAAGGAAAGGGAAAAAAAAACTCAATGTAGGCCGAGTCCGATGTCCCCGTCACGATCCCCACGAACAATGGGTTGATTTCCAACTTCCTCCCTTTGTTTTCAGTCTCCAAGTGCTCTGTTCTGCTCTGTTTACGGCTCCCCAAAGGTCCCAAATCGAAGTCCCCCAAAACCTAGCCGAAAATAAGCCTTTATTCTATTTTTTTCGTCGTAGTGTCGAGACGCTGTCTCGACGCTGCCTTCAAAACGCGCGTTTCAGTAAGCGAAATAACACAGCGTCGAGACGCTAAGGTCGTAGCGTCGAGACGCTGTGAACTTTACGCGCCTAATCAGATATGGAATGTGAGCGTCGAGACGCTCAAGAGCTAGCGTCTCGTCGAGACGCTAGCCTGCTGTTGACCGAAATTTGACTTTTTTCCTCTTTTACTCTTTTCATTCCTTTGCATCTTTTCACGTCCCGAGCACCCGATTAACTCTAATATTGCGCTATAGCTCCAATCAACCATTTCCTACAAAATAAACAATAAAGCACAATAAAATGGCCTAAAAATCATAAAAGACTAGCTAAATTAAATAAGGATAGCTAGCTATGCTCGCTATCACACAGATAGCATCCTTGACAAACGCTCTGAACAAGTTGACTTCATCTGAGGTTGTCAAGTCCATTTCCACCTTAGCTGAAGGATATTCAAGGAAGGAAGGTCAAGATGTGGAAGAAGTTCAGTATGTAGGGAACAAACCATTTACTCAAGGAGTACCGAACTTCTACCACCCCAGTCTGCGCAATCACGAGAACTTTTCGTATTCCAACACAAAGAATGTATTACAGCCACCGTCGGGATTTGCTTCAACCAGTGCCCCAGAAAAGAAGAGTAACCTGGAAGAGGTGGTGGCCATGTTTATCAAGGAGCAGAAGGTTTTAAATGTGAATCTCTAGACGGCAGTTAATAACCACGACACATCTCTGAAGAATATGGAAGTTCAGATAGGTCAGATTGCTTCAGCGGTGAATGCCCTTCAGAAAGGGAAGTTTCCTAGCGACACTGAACCTAACCCAAGAGAACAGTGCAAGATGGTGACACTGAGAAGTGGAACACAGCTGGAGGTTAATTCTGAAAAGAAGAAGAAAGATGAGAAGAGCAATGATGAAGATGAAATGGTTGAGGCACAAAAAACCTCCTCTAAAAGGTCCCAACATCCTCCTAACTCTGTTGATTTTAATTATGATGTTTCTAACAATTTTGTAGGAAGAAAACAAGATAAGAAAAAGAAGGATGAAAGGCATAAAGTGAAGCTGAATGAGGAAGCAGTGGTTCCATATGACCATCATGACAAAGGCTCGCACATTAGCCCGCCCAAGCGGAGGGGCGAATGTCCAACATTTGATTACAGGGAGTTACCCTTTCCTCAGCGCTTAAAAATGTTAAATTAGATGAGCAGTTTCAGAAATTCCTAGAGATGTTTAGAAAATTGTCTGTGAATATTCCCTTAGTAGATGCTTTATATAATATGCCTAATTATGGGAAGTTCATGAAAGAAATGCTATCTAGGAAGAAAAGCTTAAAAAAAGTGGTTTTTAAATTAGCTTAGAGAAGTAGTACCATAGTATCAGGAAAGATGCCTCTAAACAAAAAGACCAAGGGAGTTTTACATTTCCCAACATTATAGGAGAAGTATCTTTCAATAGGGCAATGTGTGATCTAGGTGCTAGTATAAATCTGATGCCCTATTATGTGTACAGGATGATTGGTTTTACAAGATTGAAGGACACCAACGTCACCCTCCAGCTTGCTGATAGATCGATTACCCACCCGATGGACGTTGTGGAGGACGTGTTGGTGAAGGTCAACAAATTTATCTTCCCTGTAGATTTTGTGGTACTTGACATGCAAGAAGACAGATAGATACCTATTATTCTAGGCAGACCTTTCTTAGCACCTATTCTTTGTGCACCTAATTGGAATTTACCGTTTGAGGTAATGTGTGATGGGAGTGATGCTGCGGTAGGTGCTATGCTAGGCAAAAGCAGGGCAAATTTATCCATCCTATATATTATGCAAGCAAGGTTTTGAATGAGGCACGAGTTAACTATACAACTACTAAAAAGGAGTTGTTAGCTGTTGTGTTTGCTTTTGAGAAATTCCGGCCATATCTGGTTGGATCCAAACTCACGGTGTTCACGGATCATGCAGCAATAAGGTATTTAATGACTAAGAAAGATGCAAAACCGAGGCTAATTCGTTGGGTTTTATTATTGCAGAAGTTCGACATGGAGATAAAAGATAAGAAGGCATCAGAAAATATCATTGCAGATCATTTATCTCGTCTTAATCCAGCATCATCTTTGCTGGAGCAATCTGCCATTTCAGATGCTTTTCCAGATGAACAGCTTTTTGCTGTTGAGGTAAAGGTAGCCAGGGATGTCCCTTGGTACACTGATACTGCCAACTTTTTGGTAAAGGGAGTCACTCCTATTGACATGGATTGGAGGCAGAAGAAAAAGTTTAAGCATGATGCGAAATTTTTCTATTGGGATGAGCCCTTTATGTATAAGCAATGCTCTGACGGTCTTATTCGCAGGTGTGTTTCAGGTGATGAAGCAAAAGAAATCCTGGAGCAATGTCACTCTTCACCGTATGGAGGTCATTTCAGCGGTTAGAGGACAGCTATGAGGATTTTGCACTGTGGATTCTTCTGGCCTACCTTATTCAAGGATGCCCATTGGTTCTACAAGCAATGTCATGCTTGCCAAAGAAGAGGAAACTTGGGGCCTAGAGATGAAATGCCTCTTACTTACATTTTAGAAATTGAATTATTCGATGTATGGGGTATTGACTTTATGGGGCCATTTCCCCCTTCTAATGGCAATGTTTTTATCTTATTGGCAGTTGACTATGTGTCTAAGTGGGTGGAGGCCATTGCATGTCATCAGAGTGATGCCAAGACAGTAGCAAGGTTCCTTCAATCGCACATCTTTGCACGGTTTGGGACACCTAGAGCTCTAGTGAGTGATGAGGGTACACATTTTGTTAATAACATCTTAACTAAGCTCTTAGCTAAGTATGGGATTAAGCATAGGATAGCTATCCCTTATCACCCACAAGCAAATGGTCAAGCTAAATTAGTAATAGGGAAATAAAATCGATTTTAGAGAAAGTAGTCCATCCATCTAGAAAGGATTAGTCTTTTAGGTTGGATGAGGCTCTTTGGGCTTATAGGAAAGCCTATAAGACTCCTCTAGGTATGTCTCCCTATAGGTTAGTATATGGGAAAGCTTGCCATTTACCATTAGAGCTAGAGCATAAAACGTTTTGGGCTTTGAAAAAATTGAACTTTGATCTGAGTCGTGCAGGAGCAGTAAGAATGCTGCAACTTAATGAATTAGAGGAATTTCGCCAATTTTCTTATGAAAATGCGAAAATGTATAAAGAAAAGACTAAGTTGTGGCATGACAAGAAAATAAAATCTAAAGAGTTTGTCAAGTGTCAAAAAGTCTTGCTTTATAATTCCAGATTAAAATTATTCCCTGGGAAACTAAAATCTAAATGCTCAGGACCGTTTGTTGTGATTGAGGTTTTCCCCCATGGAGCAATTACTTTGAAGGATGAAAAAGATGGGAGAATGTTCAAGGTGAGCACTATTGGGGTGAGGAGTTTCAGTCGAAATATCCTTCCCTAAGGTTGGTTGATAATTAAGAGAGCAGGATTTTTGCGGGAGCATTTCACAGAACAAAATTTGGAGCTCCCAGTGTTTGTATTGATTTTATTTTTCTGATTTGTTTTTAATTTCGATTAGGTTCGATTTGATTTTGCATGGTTTATTAGATTTTATCTTTAAGTATTTTTATTATTTTTTGGTAGTTTAGATTTTATCTATTTCGTTTTGAATTTGATTTGATTTGATTTTCGGGCTATTTATTTAAATTATCTTTGAATTATCTTTTCATTAATTAGATTTTATCTAGATCTTATTTTCAGTTATTTGAATTCTGTTAATTAATAAAAGCTTTTCTCTGATTTATTCGGCTTCAAGAATAAAAAGGAATTAGGTTTGATTTGATTGGTGAATTTAAATTCGAATTTAAGAGATTTGATTTTTCCACTTTGAAATTTGAATTCCATATCCAAGATTCTTCAGGTTAAGCAGGTTGTTGCGGCAAAGTTATGGTTGGAGCAATATCATCCGAATTAGAAGGGATTTCGTTGACAATTTATTATTTTTACCGTTGGGATTTTTCTTTGAATTTTCGCAGGTAAATTTGCATGCGTCATCTGATGAGGCCACGTGTCACATAGCAATCATCCAAGGGTTTTGATGGTGGACAGCGCATGAGGATTTATCGTGGCGATTGGAATTCATAAACTTACCGTTGATGGTTTTGAATTGCTAATTTGCATGCGATTAAAATTAAACGGGATTATTAATAAATGCAGGGCAAATCTTTTCAGGTGGGATTTGATTTTGCTGACGCCTTATTTATTTACGGACAGTGGTAAGTTTCTTTTCAATTCGACTTTGCATTTACTTTCTTCCCTGCTCGTATTTCTTTTTCTTCTTCCTTTGTTGCTTTTCTCTGGCAAACCTTGAGTCTGCCATGGCAAAAACGAGAGCAAACAGAGAGAGAGATAATGAGGAGGAAACAGTGCCAGAGGTACCGAAAGCAAAGACAAAGAAGAAGAGAACACCCGAAGAAAAGGAGGCCAAGAGGCGAAGGAAACAACAGAGGGTTGAAGGTCAATAAGCTATTCAAGAAGAACAAGGGAATGTCCCAGAAACGGAGAGAGTTCAAAATCCTGAGGAAGAACCGATAGCTCCAGGAATGGTTCGAGAGGGAAATGTTGAGAAAATTAAAGAAAGAGAGGCTGACGAAGGACGAGACGGACAGGCCGCGGTTGTGCCTGAAGAACAGGAACCGGTGCAAGAGGCTCGGGTCGAGGTAATCATGCCCGAACCACCGAAGCGACGCCGCATTATGCGGAAGGCAGGCCGCGTCAGAGTAATTCGAAATACTCCATCACCTCCATCATCGAATTTTGAGGCAGAGCGAGAGGAAAGAGAGAAAAAAGAAGCTGAGGACAAAGTGCGAGAAGAAGCAGAGAAGAAGATTGAGGAAGAGTGGTTGCTCAAGCGAAGGGCAGAAAAGGGCAAAAATATTGCTGAAGCATCGGAGGAACATGATGAAATAGAAGAACAGCAAGTGCCGTATGATCGCTTCGTCAACAATTTTGCCAGAGCAAAATATGCTGAGCTTTTGAAAAGGGATTTCTTATTTGAGCGAGGGTTCAGCGGTGATCTTCCGCAATTTCTGAGGACCGGTATTGCAGACCACGGCTGGGAGCTGTTTTGTGTGAAGCCTGAGTCTGTAAACGCACAGGTGGTGCGCGAATTTTATGCGAACATTGACAAGGAGGATGGTTTCCAGGTAGTTGTCCGAGGAGTCGAGGTAGATTGGAGTCCTAGTGCTATCAACGCACTGTACAATCTTCAGAACTTCCCCCATGCGGCATAAAATGAGATGGTTGTGGAGCCATCTAATGCGTAGTTAAGTGACGCTGTGAGGGAGGTAGGTATTGAAGGAGCATAGTGGCAGCTGTCCAAGACTCAAAAAAGGACATTCCAGGCGGCTTATTTGAAAAGAGAAGCAAACACATGGATGGGATTTATAAGACAGAGGTTGCTTCCAACAACACACGACTCGACAATTTCCAGGGAACGAGTTCTTCTAGCTTTTTCTATTTTACAGTCGCTCAGCATTGACGTAGGGAGGATCATTTGTAGTGAAATTTTTGGATGTTGGAAAAAGAAAGTGGGCAAACTATTCTTTCCGAACACAATCACGTTGCTTTGTAGAAGAGTAGGGGTTCCAGTGGATGAGGGGGATGTAATTCTGTTTGACAAGGGAATCATTGACACGCCCAATTTGGCACGGCTCCAGCACATGCAGGAGGTACGTCAAGGTGGGCTTATCTACGGCATCAACACGACTCTAGAACAAATGGCACTTTCGTCCAGTAGGCAAGAGTTTGTTGAGAGGCAAACTTTAACCTTCTGGAACTATGTTAAGAATCGTGATGCTGGTTAAAGAAGGCGCTGCAAGAAAATTTTTCAAAACCATATCCAGCCCTTCCTGCATTCTCTGAAGATCTGTTGAACCCCTGGATTCCGCCGCCGCTTGTGGAAAGAGAGGGAGATGAAGAAGAAGAGCCTGGTCAGGAAGATTGAAGGAGGAGAGTTTGAGCGCGCAATTTTTTTGTTGAAATATTTTGTTCGCTCGCGCATTTCTACCGCATCTTCTTCTATCTGTGCTTGTTTGTCTGTTTCTTTTTAATTTTTTGCTTAAAAAAATATATCTCTGCTATGTAATTTCTTTTCTTATGTTTTAATGAAATTTCTAGTTGTTTCGGTTCCATGAGCACAGAGTAACGCTAACTTAACTAATTTTCTTCTGAATTTTTTGAAGCTTGGACAGATTACGCTTAATTAGATCAAGGTATTCTGATCTCCAGAAACCTTTTGCTTGAGCATTTCTTCTAGCCTGGACTATTGTTGCGGCAAATGAGATTTTGGAGGTAGTGTTGACTTTTATGATCCATTTTAAGCTTAGTTCTAGTCCCACACTTAGTTTAAAATTCAGATAGAAAAATCTAAGTTTGGGGGTATAATTTGAAGAATTAATGATTCATTGAGGACAATGAATAATTCAAGTTTGGGGGACTTTTTGCTACTCCAATTATTTTGCTCGAGCATTCATTTTCTTCAAGTAAAAATTTGTTAGGTTATTGAGTAACCGGGGACATTTGTGATACCCACAGCTTGTCTTCGCGACAAAATATGACCTAGGAAATGTAAAAAAAAATGAGAAAAATTATTTGATGGAAAAATTGATTGTTGAAAATTTTGCTGAAAAAATTCATGGAGCAAAAGTTTTGAGGAATGAATAGTGATCCAGCAGTTTTTCTGTCTCCCAGAACTTAGGTGAGCTT
Source organism: Luffa acutangula (assembly GCA_036850905.1). NCBI lineage: Eukaryota > Viridiplantae > Streptophyta > Magnoliopsida > Cucurbitales > Cucurbitaceae > Luffa > Luffa acutangula. The sequence continues at coordinate 24,282,359 of CM072093.1, forward strand.
CATCATAAAATGTCGTCATTCGGAGGGGCAAGAGATGGAATAACTAAGGATTTTTTAGCTTTATAAAGAGTATTGAGCCTAGTTGGTGATGAGTTTGAGGCAAAGGTATACTCCACCATAAAGTGGGTCATCCCATGCTTAAGAGCTTATGACTGTAGGGCTACTTAAAGTCTGAAAAATAAGAATATAAACCCTTTAAAAAAAAAAATTGTGTTTTGAAATGTCTGATAATAGACCTAGGCTGTGGTAAGTTCTTAGGAATGAGTTAAAAGTGGTGATTATTTGTCCATGCCGGAGGAATCATTTTGTTGCAGAAGAGCTCGGTTTTGCAGAGTGCTCAGGTAAAGGTTGAAGGTAGTGTTGGACTGTCTGGTTGGATTAAGCTATTCTTTGTCTAATGTTTTGAATTCTTAAGGGAAGGTTGGTTAGTATTGCTCGGGACGCGCAATAGTTCAAGTTTGGGGGTGTGATAACTGCCCAAAAGGTAGTTATTTAGGCCTCATTTCTATATTGGTTTGTGTGTCTTTTGTGCTTAATAGGGTTGGTTTTAGATAGATATTATGTGTTTTAACCCATTTGGAAGAATGGAAGCTTTGGAAATCATTTTGTGCAGAATCTGTTGCTGGGCGACTTGAGGGAGCAAATTCTGTGATGCAGCAAAACTGGGAGCAGAACTGCCACATCACAGCTCGTTAGCCAACTTCATGAACCGACTTCTGTTGAGTTATTTTCGTGATAATGGAGCAAGGAGAGCCCTACACGTGTCCAGGTTGACCTAATTCAAGTCTCCTACCACCTCTATAAAAGGAAGTAGCTGCCCAAGTCAAAGGCATTCCATTTTTCCTTGGAAGCCGAATAGTATAGAGAGATTGGAGATTACTAGAAGACCATCATCTGCAGGCTGATTAAGGAGATTATTATTTTCTTTATTATCTTGTGATTATGGACATGCTTACTCATATTGTAATTCATGTCTCCATGCTTATTATGAACTACGTAGCTTTAGGCGTTGGTTAAGGAATATGTAGTTGTTGTGCTTCATCTTTAGTAATATATTGATTATTGCATCTTGGTTAATTGTTGTGCTTATTTCCATTTTATGCCCGCCTGGCCAGCCGGTATGAATACCTCTCTCTAGTTTCAGAGATGATTTAGAGAGTGTGTGGCAATTATCCACACCACGATCATTGTGTGTTTGTGAATGCCAGTGACTGAGCTAGGGATAGCAAGTTGCCTAGTGCTTGATCGGTCGTACTTCATTGTGGTTGAAACATATTCCAAAAGATCCGGAGTTCCGGGAGGAATCCGCTAATAATACTGCGAGAGTTTGCATGATCAATAATATTGCTAGAGCATCTTTTAAACAATTACTAAACCTAACCAACGTCTGTCTCTAATATGTCTGCCTATTTGTTTACTTGTTGTTCTATCATTTATTTTGCTTCAACATTATTCCTATAAAAACCAATCATTCTTACCTTCTTTGAAACCTTCAAAGAGATACACAAAATAGATAAAGTGGAAGCTAATTCTGGACTCGGATTGATAATATTACTTGCTGCAGACTGTGTATACTTGGACAGGAATTCTAGAGTTTTTTCAGATCATAATTTTACTCACTCTAGGTACCCAACACTAACCTACCAAAATACTATCGCAATAAAATAGAAACATGCAGAAAGAAAGAAAGTAACTACAAATTCTGACCTGTTGTGCTCTTACTTTGAGTTAGGTCCTGCCGCAGCTGAAAGCACTCTTTTTCTGGACCTATCTTTTCCTTGTTGCTTCATGGTGGGTCATCTAGAAGGACAATCTCAACAACCTCGTCATAGGTCCCATCAATGTATGGTTTTATTGGTTGTTCGTTGACCTTAAAAATTCTTTTTCCTTTTCCGTCAGCAGAATGTAAGTCCACAACCCCATATGGATATATCTTGTGGATAATGTATGGGCCCGACCATCTTGATTTCAGTTTACCTGGAAAAAGATGTAAACTAGAGTTAAATAGTAATATCTTCATTCCTACCTTGATATCCTTTTTGCAGATTCTCCTGTCATGCCACTGTTTTTGTTTTTCTATGTTGATTTTGAAATTTTCATAGGCAATTCTTCTGAATTATTCTAACTCTGAGAGCTGGCGCAATCTTGCCTGACCTGCCGCATCGGGATCAAAGTTTAGGCGTTTTAGTGCCCAATGCGCTTTGTATTCCAACTCTAAAGGCAAGTGGCAGGCTTTCCCAAACACCAACGCATAAGGGAACATCCCTATGGGCGTTTTAAAAGTCGTGCGATAAGCCCATAGCGCATCGTCCAAATGTTGCGCCCAATCCTTCCTATTTATGCTGACTACTTTTTCGAGAATTCTTTTGACTTCTCTGTTTGATACCTCTGCTTGACCATTGCTCTAGGGGTGATAAGTTGTTGCGATATGGTGCTTGACATTGTATTTTTGCAAGAGCTTAGTCATGATCTTGTTCACAAAATGTGTTCCTTCATCGTTGATGAGTCTACATGGCACTCCAAATCTTGTGAAGATGTTTTTCTTCATAAATTTAGCCACGGTTACTGCATCATTTTTAATGCAGGCAATTGCTTCCACCCATTTAGTGACATAGTCGACTGCAAGGATGATGTACTGGTACCCTTGCGATGACGGAAATGGTCCCATAAATTCAATTCCCTAAACATCAAATGGTTCTATTTCCACTATATAATTCTGTGGCATCTCGTTTCTTGTGCTGATGTTACCTGTGCGCTGGCTTTTGTCGCATTTATCTGCGTGCTTCTTTGTGTTTTGAATCAGCATTGGCCACCAATAGCCACTTTGTAGCACCTTCGACGCGGTGCATCGTCCTCCAAAATGTCCTCCATATGGAGATTCGTGACATGCTTCTAAAATCTTCGACGCATCTTGGGGTCAACACATCTTCTAATGATTTGATCTAGTCCTCTGCGATAAAGGTAAAGGTCATCCCATAAATAAAATTTGAGTTCATGAAAGAATTTCTTATGTTGCTGCGTGGAGTAGTCTTCAGGCAAGACTCCTGCTGCGAGGTAGTTTGCTATGTCAGCAAACCATGGTTATTCCTCTTCAATCTTTAGCAGCTTTTCATCATGGAATTCTTCTCCGATGGGAATATCAGGCGCATCCACCTTTTCAGGGTTTTCAACCCGCAATAGATGATCTGTGTTGGGCTCCTAGAGTGAGTAGGAATATGGTATAAAAAGACTCTAGAATTCCTGTGCAAGTATACACAGTCTGCAGCAAGTAATATTATCAATCCGAGTCTTGAATTAGCTTCCACTTTATGTATTTTGTGCAACTTCCAAATGGTTTCAAAGATGGTAAAAAATGATTTGGTTTTATCAGAATTATGCTGAAACAAAATAAATGGCAGAACAAAGAATAAACAAATAGGTAGACAGATTAAAGACAGGTGCTGGTTAGGCTTAGTAATTGCTTTAAAAGATGCTCTAGCAATATTATTGATCATGCAACTCTCGCAGTATTATTAGCGGATTCCTCCCGGAACACTGGATCTTTTGGAATGTGTTTCAATCCCAATGAAGTGCGACCGATCAAGCACTAAGCAACTTGCTATCCCTAGCTCAGTCACTGGCGTTCACCAATACACAATAATCGTAGTGTGGATAATTGCCACACACTCTCTAAATCATCCCTGAAACTAGAGAGAGGTATTCACACCGGCTGGCCAGGCGGGCATAAAATGGAAGTAGGCACAACAATTAACCAAGATGCAGTAATCAATATATTACTAAAGTTTAAGCACGGCAACTACATGTTCCTAACCAACACCTAAAGCCACTTAGTTCATAATAAACATGGAAACATGAATTACAATCTGAGTAGGCATGTCCATAGTCACAAGATAATAAAGAAAATAATAATCTCCTCAACCAGCTTGTGAACAATGGTGTTCTTGGTAATCTCTAATCTCTCTATACTACTCGGCTTCCAAGGAAAGTTGGAATCCCCTTGACTTCAACGACTACTTCCTTTTATAGAAGGATAGGAGGCTTGAATTAGGTCAACCTAGACACGTGTAGGGCTCTCCTTGCTCCTTTATCCCGAAAATAACTCAACAGAAGTCGGTTCATGAAGTTGGCTAACGAGCTGTGGTGTGGCAGTTTTGCTCCCAGTTTTGCTACAGCACAAAATTTGCTCCCTCCAGTCGCCCAACAGCATAATCTACACAAAATAATTTCCAAAGCTTCCATTCTACCAAATGGGTTAAAACATGTAATATCTATCTAAAACCAACCCTATTAAGCACAAAGGTCACACAAATCAATATAGAAATGAGGCCTAAATAACTACCTTTTGGGCAGTTATCACACCCCCAAACTTGAACTATTGCGCGTCCCGAGCAATACTAACCAACCTTCCTTCAAGAATTCAAAACATTAGACAAAGAATAGCTTAATCCAACCAGACAGTTCAGCATTACCTTAGACCTTTACTTGAGCACTCTGCAAAACCGAGCTCTGCTGCAGCAAAATGATTCCTCCGGCATGGACAAATAATCACAACTTTTAACTTAATTCTAAGAACTTACCACAGCCTAGCTCTATTATCAGACATCTTAAAACATATTTTCAAGGAGTTTATTTTTGTTTTTCAGACTTAAAGCAGCCTTACAATCATAAGCTCTTAAGAATGGGATGACCCACTTTATGGTGCAGTATACCCTTGCCTCAAACTCATCACCAACTAGGCTCAATACTCTTTATAAAGCTCAAGAATCCTTAGTTATTCCATCTCTTGCCCCTCAGAATGGCGACATTTTATGATGAAGCTCACCTAAGTTCTGGGAGACAGAAAAACTATTGGATCATCATTCATCCTTCAAAACTTTTGCTCCATGAATTTTTTTCAGCAAAATTTTCAACAAATAATTTTTTTTCAAATAAAAATTCTCATTTTTTCATATTTCCTAGGTCATCTTTTGACGCGAAGACAAACTGTGGGTATCACAAATGTCCCCGGTTACTCAACAACATAGCAAAATTTAAATGAAGGAGAGGAATGCTCGAGCAAAACAATTGGAGTAGCAAAAAGTCCCCCAAACTTGAATTATTCATTGTCCCCAATGAATCATTAATTTAGCAATTACACTCCCAAACTTAAATTTTTCTATCTGAATTTTAAACTAAGCGTGGGACTAGAACTATGCTTAAAGTGGATCATAAAAGTCAACACTACCTCCAAAATCTTATTTGCCGCAGCAACAGTCCATGCTAGAAGAAATGCTCAAGCAAAAGGTTTCTGGAGATCAGAATACCTTGATCTAATTAAGCGCAATCAGTCCAAGCTTCAAAAAATCAGAAGAAAATTAGTTCAGTTAGAGTTACTCAGTGCTCATTGAACAGAAACATCCAGAAATTTCATTAAAAAAAATATTACATCAAAAGATATATTTTTTAGAAGCATAAAAATTAAAAAGAAACAGTCATAACAAGCAAGTATAGAAGAAGATGCGGTCAGGAATGCGCGAGCAAACAAAATATTTCAACAAAAAGATTGCACGCTCAAATCCTCCTCCTTCAGTCTTCCCGACCAGGCTCTTCTTCTTCAACAACTTCTCTTTCCACAGGCAGCGGAATCCAGGTTTTTAGTAGGTCCTCAGGGAATATGGGTAAGGCCGGATATGGTGTGGAAAAATTTGATTGCAAGGCCACCCTTAATGATCCCTCCTCTTTACATAATCCCAGAAAGTCTGAAATTACCTTTCAGCGAATTCCATTCTGCTGGAATGCAGTTGCAACAGCTCTTGAATTTGTTGGATGCCACACACCAAACCTCCTTGGCGTGCTTCCTGCGTTCTCTGAAGCCTAGCCAAATTTGGCGTGTCTATTATTCCCTTATCTGGTAATATCATATCATCCTCACCCTCTGCCACCCCTGCCCTTCGGCCTAGCATCGTGATAGTGTTAAGGAAAAACAACTTCCCTACCTTTTTCCGCCAGCAGTCAAGAATCTTAGAATAAATTATTTTTCCTACGTCAATACTGAAGGGAATAAAAGTCCCCACACAGCGGAAGCGCATCGATTGGACCTTACGCCGTATATTAATTAACATTAAAATACCGTTACGAAAACTCAATTAAACTTTAAACCCTTTTAAAGCTGCTGGAAATTTGGTTTAAACATGCTTAAAAATAAATCTAAATTTATTTTCATGCTTTTCTAAAGAAAAGGGAAAGAACCGTCACATACCTTCGTTGAAGACTTGACCGTTCTTCGCCAACGATGCTCCACGAACGAAAACGCAGCAGCCGCCTTTTTTTTTCTTCACTGGAAATTCCTTCTTTGAATGACACAATAACCACAGAGGTTACACCGGTATGTCTCTAAGTCTAGGAAGCAAAAGACTTGTGGGAGTCTTTCTCTAAGAGGGAGGCTAGAGAGAATTCTAGGTCTTGTCTTTGAGAGTTTAAGAGCAAGAGCAAGAATGTCAAGTCTCATGACCAATTAGGTTTAGTGTTCTATTTATAGAAGAGAGGTCATGAATAAAATATTCAATTTAATCAATCTTTTCCAAAATTGATTCAATCTTATTCCTTAATTAATCAATCATGATCAATCAATTCCATAATTGATTAATCTTTTCCTCAAATGACTAATTACTTCCATAAGTGATTAGATCATTTCCATAAATGATTAATCACTTCCTTAAGTGATTAATTATTTCCATAATTGATTAATTCCCGGTTAATGAATTCTTTAATTAATTAACCACCAATTAAATATCACATATTTAATTCCCGGCCTAGAATTAATTAATTTGCCCAAACACATTTTAGGCCTTAAATTAATTAATTCATTATTTGAACTATTTCAAAACTTCCATAAATTTATATTTGAACTTTTCAAATATGAATTCCTCTCATAATAATATATCAATATATATAATATTTTTTCCCTTAATAAATTGAACATTTTCAATTTACTTTTATTACTTAGTTGCCTCAAATTACTTTACGAGCTACCAGTGGGACCTAATGGACCTGCAGATCACAAGCTCCAACGATGTGAGATTAATTGGTCAAACTCATTAACCACATTAATCAATATTCGTTAACTATGTGTTCACTCCACTATAGACTCACAGTTGCACTCTTCTCACTGCATACATATTTTCTGTGTCCACGAATATAGACCAATATCGACTAGTTAGTCCTTCACGAGTGTCCGTAACACCAGCTGGGTCAAATTACCGTTTTACCCCTGGGTTACCTCTATTTCCTTAAGTACTAATTCTCTTCTAATGAACAACCTGTTTGTGGTCCAACCATCAAACAGAAAACTCTTTCGTGCCATTGAGAGGGTAGGGCCCTTTGTTCAAGACTCGGAGTAACCACTTAAGGGAACACTCATCTGCTTCCCTAAAGTCGGGAAGGAGTGAATTCCATCTTGTACGATTATGTTCCCAGCTCCCCATTCGGTCTTGTCCCCAAAGTGGTAGGCTTATTGAGTCGGCGTATTGGCCAATCTCACCCATACAAATCAAAGGACAATCTCTCATGAGCAGGAGTCCATAATCAACTCAGGATTAAGACAAAGTTGTGTAGGTCGTCCTAGTGAAATAGAAAACCAACTAGTTAACGGTGTTATAACCAGTGGTTACTATTTCGCGGTCCGGTCTTATGCAAACTCATTGCATAGGATACCCTCACTCGCATGTCTCCTACACGAACGCGTTGGATCGCAGCATTTGTATCAAATACAAAGTGGGTTGTATCCATAGTGTCACCAGGATAAGGCACCCAGTCTTATCCCTATACTATAGACCCTTTAGGCTGTTTCTTGAACAATGATCCCATATGTCGCTACATATAATTCAAGACTCATATTACAACCTTGGATGTCTAGTTTATTGGATTAGGGTTATTATTAGGCAAAGACAAATATAAAATAACTAATAACAATTAATGGAAAAATATATCAATATTATTTCATTAATATCCGGTCAACTGTTACATTCACTATCTACGAGTTTTAGGGCATAAAACCCAAGAAACTCCCACTTTAACTAAAACACTAGTTAGTGGGATGTAAATGCAATAATTTAAAGCTGGAAATGTCATGTATATAATACAATGAACTAGGGCATCCTTATACCCATTATACATTTCTCCCACTTGCCCTAGATTAGATGGCATACATATCTCGTAGACCTAGACCCTCTAGATGACCCTCAAACACTTTAGCCGTGAGAGCCTTCGTAAATGGATCAGCGATGTTGTGCTCCGAGGTGATCTTAGTGACGATCACATCTCCTCGTTGCACAATCTCCCGTCTCAAGTGATACTTCCTCTCGATGTGTTTACCTCGTTTGTGGCTTCGAGGTTCTTTTGAGTTGCCTACAGCCCCACTGTTGTCACAGTATAGTGTTATGGGCACGTTCATATTCGGAACCACTTCCAAATCAGTCAAGAACTTTCTAAGCCATACTGCCTCCTTAGCTGCTTCGTAAGCTGCTACATACTCAGCCTCCATGGTTGAGTCTGCTATGCATCCATGTTTGATGCTTCTCCACACTACTGCTCCTCCATTGAGGGTGAATACTGACCCTGGTGTGGATTTCCTTGAATCCTTATCAGCTTGAAAGTCAGAGTCAGTGTATCCAGTAAGAATCAAATCCTTAGCTCCATACACAAGCATGTAGTCCCTCGTTCTCCGAAGATACTTGAGGATGTTTTTAACAGCTCCCTAGTGGTCCAACCCTGGATTAGACTGATACCTACTGACTACTCCCACTGCATAACATATGTCAGGCCTAGTGCAGAGCACAGCATACATTAAGCTGCCCACAACTGAGGCGTAGGGAATGTGTCTCATGTTCTCAATTTCTTGAGGTGTCTTAGGAGACTGTTCCTTAGACAGGTGTACCCCATGTCTGAAGGGTAGTAGTCCCTTCTTGGAGTTTTGCATCGAATATCGAGACAACTTGTCAATATACGTTGCTTGAGACAGAGCTAGCGTTTTGTTCTTACGATCCCTAATGATTTGGATTCCCAGAACATATTGAGCCTCTCCCAGATCTTTCATTTGGAATTGGGCTGCTAGCCATTTCTTAATGTCAGTGAGGTATCCTACATCATTCCCAATGAGTAGGATATCGTCTACATAAAGTATTAGAAAAGCTACTTTCCTTTTGTTGATTTTCTTGTACACACAAGGCTCATCAACGTTTTGGTCAAAGCCAAAAGATTTGATTGCAGTATCAAATCTAATGTTCCATGATCTGGATGCTTGTTTCAATCCATAAATGGATGGATTGAGCTTACAAACCTTTTGTTCCTGACCTTGGCCTATGAACCCTTCGGGTTGAGACATGAAGATATTCTCTTCAAAATTACCATTCAGAAAGGCAGTCTTGACGTCCATTTGCCATATTTCATAGTCATAATATGTGGCTATGGATAAGAGAATTCTTATGGACTTTAACATGGCTACAGGAGAAACGGTTTCCTCATAGTCAACCCCTTCCTTTTGGGTATAACCCTTTGCCACTAGTCTAGCTTTGAAGGTCTGTACCTTTCCAGCTGCATCTCTTTTTCTCTTATAGATCCATTTTCACCCTATGGGTTTTACCCCATTTGGTAGATCTGTAAGTTCCCATACAGAATTGGAGTACATTGACTCCATTTCCAGGTTCATGGCTTTGACCCATTCATCCTTATCTTCGTCATTCATTGCATGTCGATAGGACAATGGATCCTCAATGCCATCATTAGGTATGACAACCTGAGTTTCAGTTAAACCCAAGTAGCGGTCAGGTTGTAATACAACCCTCCCACTGAGTCGAGGCATTCCCAACGTTTGAGATGGACGGGATGGATCTGAATAACTAGTTCCTTCATCAACCCTTGTTGAAGGTCCAACTTCATCAACAACTCTTGATGATTCTTCAGTAGCTTCTCCTAATATTATTTTTCTGCGTGGTTTATGATCTCTCATGTGGTCTTCCTCTAAGAAAGTGGCGTTTGTCGATACAATCACCTTATTTTCTTGTGGGTCGTAGAAATAACCACCTCTCGTTTCTTTAAGGTAACCAACAAATTGGCACAGTTTTGAACGAGGTTCCAGTTTCTTAGGATTTGTCACAAGCACGTGTCTAGACAACCCCAGATGCGAAAGTGATGCAAACTAGGTTTACGCCCCTTCCATAATTCGAAAGGTGTTTCAGAAACACTTTTCAAGGGAACATTGTTCAAGATGTATACTGCAGTCTCTACTGCATACCCCCAAAACGAGCTAGGCAATTGAGCATAGCTCATCATTGATCGAACCATGTCTAACAAAGTTCTATTTCTCCTTTCTGACACACCATTCTGCTGAGGTGTACCAGGGGCTGAGAGTTGAGATTGGATTCCATGTTCTATCATATAATCTTGGAATCTTTGATCCATATACTCCCCTCCTCGATCAGATCGAAGTACTTTAATAGATTTACCTAATAGGTTTTCAACTTCAGCCTTAAACTCCTTAAACTTTTCAAGGGCTTCAGACTTATGTCCCATTAGGTACAAGTAACCATATCTTGAATAATCATCTATAAATGAGATGAAATATCCGTACCCTCCTCGAGCTTTTACATTCATTAGACCACATAGATCCGAATGTATTAACTTTAAGGGTTCTTTGGCTCTGTGACGTTTTCCAGTAAAGGGTCTCTTGGTCATTTTTCCCTCGAGACAAGATTCACAAGGTGGTAATGAATCATCTTCTAACTTGCTTAGAAGTCCATTCTTTACCAAACGACTGATCCTATCGATGTTTATATGACCAAGTCTGAGATGCCAAATATGAGTATTGTTACTTGATGGAGAAATCTTTTGCCTTTTACTTTGAGTTTCAGCAGTTCTAAATAATTCGTGATTTAAAAGTGCTTTGTTGTCGGTTGGTCTTAAAACATACAAGTTATTTTCCAATTTGGCTGAACAAATAAGTACACCATTTTTATAAATGAACGCTTCGTTCATATCAAAAGTAACTGTATACGATTGTTCAATCAAACATGAAATAGAAATTATGTTCCTTTTAATCTTGGGAACAATTAACAAACTTTCTAAAACTAAGAATCTATTTCTAAAAAATAACTTCGCAGCTCCCACTGCTTTAGCTGAAATGACTTCTCCAGTTCCGACCCTGAGTGTGATTTCCCCATCGTTCAACTTCCGAAAGGAACTACTTTCCTGAAAAGAAGAACAAACATGATTAGTTGCTCCTAAAATTCCCCACGCAGCGGAAGCGCATCGATTGTACCTTACGCCGTATGTTAATTAACATTAAAATACCGTTACGAAAACTCAATTAAACTTTAAAACCCTTTTAAAGCTGCTGGAAAATTGGTTTAAACATGCTTAAAAATAAATCTAAATTTATTTTCATGCTTTTCTAAAGAAAAGGGAAAGAACCGTCACATACCTTCGTTGAAGACTTGACCGTTCTTCGCCAACGACGCTCCACGAACGAAAACGCAGCAGCCGCCTTTGTTTTTCTTCGCTGGAAATTCCTTCTTTGAATGACACAATAACCACAGAGGTTACACTGGTATGTCTCTAAGTCTAGGAGGCAAAAGACTTGTGGGAGTCTTTCTCTAAGAGGGAGGCTAGAGAGAATTCTAGGTCTTGTCTTTGAGAGTCTAAGAGCAAGAACAAGAATGTCAAGTCTCATGAACAATTAGGTCTAGTGTTCTATTTATAGAAGAGAGACCATGAATAAAATATTCAATTAAATCAATCTTTTCCAAAATTGATTCAATCTTATTCCTTAATTAATCAATCATGATCAATCAATTCCATAATTGATTAATCTTTTCCACAAATGACTAATTACTTCCATAAGTGATTAGATCATTTCCATAAATGATTAATCACTTCCTTAAGTGATTAATTATTTCAATAATTGATTAATTCCCGGTTAATGAATTCTTTAATTAATCAACCACCAATTAAATATCACATATTTAATTCCCGACCTAGAACTAATTAATTTGCCAAACACGTTTTAGGCCTTAAATTAATTAATTCATTATTTGAACTCTTTCAAAAGTTCCATAAATTTATATTTGAACTTTTCAAATATTAATTTCTCTCTTAATAATATATCTATATATATTATATTTGTTTCCCTGAATAAATTGAACATTTTCAATTTACTTTTATTACTTAGTTGCCTCAAATTACTTTACGAGCTACCAGTGGGACCTAATGGACCTGCAACAAGCTCCAACGATGTGAGATTAATTGGTCAAACTCATTAACCACATTAATCAATATTAGTTAACTGTGTGTTCACTCCACTATAGACTCACAGTTGCACTCTTCTCACTGCAGACATATTTTCTTTGTCCAAGGATATAGACCAATATCGACTAGTTAGTCCTTCACGAGTGTCCGTAACACTAGTTGGGTCAAATTACCGTTTTACCCCTGGGTTACCTCTATTTCCTTAAGTACCAATTCTCCTCTAATGAAAAACCTGTTTGTGGTCCAACCATCAAACAGAAAACCCTCTCGTGCCATTGAGAGGGTAGGGCCCTTTGTTCAAAACTCGGAGTAACCACTTAAGGGAACACTCATCTGCTTCCCTAAAGTCGGGAAGGAGTGAATTCCATCTTGTACGATTATGTTCCCAGCTCCCCATTCGGTCTTGTCCCAAAAGTGGTAGGCTTATTGAGTCGGCGTATTGGCCAGTCTCACCCATACAAATCAAAGGACAATCTCTCATGAGCAGGAGTCCATAATCAACTCAGGATTAAGACTAAGTTGTGTAGGTCGTCCTAGTGAAATAGAAAACCAACTAGTTAACGGTGTTATAACCAGTGGTTACTATTTCGCGGTCCGGTCTTATGCAAACTCATCTCATAGGATACCCCCACTCGCATGTCTCCTACACGAACGCGTTGGATCGCAGCATTTTATCAAATACAAAGTGGGTCGTATCCATAGTGTCACCAGGATAAGGCACCCAGTCTTATCCCTATACTATAGACCCTTTAGGCTGTTTCTTGAACAATGATCCCATATGTCGCTACATATAGTTCAAGACTCATATTACAACCTTGGATGTCTAGTTTATTGGATTAGGGTTATTATTAGGCAAAGACAAATATAAAATAACTAATAACAATTAATGGAAAAATATATCAATATTATTTCATGAATATCCGGTCAACGGTTACATTCACTATCTACGAGTTTTAGGGCATAAAATCCAACAAATACTCATCGAGCGAAGAATAGCGAAGGCAAGCAATACCCAGTCCCGATATACTGTGGAGTCGTGAGTTGTTGGCAGTAAGAGCAGCCTAATAAAACCCATCCAGGTGTTGGCCTTGTTTTTCAAATAAGCAGCCTGAAACGTGCGCTTCTGCGTCTGCGACAACCTCCATTGGGCCCCCTCAATGCCAACCTCCTGGACAGTCGCACTTAGCTGGTCGCTAGATGGTGCAACCACCATCTCATTAAAGGTTGCATGCGGAAAATCCTGGAGATCGAACAAGTCATTAATAGCTTCTGGGCTCCAATCCACGGGGACTCCTCGAACTATAACCTGAAATTCTTCCTTATCGTCAAGATTTGCGTAACATTCTCGAACAAGGTTGGAATTAACAGGCGCTAGTTTCGCACAAAATTGGCTCCAGCCAAGGTTCTCTATTCCAGTCCGTAAGAACCGTGGCAAATCATCGTCAAATCCTCGTTCAAACTGGAAGTCCCGTTTCAACATCTCCTGGTATTTTGCTCGAGTAAGGTTGGTGACGAAGCGGATAAAAGGTAACCTTTGCTCCTCAACCTCGTCAGCCTCACCTGATGCCTCTCGGCAATACCTTTGCCCTTGTCTTCTCTTCGCTTGCGCAAAACCTCTTCCTCAGTTTTCTTTGCTTCTTCTTCTCTTTCTTTGTCTTCAACTTCCTTATTCTCTTTTTCCCTTCGCTCTTTCTCAGAATCCGACGATGGAGGCGATGAGGTATTTCGAATCACCCTGACGCGACCTGCCTTCCGCTTGATGCGGCGGCGCTTTGGTACCTCAGGCATGATTACCTCCACCTGAGCCTTTTGCACCGGTTCCTGTTCATTCCATTCTTCAGTCACCACAGCGGTCTGTTCAACTCGAACCTCAACAGACTCTGTTTCTTGATTCTTTTCAATATTCTCTTCTTGAACCGTTTCTGGGGCTATCGGTTCTTCTTCAGGATTTTGAACTCTCTCCGTTCCTCTGATATTCACTGGTTCTTCTTGGACAATTTCTTGGCCTTCAACCTTCTGTTGTTTTCTTCGCCTCTTGGCTTCCTTCTCTTCGGGTGTTCTCTTTTTCTTTGTCTTTGCTTTCTGTAGCTCTGGCACTGTTTCCTCCTCATTATCTCTCTCTCTGTTTGCTCTTGTTTTTGCCATGGGAGACACAGGGGTTTCCAGAGAAAAGCAACGAAGGAAAAAAGAAGAAGAGAAACGAATAGGAAAGGAAGTAAATACGAAGTCGAAGTGAAAAGAAACGTACCACCGTCTTCCAATAAATAAGCTTCAGCAAAATCAAATCCCAACTGAAAAGATATGCGCTGCATTAAATATTATTCCCGTTCAATTTTAAATGCATGCAAATTGGAAATTCAAAACCATCAACGGTAAATTTATGAAGTCCAATCGCCCACGGTAAATCCCTATGCGCTGTCCACTATCAAAGCCCTTGGATGATTGTTGTGTGACACGTGGCCTCATCAGATGATACATGCAAATTTACCTGCGAAAATTCAAAGAAAATCCCAATAATAAATTTCCAACGAAATCCCTTCTAATTCAGATGATTTTGCTCTAACCATAACTTTGCCGCAACAACCTGCTGAACCTGAAGAATCTTGGATACGAAATTGAAAACAGGGAAATCAAATCTTTCAAATTTAAATTACTTTAACCGATCAAATCAAATCTTTTCTTTTATTTTCAAGAGAAACCGAATAAATTAGAGAAAATCTTTATTAACTAAACAAAATTAAAATTTAATAAAATCTAATTAACGAAAAGATAATTCAAAGATAATTCAAATAAATAACCCCAAAATCAATTCAAATTAAAAAACGAAATAGATAAAATCTAAACTACCAAAAATAATAAAAATACTGAAAGATAAAATATAATAAACTATGCAAAAATCAAACCTAACCGGAATTAAAAACAAATAAACGAAAAATAAAATCAATACAAACACTGGGAGCTCAAAAATTTTCTCTGTGAAATGCTCCCGCAAAAATCCTACTCTATCAATGATCAACCAACTTTAGGGAAGGATATTTCGACTGAAACTCCTCACCCCAATAATGCTTCAAACGTTGTCCATTCACCTTGAGCACTCTCCCATCTTTTTCATCCTACAAAGTAATTGCTCCATGGGGGAAAACCTCAACCACAGTAAATGATCCTGACCATTTAGATTTTAGTTTCCCAGGAAATAACTTCAATCTAGAATTATAAAGCAAGACTTTCTGACCCTTGACAAACTCTTTAGATTTTATTTTCTTGTCATGCCACAACTTAGCCTTTTCTTTATACATTTTCGCATTTTCATAAGAAAACTGGCGAAATTCCTCCAATTCATTAAGCTGCAGCATTCTGATTGCTCCTGCACGACTTAGATCAAAATTTAACTTTTTCAAAGCCCAAAACGTTTTATGTTACAGCTCCAATGGTAGATGGCAAGCTTTCCCATATACTAACCTATAGGGAGACATTCCTAGAGGAGTCTTATAGGCTGTCCTATAAGCCCAAAGAGCCTCATCCAACCTAAAAGACCAATCCTTCCTCGATGGATGAACTACTTTTTTCTAGAATCGATTTTATTTCCCTATTACTAATTTCAGCTTGACCATTTGTTTGTGGGTGATAAGGAGTAGCTATCCTATGCTTAATCCCATACTTAGCTAACAGTTTAGTTAAGATATTATTAACAAAATGTGTACCCTCATCACTCACTAGAGCTCTAGGTGTCCCAAACCGCAAAAAGATGTGCGATTAAAGAAACTTTTTCTTCTGCCTCTAGTCCATGTCAATAGGAGTGACTCCCTTTACCAAAAAGTTGGCAATATCAGCAAAAAGCTATTCATCTGGAAAAGAAGCTGAAATGGCAGATTGCTCCAGCAAAGATGATGATGGATCAAGACGAGATAAGTGATCTGCAATAACATTCTCTGATCCCTTCTTGTCCTTTATCTCCAAGTCGAACTCCTGCAATAACAAAACCCAACGAATTAGTCTAGGCTTTGCATCTTTCTTAGTCATTAAATATCTTATTGCTGCATGATCCGTGAACACTGTGACTTTGGATCCAACCAAATATGGCCGGAATTTCTCAAAAGCAAACACGACAGCTAACAACTCCTTTTCAGTAGTTGTATAGTTGACTTGTGCCTCATTTAAAACTCTGCTTGCATAATATATAGGATGGATGAATTTGCTCTGCTTTTGCCCCAGCATAGCACCTACCGCAGCATCACTCGCATCACACATTACCTCAAATGGTAAATTCCAATTAGGTGCACAAAGAATAGGTGCTGAGACTAAAGCAGCATTTAATATCTCAAAAGCCTTCCTTCAATTTGCATTAAAGTCAAAAACATGATCAGTACACAATAAGTTACACATAGGCTTACTGATTTTGGAAAAATCCTTTATGAACCTCCTATAAAATCCAGCATGTCCTAAAAAACTCCGAATTCCCTTCACTGAATTCAGTGGTTCTAGTCTTTCAATCACCTCTATTTTTGCTCTATCAACTTCTAGACCATTCTTAGAAATCTTATGACCTAACACTATGCCTTCCTTCACCATGAAGTGGCATTTTTCCCAATTAAGAACTAGATGGGTATCCTCACATCTCTTTAACACCTGACCTAAATTATCTAAACAACTCTGAAAAGACCCTCCAAACACTGAAAAATCGTCCATGAATACCTCAACAGTGGACTCAATCATATCAGAAAAAATTGCTAACATACACCGCTGAAATGTTGCTGGAGCATTGCAAAGGCCAAAAGGCATTCGCCTAAAAGCAAACGTCCCATAAGGACAGGTGAAAGTGGTTTTTTCCTGATCCTCAGGAGTAATAGTAATCTGGTTATACCCAGAATAACCATCTAAGAAACAGTAATAGACCTGACCAGCCAATCTATCCAACATCTGGTCAATAAATGGTAGAGGGAAATGGTCCTTACGGGTAGCTTTATTAAGCCTCCTGTAGTCCATGCAAACCATCCAGCCAGTTACTGTCTTGGTTGGGATCAACTCATTGTCTTTATTACATACCACAGTGACACCTCCTTTTATAGGAACACATTGGACAGGGCTCACCCAATTGCTGTTTGCAATTGGATAAATGATCCCAGCATCCAACCATTTAATCACCTCCTTTTTAACAATCTCTTTCATTGCAGGGTTAAGCCTTCTTTGTTGCTCAACACTCCTAAAGGATCCCTCTAGAGTTATTTTGTGCATACAAAAAGATGGGCTAATTCCCTGAATGTCAGCCAACGTCCAACCTATAGCCTTGCGGTATTGCTGCAACAATTTTATTAAGGCCTCCTCATGTTGTGGCATTAAATCGGATGCAACAATAATGGGCAACGTCTCACCTTCCCCAAGATACATATACTTTAGATGATCTGGCAAGGGCTTCAAATCTAAAGTAGGTGCCTCAATCAGGGATGGCTTAATAGGAGGAGCTTTCCTTTGATCTAAATCTAAAGACTCAAAAACATCCACACACCTAAACAATTCTTTTTCATTTTTTCTTTCTAACAAACAAACTTGCAAATCCTTTACACTCACCTATCCATGCTCTTCTGAATGCTTGCTAGCTGAATCCTATAGTGCTGTCTCAATAACTGTGCTCTCCAAAATCCTAATGAAGGAGCAATCCTCCATTTCGTCTGGATACTTCATGGCTTTAAAAACATTAAATTTCACTTCCTCATTACAAACTCTCATTGTTAACTCCCCTTTTTGAACATCTATTAACGCCCTACCAGTAGCCAAGAATGGACGACCTAGAATTATTGGGACATCTTTATCAGCCTCATAGTCTAAAATAATAAAATCAACAGGAAATATGAATTTATCCACTTTTACTAAGACATCCTCAATTTTACCCTCTGGATATGTGATAGACCTATCAGCTAGTTGGAGTGTGACTGTGGTAGGCCTAGCTTCACCTATACCAAGCTTTCGATAGACCGACAGAGGCATTAGGTTAATGCTCGCGCCTAAATCACAGAGTGCTCTACCTAACTCTTTTCCACCTATAGACACAGGTATAGTAAATGATCCTGGATCCTTAGCCTTGGGTGGTAGCCCATTCTTAAGAATAGCACTACACTCGTCAGTAAGAGATACAGTTTCAAACTCACCTAACCTGTTCTTTTTAGTTAAAATATCCTTAAGAAATTTAGCATAATTAGGCATTTGCTCTATAGCTTCTACTAAAGGGATATTTATGTGCAACTGCTTAAGAATCTCTAAAAATTTCCTACATTGACCATCCTGATTCTTAGGCTTTTGCCTTTGTGGATAAGGTAGAGGTGGTACATAAGGTGGGGGCGACATATAAGGTGGTTCCACATCTGGAACAGAACCAGATGCTCTAGCATCTTTATTGCTGCCTCCAGCACCCTGACCAGACTCCAACTCTTTCTCAACAACAACATTTTTATCACCATTTATATCTATAACCTGGGTTTTACTAGACTCTTCTAATGACTTACCACTCCTAAGAGTTACTGCCTTTACCTGCTCCTTACCTTCCATTTGAGGGTGTTCAGTATCCGAGGGAAGTTTCCCTTAAAGCCTTGCCTTTAGCTCATTAGCTAGCTGACCCACTTGAAATTCCAGGGCTCTCATCGAAGCTTGATTACTTTGAATTGCGGCATCTGTACGAGCCATAAATTCTTTCATCATCGCCTCAAGAGAATTCCCCGAATTTTTCTAGGGCAAAGCCTGCTTATTTTACTGAGGCAATACCTGAGCTTTAGCAAATCCCGGCTGGTTCACCTTCTGTTGTGCTTGCACATTACTTCCTTGTCCTCCCCATGAGAAGTTGGGGTGGTTGCGCCAACCTGGATTATAAAAGTTAAGAGTAAGAGTTATTCCTCTGATTACCTACAAAAAACACAGAAGCTGGATTGCTGGGGCAAAACTCGTAGTTGTGATTTTCACCATAATAGACACATGTTTCCTCTGCCACTTGGTTCACCACTGCAGTAGGCTCCATAGCTGGTGGCTACTGATGACTAATCACTGTCACATTCTTAAGAGCATTAGTAATCATAGCAAGATCAGCCCTAATGGTGGACACACCATCAACCTTTAATACACTCTTAACTTTTTTATTCGTGCCTCTAATATCTTACAACTGACAACTATTAATAGATATCCTTTCTAAAATTTCATAGGCTTCATCAAAAGTTTTTGCCAAAAGGGCCCCTCCAGCCGAAGCATCAACCATACCTTGGGTGACTCCATTTAAACCACTGTAAAATGTTTCCATTTGAATACAATGTGGTAAACCATGGTGGGGACACTTTCACAAAAGCTCCTTAAACCTTTCTCAAGCCTCACTAAAAGTCTCATCCTCAAGTTGCCTAAACCCTACTATTTCCCTCCTTAATTTAGCATTTCTATTAGGTGGGAAATATTTACTCAAAAATTTTTCAACTAACTCATCCCATGTCCTAATTGATCCTGGAGCAAAAGAGTTCAACCATGACTTTGCTCCATCTCTAAGAGAATACGGGAACAAAGTTAATCTAAAGGCATCTCTAGGCACTCCTTGATTTACAAAAGAATCGCTAACTCCTAGAAAAGACTTAAGATGTAAATGAGGGTCTTCAGATGACAAACCATGGAATTGCCCCACGGTTTGCAACATCTGAAACATTACAGGTTTCATTTCAAAATTTGCCGCTTGAATTTGGGGACGTGCAATCCCTGGATTCAACTCATTAAACATTGGGACAACATACGCTCGAATTGCTCTATTCCTATCGTTCGCTATCAAGATAGGATTCTCAGCCTGATTATTTTGCTGCTCATTTTGTTCAAACAGCAGGTTTTGTTGCAGAAAACGATTCTGGGGGTCTGCTGGACCTTCAGGACCCTCCGGAAGGCGCGACACGTTCTCCATCTGGTTTCTGCGTTGCTCTCTCCTTCTTATCCTGAATGTTCTTTCGATTTATGGATAAAGTTCAAACCTTACCCCAGACGGATCGCTCATGCACCAAGCTCACAGCTGAAAAAACAAAAGAAACAATCAAAAAGTTCTAGCACCAAACCACTAAAACACATACACAAAACAAATCAGATAAAAACTTATTCAGCTCCCCGGCAACGGCGCCAAAAACTTATTAGGTTCCTAGAGTGAGTAAAATATGGTATAAAAAGACTCTAGAATTCCTGTGCAAGTATACACAGTCTGCAACAAGTAATATTATCAATCCGAGCCCTGAATTAGCTTCCACTTTATCTATTTTGTGTAACTTTCTAATGGTTTCAAAGATGGTAACAATGATTTGGTTTTATACGAATTATGCTGGAGCAAAGTAAAAGACATAACAAAGAATAAATAAATAGACAGACAGATTAAAGTCAGGCGCTGGTTAGGCTTAATAGTTGTTTAAAAAGATGCTCTAGCAATATTATTAATCATGCAACTCTCGCAGTATTATTAGCGGATTCCTCCCGGAACTCCAGATCTTTTGGAATGTGTTTCAACCCCAATGAAGTGCGACCGATCAAGCACTAGGTAACTGGCTATCCCTAGCTTAGTCACTGGCGTTCACCAATACACAATGATCGTAGTGTGGATAATTGCCACACACTCTCTAAATCATCCCTGAAACTAGAGAGAGATATTCACACCGGCTGGCCAGGCGGGCATAAAATGTAAATAGGCACAACAATTAACCAAGATGCAATAATCAATATATTACTAAAGTTTAAGCACAACAACTACATGTTCCTAACCAACACCTTAAGCTACTTAGTTCATAATAAACATGGAAACATGAATTACAATCTGAGTAGGCATGTCCATAACCACAAGACAATAAAGAAAATAATAATCTCCTTAATCAGCTTGCAAATGATGGTGATCTTGGTAATCTCTAATCTCTCTATACTACTCGGCTTCCAAACAAAGATGGAATGCTTTTGACTTTGACGGCTACTTCCTTTTATAGAAGGATGAGAGGCTTGAATTAGGTCAACTAGGACACGTGTAAGGCTCTCCTTGATCCTTTATCATGAGAATAACTCAACAAAAGTCGGTTCATGAAGTTGGCTAACGAGCTGTGATGTGGCAGTTCTGTTCCCAGTTTTGCTGCAGCACAGAATTTGCTCCCTCTAGTCGCTCAGCAACATAATCTGCACAAAATAATTTCCAATGCTTCCATTCTTCCAAATGGGTTAAAACATGTAATATCCATCTAAAACCAACCCTCTTAAGCACAAAAGACACATAAATCCTTATAGAAATGAGGCCTAAATAACTACCTTTTGGGCAGTTATCAATGAGTTTAGCCAATTAATCTCATATCGTTGGAGCTTCTGATCTGTAGGACCATTAGGTCCCACCGGTAGCTCACTAGGGGCGTTGAGGTAAAATTCTAAAGGGGAATTGGATATTTGAAGGTGTTCGAATGTTAAGTTTAAAATATGAATTGGATTCATATTTAAACTATAGGTTATAATTAATGCACATTTGATGTACATTAATACTATAGGTTATATGAGAGAGATATAGTTAAATATATGATATTTAATTATAGTATTAATTAATGGTTGAATTAATTAATATTTTAGTTTTAATTTAATTTAATTAAATTTGATTTAATTATATTACATTAAAACTATAGGTTATGTGGGATGTTTACATAAATATGATTTATGTAAATAACATTATGATTAATCAGTAATCTTATTATTATTTTATTGATTATTAATTATTTAATTATATTTAATAATTAATTAATAAGTTTATCAGTTAATTGTAACTGATGAGAAACTTTCTCCCACTAACTTAGTTAGATGCACGATTGAGAGGGAAAATAGGAGGGAGTTTTGGTATTTTACCGTAACTCACTTGTTTAGTTAGGTTACTCTCTCGCTCACTCTCACGCATCTCTCTCCCAAGAAAGCTATTCTCTGCATTTTTCTATCAAGCAAAACAACACAGAGATCAAACCTCCCAGAAAATTCCCTACAATTTCCCTTGTTCCACAAGCAATCAACGATTATTCCCCGTGAGAAAACTGGTGAAGCTCTTTTGGTTGTGTTCACAAAATCCAGCAAGTAGGATCCTAGGGGGTTTCTATATTTTTCTGCATTCCATTGGAGAATAAGGCGAAACGATCAAGAACACCATTAAAAGTGAGTAATTCTTGATCTTGGATCTTGAGGATCCAATCTAGATTAGATCTAGATGTTTTTATTTTATGATCAACATGCTTTATACAGTATTTACAGCATGTATAATTCAGTTTTCTGCTCTGAATGGATTTTTCGTCATATTGGTATCCCAATCGGCGTTTAATTCGGAAAAGGTCTCTGACTTCTTCTGATGCCTAGGGCTAATATCCCTACAGATTTATCTAGTGAGAACTAACTCTTTAGCCCAAAACCAGCATGTAGTCCCTCTTTCTCCTAAGATACATGAGGATTCCTTTAACGGCTATCCAGTGGTCTAACCTTGGATTTGACTGATATCTACTGACTATCCCTACTGCATAACAAATGTCAGGCCTACTGTACAACATAACATACATTAAGCTGCCCATAACTAAGGCGTAGGGAATCTGACTCATATCCTCAATTTCTTGAGGTGTCTTAGGACACTGTTCCTTAGACAAGTGAACACCATGCCTGAAAGGCAATAAGCCCTTCTTGGAGTTCAACATCGAATATCGAGACAACATTTTATCGATATACGTTGCTAGAGACAGGGCTAGAATTTTGTTCTTTCAATCCCGAATAATTTGGATACCAAGAACATATTGGGCCTCTCCTAAATCTTTCATTTGGAATTCGACCGCTAGCCATTCTTTCATGTCAAACATATATCCTACATCATTCCCAGTGAGTAGGATGTCATCAACATAAATGACCAGGAAAGCTACTTTGTTTTATTGATTTTCTTGCAAACACAAGGCTCATCAACATTTTGGTCAGAGCCAAAAGATTTGATTGCAGTATCAAATCTGATGTTCCAAGATCTGGAAGCCTGTTTCAACCCATAAATGGATTGATTCAATTTACAAACTTTTTGCTCCTGACCTTAGGTTATGAACCCTTTGGGCTGAGACATAAAGATATTATCTTCAAGATTACCATTCAAAAAGGCAGTCTTGACATCCATTTTCCTTATCTCATAGTTATAATATGTGGCTATGGATAAGATAAGTCTTATTGACTTTAACATAGCAACAGGAGAGAAGGTTTCCTCATAGTCAACCCCTTCTCTTTGGGTATAACTCTTTGCTACAAGTTTTGCTTTGGAAGTCTATACTTTCCCAGTTGCATCTCTTTTTCTCTTATAGATCCATTTACACCCTATGGGTTTGACCCCTTCAGGTGGATCTACAAGTTCCCAAACTTGATTGAAGTACATAGACTCCATCTCAATATCCATTTCTTTGGCCCATTCGTCTTTATCTACATCATTCATTGCCTGACGATACGACAATGGATCCTCAACACCGTCATCAGGTATGATTACTTGTGTTTAAGTTAAAACCAAGTAACGGTTAGGTTGTATCACAACCCTCCCACTCCATCGAGGCTCTCCCACTATGTGAGGAGGATGAGATTGACGTGAAGAGTTGGCTCCTACATCAACTCTTGTTGAAGGACAAGATTCATCAGCAACTCTTGCTGATTCTTCTGTAGCTTCTCCTAACACTAATTTACTACGTGGTTTGTGATCTCTAATGTGGTCTTCCTCCAAGAAAGTAGCGTTTGTCGATACAAACACTTTGTTTTCTTGAGGGTCGTAGAAAAGACCACCTCTCGTTTCTTTTGGGCAACCAACAAATTGGCATACTCTAGAACGAGGTTCAAGTTTCATAGGATTTATCACTAGCACGTGTGTAGGACAACCCCAGATACGAAAGTAACGCAAACTTAGTTTACGCCTCCTCCATAGCTTAAAAGGTGTTTTAGAAACACATTTTGAGGGAACATTGTTTAGAATATGTACTGCAGTCTCTACTGCATACTCCCAAAATGAGCTAGGCAATTGAGCATAGCTCATCATTGAACGAACCATGTCTAACAAGGTTCTATTTCTCCTTTTTGATACACCATTTTGTTGAGGTGTACCAGGTGCTGAGAGTTGGGATTGGATTCCATGTTCTTTCATATAGTCTTGGAATCTTTGATCCATATACTCTCCACCTCGATCTGATCTAAGTGTTTTAATTGTTTTACCTAGTAGGTTTTCTACTTTAGTCATAAACTCTTTAAACTTTTCAAGAGCTTCAGACTTATGACTCATTAGATATAAGTAACCATATCGAGAATAATCATCTATGAAATAGATGATTCATAACCTCCTCGAGCTTTTACATTCATTGGACCACAAATATCCGAATGTATCAGCTCTAGAGGTTCTTTGGCACGATAACCTTTTCCAGTAAAAGGTCTCTTAGTCATTTTACCCTTGAGACACGATTCACAGGGTGGTAAAGAATCATCTTCTAAATCGCTTAGAAGTCCATTCTTCACCACACGACCGATCCGATCGATGTTAATATGACCAAGGCGTAAGTGCCAAAGATATGTATTGTTACTTATTGGAGAAATCTTTTGCCTTTTATTTTGTGTTTTAGTCATTTTAAACATCTTTTGCCAAAGATGTGTTTTAGTCCATTCTACTTATTGGAGAAATCTTTCTCTTAGAAGTCCATTCTGCACCAAACGACCGATCCGATCGATGTTAATATGACCAAGACGTAAGTGCCAAAGATATGTATTGTTACTTATTGGAGAAATCTTTTGCCTTTTATTTTGTGTTTTAGTCGTTTTAAACATCTCATGACTTAAAATTGCTAAATATTATGGGTTTTTTTATTTACTCAATCCTTCTAGAGTTCGCTAAGACACTCCACTCTCTCATTTTTACAAGATGGGAATGGGTGAAACTCTCTACAAACCACAAGGTTTGATGTCTAACTCTCTCTCGGGTTAGAATTTGGTCATCTAAGAAGGACCTCGGGCATCCCTACTCATTGGTGTCGAGCATGGGTTATGTCACCACCATTTTCTTCCAAGTGAGTTCTACTTGAATTTGACTTCGAATTCCGACCTTATATAGTGTAGAAATAGTTGAGGGGATGCGAAATAGGTGTTGGAAGGTTGCCCAGTCAGTTTCAAGGTCAAAACAACCGGTTAGGTGAGAAGAAGATTCGTCAACAATGACCCGCGCACGACTCGGAACGACCTCAATTTTGCCTTCCCAGAAATGCGGTCGCATTTCTGGGGAATTCCAACTTTTCCTTTGTTTTTCTGCACAACAACAAACTAAGTCAAATTTGCTTCAAATCAAGTCTTTTTAGGCACAAATAAGCACAATTCAACAAAAGTGACTCTCAACACCCTAACTTATCAAATTAACATATTTTGAGCTCGAAAATAGTAGAATTGACCTAAACACTCAATATTTGACCAAGAAATGAGCTACATATAAGGGTAAAATATGTATATTTTTTACCCTTATCAATGCCCACAACGCATGATGCCACGTTGAGCATCCCAAGGGTTGTTCTCGTCTACTGCATTATGAAGGGGATTCCACTCGACGTAGGCTGAATCCTCGTCGACACCCTACGACAGACTGCCGCAAAACCCAAAGGTGCAATGTTTTGCCCTGACCTCGTCACAAGACTCTACCGCACAACTGGCCTACAGCCCGCAACAGACGAAGAAATCTGACCCATACGGAAAGATTTTGACGATAAATGGTGGACGAGCATAACGTGCACCCACAAATTGCGTCTACAAGGAGGAACCCAGCGCCCAACCCCTGCATCCAAAACAATAGCACCTGCGCCTACTCCTAAAGCACGAAAGAAGAAGAGGCGCAAGCAAACTGTGGGAAGAAATCCTCCGGTGGCCGCAAGGACCCATTAGCCAGCTCCAACAGCGCAGGAAAGCACTGTTTGCGCCCAAACTCAGGCATCCTTGCCACCACCACCGTCACCACCACTGCCACCACCACCACCTTCGCCACCAACTGTCCAACAAACACCTCCTCCAAAACACGTCGAGGCCTTGCGTTAAAAGGAGATTTATGAGGCCCCATTGCCAAGCCCTCCTAGCAATGAAGAAATCCCTGCGCCCAGCTCCACACCACAAGCAACCCCATCTGCCAGCACCTCTAATGATGTTTCTGTTCCAGAAATCGATGTGGAAACAACCCTTATTTTTTCAGAATTAAGGCAATAGCAAGAATTGTTGCGCAAGCAACAAGATGAATTGTCGCAACGGGTAAACGCACTTGTCCTCTTTCTAATGCATTCGATCGAGTCTTTTGGTCGTTTGCTCATCACACCAAATATTTTCATGCGACCATCGGCGCAACAAAGACCTAATGGCGCAGGCCCATCTCAAGTGCGCGCCCCCATGGCTCCTCCTGCGCCGAGACACAACAACCCACCGCCTCCATCTCCCCCGCTGGAGTAGAAAAATACTTCCCTGTTTCACTTGTTTTCGTTTTGTTTAAGTTTAGATGATTGCACCTAAATTTTTATAATTTTGTCCCGCATTTCATCAATATAGTTTGACATTTATCTCATCGCAATTTTTCTTTATTCCTTGGTATAATGTCTTAATCTAAAAATTCTTTGTGTTAGCTCCTTCGCTTTAATCCACGCATCTAAAATTCTTAAGTTTTCTTGCACGCATTAGTTTATTGGGTTCACCTCTGTTTTCATTTGCTAAGACCTTAAGGAAAATCTCTTCGCATTTTCGATCCTGTCGCACCTCAGCCTTAATCTCCTTAAGTCTATGTGCTCCAGTTTTAGGATGGGGGACAATGGGGACATTGTCCATTTTAAGTTCAGGGGAGTGCCTTAGTTTGCGCATAAATTACGCATGCGTTCCTCTAGAATGCGACGTGTTTGGAGCCAGGGGCATTTATGACACCCATAGTTCGGCACTGCACAAAGATGCAACCGCATTCCATGAGTGTATAAGAAAGTAAAAAAATGTAATGCCCGTAGTTGGATACCTTTCATCACAAATGTGGGTAAGCGAAAACGAAAGCATGCCTTTTGATGTCTATTGCTACTTAAATATATATACATATATTTATATAATATAAAATATTTATGCGCCCAGGACATGAGGAGAAGATTGGTTGAGTTAGCGCAAGGTAGAATCTAAGCGCAAGGAACTTTCCTTAAGCAATGAAGGAAATTTGGCAGAAGTTTAATCCTGTTTAGTAGTTCGCAAAAGAAAAAAGAGAAAAGAGGATGTTAGGATCAAAGGCGTTGAAGAGCTAAGTGACCCTCGTAGAGTTAAATTTGGAGGTTTGATAACTTGTAAAAAGCAAGTTATTTATCCTTTAAATTTAAGCTAAAACAAGGCCAAAAGATACATTAATGTGTTACCTCAACGCAACAAGGAAGGAAAATGCGATGATTTTATGCAGTATGCTATATTTATGTATGCAGTAAGAAATTATAAAAATATAGGGTGCTAAAGCAATTGATTCAGTTGTTTGTTGCCCAAGTTTCTCTCAGCACAGACACACATCCCAAGACGATCATGAGACAGACAAGATGCATGAAAGGACCATGCTGACACACTGACGTGCAAGTGGGCTGAAAATGTGGAAGTGGGCTTAAGATGGCTGAAGCAAGTTTCTAATTCCTTGGAGAAGTTAGTTTCCTTTGCCTATAAATAGAAGTCACCTGATCAAAGGAAGGACACAATATATACGAGATACGAGAGACGAGAGGGAATAGACGAAGATCAAGGAGAAAGAGAAATCACAGAAAGTTGTGATTAAGAGTAGACTTGTGTGATGTATTGTTTTGCTCGCATGAGCTAATTTTCTTCATCAAAGCTTAGCGCAAGCAACCATGCGGTGATAAGTCTATTTTGTAAGCGCATACTTTGATTTAATGAAACATTATTCTCTTCTACTTAGTTGTGATACTATTTTCATTACTAACTCCCACCTGGCCAGCCGGATGCGGTAGCAGTATGTTAAATCCCTGACAGGTAATGCATGCGGACATATCTAAGTAGAACAAGCTAGCGCATTGCATGTAGTCACTACTACAAAATAGCCTTATAATGACGGTCATACAAAATAAGAGGCGGGTATTTAACGAGGGACCGACAAAAAAATGCGAAATTTTTTTAAAATAAAGTGAGATTTATAAATGAGCCTCTGACCGCCATTAAAGGTGGTTACTTCCCTATTTTTTCAGCTCATCTTTCTCTCTCCCCGAGCCTTTTCTCTCTCTCCCTCTGCTCGATTTTCTCCGCCAAGCTCCCAAGCCTCCAGCCTCTTCTTTTTTCTCTCTCACTTTAATCACAGCTGTTCACGTTCGTTGCGCTGTCACCGCCATTCTCGTTGCTGGTCGTGGGTTTTTCTCCAAAACTTCTTCGCCCCGTTGTAATGCGTGCTCTTCTTCGCAGGTTAGTTCTCTCCTCTTGGATTCTTTGCTTTTCCATTTCCCACTGCCATGGTCGACTTCTGTTTTTCCCACTTTGAATCTTCTCCATTTCAATCCCTGTTGATGTATCAACCGTCATTGCTTTAGTTTCTATCGCTCTACTATTGCTTTTGCTGTCTAGGGTTTTGCCTTTTGAATTCCATCCCATTTTCTTATGCGTACGAACGATGGTGTTGCGTCCTTCTTTTGCTTTTTCTTGTGGTTTTTTTACCAGGGATTTGGCTTTCTTTTTTCAATTTTTTGCACATAGGGTTTTATTTGCTATTGTTGTTGGCAATTTTGTGTTTGAATTAACCTTGTCTCCTTTGGAAAAGAAAATGGTTAAAATGAATTTTGGTATTTGTAGGTTAGCGTGTCAATGAGATTTATCTAGATCGACCAATTTCATGATATGTAGAGCATGAACGAAGTTCCTTTCTCAGGTTGGAATTTTCTAACTCAAATGATTTAGCAATCAATCCATGAAGCACAATTTTATCCCTAGTGGGCACTTTAGAAAGCACTGGCAAAGTTATGTTAGAACTTGGTTCAACCAACCTGTCATGGAAACAAGGAGAAGGAATGGTGGGTGCCAGTTCCCAATTTTTGTTTTTGGGGTTTCTACCATTTCATCCTTAGTTAAATGTTGTTTTGTATTGTTCTAATTGTTTTTTCTTGTGTATCATCACCAGTTCATCAAGAAAAGGCTGTGAAAAATTTACCTCGGTCTACTGCTGGACCACCTCGTCCTATTGTTTATGGACAAACATTGAAGTATAACATGAAAGTGAGGGCTGGTAGAGGCTTCTCTTTTGAAGAGTTGAAGGTGGAATTATTTTTTTGGCTTTTGGAGTTTTTGGATGACGACATGCATAATAACTCGTAAAATCTCATATATAGCGGCCCATTCTGGATTGTTCTAATGCAGGGATTTTGGACTTCTCAAGACATTGAAAGCAGATGACTTGGCTTTTAACTTGGGACCTCGAACTCATTACAATTGGAAAAGAGGAGAAAAAAAATTAGTGAAACCTTTGATATTGGTGATTCTGTGTTAGCTCATCCTTGCTTTAATGAGTGTTGAGTGGCTGGAAAATTTGTATAAGTTGTTGGCTTTGTCACATCTAATGAATCAACTTGTTTTTCACCTGAATGTTGGTATTTAGTTTCAATGAACTAAAGCTTTTCTTCTGAAAGATGAACCCTGGTGTATCTATATTAATTGTAAAACTAATGAGTTCTTCTTCTTTGTTCTTCATCTTTTCTCTTGGAACTTGCTCTCTGTTGCTTTGGATGTTGTTCTTATTATGTATCTAGTGTTTATTAGTTTTCCATTCAATTATTTTTCTATTACGATGATGAGATGTGATGATACAATTATCTTTGCATGTGGTACGCTAGCGAATACTGTTTGTGTACTTTTTTATTGTTTCATTTTGAATTTTGATCTTCGTTTATACTGAATGAAATTAGAGATTTCCAAGATTTTTTTGTTTGTGTGTATTGTGGATGGTACCAATGTCTTTTGGTTTCTGGTTTTCTGATAGATGGTAAAGTTCTAAAAAATCGTTATATTCACAACATGAGAAAATAAATTGTACCATTTAATTAGTTTTCGGTATATGACCTCAGAGTACTTAACCCAAAGCCCTAGTTTTCTTCAAATGATTCTCTTTCCTGTCACAAAGATATTGAGGAGAAGCTTAAGGTGCTTTTGGTTCATAAACATGATTTTTATGTGTGTATATTTTGGATAAGAACAATTTTTTATTGATGTTAACATGTTTTTTTTTTTTTGTTTAATTTCTTTAACAATATTCATTCATACTTATCATTATCTCTTCTTGTTAAAGTTGGTAGAATTATTTATTTGCTTAAACAAATAATTAGTGACATTATAACTTGGGTTTTTCAGGTGATGTTGCTTCCATCCAATCCTCTTGATGCAGAAATATTATGCTTGAAGGTCAACTTCCTCGGTTTCCTCTTGATGATTTGGAGTGCTTGTGTCTTCTTCTATATGCTATGGGGCTTATGTTTCTATAAATCTGTTGTAGTTTACACCAAATGATGGAATCAGAAATCCTTGTACCTGCTGATGGGCTCAAACTGAACCTTCAATGTCAATTACATGAGGTACTTGGTTCCTTGATTTGAGTGAACTACCAAAAATTCTAGGAAAACATGTTCTGGTGGTAAAATAATACATGAAAAGCTGGAATCTATGTCTGTTTAATTGTGCTATTTCATAAAATTATGCTTTTTGGTGGTGGTGGTTGGTAGGGGCTATCATTTTTGCATTTACTTATTAAACTTTTTGCTCCATCTTTATTAGCGAGGAAATTGATGGATCAATGTTGGAATCGGATGGCCTGAAAGAGCCTGGTTCAAAGAAGCTGAGGCAAGTACCAACTGGGTCACCAACCTCTTGGCTCTTAAAGATTCTTTGATTGCTAGTTAGTTCCCTTGCTTATTGTACTCCTATTTCAGACTTGTACTTTTCATGTTCTTAAGCCTCCAAGATTAGAGATACATCATGATTGAAAAAAAGGGACATGAGCATGATAACAAGGTAAAACTTGAATGTGACAAGTGGGTAAGCTCCAAATTGTGTATCATTTAGAAGAAGGAACAACAGTATTACAGTATTGCAAGCATTGAACTTTCAAAAGAAATAAGATTGCCTTCTTTTATGAACATGATAACAAGTTAAATTTGTAGTAATAAGTTTACCTTGTTTTATGGGTTTTAGTATAGTATTACAGTATTGCAAGCATTCAACTTTCAAAAGAAATGAGATTTTCTAGGCTAACTAAGTTAAAGAACTAAATGTTTGTGTATGTACATTTATTCAGTTCTTGATCATATATAGAAAGTAGAAAGTCTATTTTTAGTCCACAAGAGGAGTTTTTTTGTAAAATGCTATGGAATACATGAAATGCTATTTGGCAAGGTTTGCATCATCGTAGACAAGGTTAATGATCTACAATTTCAAGTTCCATAAATTTTTATATTTTTGTGCCCTTCCCTACACAGGTCTGAATATAACAATTGCTACTCTCTTTGTTTCCCTCTAGATGTTAATCTTAATAACAGATGAAGAAGGATATGAAGGTCGTGGGTGTATCAGAGGAGACTATTGAGCAGCTATTGCAAATTCTTTTCATAATGCTTTAGTCTTTGACAAATTAGTTGCACTGCATGTGAAAACTCTAATGAGGGCATTGAAAAACTGATTGAAGTGTGATTGTTATTCTTGCATAGAAATACTTGGAGGTGGTGGCAAAGCATTGTTGTCTGATCTGAAGCGGCTATTTTCTCTTGCCCAAAAGTTTGGGTATGCTGATTGGATTCGATTTGATGCATCCATTGTCTGTGTGGCCTTGCTTATTACACTAGTATTGTTCATGAATATTTCCTTTTCAACTCTATCTCAACACCATGAATAAATTTCCTTTTGAACTGTATCTTCATATAAAAATTTGCTGTAAAATCTCTAGTTGTTTTTTATTGAATCTTCTAGGCTAACCAATTACAATTTGTTTTTCTTAGGTTCTTCAAGTTCGATGTACGAGCAAGATTATGCTGCATGTGCGAGATTTTTTTTTTTTTTCTTAAAGTGTAGGTGTAGGCTTTTAATCATAGGTGTTTAGTAATTTTGAGGCTTTTAAGTGTACACGTTTGTAATTTTATTTTTATATCAAACTTGTATGAATAATAATTGTACGAACAAATTAAGTTCATTGGCTTATTGGAATATAATTTGGAAAATATTTTATTTCTATACAAATTGGCACATCCAATGACAGGCACATTTAATGACAAACATTTAATGACGGACTTTTAATGACATACATTTAATGACGGACATTTAGTCATAAAATACCCTTTCAATGACGGACATTTGATGACGAACAAACTTTTAATGTCACGCATTGACTGTCATTAAAAGTGTCCGTCATCGTAGCCTTCAATGACGGACATTTTTTAATGACGGCCATTGCCCGTCATTAAAAAGCGACCGTCATTAAAGGCTATGACGACACTCGTATAGACGACGGGCAGTGCCCATCATTAAATTTTTTTTTTGTAGTAGAGTCTTCGTAGCATTAAACAAATACTACCGCTATAAGATAGTGCATGAATGAACTTTGATTGCATTAAGACTAACGCAGTCCCTTGTAAGTTTTCAGAGAACTTAGCCTCACGCATGAACTAGCCAAATAACCAATTGTTAGTTTTATGACAAACGCAAAAGAAGTACTAGAAGGGAAACTTGTGATTTTTTCTCACTTAGGCATTAATGGATCAATTAGTCATAGTATGCGCTATAAGGTTCTTATAAACGCATGAGGTTGCGACCGCAACAGCCTTGATAACATTCTCCTTAATACTTCTCTTTTTACTCTCATCGCATGTTTTACTTTATGAAATATTTATTCTTCAATTCCATCAACTCTCTTATTTAGTTCTTTATATAATATCACACGTTTTTTTAGTTCAGATCAGTGAAAATTATTAAAACTTTGCATATTACCTTTCCTTGTGGATTCGACCCTAGACTCACTAGGTATAACTTGATTTTTTTTTCAATTTATACTTCGATTGATATACATCTACGACAATTTTGCATTAGTTTGTTAAGCATACTGACAACCGACCAAGTTTTTGGCATCGTTGCTGGGGAAAGGTGACCAAATTTTTAATAATCTTTTTGATCTGACACTCCGTTTTATATTATTTACCGTGTTCCCTGTTGAGTAATTTTTCTCCAGGCAACTGGAGATTGCATGCGTGTTGCTCGCCAGATCGATTTCGAAGTTGATCCTTAAATTGACCAAATTTATCATAGAAGGAGAAGAAATCGAAGAGCTCGAAGAGCTCGAAGACAACAAAGAGAAATGGCAGCACCCAACCAACCAAATAGACTAGTAAATCTCATCCAAATGGCTGATGATAGGGCCAGAGGAATCAGAGATTATGCAGTCCCTGCAAACTGCAATTTCAACCCAAGGATAGTACAACCCACTTTGGAAACAGAAAGGTTTGAGCTAAAACCTGTTATGTTTCAAATGCTGACTACTGCAGGATAGTTCGGAAGAAGTCCAACCGAAGATCCACACTCTCATCTAAAATCATTCATGGACATTTGTAATAAATTCATCGTCCTAGGAGTAACGCATGAGCAGCTACAAGTCATCCTATTTCCCTATTCATTGAGAGATGCAGCGAAAGTATGGCTAAATCAGCAACTGACAAATTCCACTGCGACATGAAATGATTTAGCCGAGAAGTTTATAGAAAAATATTTTCCACCCACTGCAAACTCGAGACTAAGGAAGGAAATCATGACTTTGCGTAGATGGAAGACAAAACACTGAGTGAGGCGTGGGAACGTTTTAAAAGCCTATTGCAAAGGTGCCCGCATCATGGACTACCACTCTGCATTCAGCTACAAACCTTCTACGTGGGACTTAACAAAAACTCGCAAGTATTAGTGGATTCATCTGCTAATGGTGCGCTCCTCATAAAAACTTATGATGAAGCTCACACAATCATCGATCGAATTGCGCGCAACAATTATGAGTGGGGCACTGCGGAAGACAAAAGAAGAAGATCTATTAAAACTAGTTCTGGAAGTTTTGAGGTTGACCCATTGACTTCAGTCAACGCAAAGATTGATGCGTAGACTACCAACATGGATGCGCTGACAGCAAGCACAGCACCATTGATCGCGCAACTGAACACAGTTGGATGTGGGATCTGCGGAGAAGGACACCCGCATGACCAGTGTCCTATGAATCCAGAATTCGTTTTCTACGTGGGACCACAAGGAGTTGTGCGCAAAAACCAATTTTCGAACACATACAACCCAGGATGGAGGAATCATCCAAATTTCTCATGGAATGGTGGCACAAACAAACGATCACAACAAGGTAATGCAAACCCTACGCCAAGATTATTTAACTCTAACAATGAGCAATCATAGCAGGGCCAATTTCAGCGCAATATCAATGCATAAGGTGGAAACCCAAAAGCATCATCTTCAAATGCGCTGGAAACAATGATTAAAGAATTTATGGCAAGCCAGAAGGAATACATGGCAAAGAATGATGTGGTGGTTCAAAGCCAAGCTGCACCCTTGAGAAAGCTAGAGAGCAGGTAGGGCAGCTTGCGTCAAAGCTAAAAAATAGACCTACGGGAGCATTGCCTAGCAATACAGAGGATCCAAAAGGAAAAGAGCACTTCCATGCACGGACCCTTCGCGGTGGAAGACAGTTGCAGTCAAATGACCCTACGACAGGGTAGGAAAATTTGACTAAAACTACAACCGCAACAGGCATCGACCAAAAGCAAGAAGAGAATGCAGCTAAAGAAGAACCCAAAAAGAAAGAGACGCAAGCAGAGAAAGAACCTGACACATACAAACCCATAATTCCTTTTTTCGCAAAGATTAAGAAAGAAGAATGACGAAGCCCAGTTCAAGAAATTCTTAAATGTCTTGCGAAAACTTCACATCAATATTCCACTTGTGGAAGCATTGGAAAAAATGCCTAGCTATGCAAAGTTCTTGAATGACATTTTGACGAATAAAAGACCATGGAAAGAATTTGAAACAGTTGCGTTGACGAGTGAATGTAGCGCAATACTCACCAACAAACTCCCACCTAAATTGAAAGATCTTGGAAGCTTCGCTATTCCGTGTTCAATAAGAAGGATTGATGTTGGCAGAGCTTTATGTGACCTCAGCGCAAGTATCAATTTAATGCCTTTGTCAGTATACAAGCGCCTAAGGATTGGAGAGGCACGCCCAACCACTGTCACACTTCAACTGGCAGATAGATCAGTGGTACATCCTGAAGGAAAAATTGAAGATGTTCTGCTAAAAGTTGACAAATTTATTTTTCCAGCATATCATACTCGATTACGAAGCTGACAGGGAAGTTCCCATTATTTTGGGAAGACCGTTCCTTGCGACTGGATAGACATTGATTGCGCATGAATTATCAAAAAGTAGTTTTTAATGTACTCACCTCATTAAAATACCCAGATGACAACAAGGAATTTGACATGGTAGCATGCATAGATGTATGTTCCCCACTGGAAATACTGCAATCAAATGCGCTCAGCACTGCGCGAGAAGAGACAAAGGAAGAAGAAGTCGATGAGAATTGCATCTTGGCGCAACCCACAAAAATTATTCATGCGCTAGATCTCAAAGAAAAAATCCCCAGTTTACCATCCATAGTGCAACCACCTGCGCTAGAGCTCAAGCCACTCCCAACGCGTTTGAAGTATAAGTTTTTGGGAGAAGAAGAATCTCTGCCTGTTATCATTTCATCAAAGTTTGACCAGCCACAAGAAAACCTTCTCATGCAGATACTAGCGAGGCACAAGAAGGCTATTTGATGGAGTCTGGCAGACATTAAGGGAATTAGCCCCTCATATTGCAAGCATTAAATTCGTTTGCTACACAAATCTAATGAATTTATTGAGCGACAGAGAAGACTGAACCCAACAATGATGGAAGTTGTGCGAAAAGAGATCATGAAATGGCTCGACGCAGGTGTGATTTACCCTATTGCAGACAGTATGTGGGTGAGTTCGGTGCAATGCGTACCAAAGAAAGGAGGAATGACAGTGGTAGCCAACGCAAACAATGAATTAATCCCATCACGCACCACTACTGGGTGGCACATATGTATGGACTATCGCAAGCTCAACGCAATCACGAAGAAGGATCATTTCCCTCTTCTCTTCATTGATCAAATGCTAGATAGACTTGTGGGACAGGCATGCTATTGTTTTCTTGACGGATACTCAGGATATAAT
Source organism: Luffa acutangula (assembly GCA_036850905.1). Taxonomy (NCBI): domain Eukaryota; kingdom Viridiplantae; phylum Streptophyta; class Magnoliopsida; order Cucurbitales; family Cucurbitaceae; genus Luffa; species Luffa acutangula. Next base: position 24,318,922 of record CM072093.1, read on the forward strand.
CAAATATCCATTGCGCCAGAAGACCAGGAAAAGACAACTTTCACATGCCCCTACGGAATCTTTGTGTTTAGAAGAATGTCTTTTGGGCTATGCAATGCGCTAGGGACTTTCCAAAGATGCATGATGATAATTTTTTCAGAATTGCTAGAAAGATTAGTAGAAGTCTTCATGGATGACTTCTCAGTTTATGGAGAGTCTTTCGCAGATTGCCTAACGCAGCTGAAACGAGTTTTGGAGGGATGCGAGGAGACTAACCTAGTGTTGAATTGGGAGAAATGTCATTTTATGGTAGAAGAAGGCATAGTCCTAGGCCATCGCATATCAAGCGCAGGTATCGGAGTAGACAAGGCAAAAATAGATGTGATCGAAAAGTTGCCACCACCCACCTCTGTGAAAGGAATTCGAAGTTTCTTGGGTCACGCAGGTTTCTACCGCAGATTCATAAGGAACTTCTTGCATATCACCAAGCCATTATGCGCATTGTTGGAAACAAATAGAAGATTATAATTTTCAGAAGAATGCACCAAGACATTTAATAATCTGAAGCATGTGCTAGTCACTGCGCCTATTCTCACAACCCTTGATTGGAAAGAACCATTTGTCCTAATGTGTGACGTGAGTGACGTGGCAGTAGGAGCAGTTCTGGCACAGAAAAAGGAAAAGTCACTTCACCCTATTTATTATGCCAGCAAGATATTGAATGAAGCACAAAATAATTACACAACAACCGAGAAGAAATTATTGGCAGTTTTTTATGCTTTTGATCAATTTCGTGCTTATTTGATTGGCTCTAAAGTCACTGTCTATACAGATCATGCGACAATCAAATACCTAATCACTAAAAAGGACGCAAAACAACGGTTGATTAGGTGGATTCTCTTGCTGCAAGAATTTGATTTAGAAGTCAAGGACAAAAAGGGGAGTGAGAACTTGGTTGCAGATCATTTATCGCGATTGGAAAATCTTGAGAATGCGGATGCGTCAGATATCCCCATCACAGAGGAATTCCCTGATGAGAAGCTGCTTATGATTGAAGAAGAAAAACCATGGTTTGCGGGCATAGCAAACTATCTCGCTGTAGGGGTCTTACCTGAAGAATACTCAGCGCAGCATCATAAGAAATTCTTCAATGAACTTAAATTTTATTTGGGATGACCCTTACCTTTATCATAGAGGACCAGACCAGATAGTTAGAAGATGCGTTGGACGTGTTGATGCGTTGAAAATTTTAAAGCATGCCATGAAGCTCCATATGGAGGACATTTTGGAGGCCAAAGCACTGCGGCGAAGGTGTTACAGAGTGGCTATTGGTGGCCAACTTTTTTCCAGGACGCAAATAAATACACGGATAGATGCGACAAGTGCCAACGCGCCAGTAACATCTGCGCAAGAAACGAGATGCCGCAGAATTATATAGTGGAAATTGAACCGTTTGATGTTTGGGGAATTGATTTTATGGGACCATTTCCATCGTCGCAAGGATACCAGTACATCCTCCTCGCAGTCGACTATGTCACTAAGTGGGTGGAGGCAATTGCCTGCATTAAAAGTGATGCGGAAACCGTGGCCAAATTCCTTAAGAAAAACATTTTCACAAGATTTGGAGTGCCACGAAGACTTATCAGCGATGAAGGAACCCATTTCGTGAACAAGGTCATGATTAAGCTGTTGCAAAAATACAATGTCAAGCACCATATTGCAACAGCTTATCACCCGCAGAGGTCATGATCTAATCTAAAGGGGATCTTAATGATCCAATATCAAGAACTACTTACTATAAGGTGCGTTCTTGATCGTTTTTCCTTTTCTCCAACGGAATGCAAAAATTGAGCAACCTCCATGGTTTGATATTGCTGATTTTTTAGGACAACACCACAAGATCTTCACCAGTATTCTCGCAGGGAATGATTGGTTGTTTGCTTGTGGGAGCAAGGCAAATTTTGGAAATTTTTCTCCTTGGTCTCTGTACTCTAGAAAAAATCGCAGAGAGTAAAACTTGAGAGAGAGATCTTTCTGTGAGCGTGAATTAGAGAGGAAGTAGAAAAAAAACTTACTGAAGAGATGAGTTTCCTTAAAAAAATAGAACTCCCTCCTAACTTCCCTCTCAATCGTGCATTCAACTAGGTTAGTGGGAGAAAACTTCTCATCAGTTACAATTAACTGATAAATTAATTATATATTAAATCAAATAAATAATTAATCAAATAATAATAAGATTACTAATTAATCTTAATATAACTTACATAAATCACATTTATGTAAACATCCCACATAACCTATAGTTTTAATGTAGTTCAATTAAATCAAATTTAATTAAACTAAATTAAAACAATAATTAATTAATTCTCTAATTAATTAATATGATAATTAAATATCACATATTTAATTACATTTTTCTCTCAAATAAACTATAGTATTAATGTACATCACATGTGCATTAATTATAAGCTATAGTTTTAATATGAATCTAATTCATATTTTAAACTTAACATTCGAACACCTTCGAATATCCAATTCCTCTCTAGAAATTTACCTCAACGCCCCTAGTGAGCTACTGGTGGGACCTAATGGACCTACAAATCAGAAGCTCCAACGATATGAGATTAATTGGCTAAACTCATTAACCTAATTAATCAATATTCGTTAACTGTGGTTCACTCCACTAAAGAACCACAGTTGCACTCTTCTCACTGCAAATATATTTCTGTGTCCACGGATATCGACCATCAACAGCAAGTTAGCCCTTCACGTGTGTTCGTACCCCAGCTAGGTCAAATTATCGTTTTACTTCTGGGCTACCTCTTCATCCTTAAGTACCAGTGCTCCTCTAATGAACAACCTGTTTGAGGTCCAACCAACAAACGGAAGTCCCTCTCGTGCCATAAATAGGGTAGGGCCCATTGTTCAAGACCCGGAGACACCACATAAGGGAACACACCTCTACTTACCCTAATATCGGGAAGGAGTGAATTCCATCTTGTAAGACTATGTTCCCAGCTCCCCATTCGGTCTTGTCCCCAAAATGGTAAGCTTATTGAGCCGGTGAATAGGCCACTCTCACCCGTACAAATCAAAGGACAATCCCTCATGGACAGGAGTCCATAATCCACTCAGGATTAAGGCCAAGTTGCCTAGGTCATCCTAGTGAAATAGAAACCGAGCTAACTAACGGTGTTACAATTAGTGGTTAACTATTTCGAGGTCCGATCTTCGTGCAAACTCGTTGCACAGGATACCTCCACTCGCATGTCAACTACATGAACGTGTTGGATCAATACGTTTGTATCAATATACAAAGCGGGTCGTATCCATAGTGTCACCAGGATAAAGTACCCAGCCTCATCCCTATACTACAGACCCTTCAAGCTAAAACTTGAACATTTATCCCTGTATGTCCCTACATACTAGTTCAAGCCTCATTCTATTAGCCTTGGATGTTTAGTTTATTGGATTAGGGTTGATAAGACAAGATATAATACAGACATTGAATAATACATCACTTTTATTAATGTTCGGTCAAATGTACATTTACTAACTACGAGTTTTAGGGCATAAAACCCAACAGTGTAATGGGCATATCGCACGACTTTCAAATGTCTCCTTATGCATTAGTGTTTGGGAAGGCCTGCCACTTGCCTTTAGAATTGGAATATAGAGCGCATTGGGCATTAAAACGCCTAAACTTTGATCCAGATGCGGCAGGGCAGGAACGATTGGCCAACTCTCAGAGTTAGAAGAATTTAGAAGATGCGCTTATGAGAATGCCAAAATCAGCAGAGAAAAGCAAAAACAGTGGCATGAAAGGAGAATATGCAAGAAGGATCTGAAGGAAGGTATGAAAGTATTATTATTCAACTCTCGTTTACGTCTTTTTCCAAGTAAGCTGAAATCAAGATGGTCGGGTCCATACACTATCTATAAGATATATCCATATGGGGCTGTGAACCTACATTCTGCTGATGGAAAGAGAATTTTTAAGGTCAACGGACAAAGAATAAAACCATACTTTGATGGCACCTATGACGAGGTAGTTGAGATTATCCTTCTAGAAGATCCACCATGAAGCAACAAGACAAAGATAGGTCCAGAACAAGAGTGCTCTCAGCTGCATCAGGACCTAACGCAAGCCAAGAGCACCGCATGTTAGAAGTTGTAGTTATTTTCTTTCTTTCCGCATGTTTTATTTCATTGCGTTAGTATTTTGATAGGTTAGAGCCTTAGGAAGAAAAACCCTAGCGCATGTCCTACTCGCATTAGATTTGTTGCGATAACATTCGTCAATAGGCTACTCGCATTGGAGGTGCAACCACAATCATTTCACATTTAATGAGTCGCAGTACCCTCTGCTATTGCACACTACCCGAAGCAACCGCCCACATTCCCCCACAATAATCATGCCTACTGATAACTGCCCAAAAGGTAGTTATTTAGGCCTCAATTATATAGGGATTTGTGTGTCCTTTATGCTTATTAGGGTTGGTTTTGGATAGATATTACATGTTTTAACCCATTTGGAAGAATGGAAGCATTGGAAATTATTTTGTGCAGATTATGCTGCTGAGCGACTGGAGGGAGCAAATTCTATTCTGCAGCAAAACTGGGAACAGAAACTGCCACATCACAGCTCGTTAGCCAACTTCATGAACCGACTTCTGTTGAGTTATTTTCGTGATAAAGGATCAAGGAGAGCCTTACACGTGTACTAGTTGACCTAATTCAAGCCTCTCATCCTTCTATAAAAGGAAGTAGCCGTCAAAGTCAAAATCATTTCATGTTTTCCCTTGGAAGCCGAATAGTATAGGGAGATTTAAGATCATCAAGAGCACCATCTTCCGCAAGCTGATTAGGGAGTTTATTTTCTTTATTAACTTGTGGTTATGGACATGCATACTCAGATTGTAATTCGTATTCCTATGCCTATTATGAACTAAGTAGCTTAAGGTGTTGGTTAGGAATAATGTGATTACTGTGCTTCATCTCTAGTAATAAATTGACTATCACATTTTGGTTAATTGTTGTGCTTATTCTTATTTTATGCCCGTCTGGCCAGCCGGTGTGAATAGCTCTCTCTAGTTTCAGGGATGATTTAGAGTGTGTGGCAATTATCCACACTACGATCATTGTGTATTGGTGAACGCCAGTGACTGAGCTAGGGATAGCCAGTTGTCTAGTGCTTGATCGGTCGTACTTCATTGGGTTTGAAACATATCCCAAAAGATCCGGAGTTCCGGGAGGAATCCGCTAATAATACTGCGAGAAATGCATGATCAATAAATTTGCTAGAGCATATCTTAGAACAATCACTAAAGCCTAACCAGCGCCTGTCTTTAATCTGTCTATCTATTTGTTTACTTGTTGTTCTGTCATTTATTTTGCTTCAGCATAATTTCGATAAAACCCAATCATTTTTATTATCTTTGAAACCATTAGGAAGTTACGCAAAATAGATAAAGTGGAAGCTCATTTAGACCTTGGATTGATAATATTACTTGTTGCAGACTGTGTATACTTGCACAGGAATTCTAGAGTCTTTTATATCATATTATTACTCACTCTAGGAACCCAACAAGTTTTTGGCGCCATTTCCGGGGACTTGAATAAGTTTTTGTCTGATCTGTTTTGTGTATGTGTTTTAGTGGTTTGGTGCTAGAACTTTTTGATTGTTTCTTTTGTTTTTACAGGTGTGATTTTGGTGCATGAGCGATCCGCCTGGGGTACGGTTTGAGCTTGATCCAGAAATTGAAAGGACATTTAGGAACAGAAGGAGGGAGCAGCACAGAAACCAGATGGAGAACGCCCCGCAACTTCCACAGGTTCCTGAAGGACCAGCAGCAGCAAACCCCCAGCAGAATCCATTGCTGCAGCAAAACCCACTGTTTGAGCAAAATGAGCAGCGAAATAATCAGGCTGAGAATCCTATCTTGATAGCGAACGATAGGACCAGAGCCATTTGAGCATATGCTGTCCCGATGTTTAATGAGTTGAATCCAGGGATTGCACGTCCCCAAATCCAAGCGGCGAATTTTGAAATGAAACCGGTAATGTTTCAGATGTTGCAAACCGTGGGGCAATTCCATGGTTTGTCATCTGAAGACCCTCATTTACATCTTAAGTCTTTTCTAGGAGTTAGTGATTCTTTTGTAATTCAAGGAGTGCCTAGAGATGCTCTTAGATTAACTTTGTTCCCGTATTCTCTTAGAGATGGAGCAAAGTCATGGTTAAACTCTTTTGCGCCAGGATCAATTAGGACGTGGGATGAGTTAGCTAAAAAGTTTTTGAGTAAATATTTCCCACCTAATAGAAATGCGAAATTAAGGAGTGAAATAGTAGGGTTTAGGCAACTTGAAGATGAGACTTTTAGTGAGGCTTGGGAGAGGTTTAAGGAGCTTTTACGAAAGTGTCCCCACCATGGGTTACCTCATTGTATTCAAATGAAAACATTTTACAACGGTTTAAATGGAGTAACCCAAGGTATGGTCGATGCTTCGGCTGGAGGGGCCCTTTTGGCAAAAACTTTTGATGAGGCTTATGAAATTTTAGAGAGAATATCTATTAATAGTTGTCAGTGGTCGGATGTTAGAGGCACAAATAAAAAGGTTAAGAGTGTATTAGAGGTTGATGGTGTGTCCACCATTAGGGCTGATCTTGCTATGATTGCTAATGCTCTTAAGAATGTGACAGTGATTAGTCATCAGCAGCCACCTGCTATGGAGCCTGCATTAGTGGTGAATCAAGTCACGGACGGAGCATGTGTCTATTGCGGTGAAGACCACAACTACGAGTTTTGCCCCAGCAATCCAGCTTCTGTGTTTTTTGTAGGTAATCTGCGGCCAACCGATATGGATAACTCTCTCTAGTTTCAGGGATGATTTAGAGAGTGTGTGGCAATTCTCCACACTACGATCATTGTGTATTGGTGAATGCCAGTGACTGAGCTAGGGATAGCCAGTTGCCTAGTGCTTGATCGGTCGCTCTTCATTGGGTTTGAAACATATCCCAAAATATCCGAAGTTCCGAGAGGAATTCGCTAATAATACTGCGAGAAATGCATGATCAATAATATTGCTAGAGCATATCTTAGAATAATCACTAAAGCCTAACCAGCGCCTGTCTTTAATTTGTCTGTCTATTTGTTTACTCGTTGTTCTGTCATTTATTTTGCTTCAGCATAATTCTTATAAAACCCAAAATTTTTATTATCTTCAAAACCATTAGAAAGTTATACAAAATAGATAAAGTGGAAACTCATTCAGACCTTGGATTGATAATATTACTTGCTGCAGACTGTGTATACTTGCACATGAATTCTAGAGTATTTCATGTCATATTTTTACTCACTCTAGGAACCCAACAATATCCCTTTAGTAGAAGCTATTGACCAAATGCCTAATTATGCTAAATTTCTTAAGGATATTTTGACTAAAAAAAAAAGGTTAGGTGAGTTTGAAACTGTATCTCTTACTGAGGAGTGTAGTGCTATTCTCAAGAATGGGCTACCCCCCAAGGCTAAGGATCCAGGGTCATTTACCATACCTGTGTCTATAGGTGGAAAGGAATTAGGTAGAGCACTCTGTGATTTAGGTGCAAGCATTAACATTATGCCTCTTTCGGTCTATCGGAAGTTAGGTATTGTTGAAGCTAGACCTACCACAGTTACACTCTAATTAGCTGATAGGTCTATCACATATCCAGAGGGTAAAATTGAGGATGTCTTAGTAAAAGTTGATAAGTTCATATTTCCTGTTGATTTTATTATTTTAGACTATGAGGCTGATAAAGATGTTCCAATTATTCTAGGTCGTCCATTTTTGGCTACTGGTAGGGCATTAATAGATGTTCAAAAAGGAGAATTAACAATGAGAGTCTGTAATGAGGAAGTAAAATTTAATGTGTTTAAAGCCATGAAATATCCAGACGAAATGGAAGATTGCTCCTTCATTAGGATTCTGGAGAGCACAGTTATTGAGACAGCAATACAGGATTTGGCTGATAAGCATTTAGAAAAGCATGGAGAGGTTAGTGTAGAAGATTTTGAATTTTGTTCTTTAGATAGAAAAAATGAAAAAGAATTGTTTAGGTGTGAGGATGTTTTTGAGTCTTTAGATTTAGATCAAAGAAAAGTTCTCCCAATTAAACCATCCCTAATTGAGGTTGTTAAAAAGGAGGTAATTAAATGGTTGGATGCTGGGATCATTTATCCAATTGTCGATAGCAATTGGGTAAGCCCTGTCCAATGTGTTCCTAAGAAAGGAGGTGTCACTGTGGTGAGCAATAAAGATAATGAGTTGATCCCCACAAGGACAGTAACTGGCTGGAGGGTTTGTATGGATTACAGAAGGCTTAATAAAGCCACCCGAAAGGATCATTTCCCTCTACCATTTATCGACCAAATGTTGGATCGATTGGCTGGTCAGGCCTACTACTGTTTCTTGGATGGTTATTCTGGGTATAACCAGATTACTATTGCTCCTGAAGATCAGGAAAAAACCACTTTCACCTGCCCTTATGGGACGTTTGCTTTCAGGAGGATGTCTTTCGGCCTCTGCAATGTTCCAGCAACATTTCAGCGGTGTATGTTAGCAATTTTTTTTGATATGATTGAGTCCACTGTTGAGGTATTTATGGACGATTTTTCAGTTTTGGAGGGTCTTTTCAGAATTGTTTAGAAAATTTAGGAAAGGTATTAAAAAGATGTGAGGATACCCATCTAGTTCTTAATTGGGAGAAGTGCCACTTCATGGTGAAGGAGGGCATAGTGTTAGGTCATAGGATTTCTAAGAATGGTCTAGAAGTTGATAGAGCAAAAGTTGAGGTTATTGAAAGATTAGAATCACCGAATTCAGTGAAGGGAATTCGGAGCTTTTTAGGGCATGCTGGATTTTATAGGAGGTTCATAAAGGATTCCTCCAAAATCAGTAAACCTCTTTGTATCTAATTGTGCACTGATCATGTTTTTGACTTTAATGCAGATTGTAGGAAGGCTTTTGAAACATTGAAGGCTGCTTTAATCTCAGCACCCATTCTCTGCGCACCTAATTGGAATTTGCCATTCGAGGTAATGTGTGATGCGAGTGATGCTGCGGTAGGTGCGATGTTGGGGCAAAAGCAGGGCAAATTTATTCATCCTATATATTATGCAAGCAAGGTTTTGAATGAGGCACAAGTCAACTACACAACTACTGAAAAGGAGCTCTTAGTTGTTGTGTTTGCTTTTGAGAAATTCCGGCCATATTTGGTTGGATCCAAAGTCACGGTGTTCACGGATCATGCAGCAATAAGGTATTTAATGTCAAAGAAAGATGCAAAGCCTAGACTAATTCGTTGGGTTTTATTACTGCAGGAATTCGACTTGGAGATAAAGGACAAGAAGGGATCAGAGAATGTCATTACAGATCACTTGTCTCGTCTTGATCCATCATCATCTTTGCTGGAGCAATCTGCCATTTCCGATTCTTTTCCAGATGAACAGCTTTTTGTTGTTCAGGTAAAGGTAGTCAGGGATGTCCCTTGGTATGCTCATATTGCAAACTTTTTAGTGAAGGGAGTCACCCCTATTGATATGGATTGAAGGCAGAAGAAAAATTTTAAGCATGATGCAAAATTTTTCTATTGGGATGAGCCGTTTATGTATAAGCAATGCTCTGATGGTATTATTCGTAGGTGTGTTTCAGGTGCTGAAGCAAAGGAAATCCTGGAGCAATGTCACTCTTCGCCGTATGGAGGCCATTTCAGCGGTCAAAGGACAACTATGAGGATTTTGCATTGCGGATTTTTCTGGCCTACGTTATTCAAGGATGCCCATTGGTTATACAAGCAATGTGATGCTTGCCAAAGGAGAGGAAATTTGGGGCCAAGAGATGAAATGCCTCTTACTTACATTTTAGAAGTTGAACTATTCGATGTATGGGGTATTGATTTTATGGGGCCATTTCCCCCTTCTAATGGCAATGTTTTTATCTTATTGGCAGTTGATTACGTGTCCAAATGGGTGGAGGCCATTGCATGCCATCAGAGTGATGCCAAGACAGTAGCAAGGTTTCTTCAATCGCACATCTTTGCGCAGTTTGGGACACCTAGGGCTCTAGTAAGTGATGAGGGTACACATTTTGTTAATAATATCTTAACTAAGCTTTTAGCTAAGTATGGGATTAACCATAGGATAGCTATCCCTTATCACCCACAAGCAAATGGTCAAGCTGAAATTAGTAATAGGGAAATTAAAGCTATTTTAGAGAAAATAGTCCATCCATCTCGAAAGGATTGGTCCTTTAGGTTGGATGAGGCTCTTTGGGCTTATAGGACAGCTTATAAGACTCCTCTAGGTATGTCTCCCTATAGGTTAGTATATGGGAAAGCTTGCCATTTACCATTAGAGCTTGAGCATAAAACATTTTGGGCTTTGAAAAAGTTAAATTTTGATCTGAGTCGTGTAGGAGCAATAAGAATGCTGCAGCTTAATGAGTTAGAAGAATTTTGTCAATTTTCTTACAAAAATGCGAAAATGTATAAGGAAAAGACTAAGCTGTGGCATGACAAAAAAATTAAATCTAAGGAGTTTTTCAAGGGTCAAAAAGTTTTGCTTTATAATTCTAGGTTAAAACTATTTCCTGGAAAATTAAAATCTAAATTGTCAGGACCGTTTATTGTGATTGAGGTTTTCCCCAATGGAGCAATTACTTTGCAGGATGAAAAAGATGGGAGAGTGTTCAAGGTGAATTGACAGCGTGTGAAGCATTATTGGGGTGAGGAGTTTCGGATGAAATATCCTTCCCTAAGGTTGGTTGATGATTGAGTGAGCAGGACTTTTGCGGGAGCATTTCACAGGGCAAAATTTTGAGCTCCCAGGATTTGTATTGATTTTATTTTTCGTTGATTTGATTTTAATTGCGGTTAGGCTAAATTTGATTTTGCGAGATTTATTAGATTTTGTCTTTAAATATTTGATTAGATCTTATCTATTTTGTTTTGAATTTGATTTGATTTTCGGGTTATTTATTTAAATTATCTTTCAATTATCTTTTAATTAGTTAGATTTTATTAGATTTTATCTAGATTTTATTTTCAGTTATTTGAATTCTTGTTTTAATTAATTGAGATTTTCTCTAATTTATTCGGCTTCTTTTGAGAATAACAGATTAAGTTTGATTTGATTGGTTAAGTTCAATTTGAATTTAAAAGATTTGATTTTCCTATTTTTGAAATTTAAATTTCGTATCTAAGATTCGGCAGGTTCAGAAGATTGTTGCAGCAAAGATAATGCTGGAGCAAATTTCTCATACGAATAGGAAGGATTTTAGTGTGAGTAATTATTTTGACCGTTGGGATTTTTGAATTTCTATGGGCAGGTGAATTGCAGGGATGTTGCCACATGTCGTGAAGGGACAATCCAACGGTTTAGCCGTTGACAGCATGCCGTTATTTCCCATAGATGATTGGAGTTCCAAAATTTTACCGTTAGGGATTTGAATTGCAACTTAATTGTGAACGGTAAAACCATTTATTACGGAGCAAATCCTTTCGGTTAGGATTTTAAATTGCTGGAGCCTTATTTATTTGCAGACATGGTAAGTCTTCGTTCTACTTCGTCTTCTTGATTCTATCTTGCCATCTACATTCTTTCTTTCTCCTTTTCATTCTTTGCAAAACCCTTTGAGTTATCCATGGCCAAAACAAGAGCGAGGAAAGAAAGAGAGAGAGAGAGTGAAGAGGAAATACCCATTACCCCCAAAGTTTCGAAAGTGAAAACTAAGAAGAAAAGAACACCGGAGGAGAAAGAAGCTAAAAGAAGAAGGCGACAACAGAGGGCGGAAGAACAGGAAAACGTGACAGAGGATGAGGCTGCTGCAGTGGTTGAAGAAAACCTGGAAGAACTGCAAGAACAGACCCCAGGAGAGGCTGATCAGAGACTTGCAGATACAGATACGGCTCGAGAGGAAAATGTTGAGGAAAATCAAGAACAGGAGGCTGAGATGGTGAGAGTCGAGCAGGTAGACGCAGTGTCTGAAAGAGGAAACGAGCAGGACCAAGAAGCTCGTGTTGAGGTAATCATGCCCGAACCGCCAAAACGCCGCCGCATAAAAAGAAAGGCCAGTCGTATTCAGGTGATTCGGACTGATACCCCATCACCACCATCATCAGATTCTGAGAGAGAAAAAGCAGAGCGAGAGGAAAGAGAGAAGAAAGAAGCTGAGGACAAAGAAATAGAAGAAACAGAGAAGAAGACTGAGGAAGAGCAGTTGCTCAAGCGCAGGGCAGAGAAGGGCAAAAATATTGCTGAAGCATCGGAAGAAAACGAGGCTATAGAAGAACAGCAGGTTCCATTTGATCGCTTCGTCAATAATTTTGCCAGAGCAAAATACACTGAGCTTCTGAAAAGGGATTTCTTGTTCGAGCGCGGTTTCAGTGGTGATCTTCCACAATTTCTGAGGACCGGTATTGCAGACCACGGTTGGGAGTTGTTTTGTGCGAAGCCGGAATCTGTAAATGCACAGGTGGTGCGTGAATTTTATGCTAACATTGTCAAGGAGGATGGTTTCAAGGTAATTGTCCGAGGAGTCGAAGTGGATTGGAGTCCAAGGGCTATCAATACACTGTACAACGTTCAAAACTTCCCCCATGCGGCATATAATGAGATGGCTGTGGCGCCGTCTGATGAGCAACTAAGTGAGGCTGTAAGGGAGGTAGGAATTGAAGGGGCACAGTGGCAGTTATCCAAGACTCAGAAGAGGACATTCCAGTCGGCTTATTTGAAAAGGGAAGCGAACACATGGATGGGATTTATTAGACAGAAGATGCTTCCAACAACACATGACTCGACAATCTCCAGGGAACGGGTTCTCCTAGCTATTTCCATCTTACGGTCTCTCAGTATTAATGTAGGGAGGATCATTGCGAATGAGATTTCTGGATGTTGGAAAAAGAAGGTGGGGAAACTATTCTTTCCGAACACAATCACGATGTTGTGCAGAAGAGCAGGGGTTCCGGTGGATGCGGGGGATGTGATCCTGTTTGATATGGGGATCATAGACACGTCCAATTTGGCACGGCTCCAGCGTGTGCAGGAGGTACGTCAAGGTGGGCTTATCCATGGCATCAACTCGATTCTAGAACAACTGGCACTTTCGGCCAGTAGGCAGGAGTTTGCTGAAAGGCAAACTTTAACCTTCTGGAACTATGTTAAGAATCGGGATGCCAGCTTAAGAAGGGCATTGCAAGAGAATTTTTCCAAACCGTATCCAGCCCTTCCTGCATTCCCTGAGGATCTGTTGAACCCCTGGATTCTGCCCCCACCGGTTGAAAGAGAAGAAAAGAATGATGATGAAGAGCAGGGTCAGGAAGATTGATGGATGAAATGATCTTCAGCAAGCATTATTTTTGTTCTTATCATTTTGTTTGCTCGCGCATATCTGACCCCGTTTGCTAAATATGTTTGCTTGTTCCTTTTTAATTTTTCTGCTTTAAAAATATATCTCTGCTATGTAATTTCTTTTCTTATGTTTTTAAATGAAATTTCTAGATGTTTTTGTTCCATTAGCACCGAGTAACTCTAACTTAACTAATTTTCTTCTGAATTTTTGAAGCTTGGACTGAATAAAGCTTAATTAGATCAAGGTATTCTGATCTCCAGAAACCTTTTGCTTGAGCATTTCTTCTAGCCTGGACTGTTGCTGCGGCAAAGAAGATTTTGAAGGTAGTATTGACTTATATGATCCACTTTAAGCTTAATCCTAGTCCCATGCTTAGTTTAAAATTCAGATAGAAAAATTTAAGTTTGGGGGTATAATTGCTTAATTAATGATTCATTGGGGACAATGAATAATTCAAGTTTGGGGGACTTTTTGCTACTCCAATTATTTTGCTCAAGCATTCCTCTCCTTCAAATTAAAATTTGTTAGGTTATTGAGTAACCGGGCACATTTGTGATACCCACAGTTTGTCTTCGCGTCAAAAGATGACCTAGGAAATGTGAAAAAATGATAAGAAAAATTATTTGTTGAAAGAAAAAAAATTATTTGTTGAAGATTTTGCTGAAAAAATTGACAGAGCAAAAGTTTTGAGGGATGAATGATGATCCAGCAGTTTTTCTGTCTCCCATAACTTAGGTGAGCTTCATCACAAAATGTCGCCATTCGGAGGGGCAAGAGATGGAATAACTAAGGATTTTTTAGCTTTATAATGAGTATTGAGCCTAATTGGTGATAAGCTTGAGGCAAGGGTATACTGCACCATAAAGTGGGTCATCCCGTGCTTAAGAGCTTATGACTGTAAGGCTGCTTTAAGTCTGAGAAATAATGATATAAACCCCTTTAAAAATATGTTTTGAAATGTCTGATAAAGGGCATCATCATAGCTATAAAGGGGGATGTGTTTTCTCTTTCACTTCTTCATCTCCTTCATCTTCTTCGTGCGAAAACCCTAAACCCTTGCTTTCTCTCTCTCACGCGAAGCTTCACCTTCACCGAACCTCACCATGCTGACTCTCAAAACCTCTCGATCACCGGCTACGCACCACCCTCATCGCCGGAGGTTGAAGGGCGTAACCAAGACATCATTTCCTCCTCTGATGAGGAAAACAAAAACCAACCTCAAGGTGTCCTCATGGAGATAGAGGAACCCGAGGTCATCAATGTTGAGCAAGCCGCAGACGAACTGTCCACCTCTACAGCCAAACCCACAGAGGTTCTCGACATTGTAACGTTGAGTAATCCTCCAGCCCACCCAAAATACCATTGCCCCACGAAACCTAATTCCATTTCCCTCCCCTTTCCCTTCTGTCCTCTTCCTTCCACCTCCCGACTCTTCAGCTACCCTTGCCTCAAACACCACCACTACATCTTCCTCCACTCTTGCAAACATTTCCCTCCCACCATCCAACTCCACGCACCCCACTTAACCGCAGTTTTCTGAGCGAGTGGCCGCATGGGACTCCTTTATGGGAGAGTTAGGCGAAGAGGGCGACACGATTCCCTAGCAAGACGAACAAGAAAAAGCTGCAGGAGAAGAAACTGGTCGCAAGGTTGCCGTAGAGGAAGAAGCGGCCAGAGAAAGAGAGCGCACCAAAAAGTTGGCACAAGATCAAATTGTCGCAGAAGTCGTCGTAGTAAATTTGGCCATCATTGCGGCAACTCTGACTCGCCAACGCAACAGTCAGAGTCCACAGACTCAGAGGATGACCTACCCCTGACCCATCGACGCAATATCCAACCAACAGGTGTAAACATCCAAGAACCATCAAAAAGGCCTGCGGCGGGTTCGAGCAAGAAAAGAAAAGGGGCCCCCTCCGCATCTAAAGGAAAAGGCAAAAGAAAAAGTTGGTGAGGACAAGGGCAAATTCCAAGAAGAGAGGGGGTTTAGCTGCACACTCCCGCAGTCCATGACGGATCAAATTTCCATCCTCAGATGGAAGACGATCTGCGAAAACTTCCCCAACGACGCTCCTGCATTAGTGCATGATATCTACCGAGCGTAGTGGTGGGAAGATATCAATGAACTATTGGTGCATGGCCACCCCGTCGCATTCGCCTCTGCGTGCATCAACTCACTATTCGAAGTATCAGACATGTCTGACCTAGAAGGCAATGCACTGATGACCTGCCTGGATGACGACTTTCTAGACACAATGCTGCATGCGGCGGCTCGACCAGGAGCTAAGTGCGATGGTCATGGTGCTGCGAGGACCCTAAAGTCGCAGCTGTTGGACTTCGAGGACACAGCTTGGATGCACTGGATCAAGAACCGCATCATGCCTCGTGCATGGTCAGCTGAATAGATGGATGTGAGATAAGATGATAAATGAAATAATAAAGAATAATTCAGCCAACACTTAAGTGCAAGTATACACTGTCGCACGTAGTAATAAAAAACCTCAGAAGTATTCCAAGGGTATCGATCCCACAAGGACTAAATTGGAAATTCAGATTTGTTGAAGAAACTACTCAAATGATTACCTTTGAAAAAGGTAACCAAAGAAAATAATAAGTTGATTGATTGGGTTTTTGAAAAGATAGATAAAACATGCAAATAAATAACAAAGAATAACAATAATAAACAAACGCGGTATTCAACATAGATTCATCCCTAAGGTAACAACCATACTCATGTAGTATTTAACTTAAGTGTAGTTAATGCATTGGGTAAGATTTAACTCCTATTTGGCCCTTGTTTCCAAAAACCATTAGAAGGATAAACGAGTACCACTATGCACATTTATGTGACTCGACTCCGACATAGATTATTAACGAATGCAACCTATAACCCTATAGTCGATATAGGGTGCCTTAGGCAGCTTGCCCTATACCGCCGAACAATCTCTTTCGAGCTTTTTCTCCTATATCACCTTTATGAGAACCGATATCGTTTGTCCCTTTCAAGATCAAAATCACATAGGATGCGAAGTCTAAGTGATCGAGTTAAACTCAGCAAGATTATAGTGATAATCAATAAGGAATGACATGCATTAAACAGAACTTAAGCAAAGAAGATACTTTCAACCCATTAAACCCTAAGGGAATTCACCGCATTGAACCCCTCAACGGGATTTAGCTACTCATGAATGGATAAAAAGCAATTGAACACATTTTCATTGAAATAATGATGTAAAGAACACAAAGTAATGAAAGGATTCAAGAGATGGAAATTAAGGAAATAGCTAAATAGTATGGGTTTTTCTATTTACTCAATCCTTCTAGAGTTCGCTAAGACACTTCACTCTCTCACTTTTACTAGATGTGAATGGGTGAAACTCCCTATAAACCACAAGGTTTGATGTCTAACTCTCTCTCGGGTTAGAATTTGGTCATCTAAGAAGGACGTCGGGCATCCCTACTCATTGGCATCGAGTCAGGGTTCTGTCACCACCCTTTTCTTCCAAGTGAGTTCTGCTTGAATTTTACTTCGAATCCCGAGCTTATATAGTGTAGAAATTTGTTGAGGGGCTACGAAATAGGTGCTGGGAGGTTGCCCAGTTAGTTTTAGGGTCAAAACAACCGGTTAGGTGCGAAGAAGACTCGTCAACAATGACCCGCGCACGACTCGGAACGCCCTCTGATTTTCCCGAAATGCGGTCGCAATTCAATTTTGCCTTCTCGCATTTCTGGGGAATTCCAGCTTTTCCTCTGTTTTTCTGCACAACAACAAACTAAGTCAAATTTGCTTCAAATCAAGTCTTTTTAGGCACAAATAAGCACAATTCAACAAAAGTGACTCTCAACACCCTAACTTATCAAATTAACATATTTTGAGCTTGGAAATAGGAAAATTGACTTAAACACTCAATATTTGACCAAGAAATGAGTTAAATATAAGGTAAAATAGGTATATTTTTACCCTTATCATACCCCCAAACTTAACTCATTGCTTGTCCTCAAGCAATTGCCAATCAAAATGTTAGAGATCAACTTTTTAATTGTCAACCAGAACGTGAGAGCTCAATATTAATTGCAAACCAAAACGTTCGAGTTCATGCATAGTAATGAATCATGGTACTAGTATCAACTTTTCATTTCAAATCAAGTGACATGGAATCAAGTAAACATGTTTTTCAAGATCATATTCTAAAAAGTTCGCCTTTCAGGAGAGGGTTCTACTCTAGTGCCAATCACAACATCTGAGTTTCCTCGGCATGAAGATTTCTATTGTTCTTTTTCAAGGCAAAACTCTCTCTTATCCATCATAACCAATGTGCTTAAACTACCTAACTTCTACTCATACAGCCTAGTGTAATCCTTTTAGTTTAAGAAAACAATCTTTAGGAAAACAAAAGCATATATGAATTACTAGACCTTTTCCATCTCCCCCAAACTTATTTGACTACTGGTGCTCTTTTTATTCAACTTCTTTTTCTCCCAAGAGCATCCTCGCTGTCATCTTTACCTTCGTTCTAGCTTATCGACACTTTGTGGTGAAGATATCTAGCTACGAGTAAAGTTCACAAGCTCGGAGTGATACTCACTTCCCTAGGTAAACCTTTCATGCAGTGGAAAACCATGGGTATCATAAATGCCCCTGGTTAGTCAGTAAACCCTAGGAAGGAGGAGTAACTCTCGGCTTTTTTTTGTTTTTTTTTGTTTTTTTTTTATGGTACTGAGCACATATTTTTTTCAACAGCACAAATTTACAAAAGATATTTACATAGTATGCATAAAGCACCCCCAAAACTTAAAGGTAGACAATGTCCTCATTGGCTTGTTTTTTAGGAATGGGCTTAACATGAGGCTTTTTTTTTCAAAACATCAAGGCTAAACTCTCCTAGAGTGTTAGAAAGGTTGAACACGAGGAAGTTTAGACTCCAAGACAATTTTGTAAAGAAAAAGGCTAATGGAAAGCCTATGACTAGAAAACAACTCGGTTGAGACAGTGGCACTTTTGAGATAGAACAAAGCTCTAGTTTTCATCATCACGGGCTTAAAAGAAAACTCCTTTGAAAATATGCTTTTTCTTCCAAAACATTTTAGAGCAATTTTTACTTAAAGTTGATTTTCTCTTCCAAAAAAAAATCATAGGTAAAAGCTCAAAAATCAACAAGCAGATTTTTCAGGAAAAGATCTAAAAACCCAAGTTTTTCTAACCTAAACTATCCACAAACTATCTAAACGAACCTACGATCAAAACTATTAACAACTAAACATTAAAAACAAGTAAAAACAACGACTAAACACTAAAAACAAAATATAAAACATGCTAAAATTTAAAAAACAACAAGCAACACAAAATAGTAAAACAAAATTATTCACAAAAATTTCAATCAAAGGGGATCAGAAAACTCCCCTATTCCTTGTCTGAGGAACTATCTTTCTCTTCATTCTCTTCATCTTCCTCTTCATCAGAATCCTCTTCTCTCGGGGCAGCAGCGACTGAGGGAAATTTGGAAAGACCGGAGAAATACTAGGGGCAATGGAAAGATAGAACTCTCTAATAGCTTCATCCCGCTCCATTGCATATGTCCAGTAAGTCTTCAGTTTCTCCCTGATTCGATCAAGCTGGTGATGGACTATGCCTAGGGCTTCTGATGCTGGTGAACGCCCTGTAAAAGGAGTGTGCTCGGATGGAGAGGCTGCATTCGGCCCTGAATGAGGTGTGGCTTGTTATGTGGAGCCTTTATCCTTCGTCTGGATGTTGTTTTGCTGAAGCTTTCCTATCAAGGACAAGTCGATGGTTGGTTTAAAGAAATGGCACTCCTTGTCCTTGCCTGGCACGATCTTCACCCTCTGACAGAGCTGGGTGATGAGTGAGCCAAAGAAAAGCTTGCCTGCCCTTTTTCGTCCACAGGCTAAGATCTCATCCCTAATAATGCTCCCCAGGCTGATCTCCAACCCCTTCATAAGGCAATAGAGTAGCATCACTCTATCCACTGAAATTGTGCTGTCATGGGTGGTTGGCATGAAACGGTTCTTGATGAAGTGAAGCCATACTGCCGATTTTTGCTTTAGGTCGCTTGGCACTAAAGGCTTCACTTTCGTCTGTGATTCTTTCCACTGGACCCCTTTGTTGGCCACAAGCTTCAATGCTTTCTTCATTTGCTTGGTCGAAGGGTTCCTGATAACGTCGTTCCCTCTTGGGTTCAAGGGTGCCTTGATCTTGTACACCTTGTTGATGTCTACTGAGGAGAAACTGACTATCTTCCCCTCACCATCGCCATGCTAATACTCTTCTCCCTCAGGCCAGTGTAAAATTCACGAACTAGAGGCTCAACAACCTCCTGAGGGTGAGCACAAAAGTCCAGCCACTTATATTAGAAGATAACTCTACTTACGAACTCTGCCAATGCTCCTGCTCTGTTAGAGAATCCCTTCTCGTTGAGGAAGTCACTTTTCTTCATGATCACCATCCTTTCCTGAAAATTAACATCTTTAAGTACCTCAGGGAATGGATTTTCAGGATATGCGGCCTTGGGTGATTTGCCCTATGGCCTGGCGGGTGAGATGGTAGGAGTAACTGTAGGAGAGGCGTCCATGGATCTCGTCCTCGGCCTCTTGGCAAAGATTGGGTCATTCTTTTTCTTTGTCCTCCTCTCAACCTTGATCTCTCTCTTTCTTTTTCTTCTCAATGCTGCAGAGATAGGGACTTGGTCGCCATCTAGCTCCCTAATCTCTAAATCAGATTATGTTTCAGAATCAGAATCACTTGAGGTCTCGGCCTCCTCGTCTTCTTTTTCTCCTTCGACCCTCTTCTCTCTAGAAGAGGTGCTATCAACAGCTAGTGGGTCATGTGTGAATAGAGGCTCAAAAACCTCTTCACCTGGCTGATCTTTATTGGCCTTGGCTAGGCCTTCTTCAAAATGCAGCCCAAATGCGGTCGCATTCTGGCCTTCATTTTCTACTTCTCTTTCTTTCTCTTTTTCTAAATTTTCTCCTTTTGGGCCTCTTCTTCTACCTTTCCTTGCAGCAGTTCAGCCTCACTTTGAACCTTGTGGAGTGGCTCAAAGGCTGCAAGGAAGTCTTCAGCTTCCTTCCTTCTTTTTTCATCTTCTTTTAACTCTTCTCTTCTCTTTTTTCTCTTCCTCAAGGAGTTGTAAACCCATGGTTACCCTCTTGAGGTTTCCCTCATATTTTCTCTCTTCCTCAGCTTCTAAGGCCCTCTCGGCCTCTAACTCTTCTTCTCTCCTTCTTTTCTCATCTTTCTCATCTCTTTTCTTTGCAAACTCATCTTCTTAAGCCATTTTCTGATTTTCCATCTCTCTCTCCACTTCAACCTTTTCCAAAGCATCCTATTCAGCCGTGTACCCCTCTGCAATCTCAAGGCCCTTTGCCACTGCTTGGCGGATTATTCCTTCGAATACATCAGGAGGCAACCTTGTAGTTTTTAGGGGTTGAATTTCAAGCGGCTTTTCAGACACATTTTTCTTTGGGCTCCTCTTTCTTGCACTCTAAGTAACAACGGGCTTGGTCCTGCAAGATAGAGAGGTGTTAGTTGAAGGTTCGGGAACCTTACCCATTGAAGCTTCTCCTTGCCGAGAGCTTTCAGCTGCCTTGGCGGCTTTTTCTTCATCTTGCTGATTCCCTTCTTCTTCAAGGGCAGCTCGTCTCTTGGCACCTATCTCTCAGATCATCTCAAACCACTCCTGCGAACGTTTTCTAAAATGTTGAGTGGCGAGTTTTTGGGTTTGATGGACAGTAGTGGCGTGCGTGAACTGTCTCGGTGTAGATGAACTCGCCATCTCCCTCGAACTAGCCGACATTGTCGAAGAAGATGGAGCTGGAACGTTGGGCGCTTGGTTCACGAACGCCGGCGAGAATCCCGTGGGTCTCGTCCTTCACGTGCCTTGCATGGGTGTTTCGAGGTTCTCCTCTTGCTGTCTAAGGTTAGCCTTAGCTTCCTGGGTCGATCGTACGCTTTGAGATCGAGTGTTTTTGCGTGAGGATGACGATCCTTGCGTATTCTTCATCTTCTTCGAGCGTGGGTCTTTCGGTTTCATGATGGAGAATATGGAGAGTTGAGGGTTTGACTTGTATGCAAAGGTTTGGTGTTTGGTGGAGAGGAAAAAAACTTA
This sequence comes from Luffa acutangula, assembly GCA_036850905.1. Taxonomy (NCBI): domain Eukaryota; kingdom Viridiplantae; phylum Streptophyta; class Magnoliopsida; order Cucurbitales; family Cucurbitaceae; genus Luffa; species Luffa acutangula. Next base: position 24,340,409 of record CM072093.1, read on the forward strand.
AGTCAAGCTATTTATACTTTTTTAATTAAGTCATGTGCAGGTCAAATAATTTTCGTGACTCCCTTCCTATTTGGACAAATGCAATCGCATTCCCAAATACACTAGGGAGAAATGCGGTCGCATTTCACCCCGTTTTTCTACCTTCACTTTTTTTTCTGACTTTTCATTTTCCTTTGTTTTCTTCTTTTTCTCTGAAACACTCATAAACAAGTTAGAAAGCTCATATGCTTAATCATGATTTATTTTATTTTTCATTTTTATCAATTTAAAAAGAATTAAGGAAATGTTTTGATGAGTTCAACCTCCAGGTAAGTCCCCAAGTAGAGGTGTTCCCTACGGTCAGCTTAAATACCTCAGCCTAGTCAGGTCCTAAGACAAAGTTCCCTCTTGATCAAAAATCATTTATTCAAAACAAACTTACATTTTTTTTCCATTTTTCCTGATTTAAGCTTAGACAGGGTTCAAAATAATATGGACTTTTCAAAACTCCCAGGTAAATCGCCAGGAAAAGGTGTTCCCAATGGTCATCTTAAGTACCCTTTCCTAGACAGTGTTTATACTCTTGCCCAAATATTTTGGGGCTCTGTTCTAGATTATTACTTATAAACCCAGATAATATACATAAATTAATTCAAGGTGTAGAAGTCATACCAAATCAATCACGGAGACATAGGCTTCCTCATCCTCCAAGCCTCTTCCCCAATATGGCTTTATCCTTTGTTGATTTATGGTGTGACTGATTTCTTCAACTTCAATCTTTTTCCCACCTTTTTCATCTAATTCTTCATGTCCAAGTACATCTTCCAAGATTTCTCTTCTCATTATTTCCTGCAAAGAAGACCGGGAGTGATCATCAATTTCATAAATCATCGAACATTCTTAGAAATCTCCATGGTACTTCATTGCATTCATCACATTAAACGTGACTTGTTGATCATTGACCCTCATGGTCAATTCTCCTTTCTACACATCTATTAAAGTTCTGCCAGTGGCTAGGAACGGTCGTCCTAAGATGATTGGTACATCTTTGTCAGCTTCACAATCTAAGATGATAAAATCTACAGGGAAAACAAACTTGTCAATTTTAACCAATACGTCTTCAATCTTTCCAATGGGATGTGTAAGCGATTGGTCCACCAACTGCAAAGTCACAGTTGTAGGTCGTGCTTCACCTATCCCTAACTGTTTAAAAACCGAATATGGCATTAAGTTGATGCTTGCTCCTAAGTCGCACAGTGCTCTGCCTACATCACTACCCCCTATAGAGCATGGAATAGTAAAGCTCCCTGGATCTTTATGAAGGATTGGAATTCCGAAATTCCGTAAAATGGGACCGATTAGTAATTAATTTTGTTTGATCTAAAATACCAATACATTGGCAATAATATTAGAATTATTCTAAATATATATAAGGCTAAGCATACAAAAATATTAGATCTAAATCTAATTTATAAAGTAACAAATTACTTACTCTCGTTCACGACTCAGATTAAATTCACAAACTGCTTGTGAAGTAATCAAGAACTAGTGCGAACACCACCACTATGGCTACACCAGTATAACTCTGAGACTTCTAGAGGCAAGAGACTGGTGGGAGTCTAAAGGAAGCCTTGAGGGGAATTCCCTGAAGGTGTTCGTATAACACATGCGGAAGCAATTGAAGATCGGAAGCACCTAACTACATCAATTTTACTCCTAAAGCATGCATGTTCTAAGAATCCATAAATAGAGAGAGTGAAAGTACCAACCTTTTTGTAGCTCAATTGGTGGACCTTCTTGGATTCTTTTCTTCTCCAATCTTCTTAGGACAACCCTTAGAGTCTTCCCTACTATCCTCCGGGCCAAGAACGACTTGTGGGAGTCTATATAAGATAGGGGATGGGAAGGGAAAGCTTGAAGGATCAAACTATGAAGACGTATGAGAGATGAGATAGTTTGAGTCTAAAATCCAGCAGCATAACATTAAGGAAAAGGCTCTCTTAAGTTTGAATCTGATTCAAACTCCTTTTAAAGACATTCTCCATGCAAGGCCAAGCCTCAAGACACAAGACACATGGTGTATTTGCAAGCTCAAGTGGATTCTAGGTGTGCATTTCACAAGACATGCAACAATGCATGAGTGAGTTGTCTTTCCACTTTGAATGATCATGCATAAGTGGATTCCAACTAAATCCACTAAATTCAAATTGAAATCAGATTTCAAGCTTGCAAATTAACCAGCTCAGGGTATCCGTGCTGAGGGCACTTCCTTAGCAGCTCTTTAAATCTCTCCCAAGCCTCGAACAGCTGCTCATTGAATTGTTGCTGGAATGTCCCAATTTCGGTCCTCAGCTTGACCTTCTTGGCAGGAGGAAAGAACTTCTTTAAGAATGCCTGGACCAAAGAATCCCAAGTGGTAATGCTCCCAGGTGGAATAGATTGTAACCAGTCCCTCGCTTTGTCCTGCAACCAAAAAGGAAATAAACGTAAGCGAATGCCATCTTCAGAAACACCATTTAACTTTACCGTCCCACAGATGTCTAGGAAGGATTTCAGATGAGAATTTGGATCCTCCATGGGCGATCCCCTGTAGGCACAGTCTCGAGCCATCTGAATGAGACTTGTTTTCAACTCAAAATTATTAGCATTAATTGGGGCATAGACAATCCCCGACTGTTGCTCTTGAAAGATTGGCTGAAAATAGTCCCTGATGGGCTTAGGTTCTTCAGGATTAGGATTGGCCATTTGGATGTTTTCTTGATTTTTCCTTCAAAGTCTATTGAATGTTCTTTCTATTTCTGGATCCAAGGGAACTAAGGCCAATTCCCTAACCTTTCGCATACACCGACTACACTAACCTAAAAAGGCAAAGAAAAGGGAATAAAATAAATTATGAAAGAAACAAGAAAAACTAATCTACCAATGGGAAATTCAAACAAATAAGGAAAACTCTAAATATGGAAGAATTTAAGAATGGAAAAGAAAACAATAAAGGAAAAAAAATGCAATTTACCTAGAACAACAATAACAAAAATAACAAAAAACAAAAAGAATACACCCTAAACTAAGACCGGACAATTTTTCTTCGATATTAAAATTGACTAAAAATGTCAATCCCCGACAACGACGCCAAAAACTTGATGTGCATTTTGCTTATCGCAAGTGTACGGGTCAAGTAATAATATAGTGATTTTGCAATCCAATGTCGTCCTCTGGATTGGTGTCTAGCCAAATTTTAATTATCAAAGATACTTTTGACAAATTTTATTTAGGGAATCAAATAGAATGAGAATATGATTTAGTCAAACACAAAACTAAAATTAAAAGCGACAATCTAATGGGAAAAATTGGTCTTAGGGATTTGATTTCACCAATTGGAGTTATGGATTAATAAACGGATTAACACATGCTATGATTCATAAATCTTGGCAACTAAAATCACACATATCTCTCCCGAGCATACATGATTCTCCCATATGCAATTGAACCCGATATCCCTATCTAAATCCAATAACCTTTATAACAATTTCTAGAATTAACCTTAATCTCCCGATTTTTAGCTAAATTCTAATTATGCATACGGAATACTAATTTAAATCCTCTCTCCCGAGTTAGATTCAAATATAAACATCAATCAATTTATGGCCAGTAAATCGAAAGCATTAAGGATACAACATATGCATAAATGACATCAATAGCATAAATACCGTAAATCAATCCAAAACATGTCCAACGGCTACATCAATCCCTAAGAATAAAACTTAGCTACACATAATCCTCGTTACAATATAAACTAAGTCTAAATAAGCCATAAAAACTATCTAAAGTAAGGGAAAAGAGAAATAGACTCGTTGTAGGCCAAGACCGAACGTCCCCGTCACGATCCCCACGAACAATGGGTTGATTTCCAACTTGCCCCCTTTGCTTCAGCTCAAAAATCCCTCAATTATGTCCTATTGTCGGCTCCAAAAGTCCCCAAATCGAAGTCCCCTCAAACCTAGCCGAAAAGAAGCTTATATAGCAGATTTTTCGTCTTAGCGTCGAGACGCTATCAAGACAGCGTCTCGACGCTGCCTTCAAAACGCGCGTGTCTGAAAAGGAAATGCGGTAGCGTCGGGACGCTTCCTATCACAGCGTCGAGACGCTGTGAGTCTGCCGCGTATTCTCATTAAGGAAACGTAGCGTCGAGACGCTCCAAGAGTGGCGTCGAGACGCTAATGGGCAGAATGCCCTCTCTTGGCTCCTTATTACTTGAATCTTTTCGGTTCTTTGGCATCTTTTCACGTCCCGAACACCCGATTAACTCTAATATTGCCCTATAGCTCCAATCAACCATTTCCTACAAAATAAACAATAAAGCACAATAAAATGGCCCAAACATCACAAAAGACTAGCTAAATTAAATAAGTAAAGATAGCTAGCTACGCTTGCTATCATGAACAAGTTGTTTAGGGTCCAACCACTAAACAGGATTTCCTCTCGGGCTAGGAAAGGACGACGCACCTTTGTTCAAGCCCCGGAATCAACCCTTAAGGGAACACACATCTACTTACCCCAATAGGGGAAGGAGTGAATTCCATCTTGTACTGTTATGTTCCCAGCCCCCATTCGGTCTTGCCCCTGAAATGGTAGGCTTATTGAGTCGGCAAATTGGCCACTCTCACCCATACAAATCTAAGGACAATCCCTACTGAAAGGGGTTCAGAACAGACTCAGGATTGAGATTGAGTTACCTAGGTCATCCTATTGAAATAGAAACCTAGACTACTTAACGGCATAACATCTAGTGGTTACTATTTCGCGGTCCGGTCTTATACAAACTCATTGCATAGGATACCCCCACCCGCATGTCTCCTACATGGATGCTTTGGATCATTGCATCTGTATCGAATACAAGGTGGGTCGTATCACATAGTGTCACCAGGATAAGGTACCCAACCTTATCCCTATATTATAGACCTTTTATGTTGTTACTCGGACACTGATCCCCGTATGTCCCAAAATACTAGTCCAAGTTTCATTTAAACAACCTCGGATCTTAGTTTATTGGATTTAGGGTTTATTAATGCAAACTCAATTATTCAATAACAAAATTACTGAATTACTCAAATAATGTTTTATTGAGATCGATTAATTTGTTTCATTTACTATCTACGAGTTTTAGGGCATAAAACCCAACAACTCCCACTTGAATAAAAACTCTATTGGGCAATGTACATCAACAATCAAAATTGAATGAATAATCATTGAAGTAGGAATAGTAGTTTGTATTAATAGTGTATAATACATGAAAAGTACAAATACAGATAAATACAATAAACTAGGGCATTCACAATACCCATTACACTTCTCCCACTTGCCCTAGATTATTCTATGTACATATTTCGCAGACCTAGACCTTCTAGATGACCCTCGAACACTTTAGCCGTGAGAGCCTACGTAAATGGATCAGCAATATTGTGCGCAGAGGCTACCTTCGTGACGATCACGTCCCCTCGTTGCACGATTTCTCTGATGAGATGATATTTGCGCTCTATGTGCTTGCCTCTTTTGTGACTGCGAGGTTCTTTAAAATTTGCCACTACACCACTATTATCACAGTAAAGGGTGATTGACAAGTTCATATTTGGAACAACTTCCAAATCCATCAAGAACTTCCGTAGCCATACAACCTCCTTAGTTGCTTCACAAGCAGCGACATATTCGGCCTCCATGGTGGAGTTTGCAATGCATCCTTGCTTGATGCTACGCCAGACTACAGCTCCCCCGTTGAGGGTAAATACTGACCATGATGTGGATTTATGAGAATCCTTATCAGTTTGAAAGTTAGAGTCTGTGTATCCTGTAATTATCAAATCCTTAGAACCATACACAAGCTGATAGTCGCTCGTTCTTCGAAGATACTTGAGGATCTTTTTAACTGCAATCTAGTGGTCTAACCCTTGATTGGACTGGTACCTGCTGACTATCCCAACTGCATAGCAAATGTCAGGCCTAGTACACAACATGGCATACATAAGACTGCCCACAACTGAAGCATAAGGGATCCGTCTCATATCCTCAATTTCTTGAAGTGTCTTAGGACACTATTCCTTAGACAAATGAACTTCATGCCTGAAGGGTAGTAAACCCCTCTTGGAATTCTGCTTCATATATCTAGACAACATCTTGTCTATATTTGATGTTTGAGACAGGGCTAACGTTATTCTACATCATTGAGCTTCACCCAAATCTTTCATTTGGAAATCAGTCGATAGCCATTTTTTAATGTCAGCTAGATATTCTACATCATTCCCAATGAGAAGAATATCATCTACATACAACACTAGAAAAGCTACTGAACTGTTGATAATCCTTTTGTAAACACAAGGCTCATCAACGTTCTAGTCAAAGCCATAAGATTTGACAGCAGTGTCAAACTTTATATTCCAAGATCTGGAAGCTTGCTTCAACCCATAAATGGATCGTCTAAGCTTGCAAACTTTTTTCTCCTGGCCTTGAGCAACGAACCCCTCTGGTTGAGACATAAAGATGTTCTCATCAAGTGCCATTCAGAAAGGCAGTCTTGACGTCCATTTGCCAAATCTCGCAATCATAAAAGGTGGCAATGGACAAGAGAATTCTTATCGACTTTAACATGGCAACTGGGGAGAAGGTTTCCTCATAGTCCACCCCCTCCTTTTGGGTATAACCCTTTGCCAAGTGTCGAGCTTTTAAAGTCTGTACTTTCCCAGCTGAATTGCTGGAGCATCTTTATAACAATTACAGAAGTCTTAATCTGTGTCTGTTTCCATTCTGTTTTCTCTAGTCGTAATCACTTACTGCTTCTGCATATCTTTTGTTTCAGCAATTTAAAAACCCAATCAATTTAACCAACCATTTGAAATCACTAAAAAGGCAAATTAAATCAATAGAGGTAGGCATTTCAAGACCCTGTGGATACGATAAATATTTATCGCTTGCTGCTAGATTGTGTATACTTGCACAGTATTTTGGAGTCAATTTATCTCATATTTTTAACCACTCCAGAATTGCAACAAGTTTTTGGCGTTTTCTCTTTTAGATCCATTTGCACCCTATGGGTTTAACCTCTTCAGCTAGGTCTACAAGATCCCAGACTTGATTGAAGTACATAGACTCCATCTCTAGGTCCATAGCTTTGACCCAATGGTCATGGTCCACATCATTCATTGCCTGTCTAAAGGTCAATGGATCCTCAACCCCATCATCAGGTATGACAGTTGGAGTTTCTGCTAAACCCAGATAACGTTCAGGTTTAATAACAACCCTCCCACTACGTCGAGACATTCACAACTCTTGAGAAGGATGGGCTTGACCAGATGTACTGGGCTTATCAACAACTCTTGTTGAAGGTCCAGCCTCTGAACTGGGCTCATCAACAACTCTTGTTGAAGGTCCATCCTCATAAAAAACTCTTGTTGATTCATTTGTAGCTTTACCAGAAAGTTCACTTAACACAATTTTACTGCGTGGTACGTGTTCGTTAACGTGGTCTTCTTCCAAGAAAGTAGCATTAATTGATACAAACACTTTCTTTTCTTTTGGATCGAAGAAGTATCCACGAATAGACATAATTTTGAACGTGAATCCAATTTCTTTGGGTTTGCTACTAACACATGTGCAGGGCAGCCCCAAATTCTGAAATGACCTAATCTAGCTTTACGCCCTTTCCAGAGCTCAAATGGTGTTTCAGAAACACTCTTTGAGGGAACAACATTCAAAATATAAACTGCAGACTCTACTGCATAACCCCAAAAAGAACTAGGAAACTGAGCATAGCTCATCATAGATCGAACCATGTCTAACAAGGTTCTGTTTCTCCTTTCAGATACACCATTCTGCTGAGGTGTACCTGGTGCTGAGAGTTGGGACGAGATTCCATGTTCTATCAAATAGTTTTGGAATTTTAAGTCCAAATACTCTCCACATTGATCAGATCGAAGTGTTTTAATGGTCTTACCTAAAAGGATCACCAATAACTCCGTAGTTTTCTTAGTATTGTATGTGGATGATATCCTACTCATCGGGAACGATATAGGTTATCTAACTGACATTAAACTATGGCTAGCAACTCAATTCCAAATGAGAGATTTGGGTGACGCACAATATGTTCTAGGGATCCAAATTGTTCGAATCCGAAAGAACAAAACGCTAGCCCCGTCTCAAGCGTCTTATATCGAAAAATTGTTAGTTAGATATAAAATGCAAAATTCAAAGAAAGGACTATTACCTTTAAGGCACGAAATTATTTTGTCTAAGGAACAGTGTCCTCAGACACCTCAAGAAGTTGAGGACATGAGACGTTTTCCCTATGCCCCTGCAGTAGGTAGCCTAATGTATGCCATGTTGTGTACAAGGCCTGACATTTGTTATGCAGTAGGGATTGTCAGTAGATATTAATCCAATCCAGCATTCGATCACTGGACAACCGTTAAAAATATCCTCGAGTATCTAAGGAGAACGAGGGACTATATGCTCGTGTATGGTTCGAAGGATTTGATCCTTACAGGATACACTGATTCTGACTTTCAAACCGATAAAGATTCGAGGAAATCTACATCGGGGTTAGTATTAACTCTAAATGGAGGAGCAATAGTTTGGCGTAGCATCAAGCAAGGAGGCATTGCAGACTCGACCATGGAGGCCGAATATGTAGCCGCTTGCAAAGCAGCAAAAGAGGCAGCATGGCTCAGGAAGTTCCTAACTAACTTGGAAGTCATTTTGAATATGCATCTACCTATCACCTTGCATTGTGATAATAGCGGCGCAGTTGCAAACTCAAAGGAACCTCGCAGCCATAAGAGAGGCAAACACATCGAAAGGAAATACCATCTCATCAGGGAGATTGTGCACCGAGGAGACGTGATCGTCACGAAGATAGCGTCGGAGCACAACATTGCTGATCCATTCACGAAGGCTCTCACGACTAAAATGTTCGAGAGTCATCTAGAAGGTCTAGGTCTGCGAGAAATGTACGAGCAATAATCTAGGTCAAGTGGGAGAATTGTAACCGGTATATCGATGCCTCAGTATACTGGGTATTAAGAATAGTTTATTGTATTTTTACTTTGTTATTAATACAAGTATTTATTCACCCACTGTTTTTATAGATTAGTACATCCCACTAAAATAGAGTTTTAGTTCAAGTGGGAGATTGTTGGGATTGGTCTCCTAAAACTCGTAGATAGTGAATGTTAAACGAATTATATACTTATTCGATAAAGGCGTTATCGAGATTAATTCAATAAAGTTATTACTGAATAAAGTAAATTGCACATATAATAACCCAAATCCAATAAACTAAGATCCATGGCTATAGGATGAACACTTGAGCTTTATGTAGAGACATAAAAGTGGATCAAGCTTGAGTAATAGCCAAAACGGTCTATAGTATAGGGATAGGGCTGGGTACCTTATTCTGGAGACACAATGAGATGCGGCCCACTTTATAGATGGTATAGACGATGTGATCCATAATCGTCCATGTAGAGACATGCGAGTGGGGGCGTCCTATGCAATGAGTTTGCATAAGACCAGGACCAAGAAATAAGTTGCTCCCGCTTTATAACACCGTTTACTGACGAGACTGACTATTTCATGTGATGACTTAGGTAACTCGATCTTAATCCTAAGCTAAATATGATATGAAAGCTTGAACTTTATGTAGTGACATAAAAGTGGATCTGGTTCAAGTACATAGTCCAAAACGATCTATAGTATAGGGATAAGACTGGGTACCTTATCCTAGGAGAAACTATGTGACGAGGCCCACTTTGTTATAATACAAACGATGTGATTCTGTATCGTTCATGTAGAGACATGCAAGTGGGGGCGTCCTATGCAAATGAGTTTGTATAAGACCGGACCACGAAATAAGTCACTTTCACTTTATAACGCCGTTTACTGTGAAACTGACATATTTCAAGCGATGACCTAGGTAACTCGATCTTAATCCTGAGCTAACTATGAACTCCTGTTTATTCGGGATTATCCTTTGATTTTCATAGGTGAGAGTGACCCATAAGAGCAGCTCAATAAACCTGCCACTTTGGGGATAAGACCGGATAGATAGCTGGGGACATAGTCCTGCAAGATGGAACTCACTCCTACCCATCTTTAGGGATAGTAGAAAGGTTGTTCCCTTAAGTGCTAACTCCGGGACGTGAACAAAGGCGAACCACCCTCTCATTGGTGAACAAACTCGATCTTAATCCTGAGCTAACTATGAACTCCTGTTTATTCGGGATTATCCTTTGATTTTCATAGGTGAGAGTGACCCATAAGAGCAGCTCAATAAACCTGCCACTTTGGGGATAAGACCGGATAGATAGCTGGGGACATAGTCCTGCAAGATGGAACTCACTCCTACCCATCTTTAGGGATAGTAGAAAGGTTGTTCCCTTAAGTGCTAACTCCGGGACGTGAACAAAGGCGAACCGCCCTCTCATTGGCCCGAGAGGTTTTAGGTTTAGTGGTTGGACCACAAACCAATTGTTCATTAGGGACTCAGTAGAGGCTTAAGGAACAAGAAGTACTATAGGGGTAAAACGGACTTTTGACCTTACTATAGTTACAAACAACCTGTAAAGGATTGACTTACTAATCACGGTTTTATCGGGTGGAAAGAAATATATCTACAGTGAGGGGAGTTCAACTACAACCTATAATGGAGTGTCCCGTTAGTTAACTAGGATTGAAAGAGTTCAACCGGTTAATCTCGGATCATTGGAGCCCATGATCTGTAGGTCCATTAGGTCCCCCTTCTAGCTCAAACGGATTAACCTCAGAACAGAGTGATGAAAGAATTTGAAAAACGTTCAAATTCGATTTTGGGAGATATCGTTAAATATATTTGATATAATTTAACGTATAGGTTTAATTGTTAATTAAACCATATATTTAGAGAGTTATAGTTATTCAAATATGATTTAAATATTGAAAAATGCATTTGATGCATGTTCGGTTTTGAATTTGAATATTGATTCATATTCGAAAAAAAAAAACGGTTTTGAGAGAAGTCGGGGTTGGTGCAATTATTTGGTTTAATATTTGGTATTAAATTAAATAAATATAATTAATTAAATTTGTTTAATTAATTATTCTAATTAAAATTAATTTTGAATTAAGTTTAATTAGATAAATAAATTTTTAGAAATTCATTTAATTAAAGAGGCAAAATGCCTTTTGTGAGACACCTAACCTTGGGATTCAATCATGCAATTCACCATCAAATGACACATGAATTGTGAGCAATGCTCTCACATTTTAAGTTTTCCATTGATATATAATAACTTCATTCAGATTCATGGAAAGGAGGAGAATATCAGTGTATCATGAATGATGGAGGCTGATGGAAAATCTTACTAAAATTGAAGATATATATTCTCTCAAAACCGTGGCTTGCATTTTGCTAGGAACCCATGGTTCTCTCATGTTTTCTCCTCTCAAATTCATCATGCTCGGGTTCCCACAAGCCTGTTCTAAGGCTGGAGAATAGCGGGGAAGGTCTTGGTGGTCGTCCATGACTTGATCGTGTAGAGAAACTTCCAACGAATCATTTCAATTCGGAGCTCCAAGAGGTATTTATGAAATACTCTATTTTTCGTTATTTTCCAGCATGCTTTTAATCAATCGAATTAATGAAAATCGGTGCCTAAGATCCGCTAACGCTTCCACTCAAGTGCTCTTCACTCCTTCAGTGCCAACAACAAGAACTGTTGCGCAAGCAACAAGACGAACTGTCGCAACGGGTAAACGCACTTGTCCTCTTTCTAATGTGTTGGACCGAGTTTTTTGGTCGTTTGCCCATCACACCAAATCTTTTCATGCGACCACTGGCCCAACAAAGACCTAATGGCGCAGGTCCATCTCAAGTGCGCGCCCCCATGGCTCCTCCTGTGCCGAGACACAACAACCCACAGCCTCCACCGCCCCCGCAGGAGTAGAAAAATACTTCTCTGTTTCACTTGTTTTCTTTTTCTTTTAAGTTTAGATGATTGAGCCCAAATTTTTGTAATTTTGTCCCGCATTTCATCAATATAGTTTGATGTTTATCTCATCGCAATTTTTCTTTATGTCTTGGTATAATGTCTTAATCTAAAAATTCTTTACGTTAGCTCCTTCGCTTTAATCCACGCATCTAAAATTCTTAACTTTTCTTGCACGCATTAGTTTATTGGTTTCACCTCTGTTTTCATTTCCTAACACCATAAGGAAAATCCCTTCGCATTTTCCATCCTGTCGCACCTCAACCTTAATCTCCTTAAGTCCATGCGCTCCAGTTTAAGTTTGGGAGACAATGGAGACATTGTCCATTTTATGTTCAGGGGAGTGCGTTAGTTTGCGCATAAATTACGCATGTGTTCCTCTAGAATTCGACGTGTTTGTAGCCAGGGGCATTTATGACTCCCATACTTTGCCACTGCGCGAACATACAACCGCATTCCATGAGCGTATAAGACAGTAAAAAAATGTAATGTCCGTAGTTGGATACCTTTCATCACAAATGTGGGTAAGCCAAAACGAAAGCATGTGTTTTAATGTCTATTGCTACATAGAAATATATATATATATATATATATAATAGAAAATTTTTATACGCCCAGGACATGAGGAGAACATTGGCTGAGTTAGCGCAAGATAGAATCTAAGCGCAAGGAACATTCCTTAAGCAATGAAGGAAATTTGGCAGAAGTTTAATCCTGTTTAGTAATGCGCAAAAGAAAAAGAGAAAAGAGGATGTTAGGATCAAAGGCGTTGAAGAGCTAAGTGACCCTCGTGGAGTTGATAATAGGCATTGCTTGGGGACAAGCAATAGTTTAAGTTTGGGGGTTTGATAACTTGCAGAAAGCAAGTTATTTATCCTTTAAATTTAAGCTAAAACAAGGCCAAAAGATACATTGATGCGTTACCTCAACGCAACAAGGATGGAAAATGTGATGATTTTATGCAGTATGCTATATTTATGTATGCGGTAAGAAATTATAAAAATATAGGGTGCTAACGCAATTGATTCAATTGTTTGTTGCCCAAGTTTCTCTCAGCGCAGGCACACATCCCAAGACGATCATGAGACAGACAAGATGCATGAAAGGACCATGCAGACACACTGATGTGCAAGTGGGCTGAAAACGTGCAAGTGGGCTGAAGATGATTGAAGCAAGTTTCTAATTCCTTGGAGAAGTGAGTTTTCTTCGCCTATAAATAGAAGTCACCTGATCAAAGGAAGGACACAATATATACGAGAGACGAGAGGGAAGATAGGAGAGACGAGAGGGAAGAGAAATCACAGAAAGCTGTGATTAAGACTAGACTTGCGTTTACAATGTATTATGTGATGTATTCTTTTGCTCGCATGAGCTAATTTTCTTCATCAAGGTTTAGAGCAAGCACTCATGCGGTGATAAGTCTATTTTGTAAGCGCATACTTTGATTTAATGAAACATTATTGCCTTCTACTTACTTGCGATACTATTTTCATTACTAACTCCCACGTGGCCAGCCGGATGCGGTAGCTGTATGCTAAATCCCTGACAGGTAAAGCATGCGGACATATCTAAGTAGAACAAGCTAGCGCATTGCATGTAGTCTTGGTAGCATTAAACAATTACTACCGCTATAAGATAGTGCATGAATGAGCTTTGATTGCGTTAAGACTAACGTAGTCCCTTGTAAGCTTTTAGAGAACTAAGCCTCACACATGAACTAGCCAAATAACCAATTGGTAGTCTTATGTCAAACGCAGAAGAAGTACCGGAAGGGAAACTTGTGAGTTTTTCTCACTTAGGCATTAATGGATCAATTAGTCATGGTATGCGCTATAAGGTTCTTATAAACGCATGAGGTTGCGACCGCAACAACCTTGATAACATTCTCTTTAATACTTCTCTTTTTACTCTCGTCGCATGTTTTACTTTCTGAAATATTTATTCTTCAATTCCATCAACTCTCTTATTTAGTTCTTTATATAATATCACATGTTTTGTAGTTCAGATTAGTGAAAATTATTAAAGCTTTGCAAATAACCTTTCCTTGTGGATTCGACCCTAGACTCACTAGGTATTACTTGATTTTGTCAATTTATACTTAGATTGATATATCTACGACAATTTTGCATTAGTTTGTTAAGCATACTGACAACCGACCACTCCTTCTCTAAAATGAGACACTTCTCAGTCAACTCTAATTCTAGAATAACTCATATTCCTATAGATGTTAACCACCGTTGTTCGACCAAGAATTTGTTAACAAATTAACTTATCCCCGTAAGTGTAACATTCCCACTTTCAAATCTCAGAAGCACGCACCAACAGGCTACCGTTAGGATAGACAACTGTTGGTAATTAGCCTAAGTGAATCTATCCTTTTCAGGAGTTCATGGTGTTTCAAATCCTATGATCAGGCCCTCCGAAGGGGTGGTTGCTCTAGGGTAGCACACAGGCGGATCATAGGAATCTCACGTTGTGACCTAGGGGTGGAGACCGAGGGATACGTTGACACGTGTCCCGCTCCCACTTACTATGGTCACTTTCTCCATTCACCTTGTTATTGATCCATGCAAAGACTTGTTGAAGGGAGTCTGCGCTAAAACGACATGAAACCAAGCATGGATCTCACGTTGTATATATAGGGGCGTGGGAGCAAAACTCGATTTAAATCAAGCCTTGTAATTTTCCTCCACTAAAGTAACCTATCATATATTTTAGGGTTTGATTAAACCTAGATAAATCCGACTAAGTCATTTATCTAAGTCTATTCCTATTATAACTATAATAATAATATCTAACGTCTGGGTGAATTAAACAAATTTAATAAACCTAGTGACATTATTCTAACATTAAACTATATATGATTAATTCAACTCCGGTGATCCTGATCAGTTTCCAGGTAGGAGGTGTTCCGTATACCGTCAACTTAAATACCCCCAACCTTAGATAGAACATCACTGGTAGAGTTCCCTTATAATCATAGTAATGTTGGTCCTACGTAGTTCATTAAAACTATTTTAAACTAAGTAAGAATAATTCTAATCCTATTAGAATGTGACCTTAGGTCTAATTAATTTTAACTCATTAAAATTAATCAATTTTAACCTATAGTCCTATGTGAGCATGCATATCTTCATTATAGATTGACGGTTTCTAATCATTAATTTTAAACTATTCAAATTTTAATGATTAGCCCTATAATCATGCATACTATAGTTTAAAAACAATTAACAATCATATTCAAGTTAATTAAATTAAACTATATCGATTTGCAATGCATGAATATAATATAACATTTATATTAAACTATGGATGTTTCATGCTCAATGCAACTTTGATTTCCATTATTAATAAAATAACATTTATACTATTGCCAATCATGCTAAATCAAAGTGGCATACTGCAAACAACTTATTTAAATATCATATATTATATTTAACTAAGTAATTTCATGCATCATGCTTTTCCTTTTTCAAGATTTTAATATAACTCATATATTAAAACACTCATGAAAATAAACCATGCATTTCAATCATATATTATAATCTAATTATAACATACATAAATGCATGAGCATGCTTTTTTACCTAAGGTGGGATTTAAAGCTAAATGACATCCATAAGGATTTAAATAGCAATTAAACCGATTAAATTTGCCCCTAAGATAAATTAAAGCTAAATTACACTAATAAAGCATATAATCTATCCTATTACATTAATCTACAGCTCCAAAATCGAACGAACCAACCTTGAAAACCTCGAATCGAACCAAACCGGTCCCAGCTCAACCAAACCACGAGAACCAGACCGTTATTAAGGCTGAAAAATCACGTCTCCACAAAACCATAACTGCCGCACGAAATCGCGACAGCGTCGAGACTCTGCAAAGCAGCGTCGCGCCGCTGGCGCGGTTTCAACTGTCCACTGCGTGAAATAACGACAGTGTCCAGACACGCGATGAATAACATCCCGACGCTGTTGCGTCTGGAGCCAAATTCCGGGCAGAATAGCGGATGAACTCATCCCTTTTTGCTTTGATTTCCACCGATTTTCACACCTATTCTAGACCCGGACTTACAGACTCGAAATTCATTAATATATGCCCAAAAACATAGGGACCCTTACGTTATTTGATCACATCAAAATCATAAATTTCTAATGCGAATTAAACCTAAACAGTTCAACGCAAAATTAAACATTCATAATGCAAAATTCATCCCACCTTTAAAGTAAACCGCAAATTTTAGATTAAAAGAAAAATATACAGACTTGGCTTTGATACCAATTGCAGGGATAAAAACCCTACGCAACGAAAGATTTACAGGAACTACACTGTAATTCTCATTTAATTGAAATACTAATACAGTTTGCAAAGAATTTTACAGCAACGTACATGATAAAATAAAGTTGTAAACTGATTATAAAAGCATGCAATTTAAGGATCAAAAACCCTAGATCTAATCTAAAGAAGATCCTAATGATCAAAGGTTAAAAAGACTCACTTTCGCTGAAGATCTTGACCGAAAAACGCCTTTTCTTGACTTTGATCTTGAATTTACAACAGCAAAACTCCTTTCTTTTTGTTGGAAATTCACCCACGAAAACCACCAATAGAATTGTATTGGTATTCTCACTGGTTACTTGGTTTAGGGGCTTGTTTGAGCAACTAGTTTCTAAGGGATTTTTCTGAGAATGTTTGGTCTCTATGATCGATGGAAACGTAGAGGGAGAGAGAGAGAGATAATCGTAAGTCCTCAACAATAGTCTGAGAGATCGAATAGAATAACAGTTGATTAATAACCTCCCTCAAAACCCTCACTTATCGTGGAGGAAGAATAGGTTAGTGGGTTTTACCAATTCTTATCAGTTAAAATTAACTGATAAGAAAATAATAATTAATTAATCTCAATAATTTATTATATAATTAAATTAACAATTAATTTAATTATATCATTTATATATAAATCCCATTTATATAATTATTCCTACATAACATATAGTTTTAATGTAATTCAATTTACTCAAGTTTAATTGAATTAAACTAAGACAAATGATTAATTAATTCAACAATTAATTAATGTTATAATTAAATATCATATATTTAATTAAATCTCTCTCATTAAACCTATAGTATTAATGTGCATCTAATAAGCAGTAATTTTAACCTATAGTTTTAATATGAATCTTATTCATATTTTAACTTAACATTCGAACCCTTTCGAATATACAATTCTCCCTTAGAAATTTACCTCAACACCCTAAATGAGCTACCAGTGGGACCTAATGGACCTACAGATCAGAAGGTCCAACGATATGAGATTAATTGGCTAAACTCGTTAACCAAGTTAATCAATGTTCGTTGACTATGGTTCACTTCACTATAGACCCATAGATGCACTCTTCTCACATATATATTTATGTGTCCATGGATATCGACCATTAACAGCAAGTCAGCCCTTCACGTGTGTTCGTACCCCAGCTAGGTCAAATTACCGTTTTACCCCTGGGCTACATCTTTATCCTTAAGTCCCAGTGCTCCTCTAATGAACAACTTGTTTGAGGTCCAACCAACAAACAAAAGTTCCTCTCGTGCCATAGAGAGGGTAGGGACCATTGTTCAAGACCCGGAGACACCAGTTAAGGGAACACACCTCTACTTACCCTAGAGTCGGGAAGGAGTGAATTCCATCTTGTGTGATTATGTTCCCAGCTCCCCACTCAGTCTTGTCCCCAAAATGGTAGGCTTATTGAGTCGGCGTGCAAGCCACTCTCACCCATACAAATCAAAGGACAATCTCTCATGAACAGGAGCCCATAACCCACTCAGGATTGAGACCAAGTTGCCTAGGTCATCCTAGTGAAATAGAAACCTAGCTAGCTAACGATGTTACAACTAGTGGTTAACTACCTCGCGATCCGATCTTATGCAAACTCATTGCATAAAATACCCCCAATCGCATGTCCACTACATGAACGTGTTGGATCATTACGTTTGTATCATAATACAAAGCGGGTCGTATCCATAGTGTCACCAGGATAAGGTACCCAGCCTTATCCCTATACTATAGTGTAGGATTAGAATTCCGTAATTCCATAAAGCGAAAGTGTGATTGGGACCGATTCATAATTAATTTTGTTTAATCTAAAAATACCAATACATTGGCAATAATCTTAAAACTATTCTAAATTTATATAAAGGCTAAACATACAAAAATATTATATCTAAATCTAATTTATATAGTAACAAATTACTTACTCTCGTTGACGACTCAGATTAAATTCACCAACTGCTTGTGAAATAATCACGAATTACTGCGAACACCACCACTATGGCTACACTGGTATGACTCTGAGACTTTTAGAGACAAGAGACTGGTGGGAGTCTAGAGGGAGCCTTCAAGGGAATTGTCTGAGAGCAGAAGAATGAATGAGATGCCTTTCACCCCACCCAGGGGTCCTATTTATAGGAAAAGGCCAAGACCTTTTCTTAATAGGAAAAGGTATTGAATAAGATCAAATCTATTATCTTATTCATATTTAATTTAATAAATAATTAATTAATTCCATAATTAATTAATTACCCAATTAAATAACATATATTTAATTTTAGGGATTTTATTAAATTATTTATATTAATATGAATTCAATTCATATTAATTATTTGAACTCTTTCAAATATTTTCTCTCAATAATTAATTTTGAAATTAATTCAAAATTATATTATAAAGTTTCATAAACTTTATATTATAATGTATCAATATAAATTATATGATTCTCCTAAATAAATTGAACACTTTCAATTTACAATTTATACTTAATTGTCTCAAGTCTCTTTACGAGCTACCAGTAGGATCTAATGGACCTACAAATCAGAAGCTCCAACGATACGAGACTAATTGGCTAAACTCATTAACCGAGTTAGTCAACATTCGTTAACTGTGGGTCACTCCACTAAAGACCCACAACTACACTCTTCTCACTGTAGAATATTTATGTGTCCACGAATATCGACGAATGCAGTAATTCAATCCTTCACGTGTGTTCGTAACACCAGCTGGGTAAAATTACCATTTTACCCCTAGGTTACCTCTGGTTCCTTAAGGACCACTAATCCCTCTAATGAACAAGTTATTTAGGGTCCAACCACTAAACAGGAGTTCCTCTCAGGCCAGGAGAGGACGACGCGCCTTTGTTCAAGTCCCGAAATTAGCCCTTAAGGGAAACACATCTACTTACCCCAATAGGGGAAGGAGTGAATTTCATCTTGTATTGTTATGTTCCCAGCTCCGCCCCTGAAATGGTAGGATTATTGAATTGGCGAGCAGGCCACTCTCACCCATACAAATCTAAGGACAATCCCTCCTGAAAGGAGTTCATAACAGACTCAGGATTGAGATTGAGTTACCTAGGTCATCCTATTGAAATAGAAACCTAAACTAGTTAACGACGTTACATCTAGTGGTTACTATTTCGCAGTCCGGTCTTATGAAAACTCATTGCATAGGATACCCCCACCCTCATGTCTCCTACATGGATGCTTTGGATCATTGCATCTGTATCAAATACAAGGTGGGTCGTATCGCGTAGTGTCATCAGGATAAGGTACCCAGCCTTATCCCTTTACTATAGACCTTTTAGGTTGTTACTTGGACACTGATAACTGGCCAAAAGGTAGTTATTTAGGCCTCCATTGTATAGGGATTTGTGTGTCCTTTATGCTTATTAGGGTTGGTTTTGGATAGATATTACATGATTTAACCCATTTGGAAGAATGGAAGCATTGGAAATTATTTTGTGCAGATTATGTTGTTGAGCGATTGGAGGGAGCAAATTCTATGTTGCAGCAAAACTGGGAGCAGAAACTGCCACATCCCAACTCATTAGCCAACTTCATGAACCGACTTCTGTTGAGTTATTTTCGTGATAAAGGATCGTGGAAAGCCTTACACGTGTCCTAGTTGACCTAATTCAAGCCCCCCATCCTTCTATAAAAGGAAGTAGCCGTCAAAGTCAAAGTCATTCCATGTTTTCCCTTGGAAGCCGAATAGTATAGGGAGATTGAAGATCATCAAGAACACCATCTACCGCAAGCTGATTAGGGAGTTTACTTTCTTTATTAACTTGTGGTTATGGACATGCATACTCAGATTGTAATTCGTATTCCTATGCCTATTATGAACTAAGTAGCTTACGGTGTTGGTTAGGAATAATGTGATTACTGTGCTTCATCTCTAGTAATAAATTGACTATCGCATTTTGGTTAATTGTTGTGCTTATTCTTATTTTATGCCCGCCTGGCAAGCCGGTATGGATAGCTCTCTCTAGTTTCAGGGATGGTTTAGAGAGTGTGTGGCAATTATCCACACTACGATCATTGTGTATTGGTGAACGCCAGTGAATGAACTAGGGATAGCCAGTTGCCTAGTGCTTGATCGGTCGTACTTCATTGGATTTGAAACATATCCCAAAAGATCCGGAGTTCCGGGAGGAATCCGCTAATAATACTGCGAGAAATGCATGATCAATAATATTGCTAGAGCATATCTTAGAACAATCACTAAAGCCTAACCAGCGCCTGTCTTTAATCTGTCTACCTATTTGTTTACGTATTGTTCTGTCATTTATTTTGCTTCAGCATAATTCCGATAAAACCCAATCATTTTATTATTCTTGAAACCATTAAAAAGTTACACAAAATTAGGTAGAGTGGAAACTCATTCAGGGCTCGGATTGATAATATTACTTGCTGCAGACTGTGTATACTTGCACAGGAATTCTAGAGTATTTTATACTATATTTTTACTCATTCTAGGAACCCGACAAGTTTTTGGCGCCGTTGCCGCGGACTTAAATAAGTTTTTATCTGATCTGTTTTGTGTATGTGTTTTAGTGGTTTGGTGCTAGAACTTTTTGATTGTTTCTTTTGTTTTTGCAGGTGTGATTTTGGTGCATGAGCGATCCGCCTGGGGTACGGTTTGAGCTTGATCCAGAAATTGAAAGGACATTTAGGAACAGAAGGAGGGAGCAGCGCAGAAACCAGATGGAGAACGTGCTGCAACTTCCACAGGTTCATGAAGGTCCAGCAGCAGCAAACCCCCAGCAGAATCCGTTGCTGCAGCAAAACCCACTGTTTGAGCAAAATGAGCAGCGAAATAATCAGGTTGAGAATCCTATCTTGATAGCGAACGATAGGACCAGAGCCATTCGAGCGTATGCTGTCCCGATGTTTAATGAGTTGAATCTTGGGATTGCACGTCCCCAAATCCAAACGGCGAATTTTGAAATGAAACCGGTAATGTTTCAGATGTTGCAAACCGTGGGGCAATTCCATGGTTTGTCATCTGAAGACCCTCATTTACATCTTAAGTCTTTTCTAGGAGTTAGTGATTTTTTTGTAATTCAAGGAGTGCCTAGAGATGCTCTTAGATTAACTTTGTTCCCGTATTCTCTTAGAGATGGAGCAAAGTCATGGTTAAACTCTTTTGCTCCAGGATCAATTAGGACGTGGGATGAGTTAGCTGAAATTTTTTTGAGTAAATATTTCCCACCTAATAGAAATGCTAAATTAAGGAGTGAAATAGTAGGGTTTAGGCAACTTGAGGATGAGACTTTTAGTGAGGCTTGGGAGAGGTTTAAGGAGCTTTTACGAAAGTGTCCCCACCATGGGTTACCTCATTGTATTCAAATGGAAACATTTTACAATGGTTTAAATGGAGTAACCCAAGGTATGGTCGATGCTTCGGCTGGAGGGGCCCTTTTGGCAAAAACTTTTGATGAAGCCTATGAAATTTTAGAAAGAATATCTATTAATAGTTGTTAGTGGTCGGATGTTAGAGGCACAAATAAAAAGGTTAAGAGTGTATTAGAGGTTTATGGTGTGTCCACCATTAGGGTTGATCTTGCAATGATTGCTAACACCCTTAAGAATGTGACAGTGATTAGTCATCAGCAGCCACCAGCTATGGAGAATGCAGCAGTGGTGAACCAAGTCACGGACGAAGCATGTGTCTATTGCGGTGAAGACCACAACTACGAGTTTTGCCCCAGCAATCCAGCGTCTGTATTTTTTGTAGGTAATCAAAGGAACAACCCTTATTCTAACTTCTATAATCCAGGTTGGCGCAACCACCCCAACTTCTCATGGGGAGGTCAAGGAAATAACGTACAAGCGCAACAGAAGATGAACCAGCCGGGATTTGCTAAAGCGCAGGTAATGCCCCAGCAAAATAAACAGGCTTTGCCCCAGCAACATTCGGAGAATTCTCTCGAGGCAATGATGAAAGAATTTATGGCTCGTACAGACGCTGCAATTCAAAGTAATCAAGCTTCAATGAGAGCCCTGGAATTGCAAGTGGGTCAGCTAGCTAATGAGCTCAAGGCAAGGCCTCAAGGGAAACTTCCATCAGATACTGAACACCCTCGAAGGGAAGGTAAGGAGCAGGTAAAGGCAGTTACTCTTAGGAGTGGTAAGCCATTAGAAGAAAGAATTGAGCCTAGTAAAACCCAGGTTATAGATAAAAATGGTGATAGAAATAATAATATTGTTGTCGAAGAAGAGTTGGAGTCTGATCAGGGTGCTGGAGGCAGCAATAAAAATGCTGGAGCATCTGGTTCTGTGCCAGATGTAGAACCACCATATGTGCCGCCCCCACCTTATGTACCACCTCTACCTTTTCCACAAAGGCAAAAGCCTAAGAATCAAGATGGTCAATTTAAAAAGTTTTTAGAAATTCTTAAGCAGTTGCATATAAATATCCCTTTAGTAGAAGCTATAGAGCAAATGCCTAATTATGCTAAATTTCTTAAGGATATTTTGACTAAAAAGAAAAGGTTAGGTGAGTTTGAAACTGTATCTCTTACTGAGGAGTGTAGTGCTATTCTTAAGAATGGGCTACCCCCCAAGGCTAAGGATCCAGGGTCATTTACCATACCTGTGTCTATAGGTGGAAAGGAGTTAGGTAGAGCACTATGTGATTTGGGTGCAAGCATTAACCTTATGCCTCTTTCGGTCTATCGGAAGCTTGGTATTGGTGAAGCTAGGCCTACCACATTTACACTCCAATTAGCTGATAGGTCTATCACATATCCAGAGGGTAAAATTGAGGACGTCTTAGTAAAAGTGGATAAGTTCATATTTCCTGTTGATTTTATTATTTTAGACTATGAGGCTGATAAAGACGTCCCAATTATTCTAGGTCGTCCATTTTTGGCTACTGGTAGGGCATTAATAGATGTTCAAAAAGGGGAATTCACAATGAGAGTCTGTAATGAGGAAGTAAAATTTAATGTGTTTAAAGCCATGAAATATCCAAACGAGATGGAGGATTGCTCCTTCATCAGGATTCTGGAGAGCACAGTTATTGAGACAGCAATACAGGATTCGGCTGATAAGCATTCAGAAAAGCATGGAGAGGTTAGTGTAGAAGGTTTTGAATTTTGTTCTTTAGATAGAAAAAATGAAAAAGAATTGTTTAGGTGTGAGGATGTTTTTGAGTCTTTAGATTTAGATCAAAGAAAGGCTCCCCCAATTAAGCCATCCCTAATTGAGGCACCCACTTTAGATTTGAAACCTTTACCGGATCATCTAAAGTATGTGTATCTTGGGGAAAGTGAGACGTTGCCCATTATTGTTGCATCAGATTTAATGCCGGAGCATGAGGAGGCCTTAATAAAATTGCTGCAGCAATACTGCAAAGCTATAGGTTGGACATTGGTTGATATTCAGGGAATTAGCCCATCTTTTTGTATGCACAAAATCACTCTAAAGGAGGGATCCTTTAGGAGTATTGAGCAACAAAGAAGGCTTAACCCTGCAATGAAAGAGGTTGTTAAAAAGGAGGTGATTAAATGGTTGGATGCTGGCATCATTTATCCGATTGCAGACAGCAATTGGGTGAGCCCTGTCCAATGTGTTCCTAAGAAAGGAGGTGTCACTGTGGTGAGCAATAAAGATAATGAGTTGATCCCCACAAGGACAGTAACTGGCTGGAGGGTTTGTATGGATTACAGAAGGCTTAATCAAGCCACCCGAAAGGATCACTTCCCTCTATCATTTATAGACCAGATGTTGGATCGATTGGCTGGTCAAGGCTATTACTGTTTCTTGGATGGTTATTCTGGGTATAACCAGATTACTATTGCTCCTGAAGATTAGGAAAAAACCACTTTCACCTGCCCTTATGGGACGTTTGCTTTCAGGCGAATGCCTTTTGGCCTCTGCAATGCTCCAGCAACATTTCAGCGGTGTATGTTAGCAATTTTTTCTGATATGATTGAGTCCACTGTTGAGGTCTTTATGGACAATTTTTCAGTATTTGGAGGGTCTTTTCAGAGTTGTTTAGGTAAGGTGTTAAAAAGATGTGAGGATACCCATCTAGTTCTTAATTGGGAGAAGTGCCACTTCATGGTGAAGGAGGGCATAGTGTTAGGACATAAAATTTCTAAAAATGGTCTACAAGTTGATAGAGCAAAAGTTGAGGTTATTGAAAGGCTAGAGTCACCGAATTCAGTAAAGGGGATTCGGAGCTTCTTAGGGCATGCTGGATTTTATAGGAGGTTCATAAAGGATTTTTCCAAAATCAGTAAACCTCTTTGTAACTTATTGTGCACTGATCATGTTTTTTACTTTAATGCAGATTGTAGGAATGCTTTTGAAACATTGAAGGCTGCTTTAATCTCAGCACCCATTCTCTACGCACCTAATTGGAATTTGCCATTCGAGGTAATGTGTGATGCGAGTGATGCTGCAGTAGGTGACAGGCTGGGGCAGAAGCAGGGTAAATTTATTCATCCTATATATTATGCAAGCAAGGTTTTAAATGAGGCACAGGTCAACTACACAACTACTGAAAAGGAGTTGTTAGCTGTTGTGTTTGCTTTTGAGAAATTCCGGCCGTATTTGGTTGGATCCAAAGTCACGGTGTTCACGGATCATGCAGCAATAAGGTATTTAATGTCAAAGAAAGATGCAAAGCCTAGACTAATTCGTTGGGTTTTATTACTGCAGGAATTTGACTTGGAGATAAAGGACAAGAAGGGATCAGAGAATGTCATTGCAGATCACTTGTCTCGTCTTGATCCATCATCATCTTTGCTGGAGCAATCTGCCATTTCCGATTCTTTTCCAGATGAACAGCTTTTTGCTGTTCGGGTAAAGGTAGTCAGGGATGTCCCTTGGTATGCTGATATTGCCAACTTTTTAGTGAAGGGAGTCACCCCTATTGATATGGATTGGAGGCAGAAGAAAAAGTTTAAGCATGATGCAAAATTTTTCTATTGGGATGAGCCATTTATGTATAAGCAATGCTCTGACGGTATTATTCGTAGGTGCGTTTCAGGTGATGAAGCAACCGAAATCCTGGAGCAATGTCACTCTTTGCCGTATGAAGGCCATTTCAGCGGTCAAAGGACATCTATGAGGATTTTGCATTGCGGATTCTTCTAGCCTACCTTGTTTAAGGATGCCCACTGGTTCTACAAGCAATGTGACGCTTGTCAAAGGAGAGGAAACTTGGGGCCTAGAGATGAAATGCCTCTTACTTACATTTTAGAAGTTGAACTATTCGATGTATGGGGTATTGATTTTATGGGGCCATTTCCCCCTTCTAATGGCAATGTTTTTATCTTATTGGCAGTGGATTACGTGTCCAAGTGGGTGGAGGCCATCGCATGCCATCAGAGTGATGCCAAGACGGTTTCAAGGTTTCTCCAGTCGCACATCTTTGCGCGGTTCGGGACACCTAAAGCTCTAATAAGTGATGAGGGTACACATTTTGTTAATAATATCTTAACCAAGCTTTTAGCTAAGTATGGGATTAAACATAGGATAGCTACCCCTTATCACCCACAGGCTAATGGTCAAGCTGAGATAAGTAATAGGGAAATTAAATGAATTCTAGAAAAAGTAGTCCATCCATCTAGAAAGGATTGGTCTTTTAGGTTGGATGAGGCTCTTTGGGCTTATAGGACAGCCTATAAGACTCCTCTAGGTATGTCTCCCTATCGGTTGGTATATGGGAAAGCTTGCCATTTACCATTAGTGCTTGAGCATAAAACATTTTGGGCTTTGAAAAAGTTAAATTTTGATCTGAGTCGTGCAGGAGCAATAAGAATGCTGCAGCTTAATGAGTTAGAAGAATTTCGTCAGTTTTCTTATGAAAATGCGAAAATGTATAAGGAAAAGACTAAGTTGTGGCATGACAAGAAAATTAAATCTAAAGAGTTTGTCAAGGGTCAAAAAGTTTTGCTATATAATTCTAGATTAAAATTATTTCCTGGAAAATTAAAATCTAAATGGTCAGGACCGTTTATTGTGATTGAGGTTTTCCCCCATGGAGCAGTTACTTTGCAAGATGAAAAAGATGGGAGAGTATTCAAGGTGAATGGTCAGCATGTCAAGCATTATTGGGGAGAGGAGTTTCAGTCAAAATATCCTTCCCTAAGGTTGGTTGATGATTGAGAGAGCAAGACTTTTGCGGGAGCATTTCACAGAGCAAAATTTTGAGCTCCCGGGATTTGTATTGATTTTATTGATTTAATTTTAATTGCGGTTAGGTTAGATTTGATTTTGCGAAATTTATTAGATTTTATCTTTTAATATTTGATTAGATCTTATCTATTTTGTTTTGAATTTGATTTGATTTGATTTGCTAAAGCGCAGGTAATGCCCCAGCAAAGTGGGTCAGCTAGCTAATGAGCTCAAGGCAAGTCATCAAGGGAAACTTCCATCAGATACTGAACACCCTAGAAGGGAAGGTAAGGAGCAGGTAAAGGCAGTTACTCTTAGGAGTGGTAAGCCATTAGAAGAAAGAATTGAGCCTAGTAAAACCCAGGTTATAGATAAAAATGGTGATAGAAATAATAATGTTGTTGTCGAGGAAGAGTTGGAGTCTGGTCAGGGTGCTGGAGGCAGCAATAAAGATGCTGGAGCATCTGGTTCTGTGCCAGATGTAGAACCACCATATGTGCCGCCCCCACCTTATGTACCACCTCTACCTTTTCAACAAAGGCAAAAGCCTAAGAATCAGGATGGTCAATTTAAAAAGTTTTTAGAGATTCTTAAGCAGTTGCATATAAATATCCCTTTAGTAGAAGCTATAGAGCAAATGCCTAATTATGCTAAATTTCTTAAGGATATTTTGACTAAAAAGAAAAGGTTAGGTGAGTTTGAAACTGTATCTCTTACTGAGGAGTGTAGTGCTATTCTTAAGAATGGGCTACCCCCCAAAGCTAAGGATCCAGTGTCATTTACTATACCTGTGTCTATAGGTGGAAAGGAATTAGGTAGAGCACTTTGTGATTTAGGTGCAAGCAATAACCTTATGCCTCTTTCGGTCTATCGAAAGTTAGGTATTGGTGAAGCTAGACCTACCACAGTTACACTCCAACTAGCTGATAGGTCTATCACATATCCAGAGGGTAAAATTGAGGATGTTTTAGTAAAAGTGGATAAGTTCATATTTCCTGTTGATTTTATTATTTTAGACTATGAGGCTGATAAAGATGTCCCAATTATTCTAGGTCGTCCATTTTTGGCTACTGGTAGGGCGTTAATAGATGTTCAAAAAGGGGAATTAACAATGAGAGTTTGTAATGAGGAAGTAAAATTTAATGTGTTTAAGGCCATGAAGTATCCAGACGAGATGGAAGATTGCTCTTTCATTAGGATTCTGGAGAACGCAATTGTTGAGACAGCAATTCAGGATTCGGCTAATAAGCATTTGGAAAATCATGGAGAGGTTAGTGTAGAGGATTTAGAAGTTTGTTCTTTAGATAGAAAAAATTAAAAAGAATTGTTTAGGTGTGAGGATGTTTTTGAGTCTTTAGATTTAGATCAAAGAAAGGCTCCCCCAATTAAACCATCCCTGATTGAGGCACCTACTTTAGATTTGAAACCCTTACCAGATCATCTAAAGTATGTGTATCTTGGGGAAAGTGAGACATTGCCCATTATTGTTGCATCAGATTTAATGCCGGAGCATGAGGAGGCCTTAATAAAGTTGCTGCAGCAATACCGCAAGGCTATTGGTTGGACATTGGCTGACATTCAGGGGATTAGCCCATCTTTTTGTATGCATAAAATCACTCTAGAGGAGGGGTCCTTGAGGAGTATTGAGCAACAAAGAAGGCTTAACCCCGCAATGAAAGAAGTGGTTAAAAAGGAGGTGATTAAATGGTTGGATGCTGGCATCATTTATCCGATTGCAGACAGCAATTGGGTGAGCCCTGTCCAATGTGTTCCTAAGAAAGGATGTGTCACTGTGGTAAGCAATAAAGACAATGAGTTGATCCCAACTAGGACAGTAACTGGTTGGAGGGTTTGCATGGATTACAGGAGGCTTAAGAAAGCCACCCGTAAGGACCACTTCCCTTTGCCATTTATTGACCAGATGTTGGATCGATTGGCTGGTCAGGCCTACTACTGTTTCTTGGATGGTTATTATGGGTATAACCAGATTACTATTGCTCCTGAAGATCAGGAAAAAACCACTTTCACCTGCCCTTATGGGACGTTTGCTTTCAGGCGAATGCCTTTTGGCCTTTCCAATGCTCCAGCAACATTTCAGCGGTGTATGTTAGCAATTTTTTCTGATATGATTGAGTCCACTGTTGAGGTATTTATGGACGATTTTTCAGTGTTTGGAGGGTCTTTTCAGAATTGTTTAGATAATTTAGGAAAGGTATTAAAAAGATGTGAGGATACCCATCTAGTTCTTAATTGGGAAAAGTGCCACTTCATGGTGAAGGAGGGCATAGTGTTAGGTCATAGGATTTCTAAGAATGGTCTAGAAGTTGATAGAGCAAAAGTTGAGGTTATTGAAAGATTAGAATCACCAAATTCAGTGAAGGGAATTCGGAGCTTCTTAGGGCATGCTGGATTTTATAGGAGGTTCATAAAGGATTTTTCCAAAATCAGTAAACCTCTTTGTAACTTATTGTGCACTGATCATGTTTTTTACTTTAATGCAGATTGTAGGAAGACTTTTGAAACATTGAAGGCTGCTTTAATCTCAGCACCCATTCTCTGCGCACCTAATTGGAATTTGCCATTCGAGGTAATGTGTGATGCGAGTGATGCTGCAGTAGGTGACAGGCTGGGGCAGAAGCAGGGTAAATTTATTCATCCTATATATTATGCAAGCAAGGTTTTAAATGAGGCACAGGTCAACTACACAACTACTGAAAAGGAGTTGTTAGCTGTTGTGTTTGCTTTTGAGAAATTCCGGCCGTATTTGGTTGGATCCAAAGTCACGGTGTTCACGGACCATGCAGCAATAAGGTATTTAATGTCAAAGAAAGATGCAAAGCCTAGACTAATTCGTTGGGTTTTATTACTGCAGGAATTCGACTTGGAGATAAAGGACAAGAAGGGATCAGAGAATGTCATTGCAGATCACTTGTCTCGTCTTGATCCATCATCATCTTTGCTGGAGCAATCTGCCATTTCCGATTCTTTTCCAGATGAACAGCTTTTTGCTGTTCAGGTAAAGGTAGTCAGGGATGTCCCTTGGTATGCTGATATTGCCAACTTTTTAGTGAAGGGAGTCACCCCTATTGATATGGATTGGAGGCAGAAGAAAAAGTTTAAGCATGATGCAAAATTTTTCTATTGGGATGAGCCATTTATGTATAAGCAATGCTCTGATGGTATTATTCGTAGGTGCGTTTCAGGTGATGAAGCAACCGAAATCCTGGAGCAATGTCACTCTTCGCCGTATGAAGGCCATTTCAGCGGTCAAAGGACATCTATGAGGATTTTGCATTGCGGATTCTTCTGGCCTACCTTGTTTAAGGATGCCCACTTGTTCTACAAGCAATGTGACGCTTGTCAAAGAAGAGGAAACTTGGGGCCTAGAGATGAAATGCCTCTTACTTACATTTTAGAAGTTGAACTATTCGATGTATGGGGTATTGATTTTATGGGGCCATTTCCCCCTTCTAATGGCAATGTTTTTATCTTATTGGCAGTGGATTACGTGTCCAAGTGGGTGGAGGCCATCGCATGCCATCAGAGTGATGCCAAGACGGTTTCAAGGTTTCTCCAATCGCACATCTTTGCGCGGTTCGGGACACCTAGAGCTATAATAAGTGATGAGGGTACACATTTTGTTAATAATATCTTAACTAAGGTTTTAGCTAAGTATGGAATCAAGCACAGGATAGCTACCCCCTATCACCCACAGGCTAATGGTCAGGCTGAGATAAGTAATAGGGAAATTAAATCAATTCTAGAAAAAGTAGTCCATCCATCTAGAAAGGATTGGTCTTTTAGGTTGGATGAGGCTCTTTGGGCTTATAGGACAGCCTATAAGACTCCTCTAGGTATGTCTCCCTATCGGTTGGTATACGGGAAAGCTTGTCATTTACCATTAGAGCTGGAACATAAAACGTTTTGGGCTTTGAAAAAGTTGAATTTTGATCTGAGTAGTGCAGGAGCAATGCGAATGCTGCAGCTCAGCGAATTGGAAGAATTTTTCCACTTTTCTTATGAGAATGCGAAAATTTATAAAGAAAAGATTAAGTTGTGGCATGACAAGAAAATTAGACCTAAAGAATTTGTCAAAGGTCAAAAAGTTTTGCTTTATAATTCTAGATTAAAATTGTTTCCTGGGAAACTAAAGTCCAAATGGTCAGGTCCGTTTGTTGTGATTGAGGTTTTCCCCCATGGAGCAGTTACTTTGCAAGATGAAAAAGATGGGAGAGTATTCAAGGTGAATGGTCAGCGTGTCAAGCATTATTGGGGAGAGGAGTTTCAATCAAAATATCCTTCCCTAAGGTTGATTGATGATTGAGAGAGCAGGATTTTTGCGGGAGCATTTCACATAGCAAAATTTTGAGCTCCCAGGATTTGTATTGATTTTATTTTTCGTTGATTTGATTTTAATTGCGGTTAGGTTAGATTTGATTTTGCGAGATTTATTAGATTTTGTCTTTAAATATTTGATTAGATCTTATCTATTTTGTTTTGAATTTGATTTGATTTTCGGGTTATTTATTTAAATTATCTTTCAATTATCTTTTAATTAGTTAGATTTTATTAGATTTTATCTAGATTTTATTTTCAGTTATTTGAATTCTAGTTTTAATTAATTGAGATTTTCTCTAATTTATTCGGCTTCTTTTGAGAATAACAGATTAAGTTTGATTTGATCGGTTAAAGTTTAATTTGAATTTAAAAGATTTGATTTGCCTATTTTGAAATTTAAATTCCATATCTAAGATTCGGCAGGTTCAGAAAATTGTTGCAGCAAAGATAATGCTGGAGCAAATTTCTCATATGCATAGGAAGGATTTTAGTGTGAGTAATTATTTTTACCGTTGGGATTTTTGAATTTCTATGGGCAGGTGAATTGCAGGGATGTTGCCACATGTCGTGAAGGGACAATCCAACGGTTTAGCCGTTGACAGCATGCCGTTATTTCCCATAGATGATTGAAGTTCCACAATTTTACTGTTAGGGATTTGAATTGCAACTTAATTGTGAACGGTAAAACCATTTATTACGGAGCAAATCCTTTTGGTTAGGATTTCAAATTGCTGGAGCCTTATTTATTTGCAGACATTACTTGGACTGATTACGCTTAATTAGATCAAGGTATTCTTGTAAACCCGGGACTTCTCTAGGATCATTTTGTCTTGTCATCTATTGTGGAAGTTGAATTAAAAGTTGTTTCATTGTTGAAGGACAATAGCAAGTTTTGTGGTTATTGTGGTTTGATTGTTGATTTAAGGAGTTGGAACTTACCAATTTACAAGAAGAAATGGAACAAAAGTGAAAAATGAAAGAAAAGGAAAAGAAAGTGAAATGGGGAAAAAAAATAAAAATAAAAGAAAAAGAAATCAGCAAAGAAAAAAAAAAAAAAAAGGGGAAAAAAAAAAAAGAAAGAAAATGGAAATGGACAGCAATGACTCCACCACCGACAACAATTTTTATCAGCCCATTTCCATCTCATTTTTCATCCTTTTCCATTGAAACTTTCAGAGAACTTTGAGGAGAGAGTGAAGGAAGAAGAAGAAGAATAATTTCGTGGTTTGAGGTTGAGGAAGATAGGGAAAGGCTCATGCAAAGCCAGCCATTGCAGAATCTGTGTTCAACCTGTCAACCTCTGCTGTTTTAGTCGGTTTGGGCTACACAGTAAGAATCAAGAGGTGAGGTTTGATTTTCCTGAAAGTTAGTTCATTTTCTAACAAACTTCATGAAGGAAGCTTGACCTAAATCGAATTGGATGTTGATGGTTTTTGGAATGGAAAACAGAGCACAGGATTTTCGAGCAAACCAGGAGGATCTCTGGTGTTCTCTGATGTTTTGAGTATTCTGGAGTGCACAAGTTGAATCAGAAGCTCTATTTGGTATGGTTGGAAAGCTTATTCAATATGCTAAACCTTTCATGAAGAATACGTGAGCCAAAAAGTACTTGAAGTAGGTCTAATTTCAGGAGGAAGATAAAGGGTAACAGAGAAGCTCGAATCGGTGTTGTCTGATTTCGGGGCGTTTCTGGACAAATTGGTTGGGCATCTCGTTTTCATTTCTTCAGGTAAGTTGTAGAGTGTTCGAAAATGAAGAATTTGATGTGTATTTCATTAATTTTGGTTAAGTATTGAGAAGGTTATGGGTGTTGGAAGTTAGGGTATAGAATCTGGAAAATCTGGAAAAGTAGAATGTGGATGTGGTTTTTAATTCAAGTGTCGAGAATTCATGAGCATGGAAAAACAAAGCTATCTATGGTTCTAATGTTCGGTTTTGGTTATTTGACAGGCCAAGAGGAAATAGGTCGAGTCTACAGACCGGGGAACTAGATAAGACTGTGAGTGACAAAATGAATTTCGAAAATGTTCTTAAACGGTTGTTCATGATTATATGTTTTACATGCTTTTCTATGAATGATACATGGTTTTGTGAACGGTTTCAAACATGAGTTTTGAGCTTAGATTTTCTAATAAGGTTTATATACGAGCACCTGGCTAATGGCTTTATGAAAAGTAGTTGAAACGATATCTTTTAAAGTAAAGCATGTGTTAGCAAATATTGTTTAATGATTTAAAGTTTTTCACGAGCAAGCTGAGTAAGCTTGAGTTTT
The DNA here is from genome assembly GCA_036850905.1 of Luffa acutangula. Taxonomy (NCBI): domain Eukaryota; kingdom Viridiplantae; phylum Streptophyta; class Magnoliopsida; order Cucurbitales; family Cucurbitaceae; genus Luffa; species Luffa acutangula. Next base: position 24,373,472 of record CM072093.1, read on the forward strand.
ACGAAAGATAACGATAAGCAGGCATGTTTTAATGTTTTCATGTGATTTCCGAGATTTCTATTGACTACATGACTGAGATATTGAGCCCGAGGCTATATGGTACCGTGTGCACACAGGTTATGTTCCGTTGTTGACGTTGAGTGTACTCCGTGACAACGATGCTGTCGTGAGTGCTGGGCGGGCCCCACTACGACAAAGACGATGGGAGTGCTGGGCGGGCCCCACTACATCGTAGGACTAGTAACGTTGGTTGTACTGGGCGTGCCCTACACAACGTAGATCGGTCATGTTAGTTAAAACGTTTGATGTACTTGATATGCCTTGCTAGATTTTTATTGACGAACTTGCGAGATATTTTAGAAAACCTTTTCCATTACACGTCTATGTTAAACGCTTTGATTGAGCATATTTATACGTTCAGAGGTTTATCTCGTGTTTTTGACTTCCGGATTTAGAGTTTTAAAGTTAGTCACTCACTGGGCTTCGTAGCTCATTCTTTCAAAATGTTTTTCCACTTTTCAGGTAGAGATCGAGCTCCCGGTGCCTGATACACTGCCAACGTCTGCTGAAAGTTCCGGATCAAGCTTCAGTACGTGGGTGGAGTTGTAAATTGAGTCTGTTCATATTGTAAATGTTTTGTAAGGATTGGATAATATAGTCCTAGAGGTCGTGGTTGTATAAATCCTAGTTGTACATGTCTTTGGTTATGATATCTATACCAGGTTATCTCCAAACCGAGATATGTCATGGCGACACCTCGTGTATGTTGATATGTTTTCGGGGTTTCCGTTATGTCGTGGTTCATATGGAATATATTTTATGTCCATTATTAGTATGTTTATCAGGTTCAAGGTTTCAGTAGGGTCAACAGGGATCGTTAGAGGTGATGATGTCTGTTGGCTTCACGCCGTCTTTCGGGCTAAGCTAGAGGTGGTCCGGGAGGGGGTGTGACAACTTGGTATCAGAGCAGCTAGCTCCATGGGAAAAGAGACATGGTAGTTAGTGCTAAGAAGAATCCAGGAAGTAAACAGTTACACGTTGGGTCAGTTCATATAGAACTAGCAGAGTGTGGTCCAATTATTGTTGAGAGTGAGTCTAGTCAAGACTAGAATGTGTGTATAAGTTTAGTATCATGCATCTGAGTTAAGTATCTATAGCATGTCTGATGTGATGATATGTTATAGGAGTCATGCCACCACGTACCAGCAGACGACGCAGGCAGAATCAGGACGGGACGCAGGATCCTACCTAAAGTCAATCGGAAAGGGGATCCAGTACCCCGAGAGGTCAGAATGAGGCAGGGAGTGATCCATTTGCTAGATCTGCGCAGGAGATCGGTAGGCCAGAGAGAGCAGGGCCTAGTGATCCGGAAAAGACGTATGGGATTGAACGGTTGAAGAAGTTAGGAGCCACAGTGTTTGAGGGTTCCACAGATCCAGCTGACGCCGAGGTCTGGTTGAATATGTTGGAGAAATGCTTCGACGTGATGAGTTGTCCTGAGGAGCGAAAAGTCAAATTAGCCACATTCCTTTTGCAGAAGGAGGCAGAGGGATGGTGGAAGTCTATTATAGCCAGGCGCAGTGATGCACGTACGTTAGATTGGCAGACATTCAGAGGCATATTTGAGGAAAAGTACTATCCTGCCACATATTGTGAGGCAAAGAGAGATGAGTTTCTGGAGCTGAAACAAGGGTCACTTTCAGTGGCTGAGTACGAGAGGAAGTATACCGAGCTTTCACGGTATGCTGAAGTGATTGTGGCATCTGAGAGTGACAGGTGTCGCAGGTTTGAGAGAGGGCTACGTTTTGAGATACGTACCCCAGTTACTGCGATTGCAAAGTGGACGGATTTTTCTCAGCTAGTAGAGACTGCCTTACGTGTGGAGCAAAGTATTATAGAGGAAAGGTCGGTTGCGGAGCCTAGTCGTGGAGCTCCAACAGCTAGTGGTTTTCGAGGTCGTGAGCAGCGGAGGTTTGCACCTGGAGTGAATGTTTCAGGTCGTCAAGACTTCAAGCGTCGATCTGGTGGCCAGTTATCGAGGCAAATGAGTTCGGGTAGTGCCTATCAGAGGCAGAGTCAGAGAGCCCCCAGTCAGTCTGCGAGTTCAGTAGCAAGACCGCGGACGGGTCAGGAGTCCGTTGCTAGTGAATCCAGGAGAACATCATTTGCAAGTTGTGGCAAGAATCATTGAGGTCAGTGTCTTGTTGGCGCTGGTGTGTGTTACCAATGTGGACAACCAGGGCATTTCAAGAGGGATTGCCCACAGTTGAAGGCAACAGTTCATAGGGACCAGGGAGTTGAGTCCCACACAGTTGAGCAGCCGAGAGTCTTAGCAGGCGCAGGAGAAGGCACTAGTGGTGCAAGGCAAAAGGGAGTTGTGGGGAGACCTAGGCAGCAGGGAAAAGTCTACGCCATGACTCAACAGGAAGCAGAGGATGCACCAGATGTGATAACTGGTACGATTTTGATATGTAATGTACCTGCACGTGTTTTATTAGATCCAGGCGCTACGCATTCCTTTGTTTCTAGCATGTTTTTAACTAAGCTGAATAGGATGCTAGAGCCTTTATCTGAGGAATTAGTCATATGCACTCCAGTTGGTGACGTTTTGTTAGTCAAGGAAGTGTTGCGTGATTGTGAGGTTGTAGTAGAAGGTCTCTGTATGTTAGTGGATCTTCTTCCCCTAGAGTTGCAGGCGTTGGATGTGATTTTGGGAATGGATTTCTTATTCACTCATTACGCTTCTATGGATTTCCATACGAAGGAAGTGACTTTTAAGAAACCAGGTTTGACTGAAGTGGTTTTCAGGGGTGAGAGGAAGATTATTCCTACGTGTTTGATTTCAGCTCTGAAAGCTGAGAAGTTGTTGAGGAAAGGTTGCACAGCATTTCTTGCACACATAGTAAAGGTGCAAGAAGAAAAGCTAAAACCAGAAGATGTTCCTGTGGTGAATGAATATCTTGATGTTTTTTCCAGCTGATCTATCGGGTTTGCCGCCTGATAGAGAGGTGGAGTTCACTATTGAATTGTTACCAGGAACAGCACCTATTTCACAGGCACCATACAGGATGGCTCCAAGCGAGCTTAAGGAGCTGAAGGTGCAGTTGCAAGAACTAGTTGACAAGGGATACATCAGGCCAAGTGTATCACCTTGGGGAGCTCCAGTGTTATTCGTGAAGAAGAAAGATGGTACCCTGAGATTATGCATTGACTACAGGCAGTTAAACAAGGTCATGATACGTAACAAGTATCCTCTACCACGCATCGATGACTTGTTTGACCAGTTAAGGGGAGCAGTAGTGTTCTCTAAGATTTATCTGAGGTCAGGATACCACCAGTTGAAGGTTAGAGAATCAGATATTCCTAAGACAGCATTCAGGACGAGGTATGGGCACTATGAGTTTTTAGTGATGTCATTCGATTTAACGAATGCGCCAGCAGTTTTCATGGACCTCATGAACAGGATCTTCCACCAGTATTTAGATCAGTTTGTGATAGTGTTCATCGATGACATTCTAGTATACTCAATTGACAGGGAAGCCCATGAGGAACATCTAAGGATTGTTCTGCAGACACTACGTGATAAACAGTTATACGCTAAGTTCAGCAAATGTGAGTTCTGGTTGAATCAAGTGGTGTTCTTAGGGCATGTAGTTTCAGCGGACGGAGTTAGTGTTGATCCGCAGAAAGTGGAAGCTGTTGTCAACTGGGAAAGACCAGCTAGTGCAACAGAGGTACGTAGTTTCCTCGGCCTAGCAGGATACTACAGACGTTTTGTTGAGGATTTCTCACGGTTAGCATTACCCTTGATAGCCTTGACAAGGAAGAATGCTAAGTTTGAGTGGTCAGACAAATGTGAACAGAGTTTCCAGGAGCTGAAAAAGAGATTGGTGACAACGCCTATTCTAGCACTTCCTGTAACAGGGAAGGAGTATGTGATCTATTGTGATGCTTCGAGGCAAGGATTAGGTTGTGTGCTGATGCAGGAAGGAAAGATAATAGCTTATGCTTCGAGGCAGTTGAAGAAGCATGAGTGTAATTACCCTACCCCTGATCTTGAGCTAGCAGCAGTTGTTTTCGCACTGAAGATCTGGAGACATTATTTATTCGGTGAGAAGTGCCACATTTTCACAGATCATAAGAGTTTGAAGTACATCTTTGATCAGAAAGAGCTGAATCTGAGGCAGAGGCGATGGCTAGAACTAATTAAAGACTATGACTGCACCATAGAATATCATCCGGGTAAGGCTAACGTGGTAGCAGATGCATTAAGTAGGAAGTCGAGACTTCCGAAGAATGCCTTGTGTGGTATTCGAGCAAGCTTGCTAAGTGCGTTAAGAGGTTTCAAGGCAGTTATGACTGCAGGAAGCTCAGGGAGTCTTTTAGCTCAATTTCAAGTTAGGTCTTCTCTAGTAGCAGAGATTGTGAGAAGACAGCCAGAGGATAGTAACTTACAGAAGATGCTTACAAAGTCCAAGCAAGGCCCAGAGGCAGAATTTGAGTTGAGAGCAGACGGAGCCATAGTTAAACAGGGAAGACTATGCGTTCCGAGTATTAGTGAGCTTAAGAGTGTTATATTAGAGGAAACTCACAGTTCAGCTTACGCTATGCATCCAGGAAGCACCAAGATGTATAGAACTCTGAAGAAAACTTACTGGTGGCCTGGTATGAAGCGGGAGATAGATGAATATGTCGATAGATGCTTGATCTGTCAACAGGTTAAACTAGTGAGACAGAGGCCAGGAGGACTCCTTAATCCACTGCCAGTGCCGGAGTGGAAGTGGGAGCATATTACCATGGATTTTCTATTTGGATTACCCCGTACTTCTAGCGGACATGATGGTATATGGGTAATAGTGGATAGACTCACCAAGACAGCACGGTTTATACCGGTTAAAACGACGTCTACACTAGATCAGCTAGCTAAACTATACGTCGACAGGATTGTAAGTCAACATGGAGTGCCAGTGTCCATAGTTTCAGATAGGGATCCGAGGTTTACTTCTAAGTTTTGGCCTAGTGTGCAGAAAACAATGGGAGCAAAGTTGAAGTTCAGTACAACGTTCCATCCCCAGACAGATGGTCAGTCTGAGAGGACCATACAGACCTTAGAGGACATGTTGAGAGCATGTGTCCTTCAGTTTAAGGGAAGTTGGGATACTCACTTATCACTAATGGAGTTCGCTTATAATAACAGCTACCAGTCTAGTATAGGCATGGCACCATTCGAGGCTTTGTATGGCAGACCATGCAGGACTCCTGTGTGCTGGAACGAAGTGGGAGAGCAAAAGCTAGTTGGTCCTGAGTTGGTACAAGTTACGTCAGACAATGTTAAGCTAATTAGGGAGAATCTAAAAATAGCACAGGATCGACAGAAGAGCTATGCAGATAAGCGACGAAGAGACTTAGAGTTCCAGGTTGGAGATCAGGTTTTCTTGAAGTTATCTTCGTGGAGAGGTGTTCTTCGCTTTGGGAGGAAAGGTAAGCTGAGTTCTAGATATATTGGTCCTTACCAGATAATAGAACGAGTTGGACCAGCAGCCTATAGACTTGAGTTGCCAGCGGAACTCGCTCGAATACATGATGTTTTTCATGTGTCCATGTTGAGGAAATATATACCAGATCCATCCCATGTGTTGAAAGTGCAACCAATTGAGCTGAAGGAAGACTTGAGTTATAAGGAAGAAGCAGTTCGGATCCTCGACAGAAAGGAGCAAGTTTTGAGGAACAAAACGATCCCACTCGTGAAGGTTCTTTGGAGGCATCACGGAGTTGAGGAGGCAACTTGGGAGTCAGAAGATCAGATGAGGAGGAGTAACCCGACACTCTTCACCTAAGGACTTATAAATTTCGAGGACGAAATTTGAAAAGGGGGAGGTAAGTTGTAAACCCGGGACTTCTCTAGGATCATTTTGTCTTGTCATCTATTGTGGAAGTTGAATTAAAAGTTGTTTCATTGTTGAAGGACAATAGCAAGTTTTGTGGTTATTGTGGTTTGATTGTTGATTTAAGGAGTTGGAACTTACCAATTTACAAGAAGAAATGGAACAAAAGTGAAAAATGAAAGAAAAGGAAAAGAAAGTGAAATGGGGAAAAAAAAAGAAAAATAAAAGAAAAAGAAATCAGCAAAGAAAAAAAAAAAACGGGGGGAAAAAAAAAGAAAGAAAATGGAAATGGACAGCAATGACTCCACCACCGACAACAATTTTTATCAGCCCATTTCCATCTCATTTTTCATCCTTTTCCATTGAAACTTTCAGAGAACTTTGAGGAGAGAGTGAAGGAAGAAGAAGAAGAATAATTTCGTGGTTTGAGGTTGAGGAAGATAGGGAAAGGCTCATGCAAAGCCAGCCATTGCAGAATCTGTGTTCAACCTGTCAACCTCTGGTGTTTTAGTCGGTTTGGGCTACACAGTAAGAATCAAGAGGTGAGGTTTGATTTTCTTGAAAGTTAGTTCATTTTCTAACAAACTTCATGAAGGAAGCTTGACCTAAATCGAATTGGATGTTGATGGTTTTTGGAATGGAAAACAGAGCACAGGATTTTCGAGCAAACCAGGAGGATCTCTGGTGTTCTCTGATGTTTTGAGTATTCTGGAGTGCACAAGTCGAATCAGAAGCTCTATTTGGTATGGTTGGAAAGCTTATTCAATATGCTAAACCTTTCATGAAGAATACGTGAGCCAAAAAGTACTTGAAGTAGGTCTAATTTCAGGAGGAAGATAAAGGGTAACAGAGAAGCTCGAATCGGTGTTGTCTGATTTCGGGGCGTTTCTGGACAAATTGGTTGGGCATCTCGTTTTCATTTCTTCAGGTAAGTTGTAGAGTGTTCGAAAATGAAGAATTTGATGTGTATTTCATTAATTTTGGTTAAGTATTGAGAAGGTTATGGGTGTTGGAAGTTAGGGTATAGAATCTGGAAAATCTGGAAAAGTAGAATGTGGATGTGGTTTTTAATTCAAGTGTCGAGAATTCATGAGCATGGAAAAACAAAGCTATCTATGGTTCTAATGTTCGGTTTTGGTTATTTGACAGGCCAAGAGGAAATAGGTTGAGTCTACAGACCGGGGAACTAGATAAGACTGTGAGTGACAAAATGAATTTCGAAAATGTTCTTAAACGGTTGTTCATGATTATATGTTTTACATGCTTTTCTATGAATGATACATGGTTTTGTGAACAGTTTCAAACATGAGTTTTGAGCTTAGATTTTCTAATAAGGTTTATATACGAGCACGTGGCTAATGGCTTTATGAAAAGTAATTGAAACGATATCTTTTAAAGTAAAGCATGTGTTAGCAAATATTGTTTAATGATTTAAAGTTTTTCACGAGCAAGCTGAGTAAGCTTGAGTTTTACGAAAGATAACGATAAGCAGGCATGTTTTAATGTTTTCATGTGATTTCCGAGATTTCTATTGACTACATGACTGAGATATTGAGCCCGAGGCTATATGGTACCGTGTGCACACAGGTTATGTTCCGTTGTTGACGTTGAGTGTACTCCGTGACAACGATGCTGTCGTGAGTGCTGGGCGGGCCCCACTACGACAAAGACGATGGGAGTGCTGGGCGGGCCCCACTACATCGTAGGACTAGTAACGTTGGTTGTACTGGGCGTGCCCTACACAACGTAGATCGGTCATGTTAGTTAAAACGTTTGATGTACTTGATATGCCTTGCTAGATTTTTATTGACGAACTTGCGAGATATTTTAGAAAACCTTTTCCATTACACGTCTATGTTAAACGCTTTGATTGAGCATATTTATACGTTCAGAGGTTTATCTCGTGTTTTTGACTTCCGGATTTAGAGTTTTAAAGTTAGTCACTCACTGGGCTTCGTAGCTCATTCTTTCAAAATGTTTTTCCACTTTTCAGGTAGAGATCGAGCTCCCGGTGCCTGATACACTGCCAACGTCTGCTGAAAGTTCCGGATCAAGCTTCAGTACGTGGGTGGAGTTGTAAATTGAGTCTGTTCATATTGTAAATGTTTTGTAAGGATTGGATAATATAGTCCTAGAGGTCGTGGTTGTATAAATCCTAGTTGTACATGTCTTTGGTTATGATATCTATACCAGGTTATCTCCAAACCGAGATATGTCATGGCGACACCTCGTGTATGTTGATATGTTTTCGGGGTTTCCGTTATGTCGTGGTTCATATGGAATATATTTTATGTCCATTATTAGTATGTTTATCAGGTTCAAGGTTTCAGTAGGGTCAACAGGGATCGTTGGAGGTGATGATGTCTGTTGGCTTCACGCCTTCTTTCGGGCTAAGCTAGAGGTGGTCCGGGAGGGGGTGTGACAATTCTGATCTCCAGAAACCTTTTGCTTGAGCATTTCTTCTAGCCTGGACTGTTGCTGCGGCAAAGAAGATTTTGAAGGTAGTATTGACTTATACGATCCACTTTAAGCTTATTCTAAGTCCCATGTTTAGTTAAAAAATTAAGATAGAAAAATTTAAGTTTGGGGGTATAATTGCTTATATAATGATTCATTGGGGACAATGAATAATTCAAGTTTGGGGGACTTTTTGCTACTCCAATTATGTTGCTCGAGCATTCCTCTCCTTCAAGTAAAAATTTGTTAGGTTATTGAGTAACCGGGGACATTTGTGATACCCACAGTTTGTCTTCGCGTCAAAAGATGACCTAGGAAATATGAAAAAATGATGAGAAAATTTATTTGCTGAAAAATTATTTGTTGAAGATTTTGCTAAGAAATTTGATGGAGCAAAAGTTTTGAAGGATGAATGATGATCCAGCAGTTTTTCTGTCTCCCAAAACTTAGGTGAGCTTCATCATAAAATGTCGCCATTATGAGGGGCAAGCGAAAGAATAACTAAGGATTTTTGAGCTTTATAATGAGTATTGAGCCTAGTTGGTGATGAGCTTGAGGCAAGGGTATACTGCACCATAAAGTGGGTCATCCCATGCTTAAGAGCTTATGACTGTAAGGCTGCTTTAAGTCTGATAAATAATGAAATAAACCTCTTTAAAAATATTTTTTGAAATGTCTGATAATAGAGCTAAGCTGTGGTGAGTTCTTAGAATTAAGTTGAAAAGTGGTGGTTATTTGTCCTTGCTGAAGGAATCATTTTGCTGCAGCAGAGCTTGGTTTTGCAGAGTGCTCAGGTAAAGGTTAAAGGTAGTGTTGGACTGTCTGGTTTGATTAAGCTATTCTTTGTCTAATGTTCTGAATTCTTGAAGGAAGGTGAGTTAGTATTGCTCGGGACGCGCAATAATTTAAGTTTGGGGGTATGATAACTGCCCAAAAGGTAGTTATTTAGGCCTCGATTGTATAGGGATTTGTGAGTCCTTTATGCTTATTAGGGATGGTTTTGGATAGATATTACATGATTTAACCCATTTGGAAGAATGGAAGCATTGGAAATTATTTTGTGCAGATTATGCTGCTGAGCGACTGAAGGGAGCAAATTCTATGCTGCAGCAAAACTGGGAGCAGAAACTGCCACATCACAGCTCGTTAGCCAACTTCATGAATCGACTTCTGTTGAGTTATTTTCGGGATAAAGGAGCAAGGAGAGCCCTACACGTGTCCAAGTTGACCTAATTCAAGTCTCCTGTCCTTCTATAAAAGGAAGTAGCCGTCAAAGTCAAATTCATTCCATGTTTTCCCTTGGAAGCCGAATAGTATAGAGAGATTGAAGATCATCAAGAACACCATCTTCCGCAAGCTGATTAGGGAGTTTATTTTCTTTATTAACTTGTTGTTATGGACATGCATACTCAGATTGTAATTCGTATTCCTATGCCTATTATGAACTAAGTAGCTTAGGGTGTTGGTTAGGAATAATGTGATTACTGTGCTTCATCTCTAGTAATAAATTGACTATCGCATTTTGGTTAATTGTTGTGCTTATTCTTATTTTATGCCCGCCTGGCCAGCCGGTGTGAATAGCTCTCTCTAGTTTCAGGGATGTATTTAGAGAGTGTGTGGCAATTATCCACACTACGATCATTGTGTATTGGTGAATGCCAGTGACTGAGCTAGGGATAGCCAGTTCCCTAGTGCTTGATCGATCGTACTTCATTGGTTTTGAAACATATCCCAAAAGATCCGGAGTTCCGGGAGGAATCCGCTAATAATACTGCGAGAAATGCATGATCAATAATATTGCTGGAGCATATTTTAGAATAATCACTAAACCTAACCAGCGCCTGCCTTTAATCTGTCTATCTATTTGTTTACTTATTGTTCTGTCATTTATTTTGCTTCAGCATAATTCCGATAAAACCCAATCATTTTATTATTCTTGAAACCATTAAAAAGTTACACAAAAATAGGTAGAGTGGAAACTCATTCAGGGCTCGGATTGATAATATTCTTGAAACCATTGCAGACTGTGTATACTTGCACAGGAATTCTAGAGTATTTTATACTATATTTTCACTCACTCTAGGAAACCGACACCTATCGACAGGCAATGAATGACAAAGATAAGGATTAATGGGTCAAAGCCATGAACCTGGAAATGGAGTCATTGCACTCCAATTCTGTATGGGAACTTACAGATCTACCAAATGGGGTAAAACCCATAGGGTGCAAATGGATCTATAAGAGAAAAAGAGATGCAGCTGGAAAGGTACAGACCTTCAAAGCTAAGACTAGTGGCAAAGGGTTATACCCAAAAGGAAGGGGTTGACTATGAGGAAACCTTTTCTCCTGTAGCAATGTAAGTCCATAAGAATTCTCTTATCCATAGCCACATATTATGACTATGAAATATGACAAATGGACGACAAGACTGCCTTTCTGAATTGTAATCTTGAAGAGAATATCTTCATGTCTCAACCCGAAGGGTTCATAGCAAAAGGTCAGGAACAAAAGGTTTGTAAGCTCAATTGATCCATTTACGGATTGAAACAAGCGTCTAGATCTTGGAACATTAGATTTGATACTGCAATCAAATCTTTTGGTTTTGACCAAAATGTTGATGATCCTTGTGTGTACAAGAAAGTCAACAAAAGTAAAGTAGCTTTTCTAATACTTTATGTAGACGATATCCTGCTCATTGGGAATGATGTAGGATACCTCACTGACATTAAGAAATGGCTAGTAGCCCAATTTCAAATGAAAGATCTGGGAGATGCTCAATATGTTCTGGGAATCCAAATCATAAGGGATCGTAAGAACAAAACGCTAGCACTGTCTCAAGCAACGTATATTGACAAAATGTTGTCTCGATATTCGATGAAAAAATCCAAGAAGGGACTACTACCCTTCAGACATGGGGTACACCTGTCTAAGGAACAGTCTCCTAAGACACCTCAAGAAGTTGAGAACACGAGACACATTCCCTACGCCACAGCTGTGGGCAGCTTAATGTATGCTATGCTCTGCACTAGGCCTGACATATGTTATGCAGTGGGAGTAGTCAGTAGGTATCAGTCTAATCCAGGGTTGGACCACTGGGGAGCGGTTAAGAATATCCTCAAGTATCTTCGGAGAACGAGGGACTACATGCTTGTGTATGGAGTTAAGGATTTGATTCTTACTAGATACACTGACTCTGACTTTCAAGCTAATAAGGATTCAAGGAAATCCACATCAGGGTCAGTATTCACCCTCAATGAAGGAGCAGTAGTTTGGAGAAGCATCAAACAAGGATGCATGGCAGTATGGCTTAGAAAGTTCTTGACTCATTTGGAAGTGGTTTCGAATATGAACATGCCCATAACATTATATTGTGACAACAGTGGGGCTGTAGCCGACTCAAAAGAACCTCGAAGCCACAAACGGGGTAAACACATCGAGAGGAAGTATAACTTGATAAGGGAGATTGTGCAAAGAGGAGATGTGATCGTCACTAATATCGCCTCAGAGCACAACATCGCCGATCCATTTACGAAGGCTCTCACGGCTAAAGTGTTTGAGGGTCATCTAGAGGGTCTAGGTCTACGAGATATGTATGCCATCTAATCTAGGGCAAGTGGGAGAAATGTATAATGGGTATAAGGATGCCCTAGTTCATTGTATTATTTTAATATACATGACATTTCCAGCTTTAGATTATTGCATTTACATCCCACTAACTAGTGTTTTAGTTCAAGTAGGAGTTTGTTGGGTTTTATGCCCTAAAACTCGTAGATAGTGAATGTAACCGTTGACCGGATATTAATGAAGTAATATTGATATATTTTTACATTTATAGTTATTAGTTATTTTATATTTGTCTTTGCCTAATCATAACCCTAATCCAATAAACTAGACATCCTAGGCTGTAATATGAGTCTTGAACTATATGTAGCGACATATGGGATCATTGTTCAAGAAACAGCCTAGAGGGTCTATAGTATAGGGATGAGACTGGGTGCCTTATCCTGGTGACACTATGGATACGACCCACTTTGTATTTGATACAAACGCTGCGATCCAACGCGTTTGTGTAGGAGACATGCGAGTGGGGGTATCCTATGCAATGAGTTTGCATAAGACCGGACTGCGAAATAGTAACCACTGGTTATAACACCGTTAACTAGTTGGTTTTCTATTTCACTAGGACGACCTAGAAAACTTATTCTTAATCCTGAGTTGATTATGGACTCCTGCTCATGAGAGATTGTCCTTTGATTTGTATGGGTGAGAGTGGCCAATACGCCGACTCAATAAGCCTACCATTTTGGGGACAAGACCGAATGGGGAGCTGGGAACATAATTGTACAAGATGGAATTCATTCCTTCCCGACTTTAGCGAAGCAGATGAGTGTTCCCTTAAGTGGTTACTCCGAGTCTTGAACAAAGGGTCCTACCCTCTCAATGGCACGAGAGGGTTTTCTGTTTGATGGTTGGACCACAAACAGGTTGTTCATTAGCGGAGAACTGGTACTTAAGGAAATAGAAGTAACCCAGGGGTAAAACGGTAATTTGACCCAGCTGGTGTTACGGACACTCGTGAAGGACTAACTAGTCGATATTGGTCTAGATCCGTGGACACAAAAAATATGTCTGCAGTGAGAAGAGTGCAACTGTGAGTCTATAGTGGAATGTACACACAGTTAACGAATATTGATTAATGTGGTTAATGAGTTTGACCAATTAATCTCACATCGTTGGAGCTTCTCATCTGTAGGTCCATTAGGTCCCACTCGTAGCTCATAAAGTAATTTGAGGCAACTAAGTAATAAATGTAAATTGAAAAGGTTCGATTTACGAAGGGAAACAAATATAATATATGTTGATATATTATTATGAGAGAAATTAATATTTGAGGAAATTCAAATATTAATATAAATTTATGGAAGTTTGAAAGAGTTCAAATAATGAATTAATTGATTTAAGGCCTCAAATCTATTTGGGCAAATTAATTAATTCAAGGCCGAAAATTAAATATGTGATATTTAATTGGTGGTTAATTAATTAAAGAATTCATTAACCCGAAATTAATCAATTATGGAAATAATTAATCACTTAAGGAAGTCATTAATCATTTATGGAAATGATCTAATTACTTATGGAAGTAATTAGTCATTTGTGGAAAAGATTAATCAATTATGGAATTGATTGATCATGGATTGATTAAATAATGAATAAGATTGAATCAATTTTGGAAAATATTGATTTAATTGAATATTTTATTCATGACCTCTCTTCTATAAATAGAACACTAGACATAATTGGTCCATGACACTTTGCTCTTGCTCTTAGACTCTCAAGACAAGACCTAGAATTCTCTCTAGCCTCCGTCTTAGAGAAAGCCTCCCACAAGTCTTTTGCCTCCTAGACCTAGAGTCATATCGGTGTAACCTCTGTGGTTATTGTGTCATTCAAGAAGAACTTTCCAGCGATATCAAGACAAGAGAGCTGCTGTGTTTTCGATCGTAGGAGCGTCGTTGGTAAAGAACGATCAAGTCTACAACGAAGGTTTGTAACGGTTCTTTCCCTTTTTCTTTAGAAAAGCATGAAAATAAATTTAGATTTATTTTCAGCATGTTTAAACCAATTTTCCAGCAACTTTAAAGTGTGATTAAAGTTTTGTTTGAGTTTTTCGTAACGGTATTTTAATGTTAATTAATATAAGGCGTAAGGTTCAAAAGATGCGCTTCCGCTGCATGGGGACTTTTATTCCCTTCAATTGGTATCAGAGACATCGTTGTCCCTATTAATTAATATTAAAATTTGCGATAGGCTCTAATAGGTGGGATTTATTCATAATGTATGTTCGGTTTGCGTTGAACTGTTTAGGTTAATTTTATGGCCATAGATTTTATTTGTATGTGATATTGATCATGTAAGGACCGTTGTTTCGTGTATTTTATGTAAATTAGAGTCCTATGTAAGTTCGGGTCTAGAATAGGTTTTTATGAGATGAAAATCGGAGAAATCGCCTCTGAAATCGAGGCCAAAATCGAAGATTCGTTGATGTTTCTGCCCAGAATCGAGGCCAACAACGTGGGGACGCTACTTCAACAGTGTCTCGACGCTGTCTCGATACCACAGGCGCTCGGTAAGGAAAGCGCACAACGTCGAGACGCTGTGTTGATAGCGTCTCGACGCTGTCACGATGGATGTGCGCATTAGGGCTTCAAAAGGCGCGGTTCAAAAGGAGGGTGGTCCGGTTCGGACTGGTTCGGCTGGGCTGGGACATATTTGGTCCGGTTCAGCCAATTTTTGCCATGGTTCGTGATTTTGGAGGTCGGTTCTAGGTGGTTCGGGGCGGTTCGTGCTGTCTAGACCAACTTTTGGAGCTGCAGAAGGATTTTAGGATAGAATTTAGCTAAAATTATTGTAATTTCATGCATTATTTTATCATAGGGGCCAAAATTAACTGGTTCAATTGCTATTTATATGCTTTATGGATGTCATATAGAATATTTAATCCCACCTTAGGTTATAAACATGCTCATGCATTTATTTATATATTATAAATTGTTATAATGTATGTGTTAAATGTATGGAATTGTTTTCATATTTTTAATATAAGTGTATATTAATTATATGAAAAATTGGATAGCATGAAGCATGTCATTACTTAAATTAAATATAAATAGTTATGTTTAATGTGATGAATAAAGCATGCTTGATTGATTTTCTTGATTGACTTATAATTGTTACATTAAAAGAAAATCAATATTGCATGAAGCATGAAACATCCATAGTTAATAATATAATTCTTATATTATTCATGCAATAAGTGTGGTTTAATTATTTAATTTGAATGATATTGTTGAATGAATTAAACCCTAGATTCTTGATTATAGGATTATCATTAAAATTTGAAATAGTTCTTTAATATTAATGATTAGAAACCGTCAATCTATAATCAAGATTTGAATGCAAACATAAGATCATAGGATAAATTGGATTAATTTTAAATTGTTTAAAATTAATTAGACCTAGATCAGATTCTAATAGGATTAGAATCTTTTCTTACTTAGAATTAAAAATAGTTTTAATTGACTAAGTAGGAAAAACATTGCTGTGATTATAACGGAACTCCACCGGTAATATTTTGTCTAAGGCTGGGGGTATTTAAATTTACGGTTTACAGAACACCTCCTACCTGGGAACTGACCTAGAATACCAGAGTTGAATTAATCATAATTGAATGTTAGCATGCAATGTCACTAGGTTTATTAAAAGTGTTTAATGCACCTACATCTTTAGAGTAAAGACCTTACATTACTGAGGTTATAAGGGAACTCACTCGGTAAAGTTTTATCTAAGGTTGGGGGTATTTAAGTTGACGGTTTACAAAACACCTCCTACCTGGGAACTGACCCGAACATTGAGTTGAATTAACCATAGTAATGTTGACTTGCAATGTTGGGTTTATTAAAAGAAGTTTAATTCACCCAAAAGATTGCAGTTGAATCCTTCCCATAATTGTTATAATAGGATCAGACTTAGATAGATTGACTTAGCCGAATACTATATAAGTTAAACAGCCCTATATTAACCATAAGACATTTTTTCAGCAGGAGGAAAATTACAAAACGAGATTTAAATCAAGTTTTGCTCCTACGTCTCTATATTCACAACGTGAGATTCATGCTCGGCTTCAAGTCGCCTTAGGAGCGGCCTCCCTTTGGAAAGTGTTTGCATGAATCAATATCAAGGTGAATGGGAAAAATGTCTAGAGTAAGTGGGAGCGGGATACGTGTCAACGTATACCTCGGTCTCCGCCCATAATTCACACCATGAGAGTCCTATGATCCGCCTGCAGGTTGTCCTGACGCAACCATCCCTTCGGAGGGCCTGATCATAGGATTCGGAACATCGTGAACTCCTGAAAAGGATAGGAGCTCTTAGGCTAATCACCAACAGTTGTCTTTCCCTTCGGTAGCCTGTTGGTGCGTGCCTCTGAGATCTGAAAGTGGGAGGATTACACTTACGAGGATGAGTTAAAAGTGTTAACAAATCCTTGACCGAACAACGGTGACTAATGTCTATAGGAATATGAGTTATTCTTGAATTAGAATTAGCTGAGAGGTGTCTCATTCCAAAGGAGGAGTGCAATCGTTTGCTTGTATGATAGGTTAAGGCAAAGATAACTAATACGGCCATTGTTTGTTTAAATTTCAGCAATGTCTTCCTCAATTGTCTCTCTGCTTAAAAATGAGAAATTAACCGGCGAAAATTACGCTATGTGGAAGTCGAACCTGAATACGATTCTTGTTGTCGATGATCTGTGGTTCGTCTTAACGGAGGATTGTCCTCCAGCCCCTACTCGTAATGCATCTCGACCAGTTAAGGATGCTTATCACCGTTAGACAAAGGCCAATGATAAGACTCGCGTCTATATCCTAGCCAGCTTATCTGAAGTTTTTGCCAAAAGGCATGAGAGCATGGTAATAGCGAGGGAGATTATGAACTCTCTCCAGGAGATGTTTAGAGAACCGTCTTACCAACTCCACTATGACACTCTCAAATACGTTTATAGCTGCCGCATGATAGAGGGCACGTCTGTTTGGGAGCATGTCCTGGATATGTTGGTCCAATTCAACGTGGCAGAAGCAAACGGGGCGGTCATAGATGAGCGTAGTCATGTTGCATTCATCTTAGAATCTCTTCCGAAGAGTTTTCTACAGTTTCGAAGCAATGCAATGATGAACAAAATAACATTCAACCTGACTAGCCTCCTGAATGAGCTACAACTCTATCAGTCTCTTCTTAAGAACAAGGGACAGATAGAAGGAGAGGCAAACGTTGTCCACTCTAAAAGAAAGTTCGAGAAGGGTTCGACCTCTGGAACTAAATCTGTAGCCACTTCTTCAAAGAAAACTCAGAAGAAGAAATGAAACAAGGGGAAAGCTCCCAGTATTGCTGCTAAAAGCAAGGGAAAAACCAAAGCTATGGCAGACAAGGGCAAGTGTTTCCACTATAATGTAGATGGACACTGGAAGAGAAACTGCCCAAAGAACCTTGCTGAGAAAAAGAAGGAAAATGAAGGTAAATTTGATTTACTGGTTTTAGAAACATGCCTGGTAGAACATGATGAGTTTACCTGGATACTTGATTCAAGAGCAACTAATCATGTTTGCTCTTCTTTTCAGGAAAATGGTTCCTTTCGGCAGTTGAACGATGGGGAAATGACACTCAGGGTCGGAACTGGAGAAGTCATTTCAGCAAAAGCAGTGGGAGCTGCGAAGTTATTTTTTAGAAATAGATTCTTACTTTTAGAAAGTTTGTTAATCGTTCCCAAGATTAAGAGGAACTTAATTTCTATTTCATGTTTGATTTAACAATCATATATAGTTACTTTTGATATGAATGAAGCGTTCATTTATAAGAATGGAGTACTTATTTGTTCAGCCAAATTAGAAAATAACTTGTATGTATTAAGACCAACCGAAAACAAAGCACTTTTAAATCAAGAATTATTTAAAACTGCTGAAACTCAAAGTAAAAGGCAAAAGATTTCTCCAACAAGTAACAATACTCATCTTTGGCATCTTAGACTTGGTCATATAAACATCGATAAGATCGGTCGTTTGGTAAAGAATGGACTTCTAAGTAAGTTAGAAGATGATTCACTACCACCTTGTGAATCTTGTCTCGAGGGAAAAATGACCAAGAGACCCTTTACTGGAAAAGGTTACAGAGCCAAAGAACCCTTAGAGTTAATACATTCGGATCTATGTGGTCCAATGACTGTAAAAGCTCGAGGAGGGTACGAATATGTCATCTCATTTATAGATGATTATTCATGATATGGTTACTTGTACCTAATGGGACATAAGTCTGAAGCACTTGAAAAGTTTAAGGAGTTTAAGGCTGAAGTTGAAAACCTATTAGGTAAATCTATTAAAGTACTTCGATCTAATCAAGAAGGGGAGTATATGGATCAAAGATTCCAGGATTATATGATAGAACATGGAATCCAATCTCAACTCTCAGCCCCTGGTACACCTCAGCAGAATGGTGTGTCAAAAAGGAGAAATAGAACCTTGTTGGACATGATTCGATCAATGATGAGCTATGCTCAATTGCCTAGCTCGTTTTGGGGGTATGCAGTAGAGAGTGCAGTATACATCTTGAACAATGTTCCCTCGAAAAGTGTTTCTCAAACACCTTTCGAATTATGGAAGGGGAGTAAACCTAGTTTGCATCACTTTCGCATCTGAGGTTGTCCAACACACGTGCTTATGACAAATCCTAAGAAACTGTAACCTCGTTCATAACTGTGCCAATTTGTTGGTTACCCTAAAGAAAAGAGAGGTGGT
Organism: Luffa acutangula; assembly: GCA_036850905.1. NCBI lineage: Eukaryota > Viridiplantae > Streptophyta > Magnoliopsida > Cucurbitales > Cucurbitaceae > Luffa > Luffa acutangula. The sequence continues at coordinate 24,392,160 of CM072093.1, forward strand.
TAGTTCTACAACCTACAAGAAAATAAGGTGATTGTATCGAAAACGCCACTTTCTTAGAGGAAGACCACATGAGAGATCATCAACCACGCAACAAAACAATATTAGGAGAAGCTACTGAAGAATTACCAAGAGTTGTTCATGAAGTTGGACCTTCAACAAGGCTCGATGAAGGAACTAGTTTTTCAGATCCATCTCGTCCATCTCAAACGTTGGGAATGCCTCGACGCAGTGGGAGGGTTGTATTACAACCTGATCGATACTTGGGTTTAACTGAAACTCAGGTTCTCATACCTAATGATGGCATTGAGGATCCATTGTCCTATCAACAGGCAATGAATGACGAAGATAAGGATGAATGGGTCAAAGCCATGAACCTTGAAATGGAGTCAATTCACTCCAATTCTGTATGGGAACTTACAGATCTACCAAATGGGGTAAAACCCATAGGGTGCAAATGGATCTATAAGAGAAAAAGAGATGCACTTGGAAAGGTACAGACCTTCAAAGCTAGACTAGTGGCAAAGGGTTATACCCAAAAGGAAGGGGTTGACTATGAGGAAACCTTTTCTCCTGTAGCCATGTTAAAGTCCATAAGAATTCTCTTATCCATAGCCATATATTATGACTATGAAATATGGCAAAAGGACGTCAAGACTGCCTTTCTGAATGGTAATCTTGAAGAGAATATCTTCATGTCTCAACCCGAAGGGTTCATAGCAAAAGGTCAGGAACAAAAGGTTTGTAAGCTCAATCAATCCATTTACGGATTGAAACAAGCGTCTAGATCTTGGAACATTAGATTTGATACTGCAATCAAATCTTTTGGTTTTGACCAAAATGTTGATGAGCCTTGTGTGTAAAATAAAGTCAACAAAAGGAAAGTAGCTTTTGTAATACTTTATGTAGACGATATCCTGCTCATTGGAAATGATTTAGGATACCTCACTGACATTAAGAAATGGCTAGCAGCCCAATTCCAAATGAAAGATCTGGGAGAGGCTCAATATGTTCTGGGAATCAAAATCATAAGGGATCTTAAGAACAAAACGCTAGCACTGTCTCAAGAAAAGTATATTGAAAAAATGTTGTCTCGATATTCGATGCAAACTACAAGAAGGGACTACTACCCTTCAAACATGGGGTACACCTGTCTAAGGAACAGTCTCCTAAGACACCTCAAGAAGTTGAGAACATGAGACACATTCCCTATGCCTCAGCTGTGGGCAGCTTAATGTATGCTATGCTCTGCACTAAGCCTGACATATGTTATGCAGTGGGAGTAGTCAGTAGGTATCAGTCTAATCCAGGGTTGGACCACTGGGGAGCAGTTAAAAATATCCTCAAGTATCTTCGGAGAACGAGGGACTACATGCTTGTGTATGGAGCTAAGGATTTGATTCTTACTAGATACACTGACTCTGACTTTCAAGCTGATAAGGATTAAAGGAAATCCACATCAAGGTTAGTATTCACCCTCAATGGAGGAGCAGTAGTTTGGAGAAGCATTAAACAAGGATGCATAGCATACTCAACCATGGAGGCTGAGTATGTAGCAGCTTGCGAAGCAGCTAAGGAGGCAGTATGGCTTAGAAAGTTCTTGACTGATTTGGAAGTGGTTTCGAATATGACCATGCCCATAACACTATACTGTAACAAAAGTGGGACTGTAGCCAACTCAAAAGAACCTCGAAGCCACAAACGGGGTAAACACATCGAGAGGAAGTATCACCTAATAAGGGAGATGTGATCGTCACTAAGATCGCCTCAGAGCACAACATCGCTGATCCATTTACAAAGGCTCTCACGGCTAAAGTGTTTGAGGGTCATCTAGAGGGTCTAGGTCTACGAGATATGTATGCCATCTAATCTAGGGCAAGTGGGAGAAATGTATAATGGGTATAAGGATGCCCTAGTTCATTGTATTATTTTAATATACATGACATTTCCAGCTTTAGATTATTGCATTTACATCCCACTAACTAGAGTTTTAGTTCAAGTGGGAGTTTGTTGGGTTTTATGCCATAAAACTCGTAGATAGTGAATGTAACCGTTGACCGGATATTAATGAATTAATATTGATATATTTTTACATTTATAGTTATTAGTTATTTTATATTTGTCTTTGCCTAATAATAGCCATAATCCAATAAAAAAGACATCTTAGGCTATAATATGAGTCTTGAACTATATGTAGCAACATATGGGATCATTGTTCAAGAAAAAGCCTAAAGGGTCTATAGTATAGGGATGAGACTGGGTGCCTTATCCTGGTTACACTATGGATACGACCCACTTTGTATTTGATACAAACGCTGCGACCAACGCATTCGTGTAGGAGACATGCGAGTGAGGGTATCCTATGCAATTAGTTTGCATAAGACCGGACCGCGAAATAGTAATCACTAGTTATAACACTGTTAACTAGTTGGTTTTCTATTTCACTAGGACGACCTAGACAACTTAGTCTTAATCCTGAGTTGATTATGGACTCCTGCTCATGAGAGATTGTCCTTTGATTTGTATAGGTGAGAGTGGCCAATACGCCGACTCAATAAGCCTACCATTTTGGGGACAAGACCGAATGGGGAGCTGGGAACATAATCGTACAAGATGGAATTCATTCCTTCCCGACTTTAGCGAAGCAGATGAGTGTTCCCTTAAGTGGTTACTCCGAGTCTTGAACAAAGGGTCCTACCCTCTCAATGGCACGAGAGGGTTTTCTGTTTGATGGTTGGACCACAAACAGGTTGTTCATTAGAGGAGAACTGGTACATAAGGAAATAGAAGTAACCTAGGGGTAAAACGGTAATTTCACCCAGTTGGTGTTACGGACACTCGTGAAGGACTAACTAGTCGATATAGGTCTAGATCCGTGGACACAAAAAATATATCTGCAGTGAGAAAAGTGCAACTTTGAGTCTATAGTTTAATGTACACACAGTTAACGAATATTGATTAATGTGGTTAATGAGTTTGACCAATTAATCTCACATCGTTGGAGCTTCTGATCTGCAGGTCCATTAGGTCCCACTGGTAGCTCATAAAGTAATTTGAGGCAACTAAGTAATAAATGTAAATTGAAAAGGTTCAATTTACTAAGGGAAACAAATATAATATATGTTGATATATTATTATGAGAGAAATTAATATTTGAAGAAATTGAAATATTAATATAAATTTATGGAAGTTTGAAAAAGTTCAAATAATGAATTAATTGATTTAAGGCCTAAAATCTATTTGGGCAAATTAATTAATTCAAGGCCGGAAATTAAATATGTGATATTTAATTGGTGGTTAATTAATTAAAGAATTCATTAACCAGGAATTAATCAATTATGGAAACAATTAATCACTTAAGGAAGTGATTAATCATTTATGGAAATGATCTAATTACTTATGGAAGTAATTAGTCATTTGTGGAAAAGATTAATCAATTATGGAATTGATTGATCATGGATTGATTAAATAAGGAATAAGATTGAATCAATTTTGGAAAAGATTGATTTAATTGAATATTTTATTCATGGCCTCTCTTCTATAAATAGAACACTAGACCTAATTGGTCCATGACACTTTGCTCTTGCTCTTAGACTCTCAAGACAAGACCTAGAATTCTCTCTAGACTCCCTCTTAGAGAAAGACTCCCACAAGTCTTTTGCATCCTAGACCTAGAGTCATACCAGTTTAACCTCTGTGGTTATTGTGTCATTCAAGAAGAATTTTCCAGCGATCACAAGACAAGAGAGCTACTGTGTTTTCGATTGTAGGAGCGTCGTTGGCGAAAAACGGTCAAGTCTACAATGAAGGTTTGTAACCGTTCTTTCCCTTTTTCTTTAGAAAAGCATGAAAATAAATTTAGATTTATTTTTCAGCATGTTTAGACAAATTTTCCAGCAACTTTAAAGTTTGTTTAAAGTTTTGTTTGAGTTTTTTGTAACGGTATTTTAATGTTAATTAATATACGGCGTAAGGTCCAATCGATGCACTTCCGCTGCGTGGGGACTTCTATTCCCATCATCATTGCAGACTCGACCATGGAGGCTGAATATGTAGCCGCTGCAGCAAAAGAGGCAGTATGGCTCGGAAGTTCCTAACTAACTTGGAAGTCATTCCGAATATGCATCTGCCTGTTACCTTGCATAGTGATAATAGCGGCGCAGTTGCAAACTCAAAGGAACCTCGCAACCATAAGAGAGGCAAGCACATCGAAACGAAATACCATCTCATCAGGGAGATTGTGCACCGAGGAGACGTGATCGTCACGAAGATAGCATTAGAGCACAACATTGCTGATCCATTCACGAAGGCTCTCACGGCTAAAGTGTTCGAAAGACATCTAGAAGGTCAAGGTCTGCGAGAAATGTACGAGAAATAATCTAGGTCAAGTGGGAGAATTGTAACCTGTATATCGATGCCTCAGTATACTGGGTATTTATCCCTAGTTTATTGTATTTTTACTTTGTTATTAATAAAAGTATTTATTCACCCACTATTTTTATAGATTATAGTACATCCCACTAAACTAGAGTTTTAGTTCAAGTGGGAGATTGTTGAGATTGGTGTCCTAAAACTCGTAGATAGTGAATGTTAAACGAATTATATACTTATTCGATAAATGCGTTATCGAGATTAATTCAGTAAAGTTATTACTTAATAAAGTAAATTGCACATATAATGACCCAAATCGAATAAACTAAGATCCATGGCTATAAGATGAACACTTGAGCTTTATGTAGAGACATAAAAGTGGATCAAGCTTCAGTAATAACCAAAACGGTCTATAGTATAGGGAAAGGGCTGGGTACCTTATTCTGGAGACACTATGAGACGCGGCCCACTTTATAGATGGTATAGACGATGTGACCCTAAATCGTCCATGTAGAGACATGCGAGTGGGGGCGTCCTATGCAATGAGTTTGCATAAGACCAGGACCAAGAAATAAGTCGCTCTCGCTTTATAACACCATTTACTGACGAGACTGACTATTTCATGTGATGACCTAGGTAACTCGATCTTAATCCTGAGCTAACTATGAACTCCTGTTTATTCGGGCTTATCCTGAGATCTGCATAGGTGAGAGTGGCTCAGTATCGCCGACTCAATAAGCCTCCCATTTCAGGGATAGGAACGGGTAGATAGCTGGGGACATAGTCGTGCAAGAAGGAATTCACTCCTACCCGAATTAGGGATAGTAGAGAGGTTGTTCCCTTATGTGCTGACTCCGGGGCTTCAACAAAGGGATCTCTCCCTCTCATTGGCCTTAGAGTCACTTGGTTTATTGGTTGGACCATAAACCTATTGTTCATTAGAGGATCAGTAGGACTTAAGGAACTAGAAGTACTATAGGGGTGAAACGTCTTTTTGACCTAGCTATAGCTACGAACAACCTGTGAAGGATCGACTTACTAATCATGGTTAAATCAAGTGAACGAAAATATATCTATAGTGAGGGGAGTGCAACTATCGGGCTTTAGTGGAGTGTCCCGGTAGTTAACGAATGTTGGCTTGCTTGGATAATGAGATTAGTCGGTTAGCCTCGAATCGTTGGAGCCCATGATCTATAGGTCCATTAGGTCCCCCTACTAGCTCATATCGGAACAAAGCCTAGAACAAAAAGATAGGAAGCTTTGAATCGTTCAAAATCGGGAAAATGGTAGTATCGTAAATTGTGTTTGACACAATAATTTAATTAAGAATTAAATTAGAAAATGTGAGATTAAGTATTTAAAAGTGTTTTGAATACCATATATATGTATTAGGAATCATATATAATACATGGCACTAGGTGATAAAGATTAATTGGATTAATCATATAAAAATTACTTGGAATTGTCCCAATTAATTGCCTAGAAATCAATTTCAATTTTGAATTGGAATGAATTGCAAGCTGAAAATTTAGAATTAAGATTCAAATCATAGTGGATTTAGTGGCATTCCCACTCTTGCATGATGATGCATAGTGGGAAACAACACAACCATGCACTAGTTGCATGTGTTGTGAATTAAACACATAGAATCCACTTTGAGTACATTTTCACCATGTGTCTAGTGTCATGAAGCTTGTCTTTGCATGGAAGAGGTCTATTTAAGAGCTTGAATCAAATTCAAATCTTAAGAGAGTCATTTCCTTAATGTTATGCTGCTTGAATTTGGACTCAAAGCTCTCTCATCTCTTATACTTCTCCATAGCTTGATCTTTCAAGCATTCCCTTCCTATTCCCTATCTTATATAGACTTCCACAAGTCGTTCTTGGCCCGGAGGATAGTAAGGAAGACTCTGGAGGTTGTCCAAGTAAGGTTGGAGAAGAAAACACAACAAGGAGCATCACAAAGTTGAGCTACAAAAAGGTTGGTGTTTCTTTCTCTTTGTTCTGTTTTTCTAGAACAAGCATGCTTTAGGACCAAAATTTATGTAGTTAAGTGCTTCCGATCTTCAATTGCTTCTGAATGTGTTATATGAACCATCTTCAATTGGTATCAGAGCATGATTAAAGCACTTAACTTGCATTAATTTTGCTGTGGTGGGTACCATTTTGAAAATGAATTTTCTGTGTGCTAAAATGGATATGTTCTGGTGTGGCAATTTTTTGAGCTTTCAATTTTTCATGAAAATGTAATTGCTTGGAAATTTATGAGCGTTAATGTGTGTACAAGAGTCAGTATTTTTTATAGAGTCATTATAGTCCTCATAGGCTGTAAAATCGAAGAAAATCTGAAGAGGACACAAGCAAAAAACAGCAGCAGAGGCTGCTGGTCGCAAGAGCGTCGGGACGCTCTTCAAGTAGTGTCCCGACGCTGTAGAACAAATTTTCCAGAATCTGGAAATTTCCAGTCCGGTTCGGTTCAACAGCTTGAGTCTTGGTCCGGTTCAACACATTTACACACATTAGAAGACCGATTCAGTCCATGAAGGGGCAGTTCGGGATGGTTCGTGATGCTCGAGATCATTTCAAGCTTGTTTTAATAATTATTATTGTAATAATTAGTTAAATTACTTGTTTTAAATTGCCAAAGCAATCCATTTTAGCTTGAATTTAATTTCTTTATGCATTGTTGAATGTGTATTAAATTAAATGGATGTATTTGCATTATGAGCATGCCATATAGTTTAAAATCCCACCATAGGAAAGCATGATCATGCATTTTTAATTTTAATAAGTGTTATTAATAATTCAAATGCATGAGGGAAATTTCATGTTTAATTGATATAAATGTGGTATTAATTTAGGGAGATTCATGCTTGTATGGTTAATTTCCAAATTGATTAATTCTTATAATTGTTATAATTATTAAAGGATAAAATTAACCAAGCATGAAGCATGAAATTTCTTTAGTTTGTTTATAAGTGTTATATTCAAATTGAAGGCTTGTTATGGATTGGTTTTATAATTGTTATAAAAGAGATAGAAATCTAAAATCTATAACAAGATTAAGTGCATGCTCACTCAGGTTAATGAACCTCCAAATCGATCAACTTGCATAGTTTAGGTCGATATCTTGTAAAACAACGGTTACGAGAGAACTCACCCGACAAGATGCTGTCTAAGGCTAGAGGTATTTAAGTTGACGGTTTACGGAACACCTCCTACCTGGGCATCGAGTCGGTTCTTGAGTCAAATTAACTCGAGTTTTATGAGCATGCATGAGCGGTGTGAGGTTTTAAAGTGTTATCGCCTAGACATCATAGTATAAAGAGTTATACAAACCTAGACATAGGATGTTTCTAAATGGTGCTTTTCTTATAACTTGAATGATTGATTGTTATATGCTTTTAAACACCATTAGAAAGAATGTTATAGGGTTAATTCATTAAAGGTTATAAGAGTTATAATAGTTAATGAATAGAATCCATAAAACCTATAACAAAGAGTTGCATGCTAACATAGGATCTTAGGATCTTGTCATTCTTTAAATGGTTTAAAATGAAATAGACCTAAGATCGCCTTTTCTAATAGGATAATAATTATGACTTACTTAGTTTTTAAAATAGTTTTAAAATTCGAGTAAGTAGGACACAAGACCTTGGTTATAAAGGAACTCTCCCGGCAAATGGTTCGAAACCTGAGTTGAATTAACCATAGTCTTTCTGGCATGCAATGCCACTAGGTTATTAAAAGTGTTTAATCACCTAGACATTTAGTGTAAAGACCTTGTTTAATAAGGCATAGACTTAGATAGATTCATTTAGCCGGAATTTACCTAAGTAATAAGACCCTAAAACTTTACAACACTTTAGTGGGAGGAAAAGTATAGAAACGAAATATTCATATTAAGTTTCTACTCTCACGTCCACTTGAGTTCACCCCGTGAGATCCATGCTTGGCCTCGAGGTGCCCTGGGAGCGTCCCCCTACGGATGGTGTTTGCATGGGTTAATATCAAGGTGAATGGGGAAAGTGTTCATAGTAAGTGGGAGAAGGAAACGTGTCAAACGTATCCTGCGGTCTCCATCATTAGGTTGCACCGTGAGATTCCTATGCGCTGCCTGCGAGTCGCTTTGGGAGCGATCACCCTACGAGGGCTTGCGCATGGGATTCGGAACAACGCAAACTCCAGAAATGGATAGGGTTTCCTAGGGTCATTCCCAACTTTAGCTCTTCCCTACGGTGGCATTGTTGGGGCCGTCCTCTGCAATCTGAAAATGATGGGTAACACTTACAAGATGGTCTTGACCAAATTAACGTTAGCTAATAACTTTTGGAGTAAGAGTTATTATGGGAATAGTATTTGGCCAAGATTGTCTCGATTCAGAGGAGGAGTAGCTGACTGCCCAACGGTAGCGGTTATTCTAAACCCGTGAAGTACCGTTGCAAATAAATCAATTGTATATATGGGTCGATGAATGCTTTTGCTAAATTTTGATTGGATAATATGATTAATGGGTTTAGTGCATGATTCTAATAGAGATTAATTTGTTTGTTTCAGCAATATGTCGAAAAACGTGTGTGCTTTGTCAAATGTCATATCAAACGGTTTAGTACATATGACTAAAAATACTTACTTAAACGCTAAACACGTGGCAAAGTATTTAGGTTTGGTCTCAACTGAGGAATGTCCCCAAACTATCTGCATAACCAAGAAAAACATAATCCATGACTTTAAATGCGATTTATTAGTCTTGGAAACGTGTTTAGTGGAAAACGACGATTCTGCCTGGATACTCGATTCAGGTGCCACTAATCACGTATGTTCTTCATTTCAAGGAATGAGTTTATGGCAACAGCTAAAAGCTGGAGAGATGACTCTTAAAGTTGGAACAGGAGAAGTCATCTCGGCTATTGTAGTGGGAGACATAAAATTATTCTTCACCAAGGAACTTTACATGATATTAGATAATGTGTACATAGTTCCGAAAATTAAAAGAAATTTGATTTCTTTATCTTGTTTATTGGAACAAGGTTACTCAATTTCTTTTTCTATTAATGAAGCGTTCATAACTAAAAGAGGTATTAATGTTTGGTCTGCAAACTTGAAGAATAAATTGTATGTTTTGAAACCAATTCAGTCTAAAGCTATTTTAAATCACGAGATGTTTAAAACCGCTGAGACTCAACCTAAAAAACGTAGAGTTTCTCAAGATACCTATCTCTAGCACTTGAGGTTAGGCCATATCAACCTCAATAGGATTGGGAGATTGGTCAAGAGTGGACTTCTAAACAAGTTAGAAGACGACTCGTTGCCTCCTTGTGAGTCATGCCTTGAGGGCAAGATGACAAAACGACCTTTTACCAGAAAAGGTTATCGTGCCAAAGAGCCCCTAGAGCTCACTCATTCGAACCTCTGCGGACCAATGAACATTAGAGCTCGAGGAGGGTACGAATATTTCATCAGTTTCATTGATGATTATTCGAGGTATGGCTATCTCTACCTGATGCATCATAAGTCTGAAGCTTTTGAAAAACTCAAGGAGTACAAGGCTGAGGTTGAGAACCTATTAGGTAAGACGATAAAAACACTTCGATCCGATCGAGGTGGAGAGTATATGGACTCGAGTTTTCAAGACTATTTGATAGAGCATGGAATTACGTCCCAACTCTCAGCCCCTGGTACACCTCAGCAAAACAGTGTATCGGAAAGGAGAAACAGAACCTTGTTGAACATGTTCGTTCGATGATGAGTTATGCTCATTTACCTAACTCATTTTGGGGTTATGCAGTAGAGACTGCAGTTTATATTTTGAACGTAGTTCCCTCAAATAGTGTTTCTGAAACACCATTTGAGCTCTGGAAAGGTTGTAAAGCTAGTTTACGACATTTCAGAATTTGGGCATGCCCTGCATACGTGCTAGAAGCAAACCCAAAGAAATTAGAACCTCGTTCTAAATTTTTCCTATTTGTAGGCTATCCCAAAGAAATGAGAGGTGGATACTTCTTCGATCCAGAGGAAAATAAAGTACTTGTATCGACAAATGCTACATTCCTAGAAGAAGACCACCTCAGAGACCACAAGCCACAAAGTAAAGTCGTTTTAAGTGAACTATCTAACGAAGCTACAAAAACATCAACAAGAGTTGTTGATGATGCTGGCACCTCTAGTCAATCGCATCCTTCTCAAGAAATAAGAGAACCTCGACGTAGTGGAAGGGTTGTTAGACAACCTGATCGCTATTTGGATTTAACAGAAACTCCAGTGGTCATACCTGATGACGGAATCGAGGATCCAGTAACCTTTAAACAGGCAATGGATGACGTTGACAAGAACGAATGGATTAAAGCCATGTACTTAGAAATCGAGTCCATGCATTTTAATTCAGTATGGGATCTTGTAGATCAACTTGAAGGGATTGAACCCATAGGGTGCAAATGGATCTACAAGAGAAAACGAGACGCTGCTGGAAAGGTACAGATCTTTAAGGCACGACTTGTGGCAAAGGGTTTTACCCAACGGGAGGGAATTGACAATGAGGAAACCTTCTCCCCTGTTGCAATGTTGAAGTTGATCCGGGTACTTTTATCCATTGCCACGTTTTACGATTATGAAATATGGAAAATGGATGTCAAGACTGCTTTTTTGAACGGCAATCTTGAAGAAAGTATCTACATGTCTCAGCTAGAGGGCTTCATAGCTCAAGATCAAGAGCAAAAAGTTTGCAAGCTTAAACGATCCATTTATGGATTAAAACAAGCGTCTAGATCCTGAATATGAGATTTGATACTGCAATCAAATCTTATGGCTTGGAAAAAAACGTTGATGAGCCTTGTGTTTACAAAAGGATCATCAACAACTCCGTAGCTTTCTTAGTATTGTATGTGGATGATATCCTACTAATCGGAAATGATATAGCAACTCAAATCCAAATGAAAGATTTGGGTGAGGCACAATATGTTCTAGGGATCCAAATTGTTCGAAACCGAAAGAACAAAACGCTAGCCCTGTCTCAAGCGTCTTATATCGACAAATTGTTAGTTAGATATAAAATGCAAAATTCCAAGAAAGGACTATTACCTTTCAGGCACGGAATTAACTTGTCTAAGGAACAGTGTCCTCAGACACCTCAAGAAGTTGAGGACATGAGACGTTTTCCCTATGCATCTGCAGTAGGTAGCCTAATGTATGCCATGTTGTGTACAAGGCCTGACATTTGTTATGCAGTAGGGATTGTCAGTAGATATCATCAATCCAATCCAGGATTCGATCACTGGACAACCGTTAAAAATGTCCTCAAGTATCTAAGGAGAACGAGGGACTATATGCTCGTGTATGGTTCGAAGGATTTGATCCTTACAGGATACACTGATTCTGACTTTCAAATCGATAAAGATTCGAGGAAATCTACATCGGGGTCAGTATTCACTCTAAATGGAGGAGCAATAGTATGGCGTAGCATCAAGCAAGGATGCATTGCAGACTCGACCATGGAGGTCGAATATGTAGCCGCTTGCGAACCAGCAAAAGAGGCAGCATGGCTCAGGAAGTTCCTAACTGACTTGGAAGTCATTCTGAATATGCATCTGCCTATCACCTTGCATTGTGATAATAGCGGCGCAGTTGCAAACTCAAAGGAACCTCGCAGCCATAAGAGAGGCAAGCACATCGAAAGGAAATACCATCTCATCAGGGAGATTGTGCACCGAGGAGACGTGATCGTCACGAAGATAGCGTCGGAGCACAACATTGCTGATCCATTCACGAAGGCTCTCACTACTCTAAAGTGTTCGAGAGTCATCTAAAAGGTCTAGGTCTGCGAGAAATGAACGAGAAATAATCTAGGTCAAGTAGGAGAATTGTAACCGGTATAACGATGCCTCAGTATACTGGGTATGTAGCCCTAGTTTATTGTATTTTTACTTTGTTATTAATACAAGTATTTATTCACCCACTGTTTTTATAGATTATAGTACATCCCACTAAACTAGAGTTTTAGTTCAAGTGGGAGATTGTTGGGATTGGTCTCCTAAAACTCGTAGATAGTGAATGTTAAACGAATTATATACTTATTCGATAAAGGCGTTATCGAGATTAATTCAGTAAAGTTATTACTAAATAAAGTAAATTGCACATATAATAACCCAAATCCAATAAACTAAGATCCATGGCTATAGGATGAACACTTGAGCTTTATGTTGAGACATAAAAGTGGATCAAGCTTCAGTAATAACCAAAACGGTCTATAGTATAGGGAAAAGGCTTGGTACCTTATTCTGGAGACACTATGAGACGCGACCCACTTTATAGATGGTATAGACGATGTGATCGTAAATCGTCCATGTAGAGACATGCGAGTGGGGGCGTCCTATGCAATGAGTTTTCATAAGACCAGGACCAAGAAATAAGTTGCTCCCGCTTTATAACACTGTTTACTGACGAGACTGACTCTTTCATGTGATGACCTAGGTAACTCGATCTTAATCCTGAGCTAACTACGAACTCCTGTTTATTCGGGCTTATCCTTAGATCTGCATAGGTGAGAGTGGCTCAGTATCTCTGACTCAATAAGCCTCCCATTTTAGGGATAGGAACGGGTAGATAGCTGGGGACATAGTCGTGCAAGAAGGAATTCACTCCTACCCGAATTAGGGATAGTAGAGAGGTTGTTCCCTTAAGTGCTGACTCCGGGGCTTCAACAAAGGGATCCCGCCCTCTCATTAGCCCGAGAGGGACTCGGTTTATTGGTTGGACCATAAACCAATTGTTCATTAGAGGATCAGTGGGACTTAAGGAACTAGAAGTACTATAGGGGTGAAACGGCTTTTTGACCTAGCTATAGCTACGAACAACCTGTGAAGGATCGACTTACTAATAATGGTTAAATGAAGTGGACGGAAATATATCTATAGTGACGGGAGTGCAACTATTGGGGCTATAGTGGAGTGTCCCGGTAGTTAACGAATGTTGGCTAGCTTGGATAATGAGATTAGTCGGTTAGCCTCGAATCGTTGGAGCCCATGATCTATAGGTCCATTAGGTCCCCCTACTAGCTCATATCGGAACAAAGCCTAGAACAAAAAGATAGGAAGCTTTGAATCGTTCAAAATCGGGAAAAAGGGTATTATCGTAAATTGTGTTTGACACAATAATTTAATTAAGAATTAAATTAGAAAATGAGAGATGGAGTATTTAAAAGTGTTTTGAATACCATATATATGTATTAGGAATCATATATAATTCATGCCACTAGGTGATAAAGATTAATTGGATTAATCATGTAAAAATTACTTGGAATTGTCCCAATTAATTGCCTAGAAATCAATTTCAATTTGGAATTGGAATTGGAATGAATTACAAGCTGAAAATTCAAAATTAAGATTCAAATCATAGTGGATTTAGTGGAATTTCCACTCTTGCATGATGATGCATAGTGGAAAACAACACAACCATGCACTAGTTTCATGTGTTGTGAATTAAACACCTAGAATCCATTTTGAGTTACATTTTCACCATGTGTCTAGTGTCATGAAGCTTGTCTTTGCATGGAAGAGGTCTATTTAAGAGCTTGAATCATATTCAAAGCTTAAGAGAGTCATTTCCTTAATGTTATGCTGCTGGAATTTGAACTCAAAGCTCTCTCATCTCTCATACTTCTCCATAGCTTGATCTTTCAAGCAATCCCTTCCTATTCCCTATCTTATATAGACTTCCACAAGTCGTTCTTGGCCCGGAGGATAGTAGGGAAGACTCTAGAGGTTGTCCAAGTAAGGTTGGAGAAGAAAACACAACAAGGAGCATCACAAAGTTGAGCTACAAAAAGGTTGGTGTTTCTTTCTCTTTGTTCTGTTTTTCTAGAACAAGCATGCTTTAGGACCAAACTTGATGTAGTTAGGTGCTTCCGATCTTCAATTTCTTCCGCATGTGTTATATGAACACCTTCACTTAAGTACCCCCAACCTTAGACAGAACTTAACCGGTGGAGTTCCCTTATAATCATAGTAATGTTTTTCCTACTTAGTGAATTAAAACTATTTTTAATTCTAAGTAAGAAAATAATTCTAATCCTATTAGAATTATAATGAGCTTAGGTCTAATTAATTTAAAAAATTTTAAAATTAATTCATTTTAACCTAAGGTCCTATGTTTGTATGTAGCTCTTTGTTATAGGTTGACGGTTTCTAATCAATTTTATAACTTATTATAAAATTTTAATGATTAGCCCTATAACATGCTTCTATGGTGTTGAAAAAATAACAATCATATTCTAATTATTAAACACCATATTATTAGGACGTCGATAACAATACTATAACGATTATATTAATCTACAGTGGTGTCATGCTTCATGCAATTTCAATTTCATTTAATTAATATCGAGTATATTAATTAAACATCCATGAAATTAAATTATATGAAATTTGACATTAATATAATATGACTCTTATATTAATCTAATTAATGTCATGCTTAATGCTATTCCATTTTCATTTAATTAATATAACATTTTATATTAAATCATACATAAAAACAAGCATTGATTTATATTTATTATTTTCATTCATAATATAACTAATTATATTAATTCTCATGAAAATAATGCTAAGCATCCATGATACATTAATTAAATATAACAATTATATTTAGCTAAATTAATGACATGCATCATGCATCACCAATTTCATATATTTAATATAACAATTATACTAAATAACTCATGAAATTAAATTCATGCATAATTACCATACATTATAACAATTATGACATAAATATACATGAAAACAGGCTTAACCTATGGTGGGAATTTAAGTTATATGACATCCATAAAGCAAATAAATAGCAATGGAATCGGTTAATTCTGGCCCCTAGGATAAAATAAAGCATAAATTACAATAATTATAGCTAAATTCTATCCTAAAAGTCCTTCTGCAGCTCCAAATACTGGTCTAGACAGCCTGAACCGACCCGAACACCTTCGAACCAGCTACGAAAACCACGAACCGAGCCAAATTCCAGCTGATTAGAATAAATGTAACAAATTTATGTAGAAAACTTATTAGAATAGTTTTTATTATGGTTGTCGAAAGATTTGTTTAACTATGTTTTTATTTTACCCAAAGCCAATAAACTAGAATCCATGGTTATGATATGAAAGCTTGAACTTTATGTAGTGACATAAAAGTGGATCAGGTTCAAGTACATAGTCCAAAACGATCTATAGTATAGGGATAAGACTGGGTACCTTATCCTAGGAAAAACTATGTGACGAGGCCCACTTTGTTATAATACAAACGATGTGATCCTCTATCGTTCATGTAGAGACATGCAAGTGGGGGCGTCCTATGCAAATGAGTTTGTATAAGACCGGACCACGAAATAAGTCACTTTCACTTTATAACGCCGTTTACTGTGAAACTGACATATTTCAAGCGATGACCTAGGTAACTCGATCTTAACCCTGAGCTAATTATGAACTCCTGTTTATTTGGGATTATCCTTTGATTTGCATAGGTGAGAGTGACCCATAAGCGTCGCTCAATAAACCTGTCACTTTGGGGATAAGACCGGATAGATAGCTGGGGATAGTCCAGCAAGATGGAATTCACTCCTACACATCTTTAGGCATAGTAGAAAGGTTGTTCCCTTAAGTGCTGACTTCGGGACGTGAACAAAGGCGAACCGCCCTCTCATTGGCCCGAGAGGTTTTAGGTTTAGTGGTTGGACCACAAACCAATTGTTCATTATTGATAAGTTTAATTGTTCATCCTTCCTATTTTGGTGAGTTTAATATTTATGTTCATGATAAGTCTAATTGATATGTTCCTCCACTGAACTTCTATTTTATACATCTGTTAGAATTATTATGTTATTCTTTTTAACATTTTTCTTTTTTGGTTCAGGGCTAGCTCTTGAAATCCCAGAGGATCTTTACCATCTCATCAAGAAAACTGTTTCAATCAGAAAGCATTTGGAGAGAAACAGGAAAGGCAAGGATTCCAAGTTTAGAAGACAAAGAAGACAAAGAGGCTTCCCCCTGTTTGGAAGTAGTAAGTATTTTAAGGCATAGAAGCACATGAAGTATTTAATAGGTAGTTTGCGGTTTTGAATTTATGGTGGAGATAGGCATTATGTAATTTTGAATATATGGTGGAAATGGGTGTAAAGTTCTTCATTTTGAAATTGTCCGAATAGAGTTGATAGGTCCTGTAATTTTGGAATTGTTCATATGGGTTGATAGTTGTAATTTTGGAATTGCTCATATGGAGATTGGATACTTTTGTAATGTTAAAGATATGAATTTTATTGAAGTTATTGGAAGAAATTTGGTTGATAGATCTTGAATGTGTATTTGTTTATATGGTTGGATCAATATATCAAATTGTTGGAATGCAATATAGGACATTCAAGATAATAGGGAACAACTATTATAATTGAAAAAAAAAATTACCAACAAACTTGACATGTAAAATGTGTCAACAACTTTTTAAATTGACATTTCTGAAATGTCAAGATAAAATATCATTTGACGTGTTAGAGCTGTCAAGTTTTAACAAATATGATATTTAATAACTGTTAAGAAATCCACATACATGACGCTTTATGAGTGTCAAAAATTTAATATTCTTGACGTTTCATATATATCAAGTAAAAGATGTCTTGACGCTTCTCGTTGTCACATTTTCGATACCTTATTCTTGACAGTGGTTCTCTCGACGCTTTTAAAAGCGTCAAGAGTATTAACAGTTGACATTCCAAAAGCGTCAAGTAAGTCAATTTTTCTTGTAGTGCTAAGGTGGGATTTAATTCTAAATGACATCCATAAAACATTTAAATAGCAATTGAACCGATTAAATTGGCCCCTAAGATAAATTAAAGCTAAATTACACTAATAAAGCATATAA
The DNA here is from genome assembly GCA_036850905.1 of Luffa acutangula. Classification (NCBI taxonomy): domain Eukaryota; kingdom Viridiplantae; phylum Streptophyta; class Magnoliopsida; order Cucurbitales; family Cucurbitaceae; genus Luffa; species Luffa acutangula. Next base: position 24,409,427 of record CM072093.1, read on the forward strand.
TCTATCCTATTACATTAATCTACAGCTCCAAAACCGAACGAACCGACCTTGAAAACCTCGAATCGAACCAAACCGGTCCCAGCTCAACCAAACCATGGGAACCGGACCGTTATTAGGGCTGAAAAATTTCGTCTCCACAAAACCATAACTACCGCACGAAATCGCGACAGCGTCGAGACTCTGCAAAGCAGCGTCGCGACGCTGGAGCGATTTCAACTGTCCACTGCATGAAATAGCAACAGCGTCCAGACACGCGATGAATAGCATCCCGACGTTGTTGCGTCTGGAGCCAAATTCCGGGTAGAACAGCGACTGAACTCATCCCTTTTTGCTTTGATTTCCACCGATTTTCACACCTATTCTAGACCCGGACTTACAGACTCGAAATTCATGAATATATGCCCAAAAACATAGGGACTCTTACGTTATTTGATCACATCAAAATCATAAATTTCTAAGGCGAATTAAACCTAAACAGTTCAACGCAAAATTAAACATTCATAATGCAAAAGTCATCCCACCTTTAAAGCAAACCGCAAATTTCAGATTAAAAGAAAAATATACAGACTTGGCTTTGATATACCAATTGCAGGGATAAAAACCCTACGCAACGAAAGATTTACAGGAACTACACTGTAATTCTCATTTAATTGAAATACTAATACAGTTTGCAAAGAATTTTACAGCAACATACATGATAAAATAAAGTTGTAAACTGATTATAAAAGCATGCAATTTAAGGATCAAAAACCCTAGATCTAATCTAAAGAATATCCTAATGATCAAAGGTTAAAAAGACTCACTTTCGCTGAAGATCTTGACCGAAAAACGCCTTTTCTTGACTTTGATCTTGAATTTACAGCAGCAAAACTCCTTTCTTTTTGCTGGAAATTAACCCACGAAAACCACGAATAGAATTGTATCTGTATTCTCACTGGTCACTTGGTTGAGGGGCTTGTGGGAGCAACTAGTTTCTAAGGGATTTTTCTGAGAATCTTTGATCTCTATGATCGATGGAAACGCAGAGGGAGAGAGAGAGAGATAATCGTAAGTCCCTAACAATAGTCTGAGAGATCGAATAGAATAACAGTTGATTAATAACCTCCCTCAAAACACTCACTTATCGTGGAGGAAGAATAGGTTAGTGGGTTTTACCATTTCTTATCAGTTAAAATTAACTGATAAGAAAATAATAATTAATTAATCTCAATAATTAATTATATAATTAAATTAACAATTAATTTAATTATATCATTTATATATAAATCCCATTTATATAATTATTCCTACATAACCTATAGTTTTAATGTAATTTAATTAACTCAAGTTTAATTGAATTAAACTAAGACAAATGATTAATTAATTCAACAATTAATTAATGTTATAATTAAATATCATATATTTAATTAAATCTCTCTCATTAAACCTATAGTATTAATGTGCATCTAATAAGCAGTAATTTTAACCTATAGTTTTAATATGAATCTTATTCATATTTTAACTTAACATTTAAACCCTTTCGAATATACAATTCTCCCTTAGAAATTTACCTCAACGCCCTAAATGAGCTACCAGTGGGACCTAATGGACCTACAGATCAGAAGGTCAAACGATATGAGATTAATTGGCTAAACTCATTAACCAAGTTAATTAATGTTCGTTGACTATGGTTCACTTCACTATAGACCCATAGATGCACTCTTCTCACATATATATTTCTGTGTCCATGGATATCGACCATTAACAACAAGTCGGCCCTTCACGTGTGTTCGTATCCCAGCTAGGTCAAATTACCGTTTTACCCCTGGGCTACATCTTTATCCTTAAGTCCTAGTGCTCCTCTAATGAACAACTTGTTTGAGGTCCAACCAACAAACAAAAGTCCCTCTCGTGCCATAGAGAGGGTAGGGCCCATTGTTCAAGACCCGGAGACACCACTTAAGGGAACACACCTCTACTTACCCTAGAGTTGGGAAGGAGTGAATTCCATCTTGTGTGGTTATGTTCCTAGCTCCCCACTCAGTCTTGTCCCCAAAATGGTAGGCTTATTGAGTCGGCGTGCAAGCCACTCTCACCCATACAAATCAAAGGACAATCTCTCATGAACAGGAGCCCATAACCCACTCAGGATTGAGACCAAGTTTCCTAGGTCATCCTAGTGAAATAGAAACCTAGCTAGCTAACGATGTTACAACTAGTGGTTAACTACCTCGCGATCCGATCTTATGCAAACTCATTGCATAAAATACCCCCAATCGCATGTCCACTACATGAACGTGTTGGATCATTACGTTTGTATCATAATACAAAGCGGGTCGTATCCATAGTGTCACCAGGATAAGGTACCCAGCCTTATCCCTATACTATAGTGTAGGATTAGAATTTCGTAATTCCATAAAGCGAAAGCGTGATTGGGATCGATTCATAATTAATTTTGTTTAATCTAAAAATACCAATACATTTGCAATAATCTTAAAACTATTCTAAATTTATATAAAGGTTAAACATACAAAAATATTATATCTAAATCTAATTTATATAGTAACAAATTACTTACTCTCGTTGACGACTCAGATTAAATTCACTAATTGCTTGTGAAATAATCACGAATTACTGCGAACACCACCACTATGGCTACACTGGTATGACTCTGAGACTTTTAGAGACAAGAGACTGGTGGGAGTCTAGAGGGAGCCTTCAAGGGAATTGTCTGAGAGCAGAAGAATGAATGAGATGCCTTTCACCCCACCCCAGGGGTCCTATTTATAGGAAAAGGCCAAGACCTTTTCTTAATAGGAAAAGGTATTGAATAAGATCAAATCTATTATCTTATTCATATTTAATTTTATAAATAATTAATTAATTCCATAATTAATTAATTACCCAATTAAATAACATATATTTAATCTTAGGGATTTTATTAAATTATTTATATTAATATGAATTCAATTCATATTAATTATTTGAACTCTTTCAAATTTTTCTCTCAATAATTAATTTTGAAATTAATTCAAAATTATATTATAAAGTTTCATAAACTTTATATTATAATGTATCAATATACATTATATGATTCTCCTAAATAAATTGAACACTTTCAATTTACAATTTATACTTAATTGCCTCAAGTCTATTTACGAGCTACCAGTAGAACCTAATGGACCTACAAATCAGAAGCTCCAACGATACGAGACTAATTGGCTAAACTCATTAACCAAGTTAGTCAACCTTCGTTAACTGTGGGTCACTCCACTAAAGACCCACAAATGCACTCTTCTCACTGTAGAATATTTATGTGTCCACGAATATCGACCAATGCAGTAAGTCAATCCTTCACGTGTGTTCGTAACACCAGCTGGGTCAAATTACCATTTTACCCCTAGGTTACCTCTGGTTCCTTAAGGACCACTAATCCCTCTAATGAACAAGTTATTTAGAGTCCAACCACTAAACAGGAGTTCCTCTCAGGCCAGGAGAGGACGGTGTGCCTTTGTTCAAGTCCCGAAATCAGCCCTTAAGGGAACACACATCTACTTACCCCAATAGGGGAAGGAGTGAATTTCATCTCGTATTGTTATGTTCCCAGCTCCGCCCCTGAAATGGTAGGATTATTGAATCGGCGAGCAGGCCACTCTCACCAATACAAATCTAAGGACAATCCCTCCTGAAAGGAGTTCATAACAGACTCAGGATTGAGATTGAGTTACCTAGGTCATCCTATTGAAATAGAAACCTAAACTAGTTAACGGCGTTACATCTAGTGGTTACTATTTCACAGTCCGGTCTTATGCAAACTCATTGCATAGGATACCCCCACCCGCATGTCTCCTATATGGATGCTTTGGATCATTGCATCTTTATCAAATACAAGGTGGGTCGTATCGCGTAGTGTCATCAGGATAAGGTACCCAGCCTTATCCCTTTACTATAGACCTTTTAGGTTGTTACTTGGACACCGATCCCCATATGTCCCCACATACTAGTCCAAGTTTCATTTAAACAACCTTGGATCTTAGTTTATTGGATTTAGGGTTTATTAATGCAAACTCGATTATTCAATAACCAAATTACTGAATCACTCAAATAACGCTTTATTGAGATCTATTAATTTGTTTCATTTACAATCTACGAGTTTTAGGGGATAAAACCCAACATATGGACCCTTTAGGCTGTATCTTGAACATTGATCCTCGTATGTCCCTACATACTAGTTCAAGCCACATACTAATAGCCTAGGATGTTTAGTTTATTGGATTAGGGTTAATAAGACAAGATTACTCAATACAAACAAAAAAAATGAACAATGCATCATTATATTAATGTTCGGTCAAATGTTACATTTACTATCTACGAGTTTTAGGGCATAAAACCCAAAAGACATTCCCTTATCAACTTCTTAAAGCGCTCCCTTACTGTGTCTAATCTTTCTTGTGGTCTCTGTTTAAAAGTGATAATTTCTCCTCAGGTTTGTGCATTCTTTGGTAGGCAGAAAATATTTCAAAAGAATTTTTTCAGCAAGCTCATCCCATGTGGTGATGTTGTCCGATGGAAAAGAATCTAACCATGCTTCTGCATTACCCTGCAAAGAAAATGGAAAAAGATTCAAAAGCAAAGTTTCATTGGATACTCCATTAAGCTTGAACGAATTGCATATTCTCAAAAATTGCTTCATGTGCTTGTGAGGATCTTCACTAGGATGTCTTGAAAATTGGCATATGGTCTGAAGCATTTGGAATATGATTGGCTTGTGCTCGAAATGATTTGCATCAATGACTAGCTCAACAATTCCTGTATTGAGATTGTAGAAAGTTGCAGCTGCATAATCCCTGATGGCTCTATCCCTTTCATCTGCAATAAGAATAATCGAAAATACCCTGACAACTAGATTGTGAGTTAAGTTATACTTTTATTCAGCTCCTTGTAGGGTCCTTTAGAAGACTAAGCCAACTAGACATCTATTTCTAGGGCTAGCTGAATTTAGATAATTAATGCACACGACTCTTAAAACTCTAGTGGTTCCAGTCCTATTTCTAGGATGCAAGAAAACAAAGTCCTATTTCTAGTGTCTTTTCCACTATTGTTTTTGCAAACTTGCGCATTCAACTCCAACTTTTCGCCCATCAGTTGAACACAAACTATGCTAACTTAAGTGATTAGTTTAAGCTAACAATGAAAGTTAAACTTCAGCAAAAACAAACAATGCTGGGAGGAAGCAAGGTTGCCCTTGCATAGCTGGGGCGTTCTTCAACTCGAGGTATCCACATATTTGAATCCCCGAGAAGAAGCTTAGCTCATTGAGGAAATAGAAATGCAAGACTTAAAGTAAAGAGTGCACAAAATAGAAGAATAAACTGAATTCATATTATTAAATGGAATGAGTACAAGAATAAGGAACTTACAACTGAAAAGTAAAGGAAAACAGAAAAGATACAGCAGTTGAAAATAAAAGACTAAACATAAAGTAAAATGTAAGACTCGACTAAGGATCTTCCCCTCCCTATCTAACTTGCTCTTAACCTTTTTCAAGGGGAGACAAGTCTTTCTCTTCTTATTCTTTCGAATAGAAGAGTCGACAGAGACTGAAAGATTTGGAACTTAGAGTGGTTATAAGATGAGAAGAATGACAAATTTCTGAGCTCTCTTTGCTTCTTGCACCTTGGTCGCCTTTTATAGACCTGAGAAGGTAGGGTTGGCTGTCGAGATCAGTGTGAGAGAGTCTTAGAAGGTAAAAATCCACGATCCTTGGAGATTTAATGCGAGATTTGGGAATTTCGGATGATTTTGTGAAGATCCTGCGAATCTCGAAATTCTGTCGAAAAGCCCAGTTGCGGCCACAAAGTCGGGCGCAAACTCTTCTATGCACTACCTTGACACTTCTGTCTTCAGCTTGGGCTACTTTCCTTATTAGTTTGCGAGCACAATTCAGACTCAATCTCCACATCTACATGACCAGACGTGGGCACAAATCTTCAACTTTAACTCTTTTGCTCCGCTACTCTGTTCTCTCCAATTGCGGGCGCAAATCTCTTGCAAAACTCTCTGCACAAAAACATTAACTTTGGATAAATTCTTGAAAATTTTATCTCTTTTTGTACATTTTAAGCATAAATTCTATACTTCTAAGATTTTCCACATGATTCTAAGACTTTTGCTAACTTGACTCTAAAAGATAAGATTTTAAGCACAAAGTTTTTGCTTTCCAAACAATAACCTAGATTTTTAAGGCTAAATAACACACATAAATGAGTGTTATACTCAAAAGAAAGATGTAAATTACTGGGAAAAAAAATAAAGATTTTTAAGATATGGGTTACTTTTTTTTCTAATCTACTTCAGAGTTTGTAGTTGAACAATAGTTTATGGAATGCTAACCTTTTAATTCAGGTTTCTTTACCTTTTCTGCTTCATTACTGCAAATTTGACTTTTCAAGACATTGAAAAAAAATGTCAAAAACGTATTTTTTGACATTGTTTTTTAGTCATTGAATTGACTCTCATGAAAGCTCAATACATGACGATTCAAAGAAAACTGTCACAAATATATTGATTATGATAGTTTAAAACTATCAAACCACTCATTTTTCATGACATATTTTTAACGTCACACTAATCTCATTCATGGCAATTGTACAATGTCATCACAAAACTAATAAAACTATTAAACTATCAAAAAAAATATATATTAATGACAGTTCAAAGTTGTCAATAAATAGTTAATAATGACAACATGTTACTGTCATGAAAACGTTAACAACATCAATGTTTTACTATCAATAATATGTTAATCATGAAGGGTGCGTTTGGAATCCATTTTAATTTAAATGTTTTTCAACGATGCATTTTTTAAAAAACATTTTGTATAAAATTTGTTTAGAATTTAAACACTCATATGTTTGGTTGCAATTCCTCATTGGTATTTTTATACACAAGTTGGTTTCAAGTGTTTCTCTCAAAATGGTTTATTTATCAGTCTCATTTTCTAATAAGACATTTTTAGTGGTTGTCAAACACTAGAAATTTTTTCAAAATGATTTTTTTTTCAAAATTAAACACTTGAAAAGTTAAACCAAACACACCCGACATCTTTTTATGTCATAGAAACACTTTAGATGAAACTTTCTTATTGTCAAGACAAGTATGCACAATGACATTTTTCAACATCACAAATATGTTTTTAATGACACTATTTTATTGTTACAAAAATATTTTCATTTAGGGTTTTTTATTGTGAACAATAACATATTCATGATAATTTACAACATCACAAAATTGCTTATAATGCTGATAAATAATTATCATCCATATATAACAATACATATGTAACAACTATTATATATTCTTGAACCAAATAAGGTCAAACATTTATATACACATACAAACTAAATATGATCAAATTTGTATATCACATCAAATTTTACATAAACTATAACTAACATAAGAGAACATTTCATATTACTTGCCTTTTGATTTCTTTAAGTTCTTTCAAACATCACTTCGAGTAGCACCACTTGGTAGCTTTTGTCTCTTTGTTGCAAGCATCTGATAACTGCAAGGAAATGAGAGATAAAAGATACAAACACATTTGACCATAGAAAAATCACCAATAAAGCCAAGAGTTGAATTGAGAGTGACAATAACGTAAATAAAAACACAATGTAATTACTCTAAATCTCACAAACACACCCAAACATATCTTAAACTCATTCAAACTCGCTCGATAATACCTACAAACTCACTAAACTAAACCCTCAAAAAGCCAAAACAAATGTGTCTAACTCACTCCAAATCCCATAAACTCATTTAAACATACTTCAAAGCTCACAAGCTCACCTAAACTAACCCTGAAAAGTCAAACACCTACCCAGACTATAAAGTCTTCTCCTTGACCACAAAGTTTAAAATACATCATAAAGTTTACTATCACATCACATTAGAATAAGTTAAACATTCTAAGTGGCCTAGAAGTGACCAAACTCACTATAAATTCAATAAACACATCCAAACACACTCCCAAATCCCACAAATTCACCTAAAAACACTTCAATTTTCACAAACATCAAAGCTTACCATCCCACCTAAATTGGCCCTTAAAAGTCAAACACAGGCCTAACTCACCCAAACAAATTTTGAATCTCACAAACTCATCCAAAAGTTCCTAATTTTCTCGTGTTCTCAATCCACATCCAACAAACTTACAAATCCCACAAACTCACCTAAACTAACCCTTAAATGTCAAACGCATACCCAAGTCACCCAAACGAAATTCGTATCCTCCAAACTCATCCAAACACACTTCAAATTACACAAGTTAACGAGATGCAATTAATCGAAATCATTTGAATTTCAGATGTAAACTTTATGGACAACACGTAAATCAATTCGAAGTTAATCGATTTGTGGATCAAACCTGAAACGCGTCCGATAACCTTGGAACGAGCTAGCAATGAGGCCACACCGCATAAAGCTTCACACTACTGCTGGAAGCACCATGTCGTCGCTACCACGGACTCACCAAAGAAAGAGACAAAAATTGTTGCCTCTCCTGAGTTGTTGAAATGTTGCTCAGCGTAGGAGACGGAGGAGCGGGAGAGAACTCAAACGGCTGCACGCGAACAACAAACGACGACTGGCGAATGGAAGGAGAGAGTCACAAACAGTCGAGGTTTGGAGAAGAAGACTCTAAACCTAAGAGAGAAATCGTAAGGGTTTTCAGTTTAATTAAAAAAAATAAAACAAAAGACGCTAATGTTTAATTATTTTTAATTAATGACAGTTAATCAAAGCCATAAATTTACGATGTTGAAAAAACGTCATAAATATCGAAAATATGAAAAATCTCCATTTTTTCTTGCCAAAAACACGTCTCAATCATTTATGACATTTTTTTCCTCCCTTCCCTTTATTTGGTTTGACTATATAGTGTCATAAAATATTAAAATTGTAAAATTGTAGTCCGTAGTTTGGAAAAATCTTAGTTGAAATATTGTAGATATTCTACTTGTTCTTGTTATAAAACAATTGAAACTTAGTTTTTTTAATGTGTTTAGAAGTGTTCTTTTTTAGTATTTGTCTCATTTATGCATGCCTGCCAAAGTAATTAAAGAGTTATTTTATGCTAATATGCTTTATTAGCCCAACAAAGACACAAGTATACAATTCACGAGCATCTTATAAATTTGGTAGGTATTCAGTTTGGTTTAATTTTTCAAGTGTTTAATTTTGAAAAAAAAAATCATTTTGAAAAATTTTTTACTGTTTGAGAACCACTAAAAGTGACTTATTAGAAAATGAGATTGATAAATAAACCATTTTGAGAGAAACATACTTGAAACTAATTTTTTTAAAAAAGAGTCTTTAAGTATACAATAATTTTGGTGTATAAAAACACTTATGAGGAAATGCTACCAAACATGTGAGTGTTTAAATTCTAAAATATTTTTATACAAAATGTTTTTTAAAAAATGCATTCTTGAAAAACATTTAAATTAAAATGTATTCCAAAAGGACCCTAAAAGTGGTTATAAGCTGTTTAGTGGAGAAAATGGGGAGTCCTCCTCATCTACAGGGTCTGGTTATTCAAAGTGGTGGGAAGTGTGATGTGGACTTTTCCTACCGCAAGCGCACGGGTCAAGTAATAATATAGTGAATAGTAAATTCGAATGTCGTCCTCTGGATTGGATTTTTAAGCAAATCAAGTATTATGAATAATCTTGCTCAATTTTATCTAGGGATCAAAAAGTGATGAAAAGATGATAATAAAACCAAATCAAAACAAGTAAAAAGAATGGAAATTCAATTGGGAAAACTACTTAGGGAATTGATTTCGCCGATTTCGTTTAGGATTGATTTTAAAGAATAAGTTATTATGCACAATGAAATTATGAGCCAAAGACCCTTTAATCACAACTACCTCTCCCGAGTATAATTGATTCTCATGCAAATTAACCAACTTGATATCCCTATCTAAGTTTATTAATATGCAAGGCAATGAGATCTTTTAACCAATTCTAAAGTTAATCTAAAACCGTCAAGAATTAGAAAGTAAACTTTATTCATGCAATCTTGAGCAAGTCTAAATCAAATCCCCTCTCCCGAGCTAGATTCGAAACTTAAATCATCCAACTAATGGCCAATTAATTGAAAGCATTAAATCAAGATTACAAACACAATAACATTGCACAACTTAAACCATAAATCAATCCATAAACTTAATCAACTACATCAATCCCTAAGCTACAAGTTTAGCTACTCATGAATGGAAATACAAGCTCAACTAAACATGTCAAAGCCATAAATCTAACTAAAGAAAGAAAAGGGAAAAGAAAACTCAATGTAGGCCGAGTCCCGACGTCCCCGTCACGATCCCCACGAACAATGGGTTGATTTCCAAGCTCCTCCTTTGTTTGCAGCCTCAAAATCCTCTATTCTGTCCTCTTTACGGCTCTAAAAGGTCCCAAATTGATCTCCTCTAAAACCTAGCCGAAGTGAAGCTTATATTGCAGATTTTTCGTCTTAGCGTCGAGACGGTGTCAAGACAGCGTCGCGACGCTGCCTCTTATACGCGCGTTCTGAATAAGGAAAAACGGTAGCGTCGGGACGCTTCCTATCATAGCGTCTCGACGCTGTAAGCTTTACGCGCCTAATCTGATATGGAATGTGAGCGTCGAGACGCTCAAGAGCTAGCGTCTCGACGCTAGCTTGCTGTTGACCGAGATTTGACTTTTCTCCACTTTTACTCTTTTCATTCCTTTGCATCTTTTCACGCCCCGAGCACCCGAATAACTCTGATATTGCATTAAAGCTCCAATCAACCATTTCCTACAAAATAAACAATAAAGCACAATAAAATGGCCCAAAAATCATAAAAGACTAGCTAAATTAAATAAGTAAAGATAGCTAGCTATGCTCGCTATCAAATACCCCCAAACTTAAGCTTTTGCTAGTCCTCGAGCAAACTCTAAATCAAACATACAATGGAAGAATGGATGCAACAATCATAACTCAATCCTCAAGGCTCAAAAGTCAATAACCAAGCAAGCAAGAGACATGCACACAAGGACCAATGAGGGAGACAAATTAAAATTTTTCCAAAATTAACTTGCACAAGCAAGATCTAACTCAACAAGATCAGACTCTACTAGCCCGGGATTGGATTATTAAACTCTCAGCTCATCTTCCCTCTACACTGGCACTAAGGCTTCACTAATGAGTTAATGCAACAAATTAGTTTGTTTATCTCCATACTTAGGTGCTTTTAATTAACAATTGAATTAAGCATGTAAATGTGGCACTAGCTTTCACACACCCATTGCAGGGACCCTTAACCTGAGATTTCTCTGGTTGGCCTAACTGATCACAACAGGGGTAGCTCTTTTTGCCTAAACTTTATTAAACATTGCAAACTGTGCACAGGCCATGATATAATATTTTTTTTTTCTTCAACAGTAACTACAAGAATGATTTTTCTTTATGAGCATAAATAGCATATATTCTTTTCTTTCCTCCTAAGCAAGATCAAACATGCTAATTTGCAAAACATTAACTATTTAGCTCTACCCTACACCTATCGAGGTGACAACAAGCATATGAACCTAATAATTCGCTCCTAAGCATTCAAATCCAAATCTAGCCAAGACAAATACTCTACTCATGCAAGCCATCTCCTAGAAAAATTTTAAAAACTCTCCCTTTTTGGGCACTTATGCTTACATCTCATCACAAGCTTGAAAATTGACAAGAAAGCCTATCCTAGGACATCATAATCATGCAAAAACAGCATCCAGAAAACAACCATATACATAATTCAAAGAAAGCTCAAAACTATAGCCCGAACTCAGATGCTCAAGGGCTCCACAAACATGCTAATCCACCCCTAAACTTAAAATATGCATTGTCCTCAATGTATAAAGAAAATAGGGCATAAACAAGCATGAGAACAATAAAAGAATGACAGGAGTGAATAATACTGGCCTGGAATGATGATGACTTCTTGCTTGAGAGCTTTGAATCTTGAAAGCTTGAAAGCAAAGGAGAGGAAGAAAACAAGACCTACAAAACAAAAATAAACGATAAATCAAAAACAAAAAGAAAACACACTGACTTACTTGGGTTGCCTCCCATAAGCGCTTGTTTAACGTCATTAGCTCGACGTGTTGCACGTGTTTCAAGGAGGCTTTTGTTCTGTGAATCCAACAGAGGTGCTCTTTCTTGCACCTTTCCTGTAGCCCATGTAAAGCACTTCATCTTTAGAGTCTTCAACTGCTTTAAAGATTTCTTTTTCGTTCTTGACTCTAATAGTGAGCTCCCTGCGCTCAATATCTATAATTGCTCGCCCAGTAGCGAGGAATGGTCGTCCTAATATGACAGGCATTGAAGGATTTTCTATCATGTCCATAACATACAAGTCAATAGGGAGGAAAAATCTACCTACTCTGATTAACACATTTTCTACAATACCAACTGGTCTCACCACAGATTGATCAGCCAATTGGAGCTTTACAGGAGTAGATTTAATCTCACCTATGTCTAACTTCTTACACAAGGACAATGGGATAATATTAATGCTAGCACCTAAATCACATAATGCTCTGAACGAATAAGTACCAAAACTACAAGGAACAGAAAAACTCCCTGGATCTGCTACTTTTTCAGGTACTTTCTGTTGTACTCTGGTGCTGCATGTGGAAGCGAGATAAACAGTGTCAACCTTCTTTTCTTTTCGCTTCTTCGCTAACCACTCCTTCATAAACCTGTTGTATTGGGGCATCTCTAATGCCTCTGCAAAAGGAATATTAATATTCAGATTCATAAAAGCATTCATAAATTTATCAAACTGAACCTGATTGTTCTTTTTCTTCTTTTTCTTTTTCTTTTCCTTAGGAACCAACAGTGTGGGAGAAGGAATAGGAGGCTCAAGGTTAGGCTTTTCAGCCTCATCTGATGATGTGTCCTCCTCAGCTTCCCCTGTAGGCGTTTCATAGTCCTCAGATTCAGGTTCCTCTTCAGATTCCTCCTGGTGTACAGTGATTGCCTTACAATACTCCATCTGGGGTTTCTCTTGTTCAGCTGGGGCCTTACCTTTATTCATGGTGCTTACAACATTCACCAACTGTCCCAATTGAGTCTCAATGTTCTTGATGGCTGCACTGTGGCCATTCACTGTTGAATTGATGGCAATGACTGCCTCCTCTAACTTGGTTGTCCTGTTACTAGACTCTGCAATGAAAGCTCCAACAAGATCTTCTAACTTTTTATTATCTTGAGTTTGAGGGGCAAAACCAGGAGGATTAAGAACATTCTTAGTATTAGCATAAGAGAAATTTTCATGGTTCCTATTGTTAGGGTGATAATGTGTAGGTGTAGAACTATTATTATATCCCCTAGAATTAAAATTTGATACATACTGAACCTGCTCGATCGTCTCCTCCTGGGGTCTGGATGCTAAAGCAGCAGCTGATTCAATTGATTGTGCACTCCCTGTACCTGAAAATTTCATAAAAGCATTGGCAAGGGAAGTCATCTGGGCTTGGAGTGCACTTACTTTATCAACCTCAAACACTCCAGCAGCAATCTTTTTAGGTGTAGACCGCTCAGATGGCCACTGATAGCTGTTGGTGGCCATATCCTCTAGAAGTGTGCGAGCGTTTTCCACGGTCTTGGACAACAGAGTCCCACCTGCAGCTGCATCAACAATCGTTTTTGTACTAGGAGTCAAACCATTATAAAACAACTGTACCTGAAGCCAATCAGGGTAACCATGCTGAGGACACTTCCTCAGTAGCTCTTTGAATCGCTCCCAAGCTTCGAACAACTGCTCATCATATTGTTGCTGAAATGTCCCAATCTCGGTCCTCAGCTTGACCGTCTTTGCAGGAGGGAAAAATTTCTTTAAAAAGGCCTGGACCAAAGCATCCCAAGTGGTGATGCTCCCAGGGGTAATAGACTGCAACCAATCACGTGCTTTATCCTGCAAAGAAAAGGGAAATAAACGTAAGCGAATAGCATCCTCCGAGACACCATTAATCTTTACCGTCCCACAAATATCCAAAAATGATTTAAGATGAGAATTTGGATCCTCGGTGGGCGATCCTCTGTATGCACAGTCTCGAGCCATCTGAATAAAACCGGTTTTCAGCTCAAAGTTGTTGGCATTAATCGGTGCATAGACAATCCCCGACTGTTGCCCCTGAAACACAGGCTGAAAATAATCTCTAATAGGCCTAGGCTCCTCAGGTGGATTTTGGTCTGCCATTTGAATAATTTCTCTATTTTCCCTTCGAAGCCTAAGAATTGTTCTTTCTATCTCGGGATCAAATGGTGCTAAAATTAAATCTTTATCCCTACGCATAAACAAACAAAATTACCCTAAAAAAGAAAGAAAACAATTATGGAATGAAATAAAGAAAAGGAAACAACTAATCTAAATATGGAAAATATAATCTAGAAAAGGAAACAAAGTAAACTAATATGGAATGCAAAAACAAATATGGCAAAACACGAATAAGGAAACTAATCTAGAAAAGGAAAAAAAACAAGAACAAATAAGGAAAAGATTACACAACTAAAAGAAAAACTAACCTAGAAAATAAAATATGGAAAGCAAAAAAAATAAGGAAAAAAATGAAATCAACTAAAAAAATAAAAATACACCCTAAATTAAGATCAAACAATTTTTCCACAATATCAATCTAGCTAAATGTGCCAATCCCCGGCAACGGCGCCAAAAACTTGATGTGGACTTTTCCTACCGCAAGCGCACGGGTCAAGTAATAATATAGTGAATAGTAAATTCGAATGTCGTCCTCTGGATTGGATTTTTAAGCAAATCAAGTATTATGAATAATCTTGCTCAATTTTATCTAGGGATCAAAAAGTGATGAAAAGATGATAATAAAACCAAATCAAAACAAGTAAAAAGAATGGAAATTCAATTGGGAAAACTACTTAGGGAATTGATTTCGCCGATTTCGTTTAGGATTGATTTTAAAGAATAAGTTATTATGCACAATGAAATTATGAGCCAAAGACCCTTTAATCACAACTACCTCTCCCGAGTATAATTGATTCTCATGCAAATTAACCAACTTGATATCCCTATCTAAGTTTATTAATATGCAAGGCAATGAGATCTTTTAACCAATTCTAAAGTTAATCTAAAACCGTCAAGAATTAGAAAGTAAACTTTATTCATGCAATCTTGAGCAAGTCTAAATCAAATCCCCTCTCCCGAGCTAGATTCGAAACTTAAATCATCCAACTAATGGCCAATTAATTGAAAGCATTAAATCAAGATTACAAACACAATAACATTGCACAACTTAAACCATAAATCAATCCATAAACTTAATCAACTACATCAATCCCTAAGCTACAAGTTTAGCTACTCATGAATGGAAATACAAGCTCAACTAAACATGTCA
This sequence comes from Luffa acutangula, assembly GCA_036850905.1. Classification (NCBI taxonomy): domain Eukaryota; kingdom Viridiplantae; phylum Streptophyta; class Magnoliopsida; order Cucurbitales; family Cucurbitaceae; genus Luffa; species Luffa acutangula. The sequence continues at coordinate 24,424,846 of CM072093.1, forward strand.
AAGCCATAAATCTAACTAAAGAAAGAAAAGGGAAAAGAAAACTCAATGTAGGCCGAGTCCCGACGTCCCCGTCACGATCCCCACGAACAATGGGTTGATTTCCAAGCTCCTCCTTTGTTTGCAGCCTCAAAATCCTCTATTCTGTCCTCTTTACGGCTCTAAAAGGTCCCAAATTGATCTCCTCTAAAACCTAGCCGAAGTGAAGCTTATATTGCAGATTTTTCGTCTTAGCGTCGAGACGGTGTCAAGACAGCGTCGCGACGCTGCCTCTTATACGCGCGTTCTGAATAAGGAAAAACGGTAGCGTCGGGACGCTTCCTATCATAGCGTCTCGACGCTGTAAGCTTTACGCGCCTAATCTGATATGGAATGTGAGCGTCGAGACGCTCAAGAGCTAGCGTCTCGACGCTAGCTTGCTGTTGACCGAGATTTGACTTTTCTCCACTTTTACTCTTTTCATTCCTTTGCATCTTTTCACGCCCCGAGCACCCGAATAACTCTGATATTGCATTAAAGCTCCAATCAACCATTTCCTACAAAATAAACAATAAAGCACAATAAAATGGCCCAAAAATCATAAAAGACTAGCTAAATTAAATAAGTAAAGATAGCTAGCTATGCTCACTATCAAAGTGTTGTGGAAATTGGGTATCCCTTAAAGATTAAACATTCTTTTTGGCGAAGTTTCCATGAATACTTGCCCACAATGTTCACCTTAAACTGAAAACATATTGTTCCAATGAACAAATGAATCTGTTGCAATAAAGGAATTGAGACGGTGGATCATGCTTTATTCTGGTGTAAGAGAGCACGAACCATTTGAAGGGCTTTGGGTGATGAATATTCTGTAATGATGTTTGAACATATGAACATAAAAGAGAGGTGGGGGTCGATAATGGATGGTTTTACATACCATCATTTAGAAATTATTTGCATTGGTGCATGGGCTATTTGGAATTATCAGAATAGTGGTGTCCCTAACAATCCAATTATGTCAGTTGATCTCAAATGTGAATGGATACTAGATTATACAAAACAATACAAAAGTCTCAATGCAAGTCACCACAAAGATGGTAACTAGTCTGTTGAGGGACAAGGAGCAGTGAGAGGGGTAGTTGGGCTGTCGCGTGAAGGTTCGGGTGACGAATCTGTAGGTGCTCAAGGTAATGACGTAGGTCAAGAGTCTTCTACCCAAAAAAAAAAATTTGTGGACGCAGTTGTGCGAAGAGGTGAGGCAGTGTTTGGTTCTGGGGCGATGGCGATGGATTCTAGGGGTGGATTAAAAGTGGTAGTGCAAGGTTGTAAACCTTCTTTATTCTCAATGCTCGACGTCGAAGCTCAAGCAATAGTTGAAGGATTGAGATTAGCCCAATGTATGAACATCAAGTAGGTGGTCATCAAATCGGATTCCTTGCTATGTGTCCAAATGCTAAATGAAGAAAGATGTGTTGATCTCAAAGGCAAGACAATTATCCATCATATTTTGGCTGTAAAGGGAACTTTTCAATCGACTAATTTTTTCCATATATATTATAAAGTGAGAAAATCAGGGAGAGTATAGATATTCAGCAAAAGGTTGCATTGTTCATACTATTACCAAACAACAAAGCTAGGGTATAAAGGCCGAGAAGAAGAACACTTGTCCAAAACCAAGAGAATGAATAATAATACCCAAAAAAAACAGATAAATAGACCAAGAAATAAACATATAAGTGACCCTCTATTATCCTCCCGCAAGTGAAACTGACCGATTGTGGATAGTAAGCTTGGTTCTCAGACTTTGAAAGCGAGCTGTAGGAAGAGGTTTAGTCATGATATCGACAACTTGATCTTCGAAAGGAACGAAGCGAACTAAAAATTGTTTACACAAGACCCTTTCTCGAATAAAGTGGTGATCAATCTCTATATGCTTGGATCTACTATGAAAAATCGAATTTGCTGCCAAGTTCGTAGCACTGATGTTATCACAAAGCAACAAAGGCGTGGACGACATGACAATACCAAGTTCAAAGAGAATAGACTGCACCGAAATAATTTATGTTGTAGCATTGGACATACCTCTATATTCGGACTCAGCACTCAAGCGAGAGACAACTTTTTGTTTACCATAGGACCAAGAGATTAAGTTTTCACCTAAAAACACACAATAGCCACTAGTACTTCTTCGATCATCAGGACAACTCGCCCAATCGGCATCGGTATAACAAGTCAATGATAACAGACTTGAGGATGTAAAAGAAAGGCCATAATCAATAGAAGACTTTAAATAATGAATGATACGCTTAAACACATTCCAATGAACGGAGGTAGGCGAATGTAAAAATTGATACACCTTATTAACTGCAAAACTCAAATCAGGACGAGTAAGAGTGCAATACTGTAAAGCACCAACAAGGCTTCTATACTGTTTTGGATCCAGTAAAACCTCACTGTCATTAGCGGACAAGATACCTCAAGTAGCCATAGGTGTAGATACACATTTACACTCAACCATTGTTGCACGCTGAATTAAATCCAAAAAGTACTTGCGCTGGGACAAAAATAAAGAAGATGGTGTTCTGGAGATTTCAACACCCAAGAAATATAAGAGATTACCTAAATTATTTAAAGCAAAAAATCCATTTAAAGAGCTGATAAACTACTAAATTAGATGCAAATCATTCCCAATAACTAAGGTCCCGTTTGATAACCATTTGGTTTTTGGTTTTTTATTTTTGAAAATTTGGCTTGTTTTCTTCCAATTTTCCTACTATGGTTTTTATATTTGCCAATGACACATTTGAGTTCCTAGCAAAATTCTAAAAACAAAAACAAGTTTTTGAAAACTACTTTTTTTAGTTTTCGAAATTTGATTGGTCTTTAAAAACAAGGAAAGAAAAGTATTAGTAAAACATAGAAACTTGTAGGTGGAAGTAGGATTTATAAGCTTAATTTTCAAAAACCAAAAACCAAATGGTTATCAAATGAGGCCTAAGATGTCATCCACATATACCAAGAAAATTGTCAAAATGGAGCCTTTTTTGAAAACAAACATTGATGCATCAGACTTTGAAGCTTTGAAACCCCACTGCAAAAGACATGTATTCAACTTAGTGAACCAAGCACGAGGACTCTGTTTTAAACCATACAACGCTTTTTGCAATTTACAAACATGGTGATGATGATCCTTGTGAAGGATTTGGAATTCCCCAATTCTGTTAAAGCGGAAGCGTAATTGGGGCCGATTCGTAGTTAATTTTGTTTATCCAAAAATACTATTACATTGGCAAAAAACATAGAACAAATTCTATACAAACTTAAGGCTAAGCATACAAAAATTATTAGATCTAAATCTAAATGGAAGAAGCAAACATACCGTCGTTGACGACTCTGAATACTTCAACGGACACCTTTCTTGATTTTGGACCAAGCACCAACAATTGGGACACCACCAATTGATCTTCCCCGCTATGACTCTGAGATTAGGAACGTAATTGTGGGACTACCTAATCTTGAATGGGAAAAACTCTAGAGAGAAAATTCTCCCTATAGTTCTTGGATTGAGAGAATATGAGAGGGAGGCTAGAGAGAATGCAAGAGTGCATTCTTGTGGCCTTATGTTGTAGTACCTAAACCCTAGGTTTAGTGTTCTATTTATAGGAGAATGACCATGAATAAAATATTCATTTAAAATCAATTATTTCCAAAACATTTCTAAGTGATTTATAACATTTATAAATCTAATCTATAACATGTTTTCCAATTTGATTATAACACTTTATAAACAAATTCTAAGGAAATTTCATATTTCATGCTAGGTTAATTTTATCTTTTAATTAATATAACTTTTATATCAATTAACCAATTTTAATTAACCATTCAAGCATGAATCTCCCTAAATTAATACAACATTTATATCAATTAAATCATGAAATATCCCTTATGCATTTGAATTATTATTAATAACACTTATTAAAAATAAAAATACATGTTCATGCTTTCCTATGGTGGGATTTTAATCTATATGACATGCTCATAATGCACATACATTTAATCTAATTAAACCATATATTCTCAATGCATAAAAGAAATTAAATCAAGACTAAAATGGAATCGTTTGGCAATTTAAAACAAGCAATTTAACTAATTATTATAATAATAATTAATAAATAAAAGCTTGTAGCAATCCCGAGCTTCATGAACCGACCCGAACCAACCCTCCATGGAGTGAACCGGCCTTCAAAAGTGTGTAAAGAAGCTGCAACAGACCGAACCGGACCCCAACAGAAGCAGCTGAACCGAACCGGACTGGAAAAAACTGCTGCTGGAATTTTGGTTCATCAGCATCGGGACGCTACATGAAGAGCGTCCCGACGCTCTTGCAACAGCAGCCCACTGCTGCTGTTTTTCTGCTGCGTCTTCTCCAATTCTTCTTCAATTTTACAGCCTATATGGACTCTAATGACTCTATAAAATTACAGACTCTAGAACACACATTAACGCTCTTACATTTCCGAGCAATTACAATTTGATGAAGATTTAAAAGCTCAAAAAATTGCCAAACCAGAACACTTAGATTTTAGCACACAGAAAATTCAATTTCAAAATGGTACCTACCACAACAAAATTAAAACGACTTAAGTGCTCTAATCATGCTCTGATACCAATTGAAGGTGTTCATATAGCACATGCGGAAGTAATTGAAGATCGAAAGCACTTAAGACATACAATTTTGTACCTAAAGCATGCATGTTCTAGAAAAATAGAATAGAAAGTAAAGGAGTACCAACCTCTTGGTAGCTCACTTGAGAGGAACTCCTTGTGATGTTTTCCTTCTCCAACTTCTCTTGGACAACCTTTAGTGTCTTCTCTACTATTCTCCTTGCCTAGAATGACTAGTGGGAGTCTATATTGGTAAGGAAAGGGAAGGGAATGCTTGAAGGAACAAGCTATAGAGAGATCTATGGAAGTGTGTGTGTTTGAGAGGACAAACCAGCAGCATAACAGTAGGTAAAACCCTCTCCCCCAATTTGAATCTGATTCAAGCTCTTAAATAGACCTCTTCCATGCAAAGACAAGCTTCATGACACTAGACACATGGTTAAAATGCATCTCAAAGTGGATTCTAGGTGTTTAATTCAGAACACATGCAAATAGTGCATGGTTGTGTTGTTTTCCATTATGCATCATCATGCAATAGTGGGAATGTCACTAAATCCACTAAAATTTGAATCTCAATTCTGAATTTTCAGCTTGCAATTTACCCTAATTCAATTCTAAATTGAATTTAATTTCTAGGTTATTAATTGGGACATTTCCAAGTAATTTATCATGATTAATCTAATTAATCATTCTTACCTAGTGTCATTAATAGTATATGGATCATAATACATATACATGGTATTTAAAACACTTTTAAATACCTTATCTCTCAATTCCTTATTTAATTCATAATTAAAATGTTGTGTCAAACACATTCTTACGATAAAGCCCTATTTCCCGTTTTTGAACGATTCAATGATTCCTATCATTATGATCTAATCATTAATACAATATGAGCTAGTAGAGAGACCTAATGGACCTATAGATCATGGGCTCCAATGATTCGAGGCTAACCGACTAATCTCATTATCTAAGCTAGCCAACATTCGTTAACTACCGGAACACTCCACTATAGTCTGATAGTTGCACTCCCCTCACTATAGATATATTTCCGTCCACTTGATTTAACCATGTTCAGTAAGTCGTTCCTTCACAGGTTTTTCATAGCTATAGCTAGGTCAAATAACCGTTTCAACTCTATAGTACTTCTTGTTCCTTAAGTTCCACTAATCCTCTAATAAACAATCGGTTTGTGGTCCAACCATCAAACCTAAGTCCCTCTCGATCCAACGAGAGGGCGGGGCCCCTTGTTCAAGTCCTGGAGTTAGTACTTAAGGGAACAACCTCTCTGCTATCCCTGAAATGGGTAGGAGTGAATTACATCTTGCAAAACTATGTCCCCAGCTATCTATTCGATCTTATCCCCAAAATGGTAGGCTTGTTGAGTCGGCGATGCTAGCCACTCTCACCCATGCAGATCAAAGGATAATCTCGTATAAACAGGATTTCATAGTTAGCTCAGGATTAAGAACGAGTTACCTAGGTCATCTATGAGAAATAGTCAGTTTCTTCAGTAAACGACGTTATAAAGAGAAAGTGACATATTCCGTGGTCCAGTCTAATGCAAACTCATTGCATAGGACGCCCCCACTCGCATGTCACCACATGAACGATTTAGGATCTCATCGTTTGTACTTAATACAAAGTGGGTCGCGTCCATAGTGTCTCCAGGATAAGGCACCCAACCGTATCCTTATACTATAGACTATTTTGACTATAAACTTGAACTTGATCCTACGATATGTCCCTACATATAGTTCGAGTATTCATTTTATAGTCAAGGATCTTAGTTTATTGGATTTAGGTTAATCATTTGCAATTTATATATTCAATAACATCTTTTACTGAATAACCTCAATATCGTCTTTATTGGAAATAGAATATGTTTAATGATTTACAAACTACGAGTTTATAGGACATTAAACCCAACATTTTAGGGCATAAAACCCAACACCTTGTCCACGAAACCTTGAGGTTGAACCATATACACATCTTCAGTTAAATCCTCATTCAGAAAAGCATTATGAAGATCAAGTTGCTTTAACACCCAATTAAACCGAACAGCAAGCGATAACACAATACGTATGGTAGCCGATTTAATAAGAGGGCTAAAAGTTTCAAAATAGTCAATACCAAAGGCTTGGTCTAATCCACGTGCAACTAAACAAGCCTTATTCAATTTAACCTCTCCATTTGGCTTCAACTTAACTTTGTAGACCCATTTGCAACTGATAACCTTATAATTGAAACAATCTATCAGATTTCAACAGTGGTCTTTTTCATTATCCAATGTGCAGTATACAAGCCTATTTATAGGCCATCATGAGAACTGTAAAAGCCTATTTATAGGCACTAATAATAATGGAATAAAAATGAAGAAAAAGAATAACAACGGGCTGAAACAAAAAAACCACTTTACAACAACTAAATAATAAAATACATAATTATATTAACATTCCCCCTCAACTAAGGCACAAGAGTGCAGAAGTTTGGATCTCAAGCATCGAAGTCGTTCACTGGTATGAGGTTTAGTAAAGAATTCTACAAGCTGGTTGATAGAAGAAACATATCGAAGATCAATATCCTATCGAACCACACGTTCTCTGATAAAATGAAAATCAATTTCCACATGTTTAGTGCGACCATGGTACACAAGATTACAAGCTAACTGAATAGCCAAAGAATTGTCACACCAAAGTAATGGAGGCTAAGAGCTAAAAACATGGAGATCTTTAAGAACCTGTCAAAGCCAAGACAATTCAGCTGTTGTTGAAACAAGGGCACGATATTCAGCCTCGGTGGAGCTACGAGACACTGTCGTTTGCTTTTTAGATCCCCAAGAAATCGGATTACAGCCCAAGAAAATAACATAACCTGTAGTGGAGTGTCTATTAGGCGGATCACCTGCCCAATCTGAATCAGAAAAGGCTTGTAACCTTAAAAAATCATGAGCACTTCGTTTAAACAGCAAACCATAACCAATGGTACCATTTAGATGCCGCAATATACGCTTAGCAGCCACCAAATGTCCAACATGAAGAGAATGCATTTTTTGTGATAATTTACTAACAACAAATGTAATATCAGGACGACTAAAAGTCAGATAATGAAGCACACCAATTAAAGCTCGATAATTTCGTATATCATCCTCAGAGCCCAACTCACCAACATCAGAAGAAGACTGTAAAGCAAGTGGTGTTGAGCAAAGTTCGGCATTCATCATGCTAAAACGTTTAAGAATGTCCCTAGTATACTTGGTTTGATTGACAAAGTATCGATCCTTAACACAAGATATTTCAAGACCAAGCAAATAACGTAAAACACCCAGATCAGTCATGTCAAAACGAAGCTTAAGCTGAGCAATCAAGTCATTTACATTCATAGGATCACTTCCAGTAACAATGATATCAACAACATATAATAGAAGATATGTAAGAGAACCATTAATAGCCCGAACAAACAGAGAAGAATCAGCTAAAGAGGTTGTAAAACCAAGAGAACCCAAATGAGAAGTGAAACAATCGAACCAAGCTCGGGGTGCCTGCTTAAGGCCATACAAAGATTTAAGAAGTTTGCACACATATTGAGGCTTTGTAGGGTAGACAAAACCTTGAGGTTACTGCATATATACTTCTTCCTGAAGCTCCCCATGAAGGAAAGCATTTTTAACATTCAACTGCCTTAATGTCCAGTTGTATTGAGCTGCCAAAGAAAGAATAATTCAAACAATAGGTTTTTTACAAAAGGGCTAAAAGTCTCCTCATAATCTATGCCATTCTCTTAATGATACCCATTGGCTACAAGACGAGCCTTATAACGAGCAACACTACCATCGACATTCCTCTTTATCCTGTATGCCCATTTACAGCCAATAACATTTTTTCCAGGGGGTAAAGTTGTTAAACACCAAGTATTCTGATTAACTAAGGCATTATACTCCTCATTCATAGCATGTTTCCAAACATGTAATTTAGAAGCTTTAGTGAATGAACTATGTTCCTCTTGATCCAAAGCAACATTATTAATATTATCAACAGAGGCGAGAAATAATTTTATTGTTGAGATCCCAGACTTACTTCTAGTTTGCATAGGATGTATATTAACCGTAGCAACCCCAATATGAGCATCAGTATTAGAAGAAGAAGCATTATTAATTGGAACAACAATAGCAGAATCATCACAACCAATATTTGCAGTGGGTACAGTAATAGTAGTGGTAGAATTCACAACATTATTAGATGAAGTAGACAAAGGAGTGGTGTAAGCACAATCAATACCGATAGAATCATTTGATTGTGGTGTTGATGAATGGAATAAAGGTGTAGAGGATAATAACAAGGATAAAGGTAAGAAAGAGGAAGGTGATGGAGATATATTAGGTGAAGATGTAAACTGAACAACAAATGGAAAAAGATTTTCATCAAAAACTACATGTCGAGAGGTATATAGACGACCATTGCTCATGTTGTAACAAAGTGTTGGGTTTAATGTCCTATAAACTCGTAGTTTGTAAACCATTAAACATATTCTATTTTCAATAAAGACGTTATTGAGATTATTAAGTAAAAGATGTTATTGAATATGTAAATTGTGAATGATTAACCTAAATCCAATAAACTAAGATCCTTGACTATAAAATAAATACTCGAACTATATGTAGGGACATATCGTAGGATCAAGTTCAAGTTTATAGTCAAAATAGTCTATAGTATAAGGATACGGTTCGGTGCCTTATCCTGGAGACACTATGGACGCGACCCACTTTGTATTAAGTACGAACAATGAAATCCTAAATCGTTCATGTGGTGACATGCGAGTGGGGGCGTCCTATGCAATGAGTTTGCATAAGACTGGACCACAAAATAAGTCACTTTCTCTTTATAACGTCGTTTACTGAAGAAACTGACTATTTCTCATAGATGACCTAGGTAACTCGTTCTTAATCCTGAGCTATCTATGAACTCCTGTTTATTCGAGATTATCCTTTGATCTGCATGGGTGAGAGTGGCCAGCATCGCCGACTCAACAAGCCTACCATTTTGGGGATAAGATCGAATAGATAGTTGGGGACATAGTTTCGCAAGACGGAATTCACTCCTACCCATTTCAGGGATAGCAGAGAGGTTGTTCTCTTAAGTACTAACTCCAGGACTTGAACAAGGGGCCCACCCTCTCGTTGGATCGAGAGGGACTTAGGTTTGATAGTTGGATCACAAACTGATTTTTCATTAGAGGATTAGTGGAACTTAAGGAACAAGAAGTACTATAGGGGTGAAACGGTTATTTGACCTAGCTATAGCTACGAACAACCTGTGAAGGAACGACTTACTAAACATGGTTAAATCAAGTGGACGGAAATATATCTATAGTGAGGGGAGTGCAACTATCGGGCTATAGTGGGGTGTCCCGGTAGTTAACGAATGTTGGCTAACTTAGATTATGAGATTAGGCGGTTAGCCTCGAATCATTGGAGCCCATGATCTATAGGTCCATTAGGTCCCTCTACTAGCTCATATTGTATTAATGCTTAGATCATAATGATAGGAATCTTTGAATCGTTCAAAAACGGGAAATAGGGCTTTATCGTAAAAATGTGTTTGACACAATTTTTAATTATGAATTAAATAAGGAATTGAGAGATAAGGTATTTAAAAGTCTTTTAAATACCATGTATATGTATTAGGAATCATATACTATTAATGGCACTAGGAAAGAATGATTAATTAGATTAATCATGATATATTAACTTGGAAATGTCCCAATTTATAACCTAGAAATCAAATTCAATTTCAAATTGAATTAAGGAAAATTGCAAGCTGAAAATTCAAGTATGAAGGTTCAATTTAGTGGATTTAGTGGCATTCCCACTCTTGCATGTTGATGCATATAGTGGAAAACAACACAACCATGCACTAATTGCATGTGTTGTGAATTAAACACCTAGAATCCACTTTGAGTTGCATTTTCACCATGTGTCTAGTGTCATGAAGCTTGTCTTTGCATGGAGGAGGTCTATATAAGGACCTTGAATCAGATTCAAAAGGGTTAGAGCTTTTACCTACTGTTATGCTACTGGTTTTTCCTCTCAAAGACACACTCTTCCTTAGTTCTCTCAATAGCTTGATCCTTCAAGCATTCCCTTCCCATTCCTTATCTCTATAAGACTCCCACAAGTCATTCTAAGCAAGGAGAATAATAGAGAAGACTCTGGAGGTTGTCCAAGGAGCATTGGAGAGGATAACACCACAAGGAGTTCCATATAAAAGAGCTACAAAGGTTGGTGTTCTCTAACTCTCTTTTCTGCCTTTTCTAGAACATGCATGCTTTAGGAGTAAAATTGAATGTCTTAAGTGCTTTCGATCTTCAATTGTTTCCGCATGTGTTATATGAACACCTTCACAAAGCTTTCCTTTATAATCCAAGGGATAACCAAGAAAGACACATTGAGTAGATTTAGGCTCAAGTTTATGAGACATGTAAGGTTTAAGAGAGGATAACAAACACAACCGAAAATTTTGAGATAACTATAATCGGGTGGTTTATGAAAAAGTAGCTCAAAGGGAGTTTTGCCACCAAGGTTTGGAGAGGGAAGCCGATTTATGTGAAAAAACAGCAGTGGCAAAAGCAAAATGCCAAAACTTTAGAGGAACAGACGCATGAGAAATAAGGGTTAGAGCTACTTCAACAACATGCTTATGTTTTCGCTCGGCAACACCGTTTTGTTGAGAGGTATAGGGACATGATTTTTGATGGAGAATCCCATGAGTTTGTAGAAAGAGCCAAGACTATGATTAACAAATTCCCCTCCCCCATCAAGTCTTAGAATTTTAATCTTAGAGTTGAGTAAGTTTTTAGTAAGAGGTTTGAACACTTTGAAAACCGAAACAACATCAGATTTAAAGATCATAGGATATAGCCATATATATTTTGAGTAGTTATCAACAAAAGAGATATAATAATTGAAGCCATTTATTGAGGTTTCAAGGGATGGACCCCATACATCAGCATGAGTCAACTCTAAAGGATACTGGGAAACAGAGCAAGAAGCAGGAAAAGGCAACTTATGTGACTTTCTATACAAACAATGTTCACAAACATTGGTAGAAGAATACGAAGGTAAACTTGTTGGGATTGGTGCCCTAAAACTCGTAGATAGTGAATGTTAAACAAAATCATTCGATAAAGGCGTTATCGAGATTGATTCAGTAAAGTCATTACTGAATAAAGTAAATTGAGCATTTAATAAACCCAAATCCAATAAACTAAGATCCATGGCTACAGGATGAACACTTGAGCTTTATGTAGAGACATAAAAGTGGATCAAGCTCGAGTAATAGCCAAAACGGTCTATAGTATAGGGATAGGGCTGGGTACCTTATTCTGGAGACACTATGAGACGCTGTTGTTGGGTTCCTAGAGTGAGTAAAAATATGATATAAAATACTCTAGAATTCCTATGCAAGTATACACAGTCTGCAGCAAGTAATATTATCAATCCGAGCCCTGAATTAGTTTCCACTCTACCTATTTTTGTGTAACTTTCCAATGGTTTCAAGAATAGTAAAATGATTGGGTTTTATCGGAATTATGCTGAAGCAAAATAAATGACAGAACAATAAGTAAACAAATAGATAGACAGATTAAAGATAGGCGCTGGTTAGGATTTAGTGATTGCTCTAAAAGATGCTCTAGCAATATTATTAATCATGCATTTCTCGCAGTATTATTAGCGGATTCCTCCCAGAACTTCGGATCTTTTGGGATGTGTTTCAACCCCAATGAAGTACGACCGATCAAGCACTAGGCAACTGGCTATCCCTAGCTCAGTCACTGGCGTTCACCAATACACAATGATCGTAGTGTGGATAATTGCCACACACCCTCTAAATCATCTCTGAAACTAGAGAGAGTTATCCATACCGGCTGGTCAGGCGGGCATAAAATGAGAATAAGCACAACAATTAACCAAAATGCGATAATCAATATATTACTAGAGATGAAGCACAGTAATCACATTATTCCTAACCAACACCTTAAGCTACTTAGTTCATAATAGGCATAGGAATACGAATTACAATCTGAGTAGGCATGTCCATAACCACAAGTTAATAAAGAAAATAAACTCCCTAATCAGCTTGCGGAAGATGGTGTTTTTGATAATCTTCAATCTCTCTAAAATATTCGGCTTCCAAGGGAAAACATGGAATGAGTTTGACTTGGACGGCTACTTCCTTTTATAGAAGGAGAAGAGACTTGAATTAGGTCAACTTGGACACGTGTAGGGCTCTCCTTGCTCCTTTATCACGAAAATGACTCAACAGAAGTCGGTTCATGAAGTTGGCTAACGAGCTGTGACGTGGCAGTTTCTGCTCTTAGTTTTGCTGCAGCACAGAATTTGCTCCCTCCAGTCGCCCAGCAGCATAATCTACACAAAATAATTTCCAATGCCTCCATTCTTCCAAATGGGTTAAAACATGTAATATCTATCCAAAACCAACCCTAATAAGCATAAAGGACACACAAATCCCTATATAATTGAGGCCTAAATAACTACCTTTTGGGCAGTTATCATACCCCCAAACTTGAACTATTGCGCGTCCCGAGCAATACTAACCAACCTTCCTTCAAGAATTCAAAACATTAGACAAAGAATAGCTTAATCAAACCAGACAGTCCAACACTACCTTTAACATTTACCTGAGCACTCTGCAAAACCAAGCTCTGCTGCAGCAAAATGATTCCTCCGGCATGGACAAATAATCACCACTTTTCAACTTAATTCTAAGAACTCACCACAGCCTAGCTCTATTATCAGACATTTCAAAACATATTTTTAAAGGGGTTTATATCCTTGTTTATCAAACTTAAAGCAGCCTTACAGTCATAAGCTCTTAAGCATGGGATGACCCACTTTATGGTGCAGTATACCCTTGCCTCAAGCTCATCACCAACTAGGCTCAATGCTCATTATAAAGCTCAAAAATCCTTAGTTATTCTATCTCTTGCCCCTCAGAATGGCGACATTTTATGATGAACCTCACCTAAGTTCTGGGAGACAAAAAAACTGCTGGATCATCATTCATCCTTCAAAACTTTTGCTCCGTCAAAATTTTCAGCAAAATTTTCAACAATCAATTCTTTTCAGCAAGTCATTTCATTATTTTTTTCCACATTTTCTAGGTCATCTTTTGACGCGAAGACAAACTGTGGGTATCACAAATGTCCCCGGTTACTCAATAACCTAACAAATTTTAATTTAAAGGAGAGGAATGCTCGAGCAAAACAATTGGAGTAGCAAAAAGTCCCCCAAACTTTAATTATTCATTGTCCCCAATGAATCATTAAGCAATTATACCCCCAAACTTAAATTTTTCTATCTAAATTTTTAAACTAAACATGGGACTAGGATTGAGCTTAAAGTGGATCGTATAAGTCAATACTACCTTGAAAATCTTCTTTGCCGCAACAACAGTCCAGGCTAGAAGAAATGCTCAAGTAAAAGGTTTCTGGAGATCAGAATACCTTGATCTAATTAAGCGTAATCAGTCCAAGCTTCAAAAATTCAGAGGAAAATTATTTAAGTTAGAGTTGCTCAGTGCTCATGAAACAAAACAACAACTGGAAATTTCATTAAAAACATAGACAAAGATATTACATAAGGAGAGATATATTTTTTCAAAGCAGAAAAATTAAAAAGAAACAAGACAAGCAATCATATAAGAAGATGGGGTCAGGAATGCGCCAACAAACAAAATATTTCATCAAAAAGATTGTGCGCTCAAATCCCTCTTCAATCTTCCTGACCCAAATCTTCCTCTTCATCTTCTTTCTCAACAGGCGGCGGTGGAATCCAGGGGTTCAGCAGGTCTTCGGGGAATGCAGAGAGGGCTGGATACGGTTGTGAAAAATTTTCTTGCAGCGCCCTCTTCAAACCAGCATCACGATTCCTAACGTAGGTCCAGAAGGTTAAAGTTTGCCTTTCAGCAAACTCCTGCCTACTGGCCAAAAGTGCCAATTGTTCTAGAATCGTGTTAATGTCGCAGATAAGCCCGCCTTGTCGTATCTCCTTCGTGCGCTGGAGCCGCGCCAAACTGGGCGTATCAATGATCCCCTTATCGAATAGAATCACATCACTTTCATCCACTGGAACCCCTGCTTGTCTGCACAGCATAGTAATCGTGTTCGGGAAGAACAACTTCCCCACCTTCTTTATCCAGCAGCCAGCAATCTCATTACAAATAATTTTTCCTACGTCAATACTGAGAGACCTTAAGATAGCAAAAGCTAGAAGAATTCGTTCCCTGGATACTGTCGAGTCGTGCGTTGTCGGAAGCAACCTTTGCCTGATGAAACCCATCCACGTATTCGCTTCCTTTTTCAAATAAGCCGACTGGAATGTCCTTTTCTGAGTCTTAGATAGTTGCCACTGCGCCCCCTCGATTCCTACCTCCCTCACAGCATTACTTAGCTGTTCATCAGATGGCGCGACTGCCATCTCATTAAATGTCGCATGGGGGAAGTTTTGAAGATGGTACAGTGCGTTGATTGCACTTGGACTACAATCTATCTCGACTCCTCTGACAATTACCAGGAAACCCTCTTCTTTATCAATGTTGGCATAGAATTCACGCACCACCTGTGCGTTTATAGCCTCCGGCTTAGCACAAAACAGCTCCCAGCCGTGGTCTGCTATTCCGGTCCTCAGAAATGGCGGAAGATCACCGCTGAAACCTCTTTCAAACAGAAAATCCCTTTTCAGGAGCTCAGTGTATTTTGCTCTAGCAAAATTATTGACGAAGCGATCGTATGGCACCTGTCGCTCTTCTATTTCATCGTGTTCCTCCGATGCTTCAGCAATATTTTTGCCCTTCTCTTCTCTCCGCTTCAGCAACTGTTCCTCTTCTGCCTGTTTCTCTACTTCTTCCCGCATTTTTTTCCTCAACCTCTTTTTTCTCTCGTTCCTCTCGCTCTACCTTCTCTCTCTCGGAATCTGATGATGGAGATGATGGGGTATCAGTCCTGATCACCTGAACGCGCCCAGCTTTCTGCTTAATGCGGCGCCGTCTCGGAGGTTCAGGTATGATAACCTCAACACGAGCCTCCTGAACTGGTTCTCTGCCTTCTTCCTCTACAGCCTCTGCCTGCACATCCTCACTCTATTTCTTCTGAATTCCCTCTCGAACTTCTCCTGTAGTCGTCATTCCCTGCGTAACCTCTTCTTGATTATGTTTATCATATTCTTTCGGGTCTCCTTCTTCTATTGCAACAACCTCATCCTCTCTTGCCTTTTCTTGTTCTTCAGCTCTCTGTTGCCGTCTTCTTCTTTTAGGTTTTTTCTCCTCCGATGTTCTTTTCTTCTTGGTTTTTACTTTCTGAACTTCGGGGGTCACGAGTATCTCTTCCTCCTCACTCTCCCTCTCTTTTCTAGCTCTTGTCTTTGCCATTGAAGGTGTAAGGGGGGTTTTACAGAGAATACAAAGAAAGAAAGAAGAATGCACACAACTAAGATTTGATCAAGAAGATGAAGTGAAACGTGCTTACCAGAGGTTGCTAATAAATAGGGCTTCAGCAAAATACAATCCTAACCGAAAAGATTTGCCCTACAATAACTAATATTACCGTTTTAATTTAAACATGCAAACCTGAAATTCAAAAACCATCAACGGTAAAATCGTGGATTCCAAACGCCCACGGTAAAAATTGATGTGTTGTCATCATTGAAGCCTTCGGATAATTGTTGTGCGACACGTGGCCTCATCAGATGATGCATGCAAATTTACCTGCGAAAATTCAAAGCCAAATCCCAACGGTAAAAATAATAAATTTCCAACGGAATCCCTTCTTACTCGGACGATATTTGCTTTAGCCACAACTTTTGCTGTAACAACCTTCTGACCCTGAAGAATCTTTGATACGGAATTTAAATTTCAAAAATGGGAAAATCACACCTTTCAAATTTAAATTTAAATTTAACCGACCAAATCAAATATAATCTTATCTTCTATTTCTAATTGATGCCGAATAAATAAGAGAGAATTTAAATTGAACAGAATTCAAATAACTGAAGATAAGATCTAGATAAAATCAAACCAATTAAAAGATAATTCAAAGATAATTTAAATCAATAACCCGAGAGTAAAATCAAATCAAATTCAAAAATGAAATAGATAAAATCTAAACTACCAATAATAAAATACTGAAGGATAAAATCTACTAAACCATGCAAAATCAAATCTAACCTAACCGCAATTAAAATCAAATCAGCGAAAAATAAAATTAATACAAACTTCTGGGAGCTCAAAATTTTGCTCTGTGAAATGCTCCCACAAAAGTCCTGCTCTCTCAATCATCAACCAACCTTAGGGAAGGATATTTCAACCGAAACTCCTCACCCCAATAATGTTTCACATGCTGTCCATTTACCTTGAACACTCTCCCATCTTTTTCATCCTGCAAAGTAATTGCTCCATTGGGGAAAACCTCAATCACAATAAACGGTCCTGACCATTTAGATTTTATATTTCCAGGAAATAGTTTTAATCTAGAATTATAAAGCAAAACTTTTTGACCCTTGACAAACTCCTTAGATTTAATTTTCTGGTCATGCCACAGCTTAGTCTTTTCCTTATACATTTTCGCATTTTCGTAAGAAAATTGACGAAATTCTTCTAACTCATTAAGCTGCAGCATTCTTATTGCTCCTGCACGACTCAGATCAATATTTAACTTTTTCAAAGCCCAAAATGTTTTATGCTCAAGCTCTAATGGTAAATGGCAAGCTTTCCCATATACTAACCTATAGGGAGACATACCTAGAGGAGTCTTATAAGCTGTCCTATAAGCCCAAAGAGCCTCATCCAACCTAAAGGATCCATCCTTTCTAGATGGATGGACTACTTTCTCTAAGATAGCTTTAATTTCCCTATTACTAATTTTAGCTTGGCCATTTGCTTGTGGGTGATAAGGGGTAGCTATCATATGCTTAATCCTGTACTTCGCTAAAAGCTTAGTTAAGATATTATTAACAAAATGTGTACCCTCATCACTCACTAGAGCCCTAGGTGTCCCAAACCGCGCAAAGATGTGCGATTGAAGAAACCTTGCTACTGTCTTGGCATCACTCTGATGGCATGCAATGGCCTCCACCCACTTGGACACATAATCAACTGCCAATAAGATAAAGTCAATACCCCATACATCAAATAATTCAACTTCTAAAATGTAAGTAAGAGGCATTTCATCTCTAGGCCCTAAATTTCCTCTCCTTTGGAAAGCATCACATTGCTTGTAGAACCCATGGGCATCCTTGAATAATGTAGGCCAGAAAAATCCGCAATGCAAAATCCTCATAGCTATCCTCTGACCGCTGAAATGACCTCCATACGGCGAAGAGTGACATTGCTCCAGGATTTCCTTTGCTTCAGCACCTGAAACACACCTACGAATTATACCATCAGAGCA
The DNA here is from genome assembly GCA_036850905.1 of Luffa acutangula. NCBI lineage: Eukaryota > Viridiplantae > Streptophyta > Magnoliopsida > Cucurbitales > Cucurbitaceae > Luffa > Luffa acutangula. Next base: position 24,442,948 of record CM072093.1, read on the forward strand.
TTGCTTATACATAAATGGCTCATCCCAATAGAAAAACTTCGCATCATGCTTGAACTTTTTCTTCTGCCTCCAATCCATGTCAATAAGGGTGACTCCCTTTACCAAAAAGTTTGCAACATCAGCATACCAAGGGACATCCCTAACTACCTTTACTTCAACAGCAAAGAGCTATTCATCTGGAAAAAAATCGGAAATGGCAGATTGCTCCAGCAAAGATGATGATGGATCAAGACGTGATAAATGATCTGCAATGACATTTTCTGATCCTTTCTTGTCCTTTATTTCCAAGTTGAATTCCTGCAACAGTAAAATCCAACGAATTAGCTAGGCTTTGCATCTTTCTTAGACATTAAATACCTTATTGCTGCATGATCCGTGAAAACCGTGACTTTGGACCCAACCAAATATGGTCGGAACTTCTCAAAAGCGAACACCACAGCTAACAACTCCTTTTCAGTACTTGTATAGTTGACTTGTGCTTCATTTAAAACCTTGCTTGCATAGTATATAGGATGGATAAATTTGCCCTGCTTTTGCCCCAGCATCGCACCTACCTCGGCATCACTCGCATCACACATTACCTCAAAGGGTAAATTCCAATTAGGTGCGCAAAGAATGGGTGCTAAGATTAAAGCAGCCTTTAAATTTCAAAATCCTTCCTACAATCTGCATTAAAGTCAAAAACGTGATCAGTGCACAATAAGTTGTTGGGTTTTATGCCCTAAAACTCGTAGATAGTGAATGTAACCGTTGACCGGATATTAATGAAATAATATTGATATATTTTTCCATTAATTGTTATTAGTTATTTTATATTTGTCTTTGCCTAATAATAACCCTAATCCAATAAACTAGACATCCAAGGTTGTAATATGAGTCTTGAACTATATGTAGCGACATATGGGATCATTGTTCAAGAAACAGCCTAAAGGGTCTATAGTATAGGGATAAGACTGGGTGCCTTATCCTGGTGACACTATGGATACGACCCACTTTGTATTTGATACAAACACTGCGATCCAACGCGTTCGTGTAGGAGACATGCGAGTGGGGGTATCCTATGCAATGAGTTTGCATAAGACCGAACCGCGAAATAGTAACCACTGGTTATAACACCGTTAACTAGTTGGTTTTCTATTTCACTAGGACGACCTAGGCAACTTAGTCTTAATCCTGAGTTGATTATGGACTCCTGCTCATGAGAGATTGTCCTTTGATTTGTATGGGTGAGAGTGGTCAATACGCCGACTCAATAAGCCTACCACTTTGGGGACAAGACCGAATGGGGAGCTGGGAACATAATCGTACAAGATGGAATTCACTCCTTCCCGACTTTAGGGAAGCAGATGAGTGTTCCCTTAAGTGGTTACTCCGAGTCTTGAACAAAGGGTCCTACCCTCTCAATGGCACGAGAGGGTTTTCTGTTTCATGGTTGGACCACAAACAGGTTGTTCATTAGAGGAGAATTGGTACTTAAGGAAATAGAGGTAACCCAGGGGTAAAACGGTAATTTGACCCAACTGGTGTTACGGACACTCGTGAAGGACTAACTAGTCGATATTCGTCTAGATCCGTGGACATAGAAAATATGTCTCCAGTGAGAAGAGTGCAACTGTGAGTCTATAGTGGAATGTACACACATTTAACGAATATTGATTAATGTGGTTAATTAGTTTGACCAATTAATCTCACATCGTTGGAGCTTCTGATCTGCAGGTCCATTAGGTCCCACTGGTAGCTCGTAAAGTAATTTGAGGCAACTAAGTAATAAAAGTAAATTGAAAATGTTCAATTTATTAAGGGAAACAAATATAATATATATTGATATATTATTATGAGAGAAATTAACATTTGAAAAGTTCAAATATAAATTTATGGAAGTTTGAAAGAGTTCAAATAATGAATTAATTAATTTAAGGCCTAAAATGTGTTTGGGAAAAATTAATTAATTCTAGGTCGGGAATTAAATATGTGATATTTCATTGGTGGTTAATTAATTAAAGAATTCATTAACCGGGAATTAATCAATTATGGAAATAATTAATCACTTAAGAAAGTGATTAATCATTTATGAAAATGATCTAATCACTTATGGAAGTAATTAGTCATTTGTGGAAAAGATTAATCAATTATGGAATTGATTGATCATGATTGATTAATTAAGGAATAAGATTGAATCAATTTTGGAAAAGATTGATTTAATTGAATATTTTATTCATGGCCTCTCTTCTATAAATAGAACACTAGACCTAATTGGTCATGACACTTGACATTCTTGCTCTTGCTCTTAGACTCTCAAAGACAAGACCTAGAATTCTCTCTAGCCTCCCTCTTAGAGAAAGACTCCCACAAGTCTTTTGCCTCCTAGACTTAGAGACATACCGGTGTAACCTCTGTGGTTATTGTGTCATTCAAAGAAGGAATTTCCAGCGAAGAAAATCAAAGGCGGCTGCTGCGTTTTCGTTCGTGGAGCGTCGTTGGCAAAGAACGGTCAAGTCTTCAACGAAGGTATGTGACGGTTCTTTCCCTTTTCTTTAGAAAAGCATGAAAATAAATTTAGATTTATTTTTAAGCATGTTTAAACTGAATTTCCAGCAACTTTAAAAGGAGTTTAAAGTTTAATTGAGTTTTCTTAGCGGTATTTTAATGTTAATTAATATACGGCGTAAGGTCCAATCGATGCGCTTCCGCTGCGTGGGGACTTTTATTCCCTTCATAAGTTAGAAAGAGGTTTACTGATTTTGGAGAAATCCTTTATGAACCTCCTATAAAATCCAGCATGTCCTACAAAACTCCGAATTCCCTTCACTAAATTCGGTGGCTCTAGCCTTTCAATAACCTCAACTTTTGCTCTATAAACTTGTAGATCATTTTTAGAAATTTTATGTCCTAACACTATGCCCTCCTTCACCATGAAGTGGCATTTCTCCCAATTAAGAACTAGATGGGTATCCTCACATATTTTTAACATCTTTCCTAAATTATCTAAACAATTCTAAAAAAACCCTCCAAACACTGAAAAATCATCCATAAATACCTCAACAATGGACTCAATCATATCAGAAAAAATTGCTAACATACACCGTTGAAATGTTGCTGGAGCATTGTAGAGGCCAAAAGGCATTCTCCTAAAAGCGAATGTCCCATAAGGACAGGTGAAAGTGGTTTTCTCCTGATCATCAGGAGCAATAGTAATCTGGTTATACCCAGAATAACCATCCAAGAAACAGTAGTAGGCCTGACCAGCCAATCGATCCAACATCTGGTCGATAAATGGTAGAGGGAAATGATCCTTTCGGGTAGCTTTATTAAGCCTTCTGTAATCCATGCAAACCCTCCAGCCAGTTACTGTCCTTGTGGGGATCAACTCATTATCTTTATTGCTCACCACAGTGACACCTCCTTTCTTAGGAACACATTCGACAGGGCTTACCCAATTGCTATCGGCAATTGGATAAATGATCCCAGCATCTAACCATTTAATTACCTCCTTTTTAACAACCTCTTTCATTGTAGGGTTAAGCCTTCTTTGTTGCTCAATACTCCTAAAGGATCCCTCCTCTAGAGTGATTTTGTGCATACAAAAAGATGGGCTAATTCCCTGAATATCAGGCAATGTCCAACCTATAGCCTTGCGGTATTGCTGCAGCAATTTTATTAAGGCCTCTTCATGCTCTGGCATTAAATCTAATGCAACAATAATGGGCAACTTCTCACTTTCCCCAAGATACACGTACTTTAGATGATCCGGTAAGGGTTTCAAATCTAAAGTAGGTGCCTCAATCAGGGATGGCTTAATGGGAGGAACCTTCCTTTGATTTAAATCTAAAGACTCAAAAACATCCTCACACCTAAACAATTCTTTTTCATTTTTTCTATCTAAAGAAAAAATTTCAACATCCTCTACACTAACCTCTCCATGCTTTTTCGAATGCTTATCAGCCGAATCCTGTATTGCTGTCTCAAGAACTGTGCTCTCCAGAATCCTGATGAAGGAGCAATCCTCCATTTCGTCTGGATATTTCATGGCTTTAAACACATTAAATTTCACTTCCTCATTACAGACTCTCATTGTTAATTCCCCTTTTTGAACATCTATTAACGCCCTACCAGTAGCCAAAAATGGACGACCTAGAATAATTGGGACATCTTTAGCAGCCTCATAGTCTAAAATAATAAAATCAACAGGAAATATGAACTTATCCACTTTTACCAAGACATCCTCAATTTTACCCTCTGGATATATGATAGACCTATCAGCTAGTTGGAGTGTAACTGTGGTAGGCCTAGCTTCACCAATACCCAACTTCCGATAGACCGAAAGAGGCATAAGGTTAATGCTTGCACCTAAATCACAGAGTGCTCTACCTAATTCTTTTCCACCTATAGACACAGGTATGGTAAATGACCCTGGATCCTTAGCCTTGGGGGGTAGTCCATTCTTAAGAATAGCACTACACTCCTCAGTAAGAAATACAGTTTCAAACTCACCTAACCTCTTCTTTTTAGTTAAAATATCCTTAAGAAATTTAGCATAATTAGGCATTTGCTCAATAGCTTCTACTAAAGGGATATTTATATGCAATTGCTTAAGAATCTCTAAAAACTTTTTAAATTGAGACCGAGATCGAGACCGGGAAATTCCCGGCCGGGATCCTGACTGGGATCCTGACCGGGAAATCGGTCTGGTTCGCTTTATTTTACTTGATCAACCCGATTTTCTGTGTTATTGGCTCGGTTCAGCCAATTTTTGGCATGGTTCGTGATTTTGGAGGCCGGTTCGAGGTGGTTCGGGGCGGTTCGTGATGTCTAAACAAAATTCTGGAGCTGTACAAGGATTTTTAGGATAGAATTTAGCTAAATTAATGTAATTTAATGCTTTATTTTATCCTAGGGGCCAAAATTAACCGGTTCAATTGCTATTTATGTGCTTTATGGATGTCATAAAGAATATTTAATCCCACATTAGGTTATAAACATGCTCATGCATTATTTTTATATATTATAAATTGTTAAAATGTATGTTTAAATGCATGGATTTGTTTTCATATTTTTTAATATAAGTGTATATTAATTATATGAAAAATTGGAAAGCATGAAGCATGTCATTACTTAAATTAAATATAAGTAGTTATGTTTAATGTGATGAATGAAGCATGCTTGATTGATTTTCTTGATTGGCTTATAATTGTTATATTAAAAGAAAATAAAAAATTGCATGAAGCATGAAACATCCATAGTTAATAATATAATTGTTATACTATTCATGCAATTAGTATGGTTTAATTATTTAATTTGAATGAGATTGTTAAATGAATTAAACCCTAGATTCTTGATTATAGGATTAATCATTAAAATTTGAAATAGTTCTTTAATATTAATGATTAGAAACCGTCAATCTATAATCAAGATTTGCATGCAAACATAAGATCATAGGATGAATTTGATTAATTTTAAATTGTTTAAAAATTAAATAGACCTAGATCAGTTTCTAATAGGATTAGAATCTTTTCTTACTTAGAATTAAAAATAGTTTTAATTGACTAAGTAGGAAAAACATTGTTATGATTATAAGGGAACTCCACCGGTAATGTTCTGTCTTAGGCTGGGGGTATTTAAGTTGACGGTTTACGGAACACCTCCTACCTGGGAACTGACCTGGAGTACCGGAGTTGAATTAATCGTAGTTAAATGTTAGCATGCAATGTCACTAGGTCTATTAAAAGTGTTTAATGCACGTAGATCTTTAGAGTAAAGACCTTACATTACTGAGGTTATAAGGGAACTCTCTCGGTAAAGTTCTGTCTAAGGTTGGGGGTATTTAAGTTTACGATTTATGATACACCTCCTACCTGGGAACTGACCCGAACATTGAGTTGAATTAACCATAGTAATGTTGACTTGCAATGTTGGGTTTATTAAAAGAAATTTAATTCATCCAAGAGATTGCAGTTGAATCCTTTCCATAATTGTTATAATAGGATCAAACTTAGATAGATTGACTTAGCCGAAAACTATCTAAGTTAAACAACCCTAAATTAACCGTATGACATTTTCAGTGGGAGGAAAATTACAAAACGAGATTTAAATCAAAGTTTTGCTCCTACGTCCATATATTCACAACATGAGATTCATGCTCGGCTTCGAGTCGCCTTAGGAGTGGCCTCCCTTCGGAAAGTGTTTGCATGAATCAATATCAAGGTGAATGGGAAAAATGTCTAGAGTAAGTGGGAGCGGGACACGTGTCAACGTATCCCTCGGTCTCCGCCCATAGTTCACACCATGAGAGTCCTATGATCCGCCTGCAGGTTGTCCTGGCGCAACCATCCCTTCGGAGGGCCTGGTCATAGGATTCAGAACATCGTGAACTCCTGAAAAGGATAGGAGCTCTTAGGCTAATCACCAACAGTTGTCTTTCCCTTTGGTAGCCTGTTGGTGCGTGCCTCTAAGATCTGAAAGTGGGAGGGTTACACTTACGAGGATGAGTTAAAAGTTTTAACAATTCCTTGACCGAACAACGGTGGCTAATGTCTATAGGAATATGAGTTATTCTGGAATTAGAATTAGCTGAGAGGTGTCTCATTTCAAAGGAGGAATGCCTGATCACCCTTCGGTGGCTGATATTCTAAACCTTTGAAACATCGTTGCAAAACTAAATCAACAATTTTAAGGTTCTGTGATTGTCTGTTTTGCTACATTGATTGGATTGTGTGCAATTGATTGCTTGTACGATGGGTTAAGGCAAAGTTAACTAATACGGTCATTGTTTGTTTAAATTTCAGCAATGTCTCCCTCAATTGTCTCTCTACTTAAAAATGAGAAATTAACCGGCGAAAACTATGCTACGTGGAAGTTGAACCTGAATACGATTCTTGTTGTCGATGATCTGCGGTTCGTCTTAACGGAGGATTGTCCTCCAGCCCCTGCTCGTAATGCATCCCAAGCAGTTAAGGATGCTTATGACCGCTGGACAAAGGCCAATGATAAGACTCGCGTCTATATCCTAGCCAGCTTATCTGAAGTTTTGGCTAAAAGGCATGAGGGCATGGTAACAACGAGGGAGATTATGAACTCTCTCCAGGAGATGTTTGGACAACCGTCCTACCAACTCCACCATGACGCTCTCAAATACGTTTATAGCTGTCGCATGAAAGAGGGCACGTCTGTTCGGGAGCATGTCCTGGATATGATGGTCCAATTCAACGTGGCAGAGGCAAACGGGGCGGTCATAGATGAGCGTAGTCATGTTGCATTCATCTTAGAATCTCTTCCGAAGAGTTTTCTGCAGTTTCGAAGTAATGCATGATGAATAAAATAACATTCAACCTGACTAGCCTCCTGAATGAGCTACAACTCTATCAGTCTCTTCTTAAGAACAAGGGACAGATAGAAGGAGAGGCAAACGTTGTTCACTCTAAAAGTAAGTTCGAGAAGGGTTCATCCTCTGGAACTAAATCTGTAGCCACTTCTTCAAAGAAAACTCAGAAGAAGAAAGGAAACAAGGGGAAAGCTCCCAGTACTGCTGCTAAAAGCAAGGGAAAAGCCAAAGCTATGGCAGACAAGGGCAAGTGTTTTCACTGCAATGTAGATGCACATTGGAAGAGAAACTGCCCAAAGTACCTTGCTGAGAAAAAGAAGGAAAAGGAAGGTAAATTTGATTTACTGGTTTTAGAAACATGCCTGGTAGAACATGATGAGTTTACCTGGATACTTGATTCAGGAGCAACTAATCATGTTTGCTCTTCTTTTCAGGAAAATAGTTCCTTTCGACAGTTGAACGATGGGGAAATGACACTCAGGGTCGGAACTGGAGAAGTCATTTCAGCTAAAGCAGTGGGAGCTGCGAAGTTATTTTTTAGAAATAGATTCTTACTTTTAGAAAGTTTGTTAATCGTTCCCAAGATTAAGAGGAACTTAATTTCTATTTCATGTTTGATTGAACAATCGTATACAGTTACTTTTGATATGAATGAAGCGTTCATTTATAAAAATGGTGTACTTATTTGTTCAGCCAAATTGGAAAATAACTTGTATGTTTTAAGACCAACCGAAAACAAAGCACTTTTAAATCATGAATTATTTAAAACTGCTGAAACTCAAAGTAAAAGGCAAAAGATTTCTCCATCAAGTAACAATACTCATCTTTGGCATCTCAGACTTGGTCATATAAACATCGATAGGATCGGTCGTTTGGTAAAGAATGGACTTCTAAGCAAGTTAGAAGATGATTCACTACCACCTTGTGAATCTTGTCTCGAGGGAAAAATGACCAAGAGACCCTTTACTGGAAAAGGTTACAGAGCCAAAGAACCCTTAGAGTTAATACATTCGGATCTATGTGGTCCAATGAATGTAAAAGCTCGAGGAGGGTACGAATATTTCATCTCATTTATAGATGATTATTCAAGATATGGTTACTTGTACCTAATGGGACATAAGTCTGAAGCCCTTGAAAAGTTTAAGGAGTTTAAGGCTGAAGTTGAAAACCTATTAGGTAAATCTATTAAAGTACTTCGATCTGATCGAGGAGGGGAGTATATGGATCAAAGATTCCAAGATTATATGATAGAACATGGAATCCAATCTCAACTCTCAGCCCCTGGTACACCTCAGCAGAATGGTGTGTCAGAAATGAGAAATAGAACCTTGTTAGACATGGTTCGATCAATGATGAGCTATGCTCAATTGCCTAGCTCGTTTTGGGGGTATGCAGTAGAGACTGCAGTATACATATTGAACAATGTTCCCTCGAAAAGTGTTTCTGAAACACCTTTCGAATTATGGAAGGGGCGTAAACCTAGTTTGCATCACTTTCGCACCTGGGGTTGTCCAGCTGATAGCGAGCAGAAATGTCGCTATTTTAGTCTCAATTTATTAAGCTTTTTGGTGCTTTAATCGTATTTTTAATGAATATATTTAATGAATTTTGTTATTTGGTCCTTAGGAGCTAAGTTGGTGATTTTGGGAGAAAAAGAGCAAAAATTGAAGTAATTATAGCCCAAATCCTAGCTTGATGCAATTGGAGGCCCAAAGAAGTCAACTATAAAGAAAAGAACAAGAGAAATGAAGAAGAAGGCCCAAAAATCAGCCCAAAAAGGAAGATGAAAAATCTGGAAATCTGGACAGCGTCGAGACGCTAAGCAAGGTAGCGTCGCGACGCTGCCCTTTCTTGTTGCCCAAGCCGCGTGCGCAGCAGCGTCGCGACACTGAGCAAGGTAGCGTCGCGACGCTACCCCTATTCCAGGCCTATAAAAAGGCACCCTTGGGTGCCTCATTTCTCATCAATCAAATCATTCTTCTTTCCTTCCTTTGGCTCCTTGGGAGCCTCTCTCAAGGCTTTCTAGCCTTTTTGAGAGAATTCTTCTAGTGGGAAAATTTTGGGAATTTTTGGGGAGCATCTAAAAGGCTCAAGGAGTAGTCAGCAGGGCTCCAAGCGTCAGCGAGGGGTTTTTCGACGGTCAATTCCTTTCCTTTTATGCTCTTTAATATGCTTTCTCTTGTAATTATTGTGGATATTATGTGTAGCTAAACCCCAATTTGGGGTCTTGAAATGAAATGATAGTCCAAATATTGTTATAATTTCTTGTCTCTTGCCCATGTCCTAATTATTTGTATGGATGTGCTTAATGCTTTACTCAATCTGGCCAATTGTGTAATGATTCGATTCTTAATGGAAACTCGACGGAGAGAAATTAGGATAGATCATAATCCATGCAACTAGTTTAATTGCCCGTTGTGACACCGGGATTAGTTGATTAAACTTAGATTCCTAAAATGAATCAGAGCGTAATAATTAATGATTTTTAATAGCGCTAAGGACACTTAGGTTGTTAAAATGAATTAATTACAATTAGGGGAAACCGACAGGAGAACCTATGTGATTAACGGAGATTCTAGGATTATAATTAGTTGGGCAATGAGATAGGATAATTATAGCAACTATTTAGCTAATCATTGATTTTCAAGACCCCTCTTCCCATTTAAAGAAAACTCTTTCTCCACATTTTATTTTCGATTGATCAATTTATTTTTGTTAATTGTCTTGAATTTAAATCCTTTTTATTACATGAAGTGGTCCCTAAATATTATTTCGCCTAAGTATTTTCAATGCTCAAGAGAATTTTAATTATTTGCTTAAGTTTCGCTTCGCCTCCCTGAGGATTCGATACTCGGTATTACTACCGTTTTATATTACTTGCGGCCCATGCGCTTTGCGGTCCATCACCAACACACGTGCTTGTGACAAATCCTAAGAAACTTGAACCTCGTTCAAAACTGTGCCAATTTGTTGGTTACCCTAAAGAAACGAGAGGTGGTTATTTCTACGACCCACAAGAAAATAAGGTGATTGTATCGACAAACGCCATTTTCTTAGAGGAAGACCACATGAGAGATCATAAACCACGCAGCAAAATAATATTAGGAGAAGCTACTGAAGAATCATCAAGAGTTGTTGATGAAGTTGGACCTTCAACAAGGGTTGATGAAGGAACTAGTTCTTCAGATCCATCCCATCCATCTCAAACATTGGGAATGCCTCGACGCAGTGGGAGGGTTGTATTACAACCTGACCGCTACTTGGGTTTGACTGAAACTCAGGTTGTCATACCTAATGATGGCATTGAGGATCCATTGTCCTATCGACAGGCAATGAATGACGAAGATAAGGATGAATGGGCCAAAGCCATGAACCTGGAAATGGAGTCAATGTACTCCAATTCTGTATGGGAACTTACAGATCTACCAAATGGAGTAAAACCCATAGGGTGCAAATGGATCTATAAGAGAAAAAGAGATGCAGCTGGAAAGGTACAGACCTTCAAAGCTAGACTAGTGGCAAAGGGTTATACCCAAAAGGAAGGGGTTGACTATCAGGAAACCTTTTCTCCTGTAGCCATGTTAAAGTCCATAAGAATTCTCTTATCCATAGCCACATATTATGACTATGAAATATGGCAAATGGACGTCAAGACTGCCTTTCTGAATCATAATCTTCATGTCTCAACCCGAAGGGTTCATAGCCCAAGGTCAGGAACAAAAGGTTTGTAAGCTCAATCGATCCATTTATGGTTGAAACAAGCATCCAGATCATGGAACATTAGATTTGATACTGCAATCAAATCTTTTGGCTTTGACCAAAACGTTGATGAGCCTTGTGTGTACAAGAAAGTCAACAAAAGGAAAGTAGCTTTTCTAATACTTTATGTAGACGATATCCTACTCATTGGGAATGATGTAGGAAATGAGTAGGATACCTCACTGACATTAAGAAATGGCTAGCAGCCCAATTCCAAATGAAAGATCTGGGAAAGGCTCAATACGTTCTGGGAATCTAAATCATTAGGGATCGTAAGAACAAAACGCTAGCTCTGTCTCAAGCAACGTATATTGACAAGATGTTGTCTCGATATTCAATGCAAAACTCCAAGAAGGGACTACTACCCTTCAGACATGGGGTACACCTGTCTAAGGAACAGTCTCCTAAGACACCTCAAGAAATTGATAACATGAGACACATTCCCTACGCCTCAGCTGTGGGCAGCTTAATGTATGTTATCCTCTGCACTAGGCCTGACATATGTTATGCAGTGGGAGTAGTCAGTAGGTATCAGTCTAATCCAGGGTTGGACCACTGGGGAGCGATTAAGAACATCCTCAAGTATCTTCGGAGAACGAGGGACTACATGCTTGTGTAGGGAGCTAAGGATTTGATTCTTACTGGATACACTGACTCTGACTTTCAAGCTGATAAGGATTCAAGGAAATCCACATCAGGGTCAGTATTCACCCTTAATGGAGGAGCAGTAGTGTGGAGAAGCATCAAACAAGGATGCATAGCAGACTCAACCATGGAGGCTGAGTATGTAGCAGCTTGCGAAGCAGCTAAGGAGGCAGTATGGCTTATAAAGTTCTTGACTGATTTGGAAGTGGTTCCGAATATGAACGTGCCCATAACACTATACTGTAACAACAGTGGGGCTGTAGCCAACTCAAAAGAACCTCGAAGCCACAAATATTATTTCGCCTAAGTATTTTCAGTGCTCAAGAGAATTTTAATTATTTGCTTAAGTTTCGCTTCGCCTCCCTGAGGATTCGATACTCGGTATTACTACCGTTTTATATTACTTGCGGCCCGTGCGCTTTGCGGTCCATCAAGTTTTTGGCGCCGTTGCCGGGGAGGCTTGATTTTTAAGCAAAAAAATTAATTTTTCTTGACATCGAAAAGAAAGGGATAAATGGTAATTTAGGTGTAAATATTTTTTTTTCTTCTTTCATCATTTTGTGAATATTATTTTATTTTCATTTTTGTTTGGTTCTTTTTGTTGTCTGGGAACATTGTATGCGAAGAAACAAGGTGGTTGATTTGTTTCCGCTAGATCTTGAGATTAACAGGACTCTTAAATCCATTAGAAGAGAAAAAAGATTAGCAGAGGCGATGGCCCACCAAGAAGAAGCTCCTAAGGCAATTAGAGATTTTCTGCAGCCAGTTCTTCCTACCGAGAATTCTGGAATTATCTATGCCCCTATCCAAGCTACAAATTTTGAGCTAAAAACAGGGTTGATTCAGATGGCATGCGATAACTCGTTCAAGGGACATCCTTCCGAGGACCCCCACTCTCATCTGCGATCATTCCTAGAAATATGTGGGACGGTAAAGATGAACGGAGTTCCGGCCGACGCGATCAGATTGAGGCTGTTTCCATTTTCTCTTCAGGATAAAGCAAAAGATTGGCTCGAATCAGTCGAGACGGGCAGCATCAGTACTTGGGACGAGTTTGCCCAGGCTTTTCTGACAAAATTTTTTCCACCGGCTAAGACTACCAAGCTCCGGACTGAAATTGGAACATTTAGGCAGCTTGACGAGGAGCAGTTGTACGAAGCGTGGGAAAGATATAAGGAAATGCTTAGGCGATGCCCCCAACACGGATATCCTGATTGGCTTCAGGTACAGTTATTTTATAATGGATTAAACCCCTCCACAAAGACAGTCCTAGACACATCAGCAGGAGGGAGTTTTCTTTCAAAAACAGTGACAGAAGCCAAAGACCTGCTTGAGGAAATGGCAGCAACAAGTTATCAATGGCCGACGGAGAGAGGAACAGTTACAAAGAAGGCTGGATTATATGAATTGGATGAGTCAAGTTCACTGAAAGCGCAACTGGCATCTCTGACCAATGCACTAAACAAATTGACTTCATCTGAGATGGTTAAGTCCATTTCCACCTTAGCTGAAGGTCATTCAAAGAAGGAAGGTCAAGATGTGGAAGAAGTTCAATACATAGGAAATAGATCATATACTCAAGGAGTACCAAACTTCTACCACCCCAGTTTGCGCAATCACGAGAACTTCTCATATGCGAATACGAAGAATGTTTTGCAGCCACCCCCAGGTTTTGCATCATCGAGTACTCCTGAAAAGAAAAATAATCTGGAGGAGATGGTGGCTTTATTCATCAAGGAACAGAGAATATTGAATGTGAGTCTCCAGACATCAGTAAACAACCACGACGCAGCTCTAAAGAATATGGAAGTGCAGATAGGTCAGATCGCTTCAGCAGTAAATGCCCTTCAAAAGGGAAAATTTCCAAGTGATACTGAGCCTAACCCGAAAGAGCAGTGTAAGATGGTGGTTCTGAGAAGTGGCAGAAGACTGGAGGACAGTTCAGAGAAGAAAAAGGAAGAAGAAAAGAGAATGGATGAAGATGAAGGGGCTGAGGCACAAAAAGCCTCCTCTGAAAGGTTCCAACATCCTCCCAACTCTATTGAATTAAAATGTGATTTTTCTAACAGCGTTGCAGGTAGAAAAGAAGATGAGAGGCAGAATGACAAAAAGAAGCTGACTGAGGAAGAAGTGGTTCCATGCAACCACCATGACAGAGGTTCGCATATTAGCCCGCCCAAGCGGAGGGGCGAATGTCCAACCTTTGATTTCAGGGAGTTACCTTTTCCTCAAAGATTTAAAAATGTCAAATTAGATGAACAATTTCAAAAATTCTTAGAAATGTTTAAAAAGTTGTCTGTGAATATTCCATTGGTAGAAGCTTTGTATAATATGCCAAATTATGGAAAATTCATGAAGGAAATGCTTTCTAAAAAGAAAAGTTTGAAAAAAGAAGTTTTTAATTTATCTGAGAGTAGCAGTACCATTATTTCTGGTAGGATACCCTCTAAGCAGAACGATCCAGGGAGTTTTACTGTTCCCTGTACCATAGGAGAAGTATCCTTTGATAGGGGTTTATGTGATTTAGGAGCAAGTATAAATTTGATGCCCTACTCTGTGTACAGGAAGATTGGTTTATCAGGTATGACAGACACCGACGTCACTCTCCAGCTTGCTGACAGATCGATTACTCACCCGATGGGTGTTGTGGAGGACGTGTTGGTGAAAGTCAACAAATTCATCTTCCCTGTAGATTTCGTGGTACTGGACATGAAGGAGGACAAAGAAGTACCAATTATCTTAGGCAGACCTTTCCTAGCCACTGGTAAGGCTGAGATTAGCGTACATACAGGTAAACTTACCTTGAACATTGATGATGAAAAAGTTGTGTTTAGTATTTTTGGCCAAGATGAATCTGTTTGTAGTTTGCATACATGTTTTTCTGTTGGGCCTGAATACTTGACTGATGACGATGAAGAGGTAGACTATAATCTTGGCCTAGGCTTAGGAGAAATGCTTATGGATAATGTGAATTTTGATCATAATGCATATATGGATAACCCTATGTTTGAAAATGATTTGGATCTGCCTGACTTTGAAAATGAATTAGACTTGCCTGCTTGTGAAAATGAAAGATCTGCAGTTGATGATTTACCTTCCTTTGAAAATGAATTAAATTTGCCTGAAATGGATAATTTTGATGATGACATTAAATTGCCTGACATAGAGCACAAACATAAAAGGCATAAAACAGATTGCTCGATAGATGATTTTGAGTCTAACCATGATTACAGTGAATCTATTGAGTCTGATCTTGACATTCCTGAATGCATGAATCCTGACAATGTGAATACTTTTTTTTCATGTCCGGATGATGTGTATAGCATAGAATCTGACCCAGAAGAACTCGAATCTGTGCATAGTATAGAATCTGATCCTGAAATTCTTGAATTCTTTAAGTCTTCTGATGATGAGTCATGTGACAGCTTAGTTGAATCATTTTTTAATTCTGAGTCTGAACGATCTGCTGAAAATGTAGATATTTTTTCTGATGAATGGGCTGGCATGATTGATAGGCCATCTCTAGATCCTAGACCAGTAGATATTATAATGCTTGTGACTCTATTAACAATTGTTTTGAGAATAGAGATTTAGAAAAGAGATTTGATGCAGCTGATTATTTTCTGAAATGTTATTATGAGAATCTCTTTAGTGAAGATGGGCCAGGGGAAAGTTTTTTTTCTCCCCTGTTTGTAGTTTGCAATTCGGTGCGTGATTTCTTGCAGGGCCCGGAGGATGATGAAAATTTTTATTTTGAGCCTCCGTAAGCGTGCCGAGCCTAGTCTAGCTAAAGACGTTAAAGAAAGCGCTGCTTGGGAGGCAACCCAAGGATTAAAGTTTAGTTAGTTGTTTTTGCGGTAAATAATTTTCTTTGCTCCGTGATCCAATTTTGTTTTACAGGATCACCTTAGCAAATCCCAAAATTCCACATTTCCGATTTTTCATGGATCCAAAGGAAGAGGATGAAGCGCTCCTAGCTCAGGGAAGTCTCAGTATCTCTCTTTATGCTTTTCTGTTTTAAAACATTGGGGACAATGTTTAGTTTAAGTTTGGGGGGAGGCTTCCACTGTGTTGAGCATATTTAAATTCTGTTGGATGCATGAATAGATAGCCATGATAGCCAAGGATGTGATTTTTGAAATTTTGGGAGAAAATGGTTTATATGTTGTAGAATCTGGGAGCACGGCAGAAATTGTGAAATTTTAAAATTTTTTGATACTTAGTTTTGATGTCTAAAGCATGCAATAGTCTTATCTAATGACGTCTTTGAAAATCTAGATTCTTATTATGGTTTTCAAAGTTGTTGTCACCCCGATAGGCTTAGTTTCTAATATTAGGAAGTTCATGCTTGATTGCTCTAAAGAACTAGGTAGGAAAAAATGCTATGCCTGCTGAGAGAAAAGCAAAAGCAACAAAAGAAAATGTGAGAAAAAGAAAATCTGTTGAAAAAGAATTTTTGCTTGCTCAAAAGAAAAAGCCTAGGGGTAAAAAGAGCTACCTGCGGTGTGATCAGTTAGGCCAACCAGAGAATAAAATTCGGGTTAAGGGTCCCTGCACCGTAGTGTGAAAGCTAGTACCATTAGATATCAAAATGCAAGTTTGGGGGAGGAGCAAAAGAAAAAGAAAAGAAAAAAGAAGAAGAAAAATCATGTGAGAATTTTGCTCCCCCATGAAAAAGAAAAAGTTGACAGGCACCCTAGTTTCTTTTTTTTTGCATGATAGAAGGACTCCGAAGTATTAGGGGCTCTTAGCCAGTGTAGGGGGAAAACAAATGGAGAAAGCCATAAGACTAATCTAGGTTAGTAAAAGAATCAATAGATAAGTCTTGAGCATGCTATTCATTAATCTTAAGTTCAAACTAGTTTAAGATTTCTTCAAGAGTATGCGGTGCTTGCTTATTCCACTTGCATGTTTTCCATTCGATCCTAAGAATTCCAAAATCATTGAGGGTTGAGCGATTCTATTTCATGCATCTTTAGAATTTATTTTGCTCGGGACTAGCAAAAGCTTAAGTTTGGGGGTGTGATAGCGAGCAGAAATGTCGCTATTTTAGTCTCAATTTATTAAGCTTTTTGGTGCTTTAATCGTATTTTTAATGAATATATTTAATGAATTTTGTTATTTGGTCCTTAGGAGCTAAGTTGGTGATTTTGGGAGAAAAAGAGCCAAAATTGAAGTAATTATAGCCCAAATCCTAGCTTGATGCAATTGGAGGCCCAAAGAAGTCAACTATAAAGAAAAGACCAAGAGAAATGAAAAAGAAGGCCCAAAAATCAGCCCAAAAAGGAAGCTGAAAAATCTTGAAATCTGGACAGCGTCGAGACGCTAAGCAAGGTAGCGTCGCGACGCTGCCCTTTCTTGTTGCCCAAGCCGTGTGCGCAGCAGCGTCGCGACGATGAGCAAGGTAGCGTCGCGACGCTACCCCTATTCCAGGCCTATAAAAAGGCACCCTTGGGTGCCTCATTTCTCATCAATCAAATCATTCTTCTTTCCTTCCTTTGGCTCCTTGGGAGCCTCTCTCAAGGCTTTCAAGCCTTTTTGAGAGAATTCTTCTAGTGGGAAAATTTTGGGAATTTTTGGGGAGCATCTAAAAGGCTCAAGGAGTAGTCAGCAGGGCTCCAAGCGTCAGCGAGGGGTTTTTCGACGGTCAATTCCTTTCCTTTTATGCTCTTTAATATGCTTTCTCTTGTAATTATTGTGGATATTATGTGTAGCTAAACCCCAATTTGGGGTCTTGAAATGAAATGATAGTCCAAATATTGTTATAATTTCTTGTCTCTTGCCCATGTCCTAATTATTTGTATGGATGTGCTTAATGCTTTACTCAATCTGGCCAATTGTGTAATGATTCAATTCTTAATGGAAACTCGACGGAGAGAAATTAGGATAGATCATAATCCATGCAACTAGTTTAATTGCCCGTTGTGACACCGGGATTAGTTGATTAAACTTAGATTCCTAAAATGAATCAGAGCGTAATAATTAATGATTTTTAATAGCGCTAAGGACACTTAGGTTGTTAAAATGAATTAATTACAATTAGGGGAAACCGACAGGAGAACCTATGTGATTAACGGAGATTCTAGGATTATAATTAGTTGGGCAATGAGATAGGATAATTATAGCAACTATTTAGTTAATCATTGATTTTCAAGACCCCTCTTCCCATTTAAAGAAAACTCTTTCTCCACATTTTATTTTCGATTGATCAATTTATTTTTGTTAATTGTCTTGAATTTAAATCCTTTTTATTACATGAAGTGGTCCCTAAATATTATTTCGCCTAAGTATTTTCAGTGCTCAAGAGAATTTTAATTATTTGCTTAAGTTTCGCTTCGCCTCCTTGAGGATTCGATACTCGGTATTACTACCGTTTTATATTACTTGCGGCCCGTGCGCTTTGCGGTCCATCACCAGCACACGTGCTTGTGACAAATCCTAAGAAACTGGAACCTCGTTCAAAACTGTGCCAATTTGTTGGTTACCCTAAAGAAACGAGAGGTGGTTATTTCTACGACCCACAAGAAAATAAGGTGATTGTATCGACAAACGCCATTTTCTTAGAGGAAGACCACATGAGAGATCATAAACCACGCAGCAAAATAATATTAGGAGAAGCTACTGAAGAATCATCAAGAGTTGTTGATGAAGTTGGACCTTCAACAAGGGTTGATGAAGGAACTAGTTCTTCAGATCCATCCCGTCCATCTCAAACATTGGGAATGCCTCGACGCAGTGGGAGGGTTGTATTACAACCTGACCGCTACTTGGGTTTAACTGAAACTCAGGTTGTCATACCTAATGATGGCATTGAGGATCCATTGTCCTATCGACAAGCAATGAATGACGAAGATAAGGATGAATGGGCCAAAGCCATGAACCTGGAAATGGAGTCAATGTACTCCAATTCTGTATGGGAACTTACAGATCTACCAAATGGAGTAAAACCCATAGGGTGCAAATGGATCTATAAGAGAAAAAGAGATGCAGTTGGAAAGGTACAGACCTTCAAAGCTAGACTAGTGGCAAAGGGTTATACCCAAAAGGAAGGGGTTGACTATCAGGAAACTATTTCTCCTGTAGCCATGTTATGTCCATAAGAATTCTCTTATCCATAGCCACATATTATGACTATGAAATATGGCAAATGGACGTCAAGACTGCCTTTCTGAATCATAATCTTCATGTCTCAACCCGAAGGGTTCATAACCCAAGGTCAGGAACAAAAGGTTTGTAAGCTCAATCGATCCATTTATGGATTGAAACAAGCATCCAGATCATGGAACATTAGATTTGATACTGCAATCAAATCTTTTGGCTTTGACCAAAACGTTGATGAGCCTTGTGTGTACAAGAAAGTCAACAAAAGGAAAGTAGCTTTTCTAATACTTTATGTAGACGATATCCTACTCATTGGGAATGATGTAGGAAATGAGTAGGATACCTCACTGACATTAAGAAATGGCTAGCAGCCCAATTCCAAATGAAAGATCTGGGAAAGGCTCAATACGTTCTGGGAATCCAAATCATTAGGGATCGTAAGAACAAAACGCTAGCTCTGTCTCAAGCAACGTATATTGACAAGATGTTGTCTCGATATTCGATGCAAAACTCCAAGAAGGGACTACTACCCTTCAGACATGGGGTACACCTGTCTAAGGAACAGTCTCCTAAGACACCTCAAGAAATTGAGAACATGAGACACATTCCCTACGTCTCAGCTGTGGGCAGCTTAATGTTTGTTATGCTCTGCACTAGGCCTGACATATGTTATGCAGTGGGAGTAGTCAGTAGGTATCAGTCTAATCCAGGGTTGGACCACTGAGGAGCGGTTAAGAACATCCTCAAGTATCTTCGGAGAACGAGGGACTACATTCTTGTGTAGGGAGCTAAGGATTTGATTCTTAATGGATACACTGACTCTGACTTTCAAGCTGATAAGGATTCAAGGAAATCCACATCAGGGTCAGTATTCACCCTCAATGGAGGAGCAGTAGTGTGGAGAAGCATCAAACAAGGATGCATAGCAGACTCAACCATGGAGGCTGAGTATGTAGCAGCTTGCGAAGCAGCTAAGGAGGCAGTATGGCTTAGAAAGTTCTTGACTGATTTGGAAGTGGTTCCGAATATGAACGTGTCCATAACACTATACTGTAACGAGGAGATGTGATCGTCACTAAGATCGCCTCGGAGCACAACATCGCTTATCCATTTACGAAGGCTCTCACGGCTAAAGTGTTTGAGGGTCATCTAGAGGGTCTAGGTCTACGAGATATGTATGCCATCTAATCTAGGGCAAGTGGGAGAAATGTATAATGGGTATAAGGATGCCCTGGTTCATTGTATTTTATACATGACATTTCCAGCTTTAGATTATTGCATTTACATCCCACTAACTAGTGTTTTAGTTCAAGTGGGAGTTTGTTAGGTTTTATGCCCTAAAACTCGTAGATAGTGAATGTAACCGTTGACTGGATATTAATGAAATAATATTGATATATTTTTCCATTAATTGTTATTAGTTATTTTATATTTGTCTTTGCCTAATAATAACCCTAATCCAATAAACTAGACATCCAAGGTTGTAATATGAGTCTTGAACTATATGTAGCGACATATGGGATCATTGTTCAAGAAACAGCCTAAAGGGTCTATTGTATAGGGATAAGACTTGGTGCCTTATCCTGGTGACACTATGGATACGGCCCACATTGTATTTGATACAAACACTGCGATCCAACGCGTTCGTGTAGGAGACATGCGAGTGGGGGTATCCTATGCAATGAGTTTGCATAAGACCGGACCGGGAAATAGTAACCACTGGTTATAACACCGTTAACTAGTTGGTTTTCTATTTCACTAGGACGACCTAGACAACTTAGTCTTAATCCTGAGTTGATTATGGACTCCTGCTCATGAGAGATTGTCCTTTGATTTGTATGGGTGAGAGCGGCCAATACGCCGACTCAATAAGCCTACCACTTTAGGGACAAGACCGAATGGGGAGCTGGGAACATAATCGTACAAGATGAAATTCACTCCTTCCCGACTTTAGGGAAGCAGATGAGTGTTCCCTTAAGTGGTTACTCCGAGTCTTGAACAAAGGGCCATACCCTCTCAATGGCACGAGAGGGTTTTCTGTTTGATGGTTGGACCACAAACAGGTTGTTCATTAGAGGAGAATTGGTACTTAAGGAAATAGAGGTAACCAAGGGGTAAAACGTTAATTTGACCCAGCTGGTGTTACGGACACTCGTGAAGGACTAACTAGTCGATATTGGTCTAGATCCGTGGACACAGAAAATATGTCTGCAGTGAGAAGAGTGCAACTGTGAGTCTATAGTGGAATGTACACACAGTTAACGAATATTGATTAATGTGGTTAATGAGTTTGACCAATTAAACTCACATCGTTGGAGCTTCTGATCTACAGGTCCATTAGGTCCCACTGGTAGCTCGTAAAGTAATTTGAGGCAACTAAGTAATAAAAGTAAATTGAAAATGTTCAATTTATTAAGGGAAACAAATATAATATATATTGATATATTATTATGAGAGAAATTAATATTTGAAAAGTTCAAATATAAATTTATGGAAGTTTGAAAGAGTTCAAATAATGAATTAATTAATTTAAGGCCTAAAATGTGTTTGGGAAAAATTAATTAATTCTAGGCCGGGAATTAAATATGTGATATTTCATTGGTGGTTAATTAATTAAAGAATTCATTAACCGGGAATTAATCAATTATGGAAATAATTAATCACTCAAGAAAGTGATTAATCATTTATGGAAATGATCTAATCACTTATGGAAGTAATTAGTCATTTGTGGAAAAGATTAATCAATTATGGAATTGATTTATCATGATTGATTAATTAAGGAATAAGATTGAATCAATTTTGGAAAAGATTGATTTAATTGAATATTTTATTCATGGTCTCTCTTCTATAAATAGAACACTAGACCTAATTGGTCATGACACTTGACATTCTTGCTCTTGCTCTTAGACTCTCAAAGACAAGACCTAGAATTCTCTCTAGCCTCCCTCTTAGAGAAAGACTCCCACAAGTCTTTTGCCTCCTAGACTTAGAGACATACCAGTGTAACCTCTGTGGTTATTGTGTCATTCAAAGAAGGAATTTCCAGCGAAGAAAATCAAAGGCGGCTGCTGCGTTTTCGTTCGTGGAGCGTCGTTGGCAAAGAACGGTCAAGTCTTCAACGAAGGTATGTGACGGTTCTTTCCCTTTTCTTTAGAAAAGAATGAAAATAAATTTAGATTTATTTTTAAGCATGTTTAAACTGAATTTCCAGCAACTTTCAAAAGAGTTTAAAGTTTAATTGAGTTTTCGTAGCGGTATTTTAATGTTAATTAATATTCGGCGTAAGGTCCAATCGATGCGCTTCCGCTGCATGGGGACTTTTATTCCCTTCATAAGTTACAAAGAGGTTTACTGATTTTGGAGAAATCCTTTATGAACCTCCTATAAAATCCAACATGTCCTAAAAAACTTTGAATTCCCTTCACTGAATTCGGTGGCTCTAGCCTTTCAATAACCTCAACTTTTGCTCTATAAACTTGTAGATCATTTTTAGAAATTTTATGTCCTAACACTATGCCCTCCTTCACCATGAAGTGGCATTTCTCCCAATTAAGAACTAGATGGGTATCCTCACATCTTTCTAACACCTTTCCTAAATTATCTAAACAATTCTGAAAAGACCCTCCAAACACTGAAAAATCATCCATAAATACCTCAACAGTGGACTCAATCATATCAGAAAAAATTGCTAACATACACCGTTGAAATGTTGCTGGAGCATTGCAGAGGCCAAAAGGCATTCTCCTAAAAGCGAATGTCCCATAAGGATAGGTGAAAGTGGTTTTCTCCTGATCATCAGGAGCAATAGTAATCTGGTTATACCCAGAATAACCATCCAAGAAACAGTAGTAGGCCTGACCAGCCAATCGATCCAACATCTGGTCGATAAATGGTAGAGGGAAATGATCCTATCGGGTAGCTTTATTAAGCCTTCTGTAATCCATGCAAACCCTCCAACCAGTTACTGTCCTTGTGGGGATCAACTCATTATCTTTATTGCTCACCACAGTGACACCTCCTTTCTTAGGAACACATTCGACAGGGCTAACCCAATTGCTATCGGCAATTGGATAAATGATCTCAGCATCCAATCATTTAATTACCTCCTTTTTAACAACCTCTTTAATTGTAGGGTTAAGCCTTCTTTGTTGCTCAATACTCCTAATGGATCCCTCCTCTAGAGTGATTTTGTGCATACAAAAAGATGGGCTAATTCCCTGAATATCAGGCAATGTCCAACCTATAGCCTTGCGGTATTGCTGCAGCAATTTTATTAAGGCCTTTTCATGCTCTGGCATTAAATCTGATGCAACAATAATGGGCAACGTCTCACTTTCCCCAAGATACACGTACTTTAGATGATCCGGTAAGGGTTTCAAATCTAAAGTAGGTGCCTCAATCAGGGATGGCTTAATGGGAGGAGCCTTCCTTTGATTTAAATCTAAAGACTCAAAAACATCCTCACACCAAAACAATTCTTTTTCATTTTTTTTATCTAAAGAACAAATTTCAAAATCCTCTACACTAACCTCTCCATGCTTTTCCGAATGCTTATCAACCGAATCCTGTATTGCTGTCTCAAGAACTGTGCTCTCTAGAATCCTGATGAAGGAGCAATCCTCCGTTTCGTATGGATATTTCATGGCTTTAAACACATTAAATTTCACTTCCTCATTACAGACTCTCATTGTTAATTCCCCTTTTTGAACATCTATTAACGCCCTACCAGTAGCCAAAAATGGACGACCTAGAATAATTGGGACATCTTTATCAGCCTCATAGTCTAAAATAATAAAATCAACAGGAAATATGAACTTATCCACTTTTACCAAGACATCCTCAATTTTACCCTCTGGATATGTGATAGACCTATCAGCTAGTTGGAGTGTAACTGTGGTAGGCCTAGCTTCACCAATACCCAACTTCCGATAGACCGAAAGAGGCATAAGGTTAATGCTTGCACCTAAATCACAGAGTGCTCTACCTAATTCTTTTCCACCTATAGACACAGGTTTGGTAAAGGACCCTGGATCCTTAGCCTTGGGGGGTAGCCCATTCTTAAGAATAGCACTACACTCCTCAGTAAGAGATACAGTTTCAAACTCACCTAACTTCTTCTTTTTAGTTAAAATATCCTTAAGAAATTTAGCATAATTAGGCATTTGCTCAATAGCTTCTACTAAAGGGATATTTATATGCAATTGCTTAAGAATCTCTAAAAACTTTTTAAATTGACCATCTTGTTCTTAGCCTTTTTCCTTTGTGGAAAAGGTAGAGGCGGTACATAAGGTGGGGGCGGCACATAAGGTGGCTCCACATCTGGAACAGAACAAGATGCTCCAGCATCTTTATTGCTGCCTCCAGCACCCTGACCAGACTCCAACTCTTTCTCAACAACAACATTTTTATCACCATTTTTATCTATAACCTGGGTTTTACTAGGCTCAATTCTTTCTTCTAATGGCTTACCACTCCTAAGAGTAACTGCCTTTACCTGCTCCTTACCTTCCCTTCTAGGGTGTTCAGTATCTGATGGAAGTTTCCCTTGAGGCCTTGCCTTCAGCTCATTAGCCAGCTGACCCACTTGCAATTCCAGGGCCCTCATCGAAGCTTGATTACTTTGAATTGTGGCATCTGTGCGATCCATAAATTCTTTCATCATCGCCTCGAGAGAGTTTCCCGAATTTTGTTGGGGCAAAGCCTGCTTATTTTGCTGGGGCATTACCTGCGCTTTAGCAAATCCCGGTTGGTTCATCTTTTGTTTCGCTTGTACGTTATTTCCTTGACCTCCCCATGAGAAGTTGGGGTGGTTGCGCCAACCTAGATTATAGAAGTTAGAATAAGGGTTGTTCCTCTGATTACCTACAAAAAACACAGAAGCTGGATTGCTGGGGCAAAACTCGTAGTTGTGGTCTTCACCACAATAGACACATGCTTCGTCCGTGACTTGGTTCACCACTGCAGTAGGCTCCATAGCTGGTGGCTGCTGATGACTAATCACTGTCACATTCTTAAGAGCGTTAGCAATCATAGCAAGATCAGACCTAATGGTGGACACACCATCAACCTCTAACACACTCTTAACCTTTTTATTTGTGCCTCTAACATCCGACCACTGAAAACTATTAATAGATATTCTCTCTAAAATATCATAGGCTTCATTAAAAGTTTTTACCAAAAGGGCCCCTCCAGCCGAAGCATCAACCATACCTTGGGTTACTCCATTTAAACCAATTTAAAATGTTTCCATTTGAATACAATAAGGAAAACCATGGTGGGGACACTTTCACAAAAGCTCCATAAACTCTCCCAAGCCTCACTAAAAGTCTCATCTTCAAGTTGCCTAAACCCTACTATTTCACTCCTTAATTTAACATTTCTATTAGATGGAAAATATTTACTCAAAAAGTTTTCAGCTAACTCATCCCACGTCCTAATTGTTCCTGGAGCAAAAGAGTTTAACCATGCCTTTGCTCCATCTCTAAGAGAATATGGGAACAAAGTTAATCTAAGGGCATCCCTAGGCACTCCTTGAATTACAAAAGAATCACTAACTCCTAGAAAAAACTTAAGATGTAAATGAGGGTCTTCAGATGTCAAACCATGGAATTGTCCCATAGTTTGCAACATCTGAAACATTACCGGTTTCATTTCAAAATTTGCCGCTTGGATTTGGGGACGTGCAATTCCTGGATTCAACTCATTGAACATCGGGACAGCATACGCTCGAATGGCTCTGGTCCTATCGTTTGCTATCAAGATAGGATTCTCAGCCTGATTATTTTGCTGCTAATTTTGTTCAAACAGTGGGTTTTGCTGCAGCAACGGATACTGTTGGGGGTTTGTTGGACCTTCAGGAACCTCCGGAAGTTGCGGCACGTTCTCCATCTGGTTTCTACGTTGCTCCCTCCTTCTGTTCCTAAATGTCCTTTCAATTTCTGGATCAAGCTCAAACCGTACCCCAGATGGATCGCTCATGCACCAAACTCACACCTGCAAAAACAAAAGAAACAATAAAAAATTTCTAGCACCAAACCACTAAAACACATACACAAAAAATAGATCGGATAAAAACTTATTCAAGTCCCCGGCAACGGCGCCAAAAACTTGTTGGGTTCCTAGAGTGAGTAAAAATATGATATAAAATACTCTAGAATTCCTGTGCAAGTATACACAGTCTGCAGCAAGTAATATTATCAATCCGAGCCCTGAATTAGTTTCCACTCTACCTATTTTTGTGTAACTTTCCAATGGTTTCAAGAATAGTAAAATGATTGGGTTTTATCGGAATTATGCTGAAGCAAAATAAATGACAGAACAATAAGTAAACAAATAGATAGACAGATTAAAGACAGGCGTTGGTTAGGATTTAGTGATTGCTCTAAAAGATGCTCTAGCAATAGTATTGATCATGCATTTCTCGCAGTATTATTAGTGGATTCCTCCCGGAACTCCGGATCTTTTGGGATGTGTTTCAACCCCAATGAAGTTCGACCGATCAAGCACTAGGCAACTGGCTATCCCTAGCTCAGTCACTGGCGTTCACCAATACACAATGATCGTAGTGTGGATAATTGCCACACACCCTCTAAATCATCCCTGAAACTAGAGAGAGCTATCCATATCGGCTGGCCAGGCGGGCATAAAATGAGAATAAGCACAACAATTAACCAAAATGCGATAATCAATATATTACTAGAGATGAAGCACAGTAATCACATTATTCCTAACCAACACCTTAAGCTACTTAGTTCATAATAGGCAAAGGAATACGAATTACAATCTGAGTAGGCATGTCCATAACCACAAGTTAATAAAGAAAATAAACTCCCTAATCAGCTTGCGGAAGATGGTGTTTTTGATAATCTTCAATCTCTCTAAAATATTCGGCTTCCAAGGGAAAACATGGAATGAGTTTGACTTGGACGGCTACTTCCTTTTATAGAAGGAAAGGAGACTTGAATTAGGTCAACTTGGACACGTGTAGGGCTCTCCTAGCTCCTTTATCACGAAAATGACTCAACAGAAGTCGGTTCATGAAGTTGGCTAACGAGCTGTGACGTGGCAGTTTCTGCTCCCAGTTTTGCTACAGCACAGAATTTGCTCCCTCCAGT
This sequence comes from Luffa acutangula, assembly GCA_036850905.1. Lineage (NCBI taxonomy): Eukaryota > Viridiplantae > Streptophyta > Magnoliopsida > Cucurbitales > Cucurbitaceae > Luffa > Luffa acutangula. The sequence continues at coordinate 24,469,885 of CM072093.1, forward strand.
CGCCCAGCAGCATAATCTACACAAAATAATTTCCAATGCCTCCATTCTTCCAAATGGGTTAAAACATGTAATATATATCAAAAACCAACCCTAATAAGCATAAAGGACACACAAATCCCTATATAACTGAGGCCTAAATAACTACCTTTTGGGCAGTTATCAGCTGCCCACTTTATAGATGGTATAGACGATGTGATCCTAAATTGTCCATGTAGAGACATGTGAGTGGGGGCATCCTATGCAATGAGTTTGCATAAGACCAGGACCGAGAAATAAGTCACTCTCTCTTTATAACACCGTTTACTGACAAGACTGACTATTTCATGCGATGACCTAGGTAACTCGATCTTCATCCTGAGCTAACTATGAACTCCTGTTTATTCGGACTTATCCTTAGATCTACATAGGTGAGAGTGGCTCAGTATCGCCGACTCAATAAGCCTCCCATTTCAGGGATAGGAACGGGTAGATAGCTGGGGACATAATCGTGCGAGAAGGAATTCACTCCTACTCAAATTAGGGATAGTAGAGAGGTTGTTCCCTTAAGTGCTGACTCCGAGGCTTGAACAAAGGGAACCCGCCCTCTCATTGGTTCGAGAGGGACTCGGTTTATTGGTTGGACCATAAACCAATTGTTCATTAGAGGATCAGTGGGACTTAAGGAACTAGAAGTACTATAGGGGTAAAACAGCTTTTTGACCTAGCTATAGCTATGATCAACCTGTGAATGATTGACTTACTAATCATGGTTAAATCAAGTGGACGGAAATATATCTATAGTGAGGGGAGTGCAACTATCGGGCAATAGTGGAGTGTCCCAGTAGTTAACGATTAATTATTATTGTAATAATTACTTAACCAACTATTGGGCGTGTTGCAAGTTTATTTATTAATTATTATTGTAATAATTAGTTAAATTGCTTGTTTTTTAAATTGCCAAACCAATCCATTTGAGCTTGATTCAATTTCTTTTATACATTGAGAATGTATGGTTTAATTGGATTAAATGTATGTGCATTATGAGCATGCCATATAGATTAAAATCCCACCATAGGAAAGCATGATCATGCATTTTTATTTTAATAAGTGTTATTAATAATTCAAATGCATAAGGAAAAATTTCATGTTAAATTGATAAAAATGTTGTATTGATTTAGGGAGATTCATGCTTGAATGGTTAATTAAAATTGGTTAATTGATATAAAAGTTATATTAATTTAAAGATAAAATTAAACTAGCATGAAGCATGAAATTTCCTTAGTGTTTGTTTATAAAGAGTTATATTCAAATGGGGAAGCATGTTATAGATTAGATTTATAATTGTTATAAATCACTTAGAAATCTACAATCTATAACAAAGAAAAGGTGCATGCTCACTTAGGGTTAAATTGAATCCAACTTTCGATCGATTTCAATTAGATTCAAATAGGTCGATAAGCTTGTAAAACATAGGTTACAAGAGAACTCACTCGACGAGGTGTTGTCTAAGGCTGGACGTATTTAAGTTGACAGTTTACGGAACACCTCCTACCTGGGCATCGAGTCGGTTCTTGAGTTAAAGTTAACCCAGTTTTATGAGCATGCACGTGTGTGATGTGAGGTTTTAATTGTTATCACCTAGACATCGTAAGTTTAAATGAACTTAGACTTAGGGTTATTCAATTAGCCAGAATTCGCCTAAGTATAAGTATACCCAAAACCGTTTAAAATACTTAGTGGGAGGGGAGAGATATATCAAATCCATTTCCCTTTCACGCTCTCCCTTTTGTTCACAAGGTGAGATTTATGCTTGGCCTCGTGTTGATTATACCTCAACTGCTCCATTCGGAAGGTGTTTGCATAAATCAATAACAAGTTGAATGGAGAAAGTATTTATAGTAAGTGAGTGAAGGAAGTGTGTCAACACATCCCGCGGTCTCCTCCGTTAGGTTGCACCGTGAGATTTCCATGTTGCGCCTGCTTGTATGCCCTGGAGCTACTAAACCATTCGGAGGGTTGTAACATGGAGATCGGAACAACGCAAACTCTAGAGATGGATAGGATTACTTAGGACCATTTCCAGCTTTAGCTTTTCCATTCGGTAGCATTGTTGGGGTCGTTCTCTGTAATCTTAAAACGGCGGGTCACACTTACAAGGATTACTAAGTGCTAGTATATTCCTGACCAAACGTAACGATAGCTAAACCACTATAGGAATAAGAGTTATTCTGGGATTAGTATTTAGTCAAGAACGTCTTGGTTTAGTGAAGGAGTAATTGGATGCCCCTCGATAGCAGTTGCTCTAACTCACTAAAGTGTCGTTGCAAAATAATAATCCTGGGTACATTATTACTTTTGCTAAAACCTGATTCGATTTTGTCAAAAATGGTTAATAAGCAATTACTAATAGCTTTGTTTAATTTTTCAGCATGTCTAGCTCACTAGTACAATTACTCGCTTCAAATAAGCTTAACGGGGATAACTATGGAACTTGGAAATCTAATCTAAACACAATACTAGTAATCGAGGATCTTAGATTTGTCCTTACCGAAGAGTGTCCACCTAACCCTGGCTCGTCAACAAACCGAATTGTTCGGGAAGCATATGAGAAATGGACTCGCGCAAATGAAAAGGCTAGGGTCTATATCTTAGCAAGCATCTCAGATGTCTTGTCAAAAAAGCACGAGAGGATGGTCACTGCGAGGGAGATCATGACTTCGTTGCAAAGTATGTTTGGACAACTGCCCTCACAAATTAGGCACAAAGCTCTCAAGAATGTTTACAATTCTCGAATGAAGGAAGGTGCTTCAGTTAGGGAACATGTTTTAAACATGATGGTTCAGTTTAACATTGCTGAAGTAAACGGTGCTACAATTGACGAGGGTAGTCAAGTAAGTTTCATAATGGAGTCTCTTCCGAAGAGCTTCATTCAGTTTAGGACAAACGCTGTCATGAACAAAATAGACTTTAATCTGACCACTTTGCTAAACGAGCTCCAGACTTACCAAAGTCTCACTAAGAGAGGACATGAAGGGGAGGCAAATGTTGCTACAACCAAGAGGTTCCAAAAGGGATCGTCCTCGGGAACCAAGTCTGGACCTTCCACTTCAAAGAATAAGAGTATTCAAATGAAGAAAAAGAAGGATAAAGGGAAAGGAAAAGCTCTAGTGGGAAGCAAGGCAAAAACTAAAGCTGCAGACAAAGGAAAGTGTTTCCATTGTAATGTAGACGGACATTGGAAACACAACTCTCCCAAGTACCTTGCAGAAAAGAAGGCTGAAAAAGAAAAACAAGGTAAATATGATTTTCTCGTTATCGAAACGTGTTTAGTTGAGCAAGATAGCTCAGCCTGGATATTAGATTTAGGAGCGACTAACCATGTATGCTCTTCTTTACAGGAAATTAGTTCCTGGCATATGCTGGAAGACGGCGAAGTAACTCTCAAAGTTGGAACTGGAGAGGTCGTCACAGCCAGAGCTTCAGGAACTCTCAAGTTGTCTTTTGGAGATAGATTTTTGTTACTAGAAAATGTCTTGTACGTTCCCGATATAAAAAGGAACTTAATTTCTATCTCTTGTTTGATTGAACATGAATACCAAGTATCTTTTGATATTAATAAAGTGTTTGTTAACAAAAGAGGTATGCATATATGTTCTACAAAACTTGAAAGCAACTTATACGTGTTAAGGCCAATTCAAGTTAAAGCTATTTTTAATACAGAAATGTTTAAAGTAGCGGAAACTCAAAACAAAAGGCAAAAAGTTTCTCCGAATACCTATCTTTGGCACTTGCGATTAGGCCACATAAATCGCAATAGGATTGAAAGATTGGTAAAGAGTGGACTACTAAATCAGTTAGAAGATGACTCGTTACTACCATGTGAGTCCTGCCTCGAGGGAAAAATGACTAAACGACCTTTTTCGGAAAAAGGTTATAGGGCCAAAGAACCCTTAGAACTCTTGCATTCGGATCTCTGTGGTCTATGAATGTCAAAGCACGAGGAGGGTATGAATATTTCGTCAGCTTCATTGATGATTATTCAAGGTATGGCTACCTTTACCTAATGCATCATAAGTCTGAAGCCCTTAAAAAGTTCAAGGAGTACAAGACCGAGGTTGAGAACCAATTAGGTAAAACAATTAAAACACTACGATCAGATCGAGGTGAAGAATATATGGACTTACAATTCAAAGACTATTTGATAGAACATGGAATTACATCTCAACTCTCAGCCCCTGCAACACCACAACAAAATGGTGTATCATAGAGGAGAAACCAAACTCTGTTAGACATGGTTCGATCAATGATGAGTTATGCTCAGTTGCCTGATTCGTTATGGGGATATGCAGTTGAGACTACCGTATACATTTTGAACATGGTTCCCTCTAAAAGTGTCTCTGAAACACCTTATGAGTTATGGAAAGGGCGTAAAGGTAGTTTACGTCACTTTAGGATTTGGGGATGCCCGACACACGTGTTGGTGCAAAACCCAAAGAAGTTGGAACGATGTTCAAAACTGTGTCTATTTGTAGGATATCCTAAAGAAACGAAAGGTGGTCTATTTTACGATCCTCAGGATAATAAAGTGATTGTATCGACAAACGCTGCGTTCCTTGAGGAAGATCACTTAAAAGATCATCGACCTCGCAGTAAGCTAGTATTAGATGAAATTTCAAGAAAAACTACAAAAGAATCTACAAAAGTTGTAGATCAAGCTGGTCCATCAAAGGTTGTTGATCAAACACATCCATCTCAGGTAGTGAGAGAGCCTCGACGTAGTGGGAGGGTTATAATTCAACCCGACCGTTACATGGGTTTAACAGAAACTCAAACCATCATATCTGATGATGGTGTAGAGGATCCATTGTCCTTTAATCAGGCAATGAATGATGTTGATAAGAACCAGTGGATCAAAGCCATGGATCTCGAAATGGAGTCAATGTACTTCAATTCGATCTGGGAACTTGTAAAACGGTCGGATGGGGTAAAACCTATTGGTTGTAAATGGATCTACAAAAGAAAACGAGACCAAGCTGGTAAGGTTCAAACCTTTAAGGCTCGACTTGTGGCAAAGGGTTTTACCCAGCGGGAAGGAGTGGATTATGAAGAAACTTTTTCCCCTGTTGCCATGCTTAAGTCGATTAGAATACTCTTATCCATTGCCACATACTATGATTATGAAATATGGCATATGGATGTCAAGACAGCCTTTTTGAATGGCAATCTTGAAGAGACTATCTATATGGCTCAACCAGAGGGATTTATAGTCCAGGGTGAAGAGCAAAAGGTTTGTAAACTTAAACGATCCATTTATGGATTAAAACAAGCATCAAGATCCTGGAATATACGTTTTGACACTGCGATCAAAATGTATGGCTTTGAACAGAATGTTGACGAACCTTGTGTTTACAAGAAAATCGTCAAATCCATTGTAGCTTTTCTAGTTCTATACGTAGATGATATCCTACTTATTGGAAATAATGTAGGATTCCTGACTGACGTAAAACAATGGCTAGCGACTCAATTCCAAATGAATGATTTGGGTGAGGCTCAATTTGTTCTAGGCATTCAAATCATTAGAAATAGAAAGAACAAAACGCTAGCACTGTCTCAAGCATCATATATCGACAAAATGTTGGTACGATATTCGATGCAGAACTCCAAGAAAGGGTTATTACCTTTTAGGCACGGGGTTCACCTGTCTAAAGAACAAAGTCTTAAGACACCTCAAGAAGTTGAGGAAATGAGACGTATTCCCTATGCATCAGCAGTTGGTAGTTTGATGTATGCAATGTTGTGTACCAGACCCGACATATGCTATGCCGTAGGAATAGTCAGCAGATATCAGTCTAATCCTCGACATGCGCATTGGACTGCCGTTAAAAACATCCTTAAGTATCTAAGGAGAACTAGGGATTATACGCTCGTGTATGGAGCTAAGGACCTGATCCTTACAGGATACACTTACTCAGATTTTCAAACCGATATAGATTCAAGAAAATCAACATCGGGATTTGTGTTTACTCTAAATGGAGGAGCAATAGTATGGAGGAGTATTAAGCAAGGTTGTATTGCTGACTCCACCATGGAAGCAGAGTATGTAGCCGCCTGTGAAGCAGCAAACGAGGCAGTATGGCTAAGAAAATTCCTAACAGAGTTGGAAATTATTCCAAATATGCAACTGCCTGTCACCCTCTATTGTGATAATAGTGGTGCAGTTGCAAACTCTAAGGAACCTTGAAGTCACAAGCGAGGAAAGCATATTGAACGCATATACCATCTCATCAGGGAGATCGTGCAACGAGGAGATGTGATCGTCACGCAGATTGCTTCGGAGCACAACATGGCTGACCCGTTTACAAAACCCCTCACGGCTAAAGTTTTTTAGGGTCACCTAGTTAATCTAGGATTACGAGCCTTGTTAGACTAGGGCAAGTGGGAGAATTGTAAGGGTATGGTTGATGCCCTAGTTTATTGTCTTTATGTTTCTCTCACACCTAACTTCATGTACCCCACTAGAGTTTCTAGTCCAAGTGAGAGTTTGTTGGGTTTAATGTCCTATAAACTCGTAGTTTGTAAACCATTTAACATATTATATTTTCAATAAAGACGTTATTGAGGTTATTCAGTAAAAGATGTTATTGAATATGTAAATTGCGAATGATTAACCTAAATCCAATAAACTAAGATCCTTGACTATAAAATAAAAACTCGAACTATATGTAGGGACATATCGTAGGATCAAGTTCAAGTTTATAGTCAAAATAGTCTATAGTATAAGGACAAAGAAATAGAACATAACATAAGCAAAAAGAACAAAACACATGCAAGGCGAGCACAAAAAATCATTCATCAAAATATTTGCTCGCATAAACTAAAACTTCCCTTTAATTTTTCATCATGTTCAGGCTCTGGGTTTTCTTCTTCCTCTCAAATGATGGGTGGGGATGGAATGCATAGGTTCACAAGATCGTCAATGAAAATTAGGAAGGCTTGATATGACTTAGAAAAATTCACTTGCATAGCCCTCCTTAGTGTGGTGTCCCTTCAACGATCATAGCTCTAGTAGGTTTGAAGTTGTCCCTCAGTGAATTCTAGCCTACTGAGAACCACTGCTCCAGCACTCTATGGACACTGCACAACAAACCCCCCTGGCACACCTCACCTTTTTTAAGTATAGCCAGAGGCAATGTCAATAATCTCCTTGTCAAACAAGTTTATATCATTGGAGCTCTCTGGGACTCTGAACCTTCAAGTGTACTCGATCACGGGGGATAGTGGAGGCGTATGTTGTAGCCAATAATCTCTGCTTGACAAAGCTGAGCCAAGTGTTAGCCACACACTTCAGGTATGCTGACTGGAATGTTCTTGCCCTCATCTTAGACAACCTCCACTGGACATTCAGTTGCTCGTTTGAGGAAGCAACTAATATTTCATTAAAAACAGCGTGGGGGAAGTCTTGCAAATTAAATAAAGAATTAATCACCCCAGGGCTCTAGTCGACAACAACTCTACGAAAAATAACCAAGAATCCTTCATTTTCATCGATGTTGGCGTAGAACTCCCATTCTAGTTGATCAACAGTGGGTTCCGGCTTTGCGCACAACCGTTTCCAACCGTGATTAGTAATGTTTGCTCAAGGAAAATGTGGGAGCTCTTTGCCACCATCGAAGTCGCGCTTCATCAGAAAATCTCGCCTTCAGGACTTCTTGATATTTTTGTCTTGCCTCTTCATGTATAAATCTCTGGTACCAAAATCTTTCATCAAGCTCAACTTCTTCACTTAGTTCCATCTCAGTCTCAACAGTCTCAACATTTTTTTCCTTGCTTGTGTTTTTTTCCTCAATAATAATACACACAGAAAAAAAAATCACATTAGTAGTAATAAAAGATGAGAGTGAAAAACGTACCTGATGGGATTGTATAAATAGGGCACTAACTCAAAGATCTTCAACAAATAATTAGCCCCTAATTATCTCTTAATTAATTGAAGTTACCGTTTTAACTTCATGGATTCATAGAAAATTTTTATCATCTATCAAACGGTAAGATCTTTTATTTACTATTTTCCCTTTGTGTGCAACAACCATAACGCCATCTTCCTTCTGCTCAACACATGACATCTTTGTTAATTAACTGCATGCCCACTTTATTATCCTGCTAACAACAATAAAATCTCAATGATAAAATTAGAATCTTATCTCACAAAAAATCTTAACCGAATAAAATCTCTGATCTTCTCAACAAAACAATGAAATCAAATCTTTTTTTTTTTAAATAACATCCACTAGATATATTATGTTCAATCTGGAAAAATCTTCGATTTAAATCTTCAAAATAAAATCTAAACTAACCAACAAAATAAAAATAAAATAAATAATAAATAAATAAATAAAATCTAATCAAATCAGAATCATACCAAATCAAAATAATAACAAAACAAAACAATTAACATTAAAAAAAAAAACGAGATCAAATAATTGGAGCTTCTGATTAGAATGCCAAAATTTTGCTCCCTCAAAACCTGTGTTCCCTAAATCTGCCAGCAACTTCAAAAAAAAGAATTAAATCAAGAAGATATATTATTAAAAATCTAATCTAAACAGAAATTAAAAATTCAAATTGAAATTAAATCAAAACATAACTCAAATTTACTTTAGACTCACAGCCATCATCAACACATTGTCTAACCATAGATGCATCATTTGATAAATAAAACTTTACCTCACGGAAAAATTCTTTCATTTGTTCTTTTGATAAACCAGGAGGAAAATTTCCAAAATCAAGGTCATTGGAAAAGTCATCATACAAAGGTGTTTTCACTGCCTTAATATGAGCTACAGTAAGTAACCGCTCATCAATGAAGGATTTCCTAATCTCGGGTTGCTGGAGCAATGTCAATGAATTACAAGGTTCAATAGGCTTGGATTTCTCATCTATTGGTTCTAAGGATTCAAAATTCCTCTTAAAACTAGAAATCTCACCTACATCGTCATACGCATGCTCCAATCCACCTATTTCCAAATCCTCAATTTGGATTTCTCCAAATTTTTGAGTATGGTACTCAATCAATTCCTTCTCAAAGTGGTCCTCAACAAACTCATCCAACACCTGAATGCACGAGCAATCCTCAAGATCATTAGGATATTTTATTGCATCAAACATATTAAACTTCACCTTTTGGTCATGCACCCTCGTTGTAAACTCCCCTTGTTGGACATCCATAAATGATCTACCAGTTGCTAAAAATGGACTACCATCTTGGTTCTTAGACTTCTGCCTTTGTGGAAAAGGTAAGGGTGGGTCATAGGGTGGGGGCGGTACATAAGGTGGTTCCACATCTGGAACAGAATCAGATGCTCCAGCATCATTATTGCTGCCTCCGGCACCCTGACCAGACTCCAACTCTTTTTCAAGAATATCAACTCTATCACTACTCATATCTACTTCTTGGGGTTTACTAGACTCTTTCCTCTCTTCTAGTGGCTTACCAAAAGTCATTGTCTTCACATGCTTCTTACCTTCACTTATGGGGTGTTCAGTATCCGAAGGAATGTTCCCATGAAGTCGTGCCTTCAGCTCGTTAGCTAGCTGGCCCACCTGAAACTCTAGGACTCTCAATGAAGCCTGCTGACTTTGGATTATGACATCATTACGAGCCATATAATCCTTCATCATTGACTCCAGTGAATTACCCAAATTTTGTTGGGGCAAAGCCTGCTTATTTTGTTGGGGCAATGCCTGTGATTTAGCAAATCCGAACTGGTTCACCACCTTTTGCTGTGCTTGGGGGACTTGCGAATTGCTTCCTTGTCCTTCCCATGCAAAGTTGGGATGGTTGCGCCAACCTGAATTATAAAAGTTAGAATAAAGGTTATTCCTTTGATTACCTGCAAAAAACACAGAAGCTGGATTGTTTGGACAAAACTCATAATTATGCTCTTCACCACAATAAACACATGATTCTTTTGTAACTTGGTTTACCACTGGGGGCTGCTGGACATGACTAACCACTGTTACATTTCTAAGAGCGTTAGCTAATTCTACAATATCGGCCCTAATGGTAGACACACCATCAACTTCTAACACACTCTTAACTTTTTTATTAGAGCCTCTAACATCTGACCATTGACAACTGTAGGTTGATATTCTCTCTAAAATCTCATAAGCTTCATTAAAAGATTTTGCCAAAAGAGCCCCTCCCGCAGAAGCATCAACCATACACTGGGTTGCTATGTTTAACCCATTGTAAGATATCTCCATTTGAATACAATATGGCAAGCAGTGGTGGGGACACTTTCGCAAAAGCTCCTTAAACCTTTCCCAAGACTCACTAAAAGTTTCTTCCTCATTTTGCCTAAATCCCACTATCTCACTCCTTAACTTGGTACTCCTAGTTGGTGGAAAATACTTACTAAGAAATTTCTCTACTAGCTCATTCCATGTACTTATCGATGCTGGAGCAAAAGAATTCAACCACACCTTTGCTCCATCTCTAAGGGAATAAGGAAATAGGGTTAATCTAAGGGCATCTCTCGACACTCCCTCGAAAGCAAATGAATCACTAACTCCAAGAAAAGACTTAAGATGTAAATGGGGGTCCTCGGATGGTGAACCATGGAATTGGCCAACCATCTCTAACATGTGAAACATGACCGGTTTCAATTCAAAATTCGATGCCTCAATAACTGGACACACTATCACTGGATTTAACTCGTCAATAATTGGAAAAACATACGCTCTAATGACTCTGTCCCTATCATTTGCTACAAGGATAGGATACTTAGCCTGATTATTTTGCTGTCCATTTTGCTCCAGCGGCGGATTTTGCTGCATCGCACAGTTCCTCTTTGAGATTCACTTGATTTTTTTTTTTTTTGAAAATCTAATCCGAAGGGGATCGCTCACACACCAAAGTCACACCTACAAAAGAAAAAGAAACAGTCAAAAAGTTCACGCACCAAATCACCAAAAATATAAAAAAAAAATCAATCAAATAAAACAATTTCAAGTCCCCAGCAACGGCGCCAAAAACTTGTTGCAATTCTGGAGTGGTTAAAAATATGAGATAAATTGACTCCAAAATACTGTGCAAGTATACACAATCTAGCAGCAAGTGATAAGTATTTATCGTATCCACAGGGTCTTGAAATGCCTACCTCTATTGATTTAATTTGCCTTTTTAGTGATTTCAAATGGTTGGTTAAATTGATTGGGTTTTTAAAATGCTGAAACAAAAGATATGCGGAAGCAGTAAGTGATTACGACTAGAGAAAACAGAATGAAAACAGACACAGATTAAGACTTCTGTAATTGTTATAAAGATGCTCCAGCAATTCTTTTGATCCGTCAATCTCCTGCAGTATTATCAGCGGGATCCTCCCGGAACTCCAGATTTTTTGGAATATGTTTCAAAACCAATGAAGCTCTACCGATCAAGCACTAGGCAACTGGCTATCCCTAACTCAGTCACTGGCGTTCACCAATGCACAATGATCTAGCGTGAATTATCGCCACACAACTCCTAAATCATCCCAGAAACTAGGAGAAGCTATACATACCGGCTAGCTAGGCGGGCACATAATGAAAATAAAGATCAACAATAATTCAAGATGATCATGATCAAATAGAATTTCCAGATTTATAAATATAACAATCACATAATTCTTAACCTATGCCTACAAAGCAATTAGTTCATGATTGAAGACATAAAATACGTTACAATCTCGATAAGCACATCCATAAAGCGAAATAAACAAGAAGTACTAATCCTTTTCAGCAAATGGGGATGAAACGGCTGCTCCAAACCACCAAGAACATGGAAGAACTTCGTCTCCTTGAGTGGAATCGCAAATGGTCTTCTTAGATCTCCATTCCGCCGTCAATTCGGCCTCCGGACGATTGATTCGGTCTCCAAATCGTGAATTCCTTTATCTTTGACTGCTCCTCCTTTTATAAGATGAGAATTAGGTTAACTTGGACACATGGCAGGCTCTCCTCACTCCTTTATCCCGAAAATAACTCAATAGAAGTCGGTTTGTCAACTTGGCTAACGAGTTGTGATGTGGCAGTTTTGCTCCCAATTTTGCTGCAGCACAAAATTTGCTCCCTCACGTCGCTCAGCAGTATTTTCTGCACAAAATAACTTTCAAAGCCTCCATTCTTCCAAATGGGTTAAACCATATAATATATATCTAAAACCAACCCTATTAAGTACAAAAGACACACAAATCCCTATAGAATTAAGGCCTAAATAACTACCTTTCAGACAGTTATCAGTGCCTTATCCTGGAGACACTATGGACGCGGTCCACTTTGTATTAAGTACAAACGATGAGATCCTAAATCGTTCATGTGGTGACATGCGAATGGGGGCGTCCTATGCAATGAGTTTGCATAAGACTGGACCAAAAAATAAGTCACTTTCTCTTTATAACACCGTTTACTGAAGAAACTGACTATTTCTCATAGATGACCTAGGTAACTCGTTCTTAATCCTGAGCTATCTATGAACTCCTGTTTATTCGAGATTATCCTTTGATCTGCATGGGTGAGAGTGGCCAGCATCACCGACTCAACAAGCCTACCATTTTGGGGATAAGATCGAATAGATAGCTGGGGACATAGTTTCGCAAGACAGAATTCACTCCTACCCATTTCAGGGATAGAAGAGAGGTTGTTCTCTTAAGTACTAACTCCAGGACTTGAACAAGGTGCCCCACTCTCTCGTTGGATCGAGAGGGACTTAGGTTTGATGTTTGGATCACAAACTGATTGTTCATTAGAGGATTAGTGGAACTTAAGGAACAAGAAGTACTATAGGGGTGAAACGGTTATTTGACCTAGCTATAGCTACGAACAACCTGTGAAGGAAGGACTTACTAAACATGGTTAAATCAAGTGGACGGAAATATATCTATAGTGAGGGGAGTGCAACTATCGGGCTATAGTGGAGTGTCCCGGTAGTTAACGAATGTTGGCTAACTTAGATTATGAGATTAGTCGGTTAGCCTCGAATCGTTGGAGCCCATGATCTAAAGGTCCATTAGGTCCCTCTACTAGCTCATATTGTATTAATGCTTAGATCATAATGATAGGAATCTTTGAATCGTTCAAAAACGGGAAATAGGGCTTTATCGTAAAAATGTGTTTGACACAATTTTTAATTATGAATTAAATAAGGAATTGAGAGATAAGGTATTTAAAAGAGTTTTAAATACCATGTATATGTATTAGGAATCATATACTATTAATGGCACTAGGAAAGAATGATTAATTAGATTAATCATGATATATTAACTTGGAAATGTCCCAATTTATAACCTAGAAATCAAATTCATTTTCAAATTGAATTAAGGAAAATTGCAAGCTGAAAATTCAAGTATGAAGGTTCAATTTAGTGGATTTAGTGGCATTCCCACTCTTGCATGTTGATGCATAGTGGAAAACAAAACAACCATGCACTAGTTGCATGTGTTGTGAATTAAACACCTAGAATCCACTTTGAGTTGCATTTTCACCATGTGTCTAGTGTCATGAAGCTTGTCTTTGCATGGAGGAGGTCTATATAAGGACCTTGAATCAGATTCAAAAGGGTTAGAGCTTTTACCTACTGTTATGCTACTGGTTTTTCCTCTCAAAGACACACTCTTCCTTAGTTCTCTCAATAGCTTGATCCTTCAAGCATTCCCTTCCCATTCCTTATCTCTATAAGACTCCCACAAGTCATTCTAAGCAAGGAGAATTGTAGAGAAGACTCTAGAGGTTGTCCAATGAGCATTGGAGAGGATAACACCACAAGGAGTTCCATATAAAAGAGCTACAAAGGTTGGTGTTCTCTAACTCTCTTTTCTGCCTTTTCTAGAACATGCATGCTTTAGGAGTAAAATTGAATGTCTTAAGTGCTTTTGATCTTCAATTGCTTCCGCATGTGTTATATGAACACCTTCACAAAGATATCCTTTATAATCCAAGGGATAACCAAGAAAGACACATTGAGTAGATTTAGGCTCAAGTTTATGAGACATGTAAGGTTTAAGAGAGGATAACAAACACAACCGAAAGTTTTGACATAACTATAATCGGGTGGTTTATGAAAAAGTAGCTCAAAGGGAGTTTTGACACCAAGGTTTGGAGAGGGAAGCCGATTTATGTGAAAAACAGCAGTGGAAAAAGCAAAATGCCAAAACTTTAGAGGAACAGACGCATGAGAAATAAGGGTTAGAGCTACTTCAACAACATGCCTATGTTTTCGCTCGGCAACACTGTTTTGTTGAGGGGTATAGGGACATGATTTTTTATGGAGAATCCCATGAGTTTGTAGAAAGAGCCAAGACTATGATTAACAAATTCCCCCCCCCCCCCCATCAAGTCTTAGAATTTTAATCTTAGAGTTGAGTAAGTTTTTAGTAAGAGGTTTGAACACTTTGAAAATCGAAACAACATCAGATTTAAAGATCATAGGATATAGCCATGTATATTTTGAGTAGTTATCAACAAAAGAGATATAATAATTGAAGCCATTTATTGAGGTTTCAAGGGATGGACCCCATACATCAGCATGAATCAACTCTAAAGGATACTGGGAAACAGAGCAAGAAGTAGGAAAAGGCAACTTATGTGACTTTCTATACAAACAATGTTCACAAACATTGGTAGAAGAATACGAAGGTAAACTTGTTGGGATTGGTGCCCTAAAACTCGTAGATAGTGAATGTTAAACAAAATCATTCGATAAAGGCGTTATCGAGATTGATTCAGTAAAGTCATTACTGAATAAAGTAAATTGAACATTTAATAAACCCAAATCCAATCAACTAAGATCCATGCCTACAGGATGAACACTTGAGCTTTATGTTGAGACATAAAAGTGGATCAAGCTCGAGTAATAGCCAAAACGGTCTATAGTATAGGGATAGGGCTGGGTATCTTATTCTGGAGACACTATGATACGCTACCCACTTTAAAGATGGTATAGACGATGTGATCCTAAATTTTCCATGTAGAGACATGCGAGTGGGGGCATCCTATGCAATGAGTTTGCATAAGACCAGGACCGAGAAATAAGTCACTCTCACTTTATAACACCGTTTACTGACGAGACTGACTATTTCATGCGATGACCTAGGTAACTCGATCTTAATCCTGAGCTAACTATGAACTCCTGTTTATTCGGACTTATCCTTAGATCTACATAGGTGAGAGTGGCTCAGTATCGCCGACTCAATAAGCCTCCCATTTCATGGATAGGAACGGGTAGATAGCTGGGGACATAATCGTGCGAGAAGGAATTCCCTCCTACCCAAATTAGGGATAGTAGAGAGGTTGTTCCCTTAAGTGCTGACTCTGAGGCTTGAACAAAGGGATCTCACCCTCTCATTGGCCCAAGAGGGACTCGGTTTATTGGTTGGACCATAAACCAATTGTTCATTAGAGGATCAGTGGGACTTAAGGAACTAGAAGTACTATAGGGGTAAAACGGATTTTTGACCTAGCTATAGCTACGATCAACCTGTGAAGGATCGACTTACTAATCATGGTTAAATCAAGTGGACGGAAATATATCTATAGTGAGGGGAGTGCAACTATCAGGCTATAGTGGAGTGTCCCAGTAGTTAATGAATGTTGGTTAAGCTTGGTTAATGAGATTAGTCGATTAGCCTCGAATCGTTGGAGCCCATGATCTATAGGTCCATTAGGTCCCCCTACTAGCTCATATCAGAATAAAGCCTAGAACAAAAGATAGGAAGTTTTGTATCGTTCAAAATCGGGAAAAAGGGTATTATCGTAAATTGTGTTTGACACAATAATTTAATTATGAATTAAATTAGAAAATGAGAGATGGAGTATTTAAAAGTATTTTGAATACCATATATATGTTTTAGGAATCATATATGATTAATTGCACAAGATTAGAATGATTAATTGGATTAATCATAAGAAATCATTTTGAAATGTCTCAAAATCAATTACCTAATGTTAAATTCAATTTGGAATTGAAATCAACATTAAATTGCAAGTTTGAAATCAGATTTCAAAGGTGTAGTTAGTGGATTAAGTTGGATTCCCAATCTTTCATGAAGATACAAAGTGGAAAACAACTCACCTCATGCAATGGTTCCATGTCTTGTAAAATAGACACTTAGACTCCACTTTGGCTTGCAAGACTACCATGTGTCTTGTGTCTTGAGGCTACTCCTTGCATGGAGAATGTCTTTATAAGGGTTTTGAATCAGATTCAAAGTAAGAGAGCCATTTTCCATATTGTTATGCTACTGGATTTTGGTCTCAAACACACTCATCTCCATATATCTCTCTATTGCTTGAACCTTCAAGCATTCCCTTCCCATTCCCTATCTCTATAGACTCCCACAAGTCATTCTTGGCCCAGAGAATAGTAGGGAAGACACTAGAGGTGGTCCACACACCGTTCGTGATCAAAGGAATCAAAGGGAGTTGTTGAATCGGTCTCCAAAAAGGTTGGTACAAATTCTGCTCTTTGCTTACGGTATTTGGACAACATGTTTTCTTTTTCTGAAATTGATGTAGTTAAGTGCCTCTAATCCTAAAATTGCTTCCGCGTGTGTTATATGAACACCTTTGAAACTTAATGACCGCATAACGGAATTAAGAACAGATGTGCTTGGATGTCCTAACCGATTAGGCCAAATGGAAGAGGATTGCTTTGTTTCAACATGAGCAACAATACTTGGTGAAATAGATGATGAATTAGATGGAGCAGGCGAGATTAGGTATAGGTCATTTACACTAGGTCCTTGGAAGAGAATCTTGCCCGAAAATTTGTCCTGGATAAGAAAACAATCAGAATAAAAAATAACAAGGCAATTGTTATCAAGATGTTGGGCTCCTAGAGTGAGTAAAAATATGGTATAAAAGACTCTAGAATTCATGTGCAAGTATACACAGTCTGCAGCAAGTAATATTATCAATCCGAGTCCAGAATTAGCTTCCACTTTACCTATTTTGTGTAACTTTCTAATGGTTTCAAAGATGGTAAAAATGATTTGGTTTTATAAGAATTATGCTGAAGCAAAATAAATGACAGAACAAAGAATAAACAAATAGATAGACAGATTAAAGGCAGGCGCTGGTTAGGCTTAGTAGTTGTTTAAAAAGATGCTCTAGTAATATTATTGATCATGCAACTCTCGCAGTATTTTTAGCGGATTCCTCCCGGAACTCCGAATCTTTTGGAATGTGTTTCAACCCCAATGAAGTGCGACCGATCAAGCACTAGGCGACTGGCTATCCCTAGCTCAGTCACTGGCGTTCACCAATACACAATGATCGTAGTGTGGATAATTACCACACACTCTCTAAATCATCCCTGAAACTAGAGAGAGGTATTCACACCGGCTGGCCAGGCGGGCATAAAATGTAAATAGGCACAACAATTAACCAAGATGCAATAATCAATATATTACTAAAGTTTAAGAACAGCAACTACATGTTCCTAACCAACACCTAAAGCTACTTAGTTCATAATAAACATGGAAACACGAATTACGATCTGAGTAGGCATGTCCATAATCACAAGATAATAAAGAAAATAATAATCTCTTCAACCAGCTTGTGAACAATGGTGTTCTTGGTAATCTCTAATCTCTCTATACTACTCGGCTCCCAAGGAAAGTTGGAATACTTTTGACTTGGACGGCTACTTCCTTTTATAGAAGGATAGGAGGCTTGAATTAGGTCAACTTGGACACGTGTAGGGCTCTCCTTGCTCCTTTATCCCGAAAATAACTCAACAGAAGTCGGTTCATGAAGTTGGCTAACGAGCTGTGATGTGGCAGTTCTGTTCCCAGTTTTGCTGCAGCATAGAATTTGCTCCCTCCAGTCGCCCAGCAGCATTAATCTGCACAAAATGATTTCCAAAGCTTCCATTCTACCAAATGGGTTAAAACATGTAATATCTATCTAAAACCAACCCTATTAAGCACAAAGGACACACAAATCCCTATATAAATGAGACCTAAATAACTACGTTTTGGGCAGTTATCACACCCCCAAACTTAAACTATTGCGCGTCCCGAGCAATACTAACCAACCTTCCTTCAAGAATTCGAAACATTAGACAAAGAATAGCTTAATCCAACCAGACAGTCCAACACTACCTTTAACCTTTACCTGAGCACTCTGCAAAACCAAGCTCTGCTGCAGCAAAATGATTCCTTCGGCATGGACAAACAATCACTACTTTTAACTCATTCCTAAGAACTTACCACAACCTAGCTCTATTATCAGACACATTTTTAAGAGGTTTATATTTCTATTCTTCAGACTTTAAGCAGCCCTACAATCATAAGCTTTTAAGCATGGTGCAGTATACCCTTGCCTCAAACTCATCACCAACTAGGCTCAATAATCATTATAAAGCTCAAAAATCCTTAGTTATTCTATCTCTTGCCCCTCAGAATGGCAACATTTTATGATGAAGCTCACCTAAGTTCTGGGAGACAGAAAAACTGTTGGATCATCATTCATCCTTCAACACTTTTGCTCCATGAATTTTCTCAGCAAAATTTTCAACAATCATTTTTTTCAGCAAATAATAATTCTCATTTTTTCATATTTCCTAGGTCATCTTTTGACGCGAAGACAAACTGTGGGTATCACAAATGTCCCCGGATACTCAACAACCAAGAAAATTTTTACTTGAAGGAGAGGAATGCTCGAGCAAAACAATTGGAGTAGCAAAAAGTCCCCCAAACTTGAATTATTCATTATCCCTAATGAATCATTAATTTAGCAATTATACCCCCAAACTTAAATTTTTCTATCTGAATTTTAAATTAAGCGCGGGACTAGAACTAAGCTTAAAGTGGATTATAAAAGTCAACACTACCTCCAAAATCTTCTTTGCCGCAGCAACAGTCCAGGCTAGAAGAAATTCTCAAGCAAAAGGTTTCTGGAGATCAGAATACCTTGATCTAATTAAGCGTAATCAGTCCAAGCTTCAAAAATTCAGAAGAAAAGTTAGTTATGTTAGGCATTACTCAGTGCTATAAAACAGAAACAACTCTGGAAATCTTATTAAGAACAGAGAAAAATATACATCAGCAAATATTTTTGTCGCCTAGAAACAGAAAACAAAAACTGGGGTTCTCTTCTTTTTAGCTTTCTTTTTCGGAGCATCAGGTGTAGTAGGTTCAACTTCCTCTACATCCCTTTCCTTGCGGCTTCTCGTTTTCTCCATTATAGACTTGAAGAAATTTTTTCACTCAAAGAATGGAAGGAAACAGAAGGAAAAACGAATAGAAGAAGAAACAAACCTTAGTGGGGTTTAAATGGGGCTTTAAAATAAAATAATTCGTGAAAAATCTTCCCCCAATAATATCTTTTACCGTTTAAACCTAAAAGTAATTAATCAAATTAAATTTTCAAAACGGTAAGATTTCACCATAATGATGTGTTGTCCAATCGGCTCTGTCGATCGATTTCCCTATGCAACACATGGAAGCATCTGATCTGCATGCAATATTACCTGCTCATCGAAAATTTGAATCCCAACGGTAAAAGAAATTAAATGACAAAGAATCCCTTCCTATTCGGACAATTTGCTTCAGCCATAAAGTTGGTGTAACAAACTTCTGAGCAAAACGAATCTTGGATGCAAAATTCAAATTGAATTTAAATTCAAATTTAACGGACCCAATCCAAATCTTTATCTTTTAATTTAAATTGAAGCCAAATAAATTAGAGAAAATCTTTATTAAATCTAAACTAATCAGAATAAAATCTAAATCTAAACTAAAATCTAATAAAATCTAATTTAAATTAATTAAAAGATAATTCAATAAATAAATAAACCGAAAATAAAATAAAATTCAAATCGACATAGATAAAATCTACAATAAATTCTACAGAATTAAAAATACCAACAGACTGAAAATAAATCATGCAAAATGTAAATAAACCAAATCTAACCTAATCAAAATTAAAAATAAATCAGTGAAAAATCAAAACAAACACTGGGAGCTCAAAATTTTGCGCTGTAAAATGCTCCCGCAAACATTTTGCTTTCTCAATCATCAACCAACCTTAGGGAAGGATATTTCGACTGAAACTCCTCACCCCAATAGTGTTTCACACGCTGTCCATTTACCTTGAACACTCTCCCATCTTTTTCATCCTGCAAAGTAATTGCTCCATGTGGAAAAACCTCAATCACAATAAACGGTCCTGACCATTTAGATTTTAGCTTCCCAGGAAATAATTTTAATCTAGAATTATAAAGCAAGAATTTTTGACCCTTGACAAACTCTTTAGATTTAATTTTCTTGTCATGCCACAGCTTAGTCTTTTCTTTATACATTTTCGCATTCTCATAAGAAAATTGGCGAAATTCCTCTAATTCATTAAGCTGCAGCATTCTTATTGCTCATGCACGACACAGATCAAAATTTAACTTTTTCAAAGCCCAAAACGTTTTATGCTCTAGCTCCAATGGTAAATGGCAAGCTTTACCATATACTAACCTATAGGGAGACATACCTAGAGGAGTCTTATAGGCTGTCCTATAAGCCCACAGTGCCTCATCCAACCTAAAAGACCAATCCTTTCTAGATGGATGGACTACTTTCTCTAAAATCGATTTTATTTCCCTATTACTAATTTCAGCTTGACCATTTGCTTGTGGGTGATAAGGGGTAGCTATCCTATGCTTAATCCCATACTTAGCTAAAAGCTTAGTTAAGATATTATTAACAAAATGTGTACCCTCATCACTCACTAGAGCCCTAGGTGTCCCAAACCGCGCAGAGATGTGCGATTGAAGAAACCTTGCAACTGTCTTGGCATCATTCTGATGGCATGCAATGGCCTCCACCCATTTGGACACGTAATAAAGTGCCAATAAGATAAAAACATTGCTATTAGAAGGGAGAAATGACCTCATAAAATCTATACCCCATACATCGAATAATTCAACATCTAAAATGTAAGTAAGAGGCATTTCATCTCTAGGCCCTAAATTTCCACTCCTTTGGCAAGCATCACATTTCTTGTAGAACCCATGGGCATCCTTGAATAATGTAGGCCAGAAAAATCCACAATGCAAAATCCTCATAGCTATCCTTTGACCGCTGAAATGACCTCCATATGGCGAAGAGTGACATTGCTCCAGGATTTCCTTTGCTTCATTACCTGAAACACATCTACGAATAATACCGTCAGAGCATTGCTTATACATAAATGGCTCATCCCAATAGAAAAATTTTGCATCATGCTTAAACTTTTTCTTCTGCCTCCAATCCATGTCAATAGGGGTGACTCCCTTTACCAAAAAGTTGGCAATTTCAGCATACCAAGGGGCATCCCTGACTACCTTTACCTCAACAGCAAAAAGCTGCTCATCTGGAAAAGCATCTGAAATGGAAGATTGCTCCAGCAAAGATGATGATGGATCAAGACGAGACAAGTGATCTGCAATAACATTTTCTGATCCCTTCTTATCCTTTATCTCCAAGTCGAACTCCTGCAATAATAAAACCCAACGAATTAGTCTAGGCTTTGCATCCTTCTTGGTCATTAAATACCTTATTGCTGCATGATCTGTGAACACTGTGACTTTGGATCCAACCAAATATGGCCAGAATTTCTCAAAAGCAAACACCACAGCTAACAACTCTTTTTCAGTAGTTGTATAGTTGACTTGTGCCTCATTTAAAACTCTGCTTGCATAATACATAGGATTGATGAATTTGCCCTGCTTTTGCCCCAGCATAGCACCTACCGTAGCATCACTCGCATCACACATTACCTCAAATGGTAAATTCCAATTAGGTGCACAAAGAATAGGTGCTGAGACTAAAGCAGCTTTTAATGTCTCAAAAGCCTTCCTACAATCTGCATTAAAGTCAAAAATATGATCAGTACACAATAAGTTACAAAGAGGTTTACTGATTTTGGAAAAATCTTTTATGAACCTCCTATAAAATCAAGCATGACCTAAAAAACTCTGAATTCCCTTCACTGAATTCGGTGGTTCTAATCTTTCAATCACCTCAATTTTTGCTCTATCAACTTCTAGACCATTCTTAGAAATCCTATGACCTAACACTATGCCCTCCTTTACAGTGAAGTGGCATTTTTCCCAATTAAGAACTAGATGGGTATCCTCACATCTCTTTAATACCTTGCCTAAATTATCTAAACAATTCTGAAAAGACCCTCCAAAAACTGAAAAATCGTCCATAAATACCTCAACAGTGGACTCAATCATATCAGAAAAAATTGCTAACATACACCGCTGAAATGTTGTTGGAGCATTACAAAGGCCAAAAGGCATTCGCCTAAAAGCAAACGTCTCATAAGGACAGGTGAAAGTGGTTTTTTCCTGATCCTCAGGAGCAATAGTAATCTGGTTATACCCAGAATAACCCTCTAAGAAACAGTAATAGGCCTGACCAGCCAATCTATCCAACATCTGGTCAATAAATGGTAGAGGGAAAAAGTCCTTACGGGTAGCTTTATTAAGCCTCATGTAGTCCATGCACACCCTCCAGCCAGTTACTGTCCTGGTTGGGATCAACTCATTGTCTTTATTGCTCACCACAGTGACACCTAATTTTTTAGGAACACATTGGACAAGGCTCACCCAATTGCTATCGGCAATTGGATAAATGATCCCAGCATCCAACCATTTAATCACCTCCTTTTTAACAACCTCTTTCATTGCAGGGTTAAGCCTTCTTTGTTGCTCAACACTCCTAAAAGATCCCTCCTCTAGAGTAATTTTGTGCATACAAAAAGATGGGTTAATTCCCTGAATGTCAGCCAACGTCCAACCTATAGCCCAGCGGTATTGCTGCAGCAATTTTATTAAGGCCTCCTCATGCTCTTACATTAAATCTGATGCAACAATAATGGGCAACGTCTTACCTTCCCCGAGATACACATACTTTAGATGATCCGGCAAGGGCTTCAAATCTAAAGTAGGTGCCTCAATCAGGGATGGCTTAATAGGAGGAGCTTTCCTTTGATCTAAATCTAAAGACTCAAAAACATCCTCACACCTAAACAACTCTTTTTCATTTTTTCTTTCTAACAAATAAACTTCTAAATCTTCTACACTAACCTCTCCATGCTCTTCTAAATGCTTACTAGCCGAATCCTGTATTGTTGTCTCAATAACTGTGCTCTCCAGAATCCTAATGAAAGAGCAATCCTCTATTTCGTCTGGATATTTCATGGCTTTAAACACATTAAATTTCACTTCCTCATTACAGACTCTCATTGTTAATTCTCCTTTTTGAACATCTATTAACGCCCTACCAGTAGCCAAAAATGGACGTCCTAGAATAATTGGAACATCTTTATCAGCCTCATAATCTAAAATAATAAAATCAACAGGAAAGATGAATTTATCTACCTTTACTAAGACATCCTCCATTATACCCTTTGGATATGTGATAGACCTGTCAGCTAGTTGAAGTGTGACAGTGGTATGCCTAGCTTCACCAATACCTAACTTTCGATAGACCAAAAGAGACATAAGGTTAATGCCTGCACCTAAATCACAGAGTGCTCTACCTAATTCTTTTCCACCAATAGACACAGGTATAGTAAATGACCCTAGATCCTTAGCCTTGGGTGGTAGCCCATTCTTAAGAATAGCATTACACTCCTTAGTAAGAGATACAGTTTCAAACTCACCTAACCTCTTCTTTTTAGTTAAAATATCCTTAAGAAATTTAGCATAATTAGGCATTTGCTCAATAGCTTCTACTAAAGGGATATTTATGTGCAATTGCTTAAGAATCTCTAAAAACTTTTTAAATTGGCCATCCTGATTCTTAGGCTTTTGTCTTTGTGGAAAAGGTAGAGGTGGTACATAAGGTGGGGGCGGCACATAAGGTGATTCCACATCTGGAACAGAACCAGATGCTCCAGCATCTTTATTGCTGCCTCCAGCACCCTGACCAGACTCCAACTCTTTCTCAACGACAACATTTTTATCACTATTTCTATTTATATCCTGGGTCTTACTAGGCTCATTTTTTTCTTCTAATGGCTTACCACTCCTAAGAGTTACTGCCTTTACCGGCTCCTTACCTTCCCTTCGAGGGTGTTCAGTATTCGAGGGAAGTTTCTCTTGAGGCCTTGCTTTCAGCTCATTAGCTAGCTGACCCACTTGCAATTCCAGGGCTCTCATCGAAGCTTGATTACTTTAAATTGTGGCATCTGTACGAGCCATAAATTCTTTCATCATCGCCTCGAGAGAACTTCCCGAATTTTGCTGGGGCAAAGCCTGCTTATTTTGTTGGGGCAATACCTGCGCTTTAGCAAATCCTGGCTGGTTCACCTTTTGTTGTGCTTGCGCACTGCTTCCTTGTCCTCCCCATGCGAAGTTGGGGTGGTTGCGCCAACCTGGATTATAAAAGTTAGAATAAGGGTTATTCCTCTGATTACCTACAAAAAAAACACAGAAGCTGGATTGCTGGGGCAAAACTCGTAGTTGTGATTTTCACCACAATAGACACATGCTTCTTCTGCGACTTGGTTCACCACTGCAGCAGGCTCCATAGATGGTGACTGCTGATGACTAATCACTGTCACATTCTTAAGAGCATTAGCCATCATAGCAAGATCAGCCCTAATGGTGGACACACCATCAACCTCTAATACACTCTTAACCTTTTTATTTGTGCCTCTAACATCCGACCACTGACAACTATTAATAGATATTCTTTCTAAAATTTCATAGGCTTCATCAAAATCACTGTCACATTCTTAAGAGCATTAGCCATCATAGCAAGATCAGCCCTAATGGTGGACACACCATCAACCTCTAATACACTCTTAACCTTTTTATTTGTGCCTCTAACATCAGACCACTGACAACTATTAATAGATATTCTTTCTAAAATTTCATAGGCTTCATCAAAAGTTTTTGCCAAAAGGGCCCTGATGTGCAATTTGCTTACCGCAAGTGTACGGGGCAAGTAATAATATAGTGTTTTCGTGTAAACGAGTGTCGTCCTCTGGATTGGATTTTTAAGCAAATCAAGTATTGTGAATTATCTTGCCCAATTTTATTTAGGGATCAAAAAGGGATGAATGAATGATAAGAAAACCAAATCAAAGCAAGTAAAAAGTGTGGAATTTCAATTGGGAAAACTACTTAGGGAATTGATTTCGCCGATTTAGTTTAGGATTGATTTTAAGGAATAAGTTATTATGCACAATGGAATTATGAGCCAAAGACCCTTTAATCACAACTACCTCTCCCGAGTATAATTGATTCTCATGCAAATTAACCAACTTGATATCCCTATCTAAGTTTATTAATCATGCAAGGCAATGAGATCTTTCAACCAATTCTAAAGTTAATCTAAAACCGTCACGAAATAGAAACTAAACTTTAGTCATGCAATCTTGAGTAAGTCTAAATCAAATCCCCTCTCCCGAGCTAGATTCGAAACTTAAATCATCCAACTAATGGCCAATTAATTGAAAGCATTAAATCAAGATTACAAACATAATACCATTGCACAACTCAAACCATAAATCAATCCATAAACACAATCAACTACATCAATCCCTAAGCTTACAAGTTTAGCTACTCATGATCAAAATTACAAGCTCAACTAAACATGTAAAAGCCATAAAAATCTAACTAAAGTGAGGGAAAGAAGAATTAAACTTGTTGTAGGCCGAGACCGAACGTCCCCGTCACGATCCCCACGAACAATGGGTTGATTTCCGAATTTTCCCCTTTGCTTCAGCCTTGAATTCCTCTGTTTTTCCTCTGTTTACGGGTCCAAAAAGTCCCAAAATTTTTTCCCCCAAAAACCTAGCCGAAAGGATGCTTAAATAGCAAAATTTCGCCGTAGCGTCGAGACGTTGTCACGATCCGCATTTTTGGAAATTTTGTCGATAGCGTCGCGACGCTGATCCTAGCGTCGCGACGCTATGATTTTTTTTTTTTTTTTAAGATTGGAAGCTCCATTTGACTCCAATCGATGAATTAAGCTTCAAGCACATACTTCCTACAAATAAAACATAAAAATGCATAAATTTGGGCAAATAATTGTAAAAGACTAGCTTAATTAATCAGAGAAAAATAGCTAGCTATGATCGCTATCAGGCCCCTCCAACCGAAGCATCAACCATACCTTGGGTTACTCCATTTAATCCATTATAAAATGTTTCCATTTGAATACAATGAGGTAAACCATGGTGGGGACACTTTCACAAAAGCTCCTTAAACCTTTCCCAAGCCTCACTAAAAGTCTCATCCTCAAGTTGCCTAAACCCTACTATTTCACTCCTTAATTTAGCATTTCTATTAGGTGGGAAATATTTACTCAAAAATTTTCCAGCTAACTCATCCCATGTCCTAATTGATCCTGGAGCAAAAGAGTTTAACCATGCCTTTGCTCCATCTCTAAGAGAATACGAGAACAAAGTTAATCTAAGGGCATCTCTAGGCACTCCTTGAATTACAAAAGAATCACTAACTCCCAGAAAATACTTAAGTTGTAAATGAGGGTCTTCAGATGACAAACCATGGAATTGACCCACGGTTTGAAACATCTGAAACATTACCGGTTTCATTTCAAAATTCGCCGCTTGGATTTGGGGACGTGCAATCCCTGGATTCAACTCATTAAACATTGGGACAGCATACGCTCGAATGGCTCTGGTCCTATCGTTCGCTATCAAGATAGGATTTTCAGCCTGATTATTTTGCTGCTCATTTTGTTCAAACAGTGGGTTTTGCTGCAGCAAACGGTTCTGGGGGTCTGCTGGACCTTCAGGACCCTCCGGAAGACGCGGCAGGTTCTCCATCTAGTTCTGGTTCCTGCGCTGCTCTCTTCTTTTGATCCTGAAGGTCCTCTCGATTTCTGGATCAAGCTCGAACCTTACCCCAGGCGGATCGCTCATGCACCAAACTCACACCTGCAAAAACAAAAGAACAAATCAAAAAGTTCTAGCACCAAACCACTTAAACACATACACAAAACAGATCAGATAAAAACTTATTCAGTTCCCCGACAACGGCGCCAAAAACTTGTTGGGCTCCTAGAGTGAGTAAAAATATGGTATAAAAGACTCTAGAATTCCTGTGCAAGTATACACAGTCTGCAGCAAGTAATATTATCAATCCGAGTCCAGAATTAGATTCCACTTTACCTATTTTGTGTAACTTTTTAATGGTTTCAAAGATGGTAAAAATGATTTGGTCTTATAAGAATTATGCTGAAGCAAAATAAATGACAGAACAAAGAATAAACAAATAGATAGACAGATTAAAGGCAGGCGCTAGTTAGGCTTAGTAGTTGTTTAAAAAGATGCTCTAGCAATATTATTGATCATGCAACTCTCGCAGTATTATTAGCGGATTCCTCCCGGAACTCCGAATCTTTTAGAATGTGTTTCAACCCCAATGAAGTGCGACCGATCAAGCACTAGGCCGACTGGCTATCCCTAGCTCAGTCACTGGCGTTCACCAATACACAATGATCGTACTGTGGATAATTGTCACACACTCTCTAAATCATCCCTGAAACTAGAGAGAGGTATTCACACCGGCTGGCCAGGCGAGCATAAAATGTAAATAGGCACAACAATTAACCAAGATGCAATAATCAATAAATTACTAAAGTTTAAGCACAACAACTACATGTTCCTAACCAACACCTAAAGCTACTTAGTTCATAATAAACATTGAAACACGAATTACGATCTGAGTAGGCATGTCCATAATCACAAGATAATAAAGAAAATAATAATCTCCTCAACCAGCTTGTGAACAATGGTGTTCTTGGTAATCTCTAATCTCTCTATACTACTCGGCTTCCAAGGAAAGTTGGAATACTTTTGACTTGGACGGCTACTCCCTTTTCTAGAAGGATAGGAGGCTTGAATTAGGTCAACTTGGACACGTGTAGGGCTCTCCTTGCTCCTTTATCCCGAAAATAACTCAACAGAAGTCGGTTCATGAAGTTGGCTAACGAGCTGTGATGTGGCAATTCTGTTCCCAGTTTTGTTGCAGCACAGAATTTGCTCCCTCTAGTCACCCAGCAGCATTAATCAGCACAAAATGATTTCCAAAGCTTTCATTCTACCAAATGGGTTAAAACATGTAATATCTATCTAAAACCAACCCTATTAAGCACAAAGGACACACAAATCCCTATACAAATGAGGCCTAAATAACTACCTTTTGGGCAGTTATCACAAGACAAAGTTGATGAACAGATATTAAGTTGGAAGAGAAATTAGGGACATGTAAAAGATTGGTCAGATTTAAAGGAGGTTGAGAGGTTTGGAGAACACCACAACCTGTATGAGCAATCGGTAAGGCTTGACCACTACCAACACCAACTTGTTCTTCACCAGAGTACTCAAACGCAGCACTAAGTTGATTAAAATCAAGGGTCATATATGCATTACAACCAGAATCTGTCAGCCAAGGAGAATTATTAGGAGCGACAACAGTGGTATAGTTTTGATTTGCAACCATGGCAGCCAACTGAGCAGGAGGATGACGGCCTTGAAAGCTATAATTTATCCTGTTGAAACAGTCAAGAGCAATATGGCCAGGCTTTTGGCAAATCTGACATACCAGACGTTAGATGAAATATCCAGGGTTTTAGTAGAAGAAGATCCAGATCCAGGGGGAAAGAAGCCACAACCACGGCCAAAATTACTAGGAAAATGAGACTTACCGTGACCACGGCCATTCTTACCAGGAATTCCACGACCACGACCAATGTTGGGGATAACATTCTGATTGCGACTAAGATTCTGTGCATTAGCAAAAAGAGCAGTAGGAGATGCAAAAGCATCATCACGCTGGATCTATTTGGCAATTGCAGATTCCTCAGAGACTAAGAGAACATGAAGTTCTTCAAAAGAAACGAGTTGAGCACGAGTTTGCATTGAAGTGTGAAACGTATTATACTCAGCAGAGAGGCCATTCAAAGTATAAATGATTAGATCTTCATTATCAATAACAATAGAAACACTAGCCAACTTATCTTTGAGTTCCTTGATTCTCTGAATATGCTGAGCAATTGATTCAGAATGCTTCTTAGTGATGGTTTGCAGATCAAACTTCAGATTGACGACATTCGTACCAGTATTTGAAGAATAATGTTTCACCAAAGTCTCTCACACTTGCTGAGATGTTTCACAGCCAACAATGTATGTTAGGGCTGTAGAAGAAAGAATGGTGTGGATCATAGTCATTAGTGCATGATCCTTAGCAATCCAGCCGTCATAAGCCGAATTTGGTTGAGAATTCGAACGAGCAGGAGGCTTTGCATTAGATCCATCAACAAATCCGAAGAGCTTGTGAGCCTTGAGAATGGAAGTTAACTAAAATTTCCATAACACAAAATTTGAAGCATCGAGACGAATCGAAAAAAGATTACTGATATTAGAGAGGAAAAATCTGAGAGTTAAGCTCTCTAGGCGCAGAGGATTCACCAGCCATGGCAAAGAACTTGTGAATAGAAGAAAAAAATGTGAAGGATGAACAAACGTGTAGAAGCATGGAGGAAAAAGGTAAAATGATCGAGAAGAAAGACGTGGGTCAAAGAAAAAAGTCTGATACCATGAAACAATCTATCAGATTTCAAGAGTGATCTTTTTCATTATCCAATGTGCAATATACAAGCCTATTTATAGGCCATCATGAGAACTGTAAAAGCCTATTTATAGGCAATAATAATGATGGAATAAAAATGAAGAAAAATAATAGAAACGGGCTGAAACAAAAAAAAAACCACTTTACAACAACCAAATAATAAAATACATAATTATATTAACAATAATTAGGGGATGGTGGAACAAGAATCCATGTTTTATTTTTAGTCAAAGCATCAAATTCTCTTTCCATAGCAGTGCACCATTCAACATCTTTAACAGTCGCCTTAAAGCTAGATGGTTCAGGAGGTAAAGAAGAGGAAACAAGCCAGCATTTTGGTTTGGATATGCCGGCTTTGGAACGAGTGATCATATGGTGGAGATTTTGAGAAGGAATGGTGGTAGGCAGGGGGATCGAAATTGATACATCGGAGTTAGCCGGCGGAAGGGTTTCAATGTGTATGGGAGTGGAAGTAGCGGAAGACGAAGAAGAGGGAAGACTGGAGATGGAGGTTATGGGTAAATTAGAACGAGCTGAAGGGGAAGGAGCAGGGGAGTGGTGAGCAACCACGGGTAATGGGGAAAAACCAGGGGGATGGGAGATCGATTTTGTAGACTTAGAAGATGAGAGGGGCGGTGAAGAACTGGGTGACAGAGGATGGGCTGAGACAGGAAATTGGGAAAATAAATGGAAAAATGAGAAGGTGAGAAAGCATAAGAATCAGGAGGAGGATGTTTAACAGAACCAAATTGAAAAGAAGAGTCAAAACAAGGGAATACACTTTCATTGAAAATGACATGGCAAGACATGTAAAGCCGACCAAGCAAAGGATGAAGACATAAATAGCCCTTATGATTAGAGCTATAACCAACAAAAATGCATTCTTTTGAACGAAAAAGAAGTTTATGAGAATTATAAGCCCTCAAGAAAGGAAAACACGCACAACCAAAGCTACGTAACAAAGAGTAATCAGGGGATTTGTTATAACGCATTTGGTAAGGTCACTTAAAATGTAAAACCGAAGTAGGGAGCCTATTGATAAGGTAAATAGCGGTTTGAAAGGCATAACTCCAAAAAGACAAGGGTAATTTGGAATGAGCAAGTAAAGCCAAACCAACCTCAACAACATGACGATTTTTACGTTCAACACGACCATTTTGTTGAGGAGTGTACGGACAAGATAAACGATGAAGGATACCATGAGACGATAAAAAGGAAGAAACACGACGAAACTCTCCACCCCAATCAGTTTGTAAGCTTTTAATTTTGGCATCAAATTGAGTTTCAACAAGTTGTTTGAAATGAAGAAAGCAAGAGAATGTTTCATCTTTAGTTTTTAAGAGATATAACCAAGAGAAACGAGTGAAGTCATCAATAAACAAAAGAAAATAACGTGCTCCATTGATAGAAACTTTGGGAGAGGGCCCCCATACATCCGAATGTACTAATTGAAAAAGTGCAACAGACTCAGATTTAGATAAAGAAAAGGGAAGACGATGACTCTTCGCAAGCTGACATGAATTACAAAACGAAGAAACACTAGGACATGACTCATTACACAAAGATAAAACACGCTGTAAAGTGGCTGCCGCAGGGTGCCTGATGGGATCCGATTGCCCATGATTATTTTTACTTAATCTTGTTAGTTTTACGATAATTATTTTTCTTAAAGTTATGTTTTGTACGAATTTAGTATCAAGTGCTTCAATGGAACTCATATTCAATTTTGGCGTTAATTCGAGGACTTTAGCGCAGTTTTGATCCATCTTGAAGTCCATGGGATGCCGAGACAGTGAAAAGACCTTAGTGGAGCGCTCGGGACTCGAAATTAGCACCAAACATATCAAGTTTTGAAGCAGCACACTCTTTGAGACCCGAGAGATGGCATCTCGACGCTCCGACACGGGACCGCGAAAATCAGCGTCAGCGTCTCGACGCCTGCACATTTATTAAGCATCAACTTCAGTTTTAGGGCAGCAACTGAGTGGGAGAAGGGAAGAGTTCTAGGAGGTCGTTTCAGCAGCCTTGAAGAGGGAGAAACACCGATTGAGGTGTTTAGCAGCTGTCTATTTTTGGTTTTCTCCACTTTTCTCTTATATTTTACATTTTCTAGATAGATTAGGTTGGTTTCTCGAGCCTTGGGCTTGGATTAAACTTTTCTATGGTCGTCTAAGCACCGTTCATTGTAGTTGGGACCTCGAGATTGCAAGTACATTTGTATTTGGGAAAAATGCACTTTTAGTCCCTGAGATTTGAGTTAGGTTTCATTTTGGTCCCTGAGGTTTAAAATTCAAAAATTTAGTCCCTGAGGTTTGAGACAAGTAGCAATTCGATCCCTGCCATCAATTTTGTCTTTAAATCTAACCGGATGTTGACGTTGCACTATTAATTTAATTAAAAAATTAATTTTTTATTTTTTAAATTAAAAATATATTAAAATAATAAAAATATATTTTTTTATTATTTTTTAATAACTTTCTCTCCCTCCCTCTTCTCCTTCTTCTTCTTCCCCATTCTCATCACCTTCAACCCCATCATCATCTTCTTCTCCGGTGGTCGGCCGCCACCGACTGCCGGTGAACGACGGCGGCGGCCAGAATATATATTTTTTTTCCTTCTTTTCTTCTTTTTCCCTCCTTCTTCTCTTCTTCTCTTTCTTCTGTTTTTTTTAAACATGTTAGATTTGGGAAGGGCGGAGGAGCTCCTCTCCTCCCCGATTCCACGCAACCAACCGACTTTCAGATTTAAAACGCCGACATGCTACGAACCCGCTGAACGCAACTTGAAAGAATCGAAGGGGTCATGATCTAAAACCCATCTTCGAACTCCAGATCTAAAATCCAACTGCTACCGACCTACATATCTAAAACCCATCTTTGAACTCGCTGGCCAGATCTATAACGCCGCCCAGAGATCCGTGCACAAACTCGAAGACAAAATCTAAAACTCTGACCAGATTCGTGCACGAACTCGAAGAATGAGAGAATAAAAGGAAAAAGAAAAGAAGTGGAAAAGAAAATGAAAAAGAAAACAAAAAATGAGAGTAGAGAAATAACGCAGAAAGAAAATATGGTGGTCATTCTTCTTTGTTTTGAAAAAGCTGAAGGCTTGCGGTTACAGAGAAGAGAGAGATAGTGGAAATGGGGATGGTGGGCTAAGGACAGAGATGGTGGAGTCCTCAAATTTAAAAAAAAAAAAAGAAAATAGAGTTAAAGGGGAAGAAA
This sequence comes from Luffa acutangula, assembly GCA_036850905.1. NCBI lineage: Eukaryota > Viridiplantae > Streptophyta > Magnoliopsida > Cucurbitales > Cucurbitaceae > Luffa > Luffa acutangula. The sequence continues at coordinate 24,502,711 of CM072093.1, forward strand.
AGAGAAGAAAGAAAGCGACGAAAGATAGAAAAACAGGAAAAAAAGAAAGTTTGCTGGAGGCTGGCGGCTGCCTCCAACGGTCGGTGTTGAGCAGTCGCTAGAGACAAGTTGAAAATGAGAAAGAAGAAGTTAGGGTAAGAAGTTGGGTGGAGAAGGAGAAGAAGGAGAGAGAGGAGAAAGAAATAAAAAATTATAAAATAATAATATATTTATTATTTTATTATATTTATATTTATATTTTAAAAAACTTAAAAAATAATTTTTTTTAATAAAAAAATTTTTGCCATGTTAGCAATCTGTTAACTTTTAACAGAAAATTGGATGGAGGGACCAAAATGAAACTAAAACCAAACCTCGGGGACTAAATTGTTGGATTTGAAAACTCAGGGACCAAAATGAAACCTAACCCAAACTTCAGGGACTAAAAGTGTATTTTTCCCTTTGTATTTTTATGAGATTCTTGAGCAAAGCTGGACTGATTCATTGTTTATCTTACGATTCTTGAGCTTTATACATGATTTGTTGGTTGTTTGTGAATTTAGATTCCTGCTTTTATAATTAGCATGTGCAGTAGGTTAGATTGACGCTCTAACTCGTAGCTCGTATGTTAATTATCTGCTAAAGAACTAATTTTCACTTAGCTAATGGATGGTTAGTTCAATAGTTAGCGTTAAATTGATTCGTGAGCACGGGTCCCAAGAGCAGACTCTGACTTCGTTGCTGACACGATAGATCTAGGAGTCTAAATCGATGCTTGTGATTAATTAGGTGTTTCCCTAGTTGATTATGAGTGTTCTAGTCTAGAGCGACGATTGATTGATCTATTGTCTGTGGCCAGGTTAGTTTATTGATTAATTGCATGTTAGCTCATGCGGGTTCGATGGATTAACGCTCTAGGGGTATCTAGTTGCAATCATTTGATTAATTGATTTTAACGGGTTCGTTGGGGTTAATTAATTAATAGTTAGTAATTGAATCGATGGACGTTGAGATCGAGTCAATTGATTTAGAGTACCTATAGACAGCATGCATATAAATCATCATCTGCTAATCAATGAGTAAAAAGTAAATGTACTGATCTCGAGTGTCTTCAACTTCAACGAGTGGCAATGTGAGATTGACCAACCTCCCCATTTACTTTTCCATTATTTACTTTTCTGTCATTTAATTCTCTGTCAGTTTATCTTCTTATCCACTAACTTCCTGTTAGTTTACCTTCTTACATCCATCTTTCGCCCACAATTTTTACCATCCGTCTCAAACCCCCTTTTCTTTGCCACCCCACAACACAAAGGAGGTTAGAAGTGAACCAGTTGTTCTCTGTAATCGATCCCGACCACTATTACTGCAAAGTAGCTTGGTGACCGTAGACTATAAATTTGTTTTGACGCGATCTCCGCAGCACCAACGCGCCTGAGTCTGAGAATTCTGATTCAGATCGTCGACCAACAAGCTAGTACCGCTCCGACCAAACTTGGAGTTGGTCCCGTCAGTGCCCAAGCCGATGATGCCAATTCGGGACAACAGCAGCAGATGACAAAACAACAGCAGAAGATGAGGGAGGCAACAAGGGTTGAACGTTGGAAGATGCCGAGGAGGATGGTAAAAGTTTATATAAACCATCTTCAAGGATGTCCCGGAGAAGAACTTGCTTGGATTCAAGATCCTTCACAAGGAAAAAAGAAGAATAAAACTCAACAAATGCATTATTATCTTTACAAAGACGAGCAACACTTATTAATTTCTTTGAAATAGCAGGAGTATAGGAAAACAGGTTGGTGAGACCCATGAATGATAGAAGTACTAATATGAGAAATAAGAATTTTCTTACCATTACCAATCGTGACTTGCTCACCACCAGTGTAAGGCATGGATGTGTATAAAGAGGAGGCCTCAGGCGTCATATGATGAGTAGCGTCGAAATCAAGAAACCAATTCTCATCAGGATGATAAGAATCAATAGACATAGTGGACAGTGTATCGGGTATAGAAGGGGAGGGTTGAAACGATTGAGCAGTGGTGAGAAGGGCTTGAGGTGGGGGGGTTTGATAAGCTAAGTTGGTCCGATGATGGCAAATAAGAGTTGTATGCCCAAATTTGCCACATATTTGGCATTGGGGCTTATTGGAGGAGGATCTTGGATGCCATTTTTTGATTGGTTGTGACTGAGGCTTTCCTAAAATGCTTTGAGAAAAAAGGGCAGCTGGGGAATTGGAAAAGGAAGGAAATGTAGGTGGATTGAAGGGAGTTCTAGTGGCTGGAGTTGAATTTCTAGAGGCTGGTCGGCAGCTGTTGTTCAGTTGAAGAGCACTCAGATTCGCTTGGGCCATATTTAGTTGCCCCACAACAGTTTGCTTCTCTAATCAAGCCTCATAAGCCAACAAAAGACTCCTAACATCCTCAAGGGAGAGATTATCAGATCTATTTTGAATAGTTGTCACAAACGGATTGTATTCACTACCAAGACCATCTAAAATATGGGTTAAATGATCTCGATAGGAAATTGGTTCACCTATTGCAGAAAACTTATCAGCAACATCTTTGATTTGAGCTAAGTATTGGCTAATAGAGAGACCATCTTTCTTAATCTTTTGGAGTTGAGTTTTCAAACCCATAATTCTAGTAATAGTTTTGGAGTCATAAGACCTTTATAAGGAATTCCAAATCTCAGCAGAAGTTTCGAAGCTAACTATCTCTCTCATTTTCTCCTCAGACAAAAATTAAAACATCCAGCACATTATAAACCTATTGTACATTTCCCATAGAATAAACTCTGGGTTCGAATGTAGTTGCTGCTCATCAAGAAATTTAGCAGGCGCTGGAATGGATCCATCCAAAAAATTGTTCAACCCATTAGCTAGCACGACATTCAACAATTGATTCTTCCAGAAAAGAAAGTTGGTGTCGTTGAGCTTGACTGACAGAGGTTGTGGTAGTGTTGGATACGCATTTGGGAAAATAGGATAGGGGAAGGTCAGAGGTGGAGGATAAGGGTTGAGAGTCTGAGATTGGGGATAAGCTGCTGGGGCAAAGGATGGAGTAAAGGGATTTTAATTTGGGAATATATTCGGCAGGTTTTGAGGTCGAGGGAATTGGGTGGGATAAAAGGGTTGCGCGTAAGCTTGTTGATAAAATGCTTGAGGTTGCTAAGGAAAAACAGGAGGTTGAGGTTGTTGAGGTGGGGGACGAAGTGATGGGCGAGGCTGAATATTAGGACTGAGAGGTTGATTTGGAGGTTGGGTGAGAGGATTAATCAGTTGGTTTAATGGCGTAACTAGAGGAGTGATATTAGGAGAGACTACCGGGGTGGTTGAAGAAGTCGAGGAAGATGAGGAAGATGATTCACCTGTCGTCATCGGAAAGGAGCGTGTAGCTCTGATAGCATATAAAGTGAGAAAATCAGAGAGAGTACAGATATTCAGCAAAATGTTGTATTGTTCATACTATTACAAAACAACAGAGCTAGGGTATAAATGCAGAGAAGAAAGACACTTGTCCAAAACCAAGAGGCTGAATAATAATACAAAAAAAAAAACAGATAAATAGACCAAGAAATAAACAGATAAATGGCCCTCTATTATATATAGAGAGGCGAACCAGCTAGCCGACACATTAGCCAAGAGGGGTAGGAATGAAGAGTCTATGTTATGGCTTCAATGTTTTCCTGATTGGTTAAATTGTCCGATGAATTCCAGATCATATTTTATTATAGGCTAGGAGCCTTATTCTTCATAATCTAATATGATTGTGTTTTTCTCAAAATAATAATAATAATAATAATAATAATAATAGCCCAACAAAGACCTTGTAAACTAAGAATGCATCCCTGCCTAGTTGTTATCATATTGATCAAATATTCAGAAAATATCTTTTATTCAATACTTGTGCCAGAATAACATTTTAACTAGTTTTGCATATCCCTCAACCTCAACATACTAATCCAGGCAAAACAACCTCTAATTGGCTTTAATGGGATTGGTCATGAGACCAAATCCAAATGGGAATAGAGGATCATAATGTCGATCCCCAATATTCATCGGTAGTTGATCAACTGTCTTGAACCATGTTCGTGAAAGTTTGCCGGTAAAGCCATAATCACCAAATAATACGTCAGTAATGCCTTTGCCTTCGGTTCCTGGAAGCCAAGCAGCAACAAGTGCATCTATTAAAGCCATGTAAGGTTGGATAACTACGGGCCGTCCCGAGATTACTACAACAACACACTTCACAGCTCCACACACATTTGTGATAGTGCTTGGGCCTGGGTCAGGAATTGTTAAATTTAAGCTATCACCAAAGGTTTCTGCATATGGATGCTCTCCTACTATAACAATGGCATAAGAAAATTTGTTTGATTTGACAAACTCCGCATCTGGATTTTCTTCAAAGACAACTTCTGTTTTAGGATCAACTGTATCCTTAATCGCAGAAAGTATTGTTGTACCTAATAAACATTTGAATATTAGAATTAAATACTAAAAATTAAAAACCATATAAAAATAATAATAAAAGGAAAACTATGAGCATTTCATATATGCAAAAGATGTACCACTAGTAAGGTTGTTGCCAGCAAGACCCTGCCACTCGATGGTCCAACCACCACATTGGAAACCAAGGTTGTCTGCATGGCTGCCAGCAACAAGTATTTTTGGTGCTTTCTTTGAAAGAGGTAATATGGGCTTGTCAGCAGACTCTCCATTCTTTAACAAAACTAGTGATTTCCTTACTGCTTCTCTAGCTAATTCTCTATGCTCCTATTGTAAAAAGAAAATGTATTATTAAGACAATCATGAAACTTTTCTATTTTCTTGAATTTCAATACTGAGAGCATTGCATATAAATACCTTTTTACCGAGTTCATTGACAAAGCTTGAATCAGCTAATGGATTCTCAAATAAACCCATAATAAATTTTACTCGCAAAATTCTCTTCACTGCATCGTCAATTCGACTAATAGGAATTACATTATTTTTTACCAAGTCAGTAAGCCCATCAATAAACTCTGTGTAATTGAATGGAACCATTATCTGTGACAAAAAAAAATGAGTGTGATCATTTCAAGAACTATGGGTATGTTGTAGTGTTAAACATAATACTAACCATGTCAATACCAGCCGTGATGCCTGCTATGATGGAATATGTATAATTAGCGTGAGGTGGAGATGTAATCCTATCAATACCTTGCCAATCTGAGATGACAAAACCCTGAAACAACATATTTATGAAACTTTCAATTATTTCTATTTTAATTTTCCAAAAAGTAGAAATTCATGAAAGAGTACCAAAAAAAAATTAATGAACAAGACTATATTACCCTGAAACGGAGAGTGTTTTTAAGAAATCCAGTAATAAGATCTTGATTCTCATGCATCTTCTTTCCATTCCAGCTAGAATATGAGATCATAATAGTTGACACACCCTTGATGATTGAGTTATAGTAACCTGGCATGTGAGTGCTAAGCAATCCATGTCTATTAATAACTGTGTTGTTCTCATTGATACCTTTGGTCGTTCCACCATCACCTACAAAATGTTTTGCACAAGCTGCTACTTTTTCTCTATACAAATAAAAGTGAAATACTGGTTATTAGTACATTGCTTAATCTACTACTCAACTAGCAATTTTGACCAAAAAATTATTCTCAAGTTAATTTAAAAAATGTTCAATAGACCAAAATATAAGATAATATTTTTCAAATTTCTAAACATGTACCTTCCTGCAACATAAGGAACACCCTTACGAGAGTTAGCTGGAATCTCTCCTTGTAAACCTGATATAATCTCGGTCATCTCTTGAACAACTTTAGGATCTTCACTATAACTTTCATAACATCTACCCCAACGTGGATCTCTACAAACCTAAACAAAAAAAAATCATATTTTTGACATTAAGTAGGATAATAGTTATGATATAAACCATTATGCTAAATAACTTGTTACCGCAATGCAAGGTGCAAACACATAAGAAATGCCAGTAGCTCGAACTTCAAGTGCAGTAGCCGCTCCAATCCTCTTAGCAAGCATGGGATCCCTACACCATAAGATAGATATATTGTCAAGTATTTAGTATTGAAAAATCAAACTTATAATTTTAGAAGTATTCTTGCCTTGAAAAAAAATATCTTATTATCATAGCAAAACCAAGGAGATTATGCAAGAAAATAAAATTTAGTTAATTATACTCTCATACAGTGGATACCTTTAATTAATTTTGCAAAGAAAAGTGGGTTTAAATCAAATCATCAATATCTTACCTTGTAGCTCCAAGCCCAACATTGTGAGGAAAAATTGTAGCCTTATAAACATTGTTGTGACCATGCACTGCATCAATCCCATAAATCATTGGAATTCCAAGTCTGGTGGATAAAGAGCCTTCTTGAAATTCATTGACCATATCAATCCAAACTTTAGGAGAAGCCTCTTTTGCTGGAACACTGCCTCCACCACTCAATACACTCCCTAACAATTGAACAAGTGTTTTCTACAATTAGAAATTTTGTTTTGCTTCCTAAACCCTTTTTTTTTTCCATTAATACTTGAAAGGAAGAATAAGATAGAAAGAGACATTACCAATTAAATACTTCTTCATGACCTCCTTTGAAGCAACCGTTCGGTCAATTTGCACCATTTGTCCTATTTTTTCTTCGAGAGTCATTCGACCAAGTAGGTCATTGATTCGAACATTCAACGGTTGTTTTGGGTCTTTATATCTCAAATACTGAGGTCTTGCCCACGCTCCGGTGAAGCAAAAAAGGAATAGTCCCATAAAAAATATGGGAATTTTTGCCATCTTGGGTACTTTAGTTGCCTAGAAATTTCATATTCAAGGTGTGTCAGCATTGAAATGTCTATTTTCTAATGATTGAAGTGAATAAAGAAAAGACATAAGATTAACTAACCTTCAATATGGTCAATCATGACTATCTATGATCAAGTTAAAATTTAATCATGAATTGATAATTCAAAATATCTCAATTGTTACATTGAGGCAGTGGATTGGATTATACAGTTATATGGGGTGGTGGAAGATTGGACCGTCTAACCTCTTGGTGAGGTCAAACTTGATGTCAGTTGTTATATGTTGCTAGTCTGTTTGTTTCAAAAGAACCTAATGAAATTTTATTAGTATGTATCTGAACGATTATTATTGAAAGTCAATAATTAGACTAAATAGTAATCAATATAAAGATCTCAATATAATATAAAAATAGATAATAATGCAAAAAAAATTTACATGTAAAATGGCCTCATCTGATAACCATTTAGGCCCCATTTGATGACCATTTTGATTTTCGTTTTTGAAAATTATGTTTGTTTTTTTTCAATTTCCTAACCATGGTTTTTATTTTTGTTAAGCAACCCATCGAATTCTTAGTCAATTCCAAAAATGAAAACAAGTTTTTGAAAACTCATTTTTTAAGTTTTTAAAACTTGACTTGGTTTTTGAAAGCATGGAAAGATATAGTAGATGACAAAACAAATATACTTATGGATGGTATAATGTTTATAGGCTTAACTTTCAAAAATCAAATGGTTATGACCTTAGTTTTTGTTTTTTAATTTTGAAAATTAAACTTATAAACACTACTTTCACCTATAAGTTTCTTTGTTTTGTTATATATCTTCTTTCCAGTCATGTTTGCAAAAACCATGTCAATTTTTTTTCACTAAGAAAAAAGTAGTTTTCAAAACTTGTTTTTGTTTTTTAGAATTTAGATAAAAATTCAAACGTGTTCTTAAAAACAATGAAGACTATGATAAGGGAATTAAAAAACCGAATGGGACCTTTGAATATAATTTATGATTAAAACAAATGATATTTCAAATTTTTAGTAATTAGTACGGTTAATCAACATCACTTATTTGTTACCAAAGTGAGCATAGCTTAGGTAATTGGCATGTATCATCTACTAAGAGGTTAGAAACTCGAATTCCCTCATTTTAAATGTTGTTGAACTAAAAACAAAAACAAACAAAAACAAAAAAAAAAAATCACTTATTTTCTTTTACTTTTGCTCAGATTATAAAAGATTGTTATTATATAGTGAGAGACAACAGATTGACGACTACTATTAATTATAAATCAATCATAAAAATTGTTGATTAATCAACACTAAACCATCGATGTTTCAGTACTGGTCATTGTTAATAAATATTAGGACAATTGCATAGATGATAAATTGAACCAAATTAATAGCAAATATAGCACAGTTGCAAACTAATTGCAAATATAGCAAAATTAACGGTACAAGACCAAAAAGTTGTTGTCAGATTCTATCCGTGTCTATCACTGATAGGCTCTGATTATTCAAAGTATATCAGTGTCTATCGCTGATAGACTTCGGTTAATCAAAATCTATCAGTGACTATCACTAATAGACTTTTAATCAAAGTCTATTAGTGATAGTCACTGATAGATTTTGATTAACCATAGTTTATCAGTGATAGACACTAATAGACTCTGATTAATCAGAATCTATCAGTCTAATCAGAATCTATCGCTGATAAACTTTGATAATCGAAGTCTATCAGACAGATTCTAATTAACCAAAGTCTATCGGTGTCTATCAGTAATATACTCGGATAGATTTTGCTATATTTGCAATTTTTTTTTTACATTGTGTTATATTTGCTATTAATTTGGTCCAATTTGCCACATACTGCAATTATCCTAAATATTACCCAATTGTGTACATACGTATAACAACCCCAATTGTTTTATGATTCAAATTATAATGTTTTTCATGCTCTTGTTGAGTTTTATGCATGGTTAGTTTAAGATTTCAGACAGCCCTTTTACAATATTTTCATTTGGTCGATTTTATTTATTTATTTATTTATTTTTTTTTTTTTTTTTTGAAAAACCAAGTCTTTCTCTTTTTTTTTTTCTCTTTTTTTTTTTTTTGAAATTGAAAAACCAAGTCTTTAAACCAACTATGAAAAATATTTAGTTCTTGTTTTTCACATTGATATTAATAAACTATCTATCTATAAAATATGTATAACAATGTAGATGGAGAAAGAAACCTTTTTTTAAACGCAACTTTGTTTAACATAAACTTATTTTCTCACATAATATCTAAATTCTAAACTAACTAAAAAAATAATAAAAAAAAATTAAAGAATAACAAAAAATAATGAAAAAGTAAAATTGACTTCCTTGAATTATAGAAGTGTGTTCCACAGATGCTACTCAATCTTTAGAACTTTTGTCGTAAAATAGGTAAATAATTTTTTTTACTCTGTTTTTTGCTAACCATAAAACAAGTGTTGTAGATATGAACCTATATGTAATGACAATGTTAAATTTTAAACTATTTGTTAAATTGTGGAAGCTAAGTTTTTGTCCAAGTGTTAAATTCGTTGGATTAAGATTGTGATTTTCTCTATTTCAAAAAAAAAAAAAAAAAAAGATTGTGATTTTCTCTTGTACAGTAATTTTTACAATATTCTTTCAAAAAGCTGACATAAACGAACTTAAAAAAAAATAAATAATAAAATAAAAAATAAAAAATAAAAATTTCCATCATAAACCAATTGAAAATGATAATGTTAATAGTTTATATATTCAAAGCATTCAATCATTTTGAATGTTTTTCCACTAGAAAAAGGTCAATCAAGATTGAAAGTGTTGTTGCAATGTAATATATAATTAATCGGTCATTGAATATGAATAAATGAATTGAAAAAGTAGTTTTTTTTTTTTTTTGAGAATATAATTGAAAAAGTAGTTAATTAATAAAGAATGTAACTTATAATAGACATCCGTCATCTGAGTATTTTATTAAAAGATGATTAGACTATTGACGACGTCTAGTTTTAGTCCAAAGTGCTCAGCCCACTAGTAAACGTCCCAATCGTCATGCTCATCGCTCTTTCCAAATTCCTCTACAAACTAACTTGTGTTTTAAATACTACTTTTGTTCGGATTTTGGTTTATTACTTTAAATTTTTGCTGATTTTAAATTCGAACTATATATTTTTTATATTCTATTTTCGTCTATGTATTTTTTAAAATTTACAGTTTTATTCCTTTCATTTTCTATTTTACTTCATTATTTTTTATTATAATTTAACACAATACTACAATAAATAATCATAATTTTAGAATAAAGGACCTTATTGTGATTTTTCAAAAAAAAAAAAAGCAAGACGTTATTGTGTATTGAATTTTAGTTAGAATTTTATAAAAGAGATCAAAATGATCCATTTTAAAAATGGCAAAAAAACCCAAAAAAATAAACAAAATAGATTAAAATAGACTTTTAGAAATAGAATAACGAACTTCTCAAAAAAAGAAATAGAATAAATTTTCTTTTAGAAATAAAATAGACTTTTAAACCCAAATCGATCGACGCGTCCGATCTGACGGCTGCGCTGCCATTCCTAAATTTTCACGCACAGCAGCACCATCCGATATCTGAATCTCTCTCTCTCTCAGTCTCATTCTATGTACAGACAGATTTTTTGGATTTTCCGCTCCATTTTTAATCTCCGATTGAATTGGAAAGAACATTCAAGTAAAAGCGTGTTAGATCGGTTGTGGCGTATGAATGTGTGTGTAAATTCTGTTTTTCCTTCGGTTTCATGCGTTTTGATTCTTTTAACTTCCCGATTTCTGCAGAATCGTTATTCAAATAAGGAATCGGCTCTAATTACTCTCGCATTTCTCTAGATCTAACTATCACACACACAATTCAGTACAATCCAGAACGAGAAATCGAGTTCTCACATTTTGCGCAATCAAACAAACAGAGGAATTAAATGCAAACAGAGACAGAAGAGCAGCGAATTAGAACAGCAAAATCTCAGAGAATGAACTTACAGAGGGAGAAAGAACTGTGGGCCGAACCACGCAAATAACTCGCCAGCTTCAAAGTCTTTGATAGTGGCTTAGAATCACAGAGAAGAGTGATCTGAATTTCTGAAGAATTTGAAATCAGTGAATTGGAACCATGTGCGTTCTCAAGTCGGCAGTCCGGCTGTTTTTATAGACCAAAAAAAAAAAGAAAAATCCGTCCCCCTATTTTAGTTTTTTCTTTTTTGTTTTTTTTGTTTTTTTTGAAATATCTATTTATGTTATTACATAATGAGGATTACATTTTTGTAATATTAACTTTTTTGTACTTTACAATGTGAATTTCCACGTCAGCAACATTTTAATTCCAAAGCTTATCACATGGTCATGCTGACTATCTTCATCCCCTCCAACATGATAATAATTCATTCATTACCATTATGGTCATTACATTTTAGTTTCTTTTTAAAATAAAATTGTAATACTGATATTTTGGATTTTTTTTTTTATATATCTTTGGTGGCGTTTATTGTCAAAAAAGAAATGTTGACTTTTCAAACCCAATTGTTTCTTCTTTTTTTTTTTTTTTTTTTTTTTTGACGAATTTTCAGACCCAATTGTTTGTTGATGGGAAAAGAAAACAAAAATGTTTGGACAAAAAAGTAGTGGAAAAAGCATCATACTTTGAAATCTTTTTGTTTTAATTGAGTAGGAAAGTGAAAGCAACTGAAAAAACCTATGGGTAAAGAGTTTTTTTTTTTTTTTTTTTTTTTGGTAAACAATCTTGTCTTATTCTTAATCAAATCCTTATTACCTTGTCTATCACAAGATTTATCATCTAGGAATGGGAATTGACCATTCCTTGGCATTTTAGTATCCCCTTCCTTAAATTGTTAATTTGTATTTGATTATAAACTTATCTTTTTATAAAGCTTTATTTTATTGAAATTAACGAGTTTATGAAGATTTTTACACTTTTTTTTTTAAAATTAGTTGGTAAATTAGGAAAAAATTGAATCGAGGATAAAAATTGCAATACATGTTTAAGTTTAGGGTCTAAATTGAATCAAGGATAAAAGTCCTTATTCAACGTACTGTTGACATACTTGAATATACTACTAAAATGATACATCCATGTGTTTACCTCAAATGAATATGAGTTGATGTATGATATACTACTATTAATATTGTAACGACCCTACTTTTCATGCCTAGATCCTAAGGCCGTTACTACATGCATTTCATTCTACTTCTAAGAACAGGGTGGAAATAACATTTAAAGAAAACATACTTAGAAATTTGCGAAAACTTTTCAATCTGGGATCCCAGTTAAAACAGAACAAACGAAACATTTAGTTATTCAAACAAAACTTAAAGCGGAATAAATCTTGAATCATTCGCAATACAAGTTCAAAAGGGGAATTTCAAAAGGGGAATTTCAAAACGTAAAATGCGGAAGACTATCCTAAAGGAGATCCATGGCTCAGCAGCTCTCCGTCACGCGTTCTGTACACCTTTACCTCTACCTGCAGTTGTGTGTAAGGGAAAAGAATGAGTATTTAAGAAAATACTCAGTAAGTAGCAATAAAAGTTTTAACATCTTATTCAAGTTAAGGGCCTAAGGGTTAGGTCATCTCATTCTCATTCATTTCATTTCATTTCATTTATTTGCAGTTCGGGTCTCGTGTTCAATTAGTACACCTATAAATATATAAGCTAAGTCTCATCCCTCAAGGCACTAATAGGCGCGTAGCGCTCTAAACTACCATTTCACTGGTGGGGCGTTCATGGGTTTAAGTCAGGAATTAACTTCCACAGTTAGTAAATGGCACCTAGACTGCGAAGCCAAGACCCGCCCATTAAGCCCCTCATTTCAGTCTATTACATCTCAGTCCTAGGTGTTTAATTGACACGACCCTCAGTCAAGGCAACTAGCCTATTCTTCTCCCTTTTCTTAATCCTTTACCCAGTAGGACCCCTTAACACTTACTACCTTCAACTGCAACCCCATTAACCAAATTCTTTTCCTTACAGAGAATACCGACAAGCTAAACTGTTACGCACCATCACGACTCCAACAAACTCAAGAACAAGAAACGAAGGCGGCAACAACACTCCTAAACAGAGATAAAACACAACTCCCTGTCGTCCACTAACAATACCAGACAACACATAATGTACAACAATCCAGCACTTTCACCCATTACATAGCACAAGCACACAACATCCATATTCCTGAAGGCAATCGTATACATAACACCTTAATCTCAATCCAAATATTTAATATACATGCTAGGAGCAAACAGTCATCTCAATGCATAAACATTTCAGGCTAAGGCAACTCAGGGATTAAAACCAACTCATGCTATTATAAGTCATACCCAACTTAAATGAGTTTTAAAACACAGAATTTATTCTAAAGGGGCTACTTACTTTGAGATACTACGCTTGATCGAAAATCACCCAACGACTCGATACAACACCAACCACGTGATGCGAAATATTCGCCTATTAACACATAAAATATATATAAATACATATTCACACACCAGCGGCACACCAAACTCAACAATTTAATTTCCTAAAGCGTAAGACTTGAGAGGGCCGAAAACTCACCCAAATGAAATTACTGCTCGCTGTCCAATTTCCAACTTCGCTCCAATTCGACAATCCGGCCTCCAACGCCACGGGCACCTTGAAATCAAAAGCTAAAATCAGTGGGTATCCTTAATTAAACATTAAATCGACCAAAACCCCCTTAAACCACACTTACAAACTCCTTACTCACTAGCTGAATGCGTCGAACAGATTTGAAACGACAGACGAAACCGGGGGTGGCAGTGGCTGCTCGTGACTGCGACGACGCTTCAGGAGATGACGAATAGCGGCGGTTCACGGGGGCGAGATGGTGGCAGTGAGATCTGAAATCGGGGAGGCGACGGCGCACGGATCGTCGGCGAGCGGCAGCGGCGTGGGTGACGGCGGCGCGCGGTCGATAGGTTGCAGACGGAGAGAGAGAGCTGCGAGGAAGAGAGAGAGGGAGCCGAGAGAGTGAGAGTGAGACGGGTTAGAGAGAGAGGAAAACAAGAGAGAGAGACATTACCGATGGGACGGCGTGCGGCGGCGTTAGCGGTGGGTTCGACGGCGAGAGGCGGCGGCGGCGTCGACGTCGGCGGTGAGCTCAATGGAGGCGGCGGCGTGTGTGTGTGTTGCAGAGAGGAGGAGCGAGAGAGAGAATATCGGGGAGAGAGAGAGCAGATTTTCTTTTTTTTTTTTTTTTAAATGCTTATTCTGACCGAATTTGGGGGGAAACTTTCCCTCCATTTCTCTTCTTCCACTTTTTGACCGGGCCTTTAATGCCCACTTTTTTTTTTTTTTTTCCAAATGCTTGCCGTTACAAATATACTAAAAATACTACTAAAATGGTACATTTATGTTTTACCTCTAACGATACAATGATATACCTAATATACTAATGGTGTACCTTAAATATATACTTGATTATTGGCTAAATTATAAGAAATACCCCTGAACTTTGGGGTTTGTTTAAAAAATGCCCCTGAACTTTAAAAAGTTTAAAAAATACCCCTAAACTTTGAAAAATATTTCAAAAATGCTCTTGCCGTTAATTTTGGATGGAAACCGTTAAAGTTTTAGTTTCAAAAATACCTTTGAACTTTCAAAAAAATTTAAAAAATACCCTTATTGAAAATTTTTTTTTTTTTCCTTCTCCCACCGTAAATTAATCTTTTTTTTCATGAAAAGATTAATTTATGGTGGGAGAAGGAAAGATTTCCGTATCGAAATTTCAAGATGACTTTTGTTTTGTTCTTGAAATTCTACATGTGTGAACTTTTCAATATTATTTTCTCACCAACTATTACCTATTAACTTTCTTTATATCCATATTATGAAAAATAAATGAAACTATTGTTGTATACAACTTCTAACAATGTTTAAATATCAATAATAACAAAATCATATATAAAACTTTTGATTAATTAATCTTATAAATTGGACCAAATCCACAATCTTATAAACTTCTTCTTATCACTAACATACACAAACAAAGAGAGGAAAAAGGAAATAATTTTTTTAGGAAACAAAAAGGAAATAATATATATATATATATATATATATATATATATATGTTGTTTTCTCATACTTATCTTCTTTACGCTTTTTAAAAGAGAGAACTCAATTTCAAAGTCTGTTTTTATCTGGTATTGTGTTGTACACAACCTTTATAAGCAAAGTTTTGCATTAATTTTCATGGAGAAAGAATTTATGGTGAGGAGAGGAAAAAAGAAGAAAATTTTTTCAATAAGGGTATTTTTGAATTTTTTTTTAAAGTTCAAGGGTATTTTTTAAACTAAAACTTTAACGGTTTCCATCCAAAATTAACGGCAAGAGCATTTTTGAAACATTTTTCAAAGTTCAGGGGTATTTTTGAAACTTTTTAAAGTTCAGGGGTATTTGAAACAAACCCCAAAGTTCAGGGGTATTTTTTATAATTTAGCCTTGATTATTTGATAAACCTTTGATGTACCTGATTATAAGTATCAATTTTTGAATGATATACCTGGTATGAATATTGATATACCAATTATATACTTGATATGTTTATTTCTCTTATCTCTTATTTGTTATGTTTCATTTTCTCTTACTAAATTGTGTCATGTTATTTACATATTTTAAATGAAATGTTTGTCGTTTATAACTTAAATATTTGTCTTCTATACTTGTTATGAATGTTGATATACCATCGATCTATCTCATTTGTTATATTACTCAAAGAATTAATAACATTGATATACCTAATTATGAGTACCTGGTACATCAATGATAGACTTTTTTTTTAAGTTTATTGATATATTTTTAATTGTTGGTGTATTATTAAAGTTATGGAATGCAAACTTTTTTTTTTTAATAAGTATATCAATACGATGCAATTTCAAGTATGTCATGTATTAGTCATATATCCATACTCACTAAAAATACAATTTCAAGTATAATATTAGTATAACGGTAGTTTATCATTATGATGATATATTTTTCAACATGTGCGTAGTTTAACTAGTATAAGTCATGTACATTCAACTAAAAAAGTTAAAGTTTGAATCCTCTACCACACATATTGTCCAAAAAAAAAAAAAAAGTTGACTTGCCTAATTCTTCATTAAATAAGTATATCAAAGATATTTAAACTAACAAAAGCTCGTATTCTTTATGAATGAAGTATATTATATTCACAAAATATACGTATGATATATTATATATTTAGTATACCGGTTGTTTTTGCTGGTGGCCCTTACCTATAATCATCGAATCAAATCTTAAACCAGCGAATAAGTATTACACTCCCTTCTTTTTTTCTTCTTTCCATTTACTAATCATTCTAGCACGATCACCACTGTGAGAAAAAATTAACAAATTTAACAAATACAAGTTGAGAGTTAAAGACATTTCTGGAAAGTAGGGAGTAGGTAAATTTTCCAATTGATCAAAGGCGTTGGGTAGAAATTATTCTTTCTGCTTCTAATTTATTAATAAAGCTTTGGGAAAAAAATCATTTTTGATCTCTTACCATGTTGTGTCAATTTTAATCTTAAGCTTTCAATTTCATCAAATTAAACCTTAACCTTGACAAGTTTTATCAGTTTTAACCCAAAATTCCACAAGTATGTGTAAGTTTGGAGTTAAAATTGATACAACATGCTAAGTTTGAGGTTCAATTTGATGAAATTGAAAGTTCAGGATATTTATTTATTATTTTTTTTTACAACATGTGAGGTGGAGAATTCGAAGCTCTAACCTCTTGATCAAAAGTACAAGTTTTATGTCAATTGAGTTGTGCTTTTATTGACAAGTTCCAGGATTAAAATTGACACAACCTGTTAAGTTTAGGCTAAAAATGATTTTTGCCCAAAGTTTTTTTTCCTTAGATTTTTGTTTAATTCTTTGTTAGTTGCAATGTAGCCTTTCAAATTTCAAAGAAGAAAATTCAGAACACAAGCCAATGATTGTGCGGTAGTCAGAATTGTCAAATTAGATGGCTGAAAGACCAATTAATTCAAAGTAAAGTTTTTTTTTAATAGTTTAAAGTAAAGTTCATATCTAGAGTTCAAATTACATTTCATTATTATCTGCTAATAAAAAATGTATCAGTTGCTTTCTTTTGAGAAAGAAAACTATAAACAGAATTAAATATATTAAAAGGCTAAAAATGTATTTGGATTTTTTTTCCAATCGGGTCTCTAATTTATTAAACAGAAATTATAGGAGATAGACCGTTTTGGAACCAATATTTCACAAATGTCCAATTATGAAAAAAATTTCAGCTTTGTCTTGGCTCAAGATTTTTCAATTAAATCTTTCATATTTTGCCCTCCAAAATTCTGCACATCAAAAATTGATTTGTATTAATTCTTTTCGTAATAAAATCTACTATGAAGATTTACCAATATCAACCCTAACCTTAAATATGTTTCACCAAAAATTTTTTCCAATTGCCGTCATCAAATTCTTCATCTAATTGCCGTCAATTTGAAGTTTTTTTTTTTTTTTTTTTTTTTTTTTTTTTTTTGCGGCTCCATTAGCGGTTACCAAAAGTTTTTTTTCTCCAATTGTCGTCCCCAGAAATTTTCTTCAATTTATCTGCAGCTCCTCTATTTTTCCGTCAATTGAAGCATCATGAGTATTCCTTTATTCATCTTCTTCTATTTATTTTTTATTTTTTATTTTTTGTTTTGTTAAACAGTATGAATATCATGATATAATATTTGTTTATTCTCTCTCTTTTTTTTTTAAATTTTGTCAAACAGTATGAATAGGGGGAATCCAATTACATACTTTGCATTTTTTTTTTCCAATTTTGTTATCAATAGATATTTTTTTGTTATTAATATATTATGTTATAAGATGTTTCTAATTTACACTATCCCTTATTTACATCTAATCACCCATTTGATTGTAGAGGGTAATGTTTATTCAAATAATAAATATATACTATGCACTTATAATATATAATCAATATTCTGAACCCATTATATATTCATCATTGTGTATTCAGTTCATAAATCAATCGTCAGAATAATAAATATATACTAGGTTGTATATTGTATCATAAATATATACTTTGAATTATATTATATAAACCTTTGTATATAGAATATATACGTCATGATTTGTAAAGTTTATAAGTGAATTTTCAGAATTATAAATAAATGTCATCCAACATAATCCTTATTAAATATTCTTCATTCCCATACGGATGGTGTTTGGTGGTCGTTGGAATGAGATTAATAACTATATTGATTACTAAGTTTCTCAAATTTGTATTCATGAAGGAATGTCGTTTACTAATTTGATTGAAGTTGTAACCCAAAAGTTCACTAATTTGTTATCAATAGATTAATAACTATAGTATATAAACCATTCGATCAATCATCAATTTGTTTTATATAAACCACCAGATATATTATATAAACCTACAACTAAATAATATATTATCCAGATTATATAATTTTTTATGCCCACATATCAAACCCGAATATACCAAATTAACAGAATATTTTTTATACACCACAAAAGCTCAATAATTGTGACCTGAATGATTTTTATAAACCCACAACTAAGTAAATTTGGCTGAATGAGTTTTATATATCAAACTAGCAGTATATTTTATATAGGAAAAAATACACTTTTGGTCCCTGAGGTTTGGGTTAAGTGACACTTTGGTCCCCGAGTTTTCAAACTCAACAAAAATACATTCAATATATTTTATATAAACTCAAACAAACTCCAACAGAAAATGTTGCCGACAGATTGAGGATGCTTTGTCTAAACAAGAAAAACATAAGAACCACACAAAAAAAAGAAAAATAAAATCGAAAAAATAAGCATCCATCGGCAGAAGCGTCGCTGCCGGCAACAATACAAACGACGGGAACACTTACAACGTTTGAAGGATGAGACGACAACAAAACACACGACGTTTGAAAGATGTGACGACGAGAACAGAGGAAGTGACGACGAAACACAGACGAAGTGACGACGGTCGAAGGATAGATGGGAGTGACGGTAGGAACAGAACGGCGCGTAGTCGGACGATGGACGACGAAACACAGAGGGAGTGAGCGACGATGGCCGACAAATCGCGAGGGAGACCAGCGTGAAGAAGAAAATCGCAGGGAGACCGGCGTGAAGAAGAAAATCACGAGGGAGGAGACTGCTTGAAGAAGAAACTACTATTTGGGGATGTATATTTTGGGGTTTGAAAATAAAATAGTGAGGGAATCGAGGAGTTATTTGGGGAGAGGATTTGAAAAGATTTTTGCAGCTATAACTAATTATTACGAAAAGATATTTTGGGTAAATATATGGATAATAACCATATTTATTTTCTTATATATAATATAATGGGCATTGATGTAAATTAACATCTACTTTGGCTTGGCTTAGGACAAAGCTGAATTTTTTTTTCAAGATTAGACATTTATGAAATTTTGAATCTAATATGGTCTATCTATGTAGTTAACCCTCAATTTCATTTTTTCTAATGGTATGCTTGCAATGATTAAATGTTAAAATAATGAAAATCTATCAAGTTAAAAGTGAGTTTTTATGAGTCAGCCAATGATTAAATATATCAATATTTTAATGAGTTAATTTTCTTTAACACCAAAATAATTTCAGTTAAAAGTCATCCATTCAAACATATTTCACTAAATAAGACTATAGCACTACATCAAAGGTGGATGATGATTCTTTATCCTACCATTGTTGAACTAAAAAAAGGTTAAAATAAGTCCGTATGTGTTAAGCAATTGTTTTTTCCAAAAAAAAAAAAAATTGATAAGTACATGTAGTATATCTATTCCATCAAATTAAAACAAATATACTATTTGTTTTTAAAAAATATGAATTAAACTAAAGAAGTATTCTAATTTAAGATCAAAATATATATTTAGCATCATTTGAACGGATATTAATATATATCAACATAAGTATAATTCAATTGAGGTAAAGTTTGTATCATCGATTGAAGGGTCAAAAATTCAAATTTAGAATTAAGGAATAAAAATAAAAGTAAAAATATAAATATAAATATAAATATTTGCTTATTATTATTAATTGAATAAAAAAAGAGAAACAAGTCACAGTTAGGCGTTTCCAGCGGAGGACTCATAAGTCAAGAAACAAGATCAAGCCGGCACGTGCATTGAAAATTAATTCAACATTTTCAAACTTTCATTTTCATTATTTTCTTTTTAAATTACACTTTTCTTATTAATTGGCTTCGATCAGATCTGGGTAGCTGGATTAAATATTATCGACGGTTAATGCTACATGTGTGAGGGGAAAAAATGAAAACAATATTACTTTTATTATTTGGATTTTCCAATTTTTTTTTTTTTTTTTTTTTTTTTGAGAAAAGAAACAGTTTTCATTAACATGAACAATTACAGTCCAAAATACATTTGCCTGAAGTTGCCATTCCCATGGATAAAAGCCAAGGTGGGAAATCTGACAACCACAACAAAGACCTACAATTAGCCAAAGCATGCTTTGCTAATGAATCTGCCATTTTATTCCCTTCTCTAGGAATATAAGAGAACAAGGAGTTGGAAAATTTGGCACTTAGCTCTTGGATTTGAACAATCCAGTGACAGACCTCAGATGAAATTGGCACTTCACCTGATATCATTTGTATCGCAATCAGAGAATCTGAAACAATTTTTACCGTCGTATATTGCAACCGATGCACTAGTCGCATTCCATGTAGAATTGCTTGAACCTCAGCTGCTAACGGAGTAAAACACGTTGAGTCAAACATCTCCATTGCCGCTATTAGTGTACCATTACGACCCAAAATCACCATACCATACCCTGCACCAGTATTATGTGGGTTTACCGCCGCATCAGTGAACAACGTGTAACCCTGCTCATGGGAGTTTCGAACAACATCTTGAGACGCTATCTCCTTGACTAAAGATTTTCGTGGCAGACGTGTTTCCTCCCAATATCCACATATCCATTGACAGCGTTGGTCCCAGTCCATTATCTTCATACCTCTAGAATGGTTGTTCCTATCATTCCATATAGCCCAAAAGGCTATGCAAGCCCGTTCAAAGTCCTCATGTGATAAGTGAGTTGCCAAAATAACTAAACGATCGGCAAAGTTGTTCGCCTGTCGGATACCCTTATCATATCTTGTAAAAATATGACCACAGATTAACTTAGCTCGCGCACAGCCACTAAGAGCATGGTCCACAGTTTCAACTTTGGACAAACACATACCACATAATGGCGATACATCCATTCCCCTTCTCATCAAACACCAATTTACCGGCAAACATTCATTATATGCTTTCCATATGAAGATCTTAATCTTGGAAGGAATTTTAGCTTTCCAAAGAGTGTTCCACCACATCCTGCCAGCATTCTCACTTGACGATACCTGTTCAGAAGCGAAACGAAGTGCAACTTTATACCCACTTTTAACTGAATATTCTCCATGTGATGTATAATGCCATATCCATCTATCTTCTGCATCATGGGCGCTAATGGGAATAGTAGCAATTATCTTTGCATCATCTGCATGGGTCACTCGTTGTATTTCATCCATATTCCATCCATTATATGGCGTAATAAAATCTGAAACTTTTGCCTCCTGTGGGATTGTCTCCTCCCCAATTGGTAACGGTTTGAAAGTAGTTTCCTTTGGTATCCAAGGATCTAGAAAAAAATTAATAGACTTGCCATTGCCCACCCTCTTGCGTATACCACTACCAATAATATCTCGAGCCCATACAAAACCCCTCCAAAAAATTGAACAATTACTCCTAATAGGAGCAAACAATAATGATTCTTGATGAGCATATCTCCCTTTAATAACTCGTGCCGCCAGTAGATGTGGATTGCAAAACAACCTCCAAACTTGCTTAGCTAACAAAGCCTTATTAAAATGTTCCAAGTTCCTGAAATTTAGTCCCCCCAACTCCTTTGGTCGACACAAATCATCCCATTTTTTCCAGTGGATCTTCTGTTTTGAATTCGAAGTACCCCACCAGAACCGTGCCATCATCTGCTGGATATCATAACATAAAGTTTTTGGAATCCGAAAACAGCTCATGATGTATGTGGGTATAGCCTGGGCCACACTTTTAATGAGAGTTTCCTTCCCACCTGTAGAGAAGAAATTCCCTTTCCATGCCTGAAGTGTTTGCCATACCCTTTGCTTAATACCTTTAAAGTCATCAATTCTGCTTCTCGAAAAGGATGATGGGACCCCCAAATATTTCCCCAAATTTTCCACCATGGGCATAGTCAACATCGTGGATAATATGGAGCGAAACTCCATAGATACATTGGGTGAGAAAAAAAGTGCAGACTTATCAGCATTTACAACCTGACCCGAAGCCATCTCATAGCGCTTTAAAATCGATCGGATCACCCAAACCTGCTCAATATTAGCTTGGCAAAAAATTAAACTGTCATCAGCAAAGAAAAGATGAGAGACCTCAGGGCAAAATTTATTTGCCTTAATACCTGACAGTTGTTTTCGAACCAAAGCCCCATTTATCATGGAAGATAGAGCCTCTGAGCATAGTAAAAATAAATAAGGAGAAAGTGGATCCCCTTGACGGAGACCTCGTTGAGGAACTATGTGACCTGAAGGCTCCCCATTTAAGAGG
Organism: Luffa acutangula; assembly: GCA_036850905.1. Taxonomy (NCBI): domain Eukaryota; kingdom Viridiplantae; phylum Streptophyta; class Magnoliopsida; order Cucurbitales; family Cucurbitaceae; genus Luffa; species Luffa acutangula. The sequence continues at coordinate 24,525,208 of CM072093.1, forward strand.
ATTGCAAAATTTGCAGTTTTCACACATCCCATAATCAGTGCCACCCATCTTGGATGGAACCCAATCTTCAACATTAGGCTTTCCAGAAAACCCCACTCAACCCTATCATAGGCCTTGCTCATGTCAAGTTTCATTGCTAACCACCCCTTACGACCCTTTCTTCTTGATTTAATGGTATGCAAACATTCATGGCTTACAATGATGTTATCAAAAATAGACCTCCCAGGTACGAAAGCAGATTGGTTCTCCGATATAATATCATTCAGAATTCCTTTCATTCTATTCACAAGAACCTTTGCTATTATTTTGTAAGCCACATTGCACAGGCTAATAGGTCGATAATCAGATACCTTTTTAGGAGTGTTAATTTTTGGAATGAGCGCAATATAAGTCATATTCCATGCATCAACAGATCGTAACTGATTCAGAATTTCCAGACAATTTAAAATAGTAGTTTCACCAACCTCAGTCCAGTATTTCTGGTAAAAAAATGCTGGGAAACCATCCGGACCAGGCGATTTTGACGGGTGCATCTGCTTAAGTGCTCGTTCAATCTCCTCTCGATGAAACGGAACGAGTAGCTTTGCATTCATATCTGCGGTGACCTTCGCATGTATATCCTGTAATACATCATTTATAACATCGGAAGACGGATTAGCAGATGTAAATAAAGTCTGGAAATAGGATTGAAAAGCCTCCTCCATTTTCTTTTTATCTGTAATCCAACCACCATCCCCATCTTCAATACCATGAACTTCATTACGCCGTCTTCTGGTAGTAGCACGAGAGTGAAACCATCGAGTATTCCCATCTCCCCATTTAAGCCAGTTCTCTCGAGATCTCTGTTTCCAGTATATTTCCTCTTTCTCTAAAGCACTATCTAACTGACTTTCCACCTGCTTGATCGCTACAAAATCCCAAGGGGGCGGTCGACTATATAATTCCTGAAGACTATCTTGCAATCTATTAATATTTCTACGAATAGATGCAATTGTACCTTTGCCCCAGTTTTGCAGTCGGCGACGACAACTAGAAAGGCAATTTTCAAGGCGAGGAAATCTGGCTGACTCCACATTCCAACTCCCATGACCATGAATAATTTGCTGACAATCTGGTTGTTGAGTCCAAACTTCTTCGAACCGGAATACCTTGGCTCTTTTTTTATGAGAACTATTTGGGCCCATAATTGGATTGATGTCTAGAAGAATGGGCCGATGATCCGATCGTGCCCATTCTAGGTGGCTAACAGACAGATTCGGAAACTGATTCCAAAAAGCTTCATTAGCAATAAAGCGGTCCAAACGTTCATTTATTTGATCCAAATCACGTTGTCTGTTAGACCATGTAAAACAATCCCCTCTGAACTCCAAATCCCTCAAATTACAATCATCTAAAACATTTCGAAATCTCGCTAAATTAAGATCACGAGCAGGAATGCCACCTTCCTTTTCTTCTTCTAGTAGTGTAGCATTAAGATCACCACCAATTAACCATGCCGAATCATCCTGGTTGTACAGACAACGAATAAGATCCCAAGTGTGTTTCCGTTGGTTCGCATTGGGGTTACCATATATACCAGAAAATCTCCAAATATTTGATTTCCATTTTACAGCCGCATCAATGTGAAATTGTGTGTAAGATCGAATAGTAACATCTACATCTTCCTTCCAAAATAAACACAAACCCCCACTTCGACCATTGCAATCTACAGCAAAACAACCCACATAATTCAAAGCCTGCTTAATTTTATTAATATTGCGTGCTGAAGCAGTACATTTCGTTTCCATTAAAAACAATAGATGAGGGTCGTAGTGACGAATCCCGTCACGCACAGCTCGGAATGTCCTAGGATCCCCCAGTCCTCGGACATTCCAACAAAGTGTTTTCATATCTCTCGGTGGGGCTGATCACCAGCCACCACCGAATCTTCAGTTAACTCATTGCCATGAGTCTCCTCCACACGGACCCGTTTTTTTGAGCTGCCCTCAAATCCTTCACCAAATCGTTTCTTCAGATTGTCCATCGGATCCAATAGCAGTGGACCCATCATCAACTTCCTCGCACGTCGTTTCCATTTTTTGATAGTAGGCCCAATTTCCACGCCGTTAGTCTCAGACAATTTCCCTTGATCGGATACATTGCCCCCATGTTTCAGGACTTCACTCTTTGCTTGTGTGTTGTCAATTGGAATGCTGACATCTTGGGAAAAATTTGAGCCCAATTGAATGGAACCTTCACCAAATCCAAAATAATGTGTTGGAAATTGGTTAGGCCCACATGAATTAAAGCCCATAGGAATTGATGAGAGCTTTCCATCCACAGCATTCAATCCACCATTTTGTTCAAACCCCTCATGCATCCCTCCATTCTGTTCAGCTCCCATTTGGATTCCTTGATTTCCGCCGCTCCCACAATCAGACTTAAACACAGCATTTAATTCAATATTTGAATCACCATAAATCAGTTTCTTCTTCGCCTTGGATGCCTCAGAGCTAAAACTCTCGAAATGATTTTCATTAAAAGCCATTAAATTTTCCTTTAATGCAGCAGCCACGTCATCCAATAACACCGGCGAAATTTCCATCGGTTTACTACCGGAATCGTTGGGATGAGACCTGTCGCCGCCGATCATGGAATCATCAGTTTGACGAGCTTGCTCCGAGAGACCTGCCGCCTGAGGCGTTTTGTGACCGTCAGCTGCATCCACCATAATGGTATTTTTCCCCAGCGGGCTGGTGCTCGGTGAGCGGAAAAGACTCAAACTCCGACCAGTGTATTGCATCCACATCCCATATTGGTGTCGTTGGGACGAAGAACCATCTGCCAAATAAAGATCACCACATTCTTTCAAGTTGTGCCCTATTCTGCCACAGTATGAACATAATTCCGGCAACTTCTCGTATTTGATTGGAGTCCAGATACTCCCCAGGGGCTCATCAAGCTTTACCTTGATGCCCCTACGCAGCGGCTTAGAAATATCGAGAATGACTCTGACCCGGAGACTTTCTTTCCACCCAACTACTCTACCACCACCATTGTCGTACTCCTCGAAGCGCCCAATAGCATTGCCGAGTCTCTCCGCCATCGAGTGATTAAATAAATCCATAGGGAGTTCACAAAAATGGACCCAAAAGGGCACTTCCTTAAACTCCATTGCAGTCGGTTTCACCATCGGGATTGGCTTGGAAAGAGCTAGCAGGAACTTCTTGTCGAAAAGCCATGGTCCTTGTTTGAGAATTCGAGCTTGTTCCACATCCGATTTCAGAGAAAACAGAAACAGGTTTGCTCCCAACTTTTCAACAGTAAGTCCGCTGGGAATGTTCCATGCTGATTTGAAATTTTTCCGCATTACCTCTCCGGAAATAAACCTCGGCGCCAAAAGCTTTCCAATAAGACTGAAGCCGAGAGACTGACTTGTAACTGCAGCGGCTTGACGATCAACATCTACTTCAGTAGTCTCTTCTTCAGCAGTCAGATTAAACTTTTCCCAATTTTCTAGCAATTCCTCGAAAGCCATTCTCTTCCAACGATCAGAAAAAAGTTTCTGCAGAAGATCGTTTAAAGGAGAAGGAATCCACAAATAGGTTGATGCAAAAAGCAACCTCAAACCCATCAATATAAAGCCTCAAGAATCTGGAAATTAACACAATCCCCAAAAGGAGCAGCAAGATCCAATCCCAGCGGTGATAGCGCCACCAATAAATTTCGGAATCAAATCAGTGCAAAAGAAAACAATCAAACCATGCAATTCGACAGAGAAGAGAAACAAATCAGGAAGAAGCACAATCAAGGGAAAATCAAAACCGAAGGTAATCTCTAAAATTTGAACCTCAAAACCCGTTTTCAAACTATGCTGGAGTAAAACCTGTCAATCACATCACCCAAAGGCACCCAAGTAACCGACGAAGAAGATCCACGCAAACAGCTGGGCTAAATGCGAGATTCCGGCGACCCAGGCCACCGACTACACACCAGAGAGAAATCCGGCGAACTTCCTTAAAATTAGGTACAGTTGAACCTTCCTCCAAACTTGGATTTTCCAATTTTGACAAGTTATATAATTTGGATTTAAATGTTATCTTGATTATAAATGAAAGATCTAATTTTCCGTTAAAATATTAAACTAAGTTTGATTGTTTTTTCTTTTATATATATATAAGAAAAAGTTAGGGTTTAGATCAACCATTACCGTGTGGGGGGATGGAAAACCATCCATCTTTGGGATGTTAATTGGTACCATATCCATTAAGTTTTGTTTGGATTGACCTAAGTTTGATAAAGTTCATTATTATAGAAGATTAGGAAAATGACGTGGAGAAGAGATTTAAGGCTCTGTTCGGGATCCTTCGAGGACTAACAGCATGCCACCACTGCCTAGGCCATGACTTCTTCGACCCTAAAATTTATTTCAATTTCTTTATCTTTGTATTACTTCTCTTTTGTGCGTTTTGAGCTAATCATATTTTTTATTACGTTAATTATCATTATTAAATGAAAGTAGTACACTCTATGCTTTAAGCTAATTCTAATATGCTGATAGCACCTGAAATATGCTATTTAATTACCTATAATTTAATTTTTTCAGTTTTCATTTTATGGTTTAATTGTTTATTTTTTAGGATTTCGAGCATAAGAGGTTTATTGGGTTGATTTTTCAATTCGACGCTAATTCGGGAGACAAATTCGATCAAAATTTCTTGCACAAGCCAAGTTACTCAAGGGCTCAGCGTCGAGACGTTGTCCTTAATTAGCGTCTCGACACTGGCACTATTCCAAAATGCGCGGACAGAAGGTACAGAGTCGAGTCGTTGTGCCTAGCGTCTCGACGTTGTCCCGATAACTTAAATACCCTCTTTTCCAATTTTAGGTCATTCTATGTTCGTTTCCAGCCGCTTTTCTCTTTTTCTCTCCGATTTCTTCTGTATTTTCTTGCTTTCTCTTAGTTTAGGCTTAGTCAGGGTTGGTTAATCAAGCCTTGGGACTTATATTAGGCTCGTCTATGGTGGTCTAAATGTGGATTGTTGTAACCGGAACCTCAGTTGTAAGTTTATTTAATTTTCATGAGATTTTTATTATGTATTGGGATTTTCTGAATGTTTTATGATACATCCTAGTATTCTTGTTTAAACAATTGTAGTTGTATGAATTTCCTTTGAATTGACGCCTCTTACAATTCGTATGAATTGCAATTTATCTGTTATTTTTAGATAGCCACCAGGTTGAGACAAATCCATCGTTAGTTCCATGGTAGGCTAGCGTAGACTTTCGATAGAACTAAGAATCTAGGAGAAATTAGATTAATTTAATTGGAGAATTTCAATTCCTAGTTAAATTGATTAATTTCGGGTCTTGCATGATAATGCGGTTAGTTAACTAATAATTTTGAGGAGTTATCTGATTTTTAGTTTAGCTAATTGGATTTAGTCTGAGGAGTCATCAGACTAAGCATAAGGGGCAACGAGTGCGATGAAAATAACTAATCAATTAAAGAATTCGTGGAGTATCGGACAATTTAATTGGTTAGACACAGGTTTAGTATGTGGACTATTCGAACAACCAAGAAGCATTCCGGGCTCATAATAATTCATTAAAATTAATCTTTAGATGATTAATGAATGAATTCTAATAAACTGAACACCGAGTACTTCCGATTGCAGTAATCACCAAGGTACGATTAGCCTACCCGCCTTTTAATTTCCGTTTTTATTTTCCCGTCTTTACATTCTTGCAATCTAATTTTCAGCACTTTATTTTCTCTCATTTTATTCTATCCAAATCCAAACACCCCATTAGTTCGGTCTTCACAATAAACCTGATTTAGACGAATTAGCAATCGTGCTCCCTGTGTTCGACCTCGACCACTATTGTTTCAAGTTAGCTTTAGAGGTTGGTGATTATAAATTTATTTGACCCGAAGCCTCGACAACTCGTCTAGTCATATGCCTATGCTTAAACCTTTGCATTAGTCCTATTGCGTTATGCTTGAGTCATCCAATGCTTAAATTTTTCTTAAGCCAAATCCAAACATTTTCTTTAATCTAGTATATTTTATCTTTTTTAAAGTCTTTCTTAGGTGTTGCTAGCTAAAACCTACCACCTAGTACAAAGCCTACTTAGTATCAATACTTATCAATCATCTCATCGTCCAATTTCATTCACCCTCCCTGGAGTTTAAGTTTGGGGGCAATGGGGACATTGTCTGTTTTAGGTTTGGGGTGTGTTAAAGCCCATCGAAGTCATTGTAAGGCGTCTACACTGGCAACGTTTAAAAAAAAAAAAATCTCAGAAGCATTCCTCTAGCTGTGAAGTGTTATTAATCAAGAGCATTCATGACATCCATCATTTGCCTTTGCATGAAGGAATTTCAAAGGCCATGAGTGTAGTGGTAGAAGAGAATGAGAAATGCTCGTAGTTTGATGTTTTTCATCACAAGTGTGGGCAAATCAAAATGAAGGTATACATTCTTGATGCTTTCTAAAAAAAAAAGTGAAATTTAGCCAAAGTAACGTCAAAGGGGGACATAACAACAAGGGCAAGAGTAAAGCATTTGAGTTTTAGGCGTTGGGAGTTAGTGAGCATAACGTTTGAAAAACTTTAGAAAAAATGAAATATCATGAGTGGAGAAAAATCTGGTGAGGCGGCCTAATTAGGAAAAGCTTAGCACGTTAGATGTATCAATATGAAGCGGTACGAGTTATTAAAAAGCAAAGTGGCAAAAAGGCATTGCTTGGGGACAAGCATAATAACTTAAGTTTGGGGGTTTGATAACTTGCATAAACAAGTTATATAACATCCAAATTTAAATCAAAAGAAGCAAGAAAACGCTTACAAGCGTTAAAATCTAGTGAGAATAAAGAAAGAAATGTGTAAATTGTGTTTAGAGTGAGCAACAACCGAGGATTATATAATGCGATACAAATTGCTATTTTTCTAATGCATTGCCTGTAGGAAAAAGACTGGCCCAAGGAAAGAAAGGACAATGAAGGGTACAACTAACCATGTGCTTTAGCGTCCGAGTAGTGGAGCTGAAGCAGTATCAGTGTTGATACTGTTGGGTTTTATGCCCTAAAACTCGTAGATAGTAAATGAAAACAAATTGTATACTTGTTTCAATAAAGTGTTATTGAGTTTCTACAATAAAGTGTTATTGTTAAATATTGCACAATTTGACCCAAATCCAATAAACTAAGATCCAAGGTTGTTTGTATGTAACTTGAACTAGTATGTGGGGACATACGAGGATCGATGTTCAAGTAACAACCTAAAAGGTCTATTGTACAAGGATAAGGTTGGGTACCTTATCCTGGTAACACTATGAGATACGACCCGCTTTGTATTTGATACAAACGTATTGATCCAAAACGTCCATGTAGTAGACATGCAAGTGGGGGTATCCTATGCAATGAGTTTGCATAAGACCGAACCACGAAATAGTCAACCATTAGTTATAACACCGTTAACTAATTAGGTTACTATTTCAATAGGAAGACCTAGGTAACTCAGTCTTAATCCTGAGTGTATCATGAACTCCTTCTCATGAGGGATTGTCCTTTGATTAGCATGGGTGAGAGTGGCCAATACGCCGACTCAATATGCCTTCCTTTTTGGGGACAAGACCGAGTGGGAGGTTGGGGACATGACAACACAAGAAGGAATTCACTCATTCCCGCTTCTAGGTGAAGTAGATGAGTGTTCCCTTAAGTGGTGACTCCGGGACTTGAACAAAGGGATCCCACCCTCTCACTGGCCCGAGAGGGACTTTATGTTTAATGGTTGGACCATAAACAGGTTGTTCATTAGAGGAGCGCTGGTACTTAAGGAGACAGATGTAACACAGGGGTAAAACGATAATTTGACCCAACTGTGATTACGGACACTCGTGAAGGATTGACTTACTGGCATATGTCTACATCCATGGATACAAAAATGTTCTACAGTGAGAAGAGTTCAGCTGTGGGTCTTTAGTGGAATGACCCACAGTTAATGAATATTGGTTAACCTGATTAATGAGTTTAATCTATTAACCTCATATCTTTGGAGCTTCTGATCTGTAGGTCCATTAGGTCCCCCTGCTAGCTCGTAAAGAGTAATTAGGAACAAATATATCTTGAGAGAATTTGAATAGTTCAAAGTCATATTGGGAATTAAGTTAATTGTACGAGATACAAATTAATATAATGTATGGTGATGCATTAAAATATAAAGTCTAATTTGAGATTAAACTTTATAATATTGAGAGATTGATATATTTGAAATAGTTCAAATATATGTCTAATTAAATATAGATTGATATATTTGAAAGAGTTCAAATATATGTCTAATGAAATATATGGTATTTAATTAGAAGATGAATGAATGAATTATGAATTAATTAATTATTCAATTTAGTTTAAATTAAATGAGATTTAATTAAACTATAGTCTATGAGAGAAATAAATATTTGAAGAAGTTCAAATCTTAATATGAATTTGATTCATATTAAATTTATAGGATATTTTTTTAATATGAATTTGATTCATATTATAGAATTAATTAATTGAAGGCCTCAAATTAAATATATGATATTTAATTGGGTAATTAATCAATTAACTAATAGAAGGTCTGAAATTAAATATATGATATTTAATTGGTGATTAATTAATTAAAAAATTAAATAATTGGAAATTAATAAATTATGAAAATGATTAATCACTTATGGAAGTAATTAATCATTTATGGAAATGATTTAATCACTTATGGAAGTGATCAATCATTTATGAAAAAGATTAATCAATTATGGAATTGATTGGTCATGGAATTGGTTGGTCATGGAATTGATTAATTATGAAAAAGATTAAATAAATAATTGATTGTAAATGAATATTTTATTCATGACCTTTCTCCTATAAATAGAACACTAAACCTAGGGTTTAGGTACAATAACATAAGGCCACAAGAATGCACTCTTGCATTCTCCCTAGCCTCCCTCTCATATTCTCTCTAACTCAAGAACTTTAGGGAGAATTTTCTCTCTAGAATTTTTCCCATTCAAGATTAGGTAGTCCCACAACTACGTTCCGAATCTCAGAGTTATAGCGGGGAAGATCAATTGGTGGTGTCCCCAATTGTTGACGCTTGGTCCAAAATCAAGAAAGGTGTTTGTTGAAGTATTCAGAGTCGTCAACGACGGTATGTTTGCTTCTCCCCTTTAGATTTAGATCTAATAAATTTTGTATGCTTAGCCTTAAGTCTGTATAGAATTTGTTCTATGTTTTAACCAATGCAATAGTATTTTTGGATAAACAAAATTAACTACGAATCGGTCCCAATTACGCTTCCGCTTTAACGGAATTGGGGAATTCCAAATCCTTCCGATACAGTACGATCAATGCTGACATGGTGCGTGGACTGCTTTATTATACAAATTGTTTTCTAGGAGAATCAACTACCTCTCCTATAAATTTGGGATTTCAAGATCGAGGGAAAAAAAAGAGGGGGGAGAGCAGGACAGAAGGAGACCTAAGGAGAAGAAGTATTAACGCTTCTCAAGCATTACAAGATTCTATGCTTTATTTATTTGTTGTATACTTTTACATTGTAGCATGAACTAATTTCCCTTTATCAAGACTTAGCCAAAGGCATGTGGTTTAAGTGACCACTGGTGTATGCATATGTTGAATAGAATTTATATTGATGCTTTCTACTTAATTAAAAACACTAATTCTTGCATTACTGATATCCGGCAGTCTGACCAACCGATAGAGGTAGTAGCATGTTGAGGCGCCGAAAAGATAATGCATGTGGAGAGTTTTAAGTAGAGCATGACAACATCTTATTGCGTTAGGTTGTTTTAGGGATAATCCAACCACTTGCAAACAACAGAGAACAACACAAATATATGAACATAAGTGATAGGAAAATACTTAGTCTCAACGTATGTGTAATATCGAGAGGGAAACATATGATTATTTCTCGCTTAAGCATCATTATTTACATCTAATCAATACAATACGTTACAGTAAGATCTTAACTTAGCATCTGGTCACCGCGGTGAAGTTTTGATAGTTCCTCATCAATATTTCTCTTACAAATATTTTGTTTGCCGCTTTATTTTAGTTTCATTTACTATTTAATTCTCATTGCAACATTTACCCAATTTTGAGCACTTTACACTATAGCATCAGTAAGGGTTTGGTTTAGAGCGTTAAGGCTATTCACCCCTTTCTTGTGTTCTGACCCTTGAATACTCCAGGTAATAACTTGGTTGCATAATTTATCTTTGGATTAATGAACAACAATGATAGTTGAGTCTTTAAATGATAACACATCACTAGTAGCTTTGCACGATAATCTGCATTAACGAACAATCTTGACCACACACTATGCTTGAAATAACAACCAGTCGGCTAAAAATCCTTTGCCACAGAATGACAGAGATTGAAACTGAAGGCCCCGTTTGATAACCATTTGGTTTTTGAAGATTAGGCTTCTTTTTAAAGAAATACAGAGAGGGATGAGAGAAGTTTCTGGTATATTTCAGTAAGATTTTTCCTTAATGAATACAGCAGCAAAGAGCAGAATAAATAACAACAATGATAGCCAGGTGGAGCTAAAAGAGAGGCTATCCATAATAACAGAATTTACACACTGAAATTAGAGAAATAGACCAACAAAATAAAATGATAAAAGGTATTTTATCATCCCCCCGCAAGCGAAGCTGGCCATGGAAGGACTGTGAGCTTGGTACGTAAGCTTTGAAACCGTGCAGTGGGCAGTGGCTTCGTTAAAATATCAGCTAATTGATCCTCCGATGGCACGAAACGAACAACAAGTTGCTTGCGCATGACTTTCTCACGTATAAAGTGATGATCAATTTCTATGTGCTTGGAGCGGCTATGAAAAACAGGATTTGCAGCAAGGTATGTAGCAGAAATATTATCACACAGCAATAGAGGGGGAGAAGGGGATGAAAAATTAAGTTCAGACAACAAGGACTGAATCCACACTAATTCGGCAGCTGCATTAGAAAGCCCACGATACTCTGATTCGGCACTAGAACGTGATACAACCTTTTGTTTACCCGAAGACCAGGACACCAAATTTGAACCAAGGAACACACAGTAACCACTGGTGCTACGACGATCATCCGGGCAATTGGCCCAGTCTGCATCCGTGTATGCTGTCAAAGAGAGAGGTCCTGAAGCGGTAAATGTAAGACCAAGGTGAGATGATGTCTTTAGATATCTAAGGATGCGTTTGACTAAATTCCAGTGAGCAGATGTAGGTGCTTGAAGAAATTGGCAAGCTTTATTTACTGCAAAGCTGAGGTCCGGTCTTGTTAGGGTGCAATACTGCAAAGCACCTACTATGCTACGGTATTGCTTAGGATCAGCTAAAGTATCACCATCTCGAGTAGAAATAGACGTTCCAGCAGCCATGGGAGTCGACATCGCTTTACATGAAGCCATTTCAGCCCGCTGTAACAGATCACTAAAATACTTTCTTTGACATAGATGAAGTAACGAAGAATCACGATGCACTTGAATCCCAAGAAAGTAAGACAGAGTGCCAAGATCTTTCAATGCAAAAAGACTATTTAACTTGCTGATGAAACGATTAATAAATGAAGAATTGTTGCCGGTTACAATGATATCGTCTACATAAATCAAAACAGCCACAAAAATAGAGTGTTGATTGTAGAAAAACAGAGAGGAATCCGACCGAGAAGCACAAAAATCCCAGCTTAAAAGACATGAACTGAGCTTCAAAAACCATTCCCTTGGACTTTGTTTTAGTCCATATAAGGCCTTTTGTAATTTGCACACATGATTCGGTTTCTCCTTATCAACAAACCCCGGTGGTTGAATCATATAAACATCTTCATGAAGGTCACCATTAAGGAAGGCATTATGGACGTCTAGCTGTCTAATTTCCCAATTGAAACGAACAGCTAGACAAAGGATAATCTGAATAGTTGCCGGTTTCACAACGGGACTAAAAGTCTCAAAATAATCCAAGCCATGAGTTTGGTCAAAACCTCGAGCAACAAGCCTTGCCTTGTACCTTTCAACAGAGCCATCCGGTTTAAGTTTAATGCGATAAACCCATTTACAACTAACCAGTTTGAGATTAGGAGAATTGGGAACCAAAGTCCAAGTATTGTTGTGAACCAAGGCTTGGAACTCACTTTCCATAGCATCTTTCCATTTATCACATTTAATCGCCATTTTGTAACTAGTGGGCTCAATTAACGAAGAAGAAATGGAAGGACATGACGCCAACCAGCATTTTGGTTTAGAGATGCCAGCTTTGGCTCGGGTTATCATCGGGTGCACATTTTGGGAAGGTGCTGGGTGAGGCAAAATGGGAGATGAGATGGGAGGAAGAATGGGAGATGAAATGGAAGGAGATGGTTGGAAGGAAGAGTTAGATAAAGAAGGAGAAAGAGATATGAGAGGCAGTGGTGATGGATTAATGCCAGTGACATGAGATGCTGATGGTGGGTGGTGGTGAACCAAATTTTTGTTGGAAATGGGAGTAAATCCTGGTGGAAACGATGGTGTTGAAGAGTTAGCGGAAGCAGAAGAATTTGAAGAAGAAGTATGGTTAAAAGAAGGAGCATTTAAGGGCGGGAGATGAAAGGGAGAGGGATTGAAAAAGGAATGATCAGGGGCAGAGGATTTCACAGAACCAAAAGAGAAGTTTTTATGAGCACAAGGAAAAATAGCTTCATTAAAAACAACATGTCTAGACACATATAAGCGACCGGAACTAGGATCAAGACAGAGATACCCCTTATGATTTGAACTATACCCCAAGAAAAGGCATTCAGCAGATCGAAATTGCAACTTATGATTGTTAAATGGCCTTAAAAAAGGAAAACAAGCACAACCAAAAGACCTTAAAAGAGAGTAGTCAGGAATTCGGTTATAAAGCATAGAATAAGGTGACTTTGAATTTAAAACAGGAGTTGGAAGCCGATTAATGAGATAAACGGCTGTGTGAAAGGCAAAACTCCAAAAGGATAAAGGAAGATTGGAGTGAGCAAGTAAAGAGAGACCAACTTCAACGACATGACGATTCTTTCGCTCAACGCGACCATTTTGTTGAGGTGTATACGGGCAAGAGACACGATGAATTATACCATGTTTTGATAGGAAAGAGCTTACGGAACGAAATTCACCACCCCAATCCGTTTGAAGTGATTTAATTTTCTTGCCAAATTGAACCTCAACAAGCTTTTGAAAATGAAGAAAGCAGGAGAATGTTTCATCTTTCGATTTAAGAAGATACAACCAAGTAAAGCGGGTAAAGTCATCAACAAATAATAGAAAATAACGAGCTCCATTGATTGAATTTTGAGGGGAAGGTCCCCATACATCAGAATGAACAAGTTGAAAAGGTACAGTAGACTTAGTTTCAGACAAAGAGAAAGGTAATCTATGACTTTTAGCAAGCTGACAAGAAGTACAAAAATCATTGACATTTGAGGATGAAACACCACATAATTTCAAAATTTGCTTCAGCACCGAAGCATTTGGGTGTCCCAAACGAGAATGCCAAGAAGAAGCAGCTTGAACAGAAGATAAAAAAACCGCAGGGGAATCAGAGGACTTGGAGCTTGAAGAGGATAACTTGTATAGACCATCTTCAAGTTGACCCTTGAGAAGCACAGTCTTGGTTTGGAGGTCCTTGACAAGAAAGAAAGATGAATAAAACTCAACGTAAGCCTTATTATCTTTGCATAAACGAGCAACACTAAGAAGACGTTTTGTAATCAAAGGAGTGTGAAGAACATTTTGAAGTAAAATAGGTTTTGAAAAGGATTGCAACAAAGAAGAACCAACATTAGAGATTGGGATTTGCTTACCATTGCCAATTGTAATTTGGTCACCACCATTGTAGGCTATAGGATTGCAAAGATTAGAGGCATCGGGCGTCATGTGATGTGTAGCACCCGAATCAAGAAACCATGATTCATCAGGATGAGAAAACTCAGTGTTAACAATGGATGAGGTATCGGTTAAAGGAGCAGAAACAGAGGATTGGACATTGTGAATTAAGGCTTGTGGAGGAGGAGTTTGATAGGCTAAATTTGTGCGGTGATGACATATAAGGGCGGTATGTCCAAACTTACCACAAATTTGACATTGCGGTTTGTTGGAAGTTTGCCTAGAAGGCCAAGGAGATGGAGATTGAGGTTTTCCAAGTATACTGGGTTGAAAAACAGAGGTTTGATTTGGTGAAGATGAGGTAAAAGAAGACTTGGAGAAATGGTTAAATTGAGGCCTAGAAACAGAACGGCGATTATTGTGATTAATATTAAGACTACTAAGGTTTGCTTGAGCAAGACTAAGCTGATCAACTGTAGTTTGTCTCTCTAACCGAGCTTCATAAGCCAAAAGGAGGCTCCTAACATCTTCCAAAGAGGGATTGTCGGATCGATTCTGAATGGTTGTTACAAAGGCATTGTACTCACTTCCCAATCCATCGAGAATGTGAGCCAAATGATCTCGATAAGAGATAGGTTCACCAATGGCTGCAAATTTATCAGCTATTTCCTTAATCTTAGCTAAGTATTGGGCTACGGACAGACCATCTTTTCTTATTTTTTGCAACTGTGTTTTGAGACCCATAATTCTAGCAGTGGTGTTTGAATCATAAGCACGAGTAAGAGAAGTCCAGATTTCAGAAGCAGTAGACAAACTAACTATTTCACCCATCTTTTCTTCAGAAAGAGAGGAATAAATCCAGCACATAATGAAACGATTGTACCTTTCCCAGCCAAGATATTCAGGATTTGGTTGAGTATGATTCTGATCAAGAAATTGTTGGGGAGCTGGAATCGAGCCATCCAAAAAACCAGATAACCCGTTTGCAAGAACAGCGTTGAGGAGCTGATTTTTCCATAGAAGGAAGTTGGTGTCGTTTAACTTCACAGTGAGAGGTTGAGGTAAGGTTGGATAGGGATTCGATGTATAAAAGTTTGGGGTTGGGGGGAAAGTTTGTGGTGAAGCTGGAAACGGTGGGCGATTGTACCCATTCGATGGAGGTGGATTAAAAGGAAATTGGGGCTGAAATTGTTGGGGAGGATATGGGTAAGGATAATAACCAGGTGGGGGAGCAGTATTTGGATTGAAGGGAGCAAATAGGGTGGGATTCGGGTTGGGAAACTGATTTTGCAAATTTCGATTTAGGTTTTGGGGAGGTTGAACAGGGGTGATATTTGGAGGAATCTGAGGCTGATTATTGAGAGGAGTAGCATTTGGGGTTGGAACTGGTGTGCTGGGAGTGATGACCGGAGTTCCTTGATGCTCAGAAGAATGTCTGGAGGAAGATCCTTCTTCAATCGCCATTTTTGAAAGAGGGGTGAGCTTTAGAGCTCTGATACCATAAAGAAATACAGAGAGGGATGAGAGAAGTTTCTGGTATATTTCAGTAAGATTTTTCCTTAATGAATACAGCAGCAAAGAGCAGAATAAATAACAACAATGATAGCCAGGTGGAGCTAAAAGAGAGGCTATCCATAATAACAGAATTTACACACTGAAATTAGAGAAATAGACCAACAAAATAAAATGATAAAAGGTATTTTATCACTTTTCTCCCAATTTCCCTACCATGGTTTTCATCTTTATCAATGATACATTTGAATTCCTATCCAAATTCTAAAAACAAAAACAAGTGTTTGAAAACTATTTTTTTTTTTAGTTTTCAAAATTTTGATTGGTTTTTAAAAACCACGAAAGAAAGGTTTTAGAAAAACAAAGAAGCTTGTTGGTAAAAGTAGGATTTATAAGCTTAATTTTCAAAAACAAAAATATAAAAACTAAATGGTTATCAAACGAGACAGAAGATTTCTGTTTGCAATCATGCTCATAATCGCTCCACTTGAAACTTTGTTAAAATAGTTTACAAGTACGTAATAAAAATAATTGTCTTTAGCTCTAGATCTAAAATGTTATATTGGAAAGGCAATTTTTTTTAAAAAAATAACATTAAATGCATTGATATATATTGATATTCCTTTATTCAATTAAAACGGGGTTTCAAACACAATATTTTTATGTGGTTAAAAAAAAAACACAATATTTTTATATGGTTAAAAAAAAAACACAAGATTTTTATGTACAAAAAAAAAAAAAAAAAAAAAAATTTATGGGTGTGTGCTTGAGGGGGAGGGGGAGGGGGAACTAGACTATTTTATACATATAAATATAATATAATTTTTTAAGTTCGGGGAGCTTGAGCATCCCTTGGGCCCTTGCATAACTCCTTTTCTGCCTGTGTCTAAGTTATACACATTTTAGCAAACCAGTAATCGTTCTTCAATTTTCATAAAAATAACATTCAACTTATTTAGTAACAATTTAGATTCAATACTTTCAAATTGTAACAATTTAATCACAAAATTTTAATGTATAACAATTTAGTTTCCGTTCTTTAAAATTGGTAAGAATTTAATCTCCACCATGGAAAATCTCATCAAAATTAAGGGTTAAATTTTTAGTATCTCATGATTTAATCTTTTTAATTTATAATCAGGTTTGGTTTCTCAATCAATTTATCTATCTACATATGTAAAAAATCTCATTAAATTTTAACAATACTTTTCACCATAAAGATTAAATTGTAACACATTTTAAAGTACATGGATTTGAATGTCAATACAAAAAACTATATTGTTATAAAGATGAAGCTATAAAGAATAAATCGTTTTTTTTTTTTTTTTTTTTTTTTTTTTTTTTTTTTTTTAGAAGAAAGAATAAATCATTAGTTAGCATGTGTGTGCGCTTTTTTGTTAACATGAAAAAAAAAGAAAAAAAAAAAAGAAAAAAAAAAAAAAGTCGGCACGCGATCCCGATTCACAAATCACAAGTGCGCATTTAAGAGGATGGACCATGGGGCACGTTCTATGCATAAACCCCACTATTATGATGTTCAACACGTAAAAAAAAAAAACACTAAAATAGATTCCCCTTACGTTTTTTTTTATTTTTTTTATTTTTCAAAAAACGGAATTATTATTAGTGGATTTCGTTGGATTTAATTTACCGAATATTCAATGGTGTAAAACAATGTTTTCTTTTGTCAATCCAAACATAGGTGTGTTTGGATTACATTTTCAAGTGTTTAATTTTGAAAATAATTTATTTTGAAAAAATTTGTAGTGTTTAGCAATCACTAAAAATGACTTATTAGGAAATGAGATTGATAAATAAACCATTTTGAGAGAAACACTTGAAACCAACTTTTAAAAAAAGTCTTCTTAAGTAAACAATAACTTGTGTATAAAAACATTTGTGAGTAAATGCAACCAAACATATGAGTGTTTATATTTTAAACAATTTTATACAAAATCTTTTTAAAAAAATGCATTTCTGAAAAACATTTAAATTAAAATGTATTCCAAACGGACCCATAGATTAATAAATAGACATCCATTACTATTTTAAAAGATCGATGGTTCAATCCCCATGTCACAAAATGTTTTTTTTTAAAAAAAATCTGAAAACTAATCAAAGCATGTTTGGTTGGTACATTTAAAATGTCAACCTTGACGAAAAGGTCAGGGTCTTAATTTTGATGGAAATATCAACAAAATATCGATTTCAATTAATATTTCTAAAAAATATTAAAGATAAAAAAATAAATATTTTACACTTTTAAATAAATTAAAATAAAATATTTTTTTTATTAATATTATATTCATATTATTAACTGTTTGAATTTTTATATATATTTCTCTTTTTTTAAACCGTGTGATAAAAACGTCGATTCATACATAATGTTGAATGTAGGGCATGTGAAAATGTTATTGATGGAAATTTCAAGACGAATTTCATTTGTAAAATTTGTTCTTATATTATTACGTTAATCGCGCCGGCAGAAAAGAAAAATTGTGATTTTGTAGTTTTGTTCTAATTTCGTTTCCCTTTCATTTTGACTTAGTCCTCATTTGTCATAGTCAAAACGAAGTTCACCATTGCTTGGTTTTCATCAATATTTTCTTGCCCTCTCCAAACGCAATCACTAATTTTATCCATTTAAGGACAAAAGCATTTTGGCTTAACATAGACCTTCACTACTTGTCCCCATTATTCTCAACATAATTAACATTCGAAATTAAAACAGTCTTTTTTTTTTTTGTTCTAAAACGACATTTAAAAAAAAAATCCCATACCCAATGAAAACGTAGCACAATTTCAAATGTTTGGAAGGTGTATCCAACAACCCCCAAAGAGAGGCAACCAATTGGTATATATTGTCGTTATTAACTTTTTTTGTTTTTTTTTTGAAAATTTATTAAATTTCTTTTTGGTGGTTTAGATTATTTATCATCAAGAATTTCTTGTGAGAATTCGAATCCATCTTTTTATAGGTGTCTCTCAACCATTTAAAACTATCATCAAACCTAGAAAAAAAAAACAAAAATAAGAAAAAGAAGACAAGACGGTTTTGATTTTGTATTATTTTTTTTTTAAAAAAACTTTGTAAGCAAGTTAATAAATATAAGTTTGATATATTAAAAGCAACATAATAAATATAAGTTTGATATATTAATGTAACTGTCTACTTCTAAATTAATTAAAATTGGTTGATTGCTATTCTTTTAATGTGTTTTTAGAAAGCTAATAATAGGATCTAAAATAATAAATTGGTTTTCTGTTTCTTTTGGTTGGATCTCTAACCTCTTACTTGGTGGTAATATGTCAATTATGATTGAACTGGGCTTACTTTGGTAGGCTTAAAAGTTTTGAAGATAAAAGATGACAAAATTTTTAAATCCAATGACGAAAATGATACTCGATGGACCAAAAGTCATTAGCATATTTGAATTTTATCATTTAAAAAATAAATAAATAAGGGTGAGAATTCAAACATCTAACCTTAAGAACAATTGTCAACATGAACCTAGCTCAATTGTCAACATGAACCTAGCTCAACTGACATAAGACTGTAACATAAACGTGTTGGGTTTTATGTCCTAAAACTCGTAGATAGTGAATGATTAACGAATTATACACTTGTATCAATAAAGTGTTATTGAGGTTTATGCAATAAAATGTTATTGTCATATTAAGTCTAAAATTGCACAATATGACCCAAATCCAATAAACTAAGATCCAAGGTTGTTTACATGAGACTTGGACTAGTATGTGGAGACATACGAGGATCAGTGTTTAAGTAACAACCTAAAAGGTCTATAATACAGGGATAAGGCTGGGTACCTTATCCTGGTAACACTATGCGATACGACCCGCTTTGTATTCGATACAGACGTATTGATCCAAGGCGTCCATGTAGGAGACATGCGAGCGGGGGTATCCTATGCAATGAGTTTGCATAAGACCGGACCACGAAATAGTAAACCACTAGATGTAACACCGTTAACTAGTTAGGTTACTGTTTCAATAGGATGACCTAGGTAACTCGATCTTAATCCTGAGTGTGTCATGAACTCCTTCTCACGAGGGATTGTCCTTTGATTAGTACGGGTGAGAGTGGCCAGTACGCCGACTCAATAAGCCTACCTTCTTGGGGACAAGACCGAGTGGGGGGCTGGGGACATGACAATACAAGATGGAATTCACTCCTTCCCCTATTGGGGCAAGTAGATGTGTGTTCCCTTAAGGGCTGATTCCGGGGCTTGAACAAAGGCGCGCCGTCCTCTCCTGGCCCGAGAGGAACTCTTGTTTAGAGGTTGGACCCTAAACAAATTGTTCATTAGAGGGATCAGTGGTACTTAAGGATCCAGACGTAACCCAGGGGTAAAACGGTAATTTGACCCAGCTGGTGTTACGAACACACGTGAAGGATTGACTTACTGCATTGGTCGATATCCGTGGACACAGAAATATTCTACAGTGAGAAGAGTGCAGCTGTGGGTCTTTAGTGGAGTGACCCACAGTTAACGAATGTTGATTGACTCGGTTAATGAGTTTAGCTGATCAATCTCGTATCGTTGGAGCTTCTGATCTGTAGGTCCATTAGGTCCACCTGCTAGCTCATAACGGGTTCTGAGATAATATAGTCTTGATTATTAAAGGGAATATAAGTTAATTGTATTTTGATGCAATTAATATAATGTATGGAGATACATTATGGTATAAGTTTAATTAATGAATTAAACTTTATATTAAAATTAATTTTGGATATGATTCAAAATTAATTAAGGAGAGAATTATGAATTTAATTAAATATGTGATATTTGATTAATTCATGAATTAATTAATTGGGGAATTAATTAATTTAATTTTAATTTGGTTAAATGTGATTTAATCAAATTAATACTATAGTTTATATTGATGTACATTTTGATGCACATTAAAACTATAGGTTAAATGAGAGAGATTGAATTGAATATGATTCAATTATAAAATTAATTAAATATTTGATATTTAATTAATGTGGGATCAATTAATTTAGAATTAATTGAATGACCAATTTAGTTTAATTGAATATGATTCAAATTAAATTAAAAACTTTATATTATAATTCATTTAATTAATATTGATTTTATTAAATTAATTATAATTAATTAATTAATTAAATATTTATTATTTAATTAGTTAATGGCCGAGATCGTTTTGATTAAGATCTAACGGTCTAGATCTAGTAGGGAGATAACTCCCTCCCCACTTATCGTACAGGGGAGAGGGAGTTCCCAACTGATCTGTCATTCCTCTCATTTTCACGAATTACACAGAGAAAGAAAGTTCTTGCTTTTCTCTCTTCTCTCTCTCAAAAAACAGCAAGGTTCTTTGCTGAAAATTCCCTTCCAAGACTGAATTTGGGTTCCCACAAGCCATATCTCAGCGACCCAAGAGAATAGCGGGTGATTCGAGCGGTGGTGTCCGTAGGAAGTCCCAAGAACGAGATCCTTGGAGCATTGTGCAGTGTTCTTCGAACCAAGTAAGTTTTTTTCTAGATCTAAATAGTTTTTAGATCTAAAATATCAGCATGCTTAATCTATTTGATTTAGAAATTAGTTTCTGAATTTTGTTGCCAACGTATTGGTTTTTCTAAAATTGAAATTTTAATTCGAGATTGTTCTTGTTTGCTTCCGCTGCCAAAGGGATTTCAACCCTTCAAAATGTTGGTTAGAAAAACATAAATTTATATTTTTTATTTTTCTGGAGGAAAAATTTTGGTTGGGCTTGTCTTGTAGACACGAAAATGCACCTTGCTAGATGGAGTACCATTTCAGCTAAGCGAGGTAATAACTTGCAAAAAGCAAGTTATTTATCCTTTAAACTTAAGCTAAAGCAAGGCTAAAAGATACATTGATGCGTTACTTCGACACAATAAGGAAGAGAAATGCGATGATTTGCTGCGGAAGACAATATTTTAGATGCGGTACGAAATTATAAAAATATAAGGTGCTAATGCATTAATAATGCAGTTGTTTGTTGCCCAAGTTTCTCTCAGCGCAAACACACATCCCAAGACGATCATGAACAGAAAAGATGGATGAAAAGATCGTGCTGACACAACTGACGCGCAAGTGGGCGGAAGATGACTAAAGCAAGTTTTCTAATTCCTTGGAGAAGTCAGTTTCCTTCGCCTATAAATAGAAACCACATGCTCAAAGGCAGAGAGAAGAGGGGAGCAGACGGAGATCAAAGAAGTAAGGAGAAAGAGAAATAACAACAAGCTGTGGTTAAGGGTAGACTTGCATTTGCGATGTGTTGCACAATGTATTGTTTTGCTCGCATGAGCTAATTTTCTTCATCAAGGCTTAGCGCAAGCACCCATGCAGTGATAAGTTTACTTTGTAAGCGCATACTTTGATTTAATGAAACATTATTGCATTCTACTTAGATGCGATACTATTTTCTTTACTAACTCCCGCCTGGCCAGCCGAATGCGGTAACAGCATGATAAATCCCTGACAGGTAATGCATGTGGACATATCTAAGTAGAACAAGCTAGCGCATTGCATGTAGTCTTGGTAGCATTAAATAAATACTACTGCTATAAGATAGTGCATGAATGAGCTTTGATTGCGTTAAGACTAACGCAGTCCCTTGTAAGTTGTTAGAGAACTAAGTCGACACATGAACTAGCCAAACAAACAATTGATAGTTTTATGCCAAACGCAGAAGCAGTACAAGAAGGGAAACTTGTGATTTTTTTTCTCACTTAGGCATTAATGGATCAATTAGTCATGGTATGCGCCACAAGGTACTTATAAACGCATGAGGAAAGCAAGAAAAACTAAGAAGAATGGTGGAAAAGGGGAGAGAGATGGACTACAATGTTGTAGTGAATTGTGTATTGAGGGATGATTCTAAACCTACACCAAAGGCCTGTATTTATAGGGATTCTTGGCCTTCAATTCGTGGTAAATTGGGTCTTCAAACATGGAAAATTTCAGCCAAATTTGGAAAATTTCAATTCTGGAAAACTACCTAGCGTCGCGACGTTGTGTAGCAAGCGTCTCGACGCTGTCCCCTCAGTTTTGGAAAATATTTCTTGGATTGCCCTAGCGTCGCGACACTGTTGAGCAAGCGTCTCGACGCTGATGAGGCTCTGATGTGCAATTTGCTTACCGCAAGTGTACGGGTCAAGTAATAATATAGTGTTTTCGTGTAAAACGAGTGTCGTCCTCTGGATTGGTTTTCTAGCAAATTAAGTATCGCGAATACTTTTGTTCAATTTTATTTAGGGAGCAAAACTTGATGAGAAAGATAAATCTAAAGACAAAAAAAATATAAAATAAAAGTGGAGACTCAAATGGAAAGATTCTTAGGGAATTGATTTCATTGATTAAGAATGAGGATTAATTAATGGGATGAATTTAGCATGCAATTATTCTACCAAGTCTAGGAACCTTTTATCACAACTATCTCTCCCGAGCATAATTGATTCTCATGCATGCAACCAACTTGATATCCCTATCTCAGTTCATTAACATGCAAGGCTTTGAGTTTAGTTCTTCAAGCAACTTCTAAAGTTATTCCAAATCCCGTCACAAACTTAGAATTTCTACTTTAGTCATGCAATTAAATAAAGTAAGTCTTAGGCCAAATCCCCTCTCCCGAGCAAGATTCAACACTCAAATCATTCAACTAGTGATCAAGTAATTGAAAGCATTTAACCATAATTGCATAGGTAAAATAAATGCATATTCATACCACAAATCAATCAAACAAACTAAAGCAACTACATCAATCCCTAAGACAAACAACTAGTTACTCATAGTCTTTGAACTACAAACACTAATTGAAAGAAAAGCCATAAAAACTACAAGAGTTAAGGGAAAGAGAAAGGGAAACTCAAATCCGCCGACACCGCGCGCACATCCCCGTCACGATCTCCACGTCTTCTCGCTTGATTCCCGCTCCTTGGCCTTGCCTTTAGCTCCCACAAAAGGTCTCTAGTCGAAATTAGGGCTAAAATCTCACCAATTGGGCTCCCCTTGGCCGTAGCATGAAAAGATGAATTTAAAGAAAATCTGGCGACAGCGTCGCGACGCTATCGCGATACCGCATTTTTGGAAAATTTGTCGATAGCGTCGCGACGCTATTTTTTTTTTTTTTTTTTTTTTTTTAATTTTTAATTTTTATTTTTTAGATTGGAAGCTCCATTTGACTCCAATGGCTGAATTAAGCTTCAAGCACATACTTCCTACAAATAAAACATAAAAAGGCATAAATTTGGGCAAATAATTGTAAAAGACTAGCTTAATTAATCAGAGAAAAATAGCTAACTATGCTCGCTATCAGGCTCCAGGGGCAGAATTGTCATTTTACGCTCTGGTTTCGCTCGTTTAAGCCCCGAATTGCTTCCAAAGCTTCGGTGAGGGCCTATACACATATTATACTCATTTTAAAGCATTTTTCGCAAAGAATTCAACTAAGATAAGCAAATTGGGAGATTCTAAGTGTATAATAAATTGGACTTATCACCAAACACTAGAAATTTTTTCAAAATGATTTTTTTTTTTCAAAATTAAACACTTGAAAAGTTAAACCAAACATACCCTAAATTTATATAGGTATCAACTAGAAAAACCTTAGGACTAAAGACATTCTAGTTTCTACACCAAAAAGGACCTTTATTAAGTTGTGATTAAAATACCATTTTGGTCCTGTACTTTAACATGTCCAAATAAAGCTTAAAATTGCTTCCTAATGTTAATTTGGAGTTAATTTTTTTTAAACTAGTTAAATAATCACAATAATTTTTCAGGCACCATGTAAACCCATTTCTTAAATTTATAGTGAGAGATTAGCTAATAGATATATTATTATTTTTTTAAAAAGAAAAGCTAACGATAAACCAATAGTAGAGATCAATTTTAAGTCTTATTCAAAGTACATGGGCTAAATTGAACACTTGAAAGTATGGAGTCTAGTTTTTCTACACATAACTTATGGTTCATGTGGAATACATTTTAATTCAAATGTTTTTCAAGAATGCATTTTTTTAAAAACATTTTATATAAAAAATTTTAGAATTTAAACTCTCATATGTCTGGTTACATTTTCTCATAAGTGTTTTTATACACAAGTTATTGTATGGTTAAAAACTCGTTTTAAAAAGAAGTAGGTTTAAAATGTTTATCTCAAAATGATTTATTTGGACCGAAAACCCGTTTGGGTGTTATGGGCTCTGATACCATATTAGATTACATGTGGTTCCATCTCAAAATCAATTGGCAATGAGAGGTGTTGATGGTCAAATTTGGTCAGAGGAACTCACCTGACCTTCACATGCCACCAACGGTAAATTTGTTTGTGAGGGGGGAAGACGTGGCCTGCAAGACAGTAAACCTGCACACCGGTGTGGTGCTAGCCACACCATCTCCGATGCTTAAGTCAGCAAGCAAACGATGGGAAGTAAGAGACAGAGGAGAAAGTAGAGAATATAGTTCGGGATTAGAGTTCGGATCCCCTCTTCAATGGCGAAGAGGGGTATAAATACCTGCTCATGCTCCTAGGGGTTTTAGGAATTCGAAGGCGTTTCGGGACGAACCAGGCGGAACCGGGGCGGCCAGAGGCATCAGGGACCGAAAGGAGGCGACCGAATGGTCGGGCCAAGTTGGCACGAACCTTTGGTCGGTTCTTCCTCTGGGTAGGTCTCCTAGTCTTATTTCTACCCGGATGTCCTTGTCAGCTCCTTGTGCATCGGGGTGGTCCAAAATTACCTATAACAAGAGGAATAGCCCATGTATCTTATAAATTGTGAGGTCTCCACTTATCTTTTTAATGTGGGATCCTTAACACCAAACACACCCTTAATCATGAGATCAAGATCGGTAGGGATCTCCTCAAAAGAAAAACATGGACTAGAAAAATTCTTCTTCGTTCTTGATGTTCACACACTAACACAGAAGGAAAATGAGAATTGAGATATATTTTCATTTTTTTGACGTTTTTTTTTTTTAAATTAAGTTTGGTCCATGGGTCATATTTATAAAAATTATGAAATATTGTTTGAATCGTACCTAAATTCCTATAATACATCTAATATATTAAAATATGTATTATTTAAGTCATATATTTATGTTTTTTTTTATTAATGTAACTAATATATTATATATAATATAATTTATTCAAGAATATATTACTGTCTAGTCTCACACAAACGAATTTTATATGATCCATTCATCCATCTTCACATAAGGACTCGGAAAGGTTGAGAATATAAGTGGCTCAACCTTCGCAAGAATCGATCTTATGTGCGTACAAGTTCTTCTATAACAAGATAAATTTTATTGCAAGATTGGAATTAAGACTTTTACATCTTTGAAGGACCTTCTAACACCTAGGAATTCAAATGCTAATTGAAATAAAAATGAACAAAGTATGCAAGATACAAGTTAAGAGCGTAAATTAATATTCCATCGAGAGGGGAGTTCCTAAGCTCTCCTCCTCCCCTAGTCGGCCTCGACCATTGTCCGAGCACAGGGCTGCTTTGGCTTTTTTCTTTGTTTCCTTGGGTGTTGTGAAATAGCACTCTCTGGATGTCCTTTGTTCTCCATGCACCACTCCTACACGGTTCTCAGTGGGAAACTTCAAGATCCGGTGGTAGGTTGATTCCACAACTTTGAGTTCATGTAGGGTCGACCTCCTTAGTTTAACGTTATAAGCTGAGATGCAATCTACTACCAAGAAGTTGACCATCTTCGTGAGCATTTGCCGCCCTTCTCCGAAGGTAACTAGAAGTTCAAAGCTTCCTTCAGGGCTCGCCTTTTCTCCTCCGAATCCCACCAATGGTGTAGTACTGGGCCTTAAGCAGTCTCTTCCTAGTTTCATAGCCTTGAACACTATCGTGGAGAGAACATTAGCTTCTTCCCCTATCAATTAGGACCTGATGAACTTTTGCATTGGCGATGGTCAGAGTTACTACCAATGCATCATTGTGAGGGTGATGGACCCCAACAACTTCTTTCTCTGTAAACTCTAGAGCAGGTGTAGTTTTTTCAAACTGAAGAGAGTACATACCTTGGTTCCTTGGTTCGAGGCGAGCCTCTCGAGCCGCCACTTTCCTTTTTCTACTAGAATCTCCTTCAGCTGGACCTCCCAAGATAGTTTGGTCTCCAGTGGTGGATCATCACCATCTCGACCTCATTTTGCACTAGATGACTTTTTACTGGTTCCCTCGCTAACGAACTCTTTTAAGTAGCCTTCTTTAATCAGAGTTTCTATTTCGTCTCG
This sequence comes from Luffa acutangula, assembly GCA_036850905.1. NCBI lineage: Eukaryota > Viridiplantae > Streptophyta > Magnoliopsida > Cucurbitales > Cucurbitaceae > Luffa > Luffa acutangula. Next base: position 24,551,856 of record CM072093.1, read on the forward strand.
TAACTGTATACAATTTCTAGTTGTGTGCCCATGGTCCAAGTGGAACATGCAGTATTTATTTTTGTTTCTTCTGTCTGAATCTGTCCTGAGTCTCTCTGGGCGCTTCAATAGGTCTGTATTTTGTACCGTTGCTAGGATTTGCTCGGGAGGGACGGATGATAACGCTCATTTATGTGCGTTATTTAGTCTTAAAAGCTTAGGTAATTGCTTGGGAAGCAAGGACTTTGCGTTTAAATTCTTATAATTTCGAGTCATTTTAGCAAAAGTTGTAGAATCATGAAGAAAATCTTAGAATTATAGAATTTAAGCTTAATTTGTACAAAAAGAGATTATTTTGTAAATAATTTATCCAAGTAATGTTTTTGTGCAGAAGTCTTTGTGAGGAGGATGCGCCCGCAAGAGGAGATAAAAGGTAGCGGAGCAAAAGAAGTTAAAGCTGAAGAATTGTGCCTGCATCTAGACTTGAGGGTGTGAGGAATGCGATCAAGATGCGTCCGCAAAGCCATAAAAGGAAAGAAGCCTTATACTGAAGACAAAATTGTTGAAGCAGAACACAGTGGAAAATGCGTTCGAGATGCGGCTGCAACTGGACTTTTCGACAGAATACCGAGATTTGCAGGATCTTCATAGAATCATCTGAAATTCCCCAATCCGGCATCAAATCTCCAAAGATCATGGATTCTTTCCTTCCAAGGCCTTCTCACACTAATCTCGACAGGCAACCTTACCTCCCAAGGTCTATAAAAGGGGACCAATGTGCAAGAAGCAAAGAGAGCTCGGTGCTTGGAGTTTTCGTCCTTAAGAATTATTTTAGTTTCTCTCTTTTCACCAGTCTCTGTCGGCTCTTTTATTCGAAAGAAGAAGAAGAGAAAGACTTGTCTCTCCTTGAAAAATTGCAAGAGCTAGCTAGATAGAGAGAGCGAGACCCTTAGTATAGTCTTGTCTTTATTTTCTGTTTTGCACTCTTTAATTTCCAACATTTTGTATTTGCTTTTCATTTACTTTCAATTGTAAGTTAATCTTTTTTACTTAGCTCATTCTTTAATATTAATTTTAGTTATCTTTTCTTCATGTCGAGTTTTCTTTTCTTTGTGTTTTTCAATTTACTTTCAATCATGAGCTAAGCTTCTATGTAGGGGTTCAAATTTGTGGATTCCTTGAATTGAAGAAAGCCCCATCTATGAAAAAGTAATTTTGCTCCCTCTAACATTGTTTGTTTTTCTTCAAATTAAGGTTTAAATGTTAGCTTAAACTGATCACTTAGGTTAGCATAGTTTGCAGTTAGCTGATGTCCGAAAGGTTGGAGTTAAAGGCGTGGGTTCACAAAACAATTGATAGCACCTGATTCGTTCTATTTTATTACCTCTAATCTAAACTTGTTAGACGAATTTTATATTTTATTTTTCTTATTTACAGATACTTCAAGCATAGGTGATGTCGGGAGCCAACCACACAAATTGGTGTTATTTCGGGGCAATTATGGAGTTTTGGAGCCATCTCGGTGTTCTTGGACGACAAGGAGGTGAAAAGACCCAAGTGGATTGAAGCGGGCCTGCAGAACTACCAAGGATTGAAGGTTGAAGCCCCGAACTGAGAAAGACCGATACAAAAGCGAGAAAAAAGCCAGCAAGGCTCAGATTGGGGATGGCGTCGAGACGCTGCCCCTATCGTCTCGACGCCGACTCGAACTCGACGCGGAGATCAAAGTTTGTGGTGTCGAGACGCTGTGTAGTTTTCTATAAATATAGGGCTTCGGTTTAGTCCGCCGTTAGGTTAGATTTTTGGTTTTTTTTATGATTGTTTTCGCCCCTTTACGTTTTCATCTGCTCTGTAGACATTTTTAGGTCAATTTTCATGTGTTCTTTTATATCTATTTGTTGTTTTCCATTCTATATGAGTAGCTAGATTATTTGGAATCGTTGGTTTCGGTTTATGCTTTGAGTGTTATGATATTTGGCTGAGTTTTCTGGGTTTACATTATGTTCTTTACTGTTTTTTATGCGCTTTACATGTAATCTCATTTAAACCAATGAATGAGATTGATGTCTTAGAATTGACGAATTTAGGAGATTACTTTCCGTGCATTCTATTAGTTATTTTGAGATAGCCACTAGGCCGAGGCAAGTCCATCACTATTGGGTGTAGATTCTTGATAAGCCTAAGATGCATGTTAAAGGTTGCGTTAATTGAATCTAAATTTCATTTATGTTTAGTTAATGTAATTCCGGACCCACGAGTTTAAAGCGACTAATGTATGTAAGCAATTGCAAGGTTTCAGATTGTTTATTTTAGATTTGTTAGACATATCTTAGTGGTCATTGCGAAGTTTCAGATGGTCATTGGGTTATGCATGAGGGGTACCGGGGGATCAATCTAAATTAAATTAATTATGTTAACTGCAAGGTTCTAGGTTAATTGATTAATTAAACACAGGTTAGTGTAGGGGGGGTCCTCCGAGTAACAGAGAAGCTAACTGGGTTCATATGAATAACATTGAATGATTATTAGAGAAAACTAGGAAGCCAAGTAGCATAATATTGAAACATAAGAAATCCCAATCCTGTGATCCCTGTTCAAAATTGAATTTTATCTTGTTTCTTTTTATTGCATGTTTTCCTGTTTTGCCCTATTTACACTCAACACTTTACTTTCTGTTTTCACCTATCCATTCCAACCCCCTGTTGTGTGAACACAAAATACTGCATCCACTAGATGCCCCTTCCCTATGCTCGACTTCGACCACTATTTCTACAAAATAGTTGTAGTTTCGTGGATTATAAATTTTATTTGGCTCGGACCTTCGACAAGTCCCGTCAAATTGGTGTCGTTGCCGGGGAAGGGCGTTTTCTAGTGTTTATAGATTTTTTTGTTTTTAATTCTTGCTCACATGGTTTATGACCACATGTGATTTGCAGGGCAACGATCTTAGGTTTGAACCAAAGATCTCAAGGACGGAGACGAGATTAAGAAGGCGAGCAAGAAGGAGAAGAGTAGATAATCTCAACGAGGTTAGAGCCTCAACCATGGCTGAGAGAACATTGAGGCAGCTGGCAGTGCCAGATCTGAACCTGATCACCATCCATCTTCTGCGACGATACTTTTTGGCCGTCCTTTTATGAAGACTGCCAAAACAGTTATTGACGTAGACGAGGGAGTTATATCAGTAGGATTCCAGGATAAGACCCTGTACTTTAAAATTTTTTATGATACTGAAAATCCTCATGCATCTTCTATTAAGTATTACCTGCTTGAGTTCGACCCAGTGAATGATTATGCGTTAAATTCTAACCCATGCATGGTTACTGATAATGAGTTGCATTCATCTGTCATGAGATACCGTGACATAGAAGGTGAGTTATACGATGTAGTTGACGAGCACCAGGTAACTGTTACTGATAAATCTGGTGGAATCACCAAATGCTCATCCTCTAAACTTAGGACCAAACGAGTCTTCTGTCATCCCACTTCTGCTTCCAAATTTTTTTCTACTTCTACTAATTCTTTTCCACAGGATCCGAAGTTAATCAAACAGGAATTTTCTAAAAACAATGTGGTCTGGACTTGTGGAGAGAGATCACCATGAAAGAAGAAAGAGAGGAGTATGTGGTCGAGCAAACGACCTTAAACATTTGCACTGAATAATTTTACTACTTTCTATCATTTCATTTCTTAGTTAGGTTTAATTTTGTTGGTTGGTTTGATTCTTGTTTGTTGTTTTGTTTCTTTTAGGATTCGCGGTACCAAAGTGAGCCCTTATATTTGTATGCAAACGTGATCCACCACCCATGAGCTCAAATTCAGGGAAGTTTTGTATTCTTTCCTTATGCGTTGTCCCATTTTACATGATCTATTTGTTGGGTTTTATACCCTAAAACTCGTAGATAGTGAATGTAAACAAATTGTATACTTGTTTCAATAAAATGTTATTGAGTTTCTACAATAAAATGTTATTGTTAAATATTGCATAATTTGACCCAAATCCAATAAACTAAGATCCAAGGTTGTTTGTATGTAACTTAAACTAGTATGTGGGGACTGGTGCATTGTTAGCTAACTTGTGGATGTGAGATAAGATGATAGATTAAAATAAAGATAAGTTCAACCTAGTGCAAGTACACACTGTCGCACGTAGTAATAAAAACCTCAGAAATATTCCAAGGGTATCGATCCCACGAGGACTAAATTGGAAATTCAGATTTGAAGAAGAAACTGCTCAAATGATTGCTTAAAAGAGGTAACCAAAGAAATAATTGTTGATTGTTTTTGGAAGATAAATAAAACAATTAAATAAAGAAATAACAATAATAAATAAAACAAGGTATTCAATATAGTTCATCTCGAAGGCAAATAACTCTAATCATAGATTATTCATCTTAAGCCTATTTAATGCATTGAGTCAGATTTAACTTCTATTTGGCCTTGCTCCCAAGAACAGTTAGAAGGCTAAGCGAGTATCATTATGCACATTTCTGTGACTCGACTCCGACATAGATAATTCACGAATGCAATCTATAACCCTATAGGTTATATAGGGTGCCTTAGGCAACTTGCCTTATACCACCAAACAATCTCTTTCGAGCTTTTTCTCCTATATCACCTTTATGAGAACCGATATCGTCTGTCCCTTTCGAGATCAAACTCACATAGCATGCAAATTCTAAGTGATCAATTTAAACTCAACAAGATCAGAATGATAATCAATAAAGAATGACATGCATTGAACGATACTTAAGCAAATAAAACACTTTCAAGCTATTGAACCATAAGAGAATTCACTATATTGAACCCCTCAACGGAATTTAGCTAATCATGGTGGGATAAGGTGCAAATGAATATCTTTTCATTGAAATAAAGAATAAAGAATACAAATAAACAAAAAGTAACAAAAGCTGGAAGTTATGACAGTAGCTGAATACTAGGTTTTTTTTTTTCCTTTTATCCAATCCTTCTCGAGTTCGCTCGACACTCCACTATCTCTCTTTTACAAGTGGGAATGGGGTGAAAATACCAACAAACACTCAGGTTTGATGTCTAACAAGGGTTAGAATTTAGTCATCTAAGAAGGACCTCGGGCATCCCTACTCATAGGTGTCAACTAGGATTCTGTCACCACCATCTTCTTCCAAATGAGTTCTACAAAACACATACACCAAAAACTTGTTGCCTTTCCACAGTGGTTAAAAATATGATATAAATTGACTCTACAAAACTATGGAAGTGCACATAGTCCGCAGCAAGTGATAAGTAATTTATCGTACCCCTGAGGTTTTGAACCGTCTCACTTTACCTATTTTGTTTAGCCTTTTAGTGATTTCAAGATTGTTAAAATGATTGGGTTTTGAAATAATGCTGGAACAAAAGAAATAACAGAGCAGAAATGTAAATGGATAAAGAAGACAGATTGGAAACAGAAGACTTCTGTAATTGTTCAAAAGATGCTCTAGTAATTATTTGATAAGACAAACTCTCACAGTCTTATGAGCAGGATCCTCCTGGAACTTTGAATCTTTTGGAATGTGTTTCAACTCCAATGACGCTCTACCGATCGAGCACTACGCAACTAGTTATCCCTAACTCAGTCACTAGCGTTCACCAAGACATAACGGTCTAGTGTGATTACAAGCCACACATCCTTTAAATCATCCCTGAAACTAAGAGAATTTATTCATATCGACTGGTCAGGCTGGCACAAAATAGAATTAAAACAACAAGTAATCAAGATGCTCGAAATCAATATCATTTGCTAGATTGTTAAAGAATGACAATTACTTAATCCTAATCAACACCTAAAGTAATTTAGTTCATGGAATTGGAAACAACACACGATGCAATCTGTTCACGTGCATCCATAACTACAAACTTTTAAAAGAAAGAATAATTTCCCTTGAAGAAATCTGTAGTTGATCGTCTTCTTGAGTCCCCAATCGTTCCTCCTCTATTCGGCTCCAAGAATGGAAAGAATAGACTTTCCTCCTCGAATTATTTGACTTGAGAAGACTACTTCCTTTTATAGAGTGGAGTCAACCCTAATTAGGTCAAAGATTACAAGTGGAAGGCTCTCCAAGCTTCCTAGATCCAAGATTGCTTCTGAAAACGCCACCTCATTAATGAATCACTTGCAGCTCACGTGGCCAGTTATGCTCTCAACTTTGCTGGATCATGGAATTTATTTTTGTAAGGATTGGAATTCCCCAATTCCATAAAGCGGAAGCGTAATTGAGACCGTTCGTAGTTAATTTTGTTTCCACCAAATCAGTTATTAAGGGTAAACATATGGTGTGGCAGAGGCTGGATGATGGATGTGATATAAGATGGTAAATAATAATAGAGATAAATTCAGCCAACCTTAGTGCAAGTATACACTATCGCACGTAGTAATAAAAACCTTAGAAGTATTCCAAGGGTATCGATCCCACAAGGACTAAATTGGAAATTCAGATTTGAAGAAGAAACTGCTCAAGTGATTGCTTGAAGAATAGGTAACTAAAGAAATATGAGTGATGATTGATTTTTAGAAAAAATAAATTACACAAGCAAATAAGTAAAGAATAACAATAATGAATAAAACGAGGTATTCAACATGGATTCATCCCAAAGGCAATAACTTTAATAATGGATTATTCAACTTAAGTCTATTCAATGCATTGGGTCAGATTTAACTTCTATTTGGCCTTGCTCCCAAGAACCGTTAGAAGACTAAGCGAGTACCGTTATGCACATTTCTGTGACTCGACTCCGAGATAGATAATTCACGGATGCAATCTATAACCCTATAGTTGATATAGGGTGCCTTAGGCTGCTTGCCCTATACCATCGTGAAGGTGTTCATATAACACATGCGGACGCAATTGAAGATCGAAAGCACTTAAGACATTCAATTTTGCTCCTAAAGCATGCATGTTCTATAAAAGACAGAATAGAGAGTTTAGAGAACACCAACCTTTGTAGCTCACTTGAAAGGAACTCCTTGTGGTGTTTTCCTTCTCCAACTTCTCTTGGACAACCTTTAGTGTCTTCCTACTATTCTCTTGGGCCAAGAATGACTTGTGGGAGTCTATAGTGATAGGGAAAGGAAAGGGAATGCTTGAAGGTACAGGCTCTTGAGAGATCTATGGAGGTCTTTGTGTTTGAGACTAAATTCCAGCAGCATAACCTTAAGCAAATCACTCCCTTGTGAGATGAATCTGATCCAAGCTCCTTATAAAGACATCAACCATGCAAAGACAAGCTACATGACACTAGACACATGGTCAAAATCCAACTCAAAGTGGATTCTAGGTGTTTATTTCACAACACATGCATCTAGTACATGGTTGTGTTGTTTTTTACTAAGCATCATCATGCAAGAGTGGGAAAGCCACTAAATCCACTTAATTTGAATCTTGATTCTGAATTTTCAGCTTGCAATCCATTCCAATTTCAATTCAAAATTGAAATTGATTTCTAGGCAAATTAATTGGGACATTTCCAAGTAATTTTGACATGATTAATCCAATTAATCTTTATCACCTAGTGCCATGAATTATATATGATTCCTAATACATATATATGGTATTTAAAACACTTTTAAATACCTTATCTCTCAATTCCTAATTTAATTCATAATTAAATCATTGTGTCGAACACTTGTTACGATAAAACCCTATTTCCCGTTTTTGAATGATTCAAAGATTCCTATAAAAAAATTCTAGGCTTAAATCCGATATGAGCTAGTAGGGGGACCTAATGGACCTATAGATCATGGGCTCCAACGATTCGAGGCTAACCGACTAATCTCATTATCTAAGCTAGCCAACATTCGTTAACTACCGGGACACGCCATTATAGCACGATAGTTGCACTCCCCTCACTATAGATATATTTTCGTCCAATTGATTTAACCATGTTTAGTAAGTCGTTCCTTCACAGGTTGTTCGTAGCTATAGCTAGGTCAAATAACCGTTTTCACCCCTATAGTACTTCTTGTTCCTTAAGTTCCACTAATCCTCTAATGAACAATCGGTTTGTGGTCCAACCAACAAACCTAAGTCCCTCTCGATCCAACGAGAGGGTGGGGCCCCTTGTTCAAGTCCTGGAGTTAGCACTTAAGGGAACAACCTCTCTGCTATCCATGAAATGGGTAGGAGTGAATTCAGTCTTGCAAAACTATGTCCCCAGCTATCTATTCGATCTTATCCCCAAAATGGTAGGCTTGTTGAGCCGGCGATGCTGGCCACTCTCACCCATGCAGATCAAAGGATAATCTCGCATAAACAGGAGTTCATAGATAGCTTAGGATTAAGAACGAGTTACCTAGGTCATCTATGAGAAATAATCAATTTCTACAGTAAACGCCGTTATAAAGAGAAAGTGACTTATTTCGTGGTCCAGTCTTATGCAAACTCATTGGATAGGACGCCCCCACTCGCATGTCACCACATGAATGATTTAGGATCTCATCGTTTGTACTTAATACAAAGTGGCCCGCTTCTATAGTGTCTCCAGGATAAGGCACCCAACCGTATCCTTATACTATAGACTATTTTGACTATAAACTTGAACTTGATCCTACGATATGTCCCTACATATAGTTTGAGTATTCATTTTATAGCCAAGGATCTTAGTTTATTGGATTTAGGTTAATCATTCGCAATTTACATATTCAACAACATCTTTTACTGAATAACCTCAATAACGACTTTATTGGAAATAGAATATGTTTAATGATTTACAAACTACGAGTTTATAGGACATTAAACCCATAACACCGAACAATCTCTTTCGAGCTTTTTCTCCTATATCACCTTTATGAGAACCGATATCGTTTGTCCCTTTCAAGATCAAACTCACATAGCATGCAAAGTCTAAGTGATCAAGTTAAACTTAGCAAGATCAGAATGATATTCAATAAATAATGACATGCATTGAACAATACTTAAGCAAATAAAAAACTTTCAAGCTATTGAACCATAAGAGAATTCACCATACTGAACCCCTCAACAGAATTTAGCTACTCATGGTGAGATAAAGTGCAAATGAATACATTTTCATTGAAAATTAGATGTAAAGAATACATATAAATGAAAAGTATCAAAAGCTGGAAATAAAGACAGTAGCCAAATACTATGGGTTTTTCTATTTATCCAATCCTTCTAGAGTTCTCTTAGGCACTCCACTCTATCGCTTTTACAAAGTGGGAATGGGTGAAAATCCCTACAAACCCTAAGGCTTGGTGTCTAACTAAGGTTAGAATTTAGTCATCTAAGAAGGACATCAGGCATCCCTACTCATAGGCGTCAACTAGGGTTCTTTCACCACCTCGTTCTTCCAAATGAGTTATGCTTGGATTTGACTTCGAATCTCGAGCTTATATAGTGTTGGAATTGGTTGAGGAGTTGCAAAATAGGTGCTGGTAGGTAGCCCCGTCTGTTTCGGGGTCAAAACAACCGGTTAGGTGCGAAGAAGTCTCGTTTAAAACGATCTGCGGACGACTGGAAACTGCCTCTGTTTTTCTAGTCATTTTGCCTTCCCAGAAATGTGGTCGCATTTCTGGGTAAATTCCAGCATTTCCTCTATTTTTCTGCACAACAACAAACTTAGTCAAATTCCCTTAAAATTGAGTCTTTTTAAGCACAAATGAGCACAAGTTGACAAAAGTGACTCTCAACACCCGAACTTAACAATTCAAACATATTTTGAGCTCGGGAACATTAAAATAGATCTAAACATATGCAATATTTGACAAGATAATGAGCTAAATATAAGAGTAAAATAAGTATATTTTTTACCCTTATCACACCCCCAAACTTAAATCATTGCTTGTCCTCAAGCAATAGCCAATCAAAATGTTAGAGATCAAAATTTTAATTGCAAATCACAACGTTAGAGCTCAATACTAATTGCAAACCAAAACGTTAAGGTTCATGTGTAGTAATCAATCATGGTACTACCATCAACTTTAAATTGTAAATCAAGTGACACTGAATCAAGTAAACATGTTTTTCAAGATCGTTTTCTAAAAAGTTTGCCTTTAAGGAGAGGGTTCTACTCTAGTGCTAGTCACAACGTCTGAGTTTCCTAGGCATGAAGATTTCTATTGTTATTTTTCAAAGCAAAACTCTCTCTAATCCATCCTAACCAATGTGCTTAAACTACCTAACTTCTACTCATAGAGCCTAGTGTAGTCCTTTTAGTTAAGGAAAACAATCTTGAGGAAAAATGAGCATACATGAGTTACTAGACCTTTTCTATCTCCCCGAAACTTATTTGACTGTTGGTGCTCTTTTTATTCAACTTCTTTTTCTCCCAAGAGTATCCTTGCTGTCATCTTTACCTTTGTTCTAGCTTATCGACACTTTGTGGTGAAGACATCTAGCTACGAGAGCAAAGTTCACAAGCATGGAATGATACTCACTTGTCTAAGTAAACCTTTCATGCAGTGGCAAAAAATGGGTGTCATGAATGCCCTTGGTTACTCAGTAAACCCTAGGAAGGAGGAGTAACTCTCGGTTTTCATATATATATATATATATATATATTTTTTTTTTGTAAAGTGCTGAGCACATATTCTTTTTCCAACAGTATAAATTTACAAAAAGCATAAATATTTACAAGGTAAAGTGTAAAGCACCCCCCCCCCCCCGCCCAAACTTAAAGTTAGACAATGTCCTCATTGACTTTGTTTTTGAGGCATGGGCTTAACATGAGGCTTTTTGTCTTTCAAAACTTCAAGGCCAAACTCTCCTAGAGTGTTAGAAAGGTTAAACTCGAGGAAGTTTAGACTTAAGAAAATTCTGTAAAGAACAAGACTAATGGAAAGCCTATGACTAGAAAACAATTCGGTTGTGACGGTGACACTTTTGAGATAGAACAAAGCTCTAGTTTTCATCATCAAGGGCTTAAAAGAAAACTCCTTTGAAAACATGCTTTTCTTCCAAAACATTTTATCAAGCAATTTTTTTTAAAGTTTATTTTTTTCTTTCAAAAAGTTCATAGGTAAAGCTAAAAAAAAACAAGCAGATTTTTAAAGAAAAGACTTGAAAAATCCAAGTTTATCTAATCTAAACTATCAACAAGCTATCTAAAACTAACCTATGATCATAACTATTAACACTAAACAATTAAAGCAATAAAAAACAGCAACTAAGCAACTAAAAACAGAATGTAAATCATGCTAAAACTTAAAAAAAAAAAAAGCAAACAACAAAACAAAACAGTATTATTCACAAAAAACAGCAAGTAAAAAGAGGTCAGAAAACTCCCCTAGTCCTCGCCCGAGGAATTCTCTTTCTCTTCATCTTCTTCATCATCAGAATCCTTGTCTTCTTGAGGCAGCAACGTTTGAGGGAAATCGGGAAAAACCGGAGCAATACTCAGGGCATGATAAGTCCAATTTATTATACACATAGAATATCCCAATTTGCTTATCTTAGTTGAATTCCTTACGAAAAATTCTTTAAAATGAGTATAATATGTCTATAGGTCCTCACCGGAGCTTAGGAAGCGATTCGGGACTTAAACGAGCGAAACCGGAGCGTTAAATGACCATTCTGACCTTGGAGCCATCCCAACGTCGAGACTCTACCACCCAAGCATCGGGAAGCTAGTCAAATAAGGAAAAGTCTTGGGCGTGAAGCTGGAGGAATAGAGTCGGGACGCTGTCACTATAGCGTCTCGACTCTGTGTTGATTCGCAGAATAATTTCCATATCTGAAGGCCTAGCATCTCGACGCTAGGTAGCTTTCCATAATCGAATTTTTACTATTTTGGCTGGAAATTTTCCTTGTTTGAAGACCCAATTCAACACCATTCTACCACGAATTGAAGGTCATGAAACACTATAAATTGAGGGCCTTGGTGTAGGCTTAGAATCATCCCTCAACACATAATTCAGTACAACTTTGTAGTCCATCTCTCTCCCCCCTTTCCACCATTATTATTAGTTTTAGTCTTTCTTGTTTTCCTTTATGTATTCAATGAAGATTCAAGCTTGTTCTTGTTCCATGAGAGGCTAGATTCTTCATTCATGTAACCAGGGTGTCAAGGAGTAAGTTCATATTCTTTTAATGAAATTTATTGTTTGAATTATCAAAGCATGTTCATGTGGTTTTAGTTCTTTTTGTATAAGTTTAGATTGTGGTAGGAAAGATTGACAATCTTGACCGCGCCCTCTGTAAATTTACTTGCTAAAATCTAGTAGCAAATATGTTAACGTTATGTTATTACGCATGCGTCCCTAGAGCTAAATGATTTAATCAATTGTAATTGTGGTTTGTTTCCCGTTGCATGTTAATTAACTCGGTTAGATCCCATTGCGGTTTAGGTTAATTAATTGGCCAATTAATTAGTTTAAACTAGAATCAAACTTAGTGTTTGCATGTTTGTGATAGTTGGATCATGGTTCTCGGTTTGTTGCCGGAATGTGCCGAACTTAAACTTGTTTTGACTTATTAGTGAAATTGATGATTTAATTGAATTGAACTTACCATGACTAACCCGGTTGCATGATCTTTGAGGTATTGATTTCTTTCCTTAATTTGATTCTCTTACTTTCCTTTTGCAATATTTTCCATAATTAGTTTTCTTTCCTTGTTTACTTTCTTTCCAAATATAAAACCCCCCTTTTTATTACCTAAAAAATAAGGAAATTAAGATTTTTTTGCATAGACTCCCTGTGATCGACCCCAGCTGCTACTGCTACAAGTTAGCTTTAGAGGTTGAGGATTATAAATTTATTTGATAAGAGACATCGACAATCTCTTCCATCAGGGCAATAGAGAGATAGAACTCTCTAAAGGACTCATTCCTCTCCTTTGCATATGTCCAATATGTCTTCAGATCTTCCCTGATTTGATCTAGCTGGAGGTAGGCAATGGCTAGGGCTTCCGATGACGGTGAGGGCCCTGTAAAAGGAGTGTGTTGGGATGGAGAAGCTATGTTCGGCCCTGACTGTGGAGTGGCCTGAGATGTGGAGGCTTTGTCTTTCCTTTGGATGCTATTATGTTGAAGCTTCCCAATCAAGGACAAGTCAATGGTCGGCTTGAAGAAATGACGCTCCTCGTCCTTGCCTGGAACTATCTTCACCCTTTGACAAAGTTGGGTGATAAGTGATCCAAAGAAAAGTTTACCTGCTCTTTTTTCTTCCATAGGAGAGATCTCTTCCCTGATTATGCTCCCAATATTAATCTCTAACCCCTTCATAATACAGTAGAGGAGCATAACTCTATCTACTGAAATGGTGCTATCATGGGTGGTTAGCATCAAACGGTTCTTCAGAAAGTGAAGCCAAACTGCCGATTCTAGCTTTTGATCCTTTGGCACGAGAGTCTTCACCTTCGTTTGGGATTATTTCCACTGAACTTCCTTGTTGGCCACTAATTTCAGTGCTTCTTTCATCTGCTTGGCCGAGGGGTTCCTAATGACATCATTCCCTCTTGGATGCAAGGGTGCCTTGATTTTATACACCCGGTTAATGTCTACTGAAGAGAAGCTGACCATTTTGCCTCTCACCACCGCCATACTAATGCTTTCCTCCCTCAGGCCGGTATAAAATTCTCTAACTAAAGGTACTACAACCTCCTGAGGGTGAGAACAGAACTCCTGCCACTTGTACTGTGAGATAACTCTGCTTATAAACTTTGGTAGTGCTCTAGCTCTATTAGAGAATCCCTTCTCATTGAGGAAATCTCTTTTTCTCATGATCTTCATCCTTTCCTGAAAATTCACATATCTGAATACCTCGAGGAATGGATTTTTAGGAGATGCAGCCTTAGGTGATTTGACCTTTGGCTTCGTGGGTGAGATGGTAGGAGGAGTTGCTGGAGAGGCATCCATGGACCTAGTCCTCGACCTCTTGGAAAAAAGAGGGTCATTCTTATTTTTGGTCCTCCTTTCAGTTTTAATCTCTCTTCTTCTTTTTCTCCTCAATGTTGCAGAGATAGGGACTTGGTCGACATCCAATTCCTTGATCTCTGAGTCGGATTCTGTTTCAAAGTCACTGGAGGTCTCGACCTCCTTGCCTTCTTTTTCTTCTTCATCCCTCTTCTCTCCCGAAGAGGTGCTATCAGCCGCTAGTGGGTCATCATTGAATAGAGGTTCGAAAACCTCATCAGCTGGCTGAGCTTTAGTGGCATTAGCTTGGCCATCTTCAGAATCGGCCCAGATGCGATCGCATTTTGGCCTTCATCCTCTGCTTCTCTTTCTTTTTCTTTTTTTGAACTTCATTCACTTGGCCCCTGTTTGGCCTCTTCTTCTTTTCCTTGCAGCATTTCAGCTTCACTTTGAGCTTTGTGGAGTGGCTCGAAAGCTGCAAGGAAATTTTCAGCTTCATTTCTTCTTTTCTCGTCTTCTTTTAACTCTTCCCTTCGTTGTTTTTCTTCCTCAAGGAGTTGCAATTCAACTGCTGCCCTTCTGAGGTTTTCTCCTAACTTTATTTCCTCTTCTTCAGCTAACTTGACCCTCTTGGCCTCTTGTCTTTCCTCTTCTTTCTTCTTTTCTTCTTCAAAATTTCTCTCTCGAAAACTCATCCTCTTCCATCATGTGCTGATTTTCAAGTTCTCTTTCAGCCTCAATCTCCTTCAGAGCTTTTTGTTCAGCCCTGTAACCTTTGGCAGAGCCTTTGCCACAGCTTGGCGGATTATGTCCTCGAACACGTCTGGGGGCATTCTTGCGGTTTTAAGGGGCTCGATAACAAGCAGCTTTTTGAGCACAACTTTCTTGGTACTCCTCTTCCTTGCACTGTAAGTAACGAATGGTTTGTTCCTGCAGGACGAAGAGGGGTTAGTTGAAGGTTCATAAGCTTTACCTGTTGAAGCTTCTCTTTGTCGAGAGCTTCCTGCTGCTTTGGTGGTTTCTTCTTCATCTCGCCTATTTGCTTCTTCTTCAAAAGCAGCACGTCTCTGAGCTCCCATCGCCCGGATCATCGAAAACCACTCCCGCGAGCGTTTTCTAAATTGTTGAGTTGCAGGTTTTTGGGTTTTATGGACGAAAGTGGCGTGCGTGGACCTCCTAAGTTGAGACGAACTCGGATTCTCCCTTGAGGTGGCCGACATTGTCGAGGAAGAAGGAGTTTGAGCGTCTGGTTCTTGGTTCACGATCGTAGGTGAGAAACCCGAAGGTCTCGTCCTTCTCGTGTTGTGCATGGGTGTTTTGGGGTGCTCTTCTTGCCGTCGAACACTTGCTTCAGCTTTGTGAGCGGTTTGAGCACTCTGAGATTGAGTGATCTTGCGTGATGATGAAGATTTGGGCGAGTTCTTCGTGGTTCTTTGATGTGGGTTTCGGTTTCAAGATGAGAATATGGAGAGTTCTTGAGTTTTGACTTGAATGCAAAATGTTTGAGTAGTTGGTGAAGAGGGAAAGATTAAAAGTCAGCTATTTATAGTTTTCCAATTAGGTCACGTGATGGTCAAAAGAAATTCGTGACTGCATTCTTGTTTTTGAAAATGCGGTTGCATTTCCAAATACACTGGGGAGAAATGCGATCGCATTTTCCCCAGTTTTTCTGCCTTCTCTTTTTTTCTTTGACTTTTCACTTTCCTTTGCTTTTCTTTCTTTGCTGAAACACTCTTAAACATGTTAGAAAGTTCACATGCTCAATCATGATTTTTTTTCTTTTTTTCTTCTTTTTTTTTCTCTTTTAAGAGAAATTAAGTCAAAAAGTTTTGATCAATTCAACTTCCAGGTAAGTCCCTAGGTAGAGATGTTCCCTATGGTCATCTTAAATACCTCAACCTAGCCAGGACTTTCCTTCGACAAAGTTCTTTAGACAAAGGCCCCTCTTTGTCTTTTCATGGGTTGATTATTTCTTCTACTTCAATCTTTTTCCCACCTTTTTCTTCTTGTTCTCCAAGTAGATCTTCCAGTGTTTCTCCTTTCATCATTTCTTGAAAAGTAGACCGGGAGAGTTCATCAATTTCATCAATCATAAAACACTCCTCAAGATCTCCAGGGTACTTCATAGCATTCATCACGTTGAACGTGACTTGCTGGTCATTGACCCTCATGGTCAACTCTCCTTTCTGCACATCAATTATCCTGCTAGTGGCTAAAAATGGTCATCCTAAAATGATTGGCACGTCCTTATCAACTTCACAATCTAAAATAATGAAATCTGCTGGGAGTACAAATTTGTCAACCTTGACTAACAAGTCTTCAATTTTTCCAATAGGTTGTGTAAGTGATTTGTCCGCTAACTGTAAGGTTACAGTTGTTGGTCTTGCTTCTCCTATCCCCAACTTTTTAAAAACTGAGTATGGCATCAGGTTTATACTCGCTCCTAGATCGCATAAAGCTGTGCCTACATCTCGTCCTCCCATGGAGCATGGAATGGTGAAACTTCTTGGGTCTTTGAGTTTGGGAAGGATCTCATTCATGACTAGTGCACTGGAACATTCAGTAAGTCCAACAATTTCGTATTCTCCCAATCTTCTCTTATTTGAAAGGATATCCTTCAGGAACTTCAAATAGGTAGGCATTTGTTCAAGCGCTTCCACCAATGAGATATTGATGTGTAGCTGCTTTAAAACATCTAAGAACTTCTTAAACGGTTTATCCTGCGAAGCATGTTTAAATCTTTGAGGTTATGGAGGAGGTGGTCTGTATTCTGGATCTATCACAAACTTTTTAGGTTTTGAGGTCGCATTCCCCTGTTTTTTCTTCTTTTTCTACAAAGCCTTCATGCTCCTTGGTCTTTTCTTCATTGCTTTTATTTTGTATAATAACTGAGGTAATGTCTAACTTCTTTTCTACAATCTTTTCTCGAGCTTCTTCTGGGATATCTGCCTCTTGATTTACTGGGTACTTTGGGCCATCATATGCTAGTCCACTTCTCAAGGTGACTGCCTTGCATTGATCTTTTCCTTCTCAGTGAGGGATCTCGGTCTTGCTGGGCAACATCCCATGTGGTATGTTTTTAATCTCCAGAGCAATCTGTCCAATATGTACTTCAAAATTCCTAACTGCAGCATCGTTTCTTGCCATGTACTCCTTCATAAGAGTCTCTAGATTTGACTTTTGACTCTACACTTGGACTGGTTGGAAGTTCTTCTGCGGTTGCTGTTGTGTAGGAGGTTTCCCAAACTTATTTGTGTTGGAATTACTCGACCCGACTTCTCCTCCCCAGGAGAAGTTTGGAGATTGTCTCCAACGTGGGTTGTATGTAGCCGAGTATGGATTCCATCTATTTTGGCTCTGGTTCCCCTGTTGACCTACATAAAAGATAGACGCGAGATTTAGTGGACAGTTATCAACAATGTGTTCCTCACCACAAATTTCACAACAGGGAGAAGAGATAGCATTGGCAGGGGCTATATTTGTTTGATTGTTCATGGTCATGCCCATCATCATGCTTTGGATAGCCTTGATTTGAGCCTGCATAGTGGAATTAGCCTCTGTTTCCACTGCTTTAGCTGGTTTCTTCATGATTGTTGTTGGCTCAGTCTCTCCCCAATGTCTATTATTTGTGGCTATGGTATCCAAGATAGCATGTGCCTCATTTGGAGACTTCTTCAAGAAAGATCCATTTGCAGATGCATTGACTAGTGCCTTCGAAGCTTGATCTAATCCACTATAAAAATGCTCCAAGATTATGCAAGCAGGCAATCCGTGGTGTGGACACTTCCGAACCAACCTTTGAAATCTTTCCCAAGCTGCATCTAGAGGTTCATTGTAAGATTGTCTGAAAGCAATAATTTTAGCTCTATATTTGGCATTTTTATTAGAAGGAAAAAACTTCTCTAAAAACTTCTCAGCCAAATCATTCCAAGAAGTGATGCAGTTTGGAGGGAATGAATCCAACCAAGCTTCAGCATCTCCCTGCAAGGAAAATGGAAATAGGTTTAGCTTCAAAGTATCTTCAGGTACTCCTGTAACTTTAAAAGAATTGCAAACTCTCAAAAAATAGCTTAATGTGTTTATGTGGATCTTCATTTGGAAGTCCAGAGAATTGGCCCATGGTATTCAACATTTGGAGCATCACTGGTTTGAGTTCAAACTGTGGAGCATCTATCGGTGACTCCAAAATTCCTGGATTTAAAATCTGAAAATCTTGTAAAGCGTAGTCCCTTATTGCTCTATTGCTGTCTTCAACAATATTAATTGGATTTTCTTATTGTGGCACCAGTGGAACTGGAGGAACAAGAGGAATTCTCCCACTATTTTGCTCCCTTCCACGATTATGTGGATCAACTTGATGATCGACTCCAGGTGGTTCCATCGGAAATCTTGTATGTAAGAAGCTTCTTCTAGAGGTTCTTGTGCGCTAAACTCCTTTTGTTCCCTTTTCTTTCGTCTTTGTTCATTCCTTTGACGACGAAAGGTTCTTTCTATCTCAGGATCAATGTCAAGGAGTGGACACCCCTTGTTCATGCACTAACTCCAACATGCAAAAGAAAAACAAATGCAAATAAAAGTCAAATTTCCCTTCGAGACAGAAATGCGATCGCAATTTCAAAAACAAAAGTGGTTTCACTTTTGGTCCCCGACAATGGCGCCAAAAACTTGGTGCGACAGAGACTGAATGATGGATGTGATATAAGATGGTAAATAATACTAGAGATAAATTCAACCAACCTTAGTGTAAGTATACACTATCGCACGTAGTAATAAAAACCATAGAAGTATTCCAAGAGGGTATCGATCCAAAGAGGACTATATTGGAAATTCAGATTTGAAGGAGAAACTGCTCAAGTGATTGCTTCAAGAATAGGTAACCAAAGAAATATGAGTGATGATTGATTTTTAGAGAAAATAAATAACACAAGCAAATAAGTAAAGAATAACAATAATGAATAAAATGAGGTATTCAACATGGATTCATCCCAAAGGCAATAACTTTAATCATGGATTATTCAACTTAAGTCTATTCAATGCATTGGGTCAGATTTAACTTCTATTTGGCCTTGCACCCAAGAACCGTTAGAAGGCTAAGCGAGTACCGTTATGCACATTTCTGTGACTCGACTCTGAGATAGATAATTCACGAATGAAATCTATAACCCTATAGTTGATATAGGGTGCCTTAGGCAGCTTGCCCTATACCACCGAACAATCTCTTTCGAGCCTTTTCTCCTATATCACCTTTATGAGAACCGATATCGTTTGTCCCTTTCGAGATCAAACTCACATGGCATGCAAAGTCTAAGTGATCAAGTTAAACTTAGCAAGATAAGAATGATATTCAATAAAGAATGACATGCATTAAACAATACTTAAGCAAATAAAACACTTTCAAGCTATTGAACCATAAGGGAATTCACCATGTTGAACCCGTCAACGAAATTTAGCTACTCATGGTGAGATAAAGTGCAAATGAATACATTTTCATTGAAAATAAGATGTAAAGAATACAGATAAATGAAAAGTATCAAAAGCTAGAAATAAAGACAGTAGCCAAATACAGGTTTTTCTGTTTATCAATCCTTCTAGAGTTCGCTTAGACACTCCACTCTCTCGCTTTTACAAAGTGGGAATGGGTGAAAATCCCTACAAACCCTAAGGCTTGATGTCTAACTAAGGTTATAATTTAGTCATCAAAGAAGGACCTCGGGCATCCCTACTCATAGGCGTCAACTAGGGTTCTATCACCACCCTCTTCTTCCAAATGAGTTTTGCTTGGATTTGACTTCAAATCTTGAGCTTATATAGTGTTGGAATTGGTTGAGGAGCTGCAAAATAGGTGCTGGTAGGTAGCCCAGTCAGTTTCAGGGTCAAAAAAACTGGTGAGGTGCGAAGAAGTCTCGTTCAAAACGACCCGCAGACGACTCGGAACTGCCTCTGTTTTTTCAGAAATGTGGTCGCATTCATTTTGCATTCCCATCGCATTTCTGGATAAATTCCAACATTTCCTCTGCTTTCCTACACAGCAACAAACTTAGTCAAATTCCCGCAAAATTGAGTATTTTTAAGCACAAATGAGCACAAGTTGACAAAAGTCACTCTCAACACCCTAACTTAATAATTTCAACATATTTTGAGCTCGTGAAGAGTAAAATTGATCTAAACATGCAATATTTGACAAGATAATGAGCTAAATATAAGAGTAAAATAGGTATATTTTTTACCCTTATCAGCATACAACCTTAGAACTAATTCTAAAGGGGAGAAGCAAACATACCGTCGTTATCGTTTCTGAAATATCAAGAACGCCTTTCTTGATTTCATAGGGACCAAGCTCAACAATTGGGACACCACCAATTGATCTTCCCCACTATGACCTAAGATTAGGAACGTAGGTGTGGGACTACCTATCTTGAATGGGAAAAACTCTAGAGAGAAAATTCTCTCTAGAGTTCTTGGGTTGAGAGAATATGAGAGGGAGGCTAGAGAGAATGCAAGAGAACATTCTTGTGGCCTTATGTTGTATTCACTAAACCTTAGGGTTAGTGTTCTATTTATAGGAGAAAGACCATGAATAAAATATTCATTTAAAATCAATTATTTCCATAACTGATTTAATCTTTTCCATAATTAATCAATTCCATAACCAATCAATTCCATAATTGATTAATCTTTTCAATAAATGATTGATCACTTCCATAAGTGATCAAATCATTTCCTTAAATGATTAATTACTTCCATAAGTGATTAATCATTTCCATAATTGATTAATTTCAAATTAATTAATTCTTTAATTAATTAATCACCAATTAAATATCATATATTTAATTTTAGTCTTTCTATTAGTTAATTAATTAATTACCCAATTAAATATCACATATTTAATTTCAGGCCTTCAATTAATTAATTCTATAATATGAATCAAATTCATATTAAAATTTGAACTCCTTCAAATACTCTTATATCCTATAAATTTAATATGAATCAAATTCATATTAATATTTGAACTTCTTCAAATATTTATTTCTCTCATAATAATAAAATTTAATTTCAAATTAGACTTTATATTTTAATGTATCACTATACATTATATTAATTTGTATCTCATACAATTAACTTAACTCTCAATATGAATTTGAACTATTCAAATTCTCTCCAAATATAATTGTTCCTAATTACTCTTTACGAGCTAGCAGGGGGACCTAATGGACCTACAGATTAGAAGCTCCAATGATATGAGGTTAAGTAATTAAACTCATTAATCAGGTTAACCAATATTCATTAACTGTGAGTCATTCCACTAAAGACCCACAACTGAACTCTTCTCACTGTAGATTGGGACCTAATTGGTTGATTGGGACCTAATTGGTCTGCAACTCCAAAAGTTGGTTCAACTGGTTCAAGGCACGGTTCGTGGTTTGGTTGATTGGGACCTAATTGGTCCGGTTCAACTCCTTTTTGACTCGGTTCGTGATTTTGCAGGCCTGTTCGAAGCTGTTCGGGTTGGTTCGTGCTGTCTAGACCAAATTTTGGAGTTGCAGAAGGATTTTAGGATAGAATTTAGCTATAATTATTGTAATTTATGTTTTATTTTATCCTAGGGGCCAAAATTAACTGGTTCAATTGCTATTTACTTGCTTTATGGTTGTCATATGGCTTAAAATCTCACCATAGGTTAAGCATATTCATGCATATTTATTGTTATAAATGTATAATGTATGAAATATGTATGAATTTAATTTTGATGAGTATTTAATATAAATTGTTATGATTAAATGGATGCAAATTGAGAAGCATTGAACATGAAATTACTTTAGTAAAGAATATAAAGAGTTATATTTATGAAAGTAATTTATATGCTTATTTATTTTCATGAGCAATTAATATAAAGTGATTTTAATTTATGAAAATGTGAATGCTTATTTTTAATTTTCTTGGGTAATTAATTTAAGAGTTAGATTAATTGAAGAAAATTAATTTGCATTGAGCATGAAATTGCTTTAGTTTCAAAATTAAGAGTTATATTTATATAACTAATTAACATGCTTAATTAGTTTTCATGAGCTATTAATATAAATGTTATGTTAATGTATGAAAATAGTAATGCTTAATTTTAATTTTCTTGGGTAATTAATTTAAGAGTTAGTTTAATTAAAAATAAATTAATTTGCATTGAACATGACATTACCTTAGATCAATATAATTGTTATATTTTTGTATGTTATGTATGCTAGTATATGGTTTATAAATTAATTAGAATTTAATTCTTAATTTATTCACCATAGTAGCATGTTATAGGGCTAATTCATTAAAATTTATAAGTGATAAAATTAATGAATATAAACCGTGAACCTATAACAAAGAATTGCATGCAAACATAGGATCATATGGCAAATGAAATAATTGTAAATTGTTTAAAATTAATTAGACCTAAGATCAAATTTCTAATAGGATTAGAATTATTTTTACTTACAATTAAAAATAGTTTTAATTTACTAAGTAGGAAAAACATTACTATGATTATAAGGGAACTCCACCGGTTAAGTTCTGTCTAAGGTTGGGGGTACTTAAGATGACCGTTTACGAAACACCTCCTACCTGGGAACTAACCCAGAATACCAGAGTTGAATTAATCATAGTTAAATGTTAGCATGCAATGTCACTAGGTTTGTGATAACTCTCCAAAAGAGAGTTTACTTTTTGTTTTGTCATTTCTTTTGCTTTTTTATCAAAATCAATCATTTTAACCACTTTTGAAACCATTAAAAAGTTATACAAAATAGATAAAGTGAGAGCTATTCAGCCCCGTGGATACGATAACTTACTTATCACTTGTTGCGAATTGTGTATGCTTGCACAGTGTTCTAGAGTCTATTTTTACCATATTTTTTACCCACTCTGGAAACCCAACAGTTTGTTAAAAGAGTTTAATACACCTAGATCTTTAGACTAAAGACTTTACATTACTATGGTTATAAGGGAACTCCCTCGATGAAGTTCTATCTAAGGTTGGAGGCATTTAAGATGACGGTTTACGGATCACCTCCTACCTGGGAACTAATCCGAAACTTGAGTTGAATTAACCATAGCCATGTTAGCATGCAATGTTGCTAGATTTATTAAAAGAGTTTAATTCATGTGGAACATTGCAGCAAAAGCCTCATCGTAAGAGTTATAATATGATTAGACTTAGATAGATTGACTTAGCCGAATTTATCTAAGTTAAATAACCCTAAAATATGGTAGGACATTTAAGTGGGAGTGAGATGCGTGTCGACGTATCCCTCGATCTCCGCCCTTAGTTCACACCGTGAGAGTTCAATGGTCCGCCTGCGTGTTGCCCTGGAGCAACCATCCCTTCGGAGGGCCCGACCACAGAATTCATAACACCGTGAACTCCTATAAGAGGATAAGGATTCTTAGGTCAATCACCAACAGTTGTCTTTCCCTTCGGTAGCCTATTGGTGCGTGCCTTTGAGTTCTGAAAGTGGGAGGATAAATATAAATAACAAGATCGAGTTTTACTCTCATGTTCCCTCGAGTTCACATCGTGAGGTCCATGCTCGGCTTCGTGTCGCCTTTGGCGCGACCTCCCTTCGTAAAGTGTTTGCATGGATCAATATCAAGGTAAATGGGGAAAATGTCTATAGTAAGTGGGAGAAGGACGCGTGTCAATGTATCCTACGGTCTCCAACCCCAAGGTCACATCGTGAGATTCTTATGTTCTGCTTGCGTGTCGTCCTGGAGTGACCATCCTCTCAGAGGACCGATAATAGGTTTCAAAACACCGCGAACTCCAGAAATGGATAGGGTCACTTAGGTTAATCATCAACAGTTGTCTTTCCCTTAGGTAGCCTGTTGGAGCGTGCCTCTGAGATCTAAAAGTGGGAGGGTTACAATTACGAGGATGAGTTAAATGTGTTAACGAATCCATGACCAAATAACGGTAACTAAACACTAACGAAATATGAGTTATTTTGGTGTTACGGTTTGGTTGAGATTGTCTCAATTCAGAGGAGGAATAGCTGACCACCCTTCGGTGGCTGTTGTTCTAAACCTCTGAAGTATCGTTGCAAAAACTAAATCAATAGTTTTTTAGGGTTTCTTTGATTGCTTGAGGGTTTTTGCTGAATTTGATTGGATAAGATGTAATGGGTTAGTGTGATAAATAATTAAGTAATTTGTTATTTCAACAATTCAATGATTAAATATGTTCATTGTCTTACGCCTATTTAATAAATAACGGTGATTATACAACAAACTTAAATGATTAATTTATGGCAAATGATTTAAGATTAGTCTTAATAGAGGAATGTTCTCATACTCCAAATGTTTAATTCATTAAGAAGTGTTATTAATGAATGTGACATTGAGCCTTGCTCAGCCAAAGAAGACTTGTCCAAAGACAGTAAATTTGATTTACTAGTCTTGGAAGCGTAATTTGTGAAGAAAGACGATTCTACCCGAATACTTGATTCATGGTCACAAATCACATTTGTTCTTCTTATTAAAATGACTGAATTCCTGGCAAAAGCTTGATGCTATTGAGATAACTCTCAAAGTTTTGAACTAGAGAGGTTTTCTTGGCTGTAGCAATGGGGAACGTTAAGTTAGTTTTTCCCAGTGTGAACAAATACATATTATTAGATAATGTGTATGTAATTCCTAAGATCAAAAGAAATTTGATTTCTGTATCTTCTTGGCTGGAGCAATGTTGCTCTTTACCTTTCCCTACTAACGCAGTTCATTTCAAGAAAGGGAGTTAACTTTTGTTCAGCTGAACTGAAAAATAACATAAATGTTTTTAAGACTAATCGAGTGTAAAGCAGTCATGAACATTGAGTTGTTTAAGGCTGCGACTACTCAAAGAAATAAGAGGCAAAGGATTTCTCCTAAAGGAAAATACCTTTTTTTGGCAGCTAAGGTTAGGCCATATTTACCTCAATTGGTTATTTGGCTAGTTCATGCGTGAGGCTTAGTTCTCTAAAAACTTACAAGGGACTGCGTTAGTCTTAACGCAATCAAAGCTCATGCATGCACTATCTTTTAGCGGTAGTATTTTAATGCTACCAACACTACATGTCATGCCCTAACTTGTTCCACTTAGAGATGTACGCATGCATTACCTGTCAGGGATTTAGCATATTGCTATCGCATCCGGCTAGCCAAGCGGGAGTTAGTAATGAAAATAGTATCGCAACTAAGTAGAAGGTTGATTTCATGCATAAATGTCATCATTTTCCTATTAATTTTAGCTAGTTTTATGCTTGAATTGTGTACTTTAATGCTATTTTCTGTTTAAATTTCAGAAAACCGAGCCAAGGAAGAAAAACCAGAATTTTGAGAGATTTTGGAAGATTTTGGAGGCTTTTGGAGCAATTTGAAGAAGTTCATTGTTGATCCAAGTCCAAAAGACCAAGAAGAATGAGTTAGAAACCCAAATTCATGAATTCCAAGCCTTAAAATTATCAAGTTGGGTCTAGAAAAGAGTCCAAAATCAGTAGCAAGAAGCATTTGGGCCAAAAGTAAGTTGGAGGCCCAAAAATTGAGTCAAAATCGGGCCATTCTAGAAGATTCAGGGCCTAGCGTCTCGACGCTAGGCAACTATGCGGAAAGATCCAGAATTGGGGTAGCGTCGTGACGCTGTCCATGTAGCGTCGCGACGCTGCGACGTCTTGGAGCCCAAGAAAAGATGACGTCAAAGCGTCGTGACGCTGCGCCTGCTAGGAGCCTATAAAAGGAGCCATTTGCATCCAAGTTTTGTTTGCCAATTTGTGGGTTTTCACCCCATTCTAGAATCCACACTAAAATTGGGGATTTTTGGGAGAGTTTTGGAGCTTTGTTGAAGATCTTTGGAGCTCGGGATCGAAGGAGGTCGGCGCGGGATCGAGGAGATCGAAACTTTTATGAGCATTTCTCTTCCCTTTTCCTTTATGTTTTAGTTTCTAGAATTGTTGTGATTAGGAATTATTGAATTTTAGTGATTATGAGTAGTAAATTCCTAAATTCTATGAGATTGATTTAGATGTTGAACCTTTGCTTGATTAATGAATTTATATGGTTTAATTGTCATTATTGTTCATTTGTGCATTTTGTCCGTATTGCTTTTAATCAACTGATCACTGATTAAATTAATCGTTACTAAGTGGAAACTCGACGGAGAGAAGCTTAGACAAGAACTAAATGCATGACTAACGCTATTTACCCGTGTGACACGGGATAGAATAAATAACGTTAGAAGTTGTATTGAAGGGTCGTAATGCCATGCTAAGTAAATAAAGAGGAGACCGAAAGGAGATTCTTTATTGAAAGGTATGAGATAGGAGGAGACCGACAGGAGAGTCCTTGTCATTAGGCTTCTAGACTTATGAATCAAATGATTAGTTAATCCATATTTAGTAATTGCTTAAGCATTAAAGGTCCAATTGATGAAATCAACCCTCTAAGAATAATCCCTCCAAATTGTGTCTCCATTTATCTTTTGCTTTCTAGATTAACTTTTTATTATTCTTTTCGACATTAGATTTTGTTCTCTAAATAAAGTTAAGCAAGATTATTCGTGGTAATTAATTGAATAAATCCAATCCCTGTGGAGACGATACTCTACACTCAAAATCACTATATTACTTGTGACGACCCGTTCGCGTGCGGTGTAAAAAAAAATTGTCAACAGTAGACTTCTAAGTAAGTTAGAAGATGACTCTACTACCTTGTTTATCATGCCTAAAGGGCAAAATGACTAATAGGTCTTTTACTGGAAAAGAACTAATAGAGCCAAAGAGCCCGTGGGGCTTGTATATTTGGATCCTTGTGGTCGAACATGTTAAAGCAATGGGAGGGCATGAATAATTCATCTATATTATAGATAATTAATCAAGGTATGGGTATCTCAACCTAATGCAACTTAAGTCTAAAACTCTTGAGAATTTCAAAATGGTTTGAGACTGAAGTTGGAAACTTGCTAGGTGAGATGCTAAAAACACTTCGATCTGATTGAGGTGTAAAGTATATGGGATTGAGATTCCAAGACTATTTGATAGAACATGAAATTACATTCCAACTCTCAGTCCCTGGTACACCTCAGCAGAGCAGTGTATCAGTTAGGAGAAATTGAACCCTATTGGATATGGTTCGGTCCATGATGAGCTATTTATAAATTATGCTCATTGCCTTACCCGTTTTGGGGTCATGTAGTGTTGACTGCAGTTCGTATTTTGAACAACATTCTATTAGAAGTGTTTTTGAAACATCTTTTGAATTGTGGATAAGGTGTAAAGGTAGTTTACATTATTTTTAGGGTGTCAAACACACGTGCTTGTGACTAACCTAAAAGAAACTGAAACATTGTTCAAAAGTATACCTATTCGTAGGCCACCCCATGAAAACGAGAGATGTGGATACTTCTTCAATCAACAAGAGAATAAAGAATTTGTACCAACAAATACTACATTCTCAGAAGAAGACAACATGAGAAATAATAAGCCATAAAGTAAGGTCGTTTTAAGTCAATTAATTGATGAAGCTACATAAACATCAACAAGAGTTGTTGATAAGTCTATAAGGATTGCTGATGATGCTGGACCATCAAAAAGAGTTGTTGATAGGGCCAATACAACTGGTTAGTTACATCTAACTTGATAACTTGCAAAAAGCAAGTTATTTATCCTTTAAGCTTAAGCTAAAAATAGGCTAAAAGAAGCATTGATGCGTTACTTCAGCGCAAGAAGAAAGGAAAATGCGATGACTTTATGCGGTAGGCTATATTTATGTATGCAGCGAGAAATTATAAAAATATAGGGCGCTGACGTAGCTAATTCAGTTGTTTGCTGTCCAAGTTTCTCTTAGCACAGACACACATCCCAGGGCGATCATGAGACAGAAAAGATGGATGAAAAGACCATGCTGACAACTGACGCAAGTGGGCTGAAAAGGTGCAAGTGGGCTGAAGATGACTGAAGCAAGCTACTAGGAGAAGTTAGTTTCCTTCACCTATAAATAGAAGCCACCTGCTCAAGGAAACACACAATTGAGAATATACAAAAAATTGAGGGACGAGAGGAAGAGACGAAGACCAAAGAGAAAGAGAAATCACAGAAAGCTGTGATTAAGAGTAGACTTGCGTTTGCAATGGATTATTGCATGATGTATTGTTTTGCTCGCATGAGCTAGTTTTCTTCTTAAAGGGTCAGTGAAAGCACCCATGCGGTGATAAGTCTATTTTGTAAGAACATACTTTGATTTAATGAAACATTATTGCCTTTGTTGGGACGATTTTTACACCGCATGCGTACGGGTCGTCACAAGTAATATAGTGATTTTGAGTATAGAGTATTGTCTCCACAGGGATTGGATTTATTCAATTAATTACCGCAAATAATCTTGCTTAGCTTTATTTAGAGAACAAAATCTAATGCCAAAAAGAATAAACTTGTTATTATGCCCAAGACTTATCTCGATTTTATTTACAATTTATTAGCAAGAACTATCCAAGTTTTAGAGCATTTTGTCACCAAAAACAATGCTGGACAGTATATTAAAATAAGCAGAAAAAGCGTTTAGAGAGATCGAACACAAGAATTTATAGTGGTTCGGTCAATAGACCTACTCCACTTGCAAAGGGCTTATAGGCCTTTGCTAGACAATACTATTAGAGATAAAAAGGATGCATAAATCAGTACAATGAAGAAGAAAAAGATAGAGCCAAAAAAGAGATTAAACAAGAAAGCAACACAAAGACTAAAGAAGAACAATACAACCTTGAGGATTTTGATCTTTGAAGAAAGAATACCCAAAACGACTCTTTCGTTCTCCTCTCAACCACGACGCCGACGACGACAACACCTCACACGACGGCGCACGGATTGCAGCGGCGTCGATCTTCTCCTCCCTCTCCGGACGGCGCCAATGGAAAGGTCCTTCTCCCTCTTTCTCTCCCTTTCTCACGATTTGGAGTAACAAAATAAAAGGAGGAAATGAAGGAAGCAAGAATGGGGAAATATCTTCCTTACTTTTGCTTTCTTAAAACCCTAATCTCTCTTCTTGGAAATAAATGAATGGTACATCACTCATCACACCCATCTATCACACATCATACATCACCCATCCATCATAAGTATATATAGGCGTATGGGTAATGGTAAAAGAATGGGTAAAAGAGTTTTAACTAAGAGATAAAACCAATTTGGTTTTTCTTTTATCTTGGACCCAATTAAAAAATATCATTAAAGCATTAAAAAAAAAAATATGGAAGCAAGTTAAATAAAAATACCTAATTCATCAATATTCTAAATTGAAATTAATTAAGCAAATAGTAGATATTGATAAATTGAAAACAATTCTAACAAAACTAAAAGCTAATCTAGAAAGCAAAAGATAAATGGAGACACAATTTGGAGGGATAATTCTAGAGTGGTTGATTTCATCAATTGGACCTTCAATGCATAATCAATTAACTAACTTGGATTAATCAATCATTTGATTCATAAGTCTAGAAGCCTAATGAAAAGGACTCTCCTGTCGGTCTCCTCATATGTCATCCCTTTCAATAAAGAATCTCCTTTCGGTCTCCTCTTTATTTACTTAGCATGGCATTACGACCCTTGAATACAACCTCTAACGTTATTTATTCTATCCCGTGTCACCCGAGTAAATAACCGTCAGTCATGCATTCAGTTCTAGTCTAAGCTTCTCTCCATCGAGTTTCCACTTAGTAACGATTCATATAATCAGTGATCAGTTGATTGAAAGCATTACAGACAAAATGCACAAATGAACAATAATGACAATTAAACCAAATAAATTCATTAATACAGCAGAAGTTCAACATCTAAATCAATCTCATAGAATTTAGGAATTTACTACTCATAATCACTAAAATTCAATAATTCTTAATCACAACAATTCTAGGAACTAAAACATAAAGGAAAAGGGAAGAGAAATGCTCATAAAAGTGTCGATCTCCTCGATCCCGCGACGACCTCCTTCGATTCCGAGCTCCAAAGATCTTCAACAAAGCACCCAAACTCTCCCAAAAATCCCCAATTTTAGTGTGGATTCTAGAATGGGGTGAAAACCCACAAATTGACACACAAAACTTGGATGCAAATGACTCCTTTTATAGGCTCCCAGCAGGCGTAGCGTCGCGATGCTACGTCACCGCTTCGCGACGCTCTAACGTAATCTTTTCTTGGGCTCCAAGTCGTCGCACCGTCGCGACGCTACATGGACAGCGTCGCGACGCTACCCCCTTTCTGGATCTTTTCGCATAGCTGAACTAGCGTCGGGACGCTTAAGGCTTAGCGTCTCGACGCTAGGCCCTGAATCTTCTAGAATGGCCCGATTTTGACTCAATTTTTGGGCCTCCAACTTTCTTTTGGCCCAAATGCTTCTTGTAATGGATTTTGGACTCTTTTCTTGACCCAAGTTGATAATTTAAGACTTGGAATTCATGAATTTGGGCTTCTAATTCATTCTTCTTGGGATTTTGGACTTGGATCTTTTAATGTAATTCTTCAAATTGCTCCAAAAAGCCTCCAAAATCATCCAAAATCTCTCAAAATTCCGGTTTTGCTTCCTTGGCT
The DNA here is from genome assembly GCA_036850905.1 of Luffa acutangula. Classification (NCBI taxonomy): domain Eukaryota; kingdom Viridiplantae; phylum Streptophyta; class Magnoliopsida; order Cucurbitales; family Cucurbitaceae; genus Luffa; species Luffa acutangula. The sequence goes on from CM072093.1 coordinate 24,582,248, forward strand.
CGGTTTTCTAAAATTTAAACATAAAATAACATTAAAGTACACAATTCATGCACAAAACTAGCTAAAATTAATAAGAAAATGATGACATTTATGCATGAAATCAACCTTCTACTTAGTTGCGATACTATTTTTATTACTAACTCCCGCTTGGCTAGCCGGATGCGGTAGCAATATGCTAAATCCCTGACAGGTAATGCATGCGTACATCTCTAAGTAGAACAAGTTAGCGCATGACATGTAGTCTTGGTAGCATTAAAATACTATCGCTAAAAGATAGTGCATGCATGAGCTTTGATTGCGTTAAGACTAACGCAGTCCCTTGTAAGTTTTTAGAGAACTAAGCCTCACGCATGAACTAGCCAAATAACCAAATGATAGTTTTATGCCAATCGCAGAAGGAGTACCAGAAGGGAAACTTGTGATTTTTTTCTCACTTAGGCATTAATGGATCAATTAGTCATGGTATTCGCTAGAAGGTTCTTATAAACGCATGAGGTTGCGATCGCGACAACCTTGATACTATTCTCCTTAATACTTCTCTCTTTACTCTTGTCGCATGTTTTACTTTCTGCAAAATCAATTTTTTCAAACTCACCAACTCTCTTATTTAATCTTTTGTATAATATCACACGTTTTCGAGTTTAGATCAGTAAAAATTATTAAAGCTTTGCAAATAACCTTTCCCTATGGATCCGACCCTAGACTCACTAGGTATTACTTGATTTTGTCAATTTATACTTGGATTGATATATATCTACGACAAATTTGCATTAATTTGTTAAGCATACTGACAATCAATCATATCTCAAGAGTTGAGAGTGCCTCGATGTAGTGGCAGGATTGTTCTACAACCTGACCGTTACATGGGCTTAGCTGAAGCCCAGACAGTCATATCTGATGATGGCATTGAGGATCCATTGTCTTAAAGCAAGGCAATGAATGATGTTAACAAGGACCAATGAATTACAACAATGAACCTGAAATTAAAATATGTGATTTCAATTCCATCTAAGATCTTGTAGATCTATCTAATGGGGTAACACACAATGGGGTAACACCTATTGGGCTTTAATCAGAACATTGATGAGTCTTTTGTCTTCAAGAAGATCGTCAATAATTCAGTAGCTTACTTAGTGTTGTATATGATTGATATCCTAGTCATTGGGAATGATGTAGGTTATCTTACTGACTAGTAAAATGAGCCAGCAGCTCATTTCCAAATGAAAATTTGGGAGAAGCCAAGTTTGTTCTTGGGATCCAAAATGTTAGGAATCGTAAGAACAAAAAGCTAGCATTGTCTCAAGTGTCTTATATCTACAAGATGTTAATTAGATATAAGAAGCAAAATTTCAAGAAGGGTTCACTACCTTTCAAGCGTGGAATTCATTTTTGTCTAAGAAACTGTTTCCTGAGACACCTCAAGAAGTTGAGGACATGAGATGAATGCCCTATGCAGTAGGGATTGTCAGTAAGAATCAATCTAATCCAAGATTTGATCACGGGAAAACCGTTAAGAATATCCTCAAGTATCTGAGGAGAAAGAGAAACTATATGCTCGTGTATAGGACTAAGGATTTGATCCTTACAAGATACACTGACACATATTTTAAGACTGATAAGGATTTGAGAAAATCTACATCAGTATCTGTGGTCACTCTTTACGATGGAGCTATAGTATGACATAGTTACAGTCATGTCTATATAGGCCGAAAAAATAGTTGTTTGTAAAGCAAAGATAGAGACTGTATGGCTTAGGAAGTTCTTGACTGATTTGGAATGTGTTCAAAATATGAACTTGCCAATCACACTTTATAGTGTTACAGTGGTGTTGTGGACAATTCAAAAGAACCTCGCAGCCCAAGACAAGCAGGCACATTGAATTGAATGAAATATTGCTGATTCATTCATGAAATATTACAGTGGTGTTGTGGGGACATATGGGGATCAATTTTCAAGTAACAACCTAAAAGGTTTATAGTACAAGGATAAGGCTTGGTACCTTATCCTGATAACACTATGTGATACGACCCGCTTTGTATTTGATATAGACGTATTGATCCAAAGCAACCATATAGTAGACATGCAAGTAGGGGTATTTGTTGCCTTCTAAAGTGGGGTAAAAATATGGTAAAAATAAGCTCTAGAATACTGTGCAAGCGTACACAATCCGCAACTAGTGATAAGTAATTTATCCTATCCACAAGGTTTTGAATAACTCTCACTTTACCTATCTTGTGTAACTTTTTAATGGTTTCAAGATTGTTAAAATGATTGATTTTGATAAAATGCTGAAGCAAAAGAAATGACAGAATAGAAAGTAAACGAATAAAGCAGACATATTGGAAACAGACGTTAGTCAGGATTTCAGTAATTGTTTTAAAAGATGCTCTAGCAATATTATTGATTAGGCAATTCTCTTGCAGTCTTATCAGCAGGATCCTCCCAGAACTCTGGATTTTTTTGGAATGTGTTTCAACTCCAATGACGTGCTACCGATCAAGCACTAGGAAACTGGTTATCCCTAACTCAGTCACTGGCGTCCATCAACACATAATGGTCTAGTGTGATTAAATTCCACACACTTCCCAAATCATCCATGAAACTAAGAAGTGATATTCATACCGGCTGGCCAGGCGAGCAAAAAATAGAAATAGACACAAAAAACAATCAAGATGCTTAAATCAACATATATTGCATAGAGAATGAAGCACAACAATTACATAATTCCTAACCAACATCTAAGCAAATTTAGTTCATAAGGTTCATCACAACACACGCTACAATTTGAGTATGTGCATCCATAACCATATAAGAAATTACAAGAAAAGATTAATTCCCTTGATTAGATCCGTAGTTGATGGTTTTCTTGAAGTCTCCAATCTTTCCTCCTCTATTCGCCTCCACGAATGGAATAAGACTTTCCTTTCTCGAAATTGGAATGTCTTTGACTTGAGACGACTTCTTCCTTTTATAGAGTGGAATCAAACCCTAATTAGGTCAAACATTACACGTGGAAGGTTCTCCAAGCTTCCTAGATCTGAAATTAATTCAGCTAACGCCACCTCATTAAATGGATTACGTGTGGCTTACGTGGAAGTTTTTGCTCCATGCTTTGTTGGATCACAGATTTTGCTCCCACAAATCACTCAGCATTATATTTTGCACAAAATAACTTCCAAAGCTGATAGCGAGCATAGCTAGCTATCTTTACTGATTTAATTTAGCTAGTCTTTTATGATGTTTGGGCCATTTTATTGTGCTTTATTGTTTATTTTGTAGGAAATGGTTGATTGGAGCTATAATGCCATATTAGAGTTAATCGGGTGCTCGGGGCGTGAAAAAATGCATCGGAATGAAAAGAGTAAAAGTGGAAAAAAGTCAAATCTTGGTCAACAGCAGGCTAGCGTCGAGACGCTAGCTCTTGAGCGTCTCGACGCTCACATTCCATATCAGATTAGGCGCGTAAAGCTCACAGCGTCGAGACGCTACGATAGGAAGCGTCCCGACGCTACCGTTTTTCCTTATTCAGAACGCGCGTATAAGAGGCAGCGTCGCGACGCTGTCTTGACAGCGTCTCGACGCTAAGACGAAAAATCAGAATAAAAGCTTATTTTCGGCTAGATTTTTGGGGGGATCGATTTGGGACCTTTTGAAGCCGTAAACAGAGCAGAACAGAGCACTTTGGAGGCTGAAACAAAGGGAGGAATTTGGAAATCAACCCATTGTTCGTGGGGATCGTGACGGGGACGTCGGGACTCGGCCTACATTGAGTTTTTTTTCCCTTTTCTTTCTTTAGTTAGATTTATGGCTTTCACATGTTTAGTTGAGATTGTATTTACATTCATGAGTAGCTAAACTTGTAGCTTAGGGATTGATGTAGTTGATTAAGTTTATGGATTGATTTATGGTTTAAGTTGTGCAATGTTATTGTGTTTGTAATCTTGATTTAATGCTTTCAATTAATTGGCCATTAGTTGGATGATTTAAGTTTCGAATCTAGCTCGGGAGAGGGGATTTGATATAGACTTACTCAAGATTGCATGAATAAAGTTTACTTTCTAATTCTTGACGGTTTTAGATTAACTTTAGAATTGGTTAAAAGATCTCATTGCCTTTCTTATTAATAAACTTAGATAGGGATATCAAGTTGGTTAATTTGCATGAGAATCAATTATACTCGGGAGAGGTAGTTGTGATTAAAGGGTCTTTGGCTCATAATTTCATTGTGCATAATAACTTATTCCTTAAAATCAATCCTAAACGAAATCGGCGAAATCAATTCCCTAAGTAGTTTTCCCAATTGAATTTCCATTCTTTTTATTTGCTTTGATTTGGTTTTATTATCATCTATTCATCACTTTTTGATCCCTAAAAAAAATTGGGCAAGACTATTCGCAATACTCGATTTGCTTAAAAATCCAATCCAGAGGACGACATTCGAATTTACTATTCACTATATTATTACTTGACCCGTGCGCTTGCGGTTAGGAAAAGTCCACATCAAGTTTGTGGCGCCGTTGCCGGGGATTGGCACATTTAGCTAGATTGATATTGTGGAAAAAATGCTTGATCTTAATTTAGGGTGTATTGTTATTCCTTTTTAGTTTATTGCATTTTTTTCCTTTTTTATTTTTCTTTCCTTATTTGATTTTCTAGGTTAGTTTTTCTTTTAGTTGTGTAATCTTTTCTTTATTTGTTCTTGTTGTTCCTTTTTAGATTAGTTTCCTTATTCGTGTTTTGCCATATTTATTTTTGCATTCCATATTAGGTTACTTTGTTTCCTTTTCTAGATTATATTTTCCATATTTAGATTTGTTGTTTACTTTTCTTTATTTATTTCCATATTTGTTTTTCTTTTCTTTTTAGGGTCATTTTAATTTTGCATGCGTAGTAGTAGAGAAGTGATACCATTTGATCCCGAGATAGAAAGAACAATTCATAGGCTTCGAAGGGAAAATAGAGAAAATTTTCACATGGCTGACCAAAATCAACCTGAGGAGCCTAGGCCTATTAGAGATTATTTTCAGCCTGTGTTTCAGGGACAGCAATCGGGAATTGTTTATGCACCGATTAATGCCAACAACTTTGAGCTGAAGACCGGTCTCATTCAGATGGCTCGAGACTGTGCATACAGAGGATCGCCCACTGAGGATCCAAATTCTCATCTTAAATCATTCTTGGATATTTGTGGGACGGTAAAGATTAATGGAGTCTCTGAGCATGCTATTCGCTTACGTTTATTTCCCTTTTCTTTGCAGGATAAAGCACGTGATTGGTTGTAGTCCATCACCCCTGGGATCATCACTACCTGGGATGCTTTGGTCCAGGCCTTTTTAAAGAAATTCTTTCCTCCTGCAAAGACGGTCAAGCTGAGGACCGAGATTGGGACATTCCAACAGCAATATGATGAGCAGCTGTTCGAAGCTTGGGAGTGATTCAAAGAGCTACTGAGGAAGTGTCCTCAGCATGGTTACCCCGATTGGCTTCAGGTACAGTTGTTTTATAATGGTTTAACTCCTAGTACAAAAACGATTGTTGATGCAGCTGCAGGTGGGACTTTGTTGTCCAAGACCGTGGAAAACGCTCGCACACTTTTAGAAGATATGGCAACAACCAGCTATCAATGGCCATCTGAGCGGTCTACACCTAAAAAGATTGCTGCTGGAGTGTTTGAGGTTGATAAAGTAAGTGCACTCCAGGCCCAGATGACTTCCCTTGCTAATGCTTTTATAAAATTTTCAGGTACAGGGAGTGCTCAATCAATTGAATCAGCTGCTGCTTTAGCATCTAGACCTCAGGAGGAGACTATTGAGCAGGTTCAGTATGTATCAAATTTTAATTCTAGGGGATATAATAATAGTTCTACACCTACACATTATCACCCTAACAATAGGAACCATGAAAATTTCTCTTATGCTAATACTAAGAATGTTCTTAATCCTCCTGGTTTTGCCCCTCAAACTCAAGATAATAAAAAGTTAGAAGATCTTGTGGGAGCTTTCATTGCAGAGTCTAGTAACAGGACAACCAAGTTAGAGGAGGCAGTCATTGCTATCAACACCACGGTGAATGGCCACAGTGCAGCCATAAAGAACATTGAGACTCAGTTGGGACAGTTGGTGCATGTTGTAAGCACCATGAACAAAGGTAAGGCCCCAACTGAACAAGAGAAACCCCAGATGGAGTATTGTAAGGCAATCACTGTGCACCAGGAGGAATCTGAAGAGGAACCTGAATCTGAGGATTATGAAACGCCCACAGGGGAAGCTGAGGAGGACACATCAGCAGATGAGGCTGAAAAGCCTAAACCGGAGCCTCCTATTCCTTCTCCCACACTTATGGTTCCCAAGGAAAAGAAAAAGAAAAAGAAGAAAAAGAACAATCAGGTACAGTTTGATAAATTTATGAATGCTTTTATGAATCTGAATATTAATATTCCATTTGCAGAGGCATTAGAGATGCCCCAATACAACAGGTTTATGAAGGAGTGGTTAGCAAAGAAGCGAAAAGAAAAGAAGGTTGACACTGTTTATCTTGCTTCCACATGCAGCACCAGAGTACAACAAAAAGTACCTGAAAAAGTAGCAGATCCAGGGAGTTTTTCTGTTCCTTGTAGTTTTGGTACTTATTCTTTCAGAGCATTATTTGATTTAGGTGCTAGCATTAATATTATTCCATTGTCCTTGTGTAAGAAGTTAGATATAGGTGAGATTAAGTCTACTCCTGTAAAGCTCCAATTGGCTGATCAATCTGTGGTGAGACCAGTTGGTATTGTAGAAAATGTGTTAATCAGAGTAGGTAGATTTTTCCTCCCTATTGACTTATATGTTATGGACATGATAGAAAATCCTTCAATGCCTGTCATATTAGGACGACCATTCCTCGCTACTGGGTGAGCGATTATAGATATTGAGCGCAGGGAGCTCACTATTAGAGTCAAGAACGAAAAAGAAATCTTTAAAGCAGTTGAAGACTCCAAAGATGAAGTGCTTTACATGGGCTACAGGAAAGGTGTAAGAAAGAGCACCTCTGTTGGATTCACAGAACAAAAGCCTCCTTGAAGCACGTGCAACACGTCGAGCTAATGACGTTAAACAAGCGCTTATGGGAGGCAACCCAAGTAAGTTAGTGTGTTTTCTTTTTGTTTTTGATTTTTTGTTTGTTTTTGTTTTGTAGGTCTTGTTTTCTTCCTCTCCTTTGCTTTCAAGCTTTCAAGATTCAAAGCTCTCAAGCAAGAAGTCATCATCATTCCAGGCCAGTATTATTCACTCCTGTCATTCTTTTATTGTTCTCATGATTGTTTATGCCTTATTTTCTTTATACATTGAGGACAATGCATATTTTAAGTTTGGGGGTAGATTAGCATGTTTGTGGAGCCCTTGAGCATCTGAGTCCGGGCTATAGTTTTGAGCTTTCTTTGAATTATGCATATAGTTGTTTTCTGGATTCTACTTTTGCATGATTATGATGTCCTAGGATAGGCTTTCTTGTCAATTTTCAAGCTTGTGATGACTTGTAAGCATAAGTGCCCAAAAAGGGAGACTTTTTAAAATTTTTCTAGGAGATGGCTTGCATGAGTAGAGTATTTGTCTTGGCTAGATTTGGATTTGAATGCTTAGGAGCGAATTATTAGGTTCGCTTGTTGTCACCTCGATAGGTGTAGGGTAGAGCTAAAAAGTTAATGTTTTGCAAATTAGCATGTTTGATCTTGCTTAGGAGGAAAGAAAAGAATATATGCTATTTATGCTCATAAAGAAAAATCATTCTTGTAGTTACTGTTGAAGAGAAAAATATTATGCCATGGCCTGTGCACAGTTTGCAATGTTTAATAAAGTTTAGGCAAAAAGAGCTACCCCTGTTGTCATCAGTTAGGCCAACCAGAGAAATCTCAGGTTAAGGGTCCCTGCAATGGGTGTGTGAAAGCTAGTGCCACATATAAATGCTTAATTCATTTGTTAATTAAAAGCACCTAAGTATGGAGATAAACAAACTAATTTGTTGCATTAACTCATTAGTGAAACCTTAGTGCCAGTGTAGAGGGAAGATGAGCTGAGAGTTTAATACTCCAATCCCGGGCTAGTAGAGTCTGATCTTGTTGAGTTAAATCTCGCTTGTGCAAGTTAATTTTGGAAAAATTTTAATTTGTCTCCCTCATTGGTCCTTATGTGCATATCTCTTGCTTGCTTGGTTATTGACTTTTGAGCCTTGAGGATTGAGTTATGATTGTTGCATCCATTCTTCCATTGTATGTTTGATTTCTAGTTTGCTCGAGGACTAGCAAAAGCTTAAGTTTGGGGGTATTTGATAGCGAGCATAGCTAGCTATCTTTACTGATTTAATTTAGCTAGTCTTTTATGATGTTTGGGCCATTTTATTATGCTTTATTGTTTATTTTGTAGGAAATGGTTGATTGGAGCTATAATGCCATATTAGAGTTAATCGGGTGCTCGAGGCGTGAAAAGATGCATCGGAATGAAAAGAGTAAAAGTGGAAAAAAGTCAAATCTCGGTCAACAGCAGGCTAGCGTCGAGACGCTAGCTCTTGAGCGTCTCGACGCTCACATTCCATATCAGATTAGGCGCGTAAAGCTCACAGCGTCGAGACGCTACGATAGGAAGCGTCCCGACGCTACCGTTTTTCCTTATTCAGAACGCGCGAATAAGAGGCAGCGTCGCGACGCTGTCTTGACAGCGTCTCGACGCTAAGACGAAAAATCAGAATAAAAGCTTATTTTCGGCTAGGTTTTTGGGGGGATCGATTTGGGACCTTTTGGAGCCGTAAACAGAGCAGAACATAGCACTTTGGAGGCTGAAACAAAGGGAGGAATTTGGAAATCAACCCATTGTTCGTGGGTATCGTGACAGGGACGTCGGGACTCGGCCTACATTGAGTTTTCTTTTCCCTTTTCTTTCTTTAGTTAGATTTATGGCTTTCACATGTTTAGTTGAGATTGTATTTACATTCATGAGTAGCTAAACTTGTAGCTTAGGGATTGATGTAGTTGATTAAGTTTATGGATTGATTTATGGTTTAAGTTGTGCTATGTTATTGTGTTTGTAATCTTGATTTAATGCTTTCAATTAATTGGCCATTAGTTGGATGATTTAAGTTTCGAATCTAGCTCGGGAGAGGGGATTTGATATAGACTTACTCAAGATTGCATGAATAAAGTTTACTTTCTAATTCTTGACGGTTTTAGATTAACTTTAGAATTGGTTAAAAGATCTCATTGCCTTGCTTATTAATAAACTTAGATAGGGATATCAAGTTGGTTAAGTTGCATGAGAATCAATTATACTCGGGAGAGGTAGTTGTGATTAAAGGGTCTTTGGCTCATAATTTCATTGTGCATAATAACTTATTCCTTAAAATCAATCCTAAACGAAATCGGCGAAATCAATTCCCCAAGTAGTTTTCCCAATTGAATTTCCCTTCTTTTTATTTGCTTTGATTTGGTTTTATTATCATCTATTCATCACTTTTTGATCCCTAAATAAAATTGGGCAAGACTATTCGCAATACTCGATTTGCTTAAAAATCCAATCCAGAGGACGACATTCGAATTTACTATTCACTATATTATTACTTGACCCGTGCGCTTGCGGTTAGGAAAAGCCCACATCAAAAGCATCCATTCTTCCAAATGAGTTAAAACCTATAATATTCATCTAAAAGCAACCCTAATTAACACAAGTGACACACAAAACATTATAGAAATAAGGCCTAAATAACTCCATTTTGGAGAGTTATCATACCCCCAAACTTGAACTATTGCGTGTCCCAAGCAATACTAACCAACCTTTCCTTCAGCATTCAAAACATTAGTCATAACATAACTCAATCAAAACAAATAATCCAACACTACCTTCAACCTTTACCTGAGCATTCTGCAAAACCAAGCTCTGCTGCAGCAAAATAATTCTTTCAGCATGGACAAATAGTCACCACCTTTAACTCAATCATAAGAACTTACCACAACCTAGGTTTATTATCAGACATATTTAAACACATTTTAAGGGGTTTTATTTCTTTAGTTCTTCAGACTTAAAGCAACCCTACAGTCATAAGCTCTTAAGCATTAGATGACCCACTTTATGGTGCAGTATACCCTTGCCTCAAACTCATCACCAACTAGGCTAAATACTCATTGCTAAGCTCAAGAATCCTTAGTTATTCTATCCCTAGCTTCTCAGAATGGCGACATTTTATGATGAAACTCACCTAAGCCTTGGGAGATAGAAAAACTGCTAGATTAACATGCATCCTTTAAAAGTTTTGCTCCATGAATTTTCTCAGCATAATTTTCACAATTTTTTTTTCAGCAAATAATTTTTTTTTCAGCAAATAATTTTTTTCCTCATTTTTTCCAATATCTCCTAGGTCATCTTTTGACCCAAAGACAAACTGTGGGTGTCACAAATGTCTCTGGTTACTCAACAACCTAGAAAAATAATTATGAAGGAGAGGAATGCTCGAGCTAAATAAGCGGAGTAGCAAAAAGTCCCCCAAACTTGAATTATTCATTGTCCCCAATGAATTATTACCATGATAAATTATACCACCAAGCTTAAAGTTTTTTCTATCTTAATTTTAAACTAAGCGTGGGACTAGGATTAAGCTTAAGGTGGATCAAATAAGTTAACACTACTTCAGAATCTTCTTGTCGCAGCAATGACCAGGCTAGAAGAAATTCTCAAGCAAAAGGTGTCTAGAGATCAGAACACCTTGATCTAATTAAGCTAACTAGCCCAAGTTAAAAAAATTCAGAAGAAAATAGTTAAGTTAGGAATGCTCAATGTGTTATAGAACAGAAAACAACTTTGGAATTTTCATTAGAAATAAAGGAAAAGATTTACATCAAGCAGATAATTTTGATAGGCCGAGAAACAGAAAATAAAAACAAGCAAAAATAGAAAAACATATAAAAAAGAAACTGATGTCAGGAATACGTGAGCAACAAAAATATTTGAACAAAAATTATGCGCGCCAAAATCAACATGTCCATCAATCCTCCTGTCCCTGTTCATCTTCCTCCTTTTCCTCTCTTTCTACTGGCGACAACGAAATCCATGGATTAAACAAGTCATCGGGGAAAATAGGGAAAGCTTGATAAGGTTTTGAGAAGTTTGATTGCAATGCCCTCCTAAGTGTGACATCCCTCCTTTTAGCATAAGTCCAGTAGGTTTGAGCATGCCTCTCGGCATACTCTTGCCTACTGGCTGAAAGTGCCAGTTGCTCTAAAAGTTGGTGGATGCCGCACACTAGCCCACCTTGGCGTGCCTCCTGTGTGCGCTGAAGTCGAGTCAAATTGGGCATGTCTATAATCCCTTGTCAATCAGAATAACATCCTCCGGACTCGTGGGCACTCCTGCCCAGCTGCATAGCATGGTAATTGTGTTTGGGAAGAACAACTTTCCCACCTTCTTACGCCAACAATTGTAGATTTCATTGGAAATAATCTTACCAACATCTATACTCAAGGATCGTAGAATGGCAAATACCAGAAGCACTCTATCTTGGGATACTGTCGAATCATGGGTTGTCGGGAGCAAACGCAATTTTATGAAGCCCAACCATGTATTAGCCTCACTCTTCAAATAGGCTGCTTGGAATGTGCGTTTCTCCATCTTTGACAATCTCCACTAGGCCTCGCCAATACCAACCTCCCTTACAGCTACGTTCAATTGATCGTTACATGGGCCACCACCATCTCATTAAATCTGGCATGTGGAAAATCGTGGAGGTTGAAGAGAGAATTTATCGCTCCTAGGCTCCAATCGGCAGCTACCCCTCAGACAGTGGCTTGGAATCCCTCTTGATCATCTATGTTCGTGTAGAATTCACGAACAATATTTGAATTCAATGGCTCTGTTTTTGCACAAAATTGACTCCATTTGTGGTTTGCAATTCCAGCCGTAAAAAAGTGTGGTAAATCATCACCGAAGCCTCTTTCAAACAAGAAATTCCTTTTCAGCATCTCCCTGTATTTTGCTCTGGCAAGTTCATTGACGAAGTGCGCAAACAGAAGATTCGGTTCCTCAATGTTAGTCTCTTCTTTCTCTGCCGGTGCTTCAATAACCCCTTTACCCTTGTCTTCTTGCTGCTTCGCCAGGGCCTCTTCTTCCGCCTTTTTCTCTTGCTCTTCTTTCTCAAAATTTTCTTTCTCAGATTCTGTCGTCGACGGAGATGGAGTGTCTGTTCTGATCACCTTAATTCATCCCGCCTTTTGCTTGCGACGGTGACGACGTGGAACCTCCGACACATCTTCTTAAGTTTGCTGTTCCTGACCATTCCCTTGTCCTTGCACATCTTCCGCTTGCTTTTCTTGTCCCTCTTGCAGATTTTCAATTGTCTATTCACCTTGTTCAAAATCTTTCTTTTCCTCAGGGTCTTTTGGTTGTTCTTCCTCAACCGCTTCATCAACAATGTCTTCTATCACTTTTCTCACTACTTCCGTAACCTCAGCTCGCTGTTGCCGTCTTCGTCTCTTGGCCTCTCTCCCTTCCGAAGTCTTCTTTCTCTTCGTTTTTGTCTTTGGTGCCTCAGGCGTAATCGGCACATCTTCCTCAACATCCCTTTCTTTACGGCCGGTAGTTTTCGCCATTTAGAACTTCAAGTATTTTCGCACTCGAAGAATAGAAAGAAAATAGAAGGAGAAAGAAAATTTAAAGAAGAACGATACATGAGAAAGGAAAACCTGACCGAATAATGTTCCTCCATTAATGATATTACCTTTTTAAACCTGCATGTAATTAGTAAAATTAATTATCAAAACAGTAAAATCTGCCTTCAATGATGTGTTGTCCAACGGCTCTGTTGTTCGATTTCCCTGCGTGACAAGTGGAAGCACCAGATTCTCTGTGCAAATTACCTGCGCACGGAAAATTCAAATCCGAACGGTAAAAAATATTTGATTCCCAACCAATTTCCTTAGAATCAGACGAAATATTTGATTCTTCTAACAGAATGCAGAAACAAACTACTCAGTAAAGATTTTCTTCTAGAAGATCGTTTTATATGGAAAATCCCAATTTGAAATTTAAACCGCCAAAATAAAATCTCTCCTTTTTATCTTTAGCAGAATAAATTAGGAAAAAAAATCTAATATAAATAGAAATTTAAATAACAAAAATACAAACTGAAATTAAATCCAAACTAAACTAAACCGATTAATTAAATAAATAAAATCAGCGAAATTAAAGATAAATAAACCAAAAAAAAAACAAAATCTACGAAAATTAAAAATACCAATGAATTAAAATAAATAAGATAAGATTCAAATAAACCGAATCTAATTCAAAATAATTTGAATTAAAATCAAATCAAATTAGCGAAAAATTAAATCGCTACAAATCCTGGGAGCCAAAAATATTGTCGTATGAAATGATCCCGCAAAACTCTCGTTTGCTCATTCATCGACCAATTTTAGGGAAGGATATTTCGAATGGAATTCCTCTCCCCAATAATGCTTTACTCATTGTCCATTAACCTTGAACACTCGCCCATCTTTTTTCATCCCTCAAAGTAATTGCTCCATGAGGAAAAACTTCAATCACAACAAATGATCCAGACCATGTAGATTTTAATTTTCCAGGAAACAATTTCAATCTAGAGTTGTATAACAAAACTCTCTGTCCCATAACAAATTCTTTAGGTTTTATCTTCTTGTCATGCCACTGCTTAGTCTTCTCTTTATACATTTTTGCATTTTCATAAGAAAACTGGCGAAACTATTCTAACTCATTAAGCTGAAGCATTCTTATTGCCCCTGCATGACTTAAATTAAAATTCAATTTCTTTAAAGCCCAAAACGTTTTATGCTCAAGCTCTAACAGTAAATGGCAAGCTTTTCCATACACTAATCTATAGGGAGACATACCTAGTAGAGCCTTATAGGCTGTTCTATAAGCCCAAAGAGCCTCATCTAACCAAAAAGACCATTCTTTCCTAGATGGATGGACTTCTCTTTCTCTAAAATAGATTTAATTTCCCTATTACTAACTTCAGCTTGACCATTTGCTTGTGGGTGATAAGAGGTAGCAATCATATGCTTAATTCCATACTTAGCTAAAAGCTTAGTTAAAACATTATTCACAAAGTGTGTACCCTCATCACTCACTAGAGCTCTAGGTTTCCCAAACCGCGCAAAAATGTGGGATTGGAGAAACCTTAACACTGTATTGGCATCATTTTGGTGACATGCAATGGCCTCCACCCACTTGGACACGTAATCAACTGCCAATAAGATAAAAACATTGTCGTTTGAAGGGGGAAATGACCCCATAAAATCAATACCCCATACATCGAATAATTCTAATTCCAAAATATAAGTAAGAGACATTTCATCTCTAGGTCCTAAATTTCCTCTCCTTTGGCAAGCATGACATTGCTTATAGAACCAATGAGCTTCCTTAAATAAGGAAGACCAGAAAAATCCACGTTGCAAAATCCTAAAAGCTGTCCTCTGACCACTAAAATGACATCCATATGGGGAAGAGTGACATTGCTCCAGGATTTCCTTTGCTTCATTACCTGAAACACATATTCGAATAATACCATCAGAGCATTGCTTATACATAAATGGCTCATCCCAATAAAAGAAATTTGCATCATTCTTAAACCTTTGCCCCTTCCTCCAATCCATATCAATAGGAGTGACTCCCTTCACCAAAAAATTGGCTATATCAGCATACCGAGGAGTATTATTCACTACCTTTACCTTAACAGCAAAGAGCTGTTCGTCTGGACATGTATCTGAGATGAAAGATTGCTCTAGCAAATATGATGTTGGATCAAGACGAAACAAATGATCTGCAATAACATTCTCTGATCCCTTCTTGTCTTTTATCTCCAAGTCAAATTCCTGCAATAACAAAACCCAACGAATCAATCTAGGCTTTGCATCTTTTTTAGACATTAAGTACCTTATTGTTGCATGATCTGTGAAAATTGTGACTTTGGATCCAACTAGATATGGGCGAAATTTCTCAAAATTAAAAACCACCGCTAACAACTCCTTTTCAGTAGTTGTATAGTTGATTTGTGCCTCATTCAAAACCCTGCTTGCATAATAAATAGGATGGATAAATTTGCCCTACTTTTGCCCCAACATTGCACCTACTGCAACATCACTCACATCACACATTACCTCAAATGGTAAACTCCAGTTAGGTGCACAAAGAATGGGTGCTGAGGCTAAAACAGCCTTTAAAGTTTCAAAAGCGTCCTACAATCTGCATTAAAGTCAAAAACACTATCAGCACACAAAAAGTTACAAAGAGGTTTACTAATTTTTGAAAAATCCTTTACGAACCTTCTATAAAATCCAGCATGACCTAAAAAACTTTGAATCCCATTTACCGAATTATGTGGTTCTAACTTTTCAATAACCTCTATTTTGGCTCGATCAACTTCTAGACCTTTCTTTGAAATCTTATGACCTAATACTATGCCCTCCTTCACCATGAAGTGACATTTCTCCCAATTAAGAACTAGATGGGTATCCTTACATCTCTTTAACACCTTACCTAAATTATTCAAACAATGCTGAAAAGACCCTCCAAAAACTGAAAAATCGACATAAATACCTCAATAGTGGACTCAATCATAATAGAAAAAAATTGCTAACATACATGCTGAAATGTTGCTGTTGGGTTTTATGCCCTAAAACTCGTAGATAGTAAATGTACATTTGACCGAACATTAATAAAAGTGATGTATCATTCATGTTTGTATTATATCTTGTCTTATTAACCCTAATCCAATAAACTAAACATCCAAGGCTAATAGAATGAGGCTTGGACTAGTATGCAGGGACATACGGGGATCAATGTTCAAGTTTTAGCCTAAAGGGTCTGTAGTATAGGGATAAAGTTGGGTACCTTATCATGGTGACATTATAGATACGACCCGCTTTGTATATTGATACAAACGTATTGATCCAACGCGTTGATGTAGTTGACATGCGAGTGGGGGTATCCTGTGCAATGAGTTTGCACAAAGACAAGACCGCGAAATAGTTAATCACTAACTGTAACACCGTTAGTTAGCTCGATTTCTATTTCACTAGGATGACCTAAGCAACTTGGCCTTAATCCTGAGTGGAGTATGGACTTCTATCCATGAGGGATTGTCCTTTGATTTGTATGGGTGAGAGTGGCCTGTTTGCCGACTCAATAAGCCTACTATTTTGGGGACAAGACCGTGTGGGGAGCTGAAACATAGTCTCACAAGATGGAATTCACTCATTCCCAACTTTAGGGTAAGTAGAGGTGTGTTCCCTTAAGTGGTGTCTCCGGGTCTTGAACAATGGACCCTACCCTCTTTATGGCACGAGAGGGACTTCTGTTTGATGGTTGGACCTCAAACAGGTTGTTCATTAGAGGAGCACTGGTACTTAAGGACTAAGAGGTAACCCAGGGGTAAAACGATAATTTGACCTAGGTGGGGTACGAACACACGTGAAGGGCTAACTTCCTGTTGATGGTCGATATTCGTGGACACAGAAAGATATCTGCAGCGAGAAGAGTGCAGTTGTGGTTCTATAGTGGAGTGAACCACAGTTAATGAATATTGATTAACTTGGTTAATGAGTTTAGCCAATTAATCTCATATCGTAGGAGCTTCTGATCTGTAGGTCCATTAGGTCCCACCGGTAGCTCTATAAGGGCGTTGAGGTAAATTTCTAAGGGTGATTTGAATATTCAAAGGAGTTTGAATATTAAGTTAAATATGAATTTAATTCATATTGAAAACTATAGGTTATAATTTATGCACATATGATGTACATTAATTCTATAGTTAATTTGAGAGATATATAATTAAATATATGATATTTAATTGTGTTATTAATTAATTGATGAATTAATTAATATTTTGGTTTTAATTTTTAATTAAATTTGATTTAATTAAGTTATATTAAAACTGTAGGTTAAATGAAGTTTATTTTGTATAAATAGGTTTATACAAATGACATTTAATTAAATTAATAGTTAATTTAATTAAAAGATTAATTAATGTTATTTAATATTAATTAAATCTTTTCCCATCAGTTAGGTTAAATGATGGGAACGTGTCCTCCATCTTTTTCTCAGTCTTGCGTGAATGGGAGAGTTTTAAGGAGGGAGTTGGGCAATTTTATGGTAACTCTCTTATTCAGTTTAGGGATCTCTCTGATTCTCACGGAGAACAATCTCTCTCTCTCAATCCCAAGCTCTCTCTCTGCAATTCTCTTCCAAAGATTACAGAGAACACAATTCACCAAAACCCTTAGAGATCACGCTCCCACAAGCTCCTAACGCACATCCTTCAAAAGAATACCGGTGTAACCTTGGTGGTGGTGTTCGTGGCAATTTTACAGCGAGATCAAGGACCTCTTGCTGCTGGTTTGGGGTGAAAATCTAGGAGATTTGGCGAAACGGTTCAAGAATTTCTACAAAGGTATAATATTCTTGACCTTGGATCAATAGGATCATTCTTAGATTAGATCAAGGAGTTTTTCCTTTTTATCATAGCATGTTTTATAATATGTTACAACATGTTTTATTTATATTAATCTGCTGTAATTTTTATTGTTGTCGTATTGGTATCCCAATCGGGTTTAAATCGAAAAAGGTCTGTGACATCTTCCGCTGCCTAGGGTTATTATCCCTTCAGCTCGGGCATTGCAAAGGCCAAAAGGCATTCACCTAAAGGAAAACGTCCCATAAGGGCAGGTCAAAGTAGTTTTTTCCTAATCCTCATGAGTAATGGTAATATCTTTATACCCATAATAACCATCCAAAAAATAGTAGTATGCCTGACCAGCTAATCTATCCGACATCTGGTCAATAAATGGTAGAGGGAAATGGTCCTTACGGGTGGCTTTGTTAAGCCTCCTGTAATCCATACTAACCCTCCAGCCAGTTATTGTCCAAGCGGGGATCAACTCATTGTCTTTATTAGTCAGTACCGTAACACCTCCTTTCTTAGGAACACATTGGACAGGGCTTACCCAATTGCTAGCTGCAATTGGATAGATAATCCCATAATCCAATCATTTGATCACCTCCTTCTTAATAACCTCTTTCATTGCAGTGTTAAGCCTTCTCTGTTGCTCAATACTCCTAAAGGATCCCTCCTCTAGAGTGATTTTTTGCACACAGAAAGATGGGTTGATTCCCTGAATGTCAGCCAATGTCAAACCGATTGCTTTGCGATATTGCTACAACAATTTTATTAAGGTCTCTTCATCCTCCAACATTAAATCTAATGCAACAATAATGGGCAACATCTCACCTTCCCCAAGATACACATACTTTAGATGATCCGACAAAGGTTTCAAATCTAAAGTGGGTGCCTCAATCAGAGATGGCTTAATAGGAGGAACCTTCATTTCATCCAAATCTAAAGACTCAAAAACATCCTCACACCTAGAAACTTGTTTTTCACTTTTTCTTTCTAAAGAACAAACTTCTAAATCCTCTACACTAATCTCTCCATAATCTTCCAAATGTTTATTTGTCAAATCCTCCATTGTTGTCTCAACAATTGTGTTCTCCAGAATCCTAATGAAAGAAAAATCTCCCACTTCGTCTGGATACTTTATGGCCTTAATAACATTAAATTTTACTTCCTCATTATAAACCCTCATTGTTAATTCTCCTCTTTGAACATCTATCAATGCCCTACCAGTAGCCAAAATTTGGATGACCAAGAATAATTGGGACATCTCTATCTGTCTCATAATCTAAAGTAATAAAATCAACAGGAAATAAGAATTTATCTACTTTCACTAAGACATCCCCAATTTTACCCTCTGGATATGTGATAGACCTAACAGCTAGCTGGAGTGTGACAGTGGTAGGCCTAGCTTTCGATAGACCGAAAGAGGCATAAGGTTAATGCTTGCGCCTAAATCACAAAGTGTTCTACCTAACTCTTTTCCACCTATTGAGACAGGAATAATAGTAAATGACCCTGGATTCTTAGCCTTGGTTGGTAACCCATTCTTAAGAATAGTACTACATTCCTCAGTAAGAGATACAGTTTCAAATTCATTTAACCTCTTATTTTTAGTTAAAATATCCATAAGAAATTTAGCATAATTAGGCATTTGCTCTATAGCTTCTACTAAAGGGATATTTATATGTAATTGCTTAAGAATCTCTAAAAACTTCTTAAATTGACCATCATGATTCGTAGGCTTCTGCCTTTGTTGAAAAGGTAGAGGTGGTACATAAGGTGGGGGCAACACAAAAGGTTGTTCCACATATGGAACAGAACTTGATGCTCCAGCATCATTGTTGTTGCCTCCATTACTTTTACCAGACTCCAACTCTTTTTCAACAACAACATTTTTATTACTATTCTTCTATACATCCTGGGGTTTACTAAGCTCTCTTCTCTCTTCTAGTGGCTTACCACTCCTTAGAGTCAATGCCTGTACCTGCTCCTTACCTTTTCATCAAGGGTGTTCAGTATCTGCATGAAGTTTTCCTTGAGGCATTGCCTTTAGCTCTTTAGCTAGTTGACCCATTTGAAATTCCAGGGCTCTCATTGAAGCTTGATTACTTTGAATTGCGGCATCTGTACGAGGCATATATTCTTTCATAATTGCCTAAAGAGAAGTCTTCGAATTTTGCTGGGGCAAAGCCTGCTTATTTTGCTGGGGCCTGTGATTTAACAAATCCTGACTGGTTCACCTTTTGCTGCTTGAGGGGCTTGCGAATTGCTTCCTTGTCCTCCCCATGCAAAGTTGTGGTGGTTGCCCCAACCTGGATTATAAAAGTTAGAATAAGGGTTATTCCTTTCATTACCTACAACAAACATAGAAGTTGGATTGTTGGGGCAAAACTCGTAGTTGTGTTCTTCACCACAATAAACACATGATTCCTCCGTAACTTGGTTCACCACTGCAGCAGACTCCACTACTGGTGGCTGCTGATGACTAACCACTGTCACTTTTTTAAAAGCGTTAGCTAACATTGCAATATCAGCCTTTAAAAGTTTTTGCCAAAAGGGCCTCTCTAGCCAAGGCATCGACCATACTTTGGGTTGCCATGTTTAACCCATTGTAAAATGTTTCCATTTGGATACAATGAGGTAAGCCATGATGGGGACACTTTCACAAAAGCTCCTTAAACCTCTCCCAAGCCTCACTACAAGTTTCATCTTCGAGTTGCCTAAATCCCACTATCTCACTCCTCAACTTGGCATTCCTAGTTGGTGGAAAATACTTACTAAGAAATTTTTCCGCTAACTCATTCCATGTCCTAATTGATCATGGAGCAAAAGAATTTAACCATGCTTTTGCTCAATCTCTAAGAGAATACGGGAACAAAGTTAATCTAAGGGCATCCCTAGACACTCCTTGAATTACAAATGAATCACAAACTCCTAGAAAAGACTAAAAATGTATCTGGGGATCTTCAGATGACAAACCATGGAACTGCCCCACGATTTGCAACATATGAAACATTACCGGTTTCATTTCAAAATTTGATGCCTCAATTTGAGGACGTGCAATTCCTGGATTTAACTCATCAAACATCGGAAAAGCATACACTCGAATGGCTCTGGCCCTATCGTTCGCTACCAAGATAGGGTTCTTAGCCTGATTATTTTGTTGTCCTTTTTGCTCCACCAGTGGATTAGGCTGTAGCACACGATTCTACTGGGGATTAATTGGATCTTCTGGAACTTTCGGGAAACGCGACACGTTATCCATTGGATTTTGTTTTGTACGTTGCTCTCTCCTTCCTCTCCTGAATGTCCTTTCAATTTCTGGATCAAGCTCGAACCTTACCCCAGGCGGAACGCTGATGCACCAAACTCACACCTGCTAAAACAAAAGAAACAATCTAAAAGTTCTAGCACCAAACCACTAAAACACATACAAAAAACATATCAGATAAAAACTTATTCAAGTCCCCGGCAACGACGCCAAAAAATTATTTCCTTTTAGAGTGGGGTAAAAATATGGTAAAACTAAGCTCTAGAATACTGTGGAAGCATACACAATCCGCTACAAGTGATAAGTAATTTATCGTATCCACGAGGTTTTGAATAGCTTTCACTTTACCTATCATGTGTAACTTTTTAATGGTTTCAACGTTGTTAAAATGATTGATTTTGATAAAATGCTGAAGCAAAAGAAATGACAGAATAGAAAGTAAACGGATAAAGCAGACATATTGGAAACCGACGTTAGTCAGGATTTCAATAATTGTTTTAAAAGATGCTCTAGCAATATTGCTGATTAGGCAATTCTCTCGCAGCCTTATCAGCAGGATCCTTCTGGAACTCTATATTTTTTTGGGATGTGTTTCAACTCCAATGATGTGCTACAGATCAAACACTAGGCAACTAGTTATCCCTAACTCAGTCACTGGCGTCCACCAAAACATAATGGTCTAGTGTGATTA
Organism: Luffa acutangula; assembly: GCA_036850905.1. Taxonomy (NCBI): domain Eukaryota; kingdom Viridiplantae; phylum Streptophyta; class Magnoliopsida; order Cucurbitales; family Cucurbitaceae; genus Luffa; species Luffa acutangula. The sequence continues at coordinate 24,603,652 of CM072093.1, forward strand.
AATGCCACACACTTCTCACATCATCCCTGAAACTAAGAAGTGATATTCATACTGGCTGGTCAGGCGGGCACAAAATAGAAATAGACACAACAAATAATCAAGTTGCTCAAATCAACATATATTGCATAGAGAATGAAGCACGAAAATTACATAATTCCTAACCAACACCTAAGCAAATTTAGTTCATAAGGTTCATCACAACACACGCTACAATCTGAGTATGTGCATCCATAACTATAAGAAATTACAAGAAAATATTAATTCCCTTAATTAGATCCGTAGTTGATGGTCTTCTTGAAGTCTCCAATCTTTTCTCCTCTATTCGGCTCCCAAAGATGGAAAGTAAGCCTCCACGAATAGAATAGGACTTTCCTTTCTCGAAATTGGAATGTCTTTGACTTGAGACGACTTCTTCCTTTTATAGAGTGGAATCAAACCCTAATTAGGTCAAACTTTACACGTAGAGGGTTCTCCAAGCTTCCTAGATCCAATATTAATTCAGCTAATGCCACCTCATTAAATGGATTACGTGTGGCTTACGTGGCCGTTTTTGCTCCCTGCTTTGCTGATCACAGATTTTGCTCGTTCAAGTCACTCAACATTATATTCTGCACAAAATAACTTCCAAAGCATCCATTCTTCCAAATGGGTTAAAACATATAATATTAATCTAAAAGAAACCCGAATTACCACAAATGACACACAAAACATTATAGAAATAAGGCCTAAATAACTCCCTTTTGGAGAGTTATCAGTATCCTATGCAATGAGTTTGCATAAGACTGGACCGCAAAATAGTAACCGCTAGCTGTAATACCGTTAGCTAGTTAGGTTACTATTTCACTAGGATGACTTAGGCAACTTAGTCTGAATCCTGAGTGGATTATGGACTCCTTTTCACGAGGAATTGTTCTTTGATTTGTATGGGTGAGAGTGGCCAGTTCGCCGACTCAATAAAACTATCATTTTTGGGACAAGACCGAGTGAGGAGCTGAGAACATAATCACATAAGATGGAATTCACTCATTCTCAACTTTTGGAAAGTAGATGAGTGTTCCCTTAAGTGGTGACTCTAGGTCTTGAACAAACGGCCCTACCCTCTCACTGGCCCGAGAGGGGTTTCTATTTGGTGGTTGGAGTTAATCGGGTGCTCGGGGCGTGAAAAGATGCAAAGGAATGAAAAGAGTAAAAGTGGAAAAAAGTCAAATCTCGGTCAACAGCAGGCTAGCGTCGAGACGCTAGCTCTTGAGCGTCTCGACGCTCACATTCCATATCAAATTAGGCGCGTAAAGCTCACAGCGTCGAGACGCTATGATAGGAAGCGTCCCGACGCTACCGTTTTTCCTTATTCAGAACGCGCGTATAAGAGGCAGCGTCGCGACGCTGTCTTGACAGCGTCTCGACGCTAAAACGAAAAATCAGAATAAAAGCTTATTTTCGGCTAGGTTTGAGGGGAGATCGATTTGGGACCTTTCGGAGCCGTAAACAGGGCAGAACAGAGGACTTTGAGGCTGAAAACAAAGGGAGAGACTTGGAAATCAACCCATTGTTCGTGGGGATCGTGACGGGGACGTCGGGACTCGGCCTACATTGAGTTTTCTTTTCCCTTTTCTTCCTTTAGTTAGATTTATGGCTTTCACATGTTTAGTTGAGCTTGTATTTACATTCATGAGTAGCTAAACTTGTAGCTTAGGGATTGATGTAGTTGATTAAGTTTATGGATTGATTTATGGTTTAAGTTGTGCAATGTTATTGTGTTTGTAATCTTGATTTAATGCTTTCAATTAATTGGCCATTAGTTGGATGATTTAAGTTTCGAATCTAGCTCGGGAGAGGGGATTTGATCTAGACTTACTCAAGATTGCATGAATAAAGTTTACTTTCTAATTCTTGACGGTTTAGATTAACTTTAGAATTGGTTAAAAGATCTCATTGCCTTGCATATTAATAAACTTAGATAGGGATATCAAGTTGGTTAATTTGCATGAGAATCAATTATACTCGGGAGAGGTAGTTGTGATTAAAGGGTCTTTGGCTCATAATTTCATTGTGCATAATAACTTATTCTTTAAAATCAATCCTAAACGAAATCGGCGAAATCAATTCCCTAAGTAGTTTTCCCAATTGAAATTCCATACTTTTTACTTGCTTTGATTTGTTTTATCATCACCTATTCATCACTTTTTGATCCCTAAATAAAATTGGGCAAGATTATTCACAATACTTGATTTGCTTAAAAATCCAATCCAGAGGACGACATTCGAATTTACTATTCACTATATTATTACTTGACCCGTGCGCTTGCGGTGGGAAAAGTCGACATCAAGTTTTTGGCGCCGTTGCCGGGGATTGGCACATTTAGCTAGATCGATATTGTTGAAAAATTGCTTGATCTTAATTTAGGGTGTATTTTTATTTTTTAGTTTATTGCTTTGTCTTCCTTATTTGTTTTTCTTTCCATATTTGATTTTCTAGGTTAGTTTTCTTTTGGTTGTGTAATCTTTTCCTTATTTGTTCTTGTTTTTCCTTTTCTAGGTTAGTTTCCTTATTTGCATCTTGTCATATTTATTTTTGCATTCCATATTAGGTTAGTTTGTTTCTTTTTTCTTGAGTATATTTTCCATATTTAGATTAGTTGTTTCCTTTTTCTTTATTTATTTCCATTTTTGTTTTTCTTTTCTTTTTAAGGTATTTTTAATTTTGCATGCGTAGTAGTAGAGAAGTGATACCATTTGATCCCGAGATAGAAAGAACAATTCTTAGGCTTCGAAGGGAAAATAGAGAAATTATTCAAATGGCAGATCAAAATCTACCTGAGGAGCCTAGGCCTATTAGAGATTATTTTCAGCCTGTGTTTCAGGGGCAACAGTCGGGGATTGTCTATGCACCGATTAATGCCAACAACTTTGAGCTGAAGACCGGTCTCATTCAGATGGCTCGAGACTGTGCATACAGAGGATCACCCACCGAGGATCCAAATTCTCATCTTAAATCATTCTTGGATATTTGTGGGACGGTAAAGATTAATGGTGTCTCTGAGGATGCTATTCGCTTACGTTTATTTCCCTTTTCTTTGCAGGATAAAGCACGAGATTGGTTGCAGTCTGTTACCCCAGGGAGCATCACCACTTGGGATGCTTTGGTCCAGGCCTTTTTAAAGAAAATTTTCCCTCCTACAAAGACGGTCAAGCTGAGGAGCGAGATTGGGACATTCCAACAACAATATGATGAGCAGCTGTTCGAAGCTTAGGAGCGATTCAAAGAGCTACTGAGGAAGTGCCCTCAGCATGGGTACCCCGATTGGCTTCAGGTATAGTTGTTTTATAATGGTTTAACTCCTAGTACAAAAACGATTGTTGATGCAGCTGCAGGTGGGACTCTGTTGTCCAAGACCGTAGAAAACGCTCGCACACTTTTAGAGGATATGGCCACCAACAGCTATCAGTGGCCATCTGAGCGGTCTACACCTAAAAAGATTGCTGCTGGAGTGTTTGAGATTGATAAAGTAAGTGCACTCCAGGCCCAGATGACTTCCCTTGCCAATGCTTTTATGAAATTTTCAGGTACAGGGAGTGCACAGTCAATTGAATCAGCTGCTGCTTTAGCATCTAGACCTCAGGAGGAGACTATTGAGCAGGTTCAGTATGTATCAAATTTTAATTCTAGGGGATATAATAATAGTTCTACACCTACACATTATCACCCTAACAATAGGAACCATGAAAATTTCTCTTATGCTAATACTAAGAATGTTCTTAATCCTCCTGGTTTTGCCCCTCAAACTCAAAAGTTAGAAGATCTTGTTGGAGCTTTCATTGCAGAGTCTAGTAACAAGACAACCAAGTTAGAGGAGGCAGTCATTGCCATCAATTCAACAGTGAATGGCCACAGTGCAGCCATCAAGAACATTGAGACTCAGCTGGGACAGTTGGTGAATGTTGTGAGCACCATGAATAAAGGTAAGGCCCCAGCTGAACAAGAGAAACCCCAGATGGAGTATTGTAAGGCAATCATTGTGCATCAGGAAGAATCTGACGAGGAACCTAAATCTGAGGACTATGAAACGCCTACAGGGGAAGCTGAGGAGGACACATCATCTGATGAGGCTGAACAGCCTAACCTTGAGCCTCCTATTCCTTCTCCCACACTGATGGTTCCCAAGGAAAAGAAAAAGAAAAAGAAGAAAAAGAATAATCAGGTTCAGTTTGATAAATTTATGAATGCTTTTATGAATCTGAACATTAATATTCCTTTTGCAGAGGCATTAGAGATGCCCCAATACAACAAGTTCATGAAGGAGTGGTTAGCAAAGAAGCGAAAAGAAAAGAAGGTTGACACTGTTTATCTTGCTTCCACATGCAGCACCAGAGTACAACAGAAAGTACCTGAAAAAGTAGCAGATCCAGGGAGTTTTTCTGTTCCTTGTAGTTTTGGTACTTATTCTTTCAGAGCATTATGTGATTTAGGTGCTAGCATTAATATCATTCCTCTATCGTTATGTAAAAAGTTAGATATAGGTGAGATTAAGTCTACTCCTGTAAAGCTCCAATTGGCTGATCAATCTGTGGTGAGACCAGTTGGTATTGTAGAAAATGTGTTAATCAGAGTAGGTAGATTTTTCCTCCCTATTGACTTGTATGTTATGGACATGATAGAAAATCCTTCAATGCCTGTCATATTAGGACGACCATTCCTCGCTACTGGGCGAGCGGTCATAGATATTGAGCGCAGGGAGCTCACTATTAGAGTCAAGAACGAAAAAGAAATCTTTAAAGCAGTAGAAGACTCTAAAGATGAAGTGCTTTACATGGGCTACAGGAAAGGTGCAAGAAAGAGCACCTCTGTTGGACTCACAGAACAAAAGCCTCCTTGAAGCACGTGCAACACGTCGAGCTAATGACGTTAAACAAGCGCTTATGGGAGGCAACCCAAGTAAGTTAGTGTGTTTTGTTTTTTTTTTATTTATTGTTTGTTTTTGTTTTGTAGGTCTTGTTTTCTTCCTCTCCTTTGCTTTGAAGCTTTCAAGATTCAAAGCTCTCAAGCAAGAAGTCATCATCATTCCAGGCCAGTATTATTCACTCCTGTCATTCTTTTATTGTTCTCATGCTTGTTTATGCTTTATCTTCTTTATACATTGAGGACAATGCATGTTTTAAGTTTGGGGGTGGATTAGCATGTTTGTGGAGCCCTTGAGCATCTGAGTTCGGGCTATAGTTTTGAGCTTTCTTTGAATTATGCATATGGTTGTTTTCTGGATGACACTTTTGCATGATTATGATGTCCTAGGATAGGCTTTCTTGTCAATTTTCAAGCTTTTGATGAGATGTAAGCATAAGTGCCCAAAAAGGGAGACTTTTTAAAATTTTTCTAGGAGATGGCTTGCATGAGTAGAGTATTTGTCTTGGCTAGATTTGGATTTGAATGCTTAGGAGCGAATTATTAGGTTCATATGCTTGTTGTCACCTCGATAGGTGTAGGGTAGAGCTAAAAAGTTAATGTTTTGCAAATTAGCATGTTTGATCCTGCTTAGGAGGAAAGAATAGAATATATGCTATTTATGCTCATAAAGAAAAATCATTCTTGTTGTTACTGTTGAAGAGAAAAATTATTATGCCATGGCCTGTGCACAGTTTGCAATGTTTAATAAAGTTAAGGCAAAAAGAGCTACCCCTGTTGTGATCAGTTAGGCCAACCAGAGAAATCTCAGGTTAAGGGTCCCTACAATGGGTGTGTGAAAGCTAGTGCCACATATACATGCTTAATTTGATTGTTAATTATAAGCACCTAAGTTTGGAGGAAAACAAACTAATTTGTTGCATTAACTCATTAGTGAAGCCTTAGTGCCAGTGTAGAGGGAAGATGAGCTGAGAGTTTAATAATCCAATCGCGGGCTAGTAGAGTCTGATCTTGTTGAGTTAGATCTCGCTTGTGCAAGTTAATTTTGGAAAAATTTTAATTTGTCTCCCTCATTGGTCATTGTGTGCATATCTCTTGCTTGCTTCGTTATTGACTTTTGAGCCTTGAGGCTTGAGTTATGATTGTCGCATCCATTCTTCCATTGTATGTCTGATTTAGAGTTTGCTCGAGGACTAGCAAAAGCTTAAGTTTGGGGGTATTTGATAGCGAGCATAGCTTAAGTTTGGGGCTTTCACATGTTTAGTTGAGCTTGTATTTACATTCATGAGTAGCTAAACTTGTAGCTTAGGGATTGATGTAGTTGATTAAGTTTATGGATTGATTTATGGTTTAAGTTGTGCAATGTTATTGTGTTTGTAATCTTGATTTAATGCTTTCAATTAATTGGCCATTAGTTGGATGATTTAAGTTTCGAATCTAGCTCGGGAGAGGGGATTTGATCTAGACTTACTCAAGATTGCATGAATAAAGTTTACTTTCTAATTCTTGACGATTTTAGATTAACTTCAGAATTGGTTAAAAGATCTCATTGCCTTGCATATTAATAAACTTAGATAGGGATATCAAGTTGGTTAATTTGCATGAGAATCAATTATACTCGGGAGAGGTAGTTGTGATTAAAGGGTCTTTGGCTCATAATTTCATTGTGCATAATAACTTATTCTTTAAAATCAATCCTAAACGAAATCGGCGAAATCAATTCCCTAAGTAGTTTTCCCAATTGAAATTCCATACTTTTTACTTGCTTTGATTTGTTTTATCATCACCTATTCATCACTTTTTGATCCCTAAATAAAATTGGGCAAGATTATTCACAATACTTGATTTGCTTAAAAATCCAATCCAGAGGACGACATTCGAATTTACTATTCACTATATTATTACTTGACCCGTGCGCTTGCGGTAGGAAAAGTCCACATCAGGTACCTTCTTCTGGTAACACTATGGATGCAGCCTACTTTGCGAATAAGGCAAACGACATGATCTTGGATCGTTCATGTAAAAGATGTTAAGACAAGACTGGACCGAGAAATAAGTCATTCTTACTTTATAACACTATTTACTGTTAAGACTGATTATTTTATGCGATGACTTAGGTAACTCGATCTTAATCCTAAGCTAACTATGAACTCCTGTTCATTTAGGGTTATCCTTTAATCTACATAGGTGTGAGTGGTCATAAAATTCCGTTCAATAATCCTGCCATTTTGGGGATAACACTAGTTGGATGGCTGGGGACATAGTAATGCAGTATAGAATTCACTCCTACCCTATTCAGACATAGTAGAGAGGTTGTTCCCTTAAGTGTTGAATCCAAGGCTTGAACAAGGAGCCCCACCCTCACATTGGCCCGAGAGGGATCTTGTTTAATGGTTGGACCATGAACAAAGATGTTCATTAGAGGACTAGTGGACTTAAGGAACTAAAATATGCTATAGGGGTAAAACAGACTTTTGACCTATCTATAGTAACAAACGACATGTGAAGGATTGTCTTACTAATCATGGTTACATCGAGTGGACACAAATACATCTACAGTGAGGGGAGTTCAACTACTAGGCTATAGTGGAGTGTCCCGATAGTTAACAGATGTTTGTTGACTAGGTTAAAAGAGTTTTGCTAGTTTAACCTCGTACCGTTGGAGCCCATGATCCATAGGTCCATTAGGTCCCCTTGCTAGCTCGAGACTAACCTTTAGAACAATATGATGGATAAAATATGAATTGCTTTAGTTCATGTTGAGAAATATGAGTAGAGGTGATAGGCGTTGTCGATACGTCGGGTTTTTGTTAAAATCGTGTAGGTGAGTATTTAATATTTAAATACGATTTAAATACCGATAACATGCATAGAGATTCATGATTGAAAATAAAATTTAGGAAATGTTCGGGATTGGTGGAAAAATATTAATTGAATATTTAATATTTAATATTAAATTAATAATTATTTATTTATTTAATAAATATTTTAAATTAATTTTGAATTAATTTAAAATTGAAAAATTGAAATTGAATTTTAATTTTTCAGGTTATTAAAATTCAAATAATTATCCAACTAATTAAGGATAATTATGGATTTAATTAAATTAAAAAAAGATTGAATTTTTCGAGGTGGAGTGCATGGTGACTAAATCCATGCATTCACCTCATGTTCGACACCAAAATTCCCACTAATCTTTGGTTGATTGAGTGTCAATTGCTAGAGCTTCCTTCATCTCTAATCTCTCTCTAAAAGGCAAGGAGATGACTCAAGAAATCAAGCTTGAAACATAAGGAAATGTTGCCAAATTGAAAACTCACCAAAACCCACCTTGCAAGCTTGTTCTTCAAACTTTCTCTCTCAAATTCCATCACTTGAGGATCCCACAAGGCTTGAGGATAGCAAGGAAGATCCTTTGGTTGTTCGTGACTCGTTGGTGAAGAAAAACAACAAAGAAATCCAACCAATTTCTCGATTGATTCAAGGTTGGTAAACATACTCTGTTTTTCTTTAAATGGACAACATGCAATGTTTGATCAAATCGAACAAATTATATGCCTAAGATCTAAAATTGCTTCCGCTTTTTAGATATTAACACTTTCAATTGGTATCAGAGCATGGTTTGGGCACCTAATTTGCTTTAATTTGATCATGGTGGGTAGCATTTTGAAATTCAATTTGCATGGGTGCTGAAATGGATATATTACGGTTTGACAATTTTTTACTCTTCAATTTGTTGATGAAAATGTAATTTCTCACATGTATATGAGTATTAATGTGTTGAGAAGAGTCGGTAATTTTCTGGGAGTCATTAGAGTCCATTTAGTGCGTTAATTGATCGAAAGAAGGAGAAGAACACATGCTGGCCGAAGAACAGGGGGTACCAGTCGCGAGACTGTCGCGACGCTGATGTGTTTTTGAAGAACAGGAGCGAAATTTCCAGATTTGAGCGGTTTAGACTTTTTCGGTCCGGTTCACCAAAACTCGGCCGGTTCAACCCCATTAGGTTCGGTTCAGTGATGTTCAAGCCTTGGGAGGTATGGTTCGGGTCCAATCTTTTGGGTTTTATGCCATAAAACTCGATAGTGAATGTAAACAAATTCTATACTTGTTTCAATAAAGTGGTATTGAGTTTCTACAATAAAATGTTATTGTTAAATATTGCACAATTTTACCCAAATCCAATAAACTAAGACCCAAGGATGTTTGTATGTAACTTGAACAAGTATGTGGGGACATACAGAGATCGATGTTCAAGTAACAACCTAAAAGGTCTATAGTACAAGGATAAGGTTGGGTACCTTATCCTGGTAACACTATGAGATATGACCCGCTTTGTATTTGATACTGACGTATTGATCCAAAACGTCCATGTAGCAGACATGCGAGCGGGGGTATCCTATGCAATGAGTTTGCATAAGACCGGACCACAAAATAGTAAACCATTAGATGTAACACCGTTAACTAGTTAGGTTACTGTTTCAATAGGATGACATAGGCAACTCAGTCTTAATCCTGAATGTGTCATGAACTCCTTCTCATGAGGGATTGTCCTTTGATTAGTATGGGTGAGAGTGGCCAATACGCCGACTCAATATGCCTTCCTTTTTGGGGACAAGACCGAGTGGGAGGTTGGAGACATGATACCACAAGAAGGAATTCACTTCTTCCCACATCTAGGAGAAGTAGATGAGTGTTGCCTTCAGTGATGATTCCAGGAGTGTTCCCTTAACCATAGTATTGTTGACTTGCAATGTTGAGTTTATTAAAAGAAGTTCAATTCACCTAAAACATTGCTGTTGAATCTTTTCCATAATTGTTATAATAGGATCAGACTTAGATAGATTGACTTAGCCGAATTTTATCTAAGTTAAACAACCCTAAATTAACCTTAGGACATTTTCAGTGGGAGGAAAATTACAAAACGAGATTTAAATCAAGTTTTGCTCCTACGTCCCTATATTCACAACGTAAGGTTCATGCTTGGCTTTAAGTCGGCTTAGGAGCGGCCTCCTTTCGGAAAGTATTTGCATGAATCAATAACAAGGTGAATGGGAAAAATGTCTAGAGTAAGTGGGAGCAGGACACGTGTCAACGTATCCCTCGGTCTTCACCCCTAGTTCGCACCGTGAGAGTCTTATGATCCGCCCGCAGGTTGTCCTGACGTAACCATTGTTGGGTTCCTAGAGTGAGTACAAATGTAATAAGAAATAAAATATATCTATTTTGTATAACTTTTCAATGGTTTCAAATATGGTAAAAATAATTGGTTTTTATAGGAATAATGCTGATGCAAAAGAAATGACAGAACAATAAGTAAACAAATAGGCAAACAGATTAGAAACAGGTGCTGGTCAGGATTTAGTAATCGTTTTAAAAGATGCTCTAGCAATATTATTGATCATGCAAAACTCTCGCAGTCTTATTAGCAGATTCCTCCCGGAACTCCGGATCTTTTGGAATGTGTTTCAACCCCAATGAAGTACTACCGATCAAGCACTAGGCAACTGGCTATCCCTAGCTCAGTCACTGGCGTTACACAATGATCTAGTGTGATTAATCGCCACACACTCCCTAAATCATCCCTGAAACTAGAGAGTGATATTCATACCGGCTGGCTAGGCGGGCATAAAATATAAATGAGCACAACAATTAATCAAGATGCATTAAATCAATATTTATTACTAGAAATTAAGCATAGCAATAACATGTTCCCTAACCAATGCCTAAGCTACTTAGTTCATAAAATGCATGGAAACACACGTTACAATCTGAGTAAGCATATCCATAACTACAAGGTAATACAAGAAAAGATTAATTCCCTTGAACAGCTTGTAATTGATGGTCTTCTTGATGGTTTCAAATCTCCCTCTATTCGGCTCCCAAAGGTGGAAGTAACTTTCCAAGAGTGGAATGTTTTCTCCCAAGGATGGAATGCTTTTGACTTGGACGACTATCTCCTTTTATAGAAGGATAGAGGGCTCGAATTAGGTTGACCTAGACACGTGGATGGCTCTCCTTGCTCCTTTATCCCGAGAATAGCTTAACAGAATTCAGTTTGTTAAATTGGCTAACGAGTTGTGACGTGGCAGTTTTACTCTTCTCTTTGCTCCAGGACAGACTTTGCTCCCTCCAGTCACTCAGCAATACATTCTGCATCAAATAACTTCCAAAGCTTACATTCTTCCAAATGGGTTAAAGCATATAATATATATCTAAAACCAACCCTATTAAGCACAAAAGACACACAAATCCCTATAGAACTGGGGCCTAAATAACTACCTTTTGGAGAGTTATCACACCCCCAAACTTGAACTATTGCGCGTCCCGAGTAATACTAACCAACCTTTCCTTAAGAATTTACAACGTTAGACAAAGACTAGCTTAAACAAACCAGATAGTCCATCACTACCTTCAACCTTTACCTGAGCATTCTGCAAAACCAAGCTCTGCTGCAGCAAAATAATTCTTCCGGCATGGACAAATAATCACCACTTTTTAACCCAATTCTAAGAACTTACCATAACCTAACTCTATTATCAGACATTCAAAACACATTTTCAAGGGGTTCAAATTTTTGTTTTTCAGACTTAAAGCAGCCCTACAGTCATAAGCTCTTAAGCATGAGATGACCCACTTTATGATGCAGTATACCCTTGCCTCAAACTCATCACCAACTAGGCTGAATACTCTTTGTAATGCTAAAAAAATCCTTAGTTATTCCATCTCTTACTCCTCAGAATGACAACATTTTATGATGAAGCTCACCTAAGTTCTGGGAGACAGAAAAACTGATGGATTACCATTCATCCTTCAAAACTTTTGCTCCATGAAGTTTCTTAGAAAAATTTTCAACAATCAATTTTTTTCAGCAAATAATTTTTCCATTTTCCACATTTCCTAGGTCATCTTTTGATGTGAACACAAACTGTGGGTATCACAAATGTCCCCGGTTATTCAATAACCCAACAAATTTTAATGAAGGAGAGGAATGCTCGAGCAAAACAATTGGAGTAGCAAACAGTCCTCCAAACTTGAATTATTCATTGTCCCCAATGAATCATTAATTTTGAAATTAAACCCCCAAACTTAAATCTTTCTATCTGAATTTTAAACTGAGCGTGGGACTAGAACTAAGCTTAAAGTGGATCATATAAGTCAACACTACCTCTAGAATCTTCTTTGCCACAGCAACGACCATGTTAGAAGAAATGCTCAAGCAAAAGGTTTCTGGAGATCAGAGTACCTTTATCTAATTAAGCTTAAGCAGTCCAAGCTTCACAAATTCAGAAGAAAATTAGTTAAGTTAGAGTTACTCAGTGCCCATAGAACAGAAACAACTTTGGAAATTTCATTAAAAACATAAAAAGAAATTACAAAAGCAGATATATTTTTTAGAAGCAAAAAAATTCAAAAGAAGCAAACAAAATATCAACAGAAAAGGAGGTTAGAAAGTGCACGAGCAAACAAAAATTCCAGAAAAAAAATTATGCTCGCGCAAGGCCACTTCATCCGTTAGTCCTCTTGGCCCTGCTCATTTTCATCATCCTCTTCTCCTCTTTCAATCGGTGGGGGCGGAATCCAGGGGTTCAATAAATCTTCAGGGAATGCTGGAAGGGCTGGATATGGCTTGGAAAAATTCTCCTGCAGCGCCTTCTTCAGACTGGCATCACGACTCCTAACATAGTTCTAGAAGGTTAAAGCTTGCCTTTCGGCAAACTCTTGCCTGCTGGCCGACATTGCCAGTTGTTCTAAAATCGTGTTTATGCCGTAGACAAGCCCACCCTGACGTGCCTCTTGCATACGCTGAAGTCGTGCCAAGTTAGGCGTGTCGATGATTCCCTTGTCCAATAAAATAACATATCCTTCATTCTCTGGAACCCTTGCTCGCTTGTAAAGCATGGTAATGGTATTCGGGAAAAACAGCTTATCCACCTTCTTCTTCCAACAACCAGATATCTCATTAACAATAATCTTTCCTACATCAATGCTGAGAGACCGCAAAATCGCGAAAGCCAGAAGAACCCTTTCCCTAGAGACCGTCGAGTCATGAGTCGTTGGAAGCATCCTCTGTCTGATAAACCCCATACATGTGTTTGCTTCCCTATTCAGATAAGCTGACTGAAACGTCTTTTTCTCCGTCTTTGAAAGCTGCCACCGTGCCCCTTCAATACCCACTTCCCGCACAGCATCGCTTAACTACTCATTAGATGGCGCCATAGCCATCTCATTAGACGCTGCGTGGGGGAAATTCTGAAGGTTATACAATGCGTTAATAGCACTAGGACTCCAGTCAACTTCGACTTCTTGAACAATCACTTGGAAACCATCTTCTTTGTCAATATTTGCATAAAATTCGTGCACTACCTGTGCGTTCACAGACTCAGGTTTTGCACAAAACAACTCCCAGTCGTGGTCTGCAATGCCGGTCCTCAGAAAATGTGGAAGATCATCGCTAAATCCTCTCTCAAACAGGAAGTCTCTCTTCAGCAGCTCAGCATATTTTGCCCTGGCAGAATTGTTGACGAAGCGAGCATACGACAACTGTGGCTCTTCTATCTCATCAGGTTCCTCTGATGCTTCAACAACACTTTTGCCCTTTTCTGCCCTTCGCTTGAGCAACCGCTCTTCCTCAGCCTTTTTCTCTGTTTCTTCTCTTACTTTTTCCTCGGCCTCCTTCTTCTCACGCTCTTCTTTCTCTACATTTTCATTTTCAGAATCAGTAGTTGGAGGCGAGGGGGTATCAGTTTGGACTACCCTGACACGACCCGTTTTTCGCTTAATGCGGCGACGTTTGGGTACCTCCGACATGATCACCTCCACTCGAGCCTCCTAAATTGGCTTATTACCTTTTTCAGGCGCAACCTCTGTTTGTTCCTCTCGCACATCCTCATTCTGTTTTTCTTGAATTTCCTCGGTATTTCCTTCTTGAAATTCCTCTGTATCCGCAACTCTTGGCTCCGTCTGCTCTGGATTTTGATCCTCTGGTTCCTTCAAATCTTCTTCAACCACTGTGGGAGCAACATCTTCCACAACCTTCTGCACAGCTTCTTGATCTTCAGCCCGTTGTTGCCTCCTTCTTTTGGCTTATTTTTGCTCTGGTGTTTTCTTCTTCTTCGTTTTCACTTTTTGTACCTCAGGGGTAATAGGTACCTCCTCTTCCTCATTATCTCTCTCTTTTCTTGCTCTCGTTTTTGCCATTGAAGACTCAAAGTAATTTTTATCGCACACGGAGAAAGAAAGAAGAATGCAAATGGCAAGGGATGAACAAGAAATTGAAGTGAGAAGAACTTACCGAAGGCTTAAGAATAAAAAGAGCTGCAGCAAATCAAATCGTAACCAAAAGATTTTGCCCCGTATTAAAGTGATTTACCATTCACATTTAATTTGCAAATCAAATCCACTAACGGTAAAATCTTGATTTGCAATCGCCCATGGTAAATAACTACGTGCTGCCAACGGCTAAACCGTAGGATTATACCTGCGCGACACGTGGCAGCATCCATGCAATTTACCTGCCCACAGAAATTCAAAATCAAGCGGTAAAAATAATTAATTCACAATAAAATCCTTCCTATCCGGAAGATTTGCTTCAACCTTAACTTTGCCGCAACAACCTTCTGAAAAGATTACCTGAAGAATCTTGGATACGGAATATTCAAATTCAAAATAGAAAAATCAAATCTGGAAATTCAAATATTAACCGCTCAAAACAAATCTTATCCTTTTTATTTATTTTTATTTTTATTTGAAGCCGAATAAATAAGGAGAAATTTTATTCAAATATAATCTAAACAGAAATTCAAATGACCAAAAATACAAACTAAAATAAGATCTAACTAAATCTAATCGGAATAAATAAAAACTAAACTTGGAGAAAATAATAAAGATACTAAAAAATAAAACCTACTGAATTAAAAACAACGAATTAAAATCAATCATGCAAAATTTAAACAAACCAAATCTAAAATAATTCAAATTAAAATCAAATCATATCAGCGATAAAATAAAATCAAAATAATTATTGGGAGCTCAAAATATTGCTATGTAAAATGCTCCCACAAATATCTCGCTCTCTCATTCATGAACCAACTTCAGGGAAGGATATTTCGACTGAAACTCCTCTCCCCAATAATGCTTCACACGCTGTCCATTCACTTTGAACACTCTCCCATCTTTTTCATCCCGCAAAGTAATTGCTCCATGGGGGAAAACCTCAGTCACAATAAATGGTCCTGACCATTTAGATTTTAGCTTCCTAGGAAACAATTTCAATCTAGAATTATAAAGCAAAACTTTCTGACCTTTGACAAACTCTTTCGGCTTAATTCTCTTGTCATGCCACTGCTTAGTCTTTTCTTTATACATTTTCGCATTTTCATAAGAAAATTGGCGAAATTCCTCAAATTCATTAAGCTGCAGCATTCTTATTGCTCCTGCACGACTCAGATCAAAATTCAATTTTTTCAAAGCCCAAAACGTTTTATGCTCAAGCTCTAATGGTAAATGACAAGCTTTCCCATATACTAACCTATAGGGAGACATACCTAGAGGAGTCTTATAGGCTGTCCTATAAGCCCAAAGAGCCTCATCCAACCTAAAAGACCAATCCTTTCTAGGCGGATGGACTACTTTTTCTAGAATAGATTTAATTTCCATATTACTAATTTCAGCTTGACCATTTGCTTGTGGGTGATAAGGGGTAGCTATCATATGCTTAATCTCATACTTAGCTAACAGCTTAGTTAAGACATTATTAACAAAATGTGTACCCTCATCACTCACTAGAGCTCTAGGTGTCCCAAACCGCGTAAAGATGTGCGATTGAAGAAACCTTGTTATTGTCCCGACATCATTCTGATGGCATGCGATGGCCTCCACCCACTTGGACACGTAATAAACTGCCAATAAGATATAAACATTACCATTAGAAGGGGGAAATGACCCCATGAAGTCAAATACCCCACACATCGAATAATTCAACTTTTAAAATGTAAGTAAGAGGCATTTCATCTCTAGGCCCTAAGTTTCCTCTCCTTTGGCAAGCATCACATTGCTTGTAGAACCAATGGGCATCCTTAAATAAGGTAGGCCAGAAGAATACACAATGCAAAATCCTCATAGCTGTCCTCTGACCGCTGAAATGGCCTCCATACGGCGAAGAGTGACATTGCTCCAGGATTTCCTTTGCTTCACCACCTGAAACACACCTACGAATAATACCATCAGAGCATTGCTTATACATGAATGACTCATCCCAATAGAAAAACTTTGCATCATGCTTAAACTTTTTCTTCTGCCTCCAATCCATGTCAATAGGAGTGACTCCCTTAACAAAAAAGTTGGCAATATCAACATACCAAGGGACATCCCTGATTACTTTTACCTCAACAGCAAAAAGCTGTTCATCTGGAAAAGAATCTGAGATGGCAGATTGCTTCAGCAAAGATGATGATGGATCAAGACGAGACAAATGATCTGCAATGACATTCTTTGATCCCTTTTTATCCTTATCTCCAAGTCGAATTCCTGCAATAATAAAACCCAACGAATTAGTCTAGGCTTTGCATCTTTTTTAGACGTCAAGTACCTTATTGCTGCATGATCCGTGAACACCATGACTTTTGATCCAACTAAATATGGCCAGAATTTCTCAAAAGCAAACACAACAACTAACAACTCCTTTTCAGTAGTTGCTTAGTTGACTTGTGCCTCATTTAGAACCCTGCTTGCATAATATATAGGATGGATAAATTTGCTCTGCTTTTGCCCCATCATAGCACCTACTGCAACATCACTCGCATCACACATTACCTCAAATGGTAAATTCCAATTAGGTGCACAAAGAATGGGTGCTGAGAATAAAGCAGCCTTTAAAGTCTCAAAAGCCTTCCTACAATCTTCATTAAAGTCAAAAACATGATCAGTACACAATAAGTTACAAAGAGGTTTACTGATTTTTGAAAAATCCTTTATGAACCTCCTATAAAATTCGGCATGACCTAAAAAACTTTGAATCCCTTTCACTGAATTCGGTGGTTCTAATCTCTCAATAACCTCAATTTTTGCTCTATCAACTTCTAGACCATTCTTAGAAATCCTATGACCTAGCACTATGCTCTCCTTCACCATGAAGTGGCATTTCTCCCAATTAAGGACTAGATGGGTATCCTCACATCTTTTTAACACCTTACCTAAATTATCTAAACAACTCTAAAAAGACCCTCCAAAAACTGAAAAATCGTCCATAAATGCCTCAATAGTGGGCTCAATCATATCTGAAAAAATTGCTAACATACACCGCTGAAATGTTGCTAGAGCATTGCAAAGGCCAAAAGGCATTCACCTAAAAGCAAACATCCCATAAGGGCAGGTGAAAATAGTTTTTTCCTGATCCTCAGGAGCAATAGTAATCTGGTTATACCCAGAATAACCATCTAAGAAACAGTAGTAGGCTTGACCAGCCAATCTATCCAACATCTGGTCAATAAATGGTAGAGGGAAATGGTCCTTACGGGTAGCTTTATTGAGCCTCCTGTAATCCATGCAAACCCTCCAGCCAGTTACGTTCCTGGTTAGGATCAACTCATTATCTTTACTGCTCACAGTGACAACTCCTTTATTAGGAACACATTGGACATGGCTTACCCAATTGCTATCTGCAATTGGATAAATAATGCCAGCATCCAACTATTTAATCACCTCCTTTTTAACAACCTCTTTCATTGCAGGGTTAAGCCTTCTTTGTTGCCCAATACTCCTAAAGGATGCCTCCTCTAGAATGATTTTGTGCATACAGAAAGATGGGCTAATTGCCTGAATGTTAGCCAATGTCCAACCGATAGCTTTGCGGTATTGCTGCAACAACTTTATTAAGGCCTTTTCATGCTCCGACATTAAATCTGATGCAACAATAATGGACAATGTTTCACCTTCCCCAAGATACACATACTTTAGATTATCCGGCAAGGGCTTCAAATCTAAAGTGGGTGCCTCAATCAGGGATGGCTTAATAGGAGGAGCCTTCCTTTGATCTAAATCTAAAGACTCAAAAACATCCTCACACCAAAACACTTTTTTTCATTTTTTCCTTCCTAGAGAACAAACTTCGAAATCCTCTACACTAACCTCTCCATGATCTATCCAATGCTTGCTAGCCGAATCCTGAATTGCTGTCTCAACAATTGTGTTCTCCAAAATCTTAATGAAAGAGCAATCTTCCATCTCCTCTGGATATTTCATGGCCTTAAACACATTCAATTTCACTTCTTCATTACAGACCCTCATTGTTAATTCCCCTTTTTGAACGTCTATTAATGCCCTACCAGTAGCCAGAAATGGACGACCTAAACTGATTGGGACATCTTTATCAGCGTCATAATCTAAAATAATGAAGTCAATAGGAAATATGAACTTATCCACTTTCACTAAGACATCCTCAAATTTACCCTCTGGATATGTGATAGACCTATCAGCTAGTTGGAGTGTGACTGTGGTAGGTCTAGCTTCGCCAATACTGAGCTTTTGATAGACCGAAAGAGGCATAAGGTTAATGTTTGCACCTAAATCACAGAGTGCTCTACCTAACTCTTTTCCACCTATAGATACAGGTATAGTAAATGATCATGGATCCTTAGCCTTGGTTGGTAGCCCATTCTTAAGAATAGCACTACATTCCCCAGTAAGAGATACAATTTCAAACTCACTTAACCTCTTCTTTTTAGTTAAAATATCATTAAGAAATTTAGCATAATTAGGCATTTGCTCAATAGATTCTACTAACGGGATATTTATATGCAATTACTTAAGAATCTCTAAAAACTTTTAAAATTGACCATCCTGATTCTTAGGCCTTTGCCATTGTGGAAAAGGTAGAGGTGGTATATAAGGTGGGGGCGGCACGTAAGGTGGTTCCAAATTTGGAACAGAACCAGATGCTCCAGCCTCTTTATTGCTGCCTCCAACACCTTGACCAGTCTCCAACTCTTTCTCAACAATAACATTTTTATCACAATTTCTTTCTATATGTTGGGGTTTACTAGGTTCCTTTCTTTCTTCTAGTGGCTTACCACTCCTAAGAGTCACTGCTTTTACCTGCTCCTTACCTTCCCTTCTAGGGTGTTCAGTATCTGAAGGAAGTTTCCCTTGAGACCTTGCCTTCAACTCATTAGCTAGCTGACCCACTTGCAATTTCAGAGCTCTCATTGAACCTTGATTACTTTGAATTGTGACATCTGTACGAGCCATATATTCTTTCATCATTGCCTCAAGAGAACTCCCCAAATTTTGCTGGGGCAAAGCCTGCTTATTTTGCTGGGGCAATACCTGCGCTTTAGCAAATCCCGATTGGTTTACCTTTCGCTGTGGTTGCACATTATTTCCTTGTCCTCCCCATGAGAAGTTGGGGTGGTTGCGCCAACCTGGATTATAAAAGTTAGAATAAGGGTTATTCCTCTGATTACCTACAAAAAACACAGAAGTTGGATTGTTGGGGCAAAACTCGTAGTTGTGATCTTCACCACAATAGACACATGCCTCCTCTGCAACTTGGTTCACCACTGCAACAGGCTCCACAGCATGTGGCTGCTGATGACTAATAATTGTCACATTCTTAAGAGCGTTAACAATCATTGCAAGATCAACCCTAATGGTGGACACACCATCAACCTCTACACTCTTAACTTTTTTATTTGTGCCTCTGACATCCGACCACTGACAACTATTAGTAGATATTCTTTCTAAAATTTCATGGGCTTCATTAAAAGTTTTCGCCAAAAGAGCCCCTCCAGCCGAAGCATCAACCATACCCTGGGTTGCTCCGTTTAACCCATTGTAAAATGTTTCCTTTTGGATACAATGTGGTAAACCATGGTGGGGACACTTTCGCAAAAGCTCATTAAACCTCTCCCAAGCCTCACTAAAAGTCTCATCTTCAAGTTGCCTAAACCCTACTATTTCACTTCTTAATTTAGCATTTCTATTTCGTGGGAAATATTTACTTAAAAATTTTTCAGCTAACTCATTCCATGTCCTAATTGATCCTGGAGCAAAAGAATTAAACCATGCCTTTGCTCCATCTCTAAGGGAATATGGGAAGAAAGTTAATCTAAGAGCATCTCTAGGCACTCCTTGAATTACAAAAGAATCACTAACTCCTAGAAAAGACTTAAGATGCAAATGAGGGTCTTCAGATGCACAAACCATGGAACTGACCCACTGTTTGCAACATCTGAAACATTACCGGTTTCATTTCAAAATTTGCTGCTTGAATTTGAGGACGTGCAATCCCTAGATTTAACTCATTAAACATTTGAAAAGCATACGCTTGAATGGCTCTGGCCCTATCATTCTTTACCAAGATAGGGTTTTCAACCTGATTATTTTGCTGCTCATTTTGCTCCAGCGGCTGGTTTTGTTGCAGCAAACGATTCTGATGGGGGTTCGCTGGATCTTCAGGACCCTTATCAAATAAATTTATAATCCTCAACCTCTTAAGCTAACTTGTAGCAGTAGCGGTCGGGGTCGATCACAGGGAGTCTATGCAAACAAATCTTAATTTCCTTATTTGCTTTAGGTAACCAAAAGGGGGGATTTTTGTATGAGGAAAGAAAGTAAAATATGGAAAGAAAACTAATTAAGGAAAGTAGAAAATCAAATTAAGGATAGATAACAATACCTCAAGAATCATGCAACCGAGATAGTCATGGTAAGTTCAATTCAATTAAATCATCAATTTCCCTAATAAGTCAAAGCAAGTTTAAGCCCGACGTATTCCGACAACAAACCGAGAATCATGATCCACTATCACAAACATGCATACGCTAAGTTTGATTCTAGTTTAAACTAATTAATTGGCCGATTAATTAACCTAAACCGCAATGGAATCTAGCCGAGTTAATTCACATGCGACGGGCAACAAACAACAATTACAATTGATTAAATCATTTAGTTCTAGGGACGCATGTGTATGAACATAACGTTAACCTATATGCTACTAAGAATTAGCAAGTAAATTTAGAGAGGGTGCGGTCAAGGTTCTCAATCTTTCCTACCACAAACTAAATTTATAGAAAAAGAACTAAAATCACATAAACATGCTTTGAGAATTCAAACAAGAAATTTCATTAATAGAATATGAACTTACTCTTGACTACCCGATTACATGAATGAAGAGCTTAGCCTCTCATGGAATAAGAGCAAGCTTGCTTCTTCATGGAATACATCAAAGAAAGCAATAAAAACTAAAGCTAAGGAGAATGGTGGAAAAGGGGGAGAGAGATGGACTACAAAGATGTAGTGAATTGTGTATTGAGGGATGATTCTAAACCTTCACCAAAGACCTCTATTTATAGGGATTCTTTGCCTTCAATTCATGGAAGAATGATGTTGAATTGGGTCTGAAGGGAATAAAAGTCCCCACGCAGTGGAAGCGCATCGATTGGACCTTACGCCGTATATTAATTAACATTAAAATACCGTTACGAAAACTCAAACAAACTTTAAACATTCTTTAAAGTTGCTGGAAATTCAGTTTAAACATGCTTAAAAATAAATCTAAATTTATTTTCATGCTTTTCTAAAGAAAAGGGGAAGAACCGTCACAAACCTTCGTTGTAGACTTGACCGTTCTTCGCCAACAACGCTCCAACGAACGAAAACGCAGCAGCCTCTTTGCCTCTTGATCGCTGAAATTTTCTTCTTGATTGACACAATAACCACAAAGGTTACACCGGTATGACTCTAGGTCTAGGAGGCAAAAGACTTGTGGGAGTCTTTCTCTAAGAGGGAGGTTAGAGAGAATTTTAGGTCTTGTCTTTGAGAGTCTAAGAGCAAAAGCAAAATTTCAAATGTCATGACTAGGGCTGTAAAAATTCCGGGTCGGGTCGGTTGTACGGACAAACTGACCCGACCCGACCCATGGTCGGTTGTACGGACGGTATGACCCGACCTGGGTCGGGTCGGGTCTTCAGCTTTTTTTTTTTTTTTTTTTTTTTTTTTTTTTTTTTTTTTTTTTTTTTTTTTTTTTTACTTTGGAAAATCTTCAATGAATATGGTACATTTACCTTGGGAAATTGGGTTTTATTCTTCATGGAATTGGAAATACAACAACCACTAATATCAAGAATTTACCTTCAACTTTTACACTCCCAACTTTGAAACCCGAGCTTGGAAAAAGCTACTCTAGATTATCACCTTCTAATATCAAGAATTCAACAGCCACCAAATACAACTTTTCAATTCAGGTAAACAAAAATTGAAACCATAATTTTTCCTTTGAACCCAAAAGCCAACCCCCAATGTCAGAGAAGCCTAAATTTAAGCAGAATCCAAAGCTTCAAAGGCCTCCGTACACAGAACACTAACTAATTCAACTCCACCTCCATCAATTCAACTAAATAATCTCAAACTCACACATACATTAACAATTACATTTACACAAACAGAGCAGAAACGCAAACAAGAAGACTAAAAAAAGCAGAGTTAGACAAAAGGGGTCATCCGAATCTTCTCATCAACGTATGTAATCTGGAGCTGAGATCATAATAAAGAAACTATATTTCACCCCAATAAACTTTGCAGAAACAAAACAGAAACCACAATATTCCATAAACTTTGCTAAATGACTGATTTCTTTAGAACTGCAGGTTGCACCGCAAGCTTTCTCAAATGATGCCATTAAGTCCTTATTCAATGTTGTTAGCCTCAACTCCATAGCTCGCAACAATTCATTTCTGGCAATTAATTTTTACATTGTTCACGGTTGAGCAACCAATTCTATGTTATGAAAAGAAATAGAGTAGATAATTAAGAATTCAAATAACCTACTTCGATGGAGCTGATGAAACTAGTTCAGCCCCTAACTGCCAACACAATGAAATTTACATAAGGAGGAATTCAAATTAAATAAAATAATCAAAGATGTAGTGAATAAGTGCTTTAAGAATCAAAGAGACACTAGTATCCTCTGTTTCAGATTAGAGCCATCGAGGTCGCCGCCATCTGTTAAAACAAGAGATGGCAAAAACTTAAAAGACACATGGTAGTATAATCATCTTAGTTACATCAGCACTTCAAGCACTAATTCAAGTAAAGATATTAAAGCATTACCCCAAATGAATTTTGAGAATTACCTTTTTCTTCAGTCTTTGACATTAGTCCCTGGAAAGAATATTGAAGTAAATTATCTTTCACCAATAAGGAAATATTAAAGGAAAATGATTTTAAAAGGTAGCAAGTACTACTACCTAGCCATATAAAGAAAGATGAAACTTTAAACCACCAGAAACTATCTTCTCATTCAAAGTGTCCAGCTGCAGCATGAAGATAAAATCACTAAGCAGAACCAAAACAGAAACCAAAGTCACTGAGATCATAGTAAAGAAAAGACTTGTTATATGGGTACTACTACTTCAAATAAGTGTGTGCTTATATTCACCCCACACTTGCTGAAGTTTCTTCATTCTGCCAAGTTTATTCTAGCAATAGATATTCCATCCTAAATTTTCTTGGTTTATTTTTTCACAATTCTGGCATTGTGTGCGCTTGGCTAACAAAGACTAGCACCAAGCCACATTTATGATCCAAAAAGTTTGTTTTTGAGCTGCACATTAAAACTCCTAAAAGTATAACACTCAATAGTGATATTGTGAAGAAGCTAGAGCCATCCAACTCCAGAAAAGCAAGGGATGAACACGTTTACACCTTACAAATCCTCCTACAAACAATAAACAATGAATACTTTGAATTGCAACACTAAGAAGTTATATAAATTTTATACACTTTTTTTTTACTGGAAACTTGATGCTTATGATTTTGCTATGTACCACTTTTTATTGGAAGATTCACCAAAAGGTTCTCATTTCAGCATAATACATGTTTAGAGAAAAGGTTTGAAGCATGAATTGGTAATAACATTTGAAAACTCATACAGATACAGTCATTAAGCTCTCCCTTCAGCAGAAAAGGTTTGAACCTTTGAACAAAAACATTCAGCAGAAATAAACAACACAAATGCGTGGATATCAATTACATTGTCCCATTTCACCCAAAAGGAAAAAAGACCCACAAAAAGCAAGAGTGAGTTGCAGATCCAAGCAAAAGTAAGAGCCCTTTTACCTAAATTTGCAAGGAGTTGAAGTGAGAGGCCCTCAAGTTGGGCTTTGGCGAGGAGAAACTGCAGGGAAGAGGAGCGAAGAAGGAAGATGGGTTTCTGGAATTAATTAATTTTCCTTTCTACCGCCGTCGAGAAGGATCGGAGAGCAGAGGCGGAAGAAAAGCTCTCTCTTCGAACAAAATGGGGCCTCGACGGCGATATCAGAGACGGCGAGAATTTGGGCTTAGTTTTTGGGCAAAAATCTGCTCCAAACGAGCAAAGCTGCGACTCCGATGTGAGGACCAAAAATTTGAAGCGAGAAAAAGAAGAAGATGCGACTTGCGGAAGCTTCGAGCACGAAGAAGATGCTACAAGGAACGAGCACGAAGAAGATGCTGCAAGGAACGAGCACGAAGACGGCGACTGTGATGTGAGAAAAAGAAGAAGATGCGATTGAGTAAACTCTGCGTCTACGTGTGCGTAAATCAAAACCCTAACTCTATGTGTGCTTAAATCGGTTCGGGTCAAAAATATGCAAGGACCGAACTGAACCTTTCGGTTTGGTTCGGTTCGGTCACAAATAAACTTGAAACCCGAACCGACCCAACCCGAACCGGACCGGTTCGGTTCGGTTCGGTTCTTTTCACCCCTAGTCATGACCAATTAGGTCTAGTGTTCTATTTATAGAAGAGAGACCATGAATAAAATATTCAATTAAATCAATCTTTTCCAAAATTGATTCAATCTTATTCCTTAATTAATAAATAATTATCAATCAATTCCATAATTGATTAATCTTTTCCACAAATGACTAATTACTTCCATAAGTGATTAGATCATTTCCATAAATGATTAATCACTTCCTTAAGTGATTAATTATTTCCATAATTGATTAATTACTGGTTAATGAGTTCTTTAATTAATTAACCACCAATTAAATATCACATATTTAATTTCCGGCCTAGAATTAATTAATTTACCCAAACACATTTTAGGCCTTAAATTAATTCATTATTTGAACTCTTTCAAACTACCATAAAATTTATATTTGAACTTCTTCAAATATTAATTTCTCTCATAATAATATATCAATATATATTATATTTGTTTCCCTTAGTAAATTGAACATTTTCAATTTACATTTATTACTTAGTTGCCTCAAATTACTTTATGAGCTACCAGTGGGACCTAATGGACCTGCAGATCAGAAGCTCCAACGATGTGAGATTAATTGGTCAAACTCATTAATCACATTAATCAATATTCGTTAACTGTGTGTTCACTCCACTATAGACTCACAGTTGCACTCTTCTCACTGTAGACATATTTTCTGTGTCCACGGATATAGACCAATATCGACTAGTTAGTCCTTCACGAGTGTCCGTAACACCAGCTGGGTCAAATTACCATTTTACCCCTAGGTTACCTCTATTTCCTTAAGTACAAATTCTCCTCTAATGAACAACCTGTTTGTGGTCCAACCATCAAACAGAAAACCCTCTCGTGCCATTGAGAGGGTAGGGCGCTTTGTTCAAGACTCGGAGTAACCACTTAAGGGAACACTCATCTGCTTCCCTAAAGTCGGGAAGGAGTGAATTCCACCTTGTACGATTATGTTCCCAGCTCCCCATTCGGTCTTGTCCCCAAAATGGTAGGCTTATTGAGTCGGCGTATTCGCCACTCTCACCCATACAAATCAAAGGACAATCTCTCATGAGCATAGGATACCCCCACTCGCATGTCTCCTACACGAACGTGTTGGATCGCAGCGTTTGTATCAAATACAAAGTGGGCTATATCCATAGTGTCACCAGGATAAGGCACCCAGTCTTATCCCTATACTATAGACCCTTTAGGCTGTTTCTTGAACAATGATCCCATATGTCGCTACATATAGTTGAAGAATCATATTACAGCCTAGGATGTCTAGTTTATTGGATTATGGTTATTATTAGGCAAAGACAAATATTATCCGGTCAACAGTTACATTCACTAATAACAATTAATGGAAAAATATATCAATATTATTTCATTAATATCCGGTCAACAGTTACATTCACTATCTACGAGTTTTAGGGCATAAAACCCAACAGAGTCTTCAAACATGGGAAAAATCCCAGCCAAATTTGGAAAATTTCAATTCTGGAAATTGCCTAGCGTCGCGACGCTATGCAACAAGCGTCTCGATGTTGTCCCTTAAATTTTGGAAAATATTTCTCGGATTGCCCTAGCGTTGCGACGCTGTTGAGCAAGCGTCTCGATGCTGTAGCGTCTCGACTATGTATGACGAGCGTCTCGACGCTGATGAGGCTCCAGGGGTAGAATTTTCATTTTACGCTCTGGTTTCGCTCGTTTAAGCCCCAAATTGCTTCCAAAGCTCCGACGAGGACCTATAGACATATTATACTCATTTTAAAGCATTGTTTGGCAAGGAATTCAACTAAGATAAACAAATTGGGAGATTCTAAGTGTATAATAAATTGGACTTATCAAATACCCCCAACCTAAACCTTGCTAGTCCTCGAGCAAGCTAATATTATAATGAGAGAGATTATTATGCAATGCAATATTCATGACTCAATTTCTCAAAGATAAGCTTGATCAATATTTTACTTAAGAGAATTAAATGCAAGACTAGGATAGTTAGAGACAAATTAAAATTAGCCAAATTCTTTCTTATGTAAAATATGAGCTAAGTCTTCTTAGAGAAGTTTTGAAAATTTCGAGAAGGACTTATAAAATTCCCTATTCCATCTTCCCTCTATACTGGACAAAGGCATAATGCATTAAAGGTAAGGAACAAACTAACTTGTTTAAGGATGCAAAAGGGATTTTCTTTTTTTTTTCTTTTTTTTTTTTTTTTTTTTTTTGCTTTGAAACAAATAATTTAAAGGGCCCTAAGCTTGCATATATATATGATTTTTAAGGGTACTAGCTTTCACACAACTAATGCAGGACCACATTACTCGAGTTTTCTTTAGACGACCTAACTGATCACACTAGAGGTAGCTCTTTTTACCATAGCAAGCTAAACAATTATTTATTTTTTTTTATTTTTTATTTTTTTATTTATTCCCAAAGCATTAAACAAGTTATTTTGCAAAAATTTCCTCTAAAAATGTTGCCTATCCGATGGAGGTGACAATGGAGGCGTGAATCTTATGAAGCCATCTAAAACCAACGAAACTACGCTAGGACGGACTCAAGCTCAATTTATTTAAGAAAAAATTTGAAAATTTTTAATGAAGTCTTTAAAGATGCTAGAATGCATGCAATTCAACTATGGGAAAAATATATACTCATGCTTTTCTTATCCTCGAAATTTCATAGCCAATCTTTAAAGCAAGGCATAAAATCTCAAAATTTTATTTTCAAGTTTGCTTGATTTAAAGATAAATTTGAACACTGATTCAGATCAGTTCCCAGGTAGGAGGTGTTCCGTAAACCGTCATCTTAAATACCCCAGGCTTAGACAGAACTAACCCGACTCAGGTTCGGCTTAGACAAAACTGGGAGCAGAAACTGCCACATCACAACTCGTTAGCCAACTTCATGAACTGACTTCTGTTGAGTAATTTTCATGATAAAGGAGCAAGGAGAGCCCTACACGTGTCCAAGTTGACCTAATTCAAGTCTCCTCTCCTTCTATAAAAGGAAGTAGCCGTCCAATTCAAACTCATTCCATGTTTTCCCTTGGAAGCCGAATATTTTAGAGAGATTGAAGATCATCAAGAACACCATCTTCCGCAAGCTGATTAGGGAGTTTATTTTCTTTATTAACTTCTGGTTATGGACATGCATACTCAGGTTGTAATTCATATTCCTATGCCTATTATGAACTATGTAGCTTAATGTGTTGGTTAGGAATAATGTGATTACTGTGCTTCATCTCTAGTAATAAATAGACTATCGCATTTTGGTTAATTATTGTGCTTATTTCCATTTTATGCCCGCCTGGCCAGCCGGTGTGAATAGCTCTCTCTAGTTTCAGGGATGATTTAGAGAGTGTGTGGCAATTATCCACACTACGATCATTGTGTATTGGTGAACGCCAGTGACTGGGCTAGGGATAGCCAGTTGCCTAGTGCTTGATCGGTCGTACTTCATTGGGTTTGAAACATATCCCAAAAGATCCGGAGTTCCGGGAGGAATCTGCTAATAATACTGCGAGAAATGCATGATCAATAATATTGCTAGAGCATATCTTAGAACAATCATTAAAACCTAACCAGCGCCTGTCTTTAATCTGTCTATCTATTTGTTTACTCGTTGTTCTGTTATTTATTTTGCTTCAGCATAATTCCGATAAAACCAAATCATTTTACTATTCTTGAAACCACTGGAAAGTTACACAAAAATAGGTAGAGTGGAAACTAATTCAGGGCTCGGATTGATAATATTACTTGTTGCAGACTGTGTATACTTGCACAGGAATTCTAGAGTATTTTATATCATATTTTTACTCACTCTAGGAATCCAACAGGTCCTATAAAGCAAAGAAAAACAATCAAGGAAATAACAAAGGAATAAACTTCTAATTAAGGAAAGGATAGAAATTGGGTTGCCTCCCATAAGCGTAATTTTTTAACGTCGTTATGCTCGACGGGTTTGAACCAATCAACCCGGGCTGTCATCTTCACTGTTGTAGACAAATGGTGTAAGGCTTCCAAAGGATTCATCATCAGAAGAAATATAATTATAATGATCAGAAACAATAGTGTTTAGATTAACAGAGGAATGAGGGTTATCACCAACAACCCTAAATGTCATTGTCTTTCCTTTAAATCCTACTATAACAACTCTGGAATCTACATCAACGTTTACCTAGGCCGTTTTCATTAAAGGGGGGCCCAAAATAATAGAGGAAGAAGTAGAGTTACATGGTGCAGGCATATCAAGAATATAGAAATCAGCAGGAAAGACAAAATCCTCTACTTTAACAAGGACATTCTCATAAATACCTAAAGGGGTAATGCTAGATCTATCAGCTAATTGGATTATTACACCAATCTCATGCAAATTAGTCAATCCTAACTCATGATATAGAGACATAGGCATAACATTGATTGAAGCTCCTAAGTCTAGCATTGCATGTTTAACATGGTGATGTCCTATCATGCAAGGTAAAGAAAACATACCTGGATCTAAGCATTTTTCAGGCAAAGGTTTCAAAGCAAGCATAAAAAGATTTTCACTGACCTTTTTGTTGGAGATTTTCTTTTTGGTACACCATCTTTTCAAAAATTTGGGATACCTTGGAAATTGTTGAATAGCCTCCAACAGTGGAATGTTGACTGAAACTTTCCTGAATACTTATAAGGCATCCTTGTCTTCTTCCTCATTTTTCTTATTATTTTGGACTAATCTAGAAGGGAAGGGAGCAGGCTCAGTGTAATAAAAAACAACAGAAGCTTCAGAACTTACCTTATCAATCTTTTCTTCGATATTTTTGGAAGGAATTGGAGGTGGCTTCAAGGTGGCTCCACTCCTAAGTGTGATTGCGTTTAGACCTTCCTTTTTTTGGATTTTTGGTTGGGTAGTCAAATCAAAACAAAAAATGAAAGAAAAATTTGTCGAAGACTCCCAGACAACAGCGCCAATTTGATGGAAGAGATTGTCGAGGTCTCTTATCAAATAAATTTATAATCCTCAACCTCTAAAGCTAACTTGTAGCAGTAGCGGCCGGGGTCGATAACAGGGAGTCTATGCAAACAAATCTTAATTTCCTTATTTGCTTTAGGTAACCAGAAGGGGGGATTTTTGTATGTGGAAAGAAAGTAAATATGGAAAGAAAACTAATTAAGGAAAATGTTGTAAAAGGAAAGTAGAAAATCAAATTAAGGATAGATAACAATACCTCAAGAATCATGCAACCGGGATAGTCATGGTAAGTTCAATTCAATTAAATCATCAATTTCACTAATAAGTCAAAGCAAGTTTGAGCCCGACGTATTCCGACAACAAACCGAGTATCATGATCCACTATCACAAATATGCAAACGCTAAGTTTGATTCTTGTTTAGACTAATTAATTGGATGATTAATTAACTTAAACCGCAATGGGATCTAGCCGAGTTAATTCACATGCAACGAGCAACAAACCACAATTACAATTGATTAAATCATTTAGTTCTAGGGACGCATGTGTATGAACATAACGTTAACCTATATGCTACTAAGAATTAGCAAGTAAATTTAGAGAGGGTGCGGTCAAGGTTCTCAATCTTTCCTACCACAAACTAAATTTATAGAAAAAGAACTAAAATCACATAAACATGCTTTGAGAATTCAAACAAGAAATCTCATTAATAGAATATGAACTTACTCTTGACTACCCGATTACATGAATGAAGAGCTTAGCCTCTCATGGAATAAGAGCAAGCTTGCTTCTTCATGGAATACATCAAAGAAAGCAATAAAAACTAAAGCTAAGGAGAATGGTGGAAAAGGGGGAGAGAGATGGACTACAAAGATGTAGTGAATTGTGTATCGAGGGATGATTCTAAACATACACCAAAGGCCTCTATTTATAGGGATTATTGGCCTTCAATTTGTGGTAGAATGGTGCTGAATTGGGTCTTCAAACATGGAAAAAATCCCAGCCAAATTTGGAAAATTTCAATTCTGGAAATTGCCTAGCGTCGTGACGCTATGCAACAAGCGTCTTGACGCTGTCCCTTCAATTTTTGAAAATATTTCTCGGATTGCCCTAGCGTCGCAACGCTATTGAGCAAGCGACTCGAAGCTAAAGCGTCTCGACTCTGTATGACGAGCATCTCGACGCTGATGAGGCTCCAGGGGCAGAAGTTTCATTTTACGCTCCGGTTTCGCTCGTTTAAGCCCCGAATTGCTTCCAAAGCTCCGGTGAGGACCTATAGACATATTATACTCATTTTAAAGCATTTTTCGCAAGGAATTCAACTAAGATAAGCAAATTGGGAGATTCTAAGTGTATAATAAATTGGACTTATCAGGAACTCCAGATCTTTTGGAATGTGTTTAAACCCCAATGAAGTACTACCGATCAAGCACTATGCAGCTGGCTATCCCTAGCTCAGTCACTGGCATTCACCAATACACCCTAAATCATCCCTGAAACTAGACAGTGATATTCATACTGGCTGGCCAGGCGGGCATAAAATATAAATGAGCACAACAATTAATCATGATGCATTAAATCAATATTTATTACTAGAAATTAAGCATAACAATCACATGTTCCCTATCCAACGCCTAAGCTACTTAGTTCATAAAATGCATTGAAACACACGTTACAATCTGAGTAAGCATATCCATAACTACAAGGTAATACAAGAAAAGATTAATTCCTTTGAACAGCTTGTATTTGATGGTCTTCTTGATGGTCTCCAATCTCCCTCTATTCGGCTCCCAAAGGTGGAAGTAACTTTCCAAGAGTGGAATGTTTTCTCCCAAGGATGAAATGCTTTTGACTTGGGCGGCTGTCTCCTTTTGTAGAAGGATAGGGGGCTCGAATTAGGTTGACCTAGACACGTGGATGGCTCTCCTTGCTCCTTTATCCCGAGAATAGCTTAACAAAATTTAGTTTGTTAAATTGGCTAACGAGCTGTGACGTGGCCTTTGCACCAGCACAGAGTTTGCTCTCTCCAGTCACTCAGCAATACATTCTGCATAAAATAACTTCCAAAGCTTTCATTCTTCCAAATGGGTTAAAGCATATAATATATATCTAAAACCAACCCTATTAAGCACAAAAGACACACAAATCCCTATAGAAATGAGGCCTAAATAACTACCTTTTTTAGAGTTATCAACCATCCCTTCGGAGGGCCTGATCATAGGATTCGAAACACTGTTAACTCCTGAATAGGATAGGGTAACTTAGGCTAATCACCAACAGTTGTCTTTCCCTTCGGTAGCTTGTTGGTGCATGCCTCTGAGATCTGAAAGTGGGAAGGTTACACTTACGGGGATGAGTTAAATGTGTTAACTAACCCTTGACCGAACAACGATATCTAATCGCCAACGAAATATGAGTTATTCTGGTGTTAGAGTTTGGTTGAGATTGTCTCAATTCGGAGGAGGAGTAGCGGACCACCCTTCGGTGGTTGTTGTTCTAAACCTTTGAAGTATCGTTGCGAAAACTAAATCAATAGTTTTATAGGTTTTTTTTTTTTTTTTTTTTTTGCAAAATTTGTTTGGATTATTTGTAATGGGTTAGTGCAATTAATAATACAAGTAATTTGTTACTTCAACAATTATATAATAATTTTATGTGTATTGTCTAATGTCATTTTATAAATAACGGTAATACAAGAAGCTTAAACGATAAATTGTGGTAAATAAGTCTAGGATTATTCTTAACTGGGGAATGTCCTCATGCCCCATATGTTTAATTCATTAATAATTGTTCTTGGTGAATATGACATAGAACCCTGCTTAGCAAAACGAGAACTTGTTCAAGACTGTAATTTTCATTTACCTGTCTTGAAAACGTAATTAGTGAAGAATAGTGATTCTCCCTTAATACTTGATTCAGGGGCCACAAATCATGTGTGTTTTTCTTTTAAAGGAATAAGTTCCTGGCAAGAGCTTGCTGCTTGTGTAATAACTCTGAAAGTTAGAATTAGAGAGGTTATTTTGGCTATAACAGTGGGGAACATTAAGTTATTTTTCTCATTGGGAGAAAATACATACTATTAGATAATGTGTATGTAATTCCTCAGATCAAAAGAAATTTGATTTCTGTGTCTTATTTACTGGAACAATGTTACTCTTTACCTTTCTCTGCTAACGCAGTTTTGTTTCAAGTAAGGGAGTTGACATTTGTTTAGCTTTACTGGAAAGTAACCTAAATGCTCCATTCCATGTTGAGCTATGCTCAGTTGTCTGGCTCGTTTTGGGGTCATGCAGTGTTGACTGCATTGCATACGTCAGTAGGCAACCCCAAAGGAAACGAGAACTGGATACTTCTTCAATTCACAAGAGAATAAAGAATTTGTATCGACAAATGCTAAATTCTCAGAAGAAGTCTACATCAAAAATCATAAACCACAGAGTAAAGTCAGTTTAAGTAAGTTAACTAATGAAGCTACAGTAACATCCACAAGAGTTGTCGATCAAGCTGGTTGTTCAACAAGAGTTGTTGATGGACCAGTGCATCTGGTCAGACACATCCATCTCAATAGTTGAGAGTGCCTCGATGTAGTGGGAGGGTTGTTTTATACCCTGAACGTTACATGGGCTTGATTGAAGCCTAGGTCATCATACGCGATGATGGCATAGAAGATTCATTGTCTTTTAGAAAGAAAATGAATGATGTTGACAACGATCAGAGGATTAAAACCATGGACCTAGAAATGAAGTCTTTTGTATTTCACTTCCATCTGGAATCTTGTAGAACTGCTTGATGGGTAACACCTATTAGTTACAAGTGGATTTACAAGAGGAAACGAGACATTGATGTCTTAACTAGAAGGGTTCATACAACAAGATCAAAAGCAAAAGGGTTAGCAAGCTTAAGTGATTCATTCATCGATTGACCTAAGCATTTCTATCTTGAAATATAAGATTTGGTATAGTGACCAAATATTTTGGCTTTAATCAGAACATTGATGAGTCTTGTGTTTACAAGTAATCATCAATGGTTTAGTAGCTTACTTAGTGTTGTAAATGATTGATATCATAATCATTGGGAATGATGTAGGTTATCTTACTAACATTAAATGAGGCTAGTAGCTCATTTCCAAATGAAAATCTGGGAGAAGCTGGGGTGACCGTGTCTCAAGTGTCTTATATCTACAAGATGTTAGTTAGATATAAGATGAAGAATTCCAAGAAGGGTTCACTACCTTTTAGGCATGGAATTCTTTTGTCTAAGGAACTGTGTCTTGAGACACCTCAAGATGTTGAGGACTTGAGACATAAGCCCTATTTAGCCGTAAACCAGCCTCAAATCCAAGAATTGATCTCTGGAGATTCGTTAAGTACATCATCAAGTATCTTAGGAGAACGAGGGTCTATATACTCGTGTATGGCACTGAGGATTGGATCCTTACACGATACACTGACACATATTTTCACACTGATAAAGATTTGAGGAAATCTACATCAGTATCTGTGTTCACTCTTAATAGAGGAGATATAGTATGACATAGTTGCAACCTCAATGATATAGGCCGATAAGCAGTTGCTTATGGAGCAGCGATAGAGACTGTATGACTTAGGAATTTCAAGCTTATTTTTTAAGGTGTTCCAAATATGAACTTGCCTATTGCAAGACAAGCAAGCACATTAAATCTAAAGATATATTGTTGATTCATTCACGAATGCTCTCTCGGCTAAAGTGTATGACGGTCATCTAGAAGGTCTAGGTCTACGAGTTACGTACAAAGATGTAATCTAGGGCAAGTGGGAGAAGTGTAATGAGTATAGTGATACCATTATGTAATGGGTATAGTGATGCCCTAGTTTATTGTATTTATACATTGTATATGTTATATACATGTATTTATACACCTGCTGCTGTATAGATTATTGTACATCCCACAAAACTAGAGTTTTAGTTAAAGTGGGAGTTTGTTGGGTTTTTTGCCCTAAAACTCGTAGATAGTGGATGTAAACAAATTGTATACTTGTTTCAATAAAGTGTTATTGAGTTTCTACAATAAAATGTTATTGTTAAATATTGCACAATTTGACCCAAATCCAATAAACTATGATCCAAGGTTGTTTGTATGTAACTTGAACTAGTATGTCGGTACATACGGAGATCGATGTTCAAGTAACAACCTAAAAGGTCTATAGTACAAGGATAAGGTTGGGTACCTTATCCTGGTAACATTATGAGATACGGTCCGCTTTGTATTTGATACAGACGTATTGATCCAAAACATCCATGTAGCAGACATGCGAGCGGGGGTATCCTATGCAATGCGTTTGCATAAGACCATACCACGAAATAGTAAACCATTAGATGTAACACCATTAACTAGTTAGGTTACTGTTTCAATAGGATGACGTAGGTAACTCAGTCTTAATCCTGAGTGTGTCATGAACTCCTTCTCATGAGGGATTGTCCTTTGATTAGCATGGGTGAGAGTGGCCAATACGCCGACTCATTATGCCTTCCTTTTTGGGGACAAGACCGAGTGGGAGGCTGGGGACATGAGAACACAAGAAGGAATTCACTCCTTCCCACATTTAGGAGAAGTAGATGAGTGTTCCCTTAAGTGGTGACTCCGGGACTTGAACAAAGGGATCTCGCCCTCTCACTGGCCCGAGAGGGACCTTTTGTTTAATGGTTGGACCATAAACAGGTTGTTCATTAGAGGAGCGCTGGTACTTAAGGAGACAGATATAACATAGGGGTAAAACGGTAATTTGACCCAGCCGTGATTACGAAAACTCGTGAAGGATTGACTTACCAGTATAAGTCTATATCCGTGGACACATAAATGTTCTATAGTGAGAAGAGTCCAGTTGTGGGACTTTAGTGGAATGACCCACAGTTAATGAATATTGGTTAACCTGATTAATGAGTTTAATCGAATAACTTCATATCATTGGAGTTTCTGATCTGTAGGTCCATTAGGTCCCCCTGCTAGCTCGTAAAGAGTAATTAAGACGATCCTAGGTCTCAAGATCTACTCACAAATGGGAATAAGTTTTGCTCAAGTGATCTTGATCCATAAGCCTAACTCAAATTACAATAAGGAATTATAAAGAATTAAGGACGAAATAACCGATAAGTTGATCCCAAGCTCCCGTCACGATCATCTCGAATCTTGAGCCTTGGAATCTCGCTCGATTCCAACATTTTTCTC
This sequence comes from Luffa acutangula, assembly GCA_036850905.1. NCBI lineage: Eukaryota > Viridiplantae > Streptophyta > Magnoliopsida > Cucurbitales > Cucurbitaceae > Luffa > Luffa acutangula. Next base: position 24,639,445 of record CM072093.1, read on the forward strand.
CACAATTCTTCTCACTTTTTCTCTCTATTGAGCTAGGGGAAAGGTCCCCCAAAATGGGATGATTTGAACCATGGGAGAGAGGGCTATTTATAGGTGTTGGACAGACCCCTTTCTTGCTGAACAAGCCAACAGCGTCGCGACGCTACGTCACAGCATCTCGACGTTGTGACGTCACACTTTCTTGGAGCTGAAGTTGTTGCAGCATCGCGACGCTACGTGGAACGCGTCACGACACTGTCGCGACTCCAGATCTTTCTTCATTGTCTGCGAAGCGTCGAGACGCTAGGCCTTCTAGAAGCCCTAAATGCGGATTTTTACCTCCTTTCTTCTATCTTTTGGGCTTTTTGGGCCTCCGCTTCAAAAGTCTTCTCACCAACTATTCTAAAATGGGCCAAAAGTTTTCATTTTGGCCTTGAAATCAATAAAATTCATGGTTTTGCCTCACTAACTCTGATTTCTACAAAATCAACATAAGAATTCATTAAAGCTCACAATTAATGCACAAAACTAGCGAAAATTACTAGGAAAAAGATAACATTTCTGCATGTTATCAGCCATAACTAAAACTGATACAAAAATTAAGGAGTTGTTTTTTGTTATAGAATTTTATTCAATAATGTCTTGGTTCAGTGAAGGAGTAATTGACTACCTCTCGGTAGCAGTTATTTTGACTCGCTGAAGTATCCTTGCAAAATAATTAATGAGATGGGTACATTGTTACTTTAACTAAACTTAATTGGATTTATTAAATATTCGATTCACTAATAAAGGATTTTATGATTTCAACATGCCTAGCACATTAGTACAACTATTATCTTAAAAAAAATTTACAGCGACAACTATGGAACCTCGAAATCAAATTTAAATACAGTATTAGTGATTGATGACCTTCGATTTGTCTTAACAGAAGAATGTCCACCTAACCCTTGCTCGACAGGAACTCTAATCGAGATGCCTATGACAGATGGACTAGAGCCAATGAAAAGGAAAATGTCTTTATATTGACGAGCAAAAGTGATGTTCTGTCTAAAAAGCATGAGGGCACGCAAACTGCAAGGGAAATAATGGACTCACTGCAGGCCATGTTTGGACAGTCGTCCTCATCCCTTCGCCATGAGGCCCTCAAGTACGTTTATAATTCTCAGATGAAAAAAGGAACTTATGTTTGAGAACATGTGTTAAACATGATGGTGCATTTTAATGCAGTCGAAGTAAACGTCGTTATCATAGATGAAAGTAGTCAATTCAGTTTCATTGTGGAATCTCTCCCGAAGAGTTTCATACAATTTCGTACCAATTTAGTTATAAACAAAATTGAGTACAACCTGACGACTGTCCTGAACGAGCTTCAGACCTACCAGTCCCTCACTAAAAGTAAACGACAAGAAAACGAAGCAAATGTTGTTTCTGGTAGGAAGTTCCTAAGAGGATCAAACTCTGAGAATAAATTTGAGTCTTCTACTTCTAAGAACAAAAGAATTCAGTTGAAGAAAAAGAAGAACAAGGGAAAGGGGAAAGCTCCCATGATCAAGAAGGGCAAGAAAAAGATTACAGAGAAAGTAACCTGCTTCCACTGTAACCAGGACGGTCACTGGAAAAGAAACTGTCCTAAGTATCTTGTTGAGAAGAAAGCAGAAAAGGCTGAGGATGCCAAGTTAGGTAAATACGATTTACTTCTTATTGAATCATGCTTAGTAGAAAATGATAACTCCATATGGATATTAGATTCAGGAGCGACTAATCATGTATGTTCTTCTATACAAGAAACTAGTTCCTGGAAAACTCTTGAAGAAGGCAAGGTGACACTCAAAGTAGGAACGGGAGATGTCGTCTCAGCCACAACAGTGGGAGAAGTACAACTTTGTTTTAGAGATGGATATATTTTGTTGCAAGATGTTTTGTATGTTCCTAGTATGAAAAGGAACTTAATATGTATCTCCTATTTAATAGAACATGACTATAAAGTATCTTTTGAAATCAATGAAGTGTTTATATTCAAAAGACTTAGTTACATTTGTTTTGCTAAGCTTAAAAACAATTTGTATGTGTTAAGACCGAATAAAGTAAAAGTTGTTCATAATACTGAAATGTTCAAAACAGCACAAACCCAAAATAAAAGACGAAAAGTTTCTCAAGATACCCTTCTTGTGCATCTAAGACTAGGACACATAAATCAATAACGTATTGAAAGGCTAGTTAAGAGTGGACTTCTAAATGAGTTAGAAGATGACTCATTACCACCTTGTGAATCCTGTCTAGAAGGTAAAATGACCAAAAGACCTTTCTCTGAAAAAGGTCAAAGAGCCGAAGAAACCCTCGAGCTTATACACTCTGACCTCTGTGGTCCTAAGAATATTAAAGCACATGGAGGATATGAATACTTCATCAGTTTCATTGATGATTGTTCATGATATGGGTATCGTTACCTAATGGATCAAAAGTAAGAAGCTCTTTAAAAATTCAAAGAGTATAAAGTTGAAGTTGAAAATAAATTAGGCAAAACAATCAAAACTCTACAATCTGATCGAGGAAGAGAGTACATGGATTTAGAATTCCAAGACTACTTCATAGAACATGGAATATCCCAACAACTCTCAGCACCTAGTACCCCACAACGGAATGGTGTGTCAGAAAGGAGAAACAGAACCCTATTGGATATGGTTCGGTCAATGATGAGTTATGCACATTTGCCTGATTCATTTTGGGGTTTTGCAGTCGAAACCGCTGCATATATTCTGAACATGGTTCCCTCAAAGAGTGTTCTAGAAACACCTTACGAGTTATGGAGAGGACGTAGAGGGAGTTTACGACACTTCAGAATTTAGGGCTGCCGGCTGACACACGTGTTGGTGTAGAAACCAAACAAAATGGAACAACGTTCAAGAATATGACTTTTTATAGGATACCCCGAAAGAAACAAAAGGAGGTCTGTTTTATGATCCTCAAGATAACAAGGTAATTGTTTCGACCAATGCCACATTTCTTGAAGAAGATCATATGAAAAATCATCAAACACGCAGTGAACTAATACTTAAAGAAATTTCTAGGGAAACTACGAACAAACAAACAAAAGTTGTTAGCGAAGCTGGTCCTTCGAAACCATCTCAGGGTGTGAGTATGCCTCGTCGTAGTGGGAGGGTTATAATTCAACCTGACCGCTACATGGGTTTGACAGAAACTCAATTCATCATACCTGTTGATGAAGTGGAGGATCCATTGTCTTAAAGACAAGCAATGGGAGATAAGGATAAGGACCAGTGGGTCAAAACCATGAACCTTGAGATCAATAAAATTCATGAATTGATTTTGGCCTTGAAATCAATAAAATTCATTGTTTTGCCTCACGAACTCGGATTTCTACAAAATGAACATAAGAATACATTAATGCTCACAATTAACACACAAAACTAGCCAAAATTACTAGGAAAAAGATAGCATTTTTGCATGCTATCACACCCTCAAACTTAGAGTTTTTCTAGTCCCATGCAAAGTAAAGTAATGCTTTATGAATCATAACTTGCATGCTAACAACTCTTTCCTCAATGCTTCTAGCCATAAATCCAAACTTATTGAAACAAACAAGCAAGCACAGTCAACCATCAAGATATATAAAAATTTTAATCCTATCCTCCCTTGCACAAACAACTCATCACTTGCCTTATTACAATTCTTACTAGCCCGGAATCATTTATACACTTCTCCATCCATCTTCCCCCTACACTGGCACTAAAGCTCGCCCTTTTAGCCATCTCACTGATCTAGCAAGCACTACCTTACTGAGGTGCCCATAATTCTAATGGCACTAGCTTTCACACTACGATACAGGGACCCGTAACCCGAATTTTATTCTTGGTTGGCCTAACTGATCACACCGCAGGTGGCTCTTTTTGCCCCTAACTCATTGCAAGCTGAAATAATGATTTCCTTTTCAAGCAACTAGCTTTTTTTTTAAAGCATTATTTTTCCCACAGCTCAATATTACTTACTATTTCGCAAGGAAGTTATCTAGACAAACATTACACCTATCAGAGTGACAATGAACTTTTTAAAGCATATAACTTTCATCTAGGCTTTCGAAATCATAATAAAACAAGCGAATCGTCATATTTTGAAAGGGAATAGAAGAGAAAATTTTTTAAATTCTCTTGAATTTAGACATGCTTTCAAATTTGCAACAACTATAGAACTCATGGCTCAAAACAAATCATCAGACGTCATCATCATCGACATGCAATTATTTCATCAAAAGCATTACTATCGCAAAACCTAAACAGAGCAAATCTCCCCCCGAACTTAAAATATACATTGTCCCCAATGTATTAACATTTAATAAGATAAAGAGAGATCGATACTGCCTTGAAAAAGCGAGAGAATCTGAAATGTCTTGAATTGATCGTCCGAGGAGAGAATGAGAAGCTAGGCATGAATTCACGCGCTTCCTGCACAAGAATCGATCACACGGGAGCATAAGGATCAACTCATAAAAACTAAATTAAAAACTACAAAAACTTTAACACTTGGGTTGCCTCCCAAGAAGCACTTGTTTAACGTCCTGAGCTAGACGGGGCTCGGTCACCCTAGATCGTCTAACATCACTTTTTCGACCTTCCTTTCTTCGAATCCACAATAGTGCTTCACTCTTTGAGCATTGACTTTAAAAGTTAACCCGTTGCTATCCATCAACTCAATTGAACCGTATGGGGATACTTCCTTGACCAAGAATGGACCGAACCATCTTGACTTCAATTTTCCAAGGAACAATCATAGTCGGAAATTGAAAAGAAGAACTTGCTGGCAAGGCTCAAAAGAACGTTTCTAGACTATACGATCGTGCAATCTTGTCGTTCTTTCCTTGTAGAGCTTAGCGTTCTCATACGACTGGCTCCTAAATTATTCTAATTCGTTGAGCTGCAACAGTCGTTGTTCCCCAGCCTTCTCTGCGTAAAAGTTCAACTTCTTGATAGCCAAGTATGCTTTGTGCTCGAGCTCCACAGGCAGGTGACAAGCTTTACCATACACCAGTCGAAACGGGGATGTACCGATTGGAGTTTTGAAAGCCGTTCGATAGGCCCACAAAGCATCGTCCAACTTATATGCCCATTCCTTTCTGTTTATGCGAACTGTCTTCTCCAAAATTTGCTTAATCTCTCTGTTAGAAATCTCAGCTTGACCGTTAGTTTGGGGATGATAAGCTAAAGAAGTCTTATGCTTGACACCATATTTTCTAAGTAATGATTCAAACAGTTTATTACAAAAATGGGACCCCTCATCACTAAATATAGCCCGTGGTGTGCCAAATCTAGGGAAAATATTTTTATGCAAAAAACGCAAAACAACACGTGCATCATTAGTCTTAGTGGTTGTTGCCTCTATCCATTTAGATACATAATTGACAGCAACTAAAATGTACGAGTATCCATTGGAAGAGGGAAAAGGGCCCATAAAATCCATGCCCCACACATCAAAAAGTTCTACTTCAAGAATAGGGGTTAGGGGCATATCATGGCGTCTAGAAATATTACCGGTCCTTTGGCATCTATCACATGTTTTCACAAAGGTATAACAATCTTTAAATAAAGTAGGCCAATAAAAACCAGATTGAAGTACCTTTGTTGCAGTACGAGTTGGTCCAAAATGACCACCATAAGGAGAGGTGTGGCAATCATGTATAATCTTACCTACTTCTTCTGCAGGAATGCACCTTCGAATGACTTGGTCAGAACAAACCTTAAAGAGAAAAGGGTCATTCCACAGGTAGGATTTCACATCATGGAAAAACTTCTTTCTTTTCTGAGCATTCAAGTCATGAGGTATTTCTTTTCCTACGAGATAGTTTACAAAATCGGCGTACCAAGGAAAAGAAGTTTTAACAACATATAATCTTTCATCTGGAAAAACTTCTTTAATAAGAAAGGTTGCGATATTCTTTTCATGCTCTATCCTAGACAAATGGTCTGCGACTACATTTTCACAGCCTTTTCTATCATTGATTTCATAATCAAATTCTTGCAGTAAAAGAATCCATCTTATAAGTCTGGGTTTGGAGTCCTTCTTACTACTCAAATAATGAATAGCAACGTGGTTAGTGTGGACTATGACCTTTGTACCAAGCAAATAGGGCCTAAACTTATCAAAAGCAATCACAACAACAAGCATCTCTTTTTCTGAAGTGGTGTAGTTCTGCTGAGCACTATCTAGAGTTCTACTTGCATAGTATATTGCCCTAAAGAACTTATCACGACATTGCCCTGAGACAGCTCCTAAAGCATAGTCACAAGCATCACACATGATTTCGAACGGTTGACTCCAGTCAGGAACAACAATGATAGGTGCAAAAATCAACTTTTATGTTAAAAGGGTAAATGCTAGCAAACAATCTTTTGAAAACACAAATGGGGCATCCTTTTCAAGCAACTTGCACAGGGGTTTAGCAATTTTTGAAAAATCTTTTATAAAACGCCTATAAAACCCTGCGTGGCCTAAGAAACTACGAACTTCCTTAATATTAATGGGTGGAGGAAGTTGTTCAATAGTAGAAATTTTGGCTTTATCAACCTCCAAACCTCTTTCAGACACCTTGTGACCAAAAACTATCCCCTCTTTTACCATAAAATGGTACTTTTTCCAGTTTAGAACAAGGTTAGTCTTCTGGCATCTTTGTAAGACACGAGAGAGGTTATGCAAACAGTTATCAAATGATGAACCAAAAACAGAAAAATCGTCCATAAAGACTTCCATAATCTCTTCTACAAAGTCTGAAAATACGACCATCATACAACCTTGAAAGGTAGCCGGAGCACTACACAACCCAAATGGCATACGTCGAAAAGCATAAGTACCATAGGGACATGTGAATGTTGTTTTCTCCTGGTCTTCAGGCGCAATAACAATTTCATTATAGCCCGAATAACCATCCAGAAAACAATAATATGGATACCTCGCTAGCCTATCAAGCATTTGGTCAATAAAAGGGGGAGAGAAGTGATCTTTTCCGGTGGCTTTGTTCAACTTCCTATAATCGATACACACATGCCAACCAGTGACTGTCCTAGTAGATATTGGCTCATCTTTCTCATTTTTAATAACAGTCATCCCCCCTTTCTTAGGCACCACTTGAACAGGACTCACCCAAGGGCTGTTAGATATAACATATATAATCCCTGCATTTATTAATTTTAACACCTCGGCTTTAACCGCTTCCTTCATTGCTGGATTTAATCTTCTTTTGTGTTCTACTGTGGGATTAAAGGTATCTTCCATTAAAATTTTATGCATGACAACAGAACGACTAATACCCTTAATATCACTAATAGACCAACATATAGCAGATTTCTGCTTTTTCAAAACATCCAACAATTTTTCTTCTTATACTTTACTCAATTCAGCATAAATAATAACAGGAAAAGTAGAAGATTCTCCTAAGAAAGCATAACGATGGTGAGCAGGCAATTGTTTTAATTCAGGGGAAGGGACATCAACTTGAGCACAAATATCTAACGATAATTTTTCTTCCCTTCCTAAAGATTTATCAATTAAAGCATTTTCTTGATTATCATCTATTAATTCATCTCCAAACACATCAGGCATGCTTATTTCATAATGATTAACAGGAGATTCCGACTGTACACATGCATTGATAATAGTGTCAACAAAATCAATCGAAAAGCAAGAACTAACCTCTTATGGGTGTTTTAATGCATTAAAAATATTGAACACTACCTCATCGTCTTTTCTCTGAGAGTCAGAGTTCCTTTCTGTACCTCAATTAATGCACGAGCGGTTGCAAAAAATCGTCTTCCGAGAATGATCGGGACTTCGGGATCTTCTTACATGTCTAACACTACAACGTCTGTAGGGAATATGAATTTGTCAAAGTTAACCAGAACATCCTCTAACACACCTTTAGGGTATGTCATCGAACGATCTGCCAATTGCAGAACAATTGTAGTTGACTTTAATTCCCCAACACCAAGTTTCCTATAAACACTGAAAGGCATTAGGTTAAAACTTGCCCCTATATCACACAAAACGTTTTTAATAAACAAACTACCGACAATACAAGGAAGAGTGAAACTCCTTGGATCTTTCAATTTTGGTGGTAGATGTTTATGGATTATGGCACTACACTCGACTGTCATATTTACCGTCTCAGGGTTCTCGAACTTCCTTTTCTTTGATATGATTTCCTTCATAAACTTGGCATAGTGTGGCATCTGTTCCAAAGCATCAGCGACAGGAATGTTAATGTTAAGCTGTTGAAAAATATCAAGAAATTTTAAAAATTCAGCATCCAACTTTTTCTTTTGGAATCTTTGAGGATAAGGAATATGATTAGGAACTATAGGAATAGAGTCAGAAAACTTATCTGGCACTGGTTGTGTTGTTTCTTCCTCTTGTTTGTCTTCATCATCCTCATCCAGAATCCTTCTAATGCTGGGCTTTGTTTCTTCTTTTCTTTCAACCTTTTTCAGTTGTTTCCCACTTCTGATAGATATGGCAGGACATTGTTCTTATGGGTTCATGGTGACGACATTGGATAATTTTCCTCGCTGGATCTCCTTCATGAATATTATCATCCGATCTATTGTTGCTTCCATCTTACTGATGACAATATCTTGCTTTTCTACTCTGGCTTGTATTATTAACACTAATCCTTGAACATTTCCATTCAAATTGCTAGTCTCGTTTATGAAGCTTCCTAGCATTTCCTCCATAGGGTTTTTCTTTTCCTCTGGTTTAGGCGAACTTGGAATTTTTGATCCTCTGAGCTTGTTTAAAGCCTTGGTTAGAGCTTCGACTTGTAATTTTAAAGCACTCACCTCATCATTCTCACATGGTTTCTCCTTAATTTTGGACTCTGGTTGCAATTTGTAACTTGTCAAGGCCAACTCTTCTACAATGGTTCGTGCCTCCTTGACAGTTTTGGCTAAAAAGTTTCCTCCAGCCGTAGTGTCAAGAATTGTCTTTAAATCCCCATTTAACCCCCTGTAGAAAAGTAGAATTTGAAGCCAACCAGGGTACCCATGTTGTGGAAATTTCCTTAACATATCCTTATATCTTTCTCAAGCCTCATATAATTGCTCTTCCTCTAATTGTTGAAATTTTCCAATTTCAGCTCTAAGTTGGGTATGTTTTTCTAATGGGAAGAATTTTTCAAGGAAAGCTTTAACTAAATCATTCCAACTAAGGATGCTATTTGAGGTTAACGAGTCTAACCATTCTCTAGCTTTATCTTGTAAAGAAAATAGAAACAACTTCAAACGGATGGAGTCAGGGCTAACTCCTCCCATCTTTATCGTTCCACAGATATTCAAGAATGATCTCAGGTGATTGTGTGGACCTTCTGTGTTGGGTTTTATGCCCTAAAACTCGTAGATAGTAAATGTACATTTGACCGAACATTAATAAAAGTGATGTATTATTCAATGTTTGTATTATATCTTGTGTTATCAACCCTAATCCAATAAACTAAACATCCAAGGCTAATAGAATGAGGCTTGAACTAGTATGTAGGGACATACGGGGATCAATGTTCAAGTTTTAGCCTAAAGGGTCTGTAGTATAGGGATGAGGTTGGGTACCTTATCCTGGTGACACTATGGATACGACCCGCTTTGTATATTGATACAAACGTAATGATCCAACGAGTTCATGTAGTTGACATGCGAGCGGGGGTATCCTGTGCAATGAGTTTGCACAAAGACCGGACCACGAAATAGTTAACCACTAACTGTAACACCGTGAGTTGGCTTGGTTTCTATTTCACTAGGATGACCTAGGCAACTTGGCCTTAATCCTGAGTGGATTATGGACTCCTGTCCATGAGGGATTGTCCTTTGATTTGTACGGGTGAGAGTGGCCTGTTCGCACACTCAATAAGCCTACCATTTTGGGGACAAGACCGAGTGGGGAGCTGTGAACATAGTCTTACAAGATGGAATTCACTCTTTCCCGATATTAGGGTAAGTAGAGGTGTGTTCCCTTAAGTGTAAGGATTTGGAATTCCCATATTCCGTTAAAGCGGAAGCGTAATTGGGACCGATTCGTAGTTAATTTTGTTTATCCAAAAATACTATTGCATTGGTTAAAACATAGAACAAATTCTATACAAACTTAAGGCTAAGCATACAAAATTTATTAGATCTAAATCTAAAGGGGAGAAGCAAACATACCGTCGTTGACGACTCTAAATACTTCAACGGACACCTTTATTGATTTTGGACCAAGCGTCAACAACTGTGACACCACCAATTGATCTTTCCCGCTATGACTCTGAGATTAGGAACGTAGTTGTGGGACTACCTAATCTTGAATGAGAAAAACTCTAGAGAGAAAATTCTCCCAAGAGTTCTTGGGTTGAGAGAATATGAGAGGGAGGCTAGAGACAATGCAAGAGTGCATTCTTGTGGCCTTATGTTGTAGTACCTAAACCCTAGGTTTAGTGTTCTATTTATAGGAGAAAGGCCATGAATAAAATATTCATTTAAAATCAATTATTTCCATAACTGCTTTAATCTTTTCCATAATTAATCAATTCCATGACCAACCAATTCCATGACCAATCAATTCCATAATTGATTAATCTTTTCCATAAATGATTGATCACTTCCATAAGTGATTAAATCATTTCCATAAATGATTAATTACTTCCATAAGTGATTAATCATTTTCATAATTGATTAATTTCCAATTAATTAATTCTTTAATTAATTAATCACCAATTAAATATCATATATTTAATTTCAGACCTTCTATTAGTTAATTAATTAATTACCCAATTAAATATCATATATTTAATTTGAGACCTTCAATTAATTAATTCTATAATATGAATCAAATTCATATTAAAATTTGAACTCCTCCAAATTTTCTTATATCCTATAAATTTAATATGAATCAAATTCATATTAATATTTGAACTTCTTCAAATATTTATTTCTCTCATAGACTATAGTTTAATTAAATCTAATTTAATTTAAACTAAATTGAATAATTAATTAATTCATAATTAATTAATTTATCTTCTAATTAAATACCATATATTTAATTAGACATATATTTGAACTCTTTCAAATATATAAATATCTCAATATAATAAAGTTTAATCTAAAATTAGACATTATATTTTAATGCATCACTATACATTATATTAATTTGTATCTCGTACAATTAACTTAATTCCCAATATGAATTTGAACTATTCAAATTCTCTCAAGATATATTTGTTCCTAATTACTCTTTACGAGCTAGCAGGGGGACCTAATGGACCTACAGATCAGAAGCTCCAATGATATGAGGTTAATAGATTAAACTCATTAATCAAGTTAACCAATATTCATTAACTGTGGGTCATTCCACTAAAGACCCACAGCTGAACTCTTCTCACTGTAGAACATTTATGTGTCCATGGATGTAGACCTATGCCGGTAAGTCAATCCTTCACGAGTGTTCGTAATCACAGTTGGGTCAAATTACCGTTTTACCCATGTGTTACATCTGTCTCCTTAAGTACCAGCGCTCCTCTAATGAACAAGTTGTTTATGTTCCAACCATTAAACAGAAAGTTCTTCTCGGGCCAGTGAGAGGGCGGGATCCCTTTGTTCAAGTCTCGGAGTCACCACTTAAGGGAACACTCATCTACTTCACATAGAAGCGGGAATGAGTGAATTCCTTCTTGTGTTGTCATGTCCCCAACCTCCCACTCGATCTTGTCCCCAAAAAGGAAGGCATATTGAGTCGGCGTATTGGCCACTCTCACCCATACTAATCAAAGGACAATCCCTCATGAGAATGAGTTCATGACACACTCAGGATTAAGACTGAGTTACCTAGGTCATCCTATTGAAACAGTAACCTAATTAGTTAACGGTGTTATCACTAATGGTTGACTATTTCGTGGTCTGGTCTTATGCAAACTCATTGCATAGGATACCCCCACTTGCATGTCTACTACATGGACGTTTTGGATCAATACGTCTGTATCAAATACAAAGCGGGCTGTATGTCATAGTGTTACCAAGATAAGGTACCCAACTTTATCCTTGTACTATAGACCTTTTAGGTTGTTACTTGAACATCGATCCTCGTATGTCACCACATACTAGTTCAAGTTACATACAAACAACCTTGGATCTTAGTTTATTGGATTTGGGTCAAATTGTGCAATATTTAACAATAACACTTTATTGTAGAAACTCAATAACACTTTATTGAAACAAGTATATAATTTGTTTACATTCACTATCTACGAGTTTTAGGGCATAAAACCCAACATTAAGTGGTGTCTTCGGGTCTTGAACAATGGGCCCTACCCTCTTTATGGCACGAGAGGGACTTCTGTTTGTTGGTTAGACCTCAAACAAGTTGTTCATTAGAGGAGCACTGGTACTTAAGGATCAAGAGGTAGCCCGAGGGTAAAACGGTAATTTGATCTAGCTGGGGTATGAACACACGTGAAGGGCTTACTTGCTGCTTATGGTCGATATCCTTGGACACATAAATATGTCTGCAGTGAGAAGAGTGCAACTGTGGTTCTTTAGTGGAGTGAACCACAGTTAACGAATATTGATTAAATTGGTTAATGAGTTTAGCCAATTAATCTCATATCGTTGGGGCTTCTGATCTGTAGGTCCATTAGGTCCCACCAGTAGCTCATTAGGGGCATTGAGGTAAAATTCTAAAGGGGAATTGAACATTCGAAGGTGTTCGAATGTTAAGTTTAAATATGAATTGGATTCATATTAAAAACTATAGGTTATAATTAATGCACATTTGATGTACATTAAAACTATAGTTTATGAGAGAGAAATATAATTAAGTATATGATATTTAATTATAATATTAATTGATTGATGAATTAATTTATATTGTTTAGTTTTAATTTAATTTAATTAAATTTGATTTAATTTCTTTACATTAAAACTATAGGTTATCTGGGAGGATGACATAAATGCGATTTATGGATTTCTTAATATTATTTAATTAATTACTATTAATTTAATAATTAATTTTTTCTTATCGGTTAAAGATAACTGATAAGAATTAATCCTACCCACTAATTGGGCTATACACACGATGTGGAGTGAGATAAGGAGAAGTTTTAGCTTCTTAACGTAACTGAGTAGTTCAGTTAGGGTTTAATCCCAAATTGGCCTCTGAGATCTCTCACTCCCTCATTCGTGTGTGTGTCTCTCTCTCTCTCTCAGAAGTTTTTTTTGGTTTTCTCTGTGTTTTTCCTCTCTAGTGAATACAGAGAACTCCTCTCCAAAATTCCCAGAATTTTCTTGGTTCCCACAAACCTCTCAACTCCATTCTCTAAGAGGATATTGGTGTACCTATTTGGTGGTGTTCGCAAAGGATTTGCAGCGAAAAAGGAAACCTTTAGTTGCTGGAATTTTCTGCAAACAACGAGGGAAAAGGCAAAACGGTTCAAGAATTCTACAAAGGTATAGTATTCTTGACCTTAGATCAATAGGATCTTTCTTAGATTAGATCTAGGAGTTTTTCCTTTTGATCTTAGCATGTTTTATAAACTGTTACAACATGTTTTTTTTTAAATTAATCTGCTGTAATTTATTTGTCGTCGTATTGGTATCCCAATCGGCGTTTAAATCGAAAAGATCTCTGACGTCTTCCGCTGCCTATGGTTATTTATCCCTACATTCTGATGGACAGCCTTTGAAAGCATTTTCTCTTACCATTTGAATGAGACTAGCCTTGAGCTCGAAATTATCGACAACAATTGCCTCATAAGCTATTCCAGAGTAATTTAATTGAAATTCAGGTAAGAAATAGTCTCGAATTGCTTTGCCTTCTTGATCTGCAATGATTAAAACTCAAAGAAACAGTTTATCCACCTTTTATCATCACAAAATTTGCCACCACTTAAAATTAAATTGAAAAAATAAAATTTGTAAATTAAAATCAAACACTTAATTCTCAATATTAACGGAAAAAATTACAATGTCCCCGGCAACGATGCCAAAAACTTGTTGTGTAATCATCCGCAAGCGTACGGTTGCCCAAGTAATATTAAAACGGAAAGTATTCCGAGTATCGAATCCTCAGAGAAATTGAGTTAATTCCATTAATTACCAAGAATCAACATGCTTAATTTTATTTAGAATCTTAACTTTAAGGAAATAAAGAACTAACAAGAAACTAAAGAAATCATGCAATAAAAATGGAAATATTATATTAAGGGAACTTAATCTAGGGTGTTATCTAGCTTTCTTGGATTTGTAGCTCACTTAATCGGATGAATGTACTTACTAATCTTCAATTCCATAAATCTAAAAGTACTTTTAAGTAGATTTCTCTTTCAAGCTCCTCCACATCTCATACTAACATAACTAATTCATGTGTCCATCTCCTTAGTTAATCATAGTATGGCATTAAGCAACTTCATTATCAATTTCTAACAATTCTCTTTCACTCTCATGCTCCAAGCAATCGTTAGCCATACAATTTGGATCTAATACAATTTCTCTCTGTCGAGTATCAATTGAGACCAACAAATCAATTAATCTGTGATCAGGAGATTAAAAGCACTAAGAATAAATTGCATAGATGAAATATGAAGAACTTCGTTACAATATCTAATGAATTAAGCTACAATATCTAATTAGCTAGAATAACGGCCCTATGTCTCAAGATCTACTCACAAATGGGAATAAGTTTTGCCCAAGTCATCTTGATCTATAAGCCTAACTCAAATTACAATAAGGAATTATAAAGAAGTAAGGAAGAAATAACCGGTAAGTTGATCCCAAGCTCCCGTCACGATCATCTCGAATCTTGAGCCTTGGAATCTCGCTCAATTCCAACATTTTTCTCCACAATTCCTCTCACTTTTTCTCTCTATTGAGCTAGGGGAGAGCTCCCCCAAAATGGGATTATTTGAACCATGGGAGAGAGGGTTATTTATAGGTGTTGGATGGACCCATTTCTTGCTGAACAAGCCAACAGCGTCGAGACGCTACGTCACAGCGTCGAGACGTGACGTCACACTTTCTTGGAGCAAAAGTTGTCGCAGCGTCGCAACGTTACGTGGAAAGCGTTGCGACGCTGTCGCGATTCCAGATCTTTCTTCACTGCCTAGCAAGCGTCTCGACGCTCTAGCCCTAGCGTCTCGACGCTAGGCCTTCTAGAAGCCCTAAATGCGGATTTTGGCCTCCTTTCTTTTATCTTTTGGGCTTTTTGGGCCTCTGCTTCAAAAGTGTTCTCACCAACTCTTCTAAAATCCAGATATTTCTTCACTGCCTGCCAAGCGTCTCGATGCTCTAGCCCTAGCGTCTCGACGCTAGGCCTTCTAGAAGCCCTAAATGCGGATTTTGGCCTCCTTTCTTCTATCTATTGGCCTTTTTATGCCTCCGCTTCAAAAGTCTTCTCACCAACTCTTCTAAAATGGGCCAAAAGTCTTCATTTTGGCCTTGAAATCAATAAAATTCATGGGTTTGCCTCACTAACTCTGATTTCTACAAAATCAACATAAGGATACATTAAAGCTCACAATTAACGCACAAAACTAGCGAAAATTACTAGGAAAAAGATAGCATTTTTGCATGCTATCAGCAATAACTAAAATTGATACAAAAATAAAGGAGTTATTTTTTGTTATGTTTGACCAAAACGTTGATGAGCCTTGTGTGTACAAGAAAATCAACAAAAGGAAAGTAGGTTTTCTAATACTTTATGTAGACGATATCCTACTCATTGGGAATGATGTAGGGTACCTCACTGACATTAAAAAATGGCTAGCAGCCCAATTCCAAATGAAAGATCTGAGATAGGCTCAATATGTTCTTGGAATCCAAATCATTAGGGATCGTAAGAACAAAACGCTAGCACTATCTCAAGCAACGTATATTGACAAAATGTTGTCTCGATATTCGATACAAAACTCCAAGAAGGGACTATTACCCTTAAGACATGGGGTACACATGTCTAAGGAACAGTCTCCTAAGACACCTAAAAAAATTGAGAACATGAGACACATTCCCTATGCCTCAGCTGTGGGCAGCTTAATGTATGTTATAATCTACACTAGGCCTCACATATGTTATGCAGTGGGAGTAGTCAGTAGGTATCAGTTTAATCCAGGGTTGGACCACTGGGGAGCGGTTAAGAATATCCTCAAGTATCTTCAGAGAACGAGGGACTACATGCTTGTGTATGGATCTAAGGATTTGATTCTTACTAGATACACTGACTCTGACTTTCAAGCTGATAAGGATTCAAGGAAATCCACATTAGGGTCAGTATTCACCCTCAATGGAGGAGCACTAGATTGGAGAAGCATCAAACAAGGATGCTGATAACTGCCCAAAAGGTAGTTATTTAGGCCTCATTTATATAAGGATTTGTGTGTCTTTAATGCTTTATAGGGTTGGTTTTAGAGAGATATTACATGATTTAACCCATTTGGAAGAATGGAAGCTTTGGAAATCACTTTGTGCAGATTATGCTGTTGAGCGACTAGAAGGAGCAAATTCTATGCTGCAGCAAAACTGGGAGCAGAAACTGCCACATCACAGCTTGTTAGCCAACTTCATGAACCGACTTCTATTGAGATATTTTCGTGATAAATGATCAAGGAGAGCCTTACACGTGTCCTAGTTGACCTAATTCAAGCCTCCCATCCTTCTATAAAAGGAAGTAGCCGTCAAAGTCAAAGTCATTCCATGTTTTCCCTTGGAAGCCGAATAGTGTAGAGATTGAAGATTATCAAGAACACCATCATCCGCAAGCTGATTAGGGAGTTTATTTTCCTTCTTAATTTGTGGTTATGGACATGCATACTCAGATTGTAATTCGTATTCCTATGCTTATTATGAACTAAGTAGCTTAGGGTGTTGGTTAGGAATAATGTGATTACTGTGCTTCATCTCTAGTAATAAATTGACTATAGCATTTTGGTTAATTGTTGTGCTTATTCTTATTTTATACCCGCCTGGCCAGCCGGTATGGATAGCTCTCTCTAGTTTCAGGGATGATTTAGAAAGTGTGTGGCAATTCTCCACATTACGATCATTGTGTATTGGTGAACGCCAGTGACTGAGCTAGGGATAGCCAGTTGCCTAGTGCCTGATCGGTCGCACTTCATTGGGGTTGAAACACATCCCAAAAGATTCGGAGTTCTGGGAGGAATCCGCTAATAATACTACGGGAAATGCATGATCAATAATATTGCTAGAGCATATTTTATAACAATTACTAAAACCTAACCAGCGCCTGTCTTTAAATCTGTCTATCTATTTGTTTACTCGTTGTTTTGTCATTTATTTTGCTTCAGCATTATTCTGATAAAAAACATTTTTATTATCTTTGAAACCATTAAAAAGTTATACAAAATAGGTAAAGTGGAAACTCATTCAGACCTTGGATTGATAATA
The DNA here is from genome assembly GCA_036850905.1 of Luffa acutangula. Taxonomy (NCBI): domain Eukaryota; kingdom Viridiplantae; phylum Streptophyta; class Magnoliopsida; order Cucurbitales; family Cucurbitaceae; genus Luffa; species Luffa acutangula. The sequence continues at coordinate 24,656,838 of CM072093.1, forward strand.
TTACTTGTTGCAGACTGTGTATACTTGCACAGGAATTCTAGAGTATTTCATATCATATTTTTACTCACTCTAGGAACCCAACAAGTTTTTGGCGCCGTTGCCGGGGACTTGAATAAGTTTTTATCTGATCTGTTTTGTGTATGTGTTTTAGTGGTTTGGTGCTAGAACTTTTTGATTGTTTCTTTTGTTTTTGCAGGTGTGATTTTGTTGCATGAGCGATCCGCCTGGGGTACGGTTTGAGCTTGACCCCGCAGGTTCCTGAAGGTCCAGTAGCAGTGAACCCCCAGCAGAATCCGTTGCTGCAGCAAAACTCACTGTTTGAGCAAAATGAGCAGCGAAATAATCAGGCTGAGAATCCTATCTTGATAGCGAACGATAGGACCAGAGCCATTCGAGCATATGCTGTCCCGATGTTTAATGAGTTGAATCCAGGGATTGCACGTCCCCAAATCCAAGCGGCGAATTTTGAAATGAAACCGATAATGTTTCAGATGTTGCAAACCGTGGGGCAATTCCATGGTTTGTCATCTGAAGACCCTCATTTACATCTTAAGTCTTTTCTAGGAGTTAGTGATTCTTTTGTAATTTAGGGAGTGCCTAGAGATGCTCTTAGATTAACTTTGTTCCCGTATTCTCTTAGAGATGGAGCAAAGTCATGGTTAAACTCTTTTGCTCCAAGATCAATTAGGACATGGGATGAGTTAGCTGAAAAATTTTTTAGTAAATATTTCCCACCTAATAGAAATGCTAAATTAAAGAGTGAAATAGTAGGTTTAAGGAGCTTTTGCGAAAGTGTCTCCACCATGGGTTACCTCATTGTATTCAAATGGAAACATTTTACAATGGTTTGAATGGAGTAACCCAAGGTATGGTCGATGCTTCGGCTGGAGGGGCCCTTTTGGCAAAAACTTTTGATGAAGCCTATGAAATTTTAGAAAGAATATCTATTAATAGTTGTCAGTGGTCGGATGTTAGAGGCACAAATAAAAAAGTTAAGAGTGTATTAGAGGTTGATGGTGTGTCCACCATTAGGGCCGATCTTGCTATGATTGCTAACGCTCTTAAGAATGTGACAGTGATTAGTCATCAGCAGCCACCAGCTATGGAGCCTGCAGCAGTGGTGAAGCAAGTCACGGACGAAGCATGTGTCTATTGCGGTGAAGATCACAACTACGAGTTTTGCCCCAACAATCCAGCTTCTGTGTTTTTTGTAGGTAATCAGAGGAACAACCCTTATTCTAACTTCTATAATCCAGGTTGGCGCAACCACCCCAACTTCTCATGGGGAGGTCAAGGAAATAACATGCAAGCGCAACAAAAGATGAACCAGCCAGGATTTGCTAAAGCGCAGGTAATGCCCCAACAAAATAAGCCGGCTTTGCCCCAGCAAAATTTGGGAAATTCTCTCGAGGCAATGATGAAAGAATTTATGGCTCGCACAGACGCCGCAATTCAAAGTAATCAAGCTTCGATGAGGGCCCTGGAATTGCAAGTGGGTCAGCTAGCTAATGAGCTAAAGGCGAGGCCTCAAGGGAAACTTCCATCGGATACTGAACACCCTCGAAGGGAAGGTAAGGAGCAGGTAAAGGCAGTAACTCTTAGGAGTGGTAAGCCATTAGAAGAGTCTAGAAAGACCCAGGATTTAAATAGTAATAGTGATAATATTGTTGTTATTGAAAAAGAGTTGGAGTCTGGTCAGGGTGCTGGAGGCAGCAAAGAGAATGCTGGAGCATCTGGTTCTGTGCCAGATGTAGAACCACCATATGTGCCGCCCCCACCTTATGTACCACCTCTACCATTTCCACAAAGGCAAAAGCCTAAGAATGAGGATGGTCAATTTAAAAAGTTTTTAGAGATTCTTAAGCAGTTGTATATAAATATCCCTTTAGTAGAAGCTATTGAGCAAATGCCTAATTATGCTAAATTTCTTAAGGATATTTTGACTAAAAAGAAAAGGTTAGGTGAGTTCGAAACTGTATCTCTTACTGAGGAATGTAGTGCTATTCTTAAGAATGGGCTACCCCCCAAGGCTAAGGATCTAGGGTCATTTACTATACCTGTGTCTATAGGTGGAAAGGAGTTAGGTAGAGCACTCTGTGATTTAGGTGCGAGCATTAACCTTATGCCTCTTTCGGTCTATCGGAAGTTAGGTATTGGTGAAGCTAGACCTACCACAGTTACACTCCAATTAGCTGATAGGTCTATCACATATCCAGAGGGTAAAATTGAGGATGTCTTAGTAAAAGTTGATAAATTCATATTTCCTGTTGATTTTATTATTTTAGACTATGAGGCTGATAAAGATGTCCCAATTATTCTAGGTCGTCCATTTTTGGCTACTGGTAAGGCATTAATAGATATTCAAAAAGGAGAATTAACAATGAGAGTTTGTAATGAGGAAGTGAAATTTAATGTGTTTAAAGCCATGAAATATCCAGACGAAATGGAGGATTGCTCCTTCATTAGGATTCTGGAGAGCACAGTTAATGAGACAGCAATACGGGATTTGGCTGATAAGCACTCAGAAAAGCATGGAGAGGTTAGTATAGAAGATTTTGAGTTTTGTTCTTTAGATAGAAAAAATGAAAAAGAATTGTTTAGGCGTGAGGATGTTTTTGAGTCTTTAGATTTAGATCAAAGAAAGGCTCCCCCAATTAAGCCATCCCTAATTGAGGCACCCACTTTAGATTTGAAATCTTTACCGGATCATCTAAAGTATGTGTATCTTGGGGAAAGTGAGACGTTGCCCATTATTGTTGCATCAGATTTAATGTCGGAGCATGAGGAGGCCTTAATAAAATTGCTGCAGCAATACCGCAAAGCTATAGGTTGGACATTGGCTGATATTCAGGGAATTAGCCCATCTTTTTGTATGCACAAAATCACTCTAGAGGAGGGATCCTTTAGGAGTATTGAGCAACAAAGAAGGCTTAACCCTGCAATGAAAGAGGTTGTTAAAAAGGAGGTAATTAAATGGTTGGATGCTGGGATCATCTATCCGATTGCCGATAGCAATTGGGTAAGCCCTGTCCAATGTGTTCCTAAGAAAGGAGGTGTCACTGTGGTGAGCAATAAAAATAATGAGTTGATCCCCACAAGGACAGTGACTGGCTGGAGGGTTTGTATGGATTACAGAAGGCTTAATAAAGCCACCCGAAATGATCATTTCCCTCTACCATTTATCGACCAGATGTTGGATCGATTGGCTGGTCAGGCCTATTACTATTTCTTGGATGGTTATTCTAGGTATAACCAGATTACTATTGCTCCTGAAGATCAGGAGAAAACCACTTTCACCTGCCCTTATGGGACATTCGCTTTTAGGAGAATGCCTTTCGGCCTTTGCAATGCTCCAGCAACATTTCAGCGGTGTATGCTAGCAATTTTTTCTGATATGATTGAGTCCACTGTTGAAGTCTTTATGGACGATTTTTCAGTGTTTGGAGGGTCTTTTCAGAGTTGTTTAGATAATTTAGGGAAGGTATTAAAAAGATGTGAGGATACCCATTTAGTACTTAATTGGGAGAAGTGCCACTTCATGGTGAAGGAGGGCATAGTGTTAGGTCATAGGATTTCTAAAAGTGATCTAGAAGTTGATAGAGCAAAAGTTGAGGTTATCGAAAGACTAGAGCCACTGAGTTGAGTGAAGGGAATTCGGAGTTTTTTAGGACATGCTGGATTTTATAGGAGGTTCATAAAGGATTTTTCCAAAATCAGTAAACCTCTTTGTAACTTATTGTTCACTGATCATGTTTTTGACTTTATTGCAGATTGTAGGAAGGCTTTTGAAACATTAAAGGCTGCTTTAATCTCAGCACCCATTCTCTGCGCGCCTAATTGGAATTTGCCATTCGAGGTAATGTGTGATGCGAGTGATGCTGCGGTAGGTGCGATGTTGGGGCAAAAGCAGGGCAAATTTATCCATCCTATATATTATGCAAGCAAGGTTTTAAATGAAGCACAGGTCAACTACACAACTACTGAAAAGGAGTTGTTAGCTGTTGTGTTTGCTTTTGAGAAATTTCGGCCATATTTGGTTGGATCTAAAGTCACGGTGTTCACGGATCATGCAGCAATAAGGTATTTAATGTCTAAGAAAGATGCAAAGCCGAGACTAATTCGTTGGATTTTATTACTGCAGGAGTTCGACTTGGAGATAAAAGACAAGAAGGGATCAGAGAATGTTATTGCAGATCATTTATCTCGTCTTGATCCATCATCATCTTTGCTGGAGCAATCTGCCATTTCCAATTCTTTTCCAGATGAGCAGCTTTTTGCTGTTCAGGTAAAGGTAGTCAGGGATGTCCCTTGGTATGCTGATATTGCCAACTTTTTAGTAAAGGGAGTCACCCCTATTGATATGGATTGGAGGCAGAAGAAAAAGTTTAAGCATGATGCGAAATTTTTCTTTTGGGATGAGCCGTTTATGTATAAGCAATGCTCTGACGATATTATTCGTAGGTGTGTTTCAGGTGCGGAAGCAAAAGAAATCCTGGAGCAATGTCACTCTTCGCCGTATGGAGGTCATTTCAGCGGACAGAGGACGGCTATGAGGATTTTGCATTGCGGATTTTTCTGGCCTACGTTATTTAAGGATGCCCATTGGTTCTACAAGCAATGTGACGCTTGCCAAAGGAGAGGAAACTTGGGGCCTAGAGATGAAATGCCTCTTACTTACATTTTAGAAGTTGAATTATTCGATGTATGGGGTATTGACTTTATGGGGCCATTTTCCCCTTCTAATGGCAATGTTTTTATCTTATTGGCAGTTGATTATGTGTCCAAGTGGGTGGAGGCCATCGCATGCCATCAGAGTGATGCCAAGACAGTAGCAAGGTTTCTTCAATCGCACATCTTTGCGCGGTTTGGGACACCTAGGGCTCTAGTGAGTGATGAGGGTACACATTTTGTTAATAATATCTTAACTAAGCTTTTAGCTAAGTATGAGATTAAGCATAGGATAGCTACCCCTTATCACCCACAAGCAAATGGTCAAGCTGAAATTAGTAATAGGGAAATTAAAGCTATTTTAGAGAAAGTAGTCCATCCATCTAGAAAGGATTGTTCCTTTAGGTTGGATGAGGCTCTTTGGGCTTATAGGACAACTTATAAGACTCCTCTAGGTATGTCTCCCTATAGGTTAGTATATGGGAAAGCTTGCCATTTACCATTAGAGCTTGAGCATAAAACATTTTGGGCTTTGAAAAAGTTAAATTTTGATTTAAGCCGTGCAGGAGCAATAAGAATGCTGCAGCTTAATGAGTTAGAGGAATTTCACCAATTTTCTTACGAGAATGCGTAAATGTATAAGGAGAAGACTAAGCTGTGACATGACAAGAAAATAAAGTCTAAGGAGTTTGTAAAGGGTCAAAAAGTTTTGCTTTATAATTCTAGATTAAAATTATTTCCTGGAAAATTAAAATCTAAATGGTCAGGACCGTTTATTGTGATTGAGGTTTTCTCCAATGGAGCAATTACTTTGCAGGATGAAAAAGATGGGAGAGTATTCAAGGTGAATGGACAGCGTGTGAAGCATTATTGGGGTGAGGTATTTCAGTCGAGATATCCTTCCCAACGATTGGTTGATGATTGAGAGAGCAGGACTTTTGCGGGAGCATTTCACAGAGCAAAATTTTGAGCTCCCAGGATTTGAATTGATTTTATTTTCCGTTAATATGATTTTATTTTTCGGTTAGGTTAGATTTAATTTTGCATGAGTTATTAGATTTTATCTTTTAAGTATTTTTTATTTTTGGTAGGTTAGATTTGATTTGATTTTATTTTCGGGTTCTTTATTTAAATTATCTTGCATTTATCTTTTAGTTAGATAGATTTTATTTTATCTAGATTTTATTTTCGGTTATTTGAATTCTAGTCTTAATTAATGGAGATTTTCTCTAACTTATTCAGTTTCTTTTGAGAATAACAGGTTAAGTTTGCTTTGATTGGTTTAATTTGTATTAAAAAAAAATATTTGATTTGTCTATTTTGAAATTCGAATTCCGTATCTAAGATTCTTCAGGTTCGGAAGATTGTTGCGGCACAAATATTGCTGGAGCAAAATATTCCTAGTCAGAAGGGTTTCCGTTGGAATTTATTATTGTTACCGTTGGATTTTGCTTTGAATTCTTGCAGGTAAATGTGCGTGCATTGTCTGATGAGGCCACGTGGCGCAGAGAAATTATCCAACGGCTTCAATGATGACAGAGCATTAATTTTTACCATGGCCGTTTGGAATTCACAATTTTACCGTTGGTAATTTTTGAATTTCAGGTTTTCATTTTTAATTGCAACGGTAATATTAGTTATGGCAGGGCAAAACCTTTCGGTTAGGATTCTTGTTTGCTACAGCCCTATTTATGCGTAAACACTGGTAAGCTTCTCCACTTCGTCTTCTTGAATCTTTGTGCGTGTATTATTCTTTCTTTCTATACATTCTCTGTCAAAACCCTATTATACCTTCCATGGCTAAAACAAGAGCTCGAAAAGCGAGGGAGAGTGTAGAGGAGGAGGTACTGGTAACACCGAAAGTTCAGAAAGTAAAAACTAAGAAAAAGAGAACGCCAGAAGAGAAGGAGGCTAAGCGAAGAAGAAGACAGCAGAGAGTTGAAGAACAAGAAAGAGCGAGAGAGGAGGAGGCTGTTGCAAGAGAAGATGAAGAACCAAAAGAATATGACAAACCGACTCAAGAAAAGGATGAACATGAAGTGGCGACTATAGAAGAAGCTCGAGAGGACATTCAGACGAAACAGAGTGAGGTTATGCAGACGGAGGCTGTAGAGGAAGAAGACAGGGAGCCGGTGAAGGAGGCCCGTGTTGAAATCATTATGCCTGAACCGCCCAAGCGCCGCCGCATCTAAAGGAAGGCGGGTCGCGTGAGGGTGGTTCGGAACACTCCATCACCTCCGACGTCGGACTCTGAGGAAGAAAGAAGGGAAGCTGAGAATAAGGAAAAAGAAGAAGAGGTAAGCAAGGCAGAGGAAGAGCGTTTGTGTGTCTAGAGAGAAAGCAGGGGCAAAGGAATTGCCGAAGCATCAGGAGAAATTGAGGGGCCGAGGGCGCCATTCATTCGCTTCGTCAACGATCTTGCCCGGGCAAAATACCAGGAGGTGCTGAAACGGGACTTCTTGTTCGAACGTGGTTTTGGCAATGATTTACCTAGTTTTTTGGAGTCTGGAATAGTGAACCTCGGTTGGAGGCAATTTTGTGCGAAGCCAGAACCTGTGAATGCCAACATGGTTCGAGAATTTTACGCCAACCTTGACATTAAGAATGATTTTGAGGTTATTGTTCGAGGAGTGCCTGTACAGTGGAGCCCTGAGGCCATCAATGAAATGTTCGATCTCCAAGATTTTTCGCATGCCGTTTTTAATGAGATGGTGGCTGCACCATCTAGTGATCAACTGAGTGCGGCTGTCCGGGAGGTAGGCATTGAGGGGGCCCAGTGGAGGGTGTCGCAGACAAGGAAGCATACATTTCAAGCTGCTTATTTGAAGAGTGAAGCCAACACTTGGATGGGTTTCATCAGGCTACGTTTGCTGCCGACAACACACGACTCCACAGTATCTCGGGACAGGGTATTGCTTGCCTTTGCCATTCTTCGCTCGATGAGTATAGATGTAGGAAAGATAATTTCTTCTGAGATTGTTGATTGCTGGAAAAAGAAGGTGGGGAAGCTGTTCTTTCCGAACACGATTACGATGTTATGCAGCAGGGCAGGAGTGCCCACGGTTCCAGAAGATATGATCATGACTGATAAGGGAATCATTGACACACCTAATCTGGTGCGGCTTCAGCGTATGCAAGAGGTTCGCTAGGGTGGGCTTGTGTATGGCGTTAATCAGATCCTAGAGCAACTGTCAGTGTTGACCAGTAGGTTAGAATTTGCTGAAAGGCAAGCTCAGACCTACTGGACTTATGCTAAAAGGAGAGATGATGCGCTTAAGGGGGCCTTGCAGACCAATTTCTCAACACCGTATCCGGCCTTTCCAATGTTTCCCGATGATTTGTTTAATCTTTGGATACCACCCCCGCCTGTTGAACGAGAAGAGGATGTTGATGAGGAGCAGGGTCAGGAAGATTGACTGATGGGATGACCTGGAGCGAGCATTACTTTTGTTTTTCCATTTTTGTTTGCTCGCGCATATTTACCCTGCTCACTGTTATAACTGCTTATCTTGTTTCTTTCTAATCTTTTTAAATTTTTACTTTGGAAAAAATATTTGCTGATGTAATTTCTTTTTCTTATGTTTTTAAATTAAATTTCTAGATGTTTCTATTCCATGAGCACTGACTGACTCTAACTTAACTATTTTCTTCTGAATTTCTGAAGCTTGGACTGATTACGCTTAGTTAGATCAAGGTATTCTGATCTCCAGAAACATTTTGCTTGAGCATTTCTTCTAGCCTAGACTGTTGTTGCGGCAAGAAGATTTTTGACGGTAGTATTGACTTATATGATCCAATTTAAGCTTAATCTAAGTCCCATGTTTAGTTTAGAAATTCAGATAGAAAAATTTAAGTTTGGGAGTATAATTGCTTAATTAATGATTCATTGGGGACAATGAATAATTTAAGTTTGGGGGACTTTTTGCTACTCCAATTATGTTGCTCGAGCATTCCTCTCCTTCAAATTAAAATTTTCTAGGTTATTGAGTAACCGGAGACATTTGTGATACCCACAGTTTGTCTTCGCGTCAAAAGATGACCTAGGAAATATGAAAAAATGAGAAATAGTAAGAAAAACTATTTGCTGAAAAAAAAAATTATTATTATTATTTGTTGAAGATTTTGCTGAAAAAAATTGACAGAGCAAAAGTTTTGAGGGATGAATGATGATCCAGCAGTTTTTTGTCTCCCATAACTTAGGTGAGCTTCATCATAAAATGTCACCATTCTGAGGGGCAAGAGATGGAATAACTAAGGATTTTTTAGCTTTATAATGAGTATTGAGCCTAGTTGGTGATGAGCTTGGGGCAAGGGTATACTGCACCATAAAGTGGGTCATCCCATGCTTAAGAGCTTATGACTGTAAGGCTGCTTTAAGTCTGATAAATGATGTTATAAACCCCTTTAAAAATATGTTTTGAAATGTCTGATAATAGAGCTAGGCTGTGGTGAGTTCTTAGAATTAAGTTGAAAAGTGGTGATTATTTGTCCCTGCTGAAGGAATCATTTTGCTGCAGCAGAGCTTGGTTTTGCAGAGTGCTCAGGTAAAGGTTAAAGGTAGTGTTGGACTGTCTGGTTTGATTAAGCTAATTCTCTATCTAATGTTTTGAAATTCTTAAGGGAAGGTGAGTTAGTATTGCTCGGGACGCGCAATAGTTCAAGTTTGGGGGTATGATAACTGCCCAAAAGGTAGTTATTTAGGCCTCATTTATATAAGGATTTGTGTGTCTTTAATTCTTAATAGGGTTGGTTTTAGAGAGATATTACATGATTTAACCCATTTGGAAGAATGGAAGCTTTGGAAATCACTTCGTGCAGATTATGCTGCTGAGCGACTGGAAGGAGCAAATTCTATGCTGCAGCAAAACTGGGAGCAGAAACTGCCACATCACAGCTCGTTAGCCAACTTCATGAACCGACTTCTATTGAGATATTTTCGTGATAAATGATCAAGGAGAGCCTTACACGTGTCCTAGTTGACCTAATTCAAGCCTCCCATCCTTCTATAAAAGGAAGTAGCCGTCAAAGTCAAAGTCATTCCATGTTTTCCCTTGGAAGCCGAATAGTGTAGAGATTGAAGATTATCAAGAACACCATCATCCGCAAGTTGATTAGGGAGTTTATTTTCCTTCTTAATTTGTGGTTATGGACATGCATACTCAGATTGTAATTCGTATTCCTATGCTTATTATGGACTAAGTAGCTTAGGGTGTTGGTTAGGAATAATGTGATTACTGTGCTTCATCTCTAGTAATAAATTGACTATAGCATTTTGGTTAATTGTTGTGCTTATTCTTATTTTATACCCGCCTGGCCAGCCGGTATGGATAACTCTCTCTAGTTTCAGGGATGATTTAGAGAGTGTGTGGCAATTCTCCACATTACGATCATTGTGTATTGGTGAACGCCAGTGACTGAGCTAGGGATAGCCAGTTGCCTAGTGCCTGATCGGTCGCACTTCATTGGGGTTGAAATACTGCGGGAAATGCATGATCAATAATATTGCTAGAGCATATTTTATAACAATCACTAAAACCTAACCAGCGCCTGTCTTTAAATCTGTCTATCTATTTGTTTACTCGTTGTTCTGTCATTTATTTTGCTTCAGCATTATTCCAATAAAAACATTTTTATTATCTTTGAAACCATTAAAAAGTTATACAAAATAGGTAAAGTGGAAACTCATTCAGACCTTGGATTGATAATATTACTTGCTGCAGACTGTGTATACTTGCACAGGAATTCTAGAGTATTTCATATCATATTTTTACTCACTCTAGGAACCCAACAGATGCATAGCAGACTCAACCATGGAGGCTGAGTATGTAGCAGCTTGTGAATCAGCTAAGGAGGCAGTCTGGCTTAGAAAGTTCTTGACTGGTTTGGAAGTTGTTCTGAATATGAACGTGCCCATAACATTATACTGTGACAACAGTGGTGCTGTAGCCAACTCAAAAGAACCTCGAAGCCACAAATAGGGTAAACACATCGAGAGGAAGTATCACTTGATACGGGAGATTTTGCAACGAGGAGATGTGATCGTCACTAAGATCGCTTCAGAGCACAACATCGTTGATCCATTTACGAAGGCTCTTATGGCTAAAGTGTTTTAGGGTCATCTAGAGGGTCTAGGTCTATGAGATATGTATGCCACCTAATCTAGGACAAGTGGGAGAAATGTATAATGGGTATAAGGATGCCCTAGTTCATTTTATTATTATAGTATACATGACATTTCCAGCTTTAGATTATTATATTTTCATCCCACTAACTAGTGTTTTAGTTCAAGTGGGAGTTTGTTGGGTTTTATGCCCTAAAACTCGTAGATAGTGAATGTAACTGTTGGGTTCCTAGAGTGAGTAAAAATGTAGTATAAAATACTCTAGAATTCCTGTGCAAGTATACACAGTCTGCAGCAAGTAATATTATCAATCCAAGGTCTGAATGAGTTTCCACTTTATCTATTTTGCGTAACTTCCTAATGGTTTCAAAGATAACAAAATGATTAGGTTTTATCGGAATTATTCTGAAGCAAAATAAATGACAGAACAACGAGTAAACAAATAGATAAACAGATTAAAGACAGGCGCTGGCTAGGCTTTAGTGATTGTTCTAAGATATGCTCTAGCAATATTATTGATCATGCATTTCTCGCAGTATTATTAGCGGATTCCTCCCGGAACTCCGGATCTTTTGGGATATGTTTCAAACCCAATGAAGAGCGACCGATCAAGCACTAGGCAACTGGCTATCCCTAACTCAGTCACTGGCGTTCACCAATACACAATGATCGTAGTGTGGATAATTGCCACACTCTCTAAATCATCCCTAAAACTAGAGAGAGCAATCCATACCGGCTGGCCAGGCGGGAATAAAATGAGTTTAAGCACAACAATTAACCAAAATGCGATAGTCAATTTATTACTAGAAATGAAGCACAGTAATCACATTATTCCTAACCAACACCCTAAGCTACTTAGTTCATAATAGGCATAGGAATACAAATTACAATCTGAGTATGAATGTCCATAACCACAAGTTAATAAAGAAAGTAAACTCCCTAATCAGCTTGCGGTAAATGGTGTTCTTAATGATCTTCAATCTCCCTATACTATTCGGCTTCCAAGGGAAAACATGGAATGAATTTGACTTTGACGGCTACTTCCTTTTATAGAAGGACAGGAGACTTGAATTAGGTCAACTTGGACACGTGTAGGGCTCTCCTTGCTACTTTATCCCGAAAATAACTCAACAGAAGTCGGTTCATGAAGTTGGCTAACGAGCTGTGATGTGGCAGTTTCTACTCACAGTTTTGCTGCAGCATAGAATTTGCTCCCTCCAGTCGCTTAGCAGCATAATCTGCACAAAATAATTTCCAATGCTTCCATTCTTCCAAATGGGTTAAATCATGTAATATCTATCCAAAACCAACCCTAATAAGCATAAAGGACACACAAATCCCTATATAATTGAGGCCTAAATAACTACCTTTTGGGTAGTTATCATACCCCCAAACTTGAACTATTGCGCGTCCCGAGCAATACTAACCAACCTTCCTTCAAGAATTTCAAAACATTAGACAAAGAATTAGCTTAATCAAACCAGACAGTCCAACACTACCTTTAACCTTTACCTGAGCACTCTGCAAAACCAAGCTCTGCTGCAGCAAAATGATTCCTTCAGCAGCGACAAATAATCACCACTTTTCAACTTAATTCTAAGAACTCACCACAGCTTAGCTCTATTATCAGACATTTCAAAACATATTTTTTTTTAAAAGGGGTTTATATCATTATTTATCAGACTCAAAGCAGCCTTACAGTCATAAGCTCTTAAGCATGGGATGACCCACTTTATGGTACAGTATACCCTTGCCTCAAGCTTATCACCAACTAGGCTCAATACTCATTATAAAGCTACACTACTACAAAAATCACTTTTAATGACGGGCAATGCCCGTCATTAAAGACTTTTCATGACGGGCAGCGTCCGTGATCTATACGAGTGTCATTGTAACTTTTAATGACGGACGACTTTTAATGACGGGCAATGCCCCTCATTAAAAGTCGTCCGCCATTAAAAGGTACAATGACGGACAGTTTTAATGACAGGCATTGCCCCTCATTAAAAGGCGTCCGTCATTAAAAGTCTGTCATCGAAAGTGTATTTTCGAACCAAATGTCTGTCATTAAAGGTGTTCGTCATTAAATGTCCGTCATTAAATATATTTTTAATGACAGGCATTGCCCGTCATCATTTTGTTCATAATTTAATAAAAAAAAATTGTTGGTTGTCCGGTGGGCATACGAACAATGTTTTTTTCATTTGTCAACCTGTAAAAGAAAGTAATCTTAATTTTAAATGTGCAAAATTGTATAGAAATCAAATATTTGTCAAATTTCATTCCAATAAGCCAATGAACCAAATTTGTTCATACAATTTTTAAATCGACAAAAAAAAACAAAAAAACAAAACAAAACAATCGAGGAAATAATCAAGGAGGGATGTATAGTTGAACCATTGGATTGACTCGACATCAATTTGGACAAAAAACAAACTCAAATCGATCTGCATGCTTACACTCTAAGTTATATTAAAAGAAGATCCTACAATATTTTATTAAGAGCAAAAAAGAAAACAAAGAAATATTCCTAAATAGGTACCAGCCCAAGCCAAGAAAGAAGAGGAACAACACAACGGGTAAAATGCTTAGTTTTTACTCACTCTACTATTGGTAGTTGGAGCTCGCTATGTACAACAAATCAGAATGGGAACTTGCTCAGTGCTCAATATGTTAACCTTTTGAACCTGCAAGAGAGACAGGTTTCACAAGTTACAACTACTCAGTGTCAGTAGCATTAACTTATTTTGGAAAGAAAAAAAAAAACACCTCATAATATCATGAAGAAAGTTCAGTTTATATATTTGAGAAAATATTGTTGAATAGTGCTTGAAGAAAAGGAAAAAGACTCAGAACTGACTACATAGAATGATTGTCCTTCTTCTAAGGTATGTAAAATTTGGTACATAGCATAGAAATATTGATAGCCAAAGCCAAAGGCACCAAACAAGAAAGAAATTATCCAAGAAACCTGTCAACGTGAGATGTGCAAGGTTGGTAACTTGTGAGCTCTTTCCATTGAACAACTTCAAACTAAGAGCATAGAGTGTTGAAAGAAAAAGCCAAAGGCACCAACAAGAAAGTGATTATCCAAGAAAGTCGGTCAATGCGAGGTTACGGCTTAGTGAAATATTCCTTTTTTTTTTTTTATGAGAAACAATAATTTCATTCGAGGAGGCAAGAAGCCACAACCAAAAAAAACCTAGGGGACAAAGGGATAAGGCATCCCCTCTCCCAAAGGAAGGGTTACAAAAAACATCTTCCAATCTAAATTGATGGAATCTATAGAGTAGTTACATAAAAATTTTTTTCAAAAAAAAAAAAAGTTACAAAACAACTTCTGTTGTGCACTCCAAAAAGAACACGTAAACTGTGAAATATTCCTATTGAGATCCTCTATCACATAAGTGTTTCAATCGCTTCTACTAGAGACTTCAAGCTTCAAGTACAATTGAAACAAAACCAAATTTTGAAGGCATCAGACCAAACAATAGATTATTGCTGAGATCAAATTTAACGAAATAAACATATAGGACATCTTAAAACCACAAGTTTTAACAGCAAATAACATCATCCAACAAAACAAACTTCTTTTATAAGAGAAACTAACTTATTGGTATTAAACAAAAACATACAGGAGCAGAAAATGACATATCCTCCGAACTTTCAAAAACCAAGCAAGGTTAAATAAAACTCCTATTGGTATTAATAAAATGATGAAAACTAGAAAAAAAAAATACATAACAAACTCGGTAAACTATGAACCAGTACAATTCTTGGCCACAAGCAGTGTCATTGGAACTGAAATGTATAAAATACACTTCCCTCTATGCCTGAGGGCTCCATCGCGACTCACACCATATTGAAAACACAAGACCTTAGCCATAGTGCAATACCAGTTATTACTATCACCATCAACAGAGTTTAAGGTTCATCGGTAAATATATTGGACAAAGAACAATTAAGAAACAATTGTACTTAAGCGAAATCTTCAGCAAGAAAAGACGAAGAAACAAGCATTTTCAGGTTTGACAACCATGAGTGAAAATTGACGCAAACTAGAAAAGTTATTTACCGGCAAGCGCCGTGGAGAGCGAGGCACGAAGAACGGTGAGACAACGATGCATGGCGGACGACGAGACGGCGAGGCACGGCGAAACAATTGTACTCAACTGGGTTTTCTCCAAGCTCAACAAAGCTCAATCAACACAAAAACAACAAACACATCAATATCACTACAGAACATACACCAATCACATTTCAAACAAACAACCCAAATCCCCAATTTCCCAATCTCCGTCCCAAAACCACAATACCAAATCCAGCAATCCCAGATAAAAAAAACAGAGCAGAAAGAGGGAAAAGCGCAATCCGATGAAAGAAAAAGGGGGGAAAAGCTGAAAAGAAATCAACCCATTACCCACCATCAGAAGCATCAGTAACAGCAAAAGCAAGTTGAATAGAAGCAAAGATCAAGAAGAAAAATAGCAAGCAGAAATCCCACAAAGCCATTAGAGCTCCAAACACATTCGGCAGTGCTCTGTCACCCTCTTCTCGTTTACGGGTTCAGAACATGCATAAGCAAGAAAGAAGCAGAGGCAACAAAGAAGAAGGAGAGAAGGGAAAAGGGTGAAGGTAGAAGAAGTTGCAAGAGCAGTTGAATGAGAGATCGGTGGGCAGTGGGAAGAAGCATCGCCATAAAAGAAAGTGACAACTATAGAGAGAGAGAGATTCGAAGCTTATTGAAGAGTAATGAAGAGAGAGAAGAAGGAAAAATTGAAAATTGAAAAATGGGAAAGGAGACCTCTGACGGCCGAAGGTTGAAGAAAGGAAGATAGGAATGATACCTGCGGGGGTCGAAGGTTGAAGAACGGAGGATGAAAGCTGCGACGACCGAAGGTCGTTGAAGAAGAATGACGAAGAAGGGAGGCGGCGGCTGAAGGTAGAAGAAGGGAGCTAGGGTTTGATGTGCTTTGGGGAGAGAGAAAAGTCAAGTTTCTTTTTACCTTTTTCAAAAATTAAAAAAAAAAAATTAAAAGGGGCTTTTAACGGCGGGCTATGCCCGCCATTAAAGGGTATTTTTAATGACGGGCAATGCCCGTCATTAAAAGTCATTTTTTTCGGAAAAATGCGCGTCCGACATTAAAAGTGGCGCGCGTTTTCTGTCTGTCATTAAAGGTCCGCCCCCTTTTTTCTATCCGTCATTAAAGGTTGATTTTGTAGTAGTGAAAAAATCCTTAGTTATTCCATCTCTTGCCCCTCAGAATGGCGACATTTTATGATGAAGCTCACCTAAGTTCTGGAAGACAGAAAACTGCTGGATCATCATTCATCCCTCAAAACTTTTGCTCTGTCAATTTTTTTCAGCAAAATCTTCAACAAATAATTTTTTTTTTCAGCAAATAATTTTCTTTATTTTTTTCTCATTTTTTTTTCACATTTCCTAGGTCATCTTTTGACGCGAAGACAAACTGTGGGTATCACAAATATCCCCGGTTACTCAATAACCTAGCAAATTTTAATTTTGAAGGAGAGGAATGCTCGAGCAAAAAGTCCCCCAAACTTGAATTATTCATTGACCCCAATGAATCATTAATTTTTGCAAATTATACCCCCAAACTTAAATTTTTCTCACTGAATTTTTAAACTAAACATGGGACTAAGATTAAGCTTAAAGTGGATCATATAAGTCAATACTACCGTCAAAATCTTCTTGCCGCAGCAACAGTCCAGGCTAGAAGAAATGCTCATAGAATAGAAACATCTAATTAAGCGTAATCAGTCCAAGCTTCAAAAATTCAGAAGAAAATTAGTTAAGTTAGAGTTACTCAGTGCTCATAGAATAGAAACATCTAGAAATTTCATTTTAAAAAAAAACACAAGAAAAGAAATTACATAGCAGAGATATATTTTGAAAGCAGAAAAATTAAAAAGGAACAAGCAAACATATTTAGCAAACGGGGTCAGATATGCGCGAGCAAACAAAATGATAAGACAAAAATAATGCTCACTGAAGATCATTCCATCCATCAATCTTCCTGACCCTGCTCTTCATCAACATCCTCTTCTCGTTCAACAGGCAGGGGTGGTATCCAAAGATTAAAAAAATCATCGGGAAACACTGGAAAGGCCTGATATGGTCTTGAGAAATTGGTTTGCAAGGCCCCCCTAAGCGCATCATCTCTCCTTTTAGCATAAGTCCAATAGGTCTGAGCTTGCCTTTCAGCAAATTCTAACCTACTGGTCAACACTGTCAGATGCTCTAGGATCTGATTAACGCCATACACTAGCCCTCCCTGGCGAGCCTCTTGCGTACGCTGAAGCCGCGCCAGATTAGGTGTGTCAATGATTCCCTTATCAGTCATGATCATATCTTTTGGAACCGTGGGCACTCCTGCCCTGCTGCATAACATTGTGATAGTGTTTGGAAAGAACAGCTTCCCCACCTTCTTTTTCCAGCAATCAACAATCTCAGAAGAAATAATTTTTCCTACATCAATACTCATCGAGCGAAGAATGGCAAAGGCAAGCAATACCCTGTCCCGAGATACTGTGGAGTCGTGTGTTGTCGGCAGCAAGCGTAGCCTGATGAAACCCATCCAAGTGTTGGCTTCACTCTTCAAATAAGCAGCTTGAAACGTATGCTTCCGCGTCTGCGACACCATCCATTGAGCCCCCTCAATGCCTACCTCCCAGACAGCCGCACTCAGTTGATCACTAGATGGTGCAACCACCATCTCATTAAAAACGGCATGCGGAAAATCCTGGAGATCAAACAATTCATTAATGGCCTCAGGACTCCACTGCACAGGCACTCCTCGAACGATAACCTCAAAATCATTCTTAACAGCAAGATTGGCATAAAATTCTCAAACAATGTTGGAATTGACAGGTTCTGGTTTCGCACAAAATTGCCTCCATCCGAGGTTCACTATTCCTGACTCCAAGAACCTGGGCAAATCACTGCCAAATCCTCGTTCGAACAAGAAGTCCCGTTTCAGCACCTCCTGGTATTTTGCTCGAGCAAGATCGTTGACGAAGCGAATGAATGGTGCCCTCGGCTCCTCAATTTCTCCCGATGCTTCGGCAATTCCTTTGCCCTTGCTTTCTCTCTGTTCACGTAAACGCTCTTCTTCTGCCTTTCTTGCCTCTTCTTCTTTTTCCTTATTCTCAGCTTCCCTTCTTTCTTCCTCAGAGTCCGACGTCGGAGGTGATGGCGTGTTTCGAATCACCCTCATGCGACCCGCCTTCCTCTTGATGCGGCGGCGCTTGGGCGGTTCAGGCATAATGATTTAAACATGAGCCTCCTGCACCAGCTCCAGTGTTTTCTCCTTGCTAGGCTCACCTTCAGCCTGCTCTTCAACCTCTGTTTCTTGATTTTTCTCAGCAATCTTTTCTTGAACCGTATCAAAAACTATCGGTTCTGTCTCAAGATTCTGAACAGCCTCTGTTTCTTGGATGACTTCTTGTTCCGCAGCCCTCTGCTGCCTCCGTCTTCGCTTCGCCTCCTTCTCTTCTGGCGTTCTTTTCTTCTTAGTTTTTACTTTCTGAACTTCGGGGGTTACGGGTATCTCTTCTTCCTCACTCTCCCTCTCTTTTCGAGCTTTTGTTTTAGCCATTGAAGGTGTAATAGGGTTTTGACAGAGAATGCAAAGAAAGAAAGAATAATACACGCACAAAGATTTGATCAAGAAGACGAAGTGAAACGTGCTTACCAGAGATTGCGAATAAATAGGGCTGCAGCAAACAAGAATCCTAACCAAAAAGATTTGCCCTGCCATAACTAATATTACCGTTGTAATTTAAAAATGCAAACCTGAAATTTAAAAATTACCAATGGTAAAATTGCGGATTCCAAACTCCCATGGTAAAATTGATGTACTATCATCATTGAAGCCTTCGGATAATTGCTCTGCGACACGTGGCCTCATCAGATGATGCACGCACATTTATCTGCAAGAATTCAAAGCCAAATCCAACGGTAAAAATAATAAATTCCAACAGAAACCCTTTTAATTCGAAACATTTTGCTCCAACCATATCTTTGCCGCAACAATCTGCTGAACCTGAAGAATCTTAGATACAGAATTTAAATTAAAAAAAAAAACAGAAAAATCAAAGATTTTTTCTTTAAATTAAATTTTAACCAATCATCCCAATCTCTTATTTTCAAAAGAAGCCGAATAAACAAAACAGAATTCAAATAACTGAAGAAAAACTAGATCAAATCTAATAAAAATCAAACCAATTAAAAGATAATACAAAGATAATCTAAGAAAATAAAATCATATCAAATTTAAAAATGGAATAGATAAAACCTAAACTACCAAGAATAATAAAAGAATACCCTAAAGATAAAATCTAATAAACCATGCAAAATCAAATCTAACCTACCCGAAATAAAAATCAAATCAGCGAAAAATAAAATTAATACGAACTCTGGGAGCTCAAAATTTTGCTATGTGAAAGGCTCCCGCAAAAGTCCTGCTCTCTCAAACATCAACCAACCTTAGGGAAGAATATTTCGACTGAAACTCTTCACCCCAATAATGCTTCACACGTTGTCCATTTACCTTGAACACTCTCCCATCTTTTTCATCCTGCAAAGTAATTGTTCCATTGGAAAAAATCTCAATCACAATAAACGGTCCTGACCATTTAGATTTTAATTTTCCAGGAAATAGTTTTAATCTAGAATTATAAAGCAAAACTTTCTGACCCTTGACAAACTCCTTAGATTTTATTTTCTTGTCATGCCACAGCTTAGTCTTTTCCTTATACATTCTCGCATTTTCGTAAGAAAATTGACGAAATTCTTCTAACTCATTAAGCTGCAGCATTCTGATTGCTCCTGCACGACTCAAATCAAAATTTAACTTTTTCAAAGCCCAAAATGATTTATGTTCCAGCTCTAACGGTAAATGACAAGCTTTCCCGTATACTAACCTATAGGGAGACATACCTAGAGGAGTCTTATAAGCTGTCCTATAAGCCCAAAGAGCCTCATCCAACCTAAAGGACCAATCCTTTCTAGATGGATGGACTACTTTCTCTAAAATAGCTTTAATTTCCCTATTACTAATTTCAGCTTGACCATTCGCATGTGGGTGATAAGGGGTAGCTATCCTATGCTTAATCCCATACTTAGCTAAAAGCTTAGTTAAGATATTATTAACAAAATGTGTACCCTCATCACTCACTAGAGCCCTAGGTGTCCCAAACCGCGCAAAGATGTGCGATTGGAGAAACCTTGCAACTGTCTTGGCATCACTCTGATGGCATGCGATGGCCTCCACCCACTTGGGCACGTAATCCACTGCCAATAAGATAAAAACATTGCCATTAGAAGGGGGAAATGGCCCCATAAAATCAATACCCCATACATCGAATAATTCAACTTCTAAAATGTAAGTAAGAGGCATTTCATCTCTAGGCCCCATGTTTCCTCTCCTTTGACAAGTGTCACATTGCTTGTAGAACCAGTGGGCATCCTTGAATAACGTAGGCCAGAAAAATCCGCAATGCAAAATCCTCATAGCCGTCCTCTGACCGCTGAAATGACCTCCATACGGCGAAGAGTGACATTGCTCCAGGATTTCCTTTGCTTCAGCACGTGAAACACACCTACGAATAATACCATCAGAGCATTGCTTATACATAAACGGCTCATCCCAAAAGAAAAATTTTGCATCATGCTTAAACGTTTTCTTCTGCCTCCAATCCATGTCAATAGGAGTGACTCCCTTTACTAAAAAGTTGGCAATATCAGCATACCAAGGGACATCCCTGACTACCTTTACCTGAACAGCAAAAAGCTGTTCATCTGGAAAAGAATCGGAAATGGCAGATTGCTCCAGCAAAGATGATGATGGATCAAGACGAGACAAATGATCTGCAATGACATTCTCTGATCCCTTCTTGTCCTTTATCTCCAAGTCAAATTCCTGCAATAGTAAAATCCAACGAATTAATCTAGGCTTTGCATCTTTCTTTAACATTAAATACCTTATTGCTGCATGATCCATGAACACCGTGACTTTGGATCCAACCAAATATGGTTGAAATTTTTCAAAAGCAAACACAACAACTAACAACTCCTTTTCAATAGTTGTGTAGTTGACTTGTGCCTCATTTAAAATCTTGCTTGCATAATATATAGGATGAATAAATTTGCCTTGCTTTTGCCCCAGCATCGCACCTACCGCCGCATCACTCGCATCACACATTACCTCGAATGGTAAATTCCAATTAGGTGCGCAGAGAATGGGTGCTGAGATTAAATCAGCCTTCAATGTTTCAAAAGCCTTCCTACAATCTACATTAAAGTAAAAAACATGATCAGTGCACAATAAGTTACAAAGAGGTTTACTGATTTTGGAAAAATCCTTTATGAACCTCCTATAAAATCCAGCATGTCCTAAAAAACCCCGAATTCCCTTCACTGAATTCAGTGGCTCTAGTCTTTCGATAACCTCAACTTCTGCTCTATCAACTTCTAGACCATTCTTAGAAATCCTATGGCCTAACACTATGCCCTCCTTCACCATGAAGTGGCACTTCTCCCAATTAAGAACTAGATGGGTATCCTCACATCTTTTTAACACCTTACCTAGATTATCTAAACAACTCTGAAAAGACCCTCCAAAAACTGAAAAATCGTCCATAAAGACTTCAACAGTGGATTCAATCATATCAGAAAAAATTGCTAACATACACCGCTGAAATGTTGCTGGAGCATTGCTGAGGCCGAAAGGCATTCTCCTAAAAGCGAATGTCCCATAAGGACAGGTGAAAGTTGTTTTTTCCTGATCTTCAGGAGCAATAGTAATCTGGTTATACCCAGAATAACCATCCAAGAAACAGTAATAGGCCTGACCAGCCAATCGATCCAACATCTGGTCGATAAATGGTAGAGGGAAATGATCTTTTCTGGTGGCTTTATTAAGCCTTCTATAATCCATACAAACCCTCCAGCCAGTTACTGTCCTTGTGGGGATCAACTCATTATCTTTATTGCTCACCACAGTGACACCTCCTTTCTTAGGAACACATTGGACAGGGCTTACCCAATTGCTATCGGCAATTGGATAAATGATCCCAGCATCCAACCATTTAATCACCTCCTTCTTAACAACCTCTTTCATTGCTGGGTTAAGCCTTCTTTGTTGCTCAATACTCCTAAAGGATCCCTCCTCTAGAGTGATTTTGTGCATACAAAAAGACGGGCTAATACCCTGTATATCAGCCAATGTCCAACCTATAGCTTTGCGGTATTGCTGCAGCAATTTTATTAAGGCCTCCTCATGCTCCAGCATTAAATCTGATGCAACAATAATGGGCAACGTCTCACTTTCCCCAAGATACACATACTTTAGATGATCTGGTAAAGGCTTCAAATCTAAAGTAGGTGCCTCAATCAGGGATGGTTTAATTGGGGGAGCCTTTCTTTGATCTAAATCTAAAGACTCAAAAAGATCCTCACACCTAAACAATTCTTTTTCATTTTTTTATCTAAAGAACAAATTTCAAAATCTTCTACACTAACCTCTCCATGATTTTCCGAATGCTTACTAGCCGAATCCTGTATTGCTGTCTCAATAACTGTACTCTCTAGAATTCTGATGAAGGAGCAATCCTCCATCTCGTCTGGATATTTCATGGCTTTAAACACATTAAATTTCACTTCCTCATTACAGACTCTCATTGTTAATTCTCCTTTTTGAACATCTATTAACGCCCTACCAGTAGCCAAAAATGGACGACCTAGAATAATTGGGACATCTTTATCAGCCTCATAATCTAAAATAATAAAATCAACAGGAAATATGAACTTATCAACTTTTACTAAGACATCCTCAATCTTACCCTCTGGATATGTGATAGACCTATCAGCTAGTTGGAGTGTTACTGTGGTAGGTCTAGCTTCACCAATACCTAACTTCCGATAGACCGAAAGAGATACAGTTTGCACCTAAATCACATAGTGCTCTACCTAATTCCTTTCCACCTATAGACACAGGTATGATAAATGACCCTGGATCCTTAGCCTTGGGGGGTAAACCATTCTTGAGAATAGCACTACACTCCTCAGTAAGAGATACAGTTTCAAACTCACCTAACCTTTTCTTTTTAGTCAAAATATCCTTAAGAAATTTAGCATAATTAGGCATTTGCTCAATAGCTTCTACTAAAGGGATATTTATATGCAACTGCTTAAGAATTTCTAAAAACTTTTTAAATTGACCGTCCTGATTCTTAGGCTTTTGTCTTTGTGGAAAAGGTAGAGGTGGTACATAAGGTGGGGGCGGCACATATGGTGGTTCTACATCTGGCACAGAACCAGATGCTCCAGCATTCTCTTTGCTGCCTCCAGCACCCTGACCAGACTCCAATTCTTTCTCAACAACAACATTATTATTTCTATCACCATTATTATTTATAACCTGGGTTTTACTAGGCTCAATTCTTTCTTCTAATGGCTTACCACTCCTAAGAGTAACTGCCTTTACCTGCTTCTTACCTTCTCTTCTAGGGTGTTCAGTATCTGATGGAAGTTTCCCTTGAGGCCTTGCCTTGAGCTCATTAGCTAGCTGACTCACTTGCAATTCCAGGGCTCTCATCGAAGCTTGATTACTTTGAATTGCAACGTCTGTGCGAGCCATAAATTCTTTCATCATCGCCTCGAGAGAATTTCCCGAATTTTGCTGGGGCAAAGCCTGCTTATTTTGCTGGGGCATTACCTGCGCTTTAGCAAATCCCGGCTGGTTCACCTTTTGTTGTGCTTGTACGTTATTTCCTTGACCTCCCCATGAGAAGTTGGGGTGGTTGCGCCAACCTGGATTATAGAAGTTAGAATAAGGGTTGTTCCTCTGATTACCTACAAAAAATACAGAAGCTGGATTGCTGGGGTAAAACTCGTAGTTGTGGTCTTCACCGCAATAGACACATGCTTCGTTCGTGACTTGGTTCACCACTGCTGCAGGCTCCATAGCTGGTGGCTGCTGATGACTAATCACTGTCACATTCTTAAGAGCATTAGCAATCATAGCAAGATCAGCCCTAATGGTGGACACACGATCAACCTCTAATACACTCTTAACCTTTTTATTCGTGCCTCTAACATCCGACCACTGACAACTATTAATAGATATTGTTTCTAAAATTTCATAGGCTTCATCAAAAGTTTTTGCCAAAAGGGCCCCTCCAGCCGAGGCATCGACCATACCTTGGGTTACTCCATTTAAACCATTGTAAAATGTTTCCATTTGAATACAATGAGGTAACCCATGGTGGGGACACTTTCGTAAAAGCTCCTTAAACCTCTCCCAAGCTTCACATAAAGTCTCATCTTCAAGTTGCCTAAACCCTACTATTTCACTCCTTAATTTAGCATTTCTATTAGGTGGGAAATATTTACTAAAAAATTTTTCAGCTAACTCATCCCACGTCCTAATTGATCCTGGAGCAAAAGAGTTTAACCATGACTTTGCTCCATCTCTAAGGGAATACGGGAACAAAGTTAATCTAAGAGCATCACTAGGCACTCCTTGAATTACAAAAGAATCACTAACTCCTAGAAAAGACTTAAGATGTAAATGAGGGTCTTCAGATGACAAACCATGGAATTGCCCCACGGTTTGCAACATCTGAAACATTACCGGTTTCATTTCAAAATTCGCCGCTTGGATTTGGGGACGTGCAATCCCTGGATTAAACTCATTAAACATCGGGACAGCATATGCTCGAATGGCTCTGGTCTTATCGTTCGCTATCAAGATAGGATTCTCAGCCTGATTATTTTGCTGCTCATTTTGCTCAAACAGTGGGTTTTGCTGCAGGAACGGATTCTGCTGGGGGTTTGCTGCTGCTGGACCTTCAGGAACCTGCGGTAGTTGCGGCACGTTCTCCATCTGGTTTCTGCGCTGCTCCCTCCTTCTGTTCCTAAATGTCCTTTCAATTTCTGGATCAAGCTCAAACCGTACCCCAGGCAGATCGCTCATGCACCAAAATCATACCTGCAAAAACAAAAGAAACAATCAAAAAGTTCTAGCACCAAACCACTAAAACACATACACAAAAACTTGTTGCGTTCCTAGAGTGAGTAAAAATGTAGTATAAAATACTCTAGAATTCCTGTGCAAGTATACACAGTCTGCAGCAAGTAATATTATCAATCCAAGGTCTGAATGAGTTTCCACTTTATCTATTTTGCGTAACTTCCTAATGGTTTCAAAGATAACAAAATGATTAGGTCTTATCGGAATTATGCTGAGGCAAAATAAATGACAGAACAACGAGTAAACAAATAGATAAACAGATTAAAGACAGGCGCTGGCTAGGCTTTAGTGATTGTTCTAAGATATGCTCTAGCAATATTATTGATCATGCATTTCTCGCAGTATTATTAGCGGATTCCTCCCGGAACTCCGGATCTTTTGGGATATGTTTCAAACCCAATGAAGAGCGACCGATCAAGCACTAGGCAACTGGCTATCCCTAGCTCAGTCACTGGCGTTCACCAATACACAATGATCGTAGTGTGGATAATTGCCACACACTCTCTAAATCATCCCTAAAACTAGAGAGAGCTATCCATACCGGCTGGCCAGGCGGGCATAAAATGAGTTTAAGCACAACAATTAACCAAAATGCGATAGTCAATTTATTACTAGAGATGAAGCACAGTAATCACATTATTCCTAACCAACACCCTAAGCTACTTAGTTCATAATAGGCATAGGAATACGAATTTCAATCTGAGTATGCATGTCCATAACCAAAAGTTAATAAAGAAATTAAACTCCCTAATCAGCTTGCGGTAAATGGTGTTCTTGATGATCTTCAATCTCCCTATACTATTCGGCTTCCAAGGGAAAACATGGAATGAATTTGACTTTGACGGCTACTTCCTTTTATAGAAGGACATGAGACTTGAATTAGGTCAACTTGGACACGTGTAGGGCTCTCCTTGCTCCTTTATCCCGAAAATAACTCAACAGAAGTCGGTTCATGAAGTTGGCTAACGAGCTGTGATGTGGCAGTTTCTGCTCCCAGTTTTGCTGCAGCATAGAATTTGCTCCCTCCAGTCGCTTAGCAGCATAATCTGCACAAAATAATTTCCAATGCTTCCATTCTTCCAAATGGGTTAAATCATGTAATATCTATCCAAAACCAAACCTAATAAGCATAAAGGACACACAAATCCCTATATAATTGAGGCCTAAATAACTACCTTTTGGGCAGTTATCAGTAACCGTTGACCGGAAATTAATGAAATAATATTGATATATTTTTCCATTAAAAGTTATTAGTTATTTTATATTTGTCTTTGCCTAAAATAACCCTAATCCAATAAACTAGACATCCTAGGCTATAATATGAGTCTTGAACTATATGTGCGACATATGGGGATCACTGTTCAAGAAACAGCCTAAAAGGTCTATAGTATAGGGATAAGATTTGGTGTCTTATCCTGGTGACACTATGGATACGACCCACTTTGTATTTGATACAAACACTATGATCCAACGCGTTCATGTAGGAGACATGCGAGTGGGGGTATCCTATGCAATGAGTTTGTTTTTCTATTTCACTCGGACGACCTAGACAACTAGTTGGTTTTCTATTTCACTAGGACGACCTAGACAACTCAGTCTTAATCTTGAGTTGATTATGGACTCCTGCTCATGAGGGATTGTCCTTTAGTTTGTATGGGTGAGAGTGGCCAATACGCCAACTCAATAAGCCTACAATTTTGGGGACAAGACCGAGTGGGGAGCTGGGAACATAATCGTACAAGATGGAATTCACTCCGTCCCGACTTAAGGGAAGCAGATGAGTGTTCCCTTAAGTGGTGACTCCGAGTCTTGAACAAAGGGCCCTACCCTCTCAATGGCACGAGAGGGTTTTTCTGTTTGATTGTTGGACCATAAACAAGTTGTTCATTAGAGGAGAACTGGTACTGAAGGAAATCGAAGTAACCCAGGGGTAAAAGGGTAATTTGACCCAACTGGTGTTACAGACACTTGTGAAGGACTAACTAGTCGATATTGGTCTATATCCATGGACACGGAAAATATGTCTGCAATGAGAAGAGTGCAACTTTGAGTCTATAGTGGAATGTACACACAGTTAACGAATATTGATTAATTTTGTTAATGAGTTTGACCAATTAATCTCACACCGTTGGAGCTTTTGATCTGCAGGTCCATTAGGTCCCACTGGTAGCTCATAAAGTAATTTGAGGAAACTAAGTAATAAATGTAAATTGAAAGTGTTCAATTTACTAAGGGAAACAATATAATATATATTGATATATTATTATGAGAGAAATTAATATTTGAAGAAATTCAAATATTAATATAAATTTGAGTCATATTAAATTTATGGAAGTTTGAAAGAGTTCAAATAATGAATTAATTAATTTTAAGGCCTAAAATCTATTTGGGCAAATTAGTTAATTCAAGGCCGAAAATTAAATATGAGATATTTAATTGGTGGTTAATTAATTAAAGAATTCATTAACCGGGAATTAATCAATTATGGAAATAATTAATCACTTAAGGAAGTGATTAATCATTTATGGAAATGATCTAATCACTTATGGAAGTAATTAGTCATTTGTTGAAAAGATTAATCAATTATGGAATTGATTGATCTTAGATTGATTAAATATGGAATAAGATTGAATCAATTTTGGAAAAGATTGATTTAATTGAATATTTTATTCATGGCCTTTCTTCTATAAATAGAACACTAGACCTAATTGGTTCAGTACTCTCCTCTTGCTCTTAGACTCACAAGACAAGACCTAGAATTATCTCTAGCCTCCCTCTTAGAGAAAGACTCCCATAAGTCTTTTGCCTCCTAGACTTAGAGACATACCGGTGTAACCTCTGTGGTTATTGTGTCTTTGAAGAATAAATTTCCAGCGAAGAAATGAAGAAGGAATCGTTGTGTTTTCGTTCATTGGAGTGTCGTTGGCAAAGAACGGTCAAGTCTACAACGAAGGTTTGTAACGGTTCTTTCCCTTTTCTTTAGAAAAGCATGAAAATAAACTTAGATTTATTTTTCAGCATGTTAATAGCAATTTTTCCAGCAACTTTAAAGTATGTTTAAAGTTTATTTTGCCTTTTTGTAACGGTATTTTAATGTTAATTAATATACGACGTAAAGTCCAATCGATGCGCTTCCGCTGCATAGGGGATTTTATCCCCTTCAAGGATTTGATCCTTATTGGATACACTGACTCAGATTTTCAAACCGACATAGACTCAAGGAGTTCTACATCGAGATCTGTGTTCACTCTAAATGGAGGAGGAATAGTGTGGAGAAATATTAAACAAATTGTCGACTCCACAATGGAAGTTGAATATGTTGCAGCCTGTGAAGCATCAAAGGAAGCTGTGTGGCTTAGGAAATTTCTAAATGAGTTAGAAGTTGTTCCAAACATACACTTGCTAGTCACTCTTTATTGTGACAATAGTGGAGCAGTTGCAAATTCAAAGGAACCTCGAAGCCATAAATGAGGAAAGCACATTGAACTCAAATACCATCTCATACGGGAGATAGTACAAAGAGGAGATGTGCTTGTCACCCAGATAGCATCAGAACAGAACATGGTTGATCCATTTACAAAACCCCTCACGGCAAAAGTGTTTGAGGGACATCTCCAGAGTTTAGGACTACGAGCTTTTAGCATATGATATATAATGCTAAGTTACCTCACAAAATATTGTAATATCACTTGAGTTATAGTCCAAGTGGGAGTTTGTTGGGGTTTATTTCCCATAACTCAAGTTTTGTTATCTTTTCTATAAATAAAGATGTTATTCTATGAAATTGTTTATTTGTAACTTATAATCCAATAGAAACATCCATGATTATAACATGAGATACTCGAACTATGTAGTGAATATGGACAGGGATCAAGTTCGAGTATATAACCTAAATGGTCTATAGTAAATGAATAAGGTTGGGTACCTTGTTCTGGTAACACTATGGATGCGGCCTACTTTGCGAATAAGGCAAACGACGTGATCGTGGATCGTTCATGTAAAGACATGCGAGTAGGGGCATTCTGTGTAAAAGATGTTTACACAAGACTAGACCGAGAAATAAGTCACTCTTTCTTTATAACACCGTTTACTGTTAAGACCGATTATTTCATGCGATGACTCAAGTAACTCGATCTTAATCCTGAGCTTACTATTAACTCCTGTTCGTTTAGGGTTATCCTTTGATCTGCATAGGTTAGAGTGGTCATACAATTTCGTTCAACAATCCTGCCATTTTGGGGATAACACTAGATGGATGGTTGGGGACATAGTAATGGAATATGGAATTCACTCCTACCCTATTCAGGCGTAGTAGAGAAGTTGTTCCCTTAAGTGTTGAATCCAAGGCTTGAACAAGGGGCCCCACCCTCTCATTGGCCCGAGAGGGATCTTGTTTAATTGTTAGACCATGAACAAAATTGTTCATTAGAGGACTAGTGGACTTAAGGAACTAAGATGTGTTATAGGGGTAAAACGGACTTTTGACCTATCTATAGTAATGAATAGCCTGTGAAGGATTGACTTACTAATCATGGTTACATCGAGTGGACACAAATACATCCACAGTGAGGAGAGTTCAACTACTAGGCTATAGTGGAGTGTCCCGGTAGTGAACGAATGTTAGTTGACTAGGTTAAAAGAGTTTGGCTTCTTTAACCTCGTACCGTTGGAGCCCATGATCTGTAGGTCCATTAGGTCCCCTTGCTAGCTCGAGACTAACCTTTAGAACAATATGATGGATAAAATATGAAATGTTTTAGTTCTTGTTGAGAAATATGAGTAGAGGTGATAGGCGTTGTCGATAAGTCGAGTTTTTGAGAAAACTGTGTATGTGAGTATTTAATATTTAAAGATGATTTAAATACCGATAACATGAATAGGGATTTATAATTAAAAATAACATTTAGGAAATGTTCGGGATTGGTGGAAAAATATTAATTTAATATTTAATATTAAATTAATAATTAATTAATTATTGAATAATTATTTTAAATTAATTTTGAATTAATTTAAAATTGAAAAATTGAAATTGAAATTTAATTTTTTTAGATTATTAAAATTTAAATAATTATCCAACTAATTAAGGATAATTATGGATTTAATTAAATTAAAAAAAGATTGAATTTTTGGAGACTAAACCCATGCACTCACCTCATGTTGGACACCAAAATTCCCACTAATCTTTGTTTGATTGAGTGTCAATTGTTGGAGCTTTCCTTCATCTCTAGTCTCTATATAAAAGACAAGGAGATGGCCGAAGAAATCAAGCTTGAAACATAAGGAAATGCTGCCAAATTGAAAACTCACCAAAACTCACCTTGCAACCTTGTTCTTCAAACTTTCTCTCTCAAATTCCATCACTTGAAGATCCCACAATCCGTTCTAAAGGCTTCAGGATAGCAAGGAAGATCCTTTGGTGGTTCTTGACTCGTTGGTGAAGAAAAACAACAACGAAATCCAACCAATTTCTTCATTGATTCAAGGTTGGTAAACATACTCTGTTTTTCTATAAATGGACAACGTGCAATGTTTGATCAAATTGAACAAATTATGTGCCTAAGATACAAAATTGATTCCGCTTTTTAGATATTAAAACATTCAGTATTTTAGATTAAACAAAATTAATTACTAATCGGTCCCAATCACGCTTCCGCTTTACGGAATTATGGAATTCTAATCCCTTCACTATTACATTAAGGACAATGTACACTTTTAGGTTGGGGGTGGGGGATTCTACTTTGTATTTCTGTTGGGTCTTGAGCATCTATGCATCAGGCCAACGTTTGTGCTTAATATATGTCTTGCATGCCTGTTGTGTATTTACTTGTTTTAGTGATAATGATTTCCTAGGATTGGCTCAAAGTTTCTGTAAATTTATAGCAATCGATGAGTTTTGACCGAGAGTTCCCCAAAAGGGATCCTTTTTAAAACTTTTCTTGGATATGTCTTTCACAGGTTCGGTGTTTTTCTTGCTTTAAAGTAGGATTTGAATGTCTAGGAGCGAGTGACTTAGCTCATATTCCTGTTGTCACCCCGATAGGTGTAAGGTTTAGCGAGAAAGTCTAATTTTTTTGCAAAATAGTGTGTGGAGTCTTGCCTATGAGAGAAAAATAAAATACACCTGCTAAAAAAATAGAGAGGAAAAATAATTTAGTGAGCGCGAGCTTAAAAGAAAATTGTATGCTGGTCTTTCTTCTTTTTATTTTAAGAAAAAACATGTTTTCATTGTATTAGGCGATTAGGGGTAAAAAGAGCTGCCTGCAGTGTGATCAGTTAGGTCAACCAAAGGTTAAACTTGGGTTATGGGTCCCTACATTGTAGTGTGAAAGCTGGTGCTCTGTCCTAAAAAAAAATGCAAAAAAGAAAAGAAAACGAAGGGAATTCCTTATTTAGGCACCTAGGCAAAGAGGAAGCGACCTAGCTTGTTCCATTTAGGCCTTTTAGCGAGACCTTAGTGTCAGTGTAGGGGAAAGATGGGATGAGAGTTTAGTAAGTCCATCCCGAGTTAGTAAAGTTTTCCTTAGGTGGGATAGAACTCTCTTGTGCAAGATTATCTTTGAAAACTTTTCATTTGTCTCCTCATTCGGTCTTATGTGAATGTCTCATTAATGCTTTAGTTTTTTAAATGTTTGAGCTTTGAGGATTAAGTCACTTTACACTTATATGCACAACATCTTTTTCTTTGGTTTGTGTGTGCCTTGCTCGAGGACTAGCAAGATTTGGGTTGGGGGTATTTGATAACACCTGATTCATGCTATTTTATTACCTCTAATCTAAACTTGTTAGAGGGATTTTATGTTTTATTTGTCTTATTTACAGATACTTCAAGCATAAGTGCTGTCGGGAGCCAACCGCACAAATTAGTGTTATTTCGGGCCAACTATGGAGTTTTGGAGCCATCTCGGTGTTCTTGGACGGCGAGGAGGTGAAAAGACCCAAGTGGATTGAAGCCAGCTGAAGAACTACACCTAGGATTAAAGGTTGAAGCCCCGAACCGAGAAAGATCGAGACAAAAGCGAGAAAAAAGGCAACAAGGCTCGGATTGGGGATGGCGTCGAGACGTTGCCCCTAGCATCTCGACGCTGACGTGAACTCGAAGCGGAGAACAAAGTTCGTGGGGTTGAGACGCTGCGTC
Source organism: Luffa acutangula (assembly GCA_036850905.1). NCBI lineage: Eukaryota > Viridiplantae > Streptophyta > Magnoliopsida > Cucurbitales > Cucurbitaceae > Luffa > Luffa acutangula. The sequence continues at coordinate 24,688,819 of CM072093.1, forward strand.
GTTTTCTATAAATATAGGGCTTCGGTTTAGTCTGCTGTTAGGTTAGATTTTTGGTCTTTTTACCATTGTTTTCACCCCTTTACGTTTCCATATGCTGTGTAGACCCTTTTAGGTCAATTTTCATGTATTCTTTTACATCTATTTGTTGTTTTCCATTCTATATGAGTAACTAGATTACTTGGAATCATTGGAATTGGGTTTATGCTTTGAATGTTATGATATTTGGCTGAGTTTTCTAGGTCTTACATTCTGTTCTTTGTTGTTTTTTATGTGCTTTACATGTAATCTCGTTTAAACCAATGCATGGGATTAACGTCTTAGAATTGACGACTCTAGGAGATTATTTTTTGTGCATTCTATCAGTTATTTTGAGATAGCCACTAGGTCGAGACAAGTCTATCACTATTGAGTGTAGATTCTTGATAAGCCTAAGATGCATGGTAAAGGTTGCGTTAATTGAATCTAAATTTCATTTATGTTTAGTTAATGCAATTCCAGACCCACGAGTTTAAAGCGGCTAATGTATGTAAGCAATTGCGAGGTTTTAGATTGTTTATTTTAGATTAGTTAGACATTGCTTAGTGGTCATTTCGATGTTCGGATGTCATTGGGTTATGCATGAGGGATAGCGGGCGATCAATCTAAATTTAATTAATTATGTTAACTACAGGGTTCTAGGTTAATTGATTAATTAAACACAGGTTAGTGAAGGGGGGTCCTCCGAGTAACTGAGAAGCTAACCGGGGTCATATGAATAGCATTGAATGATTATTAGAGAAAACAAGGAAGCCAAGTAGCATAATATTCAAGCATAAGAAATCTCAATCCAGCGATCCCTGTTCAAAATTGAATTTTATCTTGTTTTTTTTATTGTATGTTTTCCTGCTTTGCCTATTTACATTCAACACTTTACATTTTGTTTTTACCTATCCATTCCAACCCCCTGTCGTGTGAACACAAAATACTGCATCCACTAGATCCCCTTTCTCTATGTTTGACCCCGACCACTATTTCTACAAAATAGTTGTAATGTCGTGGATTATAAATTTTATTTGGCTCGGACCTTCGACAAGTCCCATCAACAATAGTGGAAAAGATCCTAGAAATAGGACTTTAACTTCTTGCGTTCTAGAAATAGGACTGGAACCACTAGGGTTTTAAGAGTCATGAGTATTAATTATCTAAGTTTCAACTAGCCCTAGAAATAGATGTCTAGTTGGCTTAGTCTTCTAAAGGCACCTACAACAGAGCTGAATTTGAGTTGGACTTAACTCACAATCTGGTTCTCAGGGTAATTGCGTGTGCAACTGAGATATGCTATCTGCAGCATGCCTATGTGGGCAACATAGATAGTGTTACTCAGTCGTCTGTAATGCCTGAGTGAATTTCGGGCGCATAGGTATGGATAATCTAAAGCTCAATGTTGAAACTATTTGAATTTCCCTTTTTATATCATAGAGTTCTTTGTATGTCTTTATTTTCTTGTTTCTTTACATTCGTCTTAAAACCAAAACCCCAATCAAACTATTTTTTTTAGTTACCAATCGTGGCCGCAAATTTAGAGGAGGTTCATATTTTACAGAATCCTGTGTTAACTTAGCTAGTCACCATTTCCCTTGGGTACGATATCTAGAATACTTTCCACTTTTTTACTTGATAGTGTATACTCGCACTTAAGTAGGCTCTTGCACATTAGTAGCACTACGCACGTCAAGTTTTTAGTGTTGTTGCCGGGGAGATTTTTGTAAAACAGTTGATTGACACAATTTTTGTTTCTGTAAAGTAGGAATTGCGATCGGTTTGCGACCACAAAATCCTCTATCATAGGACACTAATTCTTTTTGCAGAGATTTCTTTGTTGATTGGTTTGGTGTATGCTCAGAAGACCTGAATTTACTTTTGATCTTGAGATAGAGAAGACTTTCCGACAGCATCGTAAGGAGCAAAGAAGAAAGTTGAAGGAACTACGAGAAGTTCAACAGCAGGAAACCCCAGAATGAATTTTTCTGCAGGAAATTGCGATGGAACCACCTGTTGGAGATCCTCTCGGTGCACAACAAAGAAGAGCACAACCTAACAACATGCAAAATCAAGATGTGGAAACAAATAATCTCATACTTATTGCAGATGAAAGGAATAGAGTCATCAGGGATTATGCGGCCGCAACTTTTTACAATCTTAGTACAGGAATTGTTGAGCCAGTCATTGATGCCAATCATTTTGAGCTCAAACAAATTATGTTCCAAATGCTTCAGACGATAAGCCAATTTGCAGGACTTGCTAGTGAAGATACCCCAAAAAAATATGAAGCAATTTTTTAGAATATGCAACTCATTTAAGCTCAATGGAGTATCCAATGGAACTTTGCGTTTGAAACTTTTTCCATTTTCTTTACAAGGTAATGCATAAGCATGGTTAGATTCTTTTCCATTGGATAGCATCACCACATGGGATGATCTTGCTGAAAATTTTCTCTCGAAATATTTTCCACGCACAAAGAATGCACAAATCCGAGGGGAAATTATCACTTTTAAACAAGGACCACAAGAAGGGATAGATACAACATGGGAACGTTTCAAGAAGCTAATATGGAAATGTCCACACCATTGCTTGCCCACATGTCTTCTTGTAGAGCATTTCTACAATGGATTGACTCAAGCTTCTAAGCAATTTGACGAGTGCGAGTTTGTTCAGTCCTTGTTGTCAAATAAAGTTTATAACTCCGACTCTATGCTACTCTGCAGTAGGTAGTGGTCGGGTCGTCCACAGGAAAAGGGAGATCTATAATAATTTTTGGGATTTCGCTAAACAGGGGGGTTTGGTATAAAATGGGGTTTTTTGGTTTGTCACTAACCGAAATAATTTAAAATGCAAGGAAAAAGAGAAAATTGCCGGAAATAATTAAATAACATGCAAATAAATAAAAGCGAAGTAAAAATTGATTAAAATCAGACAAAAGACGGAACTTTCGGATTGGTTACTCTTTAGATCACTTTGTTTAATTCAGTTTCATCGTTTGCTCTAATATTATTTTGTGAATTAATTTAAATTTCCTGGAATGCTTCTTGACTTTTCGGGTAAACCCCACCTAATCAGCCTGTGTTTAATTAATTAAATTACACGATAACCCCACGAAATAACTTAATTAATTAATTGTTGTGAACTGCGCCCGCCGCCTCTCATACTTAGACCGATAAATCCTCATCCTAAATCTAATTAGCCAAATTAACACCTGATAAATCCTCTAAATTGCTAATTGGTTAATTGCATGATCGTACAAGGTCCGAAATTAGTTAATTAAATTAGGATTTAGATTTCTCTAATTAAATTAACCTAACTTCTCCTAGATTCTTAGGCATATCGGAACTCTACGCTAGGCTACCGTCAAACTAGCGATGGATCTGCCTCAACCTAGTGGCTATCTAAAAGTAACTAATAGACCACACTTATATTAAATTTAAGAGACATCAAGACTCAAATTGTCACACCCCCTCCCGGACAACCTACTAGCTTAGCCCGAAAGATGGCGTGAAGCCAACGGACATCATCCTCCTCTAACGATACCTGCTGACCTTCCTGAACGCTGAACCTGATAAACATACTAATCATGGATATAAAACATTCTACATGAAACACAACACAGCGGAATCCCTGAAAATATTTCAACATACAGGAGGTGTCGCCCTGACATAACTCGGTTTGGAAAATAATGTGATATAAATATCACAACCAAAAACATATACAACCACGACCTCTAGGACGATATTATCCAATCATTGTAAAGCATTTAAAATATAGACAAACTCAATATACAACTCCACCCACGTACTGGAGCTTGATCTGGAACTCTCAGCAGACGTTGGCAGTGTATCAGGCACCGGGAGCTCGATCTCTACCTGAAAAGTGGGAAAACATTTTGAAAAGAATGAGCTACGAAAGCCCAGTGAGTGACTAACTTTAAAACTCTAAATCCGGAAGTCAAAACATGTGTTAAACCTTTAAACGTATAAATATGCTTGTTGGGCTCCTAGAGTGAGTAAAAATATGATATGAAATACTCTAGAATTCCTGTGCAAGTATACACAGTCTGCAACAAGTAATATTATCAATCCAAGGTCTGAATGAGTTTCCACTTTATCTATTTTGTATAACTTTCTAATGGTTTCTAAGATAATAAAAATGATTGGGTTTTATCGGAATTATGCTGAAGCAAAATAAATGACAGAACAACGAGTAAACAAATAGACAGACAGATTAAAGACAGGCGTTGGTTAGGCTTTAGTGATTATTCTAAGATATGCTCTAGCAATATTATTGATCATGCATTTCTCGCAGGATGTGTTTCAACCACAATGAAGTGCGACCGATCAAGCACTAGGCAACTGGCTATCCCTAGCTCAGTCACTGGCGTTGACCAATACACAATGATCGTAGTGTGGATAATTGCCACACACTCTCTAAATCATCCCTGAAACTAGAGAGAGCTATCCATACCGGCTGGCCAGGCGGGCATAAAATGAGTTTAAGCACAACAATTAACCAAAATGCGATAGTCAATTTATTACTAGAAATGAAGCACAGTAATCACATTATTCCTAACCAACACCTTAAGCTACTTAGTTCATAATTAGCATAGGAATACGAATTACAGTCTGAGTATGCATGTCCATCACTACAAGTTAATAAAGAAGGTAAACTCCCTAATCAGCTTGCGGTTGATGGTGTTCTTGATGATCTTCAATCTCCCTAACTATTCGGCTTCCAAGGGAAAACATGGAATGATTTTGACTTTGACGGCTACTTCCTTTTATAGAAGGATGGGAGGCTTGAATTAGGTCAACTAGGACTTGTGTAAGGCTCTCCTTGATCCTTTATCACGAAAATAACTCAACAGAAGTCGGTTCATGAAGTTGGCTAACGAGCTGTTATGTGGCAGTTTCTGCTCCCAGTTTTGCTGCAGCATAGAATTTGCTCCTTCCAATCGCTCAGCAGCATAATCTGCACAAAGTGATTTCCAAAGCTTCCATTCTTCCAAATGGGTTAAATCATGTAATATCTATCCAAAACCAACCCTATTAAGCATTAAAGACACACAAATCCTTATATAAAATGAGGCCTAAATAACTACCTTTTGGGCAGTTATCATACCCCCAAACTTGAACTATTGCGCGTCCCGAGCAATACTAACCAACCTTCCTTCAAGAATTTCATAACATTAGACAAAGAATTAGCTTAATCAAACCAGACAGTCCAACACTACCTTTAACCTTTACCTGAGCACTCTGCAAAACCAAGCTCTGCTGCAGCAAAATGATTCCTTCAGCAGGGACAAATAATCACCACTTTTCAACTTAATTCTAAGAACTCACCACAGCTTAGCTCTATTATCAGAAATTTCAAAACATATTTTTAAAGGGGTTTATAACATTATTTATCAGACTTAAAGCAGCCTTACAATCATAAGCTCTTAAGCATGGGATGACCCACTTTATGGTGCAGTATACCCTTGCCTCAAGCTCATCACCAACTAGACTCAATGCTCATTATAAAGCTAAAAAATCCTTAGTTATTCCATCTCTTGCCCCTGAGAATGGCGACATTTTATGATGAAGCTCACCTAAGTTATGGGAGACAGAAAAACTGCTGGATCATCATTCATCCTTCAAAACTTTTGCTCCATCAATTTTTTCAGCAAAATTTTCAACAAATAGTTTTTCAGCAAATAATTTTTCTCTTTTTTTTTCATTTTTCACATTTCCTAGGTCATCTTTTGACGCGAAGACAAACTGTGGGTATCACACATGTCCCCGGTTACTTTAATAACCTAGCAAATTTTAATTTGAAGGTGAGGAATGCTCGAGCAAAATAATTGGAGTAGCAAAAAGTCCCCCAAACTTGAATTATTCATTGTCCCCAATGAATCATTATATAAGCAAGTATACCCCCAAACTTAAATTTTTCTATTTGAATTTTTAAACTAAACATGGGACTAGGATTAAGCTTAAAGTGGATCATATAAGTCAATACTATCGTCAAAATCTTCTTGCCGCAGCAACAGTCCAGGCTAGAAGAAATGCTCAAGCAAAAGGTTTCTGGAGATCAGAATACCTTGATCTAATTAAGCGTAATCAGTCCAAGCTTCAAAAATTCAGAAGAAAATAGTTAAGTTAGAGTTAGTCAGTGCTCATGGGATAGAAACATTCAGAAATTCATTAAAAAGATTCAAAAATATTACAAAACAGAGATATATTTTTTTGCAATAAAAAATTAAAAAGAAACAAGGCAAGCAATATAAAAGATGGGGTCAGGAATGCGCCAGCAAACAAAATATTTCATCAAAAAGCTTGTGCGCTCAAATCTCTCTTCAATCTTCCTGACCTAGATCTTCCTCTTCATCTTCTTTCTCAGCAGGCGGCGGTAGAATCCAAGGGTTCAACAGATCTTCATGGAATGTAGGAAGGGCTGGATACGGCTTGGAACAGTTCTCTTGCAGTGCCCTTCTTAAGCTGGCATCTCGATTCTTAACATAGTTCCAGAAGGTTAAAGTTTGCCTTTCAGCAAACTCCTGCCTACTGGCCGAAAGTGCCAGTTGTTCTAGAATCGTATTGATGTCGGAGATAAGCCCACCTTGATGTATCTCCTGCGTGCGCTGGAGCCGCGCCAAATTGGGCGTATCAATGATCCCTTTATCAAATAGAATTGTATCACTCTCCTCCACTGGAACCCCTGCTTGTCTGCATAGCATAGTAATTGTGTTCGGGAAGAACAACTTCCCCACCTTTTTCTTCCAGTAGCAGGCAATTTCATTACAAATAATTTTTCCTACGTCAATACTGAGAGACCTTAAGATAGCAAAAGCCAAAAGAATTCGTTCCCTGGATACTGTCGAGTCGTGCGTTGTCGGAAGCAACCTCTGCCTGATGAAACCCATCCACGTGTTTGCTTCCTTGTTCAAGTAAGCCGATTGGAATGTCCTTTTCTAAGTCTTTGATAGTTGCCACTGCGCCCCCTCAATTCCTACCTCCCGGACAGCATTACTTAACTGCTCCTCAGATGGCGCGACTGCCATTTCATTGAAAGCCGCGTGGGGGAAGTTTTGAAGATGGTACAGTGCGTTGATCGCACTTGGACTCCAATCTATCTCGACTCCTCTAACAATTACCAGGAAACCTTCTTCTTTATCAATGTTGGCATAGAATTCACGCACCACCTGTGCGTTCACAGCCTCTGGCTTAGCACAAAACAGCTCCTAGCCGTGGTCAGCTATGCCAGTCCTTAGAAATGGCGGAAGATCACCGCTGAAACCTCTTTCGAACAGAAAATCTCTTTTCAAGAGCTCAGTGTATTTTGCTCTAGCAAAATTATTGACGAAGCGATCGTATGGCACCTGTCGCTCTGCTATTTCATCGTGCTCTTCTGATGCTTCAACAATCTTTTTGCCCTTCTCTTCTCTCCGCTTCAGCAACTGTTCCTCCTCTGCCTTTTTCTCCTCTTCTTCTCGCCTTCTTTCCTCAGCCTCTTTTTTCTCTCGTTCCTCTTGCTCGACCTTCTCTCTCTCGGAATCTGATGATGGAGGCGATGGGGTATCAGTCCTGATTACTGGAATGCGCCCAGCCTTCCGCTTAATGCGGCGTCGCTTCGGCGGTTCAGATATGATAACCTCCACACGAGCCTCCTGAACTGGCTCTCTGTCTTCTTCCTCTACAGCCTCCGTCTGCATAACCTCACTCTGTTTCGTCTGAATTCCCTCTCGAGCCTCTTCTATAGTCGCCACTTCCCGTCCATCCTCTTCTTGATTCGGTTTGCCAGATTCTTGTGGGTCTTTGTCTCCTTCTGCAACAACCTCCTCCTCTCTCGCTCTTTCTTGTTCTGCAACTCTTTGTTGCCTTCTCCTTCGCTTAGCCTCCTTCTCTTCTAGCGTTCTCTTTTTCTTAGTTTTTACTTTTTGAACTTCCGGTGTGACGGGTATCTCTTCCTCCTCACTCTCCCTCTCTTTCCGCGCTCTTGTTTTAGCCATGGAAGGTATAATAGGGTTTTGCAAAGAAAGAAAGAATAACACACGCACAATAATTTGATCAAGAAAACGAAGTGAAATGTACTTACCAGAGATTGCGAATAAATAGGGCTGCAGCAAACAAAAATCCTAACCGAAAGGATTTGCACTGCCATAACTAATATTACCATTGCAATTAAAAATGCAAACCTGAAATTCAAAAAATTACCAACAGTAAAATTGCGAATTCCAAACGGCCATGGTGAAAATTAATGCTCTGTCATCATTGAAGCCGTTGGATAATTACTCTGCAACACGTGGCCTCATCAGATGATGCACTCACATTTACCTGCAAGAATTCAAAGTCAAACCCAACGGTAACAATAATAAATTCCAACGGAAACCCTTCTAACTCGGCATATTTTGCTCCAGCAATATCTTTGCCGCAACAATCTGCCGAACCTGAAGAATCTTAGATACAGAATTTGAATTTCAAAATAGACAAATCAAATCTTTTTAATTCGATCAAAGCAAACTTAACCTGTTATTCTCAAAAGAAGCCGAATAAATTAGAAAAAATCTCTATTAATTAAAACTGAAAATAAAATCTAGATAAAATAAAATCCAACTATCTAAAAGATAATTGCAGGATAATTTAAATAAATAACGCGAAAATCAAATCAAATCAAATAAAAAATAGATCAAATCTAACCTACCAAAAATAATAAAAAATCTAATAAATCATGCAAAATTAAATCTAACCTAATCCGAAAAATAAAATCAAATTAACGAAAAATAAAATCAATTCAAACTTCGGGAGCTCAAAATTTTACTCTGTGAAATGCTCCCGCAAAAGTCCTGCTCTCTCAAACATCGACCAACCTTAGGGAAGGATATTTCGACTGAAACTCCTGACCCCAATAATCCTTCACACGCTGTCCATTCACCTTGAATACTCTCCCATCTTTTTCATCCTGCAAAGTAATTGCTCCATTGAGGAAAACCTCAATCACAATAAACGGTCCTGACCATTTAGATTTTAATTTCCCAGGAAATAATTTTAATCTAGAATTATAAAGCAAAACTTTCTGACCCTTGACAAATTCCTTAGACTTAATTTTTTTGTCATGCCACAGCTTAGTCTTTTCCTTATACATTTTCGCATTTTCGTAAGAAAATTGACGAAATTCTTCTAACTCATTAAGCTGCAGCATTCTTATTGCTCATGCACGACTCAAATCAAAATTTAATTTTTTCAAAGCCCAAAATGTCTTATGCTCTAGCTCTAATGGTAAATGGCAAGCTTTCCCATATACTAACCTATAGGGAGACATACCTAGAGGAGTCTTATAAGCTGTCCTATAAGCCCAAAGAGCCTCATCCAACCTAAAGGACTAATCCTTTCGAGATGGATGGACTACTTTCTCTAAAATAGCTTTTATTTCCCTATTACTAACTTCAGCTTGACCATTTGCTTGTGGGTGATAAGGGGTAGCTATCATATGCTTAATCCCATACTTAGCTAAAAGCTTAGTTAAGATATTATTAACAAAATGTGTACCCTCATCACACACTAGAGCCCTAGGTGTCCCAAACCGCGCAAAGATGTGCGATTGAAGAAACCTTGCTACTGTCTTGGCATCACTCTGATGGCATGCAATGGCCTCCACCCACTTGGACACGTAATCAACTGCCAATAAGATAAAAACATTGCCATTAGAAGGGGAAATGGCCCCATAAAGTCAATACCCCAGACATCAAATAATTCAACTTCTAAAATGTTAGTAAGAGGCATTTCATCTCTAGGCCCCAAGTTTCCTCTCCTTTGGCAAGCGTCACATTGCTTGTAGAACCAATGGGCATCCTTGAATAACGTAGGCCAGAAAAATCCGCAATGCAAAATCCTCATAGCCGTCCTCTGACCACTGAAATGACCTCCATACGGCGAAGAGTGACATTGCTCCAGGATTTCCTTTGCTTCAGCACCTGAACCACACCTACGAATAATACCATCAGAGCATTGCTTATACATAAACGGCTCATCCCAAAAGAAAAATTCCGCATCATGCTTAAACTTTTTCTTCTGCCTTCAATCCATATCAATAGGGGTGACTCCCTTTACTAAAAAGTTTGCAATATCAACATACCAAGGGACATCCCTGACTACCTTTACCTGAACAGCAAAAAGCTGCTCATCTGGAAAAGAATCGGTAATGGCAGATTCCTCCAGCAAAGATGATGATGGATCAAGACGAGATAAATGGTCTGCAACAACATTCTCTGATCCCTTCTTGTCCTTTATCTCCAAGTCAAATTCCTGCAGTAATAAAATCCAACGAATTAGTCTCGGCTTTGCATCCTTCTTAGACATTAAATACCTTATTGTTGCATGATCCGTGAACACCGTGACTTTAGATCCAACCAAATATGGCCGGAATTTCTCAAAAGCAAACACAACAGCTAACAACTCCTTTTCAATAGTTGTGTAGTTGACCTGTGCCTCATTTAAAACCTTGCTTGCATAATATATAGGATGAATAAATTTGCCCTGCTTTTGCCCCAGCATTGCACCTACTGCAGCATCACTCGCATCACACATTACCTCGAAGGGCAAATTCCAATTAGGCGTGCAGAGAATGGGTGCTGAGATTAAAGCAGCCTTCAATGTGTCAAAAGCCTTCCTACAATCTGCATTAAAGTAAAAAACATGATCAGTGCACAACAAGTTACAAAGAGGTTTACTGATTTTGGCACTTCTCCTTTATGAACCTCCTATAAAATCCAGCATGTCCTAAAAAACTCCGAATTCCCTTTACTGAATTCGGTGGCTCTAGTCTTTCAATAACCTCAACTTTTGCTCTATCAACTTCTAGACCATTTTTAGAAATTTTATGACCTAACACTATGCCTTCCTTCACCATGAAGTGGCACTTCTCCCAATTAAGAACTAGATGGGTATCCTCACATCTTTTTAACACCTTTCCTAAATTTTCTAAACAACTCTGAAAAGACCCTCCAAACACTGAAAAATCGTCCATAAAGACTTCAACAGTGGACTCAATCATATCAGAAAAAAATGCTAACATACACCGCTGAAATGTTGTTGGAGCATTGCAAAGGCCAAAGGGCATTCTCCTAAAAGCGAATGTCCCATAAGGGCAAGTGAAAGTGGTTTTTTCCTTATCCTCAGGAGCAATAGTAATCTGGTTATACCCAGAATAACCATCCAAGAAACAGTAATAGGCCTGACCAGCCAATCGATCCAACATCTGGTCGATAAATGGTAGAGGGAAATGATTCTTTCGGGTGGCTTTATTAAGCCTTCTGTAATCCATGCAAACTCTCCAACCAGTTACTGTCCTTGTGGGGATCAACTCATTATCTTTATTGCTCACCACAGTGACACCTCCTTTCTTAGGAACACATTGGACAGGGCTTACCCAATTGCTATCAGCAATTGGATAAATGATCCCAGCATCCAACCATTTAATTACCTCCTTTTTAACAACCTCTTTCATTGCAGGGTTAAGCCTTCTTTGTTGCTCAATACTCCTAAAGGATCCCTCTTCTAGAGTGATTTTGTGCATACAAAAAGATGGGCTAATTCCCTGAATATCAGCCAATGTCCAACCTATAGCTTTGCAGTATTGCTGCAGCAATTTTATTAAGGCCTCCTCATGCTCCGGCATTAAATCTGATGCAACAATAATGGGCAACGTCTCACTTTCCCCAAGATACACATACTTTAGATGATCTGGTAAAGGCTTCAAATCTAAAGTAGGTGCCTCATTAGGGATGGCTTAATTGGGGGAGCCTTTCTTTGATCTAAGTCTAAAAACTCAAAAACATCCTCACACCTAAACAATTCTTTTTCATTTTTTTATCTAAAGAACAAAATTCAAAATCTTCTACACTAACCTCTCCATGCTTTTTCGAATGCTTATCGGCCGAATCCTGTATTGCAGTCTCAATAACTGTGCTCTCCAAAATCCTCATGAAGGAGCAATCCTCCATTTCGTCTGGATATTTCATGGCTTTAAAGACATTAAATTTCACTTTCTCATTACAAACTCTCATTGTTAATTCTCCTTTTTGAACATCTATTAATGCCCTACCAGTAGCCAAAAATGGACGATCTAGAATAATTGGGACATCTTTATCAGCCTCATAGTCTAAAATAATAAAATCAACAGGAAATATGAACTTATCTACTTTTACTAAGACATCCTCAATTTTACCCTCTGGATATGTGATAGACCTATCAGCTAATTTGAGTGTAACTGTGCTAGGTCTAGCTTCACCAATACCTAACTTTCGATAGACCGAAAGAGGTATAAGGTTAATGCTTGCACCTAAATCACAGAGTGCTCTACCTAATTCCTTTCCACCTATAGACATCGGTATGGTAAATGACCCTGGATCCTTAGCCTTGGGGGGTAGACCATTCTTAAGAATAGCACTACACTCCTCATTAAGAGATACAGTTTCAAACTCACCTAACCTTTTCTTTTTAGTCAAAATATCCTTAAGAAATTTAGCATAATTAGGCATTTGCTCAATAGCTTCTACTAAAGGGATATTTATATGCAACTGCTTAAGAATCTCTAAAAACTTTTTAAATTGACCATCTTGATTCTTAGGCTTTTGCCTTTATGGAAAAGGTAGAGGTGGCACATAAGGTGGCGGCGGCACATATGGTGGTTCTACATTTGGCACAGAACCAGATGCTCCAGCATTCTCTTTGCTGCCTCCAGCACCTTGACCAGACTCCAACTCTTTCTCAACAACATTATTATCACTATTACCATTTAAATCCTAGGTCTTTCTAGACTCTTCTAATGGCTTACCACTCTTAAGAGTTACTGCCTTTACCTGCTCCTTACCTTCCCTTCGAGGGTGTTCAGTATCCGAAGGAAGTTTCCCTTGAGGCCTCGCCTTTAGCTCATTAGCTAGCTGACCCACTTGCAATTCCAGGGCTCTCATCGAAGCTTGATTACTTTGAATTGCGGCGTCTGTGCGAGCCATAAATTCTTTCATCATCGCCTCGAGAGAATTTCCCGAATTTTGCTGGGGCAAAGCCGACTTATTTTGCTGGGGCATTACCTGCGCTTTAGCAAATCCCGGCTGGTTCACCTTTTGTTGCGCTTGTACGTTATTTCCTTGACCTCCCCATGAGAAGTTGGGGTGGTTGCGCCAACCTGGATTATAGAAGTTAGAATAAAGGTTGTTCCTCTGATTACCTACAAAAAACACAGAAGCTGGATTGTTGGGGCAAAACTCGTAGTTGTGGTCTTCACCGCAATAGACACATGCTTCGTCCGTGACTTGGTTCACCACTGCTGCAGGCTCCATAGCTGGTGGCTGCTGATGTCTAATCACTGTCACATTCTTAAGAGCATTAGCAATCATAGCAAGATCAGCCCTAATGGTGGACACACCATCAACCTCTAATACACTCTTAACCTTTTTATTTGTGCTCTAACATCCGACCACTGACAACTATTAATAGATATTCTTTCTAAAATTTCATAGGCTTCATCAAAAGTTTTTGCCACAAGGGCCCCTCCAACCGAAGCATCGACCATACCTTGGGTTACTCCATTTAAACCATTGTAAAATGTTTCCATTTGAATACAATGAGGTAACCCATGGTGGGGACACTTTCGTAAAAGCTCCTTAAACCTCTACCAAGCCTCACTAAAAGTTTCATCCTCAAGTTGCCTAAACCCTACTATTTCACTCCTTAATTTAGCATTTCTATTACGTGGGAAATATTTACTCAAAAATTTTTCAGCTAACTCATCCCACGTCCTAATTGATCCTGGAGCAAAAGAGTTTAACCATGACTTTGTTCCATCTCTAAGAGAATACGGGAACAAAGTTAATCTAAGAGCATCTCTAGGCACTCCTTGAATTACAAAAGAATCACTAACTCCTAGAAAAGACTTAAGATGTAAATGAGGGTCTTTAGATGACAAACCATGGAATTGCCCCACGGTTTGCAACATCTGAAACATTACCGGTTTCATTTCAAAATTCGCCGCTTGGATTTGGGGAATGCAATCCCTGGATTCAACTCATTAAACATCGGGACAGCATATGCTCGAATGGCTCTGGTCCTATCGTTCGCTATCAAGATAGGATTCTCAGCCTGATTATGTCGCTGCTCATTTTGCTCAAACAGTGGGTTTTGCTGCAGCAACGGATTCTGCTGGGGGTTTGCTGCTGTTGGTCCTTCAGGAACCTGCGGTAGTTGAGGCACGTTCTCCATCTGGTTTCTGCGCTGCTCCCTCCTTCTGTTCCTAAATGTCCTTTCAATTTCTAGATCAAGCTCAAACCGTACCCCAGACAGACCGCTCATGCACCAAAATCACACCTGCAAAAACAAAAGAAACAATCAAAAAGTTCTAGCACCAAACACCTAAAACACATACACAAAACAGATAAGATAAAAATTTATTCAGTCCCCGGCAACGGCGCCAAAAACTTGTTGGGCTCCTAGAGTGAGTAAAAATACGATATGAAATACTCTAGAATTCCTGTGCAAGTATACACAGTCTGCAGCAAGTAATATTATCAATCCAAGGTCTGAATGAGTTTCCACTTTATCTATTTTGTATAACTTTCTAATGGTTTCTAAGATAATAAAAATGATTGGGTTTTATCGGAATTATGCTGAAGCAAAATAAATGACAGAACAACGAGTAAACAAATAGACAGATAGATTAAAGACAGGCGCTGGTTAGGCTTTAGTGATTATTCTAAGATATGCTCTAGCAATATTATTGACCATGCATTTCTCGCAGTATAATTAGCAGATTCCTCCCGGAACTCCGGATCTTTTGGGATGTGTTTCAACCCCAATGAAGTGCGACCGATCAAGCACTAGGCAACTGGCTATCCCTAGCTCAGTCACTGGCGTTCACCAATACACAATGATCGTAGTGTGGATAATTGCCACACACTCTCTAAATCATCCCTGAAACTAGAGAGAGCTATCCATACCGGCTGGCCAGGCGGGCATAAAATGAGTTTAAGCACAACAATTAACCAAAATGCAATAGTCAATTTATTACTAGAGATGAAGCACAGTAATCACATTATTCCTAACCAACACCTTAAGCTACTTAGTTCATAATTAGCATAGGAATACGAATTACAATCAGAGTATGCATGTCCATCACTACAAGTTAATAAAGAAGGTAAACTCCCTAATCAGCTTGCGGTTGATGGTGTTCTTGATGATCTTCAATCTCCCTAACTATTCGGCTTCCAAGGGAAAACATGGAATGATTTTGACTTTGACGGCTACTTCTTTTTATACAAGGATGGGAGGCTTGAATTACGTCAACTAGGACACGTGTAAGGCTCTCCTTGATCCTTTATCACGAAAATAACTCAACAGAAGTCGGTTCATGAAGTTGGCTAACGAGTTGTGATGTGGCAGTTTGTGCTCCCAGTTTTGCTGCAGCATAGAATTTACTCCTTCCAGTCGCTCAGCAGCATAATCTGCACAAAGTGATTTCCAAAGCTTCCATTCTTCCAAATGGGTTAAATCATGTAACATCTATCCAAAACCAACCTTATTAAGCATTAAAGACACACAAATCCTTATAGAAATGAGGCCTAAATAACTACCTTTTGGGCAGTTATCAATGCTCAATCAAAGCGTTTAACATAAACGTGTATCGATAAAAGCTTTCTCAAATAACTCGCAAGTACGTTATTAAATATCTAGCAAGGCATATCAAGTACATCAAACGTTTTAACTAACATGACCGATCTACGTTGTGTAGGTGTCGGGCTCCTAGAGTGAGTAAAAATATAGTATAAAATACTCTAGAATTCCTGTGCAAGTATACACAGTCTGCAGCAAGTAATATTATCAATCCAAGGTCTGAATGAGCTTCCACTTTATCTATTTTGCGTAACTTCCTAATGGTTTCGAAGATAATAAAGATGTTGGGTTTTATAAGAATTATGCTGAAGCAAAATAAATGACAGAACAACAAGTAAACAAATAGATAGACAGATTAAAGACAGGCGCTGGTTAGGTTTTAGTGATTGTTCTAAGATATGCTCTAGCAATATTATTGATCATGCATTTCTCGCAGTATTATTAGCGGATTCCTCTCGGAACTCCGGATCTTTTGGGATATGTTTCAAACCCAATGAAGTACGACCGATCAAGCACTAGGCAACTGGCTATCCCTAGCTCAGTCACTGGTGTTCACCAATACACAATGATCGTAGTGTGGATAATATCCACACACTCTCTAAGTCATCCCTGAAACTAGAGAGAGCTATTCACACCGGCTGGCCAGGCGGGCATAAAATAAGAATAAGCACAACAATTAACCAAAATGCGATAGTCAATTTATTACTAGAGATGAAGGACAGTAATCACATTATTCCTAACCAACACCCTAAGCTACTTAGTTCATAATAGGCATAGGAATATGAATTACAATCTGAGTATGCATGTCCATAACCACAAGTTAATAAAGAAAATAAACTCCCTAATCAGCTTGCGGTAGATGGTGTTCTTGATGATCTTCAATCTCCCTATACTATTCGGCTTCCAAGGGAAAACATGGAATGAATTTGACTTTGACGGCTACTTCCTTTTATAGAAGGACAGGAGACTTGAATTAGGTCAACTTTGACACGTGTAAGGCTCTCCTTGCTCCTTTATCCCGAAAATAACTCAACAAAAGTCGGTTCATGAAGTTGGCTAACGAGCTGTGACGTGGCAGTTTCTGCTCCCAGTTTTGCTGCAGCACAGAATTTGCTCCCTCCAGTCGCCCAGCAGCATAATCTGCACAAAGTGATTTCCAAAGCTTCCATTCTTCCAAATGGGTTAAATCATGTAATATCTCTCTAAAACCAACCCTATTAAGCATTAAAGACACACAAATCCTTATATAAATGAGGCCTAAATAACTACCTTTTGGACAGTTATCACACCCCCAAACTTGAACTATTGAGCGTCCCGAGCAATACTAACCAACCTTCCCTTCAAGAATTCTAAACTTTAGACAAAGATTAGCTTAATCAAACCAGACAATCCAATACTACCTTTAACCTTTACCTGAGCACTCTGCAAAACCAAGCTCTGCTGCAGCAAAATAATTCTTCTGGCATGGACAAATAATCACCAGTTTTCAACTTAATTCTAAGAACTTGCCACAGCTTAGCTCTATTATCAGACATTTCCAAAACATATTTTTACAGGGGTTTATTTTCTTATTTATCAAACTTAGAGCAGCCTTACAGTGATAAGCTCTTAAGCATGGGATGACCCACTTTATGGTGCAGTATACCCTTGCCTCAAGCTCATCAACAACTAGGCTCAATACTCATTATAAAGCTAAAAAATCCTTAGTTATTCTATCTCTTGCCCCTCAGAATGGCGACATTTTATGATGAAGCTCACCTAAGTTCTGGGAGACAGAAAAACTGCTGGATCATCATTCATCCCTCAAAACTTTTGCTCCGTCAATTTTTTTTCAGCAAAATCTTCAACAAATAATTTTTCAGCAAATAATTTTTCTCATCATTTTTTTCACATTTCCTAGGTCATCTTTTGACACGAAGACAAACTGTGGGTATCACAAATGTCCCCGGTTACTCAATAACCTAACAAATTTTAATTTGAAGGAGAGGAATGCTCGAGCAAAATAATTGGAGTAGCAACAAGTCCCCCAAACTTGAATTATTCATTGTCCCCAATGAATCATTAATTAAGCAACTATACCCCCAAACTTAAATTTTTGTAACTGAATTTTTAAACTAAACATGGGACTTAGATTAAGCTTAAAGTGGATCATATAAGTCAATACTACCTTCAAAATCTTCTTTGCCGCAGCAACAGTCCATGCTAGAAGAAATTGCTCAAGAAAAAGGTTTCTGGAGATCAGAATACCTTGATCTAATTAAGCGTAATAAGTCCAAGCTTCAAAAATTCAGAAGAAAACTAGTTAAGCTGGGCATTACTCAATGCTTCATAGAACAGAAACATCCAGAAATTCATTAAAAACATAGAAAAAGAAATTACATCAGCAGATATATTTTTGTTTAAGAAGCAGAAATATGAAAGAGAAACAAACATAACATCAACAGAAAAGGAAAGTAGAAAATGCGCGAGCAAACAAAAAGTCAGAACAAAAATCATGCTCGTTCAGAGCCACTTCATCCTTCAGTCCTCTTGGCCCGGTTCATTTTCATTTTCCTCTCCTCCTCCTTCCATTGGTGGGGGTGGAATCCAGGGGTTGAATAAATCTTCAGGGAATGCTGGAAGGGTTGGATATGGTTTCGAAAAATTCTCTTGCAGCGCCTTCTTGAGATTGGCATCACGATTTTTAACATAGCTCCAGAAAGTCAAAGCTTGCCTTTCAGCAAACTCCTGCCTGCTAGCCGAAAGTGCGAGTTGTTCTAAAATCATGTTGATGTCGTGGACCATCCCACCCTGACGCACCTCCTGCATTCGCTGAAGTCGCGCCAAATTAGGCGTATCAATGATTCCCTTATCAAACAAAATTACATCATTTTCATCCACCGGAACCCCTGCGTTTCTGCACAACATAGTAATTGTATTTGGGAAGAACAACTTCCCCACCTTCTTTTTCCAGCAGTCAACAATCTCAGAAGAAATTAGTTTCCCTACATCTATGCTCATTGATCGAAGGATGGCAAAAACAAGCAACACTCTGTCCCGCGATATAGTGGAGTCATGCGTTGTCGGCAGTAAGCGGAGTCTAATGAAACCCATCCAAGCGTTGGCTTCACTTTTCAAATAAGCAGCTTGAAATGTGTGCTTCCGTGTCTGCGACACCCTCCATTGAGCTCCCTCACCACCTACCTCTCGGACCGCCGCGCTTAATTGGTCGCTCGATGGGGCAACCATCATTTCATTGAAAACTGCGTGTGGAAAGTCCTGAAGATCAAACAAATTATTAATGGCCTCTGGGCTCCATTGGACAGGCACTCCTCGCACTATGACTTCGAAATCATCCTTCACGTCCAGATTGGCGTAGAATTCCCGAACGATGTTGGCATTGACAGGATCAGGCTTCGCACAAAACTGTCTCCACACAAGGCTCGCTATTCCGGACTCCGAGAACCTGGGCAAATCACTGCCAAAACCTCGTTCGAATAAGAAATCACGCTTCAGTACTTCCTGATATTTTGCTCTGGCAAGTTCATTGACGAAGCGAATGAATGGTGCCCTCGGCTCCTCAATCTCACCCGATACTTCGGTAATACCTTTCCCTTTGCTTTTTCTCTGTTCTCGCAAACGCTCTTCTTCTGCCTTCCTTGCCTCTTCTTCTTTTGCCTTATTTTTCGCTTCCCGTTTCTCTTCTTCTCTTTCTGCATTCTCTCTTTCAGAATCAGTGGTTGGAGGCGAGGGGGTATCAGTTCGAACTACCTGAATACGGTCGGCTTTTCGCTTAAAGCGGCGTCGCTTAGGTACCTCTAGTATGATCACCTCCAGTCGAGCCTCCTGAACTGGCTCATTCTCAGTCGCAACCTCTGTCTGTTCATCCTCATTCCGTTTTTCTTGACTCTCCTCTCGAACTACCTCTGTATCTGCAACTCTCTGCTCAGCCTGTTCTGGGTTTTGTTCTTCTGGTTCTTTCGGGACTTCTTCAACTTTATCTGCTGCCTCCTGGACCTCTTCTTGTTCCGCAGCCCTTTGCTGCCTTCTCCTTTTCTTCGCTTCTTTTTCCTCCGGCGTCCTCTTTTTTCATTTTCGCTTTCTTAACCTCGGGGGTAACGAGTATCTCTTCTCCCTCATTCTCTCTCTCTTTTCTTGCTCTCGTTTTGGCCATTGAAGGTTCAAAGAGTTTGACAGAGAATACCAACAAAGAAAGAAGAATGCACACAACAAAGATTCAAATCAAGAAGACGAAGTGGAAAGAACTTACCAGCGGTTGTGAATAAATAAGGCTTCAGCACATCGAATCCTAACCAAAATGATTTGCTCAACATTAAATAATATTACCGTTTAATTTGAAGTAAATGTATCCTAAAAATTTGAAACCAATCAACGGTAAAATCGTGGATTCCAAACGCCCATGGTAAAAATTGGTGTGCTGTCCATTATTGAAGCCTTCGAATGATTACTCTGCGACACGTGGCGTCATCAGATGATGCATGCAATTTTACCTGCGAAAATTCAAAGAAAATCTCAACGGTAAAAATAATAAATTTCCAACGGAAACCCATGTAATTCAGATGATTTTGCTTTCGCCATATCTTTGCCGCAAAAATCTGCTGAACCTGAAGAATCTTAGATACGGAATTCGAATTTCAAAGCAAGAAAAATCAAAGATTTTTTTTCTTTAAATTCATATTAAATTTTAACCAATCATCCCAATCTTTTATTTTCAAAAGAAACCGAATAAATTAGAGAAAATCTCTATTAATTAAAACTAGAATTCAAATAACTGAAAATAAAATCTAGATACAATCTAATAAAATCTAACTAATTAAAAGATAATCGAAAGATAATTTAAATAAATAACCCGAAAATCAAATCAAATTCAAAACGAAATAGATAAAATCTAACTACCAATAATAATAAAAATACTTAAAGATAAAATCTAATAAACCGTGCAGAAACAAATCTAACCTAACCGAAAATAAAATCAGCGAAAAATAAAATTAATACAAACTTCTGGGAGCTCAAAATTTTGCTCTGTGAAATGCTCCCGCAAAAGTCCTCCTCTCTCAATCATCAACCAACCTTAGGGAAGGATATTTCATCCGAAACTCCTCACCCTGATGTGGACTTTTCCTAACCGCAAGCGCACGGGTCAAGTAATAATAAAGAGTTCGTAAATACGAGTGTCGTCCTCTGGATTGGATTTTTAAGCAAATCAAGTATTGTGAATTATCTTGCCCAATTTTATTTAGGGATCAAAAAGTGATGAAAAGATGATAATAAAACCAAATCAAAGCAAGTAAAAAGAATGGAAATTCAATTGGGAAAACTACTTAGTGAATAAATTTCGGCGATTTCGTTTAGGATTGATTTTAAAGAATAAGTTATTATGCACAATGAAATTATGAGCCAAAGACCCTTTAATCACAACTACCTCTCCCGAGTATAATTGATTCTCATGCAAATTAACCAACTTGATATCCCTATCTAAGTTGATTAATATGCAAGGCAATGAGATCTTTTAACCAATTCTAAAGTTAATCTAAAACCGTCAAGAATTAGAAAGTAAACTTTATTCATGCAATCTTGAGTAAGTCTAGATCAAATCCCCTCTCCCGAGCTAGATTCGAAACTTAAATCATCCAACTAATGGCCAATTAATTGAAAGCATTAAATCAAGATTACAAACACAATAACATTGCACAACTTAAACCATAAATCAATCCATAAACTTAATCAACTACATCAATCCCTAAGCTACAAGTTTAGCTACTCATGAATGTAAATACAAGCTCAACTAAACATGTGAAAGCCATAAATCTAACTAAAGGAAGAAAAGGGAAAAGAAAACTCAATGTAGGCCGAGTCCCGACGTCTCCGTCACGATCCCCACGAACAATGGGTTGATTTCCAAGTCTCTCCCTTTGTTTTCAGCCTCCAAGTCCTCTGTTCTGCCCTGTTTACGGTTGTCTAAGGTCCCAAATCGAACTCCTAGAAAACCTAGCCGAAAATAAGCTTTTATTCTGATTTTTCGTCTTAGCGTCGAGACGCTGTCAAGACAGCGTCACGACGCTGCCTCTTATACGCGCGTTCTGAATAAGGAAAAACGGTAGCGTCGGGACACTTCCTATCATAGCGTCTCGACGCTGTGAGCTTTACGCGCCTAATCTGATATGGAATGTGAGCATCGAGACGCTCAAGAGCTAGCGTCTCGACGCTAGCCTGCTGTTGACCGAGATTTGACTTTTTTCCACTTTTACTCTTTTCATTCCTTTGCATCTTTTCACGCCCCGAGCACCCGATTAACTCTAATATGGCATTATAGCTCCAATCAACCATTTCCTACAAAATAAACAATAAAGCACAATAAAATGGCCCAAACATCATAAAAGACTAGCTAAATTAAATCAGTAAAGATAGCTAGCTATGCTCGCTATCAAATACCCCCAAACTTAAGCTTTTGCTAGTCCTCGAGCAAACTCTAAATCAGACATACAATGGAAGAATGGATGCAACAATCATAACTCAATCCTCAAGGCTCAAAAGTCAATAACCAAGCAAGCAAGAGAAATGCACACAAGGACCAATGAGGGAGACAAATTAAATTTTTTCCAAAATTAACTTGCACAAGCGAGATCTAACTCAACAAGATCAAACTCTACTAGCCTGGGATTGGATTATTAAACTCTCAGCTCATCTTCCCTCTACACTGGCACTAAGGCTTCACTAATGAGTTAATGCAACAATTTAGTTTGTTTATCTCCATACTTAGGTGCTTTTAATTAACAAACAAATTAAGCATGTATATGTGGCACTAGCTTTCACACACCCATTGCAGGGACCCTTAACCTGAGATTTCTCTGGTTTGCCTAACTGATCACAACAGGGGTAGCTCTTTTTGCCTAAACTTTATTAAACATTGCAAACTGTGCACAGGCCATGGCATACTATTTTTTTTTTCTTCAACAGTAACTACAAGAATGATTTTTCTTTATGAGCATAAATAACATATATTCTTTTCTTTCCTCCTAAGCAAGATCAAACATGCTAATTTGCAAAACATTAACTTTTTAGCTCTACCCTACACCTATCGAGGTGACAACAAGCATATGAACCTAATAATTCGCTCCTAAGCATTCAAATCCAAATCTAGCCAAGATAAATGCTCTACTCATGCAAGCCATCTCCTAGAAAATTTTTAAAAAGTCTCCCTTTTTGGGTACTTATGCTTACAACTCATCACAAGCTTGAAAATTAACAAGAAAACCTATCCTAGGACATCATAATCATGCAAAAGTAGCATCCAGAAAACAACCATATGCATAATTCAAAGAAAGCTCAAAACTATAGCCCGAACTCAGATGCTCAAGGGCTCCACAAACATGCTAATCCACCCCCAAACTTAAAATATGCATTGTCCTCAATGTATAAAGAAAATAAAGCATAAACAAGCATGAGAACAATAAAAGAATGACAGGAGTGAATAATACTGGCCTGGAATGATGATGACTTCTTGCTTGAGAGCTTGGAATCTTGAAAGCTTGAAAGCAAAGGAGAGGAAGAAAACAAGACCTACAAAACAAAAACAAACAATAAATCAAAAACAAAAGGAAAACACACTAAACTTACTTGGGTTGCCTCCCATAAGCGCTTGTTTAACGTCATTAGCTCGACGTGTTGCACGTGCTTCAAGGAGGCTTTTGTTCTGTGAATCCAACAGAGGTGCTCTTTCTTGCACCTTTCCTTTAGCCCATGAAAAGCACTTCATCTTTAGAGTCTTCAACTGCTTTAAAGATTTCTTTTTCGTTCTTGACTCTAATAGTGAGCTCCCTGCGCTCAATATCTATGATCACTCGCCCAGTAGCGAGGAATGGTCGTCCTAATATGACAGGCATTGAAGGATTTTCTATCATGTCCATAACATACAAGTCAATAGGGAGGAAAAATCTACCTACTCTGATTAACACATTTTCTACAATACCAACTGGTCTCACCACAGATTGATCAGCCAATTGGAGCTTTACAGGAGTAGACTTAATCTCACCTATATCTAACTTTTTACACAACGATAGAGGAATGATATTAATGCTAGCACCTAAATCACATAATGCTCTGAAAGAATAAGTACCAAAACTACAAGGAACAGAAAAACTCCCTGGATCTGCTACTTTTTCAGGTACTTTCTGTTGTACTCTGGTGCTGCATGTGGAAGCAAGATAAACAGTGTCAACTTTCTTTTCTTTTCGCTTCTTTGCTAACCACTCCTTCATAAACCTGTTGTATTGGGGCATCGTTAGTGCCTCTGCAAAAGGAATATTAATATTCAGATTCATAAAAGCATTCATAAATTTATCAAATTGAACCTGATTATTCTTTTTCTTCGTTTTCTTTTTCTTTTCCTTAGGAACCATCAGCGTGGGGGAAGGAATAGGAGGCTCAAGGTTAGGCTTTTCAGCCTCATCAGATGATGTGTCCTCCTCAGCTTCTCCTGTAGGCCTTTCATAGTCCTCAGATTCAGGTTCCTCTTCAGATTCCTCCTGGTGCACAGTGATTGCCTTACAATACTCCATCTGGGGTTTCTCTTGCTCAGCTGGGGCCTTTCCTTTGTTCATGGTGCTTACAACATTCACCAACTGTCCCAGCTGAGTCTCAATGTTCTTTATAGCTGCACTGTGGCCATTCACTGTTAAGTTGATGGCAAAGACTGCCTCCTCTAATTTGGTTGTCCTGTTACTAGATTCTGCAATGAAAGCTCCAACAAGATCTTCTAACTTTTTATTATCTTGAGTTTGCGGGGCAAAACCAGGAGGATTAAGAATATTCTTAGTATTAGCATAAGAGAAATTTTCATGGTTCCTATTGTTAGGGTGATAATGTGTAGGTGTAGAACTATTATTATATCCCCTAGAATTAAAATTTGATACATACTGAACCTGCTCGATAGTCTCCTCCTGAGGTCGAGATGCTAAAGCAACAGTTGATTCAATTGATTGAGCACTCCCTGTACCTGAAAATTTCATAAAAGCATTAGCAAGGGAGGTCAACTGGGCCTGGAGTGCACTTACTTTGTCAACTTCAAACACTCCAGCAACAATCTTTTTAGGTGTAGACCGCTCAGATGGCCACTGATAGCTGTTGGTGGCCATATCCTCTACAAGTGTGCGAGCGTTTTCCACGGTCTTGGACAACAGAGTCCCACCTGCAGCTGCATCAACAATCGTTTTTGTACTAGGAGTTAAACCATTATAAAACAGTTGTACCTGAAGCCAATCCGGGTAACCATGTTGAGGACACTTCCTCAGTAGCTCTTTGAATCGCTCCCAAGCTTCGAACAGCTGCTCATCATATTGTTGTTGGAATGTCCCAATCTCGGTCCTCAGCTTGACCGTCTTTGCAGGAGGGAAAAATTTCTTTAAAAAGGCCTGGACCAAAGCATCCCAAGTGGTGATGCTCCCAGGGGTAATAGACTGCAACCAATCACGTGCTTTATCCTGCAAAGAAAAGGGAAACAAATGTAAGCGAATAGCATCCTCAGACACTCCATTAATCTTTACCGTCCCACAAATATCCAAAAATGATTTAAGATGAGAATTTGGATCCTCAGTGGGCGATCCTCTGTATGAACAGTCTCGAGCCATCTGAATGAGGTCGGTCTTCAGCTCAAAGTTGTTGGCATTAATCGGTGCATAGACAGTCCCCGACTGTTGCCCCTGAAACACAGGCTGAAAATAATCTCTAATAGGCCTAGGCTCCTCAGGTGGATTTTGGTCTGCCATTTGAACAATTTCTCTATTTTCCCTTCGAAGCCTAAGAATTGTTCTTTCTATCTCGGGATCAAATGGTGCTACTTCTCTACTATTACGCATGCAAAAATCAAAACTACCCTAAAAAGAAAAGAAAAACAATTGTGGAAATAAATAAAGAAAAGAAAACAACTAATTTAAGAATGGAAAATATAATCTAGAAAAGAAAACAAAGTAACCTAATATGGAATGCAAAAAAAAAAAAAAAATCAATATGGCAAAATGCAATTAGGAAACTAATCTAGGAAAGGAAAAACAAGAACAAATAAGGAAAAGTCTACACAACAAAAAGAAAACTAACCTAGAAAATCAAATATGGAAAGAAAAACAAATAAGGAAAAAAATGCAATCAACCTAAAAAAGTACAATACACCCGAAATTAAGATCAAGCAATTTTTCCACAATATCAATCTAGCTAAATGTGCCAATCCCCGGCAACGGCGCCAAAAACTTGATGTGGACTTTTCCTAACCGCAAGCGCACGGGTCAAGTAATAATAAAGAGTTCGTAAATACGAGTGTCGTCCTCTGGATTGGATTTTTAAGCAAATCAAGTATTGTGAATTATCTTGCCCAATTTTATTTAGGGATCAAAAAGTGATGAAAAGATGATAATAAAACCAAATCAAAGCAAGTAAAAAGAATGGAAATTCAATTGGGAAAACTACTTTTGCCCCGAGAGAATTCTCCGAATGTTGCTGGGGCAAAGCCTGCTTATTTTGCTGGGGCATTACCTGTGCTTTAGCAAATCCCGGCTGGTTCATCTTCTGTTGCGCTTGTACGTTATTTCCTTGACCTCCCCATGAGAAGATGGGGTGGTTGCGCAAACCTGGATTATAGAAGTTAGAATAAGGGTTGTTCCTCTGATTACCTACAAAAAACACAGACGCTGGATTGTTGGGGCAAAACTCGTAGTTGTGGTCTTCACCGCAATAGACACATGCTTCGTCTGTGACTTGGTTCACCACTGCTGCAGGCTCCATAGCTGGTGGCTGCTGATGACTAATCACTGTCACATTCTTAAGAGCGTTAGCAATCATTGCAAGATCAGCCCTAATGGTGGACACACCATCAACCTCTAATACACTCTTAACCTTTTTATTTGTGCCTCTAACATCCGACCACTGACAACTATTAATAGATATTCTTTCTAAAATTTCATAGGCTTCATCAAAAGTTTTGGCACTAAGGGCCCCTCCAGCCGAAGCATCGACCATACCTTGGGTTACTTCATTTAAACCATTGTAAAATGTTTCAATTTGAATACAATGAGGTAAACCATGGTGGGGACACTTTCGTAAAAGCTCCTTAAACATCTCCCAAGCCTCACTAAAAGTCTCATCCTCAAGTTGCCTAAACCCTACTATTTCACTCCTTAATTTAGCATTTCTATTAGGTGGGAAATATTTACTCAAAAAATTTTCAGCTAACTCATCCCATGTCCTAATTGATCCTGGAGCAAAAGAGTTTAACCATGACTTTGCTCCATCTCTAAGAGAATACGGGAACAAAGTTAATCTAAGAGCATCTCTAGGCACTCCTTGAATTACAAAAGAATCACTAACTCCTAGAAAAGACTTAAGATGTAAATGAGGGTCTTCAGATGACAAACCATGGAATTGCCCCACGGTTTGCAACATCTGAAACATTACCGGTTTCATTTCAAAATTTGCCGCTTGGATTTGGAGACATGCAATCCCTGGATTCAACTCATTAAACATCGGGACAGCATACGCTCGAATGGCTCTGGTCCTATCGTTTGCTATCAAGATAGGATTCTCAGCCTGATTATTTCGCTGCTCATTTTGTTCAAACAGTGGGTTTTGCTGCAGCAACGGATTCTGCTGGGGGTTTGCTGCTGCTAGACCTTCATGAACCTGTGGAAGTTGCGGCACGTTCTCCATCTGGTTTCTGCGCTGCTCCCTCCTTCTGTTCCTAAATGTCCTTTCAATTTCTGGATCAAGCTCAAACCGTACTCCAGGCGGATCGCTCATGCACCAAAATCACACCTGTAAAAACAAAAGAAACAATCAAAAAGTTCTAGCACCAAACCACTAAAACACATACACAAAACAGATCAGATAAAAACTTATTCAAGTCCCCGGCAACGGTGCCAAAAACTTGTCGGGCTCCTAGAGTGAGTAAAAATATAGTAAAAAATACTCTAGAATTCCTGTTCAAGTATACACAGTCTGCAGCAAGTAATATTATCAATCCAAGGTCTGAATGAGCTTCCACTTTATCTATTTTGCGTAACTTCCTAATGGTTTCGAAGATAATAAAGATGTTGGGTTTTATAAGAATAATGTTGAAGCAAAATAAATGACAGAACAACAAGTAAACAAATAGATAGACAGATTAAAGACAGGCGCTGGTTAGGTTTTGGTGATTGTTCTAAGATATGCTCTAGCAATATTATTGATCATGCATTTCTCGCAGTATTATTAGCGGATTCCTCCCGGAACTCCGGATCTTTTGGGATATGTTTCAAACCCAATGAAGTACGACCGATCAAGCACTAGGCAACTGGCTATCCCTAGCTCAGTCACTGGCGTTCACCAATACACAATGATCGTAGTGTGGATAATTGCCACACACTCTCTAAATCATCCCTGAAACTAGAGAGAGTTATTCACACCGGCTGGCCAGGCGGGCATAAAATAAGAATAAGCACAACAATTAACCAAAATGCGATAGTCAATTTATTACTAGAGATGAAGCACAATAATCACATTATTCCTAACCAACACCCTAAGCTACTTAGTTCATAATAGGCATAGGAATACGAATTACAGTCTGAGTATGCATGTCCATAACCACAAGTTAATAAAGAAAATAAACTCCCTAATCAGCTTGCGGTAGATGGTGTTCTTAATGATCTTCAATCTCCCTATACTATTCGGCTTCCAAGGGAAAACATGGAATGAATTTGACTTTGACGGCTACTTCCTTTTATAGAAGGACAGGAGACTTGAATTAGGTCAACTTCGACACGTGTAAGGCTCTCCTTGCTCCTTTATCCCGAAAATAACTCAACAGAAGTCGGTTTATGAAGTTGGTTAACGAGCTGTGACGTGGCAGTTTCTGCTCCCAGTTTTGCTGCAGCACAGAATTTGCTCCTTCCAGTCGCCCAGCAGCATAATCTGCACAAAGTGATTTCCAAAGCTTCCATTCTTCGAAATGGGTTAAATCATGTAATATCTCTCTAAATCCAACCCTATTAAGCATTAAAGACACACAAATCCTTATATAAATGAGGCCTAAATAACTACCTTTTGGGCAGTTATCAGTAGGGCACGCCCAGTACAACCAACGTTTACTAGTCCTACGATATAGTGGGGCCCGCCCAGCACTCCCATCGTCTTTGTCGTAGTGGGGCCTGCCCAGCACTCACGACAGCATCGTTGTCACGGAGTACACTCAACGTCGACAACGGAATATAACTTGTGTGCACACGGTACCATATAGCCTCGGGCTCAATATCTCAGTCATGTAGTCAACAGAAATCTCATAAAATCACATGAAAACATAAAAACATGCTTGCTTATCGTTATCTTTCGTAAAACTTAAGCTTACTCGGCTTGCTCGTGAAAAACTGAAAATCATTTAAAAGTACTTGCTAACACATACTTTACTTTAAAAAAAATATCGTTTCAACTATTTTTCGTAAGGTCATTAACCACGTACTCGTACATAAACCTCGTTTGAAAATCTAAGCTCAAAACTTACGCTTGAAACCATTCATAGAAATCATATATCATTCATGGAAAAGCATATAAAACGTCTAAACATGGACAACCGTTGGAAACAATTTTCGAAATTCATTTTGTCACTCACTGTCTTAGCTAGTTCCCTGGTCTGTAGACTCGACCTATTTCCTCTTGGCCTGACAAATAACCAAAACCGAGCATTAGAACCATAGATAGCTTTGTCTTTCCATGCTCATGAATTTTCTAAACAATTGGATTAAGAATCACATTCACATACTACTTTCCAGATTTCCAGATTCTATACCCTAACTTCCAACACCCATAACCTCCTCAATACTTAACTAAAATTAATGAAATACACATCAAACTCTTCATTTTCGAATCCTCTACAACTTACCTGTAGAAATGAAAACGAGATTCCCAACCAAGTTGTCCAGAATGGCCCCGAACACAGACAATACAGAATTCGAGGTTCTCTGCTACTCTTTATCTATCTCGTGCAATTAACCCTACTTAAAGTCATTTTTGGCTCACCAAATCTTCATGAAAGTTGTAGGAAATTGAATAAGATTTCCAACCATACAGCCCAGAATGCTTGGAAAGATCCTCCTGCTTCGACTTGTACACCCCAGAATGCTCAAAACATCAGAGAACACCAGAGATCCTCCTGGTTTTCTCGAAAATCCTGTGCTCTGTTTTCCATTCCAAAAACCATTAACTTCTCATACGATTTAGCTCAAGCTTCCTTCATGAAATTTATTATAAAATGAACTAACTTTCAAGAACATCAAACCTCACCTCTTATTTCCTTCTGTGTAGCTGAAACCGAATAAAAAACCATAGGTTGACAGTTTGCACCCAGATTCTGCAATGGGTGGCTTTGCATGAGCTTTTTCCTATCTTCTTCAACCTCAAAACCACGAAAATCTTCTTCTTCTTCTTCTTTCACTCTCTCCCACAAGTGCTTTGAAGATTTGAATGGAAAATGATGGAGAAATGAAATGAAAATGGGCTGATAAAAAGTGTAGTCGGTGGTGGGCTTTTGTGCTGTCCATTTCCACTTCCTTTCTTTTCTTTTTTTTTTTTTTGTTGGTTTTCTTTCCTTTCCCATTTCTTTTCTTTTCTTCTTTTCCTTTCCTTTCATTTTCCTTTTCTTTAAATAAACTCCAAGGTTATAAAAACAACTTGAACTAAAAGCTTGTCATTTTCCTTCAATAATGAAACATCACAACTTAGGTCCAACTTCCACCATATATGACAAAAGAAAATAATCCAAGGAAAGTCTCGGGTTTACACAAATCGATATACAAACATGATGGTTTAAACGAGAAGCTAAGATGCAATTCATACAAATCCAGAAAACAGAAAGTAAGGTTCAGCAAACTCAACTAAATTAAGCAAAGCATCTAAGGATTACACCGATCCAACATTCCTAAGGGGTTTAGCCCCTCATGCTACAAGCAAATCCAACAAAGAAACAAGAAAACATAGCAAAATAATGAAAAACCTGGAAAGGAATCAGTTCTGAATTAAAAAGAATGGAAAAGTACAGAGAAGAATCGTCCAAAACGATTGAAAATATGACCTAGCGGCTAAAAAAATCGAAGAGTTCGTATTTATAAATAACGTCGAGTCGAGATGCCAAGGCCAACGTCTCGACGCCCTTGGTCGTAGCAAATAAGGATGCATTTCTAGCAAACTAGTCGACAGTGTCGAGACACTTATCTAATATTGAATTAATATTTTGCAACCAATCTCGATCATTTCCGAAATGCAATTTCTCAACCATGAATCTCTATTCACGTGCTCGATATTTAAATCATATTTAAATATGTCTAACTCTCAAAATTAGGTTAAAACAAAAACCAACGTGTCGGTAATATCCAATACGACTGATATTGTCCCTAAACTGAAATTGAACAATTCGAATTATTTCCATCATATTGTTCCAAAGTTTATTCCTTACGCTAGCAAGTGGACCTAATGGACCTACAGATCATGGGCTCCAACGATTCGAGGTTTAACCGGCCAAATTGTTTTAACCGAGTTAACCAACATTCGTTAACTACTGGGTCATTCCACTATAGCCTAGTAGTTGCACTCCCCTCACTACAGATATTTTTCTGTCCACTCGATATACCCATGGTTAGTAAGTCAACCCCATCAAAGGTCGTTCGTAACTATAGCTAGGTCAAAAAGTTCGTTTTACCCCTATAGCTGATTGGTAATATAATCACTTCTAATTTATATTGAATTAACTAAAGAATATGTCGTTGTTGTGCATTAATCCAATTATAAATTATGCACTACCAAGTAATACCTGGAGTATTTCAGGGTCATATCCACAGGGAAGGAGCGAGTAGTAAAAATATCTCAAATTAAATCCTATTCTAATGATGTTTTGTCGGGGTAATAAGAATAAAATATGGATGTGACAGGTTGAACATGCGATGATATAAAACATAAACTAATGCATTAGAGGAAAACAATGGGCGATGAGTTATCAAGACTTTCACCACAACAACCACATGCAACAGATAAGATATCAATGTAGCGCATACACAATGAATCGACAGAATATTGATGCCTAAGCGAGAAATAAACATGTGATTCCCTTCCGGTATTACACATGCAATGAACTAAGAATATTCCTACTGCTTAATTCTTGCGTTTAATTAGTTCTCTATATGCTTGCAAGCGGTTGAATTATCCCTAAAGCAACCCAAATACATGTAAGGATTGGAATTCCCAATTCCATTCCAGCGGAAGCAATTGGACCGTTCGTAAATTAATTTTGTTCTACAAAATACCAATACATTGGCAAAAGGTTAAGCAATGAGAAACATACCTTCGTTGACGACTCTGAATTCTTCAAGAACGCCTTTCTTGATTGCTCTGCAACAACGAAGAACACCACCATTTGATCTTCCCTGCTATAACTCTGAGATTAGGAACGTAGTTGTGGGACTACCTAATCTTGAATGGGAAAAACTCTCAGAGAGAAAATTCTCCCTAGAGTTCTTGAGTTGAGAGAATATGAGAGGGCCTTATGGTGGCCATATGTTGTGGTACCTAAACCATAGGGTTAGTGTTCTATTTATAGGAGAAAGGCCATGAATAAAATATTCATTTAAAATCAATTATTTCCATAACTGATTTAATCTTTTCCATAATCAATCAATTCCATAACCAATCAATTCCATAATTGATTCATCTTTTCCATAAATGATTGATCACTTCCATAAGTGATTAATCATTTCCATAATTGATTAATTACCAATTAATGAATTCTTTAATTAATTAATCACCAATTAAATATCATATATTTAATTTCAGACCTTCTATTAGTTAATTAATTAATTACCCAATTAAATATCATATATTTAATTTCAGGCCTTCAATTAATTAATTCCATAATATGAATCAAATTCATATTAAAATTTGAACTCCTTCAAATTCTCTTATATCCTATAAATTTAATATGAATCAAATTCATATTAATATTTGAATTTCTTCAAATATTTATTTCTCTCATAGACTATAGTTTAATTAAATCTCGTTTAATTTAAACTAAATTGAATAATTAATTAATTCATCTTCTAATTAAATACCATTTAATTTGACATATATTTGAACTCTTTCAAATATATTCAATCTCACAATATAATAAAGTTTAATCTCAAATTAGACTTTATATTTTAATGCATCACTATACATTATATTAATTTGTATCTCATACAATTAACTTAATTCCCAATATGAATTTGAACTATTCAAATTCTCTCAAGATATATTTGTTCCTAATTACTCTTTACGAGCTAGCAGGGGGGGCTAATGGACCTACAGATCAGAAGCTCCAATGATATGAGGTTAACTTATTAAACTCATTAATCAAGTTAACCAATTCATTAACTGTGGGTCATTCCACTAAAGACCCACAACTGAACTCTTCTCACTGTAGAACATTTTTGTGTCCATGGATGTAGACCTATGCCGGTAAGTCAATCCTTCACGAGTGTTCGTAACCACGGTTGGGTCAAATTACCGTTTTACCCCTGTGTTACATCTGTCTCCTTAAGTACCAGCATCCCTCTAATGAACAACTTGTTTATGGTCCAACCATTACACAGAAAGTCCCTATCGGGCCAGTGAGAGGGCGGGATCCCTTTGTTCAAGTCCTGGAGTCACCACTTAAGGAAACACTCATCTACTTCTCCTAGAAGTGGGAAGGAGTGAATTCCATCTTGTGTTGTCATGTCCCCAGCCCCACACTCGGTCTTGTCCCCAAGAAGGTAGGCTTATTGAGTCGGCGTGCAGGCCACTCTCACCCATACTAATCAAAGGACAACCCCTCGTGAGAAGGAGTTCATGACACACTCAGGATTAAGACTGAGTTACCTAGTTCATCCTATTGAAACAGTAACCTAACTAGTTAACGGTGTTACATCTAGTGGTTTACTATTTCGTGGTCCGGTCTTATGCAAACTCATTGCATAGGATACCCCCTGTAACGCCCCGCATTTCCAGGTGCGAATAATTCTGTTAAATTTCTATTTAATTCGGAGTTGTAGTACCTGTTGGCTGCTTAAGGTTGATTATTATTTATTATTTTTGGTGGTTGCTTGGAGTGGGTAATTTGTATTTAGGCCAAGAAATTCTTTTCTTTCGTGAATTTAATTTTAAGAATATGGCCTAATCCTTATAGAGTTCTAAGAGTCGATTTGGGCTTGAAGGGCCTTAATTGAGTCTTTAAATGTGAGGGAAGGTTATATTTTTAATTCTAGTCTTAAGAAAAAAGGGAGCAAGGAAACCCTAGAAGTAACTCTCTTTTCCCTTTCTTCTCTTGGGGAGCCATTGTAACGCCCCGCATTTCCAGGTGCGAATAATTCTGTTAAATTTCTATTTAATTCGGAGTTGTAGTACATGTTGGCTGCTTAAGATTGATTATTATTTATTATTTTTGGTGGTTAATTGGAGTGGGTAATTTGTATTTAGGCCAATAAATTCTTTTCTTTCGTGAATTTAATTTTAAGAATATGGCCTAATCCTTATAGAGTTCTAAGAGTCGATTTGGGCTTGAAGGGCCTTAATTGAGTCTTTAAATGTGAGGGAAGGTTATATTTTTAATTCTAGTCTTAAGAAAAGAGGGAGCAAGGAAACCCTAGAAGTAACTCTCTTTTCCCTTTCTTTTCTTGGTCAGCCGCCGCTCCCCAAGAGAAAAAATTCTCATTTTTTTTCCTTCTCCCTTGCGCAGCCACCCAGCCCTTCCGTGAAGCTCCACCGCCGGCCACCTCCTCCAGCCACTGCTCGAGTTCGCCGTCTGTGCACGTAGCGTTGTCGCCGTCGATCTCTTCCTTCCTCTCGCGCGTTCGTCCGCCGGTTGCAGGATTCACGAAGTCTTTCTTCCTCCCCCGCGCGCATCTCTCTCTCCCGTGGTTCGTCTGTGCCGTCTGCCTTCCTCTGGCGTGTGTTGCAGCCGCCGACGAGCCACCACCGTCTGAGTCGCTGGCCGTCGTAGTCGAGCGCCGCCGCCGCGTGGATCTTCTCTCTGCTCGTTTCTGTCCATGGTTCGTCAGATCCGTGGTTTCTAATCTCCTTTCTCTGCGTTTCAGCCTTAAAGGCTCGTGGGTAAGCCATTTTCCTCGTCCTTATAGGTTGGCTAAGGCCCGGTCTAAGAATCCTTGCGTGGTTTTGTTTAATCTCTCACAGGTAGCAGTTCGGGGTTCCGTCGTTCGCGATTTCGCTTCTGTCCAGTGGTGTTCGATCCTGTTCTGGGTCTTTGCAGCGTCGTTTAGCGTGTTTGGTAAGTTTTCGTCGTGACCCATGCTTATTCGAATTCAAATTTGGATTACCCACTCTTGTTCGACTTTAGAATTTAGTGTCGTGGTTGGTTCTTGTTTTTCCAGCGCTGCTCGGAGTCTTTTTGGGTTCGAAGTCATCCCTGTTTGGTGACCCATTGTCCGTGGAGCCTTAAACTTGAACACCCAGTGCTTAGGGCCTCTAAGCAAGTGGTTTTAAACCTCTTCGCTTGCTGGACAGCACGTGTTCGAGGTCTTTCAGACGCTGAACGGTAAATTCCAGCATCCCTAAATCCTTTCCTCAAGTTTATTAGGTGCTCTAAGTTGTTTTCTAACCCATGGCAATCGTTGCTTGTAGTTTGAGCTCTTTAGGCTCTTTCGGTTGTTTCCATTAGTCCTTTAGGATTGTTTAGGAGCGTTTGAGCTTCCGGTAAGTAGTTCTTACTTGCTGAAGTCTGTTTGACTGTGTGTTGCATGCTGAAAGTTTTCTTGTCTTATAACTGTTCTCTTGTTCCTGTTCTTTGAATATATATATGTATGTATATGATTCTGTGGAAAAGCATGAATTGTTGTTGCGTGATGAATGGTTGCAAGCATGTTGGTTCTATTTGCGTTTCTGAGTCAAGCATGAGTTAAGAGATGTGGTCACATGTGTAATGCTTAGTGGGCATGATTCATGAGTCTAAAAGCATGTTGCAGGGCATATGCATTCTAGTGGATGTGAGATATAGGTCAGGGACCTAAAGTGTGAAAGAAAGGAAAGTTGGGTGAGTGTCAGTGCACCTCGGGTACAAATGGTCGAGGGGTGGCACGTCACCATTGGTTAAGAGGAGCATCGAGGCCTTGGGTACAAATGGTCAAGGGTCGGTGTGATGAGTCTAGAAAGCATGTGTTGGGCGCCTAGGGAAGGGCCAATACTTTGCTAAGTCATCGGTGCGCCTTGGGTACAAATGGTCAAGGGGCGATGCACAGTTTGAGGCCTTGGGTATAAATGGTCAAGGGTCGAACGCCGAGCTCCGTAGAGAGCATTGTAGCCCTGGGTACAAATGGTCAGGGGACAGTGCGACTCGAAGGATCAGTCTTGGAGAGCCATGTGAGGGAGCGTTGAGTGAGCTCGTGGATCTTGTGTGGTTAGCGAGTTGCATAGAGAAATGCATGAGATATGGCTTAGAAGAGTCATTTGTTTTACTAGCTTTGGAGCATGATATTATGTTTACTGCTTTTAACAGTATGTTGTCTGCGCATGAAAAGCACGTTGTTTATGGTTTGCTGTTTGATTTCTTCTCAGGTAGGGGCTGCTTACCAGTACCTTAGTGTACTGACCCCCTCCTCTCTCCCCCCAACTACCAGATTTTGCAGGTTATGAGGACCGCGTGGACCATGGTGATGCGGAGGAGGCATATGAGGAGGAACCATAATTAATATCATGTTCTTGCTTTTATTTTCTTAGGTTTTAGTTAGGGCAGTTGTGTTTGCTGCTTTTGAAAGTTGTTAAGTTTGGTTAGTCCTGATTCATTCTTGTTAATCCCTGGAATAAGTTGTTTCCATTTTAAAGAACTCCATTGATTCATTCAGTTAGTGGTTTAATAAGTTTGTTTCGCATGAGGTGTCGTTTCAAGATTTTGTTTAAAGATGTAATTGGTTTTAGCTAATAGTTGATTATGCGAGATCTGTCTGTCTGTTGGTTCTGTTTATGTTCTGCTGAGCTGTGGAGTGGGAAGTAGTTTAGTATTGCTTTGTAGAAGTGCTTTTCTTGTTCGGCAGGTGTAGGAAAAATTTTGGGTTAGTCCAATGTACGCCGTTATGCTGCCGAAATTTTCGGTGCTCACGGTTTGTTTTGGTCTAGGAGTTAGTAATGTCGCTGGGTTAGCTTTTAAAATCCTGGGGCGTTACACCCCCACTCGCATGTCTCCTACATGGACGCCTTGGATTAATACGTCTGTATCGAATACAAAGCGGGTCGTATCACATAGTGTTACCAGGATAAGGTACCCAGCCTTATCCTTGTACTATAGACCTTTTAGGTTGTTACTTGAACACCAATCCCCGTATGTCTCCACATACTAGTTCAAGTCACATGTAAACAACCTTAGATCTTAGTTTATTGGATTTGGGTCAAATTGTGCAATATTTAACAATAACACTTTATTGTAGAAACTCAATTACACTTTATTGAAACAAGTATACAATTTGTTTACATTCACTATCTACGAGTTTTAGGGCATAAAACCCAACAAACTCCCACTTGAACTAAAACTCTATTTTAGTGGGATGTACAATAATCTATACAGCACTGGGTGTATAAATACATGTATAAAACATATACAATGTACAAATAAAATAAACTAGGGCATCACTATACCCATTACATAATGGTATCACTATACCCATTACATTTCTCCCACTTGCCCTAGATTACATCTTTGTACATATCTCGTAGATCTAGACCTTCTAGATGACCCTCAAACAGTTTAGCCGAGAGAGTCTTTGTAATTGAATCAGCAATATTTTATTCAATTTAATGTGTGCTTGTCTTGGGTTGCGATGTTCTTTTGAATTTGCCACAACACCACTATATCACTATAAAGTGTGATGGGCAAGTTCACATTTGGAACACATTCCAAATCAATCAAGAACTTTCTAAGGCATATAGTCTCTATCGCTGCTTCATAAGCAGCTATGTTTTCGGCCTATACGGTCAAGACTGTAACTATGTCATACTATAGCTCATTTGTAAAGATTGACCATAGATGCTGATGTTGATTTCTTTAAATCCTTATCAGTCTTAAAATCCATGTCAGTGTATCCTGTAAGGATCAAATCCTTAGTCCCATACACGAGCATATAGTTCCTCGTTCTCCTGATGCTTGAGGATATTCTTAACGATTTTCCAGTGATCAAATCTTGGATTAGATTGATACTTACTGACAATCCCTACTGCATAGGGCATTCGTCTCATGTCCTCAACCTCTTGAGGTGTCTTAGGAAACATTTTCTTAGACAAAAGAATTTCATATCTGAAAGGTAGTGAACCCTTATTGGAATTCTGCATCTTATATCTAACTAACATTTTGTAGATATAAGACACTTGAGACAAGGCTAGCTTTTTGTTCTTACGGTTCCTAAACAATTTGGATCCCAAGAATAAAATCAGCTTCTCCCAAATTTTCATTTGGAATTGAGTTGCTAGCTCCTTTTACTAGTCAACAAGATAACCTACATCATTCCCAGTGATTAGGATATCAATCATATACAACATTAAGTAAGCTACTGAACTATTGATGATCACTTGTAAACACAAAACTCATCAATGTTCTGATTAAAGCCAAAAGATTTGGTCACTGTGTCAAATCTTATATTTCAAGATCGAAATGCTTAGGTCAATCCATGAATGGATCAATTAAGCTTGCAAACCCTTTTGCTTTTGATCTTGTTGTATGAACCCTTCTGGTTAAGACATGAATGTCTCGTTTCCTTTTGTAAATCCACTTGTAAATAATAGGTGTCACCCATCAAGCAGATCTACAAGATCCTAGATGGAAGTGAGATACAAAAGACTTCATTTCCAAGTCCACGACTTTAATCCATTGGTCCTTGTCAACATCATTCATTTTCTTTCTAAAAGATAATGAACCCACTATGCCATCATCATGTATGATGTCCTAGGCTTCAAACAAGTCCATGTAACGTTTAGGTTATCAAACAACCCTCCCACTACATTGAGGCAATCTCAATTATTGAGAAGGATGTGACTAACTAGATGCACTGATCCATCAACAACTCTTGTTGAACAGTCAGTTTCATCAACAACTCTTGTTGATGTTACTGTAGCTTCATTAGTTAACTTACTTAAACCGACTTTACTCTTGTGGTTTATGATTTTTGATGTGAACTTCTTCTAAGAATTTAGCATTTGTCAATACAAATTCTTTATTCTCTTGTGAATTGAAGAAGTATCCACTTCTCGTTTCCTTTGGGGTTGCCTACTACAGTTTGTAATGCAGTCAACACTACATGACTCCAAAACGAGCCAGACAATTGAGCATAACTCAACATGGAATGAACCATATCCAATAGGGTTCTATTTCTCCTATATGAGATTTAGGGTGTGATCCCATGTACTATCAAATAGTTCTGGAATCTCAAATCCCTATACTCAACACTTTGATCAGATCGAAGTTTTTTTATCATCTCACCTAACAAGTTTCCAACTTCAGTCCTAAGCCCCTTTGAATATCTCAAGAGCTATAGACTTAAGTTGCATTAGGTAAGGATACTCATACCTTTGAATAATCATCCAAAAGAGATGAATTATTCATGCCCTCCCACTGCTTTAACATATTGAACCACAAGGATCCAAATGTACAAGCTCCAAGGGCTCTTTGGCTCTTATATCTTTTCCAGTAAAAGATCTATCAGTCATTTTGCCCACAAGGCATGACTTGCAAGGTAGTAGAGAGTCATCTTCTAACTCGCTTAGAAGTTCACTCTTGACCAATCTCCCAATAAAATTGAGATTAATATGGTCTACCTTAGAACCAAAGAAGGGTATTTTCCTTTAGGAGAAATCCTTTGCCTCTTTTCACATTGAGTAATAACAGTCTTAAACAACCCAGTGTTCATGACTGCTTTACTATTGATTAGTCTTAAAACATTTAGGTTACTTTTCAGTAAAGCTAAACAAATGTCAACTCCCTTTCTTGAAACAAAACTGCGTTAGCAGAGAAAGGTAAAGAGTAACATTGTTCCAGCAAATAAGACACAGAAATCAAATTTCTTTTGATCTTAGGAATTACATACACATTATCTAATAATATGTATTTTCTCCCACTGAGAAAAATAACTTAGTGTTCCCCACTGATATAGCTAAAATAACCTCTCTAATTCTAACTTTGAGAGTTATTACACAAGCAGCAAGCTCTTGCCAAGAACTTATTCCTTTAAAAGTAGAACACACGTGATTTGTGGCCCCTGAATCAAGTATTCAGGGAGAATCACTATTCTTCACTAATCACGTTTTCAAGACAAGTAAATGAAAATTACGGTCTTGAACAAGTTCTCTTTTTGCTAAGCAAGGTTCTATGTCATATTCATCAAGAACAATTCTTAATGAA
This sequence comes from Luffa acutangula, assembly GCA_036850905.1. Taxonomy (NCBI): domain Eukaryota; kingdom Viridiplantae; phylum Streptophyta; class Magnoliopsida; order Cucurbitales; family Cucurbitaceae; genus Luffa; species Luffa acutangula. The sequence continues at coordinate 24,728,902 of CM072093.1, forward strand.
TTAAACCTATGGGGCATGAGGACATTCCTCAGTTAAGAATAATCCTAGACTTATTTACCACAATTTGTCGTTTAAGCTTGTTGTATTACCGTTATTCATAAAGTGACTTAAGACAATACACATAAAATTATTATATAATTGCTGAAGTAACAAATTACTTGTATTATTAATTGCACTAACCCATCACAAAAAATCCAATCAAATTCTGCAAAAACAAATAAGCAATCAAAGAAACCCTATAAAACTATTGATTTAGTTTTTGCAATGATACTTCAAAGGTTTAGAACAACAACCACCGAAGGGTGGTCAACTACTCCTCCTCTGAATTGAGACAATCTCAACCAAACTCTAACACCAGAATAACTCATATTCCGTCAGCGTTTAGTTACCGTTGTTCGGTCAAGGGTTAGTTAACACATTTAACTCATCCCCGTAAGTGTAACCCTCCCACTTTTAGATCTCAGAGGCACGCACCAACAGGCTACCGAAGGGAAAGACAACTGTTGGTGATTAACCTAATTGACCCTATCCTATTCAGGAGTTCACGGTGTTCTGAATCCTATGATCAGGCCCTCCGAAGGGATGGTTGCGCCAGGACAACCTGCAGGCGGATCATAGGACTCTCACGGTGTGAACTAGGGGTGGAGACCGAGGGATACGTTGACACGTGTCCCACTCCCACTTACTCTAGACAATTTTCCCAGTCACCTTGTTACTGATCCATGCAAACACTTTTCGAAGGGAGGCCGCTCCTAGGGCGACTCGAAGCCGAGCATGAACCTCACGTTGTGAATATAGGGACGTAGGAGCAAAACTTGATTTAAATCTCGTTTTGTAATTTTCCTCCCACTGAAAATGTCCTAAGGTTAATTTAGGGTTGTTTAACTTAGATAAAATTCGGCTAAGTCAATCTATCCAAGTCTGATCCTATTATAACAATTACGGAAAAGATTCAACCACAATGTTTTAGGTGAATTAAAACTTCATTTAATAAACCCAACATTGCAAGTCAACATTACTATGGTTAAATCAACTCAAGGTTCGGGTCAGTTTCCAGGTAGGAGGTGTTCCGTAAACCGTCAACTTAAATACCCCCAACCTTAGACAGAACTTTACCGAGAGAGTTCCCTTATAACCACAGTAATGTAAGGTCTTTACTCTAAAGATCTAGGTGTATTAAACTCTTTTAATAAACCTAATGACATTGCATGCTAACATTTAGCTATGATTAATTCAACTCCGGTATTCCGGGTCAGTTTCCAGGTAGGAGGTGTTCCGTAAACCGTCAGCTTAAATGCCCCAAGCCTTAGACAGAACTTAATCGGTGGAGTTCCCTTATAATCATAGTAATGTTTTCCCTACTTAGTCAATTAAAACTAATTTTAATTCTAAGTAAGCATAATTCTAATCCTATTAGAAATGTGATCTTAGATCTAATTAATTTTAAACATTTTAAAATTAATTCATTTATCCTAAGATCCTATGTTTGCATGCAATTCTTTGTTATAGGTTAACGGTTTCTATTCATTAATTCATTTCTATTCATAATTATTATAAATTTTAATGAATTAACCCTATAACATGCTACTATGGTGAATAAATTAACAATCAAATTCTAATTAATTTATAAAACCATACATTAGCATACATGACATACCAAAAATATAACAATTATATTAATCTAAGGTAATGTCATGCTCAATGCAATTTAATTTCCTTTTAATTAACCTAACTCTTAAATTAATTATACAAGAAAATTAAAATTAAGCATTACCATTTTCATACATTAACATAACATTTATATTAATAGCTCATGAAAATTAAGCATGTAAATTACTAATATAAATATAACTCTTATATTTTTAAACTAAAGTAATGTCATGCTCAATGCAAATTAATTTTCTTTAATTAATCTAACTCTTAAATTAATAACCCAAGAAAATTAAAACAAGCATTCATATTTGCATACATTAACATAACACTTTATATTAATAACTCATGAAAATAAATAAGCATATAAATTACTTTCATAAATGTAACTATTTATATTCTTACCAAAGTAATTTCATGCTCAATGCTTCTCAATTTTCATCCATTTAATCATAACAACTTATATTAAATACCCATGAAAATTAAATTCATGCATAATACTTATATTATAACAATTATAATTAAAAATGCATGAATGTGTTTAACCTATGGTGGGAATTTAAATACTATATGACATTCATAAAACAATTAAATAGCTAAGTAGACGGGTTTTTGGCATCCTAGGACAAAATACATAAGAAAAATTACAATAATTAATCTAAAATTGCCCTATCTAGCCGTGAACCAGCCAAAAATAGCCTCGAACCGCGTCCAAACCATTCAAACCGGCAAGAAATTGGACTGAACCATGCTGAACCAGCTTCAAATAAGCTTGAACCGGCCCAAAATTCACTGAACCGGCCCAAAAAAACGTCCAGACCGCACGAACCAAGTCAAAACCCAGCTGAACCGGTCAACCTTTTCCTGAACAGTGTGAAACCAATGCGAACCGGGTTGTACTGTCTTGAACCGCGCCTGAACCGCTCTGCTGGACCGAACCGAACCAGAGCTACACGCACAAAAACAATAAAATTAAACAAACCGCTTAATTAATACCAAAATCGCTCGTGGCTCGGTTGGTCAATCTTTTCACGGTGTGCACATGGTCTACCCCTCCAGCTCGTGTTTGAACTTAACTCAATGCAGTTTTTAAAAATAATTTTTAATAAAAATTCGTCCAAAAAAAAAACTAACTCATGTGCTAGAACTTCACATACGCTGACATTACCAACCAACTACACACACGATATGATTCCACAAATCCGATTTTGGTTTATTAGATTTATTCTGCGCGTTCTTCATGAATTTCTTCAATTTTCTGGGTTTTTCCGCAAGCATCAGGACGCCATTGACAAGCATCCCAACGCTATCTCTCGGCTTTTCCAGAATCTGTCAATTTTCAGCATTGTACTCATCCGATTTGGTCCCAAATCGCACCAATTTTCACAAAAACACAGCCATAATCGATAGGCACGGACATACAGACTCGATTGCAATTAAAATACCCAAAACAAAGGGCCCTTACATTGATCAAATCAACTTAAAATTGCAAAACCTAATGTCAAAAACCCAAAACATCAACTAGCAAACCTTTATACATCAAATGTAAAAAAAATCCCACCAAAGAACCAATGCAAATTTTAGGAAACAAAATTAAAATCTACGATCGGCTCTGAAACCAATTGTAAGGATTGGAATTCCCAATTCCGTTACAGCGGAAGCAATTGGACCGTTCGTAAATTAATTTTGTTCTACAAAATACCAATACATTGACAAAAGGTTAAACGATGAGAAACATACCTTCGTTGACGACTCTTAATTCTTCAAGAACGCCTTTCTTCATTGCTCTGCAACAACAAAAACACCACCATTTGATCTTCCCCGCTATAACTCTGAGATTAGGAACGTAGTTGTGGGACTACCTAATCTTGAATGGGAAAAACTCTCAAAGAGAAAATTCTCCCTAGAGTTCTTGAGTTGAGAGAATATGTGAGGGCCTTATGGTGGCCATATGTTTTGGTATCTAAATCCTAGGGTTAGTGTTCTATTTATAGGAGAAAGGCCATGAATAAAATATTCATTTAAAATCAATTATTTCCATAACTGATTTAATCTTTTCCATAATCAATCAATTCCATAACCAATCAATTCCATAATTGATTAATCTTTTCCATAAATGATTGATCACTTCCATAAGTGATTAATCATTTCCATAATTGATTAATTACCAATTAATTAATTCTTTAATTAATTAATCACCAATTAAATATCATATATTTAATTTCAGACCTTCTATTAGTTAATTAATTAATTACCCAATTAAATATCATATATTTAATTTCAGGCCTTCAATTAATTAATTCCATAATATGAATCAAATTCATATTAAAATTTGAACTCCTTCAAATTCTCTTATATCCTATAAATTTAATATGAATCAAATTCATATTAATATTTGAATTTCTTCAAATATTTATTTCTCTCATAGACTATAGTTTAATTAAATCTCGTTTAATTTAAACTAAATTGAATAATTAATTAATTCATAATTAATTAATTCATCTTCTAATTAAATACCATTTAATTAGACATATATTTGAACTCTTTCAAATATATTCAATCTCTCGATATAATAAAGTTTAATCTCAAATTAGACTTTATATTTTAATGCATGACTATACATTATATTAATTTGTATCTCATACAATTAACTTAATTCCCAATATGAATTTAAACTATTCAAATTCTCTCAAGATATATTTGTTCCTAATTACTCTTTACGAGCTAGCAGGGGGAGCTAATGGACCTACAGATCAGAAGCTCCAATGATATGAGGTTAACTGATTAAACTCATTAATCAAGTTAACCAATTCATTAACTGTGGGTCATTCCACTAAAGACCCACAGCTGAACTCTTCTCACTGTAGAAAATTTCTGTGTCCATGGATGTAGACCTATGGGTAAGTCAATCCTTCACGAGTGTTCGTAACCACGGTTGGGTCAAAATACCGTTTTACCCTTGTGTTACATCTGTCTCCTTAAGTACCAGCACTCCTCTAATGAACAACATGTTTATGGTCCAACCATTAAACAGAAAGTCCTTCTCGGGCCAGTGAGAGGGCAGGATCCCTTTGTTCAAGTCCTGGAGTCACCACTTAAGGGAACACTCATCTACTACTCCTAGAAGTGGAAGGAGTGAATTCCATCTTGTGTTGTCATGTCCCCAGCCCCACACTCGGTCTTCTCCCCAAGAAGGTATGCTTATTGAGTCGGCGTGCAGGCCACTCTCACCCATACTAATCAAAGGACAACCCCTCGTGAGAAGGAGTTCATGACACACTCAGGATTAAGACTGAGTTACCTAGTTCATCCTATTGAAACAGTAACCTAACTAGTTAACGGTGTTACATCTAGTGGTTTACTATTTCGTGGTTCGGTCTTATGCAAACTCATTGCATAGGATACCCCCGCTCGCATGTCTCCTACATGGACGCCTTGGATTAATACGTCTGTATCGAATACAAAGCGGGTCGTATCACATAGTGTTACTAGGATAAGGTACCCAGCCTTATCCTTGTACTATAGACCTTTTAGGTTGTTACTTGAACACAAATTCCCGTATGTCCCCACATACTAGTTCAAGTCACATGTAAACAACCTTGGATCTTAGTTTATTGGATTTGGGTCAAATTGTGCAATATTTAACAATAAGACTTTATTGTAGAAACTCAATTACACTTTATTGAAACAAGTATACAATTTGTTTACATTCACTATCTACGAGTTTTAGGGCATAAAACCCAACAATACATCCATGAAATATCCTAAGTAGCTAAGCTATTCCTAACACAACCAGACTACATGTAATGCATTATTTTGCTCTACTTAGATATTTCCACATGCGTTATCCTTCCGGGATTTATCATGCTACTACCTCTATCGGTTGATCAGACAGATATTAGTATATTATGAAAGAATTATCACATCTAAGTAGAAAGCATCTATATCATTGATTCATTGCATTTCATACAAAAAAATAATCTTAATATGCCTCATGGGCGCCTAGGCTAAGCCTTGATAAAAAGAAATTAGTTCATGCTACAAAATAAAAGCATACAATAAAACATAAAAATCTAAGAATGACTTGGATTCTTGGATCCTTGGATGATTGTTGTTGGATTCTTCATCTCCCCTCTATTTATAATCCTTTCTTACTTGGAGCCAAAGGGGGGTATTGCTTAGAGCCAAAGCATCATCTCATGGATAGAAACTTGCTCCCCACTCAACGCAAACTTGCTCCCCACTCAACACTATTCACCAACTCATCAAGCTTCTCATTCTCTAGCATCATCATGCATCCCATGCGCCAGACTTCTACAACAACAAGCTTTCCATGCATCAGACTGCTACAGCATCAAGCTTTCCATGCTTGTCATGCTCTAGTGTGTCATGCTCCAAGCTTCTAACTCATCATGCTCTAGCGTGTCATGCTCCAAGCGCATCATGCTCTAGCGCATGAGCTTCCAAGCTTTTCCTGATGCAACAATAAATTAGAATTAGTGCAGTTTTTTATGAATTTCAAAGATAATAATCAATATGAGCACATTAATACAAATAAATCAATATTACTGCATCTGGCATATAAATTAGTTAAAACTTGGGTATTTTCACTCTCTTGAGACTCACAATAAGCTTAAGTTAGACACCTAATAACTTGATATTTTCAAGTTATCAATAGCACTTATGGATTCCTTAAGTCCACTGATCCTCTAATGAACAATTTGTTTATGGTCCAATGACTAAACAGAGTCCCTCTCGAGCCAATGAGAGTGTGGGGCCCCTTGTTCAAGCCTCGGAGTCAGCACTTAAGGGAACAATCTTTCTGTTACCCCTAATACGGGTAGGAGTGAATTCCTTCTTCCAATACTATGTCCCTAGCTTTCTATCGAGTTTTATCTCCAAAATGGTAGGCTTATTGAGTCAACGATGTTTGACCACTCTTACTCAGGTAGATCAAAGGATAATCTTGAACAAATAAAAGTACATAGTTAGCTCAGGATTAAGATCGAGTTACCTTGGTCATCGTATGAAATAGTCAGTCTTATCAATAAACGACTTATAAAGAAAGAGTGACTTATCTTGGTCTGGTCTTGTGCAAACTCATTTACACAGGATGCCCCCACTCGCATGTCTCTACATGAACGATCCAGGATCTCATCGTTTGCCTTGTTCGCAAAGTAGGCCAAATCCATAGTTTCGCTAGGATAAGGTACCCAGCCTTATCCCTATACTATAGACCATTTAGGTTATATACTAGAACTTGATCCATGTCCATATTCATAATATAGTTTGAGTCTTTTGAAGGATTCGAATTCCCAATTCCGTAATAGCGGAAGCAATTGGACCATATCGTATTTAATTTTGTTCAATCAAAAAACTGGTACATTGGCAAATAATTTCAGAAACAAAAATTCCTAGGCTAAGCAATTAATTTAGATCTAATCTACAGAACGAGAAGCACAAACCTCCATTGACGACTCTAATTTCTTCAACGGGCACCACCACGGTTACCCCACTATTCTTTGAGATTGAGAATAGAGTGGTGGGACTCCATCTTGCATGTTTGGGAAGGAAAAGTTGTAGAGAAGAAAGAACTTCTCTGTTCTTTTCTGGAGAGAAAATGAGAATGAGAGATTAGAAAAATCCTGAGATTCTACAGAATGAATCTCTGCCCCATGACCCCTTAGGCGTGTGGGCTTAATGTGAGGGGATGAGAAAAAACACCATCAAGTGTCTCATTGATTAACCATCATATTGTTGGGTTTTATGCCCTAAAACTCGTAGATATTGAATGTAAACAAACCGTATACTTGCTTCAATAAAGTGTTATTGAGTTTCTACAATAAAGTGTTATTGTTAAATATTGCACAATTTGACCTAAATCCAATAAACTAAGATCCAAGGTTGTTTACATGTGACTTGGACTAGTATGTGGGGACATACGGGGATCGGTGTTCAAGTAACAACCTAAAAGGTTTATAGTACAGGGATAATGCTGGGTACCTTATCCTGGTAACATTATGTGATACGACCCACTTTGTATTCGATACAAACGTATTGATCCAAGGCATCCATGTAGGAGACATGCGAGCAGAGGTATCCTATGTAATGGTTTTGCATAAGACCGGACCACGAAATAGTAAACCACTAGATGTAACACTGTTAATTAGTTAGGTTACTATTTCAATAGGATGACTAGGTAACTCAGTCTTAATCCTGAGTGTGTCATGAACTCCTTCTCACGAGGGATTGTCATTTGATTAGTATGGGTGAGAGTGGCCTGCACGCCGACTCAATAAGTCTACCTTCTTGGGGACAAGACCGAGTGGGGGGCTGAGGACATGACAACATAAGATGGAATTCACTACTTCCCGCTTCTAGGAGAAGTAGATGAGTGTTCCCTTAAGTGGTGACTCCGGGTCTTGAACAACGGGATCCCGCCCTCAAACTGGCCAGAGAGGGACTTTCTGTTTACTGATTGGACCATAAACTGGTTGTTCATTAGAGGAGCACTGGTACTTAAGGAGCCAGAGGTAACACAGGGGTAAAACGATAATTTGACCCAACTGTAGTTACGAACACTCGTTAATGATTGACTTACCAGTATAGGTCTATATCTGTGGACACAAAAATGTTCTACAGTGAGAAGAGTTCAGCTGTGGGTCTTTAGTGGAATGACCCACAATTAATGAATATTGGTTAACCTGGTTAATGAGTTTAATCTATTAACCTCATATCATTGAAGCTTCTGATCTGTAGGTCCACTAAGTACCCCTGCTAGCTCGTAAAGAGTAATTAGGAACAAATATATCTTGAGAGAATTTGAATAGTACAAATTCATATTGGGAATTAAGTTAATTGTATGAGATACAAATTAATATAATGTATAGTGATGCATTAAAATATAAAGTCTAATTTGAGATTAAACTTTATTATATTGAGAGATTGATATATTTGAAAGAGTTCAAATATATGTCTAATTAAATATATGGTATTTAATTGGAAGATGAATTAATTAATTATTCAATTTAGTTTAAATTAAATGAGATTTAATTAAACTATAGTCTATGAGAGAAATAAATATTTGAAGAAGTTCAAATATTAATATGAATTTGATTCATATTAAATTTATAGGATATAAGAGAATTTGAAGGAGTTCAAATTTTAATATGAATTTGATTCATATTATAGAATTAATTAATTGAATGCCTGAAATTAAATATATGATATTTAATTGGGTAATTAATTAATTAACTAATAGAAGGTCTGAAATTAAATATATGATATTTAATTGGTGATTAATTAATTAAAGAATTAATTAATTGGAAATTAATCAATTATGGAAATGATTAATCACTTATGGAAGTAATTAATCATTTATGGAAATGATTTAATCACTTATGGAAGTGATCAATCATTTATGGAAAAGATTAATCAATTATGGAATTGATTGGTCATGGAATTGATTAATTATGGAAAAATTAAATCAGTTATGGAAATAATTGATTTTAAATGAATATTTTATTATGGCCTTTCTCCTATAAATAGAACACTAAACGTAGGATTTAGGGACTACAACATAAGGCAACAAGAATGCACTCTTGCATTCTCTCTAGTCTCCCTCTCATATTCTCTCAACCCAAGAACTCTAGGGAGAATTTTCTCTCTAGAGTTTTTCCCATTCAAGATTAGGTAGTCCCACAACTACGTTCCTAATCTCAAAGTCATAGCGGGGAAGATCAATTGGTGGTGTCCCAATTGTTGACACTTGGTCCAAAATCAAGAAAGGTGTCCGCTGAAGTATTCAGAGTCGTCAACGACGGTATGTTTGCTTCTCCCCTTTAGATTTAGATCTAATAATTTTTGTATGCTTAGCCTTAAGTTTGCGTCAACGAAAGAGTTCAAATATATGTCCAATGTAATAGTATTTTTGGATAACCAACATTAACTACGAATCGGTCCCAATTACGCTTCCGCTTTAACGGAATTGGGGAATTCCAAATCCTTTCACATATGACATATGTCAATTAATTAATTAACCATTTAATTAATTAATAATTTAATTAAATATATGTATTAAATCATATTAATGAACACTCCTCACATAAGCTATAGTTGTAATTAAAATTGATCAATTCGCACTTAATTAAATTAATTAAACTACACAATTAATCAATTCATAATCAATTAATTCTTTGACCAATTAAACATCACATATTTAATTAATCAAACATTTGAATCACATTCAAATTTCCATCTCTCTTATAACCTATAGTTTTAATATGAATCACATTCATATTAAAATTAATCTATAGATTTAATTTAATTAAATCACATTTAACTAAATTAAATTTAGCAAAAATTAATTAATTTTATAACTAATTAAATATCATCCATATTTAATTAATTACATATTAGAATCATATTCTAATATATCTCTCATATATTATAGTTTAATTTAATCACATTTAATTTAAACTAAATTGAATAATTAATTAATTCACAATTAATTAATTAATTTACTAATTAAATATCATATACTTAATTAGACACATATTTGAACTCCTTCAAATATATTATTCTCTCAATATAATAAATTTTAATCTCATATTAAACTTTATATTATAATGCATCACCATACATTATATTAATTGTATCTCATACAATTAACTTGATTCCCAAAAACTGAATTTGAACTATTCAAATTCTTTCAAGATAAATTGTTCTCAATTACTCTTTACGAGCTAGCAGGGGGACCTAAAGGACTTACAGATCAGAAGCTCTAATGATATGAGGTTAACTGACTAAACTCATTAATCGAGTTAACCAATATTCATTAACTGAGGGTCACTCCACCAAAGACCCACAGTTGCACTCTTCTCACTGTAGAATATTTCTGTGTCCATGGATATTGACCAATAACTGTAAGTCAATCCTTCACAAGTGTTCGTAACTACAACTGAGTCAAATTATCGTTTTACCCCTGAGTTACCTCTGACTCCTTAAATACCAGTGCTCCTCTAATGAACAATTTGTTTATGGTTCAACCATTAAACAGAAAGTCTCTCTCGGGCCAGTGAGAGGGCGAGATCCCTTTGTTCAAGACTCGGAGTCACCACTTAAGGGAACACTCATCTACTTCTCCTAGAAGTGAGAAGGAGTGAATTCCATCTTGTGTTGTCATGTCTCCAGTCCCCCACTCGGTCTCGTCCCCAAGAAGGTAGGCTTATTGAGTCGGCATGCAGATCACTCTCACTCGTATTAATCAAAGGACAATCCCTCATGAGAAGGAGTTCATGACACAGTCAGGATTAAGACTGAGTTACCTAGGTCATCCTATTGAAACAGTAACCTAACTACTTAACGATGTAAAATTTAGTGGTTTACTATTTCGTGGTCCGGTCTTATGCAAACTCATTGCATAGGATACCCCCGCTCGTATGTCTCCTACATGGACGCCTTGGATCAATACGTTTGTATCGAATACAAAGCTGACCGTATCTCATAGTGTTACCAGGATAAGGTACCCAGCCTTATTCCTGTACTATAGACATTTTAGGTTGTTACTTGAACACTGATCCCCGTATGTTCCCACATACTAGTCCAAGTTACATATAAAACAACCTTGGATCTTAGTTTATTGGATTTGGGTCATATTGTGCAATTTTAGACTTAAAATGACAATAACACTTTATTGCATAAACCTCAATAACACTTTATTGATACAAGTGTACAATTCGTTAATATTTACTATCTACGAGTTTTAGAACATAAAACCCAACATATTTCATGTTATAACCAAGGATGTTTATCTATTAGATTTAGTTTATATAAACAAACAATTCACTGAATAAAATCTTTATTGCAAAAAGATTACAAACTATGAGTTTTAATACATAAAACCCAACAGAAATACCGTGTGAGATGTGAGTGCGGAGAGTAACGTGGAAATCACGTGTCAGTGTGCGGCCATGGCGCGGAAACCATGTGGGGGTGCATAGCATGATGCGTGGATTCATGTTGTTTTCCCATTTTTGCATGAAGCATGTGTTAACATCGTTTGTTTACATGATGAACAACATGTTGTTTGCTTTATCGCTTTATAAGCATGATGTAGTGTGTGAATAGCATGTTGATATGTTTTTTTGTTGTATGGTGGCTCACCGGATTTGAGCTACTTACTACAACTATGGTTGTACTGATACCCCTCCCCTTTCTTCCTCCCAACATTTTCAGATTATGCAAGTGATGACTATATTTATGTGTACGGTGCTGTAGATGATGAGGTTCCCGAGGGATGACCACATGGTTTCATGTATTTGTTTATTTTTATTCGTTGGATAGGATAGTTCTCTGTTAGTTGATGATTAGGTTCATTCTAGTATTTTGCCGCTAAGATAGAACAATCTTTAGTTGTTAATCTTATAGTAGTTAATGCTTTCGTTAGGTTGTAAATATGTTTAAGATTAATAAAGTTGAGGTGGCTCTAGATATTAAGTGCATGCTATACTTAGAAGCATTGTAGTTCTGACGTTGATTGTGAATACGAGACCTGACTCGTATTGTGTTGTGAAGTTGAATTCTGATAAGCTGAAGTTAGGTGGAGTAATCGAGAATAATATAGAAGTGTTGTTTAGTGTTTATCAGGTGATTAAAAAATTTTGTTTCGTCCTATGTATGTCGTTATGCTACCGAAATTTTCGGAGTGTTACAATGCAAGAGAATTAAAACAGTTGGAAATATAGAGCATAAAAATAAATCCAAGAATGAAAAGCAAAAAATTAAACGATCAATTTTGCAAAATTGTTGGATTGGGGTTCATTGGATTGTTCGTTGGTTTTGGTTTCATTGATTGGTCCTAAGGGGTCGTTTGGTGCAGGGTTTTGGAGATGGGGATGAGCAAGAGTTTTTTATACCCTTGTTCCGTACAAGCTTTCTATGGTAGACCAAAGCATTCTGAGGCATCATTTATGCACATGGTCAAGGGTTTTCTATGCCCTTGCAAAAGTATGAGATTTCTCTTTGCTCATCTCTTCTTTATTATATTTATATGTAATTTTATTTTGAATATAGTTAATTAATTAACTAATTGATACTAGATTAAAATATATATATATAATAAATTATTTCATTAGATTAAATAAATGATATTTTGTCAAGAGTTTTGATGTGGAATTTTCCTACCACAAGCGCACGGGTCAAGTAATAATAAAGTGATTTTGCAATCGAGTGTCGTCCTCTGCATTGGATTTCTAATCAATTTTAATTACCGAAAATAATATTGCCCAATTTTATTTAGGAAACAAATCAAAGTGAGAATGAATGTAATCAAACACAAATCAATGAAAAAGTATGACAATCTAATGGAGACAACGGTCTTAGGGAGTTGATTTCACCAATTGGGATTATGGATTAATTCATGGATTAATGACATGCTATGATTCATAAATCTTGGGAAACTAAAATCATACATATCTCTCCCGAGCATACATGATTCTCCCACATGCAATGAACCCGATATCGTTATCTAAATTCATTAAACATGCAAGGCATTAAGGTTAACCTTTTTAACGATTTCTAGAATTAACTATTATCTCCCGATTTCTAGCTAAATCCTAGTTATGCATAATGAGTTCTAAGCTAAATCCACTCTCCTGAGTTAGATTTAATCACAATCAACATTCAATTCATGGACGGTAAATTGAAAGCATTAAACATACATTATGCATAAATGAAATCAATAGCATAAAACCATAAAATCAATTCATAAAGTGCCCAACGACTACATCAATCCCTAAGAATTAAACTTAGCTACACATAATCCAAATTACAATATAAACTAAGTCTAAACAAGCCATAAAAACTACAAAAGCAAAGGGTAAAGAGAATTAAACGCTAGGTAGGCCGAGACCGCACGTCCCCGTTACGATCCCCACGAACAATGTTTTGATTCCCGCTTTTCCTCCACTTCTTTCAGCTTCAAAAGCCCTTTTTTTCTCTGTTTTACGGCTCCCAATCGTCCAAGAGAAGTCTCCCCATCAGCCCTAATCGAAATCTTTAAATAAGGCAAAAATTGGTCATAGCGTCGCGACGCTGTCACAAAATTACGAATCTGGAAATTTGCCGAGAGCGTCGTGACGCTATGCTTTTTTTTTTTTTTTTTTTTTTTTGCGTGCAAACTCCATTTAACTCCAATTTCTCAATTAAGCTTCAAACACATACTTCCTACAATAAAACATATAAATGCATAAATTTGGCCAAATAATTATAAAAGACTAGCTTAATTAATCAGAGAAAAATAGCTAGCTATGCTCACTATCAAACACCCTCAAACTTAAGCTTTTGCTAGTCCTCGAGCAAACTAAAAATCAAACATACAATGGAAGAATGGATGCAACAAACATGACTCAATCCTCAAGGCTCAAAAGTCAATAATCAAGCAATCAAGAGACATGCACATAAGGACCAATGAGGGAGACAAATCAAAAGTTTTCTAAAATTAACTTGCACAAGCGAGATCTAACTTAACGAGATCAGACTCTACTAGCCCTGGATTGGATTACTAAACTCTCAACTCATCTTCCCTCTACACTAGCACTAAGGATTCACTAACGAGTCAAGGAAACAAATTAGTTTGTTTTCCTCCATACTTGTGCTTATAATTGAAAATTACAACATGCATTTTTTATGTGGCACTAGCTTTCACACACTTATTGCAGGGACCCTTAACCCGAGTTTTACCCTTTGGTTGGCCTAACTAATCACAACAGGGGTAGCTCTTTTTTCCAACAATTTATTAAGCATTGCATTGCGCGCAAAAGTCTTGACTTTCTCTTTTTTTTTTTTTTTTTTTCAAATTGTAACAACAAGAATGATTTTTCTTTATGAGCATGATAAGCATATATTCTTTTCTTTCCTCCTACGCAAGATCAAACATGCTAATTTGCAAAAAAAAAAAAATAACTCTTTAGCTCTTCCCTACACCTATCGAGGTGACAACAAGCATATGAACCTAATAATTCGCTCCTAAGCATTCAAATCCAAATCTAGCCAAGACAAATACTCTACTCATGCAAGACATCTCCTAGAAAAAGTTTAAAAAGTCTCCTTTTTTGGGCACTCATGCTTACAACTCATCGAAAGCTTGAAAATTGACAAGAAAGCCTATCCTAGGATATCATAGTCATGCAAAAATATCATCCAAAAAACAACCATATGCTCAATTCAAAGAAAGCTCAAAACTATAGCCCGAACTCAGATGCTCAAGGGCTTCACAAACATGCTATTCCACCCCCAAACTTAAAACATGCATTGTCCTCAATGTATAAAGAAAATAAGGCACAATCAAGCATGAGAACAATAAAAGAGTAGGAGGAGTGAATAATACCGCCCTGGAATGACGATGTTCTCTTTTATTGAAGCTTGCAAGACAAGGAGAAACTGAAACCAAGACCTATAAAACAAAAACAAGCAATAAATCAAAAGCAAAAAGAAAAACACAACTGGACTTACTTGGGTTGCCTCCCATAAGCGCTTGTTTAATGTCATTAGCTCGACGTGTTGACCGAATAGGCATCAAGGTGGTCTAATGTCAGGTGTTCCATCAACAGTGCTCTTCCTAGAACCTTTCCTGTATCCCACCAACATGGTCTCTGATGTGTTCTTAGAGTCCTCAAAAGCTTTTAGGATCTCCTTCTCCTTCTGGACTCTAATGATTAGCTCCCTCCGTTCAATATCAATTATAACCCTCCCTGTAGCAAGGAATGATCTCCCTAATATAATAGGCAAGGCAGGATTTTCTTTAATATCCAAAACATAGAAGTCAACAAGAAGGAAAAATCTACCTACTTTGATCAGAACATTCTCCACAATTCCATAAGGACCAACCATAGACTGGTCAACCAACTGAAGCCTAAAAGTAGTAGATTTTATCTCTCCTATATTTAGCTTTTTGCACAATGATAATGGAATGATATTTATGCTAGCCCCTAGATCACATAATGCTCTACATGAATAAGTACCAAAACTACAAGGAATAGTACAACTCCCTAGATCAGACAATTTCTCTGGTACGTTCTGTTGGACACGAGCACTGCATGTCGGTGCGAGGTATACAGTCTCCATCTGCTTTTCCTTCTTCTTTTTGTTCAGCCATTCATTTTTCTTTTTGTTCAGCCATTCCTTCATGAACTTCTTATAATGAGGCATCTGCTCTAATGCATCTGCAAAAGGAATATTAACAGTCAATCCTGTAAAAGCATCAAGAAACTTATTAAACTGAGCCTTAGAATTTTTCTTTTTCCTATTCTTTGACTTAGGAACTAAAGCAGTAGGAGAAGGGATAGAAGGCTTAGGTATAAGCTTTTCAGCTTCCTTTGAGCTGGTGCCCTCCTCAACTTCTCCAGTGAGTTCCTTAGTTTCAGTAGTCTCCTCCTCCTCAGCTACTTGAGTCTCCTCCTCGTGATGCACAGTGACGGCCTTGCAGTACTCCAATGGAGATTTCTTCTGTTCAGCTGCGGCTTTACCTTTATTCATTGTGTTGACAACACTTACCAGTTGTCCCAGCTAAGTCTCTATGTTCTTGATGGCTGCAGAATGACCATTGACAGTGGTGTTTATGGCAATCACGACCTCCTCAAGCTTATTTGATCCGTTACTTGATTCTTCAATAAAAGCTCCAACGAGATCCTCTAAAGATTTTTTACTTTCTTGACTTTGAGGAGTAAAGTCAGGAGGATTCAAAACATTCTTATTATTTGCATACGAAAAATTCTCATGATTTCTATCACTAGGGTGATAATGTGTAGGTGTAGAATTATTATTGTACCCCCTAGAATTAAAATTAGAGACATACTGAATCTACTCGAGATTTTCCTCCTGAGTCTGGGATGCAAGGGCAGCTACAGACTCGATCGATTGAGCACTCCCTGTACCTGAAAATTTCAGAAAAGCATTAGTCAAGGAAGACATCTGGGACTGAAGTGCACTTACGTTGTCAATCTCGAACACTCCAATAGCAATCTTTTTCGGTCTCAACCGCTCAGATGGCCACTGATAACTATTGGTGGCCATTTCCTCTAGCAAAGTCCTAGCATTCTCAACAGTTTTGGACAACAGATTCCCACCTGCAGCTGAATCAACAATAGTTTTTGTACTAGGAGTTAAACCATTATAAAATAATTGAACCTGAAGCCAATCGGGATAGCCATGCTGAGGGCACTTCCTCAGAAGCTCTTTGAATCGCTCCCAAGCCTCGAACAGCTGCTCATCAAACTGCTGCTGGAACGTCCCAATCTTGGTCCTCAGCTTGACCGTCTTAGCAGGAGGGAAGAATTTCTTTAAAAACGCATAGACCAAAGCATCCGAAGTAGTAATGCTCCCAAGTGGAATCGATTGCAACCAATCACGAGCTTTATCCTGCAAGGAAAAAGGAAATAAACGTAAGCGAATGGCATCTTCAGAAACACCATTTAATTCCCACAAATGTCCAAGAAAGATTTCGGGTGAGAATTGGGATCTTCTACGGGCGATCCTCTGTAAGCGCAGTCTCGAGCCATCTGAATGAGACCCGTTTTTAGCTCGAAATTATTTGCATTGATCGGGGCATAGACTATCCCCGACTGTTCCTCCTGAAAGACCGGCTGAAAATAGTCCCGAATAGGCTTAGGCTCCTCGGGGTTAGGATTGGCCATTTGGATATGATTAACTTTACTTTCCCTTCAAAGTTTATTAAAAGTTCTCTCAATCTCCGGGTCAAATGGAACTAAGGCCAACTCCTTAACCTTTCGCATACACCAACAAAACTAACCTAAAAAAGGAAAATAAAAGAAAAGAAAAGAAAATAAATTAGGAAAGAAACTAGAGAATGAAATGACAAATCTAAATAAGGAAAATATAATCTAAAAAAAAAAAAGAAAAGATAAATAAATAAAGAATGCCAAACCAAATATGGCAAAAACAAATAAGGAAACTAGCAAATAAGGAAAAACTAATCTAAAAAGGAAAAAAAAAACTAAAAAGAAAAACTCCATCTATGGAAAATTCAAACAAATATGGAAAACAAAACACAAAGGAAAAAATGCAATCTACCTAAAAATGAAAATAATAAAAATAACAAAAAAATAAAATAAAACCATAAACTAAGACCGGACAATTTTTCTACGATATTAAAATTGACTAAATATGTCAATCCCCAGCAACGACGCCAAAAACTTGATGTGGAATTTTCCTACTGCAAGCGCACGGGTCAAATAATAATAAAGTGATTTTGCAATCGAGTGTCGTCCTCTGTATTGGATTTCTAATCAATTTTAATTACCGAAAATAATGTTGCCCAATTTTATTTAGGAAATAAATCAAAGTGAGAATGAATGTAATCAAACACAAATCAATGAAAAAGTATGACAATCTAATGGAAACAACGGTCTTAGGGAGTTGATTTCACCAATTGGGATTATGGATTAATTCATGGATTAATGACATGCTATGATTCATAAATCTTGGGAAACTAAAATCACACATATCTCTCCCAAGCATACATGATTCTCCCACATGCAATGAACCCGATATCCCTATCTAAATTCATTAAACATGCAAGGCATTAAGGTTAACCTTTTTAACGATTTCTAGAATTAACTATTATCTCCCTATTTCTAGCTAAATCCTAGTTATGCATAATGAGTTCTAAGCTAAATCCTCTCTCCCGAGTTAGATTTAATCACAATCAACATTCAATTCATGGTCGGTAAATTGAAAGCATTAAACATACATTATGCATAAATGAAATCAATAGCATAAAACCATAAAATCAATTCATAAAGTGCCCAACGACTACATCAATCCCTATGAATTAAACTTAGCTACACATAATCCAAATTACAATGTAAACTAAGTCTAACCAAGCCATAAAAACTACAAAAGCAAAGGGTAAAGAGAATTAAAAGCTAGGTAGGCCCAGACCGCACGTCCCCGTTACGATCCCCACGAACAATGTTTTGATTCCCGCTTTTCCTCCACTTCTTTCAGCTTCAAAAGCCCTTTTTTTCTCTGTTTTACAGCTCCCAATCGTCCAAGAGAAGTCCCCCCATCAGCCCTAATCGAAATCTTTAAATAAGGTAAAAATTGGTCATAGCGTCGCGACGCTGTCACGAAATTACGAATCTGAAAATTTGCCGAGGGCGTCGCGACGATATGAATTTTTTTTTTTTTTTTTTTTTTTTTTTTGCGCGCGAACTCCATTTAACTTCAATTTCTCAATTAAGCTTCAAACACATACTTCCTACAATAAAACATATAAATGCATAAATTTGGCCAAATAATTGTAAAAGACTAACTTAATTAATCAGAGAAAAATAGCTAGCTATGCTCGCTATCAAGTTTCAAGTTTTTTTTAAACAAATACTTAGTCCAAGTTTATTAAATTGATAAAATTACATATTTAATGAAGTTATAATATATTAGTTAACATTATCGAAAATATATTTAATTATGAGTAATTGCAGTGGGTGACAAATTAATTATCTATAATAGCAAATTTAGCACCAAGTAAAAAGAATTGCAAATATGGCAAAAAAATTAGAATATTCCCATTTTACCCTTCTCTTTCCCTCTCTTCCCATTTACCCTTTCTTCCCTCATTTCTAGTGTATACCATTTCTTCTTGTTCTTCTTCTTCATTTTTTTTTTTTGTATTTATGAGTCTTTCTTCCCTCATTTCTTGTGTACACGATTTCTTCCTCTTCTTCTTTTTTCTTTTTTGTTTGTGTATTTATGAGCTTTTATGATTTTTTTTCTTTTTTTTTTCTTTTTTTATAATGAGTTATTACGATTTCTACTTTTTTTTTTTAATTTTTTGTGCATTTATGAGGGTGGAGTTCTTGCGTGATTAATATGCTTTTTTTCCCTCTTCTGTGCAGTTTATTGTTATGAGCTTTTATGCCAATTGAGCTGAGCTCTTGTTGGCCTTCTTTTTAATTCAAGAATGCCAAGAATACAAAAATAGCAATTTTGGTGAGTGTTTGTATAGGTATATCAAAGTATATCACTGATATACTCCGGTTAATCGTAGTCTATCACTGACTATCACTGATCGAAGTCTATTACGAACTATAATTGATAGATAATGAAGTATAAAGAATACAAGAATAGCAATTTTATGGTGGTGGTCATGGATCAGCTTGTGTGCTAGGCTTTAAAAATTATATTGTTGTTTGAGAGTCACTTGTTTGTAATGGTTATTTTTTTATTTTATGTTCTAATTACCACAAGAGACTTAAATCTTTTGTTCAATTTATGATTCTAGTATAATAATTTTGGATGAGTTTCTAATTACCGAGATGATGCAATGGAAAGTACTTTACTGATAGATTTCAATTAAATTGATTTCTATCAGTAACAATCATTGATAGACTTCAATTAACTCGTTTCTATTCTCAATAGAAAATGATAGATTTGAATTAAACTAATTTTTATCTGTGATACAGGTTAATAGACTTCAATTAAATTGATTTATGATAGAAACTGATAAACTTCAATTAAATTTGTTTCTATCAGTGATAGAAACTAATAGTCTTGAATTAAATTGATTTCTATCGGTGATAGAAACTGATAACTTTGAATTAAACGGTTTTCTATTAGTGATTATCACTGATAGACTTAAATTAAACTGATTGATAGAAACTGATAACCTTGAATTAAACTAAACTAATAGCCTTGAATTAAATTGTTTTCTATTAGTGGCTATCACTGATAGGCTTGAATTAAACATGATCAAAACTTATAGATTATGATTATCAGAGTCTATCAGTGATACACACTGATAGACTTCGATTAATCAAAGTCTATCAGTGTCTATCACTAATAGACTCCGATTAATTGAAGTTTATCATCAAAGTCTATCAGTGTCTATCACTAATAAGCTTATCATCAAAGTCTATCAATGTCTATCACTGATAGACTCCGATTAATCGAAGTCTATCAGTGACTATCAATAATAGGGACTGATAGACTATTGGAGATACCAAGGGTATTTTCGTAATTTAACGTATTTTTTGCTATTTCCGCAAATAATTTTATTTTTTTGCTAGTTTTGCAGTATTTTTGCCGGTTTTTGCTATTTGTGCAAATCCCCCTTTAATTATTGAATTAAAATTATTTCAATGAATTTAGTATAAAAATTCATTTTTCAATAATTATAATTAATTACTTATTGATTATAATCAATTAATTATATCTTTGGATTTCATTATAATAAATAAATAATCATATTATTATTAAAATATTTATCCAATTAATTTTTATGGATACAAAATATATTAAATTACTATAATTAAAGATGTTTATTAAAAAAATTAATTAAATACTTTTAATTGATTAAATTAACATAGTTTATTCAATTAAAATTATTTCATGATTATTAATTCATAATTTTTATTAATACTTTGCATTAAGTTTGATTATTTTATTGATTAATTTAGGGGCAGTTGCAAGAATAGCAAAAAATAATATGGAATTTGCAACCATGTCATCAGTTTTTTAATGTTGCAAATATAGCAAAAAAACGTGGGCCCGCCTAAGCATTAAAGTTGAAAAGTCAAAAAAACCCCTAAAACACGTTGGAATTTTAAAAAGTATATCAATGGTATTATTGATATACTGTATATCAGGTACGTCATTCATTTATTTAGTGTTCTGATATACTAGATATTGGGTATATCAACAACTGATATACTAAATATAAAGTATATCAGATGTATATTTTGTGAATATAATATACTTCATTTATGAAGTATACACATGAACTTTTTTTAGATATCTTTGATATACTTCATCAATAAAGAATTAGAAATATTAGTTTTATTTGGACACAATATCTGTGGTAGGGGATTTAAACCTCTAACGTCTTGGTTGAATGTGTATATCTTATGCTAGTTGAGTTATGCTCATGTTTGGCAAATATGTCATCAATATATTATACATCATCTTAATAATATACTACTGATATGGAATTTGCAACCATGTCATCAGTTTTTTAATGTTGCAAATATAGCAAAAAAACGTGGGCCCGCCTAAGCATTAAAGTTGAAAAGTCAAAAAAACCCCTAAAACACGTTGGAATTTTAAAAAGTATATCAATGGTGTTATTGATATACTGTATATCAGGTACATCATTCATTTATTTAGTGTTCTGATATACTAGATATTGGGTATATCAACAACTGATATACTAAATATAAAGTATATCAGAGGTATATTTTGTGAATATAATATACTTCATTTATGAAGTATACACATGAACTTTTTTTAGATATCTTTGATATACTTCATCAATAAAGAATTAGAAATATTAGTTTTATTTGGACACAATATCTGTGGTAGGGGATTTAAACCTCTAACGTCTTGGTTGAATGTGTATATCTTATGCTAGTTGAGTTATGCTCATGTTTGGCAAATATGTCATCAATATATTATACATCATCTTAATAATATACTACTGATACACTAATGATATACTTTAAATTACATTTTTAGTGACTACTAATACACTAATGATATACTTAAAATTGCATCTTATTGATATACTTATAACAAATTTTGCATTCCATGACCTTCATAATACACCAAAAATTAAAAATATATATCAGTGGTTTTTTTTCTTAATAATAAGTCTATCATTGATGTATTTATAAGCTACTCCTAATCAGGTATATCAATGTTATTAATTATTTTAGTATAAAAAAATGAGGTAAGTTAAAAAAAAAAACGAATGAGGTATATCAATGGTATATCAACATTCATAACAGGACATTTCATTTTAAAAGATGTAAATAACACAACATAATTCAATAAAGAGAAAATAAATCATAACAAATATAAGTAAAGAAAGTAACATATTAAGTATATCATTGATATATCAACATTTAATCAAGTATATCAAATGTTATGCTTATCCTATCAAGTATATATTAGGTATATCATTGTATTCATTCAAATATATCAAATTTGGTATATTAGTTAACTGATATACATTATATTTCGTATATCAGTAAATATAAGTATATCAGATATACTACTAATATACCTGTTGATATACCAACAAGGGTAAAACTGGAATAATAAAAAAAACGGAAATCAGATTTTTAAAATTTTGCTATGTTTGCAAACCTAAAAAATCATAGCTAGATTTGCAAATATCCTAATATTTTTTGCTACCCATTGCAATTTCCCATTAATTTATTAAAATTACATAAGATTTACATGATTAATTTTAAAAAATAAATACAAACACAATTGGTTCTCATAAAATATTGATGACATTCTCATGCACAAACACAGTTATCTTTGATTTCCAACAATCATATTCTCAGGCATATTATTGTCGGACATCCCTTATTCCCAAGCATCTATAAAACCTTAAACCAAACGACCTCTAAGTGAAGGGATCGAATCCCACAACAGGCATGTGAATGCATTATTTTTCAATTTAATTTAGAAAAAGCACATACAATAGTATAGGAAAACACATATTACCGTTTATTTGGGGCTAGTTAATTACTGTCAATTCATGCTAGTTATTGTGGATTTAATGCTTAACTTGTGTGATTTTGATAGTATACAAATATTTTATCTATTTCTCATTCATTTTAGCTAGTTTTATGCTTAAATTTGTGTGCTTCGATGTGTTTTTATGACTAATTTTTACAAAACAAGCTAAATGAGCAAAACTAGAGTTCTTGAGAGATTTTGGATAATTTAAGAGGCTTTTGGAGCTTTTTGGAGATTAAGAGAAGAAATGAAGATCAAACCAAAAAGTTGGAGAGGAGAGCATTTAGACGCTCGAAATGACGTCTATATGCCATACATGAAGTGCCAATCTGAGAGGACAGGATCGAGACACTACCCTGGAGCGTCTCAACGTACTGTGTGTGAGTGGCAAGGAACTAGAAGCCACAACGTCTTGATGCTGCAACTGCTAGACAACATAAATAGAGTTTTTTTTTTATCTACAAAAAGGGCAATTTGTTGATATGCCTTGAATCTGATATGAAGCGCTTAGATATGATATTTCCGTTTTGGGCTTTTATTTTTGGCCTATTATGTTAGGGTTAAGAGTGGTGCCATATATAAACCCTCTTAACCTATTTACTGTTTTTCGTCCTTAACAAGTGGTATCAGAGCTACGATTCATGTTTTTCCGCAATAGTTTTTCAGCGTACAAGGATGTCAGCTATGAACGTGAAGATCGACAAATTCACCAGGAGGAACAGTTTTGGTTTGTGGCAGATCAAGATGCGGTCTCTGCTAAAGCAGCAGGGATTATGGGTGCCGCTGTCTGGTACGAAGAAGGCGGACGCTGATGAAGAAGAATGGAAAACCTTGGAGGAGAAGGCCCATTCCACGACTATGTTATGTCTGGCCGATGACGTCATCATCGAGGTCGCAAATGTGGATACTGCCGCCGGGCTCTGGTATAAGCTCGAGAGCCTCTACGTGACGAAGTCTTTGACTAAAAAGTTGCTCTTGAAGCAACGTCTGTTCAGTTTGCGAATGCAGGAAGGTACGCCCCTTAGAGATCACTTAGACCAGTTGAACTCTATTCTGTTAGATCTACGTAATCTTGAGGTTAAGGTAGATGATGAGGATGTTGCATTGATTCTTTTAGTATCTTTGTCGTTGTCGTATGAGAATTTTGTAAATTCTTTTATTAGTGGTAAAGATAAATTGTCTCTAGAAGAAGTAAAAACTGCCCTTATGACTAGAGAAGTCCGTCATAAAGTAGCAGGTTCGGTTACAGAAAATCAGACATCTGGGTTGGTTGTATCAACAAACGCCACTTTCTTAGAGGAAGACCACATGAGAGATCATAAACCACGCAGCAAAAATAATATTAGGAGAAGCTACTGAAGAATCATCAAGAGTTGCTGATGAAGTTGGACCTTCAACAAGGGTTGATGAAGGAACTAGTTCTTCATATCCATCCCGTCCATCTAAAACGTTGGGAATGCCTCGACGCAGTGGGAGGATTGTATTACAACCTGACCGCTACTTGGGTTTAACTGAAACTCAAGTTGTCATACCTAATGATGGCATTGAGGATCCATTGTCCTATCGACAGGCAATGAATGACGAAGATAAGGATGAATGGGTCAAAGCCATGAACCTGGAAATGGAGTCAATGTACTCCAATTCTGTATGGGAACTTACAGATCTACCAAATGGGGTAAAACCCATAGGGTGCAAATGGATCTATAAAAGAAAAAGAGATGCAGTTGGAAAGGTACAGACCTTCAAAGCTAGACTAGTGGCAAAGGGTTATACCCAAAAGGAAGGGGTTGACTATGAGGAAACCTTTTCTCCTGTAGCCATGTTAAAGTTAATAAGAATTCTCTTATCCATAGCCACATATTATGAATATGAAATATGGCAAATGGATGTCAATACTGCCTTTCTGAATGGTAATCTTGAAGAGAACATCTTCATGTCTCAACCCGAAGGGTTCATAGCCCAAGGTCAGGAACAAAAGGTTTATAAGCTCAATCGATCCATTTATGGATTGAAACAAGCGTCCAGATCATGGAACATTAGATTTGATACTGCAATCAAATCTTTTGGCTTTGACCAAAACGCTGATGAGCCTTGTGTGTACAAGAAAGTCAACAAAAGGAAAGTAGCTTTTCTAATACTTTATGTAGACGATATCCTACTCATTGGGAATGATGTAGGATACCTCACTAACATTAAGAAATGGCTAGCAGCCCAATTCCAAATGAAAGATCTGGGAGAGGCTCAATATGTTCTGGGAATCCAAATCATTAGGGATCGTAAGAACAAAACGCTAGCTCTGTCTCAAGCAACATATATTGACAAGATGTTGTCTCGATATTCGATGCAAAACTCCAAGAAGGGACTACTACCCTTCAGACATGGGGTACACCTGTCTAAGGAACAGTCTCCTAAGACACCTCAAGAAATTGAGAGCATGAGACACATTCCCTACGCCTCAGCTGTGGGCAGCTTAATGTATGCTATGCTCTGCACTAGGCCTCACATATGTTATGCAGTGGGAGTAGTCAGTAGGCATCAGTCTAATTCAGGGTTGGACCATTGGGGAGCGGTTAAGAACATCCTCAAGTATCTTCGGAGAACGAGGGACTACATGCTTGTCTATGGAGCTAAGGATTTGATTCTTACTGGATACACTGACTCTGACTTTCAAGCTGATAAGGATTCAAGGAAATCCACATCAGGGTCAGTATTCACCCTCAATGGTGGAGCAGTAGTGTGGAGAAGCATCAAACAAGGATGCATAGCAGACTCAACCATGGAGGCTGAGTCTGTAGTAGCTTGCGAAGCAGCTAAAGAGGCAGTATGGCTTAGAAAGTTCTTGACTGATTTGGAAGTGGTTCCGAATATGAACGTGCCCATAACACTATACTGTGACAACATTGGGACTGTAGTCAACTCAAAAGAACCTCGAAGCCACAAACGGGGTAAACACATCAAGAGGAAGTATCACCTGATACGGGAGATTGTGCAACGAGGAGATGTGATCGTCACTAAGATCGCCTCGGAGCATAACATCGTTGATCCATTTACGAAGGCTCTCACGGCTAAAGTGTTTGAGGGTCATCTAGAAGGTCTAGGTCTACGAGATATGTATGCCATCTAATCTAGGGCAAGTGGGAGAAATGTATAATGGGTATAAGGATGCCCTAGTTCATTGTATTATTTTAATATACATGACATTTCCAGCTTTAGATTATTGCATTTACATCCCACTAACTAGTGTTTTAGTTCAAGTGGGAATTTGTTGGGTTTTATGCCCTAAAACTCGTAGATAGTGAATGTAACTATTGACCGGATATTAATGAAATAATATTGATATATTTTTTCATTAATTGTTATTAGTTATTTTATATTTGTCTTTGCCTAATAATAACCCTAATCCAATAAACTAGACATCCAAGGTTGTAATATGAGTCTTAAATTATATGTAGCGACATATGGGATCATTGTTCAAGAAACAGCCTAAAGGGTCTATAGTATAGGGATAAGACTGGGTGCCTTATCCTGGTGACACTATGGATACGACCCACTTTGTATTTGATACAAACGCTGCGATCCAACGCGTTCGTGTAGGAGACATGCGAGTGGGGGTATCCTATGCAATGAGTTTGCATAAGACCGGACCGCGAAATAGTAACCACTGGTTATAACACCGTTAACTAGTTGGTTTTCTATTTCACTAGGACGACCTAGACAACTTAGTCTTAATCCTGAGTTGATTATGGACTCCTGCTCATGAGAGATTGTCCTTTGATTTGTATGGGTGAGAGTGGCCAATACGTCGACTCAATAAGCCTACCACTTTGGGGACAAGACCGAATGGGGAGCTGGGAACATAATCGTACAAGATGGAATTCACTCCTTCCCGACTTTAGGGAAGCAGATGAGTATTCCCTTAAGTTGTTACTCTGAGTCTTGAACAAAGGGCCCTACCCTCTCAATGGCACGATAGGGTTTTCTGTTTGATGGTTGGACCACAAACAGGTTGTTCATTAGAGGAGAATTGGTACTTAAGGAAATAGAGGTAACCTAGGGGTAAAACGGTAATTTGACCTAGCTGGTGTTACGGACACTCGTGAAGGACTAACTAGTCGATATTGGTCTATATCCGTGGACACAGAAAATATGTCTGCAGTGAGAAGAGCGCAACTGTGAGTCTATAGTGGAATGAACACACAGTTAACGAATATTGATTAATGTGGTTAATGAGTTTGACCAATTAATCTCACATCGTTGGAGCTTCTGATCTGCAGGTCCATTAGGTCCCACTGGTAGCTCATAAAGTAATTTGAGGCAACTAAGTAATAAATGTAAATTGAAAATGTTCAATTTACTAAGGGAAACAAATATAATATATATTGATATATTATTATGAGAGAAATTAATATTTGAAGAAGTTCAAATATAAATGTTATGGAAGTTTGAAAGAGTTCAAATAATGAATTAATTTAAGGCCTAAAATGTGTTTGGGCAAATTAATTAATTCTAGGCCGGAAATTAAATATGTGATATTTAATTGGTGGTTAATTAATTAAAGAATTCATTAACCGAGAATTAATCAATTATGGAAATGATTAATCACTTAAGGAAGTGATTAATCATTTATGGAAATGATCTAATCACTTATGGAAGTAATTAGTCATTTGTGGAAAAGATTAATCAATTATGGAATTGATTGATCATGATTGATTAATTAAGGAATAAGATTGAATCAATTTTGGAAAAGATTGATTTAATTGAATATTTTATTCATGACCTCTCTTCTATAAATAGAACACTAGACCTAATTGGTCATGACACTTGAAATTTTGCTCTTGCTCTTAGACTCTCAAAGACAAGACCTAAAATTCTCTCTAGCCTCCCTCTTAGAGAAAGACTCCCACAAGTCTTTTGCCTCCTAGACTTAGAGACATACCGGTGTAACCTCTGTGGTTATTGTGTCATTCAAAGAATGAATTTTCAGCGAAGAAAATCAAAGGCGGCTGCTGCGTTTTCGTTCGTGGAGTGTCGTTGGCGAAGAACGGTCAAGTCTTCAACGAAGGTATGTGACGGTTCTTTCCCTTTTCTTTAGAAAAGCATAAAAACAAATTTAGATTTATTTTTAAGCATGTTTAAACTGAATTTCCAGCAACTTTAAAAGGAGTTTAAAGTTTAATTGAGTTTTCGTAACAGTATTTTAATGTTAATTAATATACGGCGTAAGGTCCAATCGATGCGCTTCCGCTGCGTGAGGACTATTATTCCCTTCAGGGATTGCTCGTCATCGCACCGTTAGAGATACGCCACAGCAAAATGGGGTGGCAGAACGAATGAATCAGACACTTCTTGAGAGAGCAAGATGCATGCTTTCTAATGCTGCGTTACCTAGAAGGTTTTGGGCAGAAGCAGTAAGCACAGCGTGTTATTTGATTAACCGAGGACCTCATACAGGTATTGATTGCAAAACACCTTATGAGGTGTGGTCTGGTAAGCCTGCAGATTACTCTTTGCTGAGAGTTTTTGGTTGTTCAGTTTATTATCATGTGAATGAGGGTAAATTAGAACCTAGAGCTAAAAGAGGTATATTTGTGGGATTTGGTGATGGGGTCAAAGGTTATAGGATCTGGTCACCTTCTGAAAATAGAGTTATATTTAGTAGAAATGTTGTGTTTGATGAAAATTCTATGTTTAACTCTGTTGTGAAGCCCGCTGTTGCAGAAGAAAGTAGTGATGTTGATAAACAGGTGGAGCTGCAATTCACTTCTGGTCAGGATGAATTACAACACCAAGGTGGAGAAGATTAACATGTTGCTATAGAAACTGCTATAGAAACTGATGTGCCAATTGTTGATACAGGTACAAGAATAGATGAGCCAGAGTCTTCTAGTTCAGAAACAGCACGTCAGCCAAGTATAGCTCTTGATAGAGCTAGGAGAGTTGGCATTCGACCCCCACAAAGGTATGGTTTTGAGGATATGATTGCTTATGCACTACATGTTGCTGAAGAGGTGGATCCCCATGAGCCGTCCACCTATAGAGAAGCTGTTTCGAGTAGTGAGTCTGCTCAATGGCTTGCTGCAATGGGAGATGAGATTGAGTCACTTGATAAAAATCAGACTTGGGAGCTAGTCAGATGACCTAAGGAAAGAAATATTGTTACTTGCAAATGGGTCTTTAAGAAAAAGGAAGGAATCTCACCTACAGAGGGTATTAAGTTTAAAGCTCGAGTTGTTGCAAGAGGGTTTACACAGAGAGAAGGAGTTGACTACAATGAAATATTTTCACCAGTGGTCAGACATACTTCCATCAGGGTGCTTCTAGCCATGGTTGCACATCAGAATTTAGAACTTGAGCAACTAGATGTGAAGACAGCTTTCTTACATGGAGAGTTGGAAGAGGAGATTTATATGACCCAACCAGAGGGGTTTCAGTGTCCTGGTAAGGAAGACTATGTTTGCAAGTTGAAGAAGTCTTTATATGGGCTCAAGCAGTCTCCACGATAGTGGTATAAGAGGTTTGACAGTTATATGATTGAGTTAGGCTACAACAGAAGTTCGTATGATTGTTGTGTGTATCACAACGAGCTTGGTGATGGATTGAAGATTTATCTGTTTCTGTATGTAGATGACATGTTAATAGCTGCTAAGTCCAAGTCTGATATTCTGAAGTTGAAAGACCTTCTCAGTGCTGAGTTTGAGATGAAAGATTTGGGTGCTGCTCAAAAAATTTTGGGTATGGAGATTTATAGGGAAAGAGATAAAAAGAAGCTTTTCTTGTCACAGAAAGGATATATTCAGAAGATATTGTCCAGGTTTGGGATGTCTTCAGCTAAGCCTATAGATACTTCTAGTGTTGCAAGTGTTCGTTTGTCTTCTGTACTTGCATCACAATCTGAAGCTGAGAAGGAATACATGTCTCGAGTCCCATATGCTAGTGTAGTAGGAAGTTTGATGTATGCTATGGTTTGCACTAGGCCTGATCTTGCACATGTTGTGAGTGTTGTCAGTAGGTTCATGGGGCAACCTAGAAAGGAACATTGGCAAGCTGTGAAGAGGATTTTTCGTTACCTTAGAGGTACATCTGATATAGGTTTCGTTTATGGAAGTGATACAGAATGTTTAGTGACTGGTTATTCTGATTCTGACTATGCTGGAGATGTTGACAGTAGAAAGTCCATGACTGGTTATGTGTTTACCCTTGGTGGTTCTGTTGTTAATTGGAAGGCAACCCTACAGCCTACAGTTACTTTTTCTACTACTGAGGCTGAGTATATGACACTAACAGAAGCTGCTAAAGAAGCAATATGGTTGAAAGGACTAGTTGGTGACCTTGGTCTTCATCATGATCAGGCTGTTGTATATTGTGATAGTTTGAGTGCAATATGCTTAGCCAAGGATCAAGTTCATCATGAGAGGACTAAACATATAGATGTTAGATATCATTTCCTGAGAAATGAGAAGAGGATTAAGGTGATGAAAGTTGGGACAGCTGATAACCCCGCTGATATGTTCACCAAGTCAGTCCCAAGTGGCAAGTTCCAACATTGTTTGGACTTGCTAAATGTTCTGAATTGCTAAGTGGTCCCTATGGGACCTTATGAAGCAGAGGGAGAATCTGGTGGCTTTTAAGTTGCATCTGATATTTTTTCTTTGGGTACATATGGTTCATCTGTTATGTGTGAGAGAGTTCATCAAGTCAAGGTGGAGATTTGTTGATATGCCTTGAATCTGATATGAAGCGCTTCGAACGACCCAGTACGGGGTAGATATGATACCCCCTAAGCTAAATTATGTATAGGGATTAGATATGATATTTCCGTTTTGGGCTTTTAGTTTGGGCCTATTATGTTAGGGTTAAGAGTGGTGCCATATATAAACCCTCTTAACCTATTTTTGCCCTAATCTCTGTATTCTCAATACTCCTCACATAATAAGATCGTTCTCTCCCTCTGCCGTGGACGTAGCTAACACACCGTTAGTGAACCACGTATATCTGTGTGTTGTTTCTCTTTGCCCTTTCATTCTTGTTACGTTGTTACTGTTTTTCGTCATAACACAATTCGTGGGTTTTTACCATAATCTCGATCCAACACTAAATTTAGGGGTTTTGAGAGAACATTTGGAGTGTTATTGAAGATCTTGGAGCTCGGGATTTATGGAGATCGCCACGGGAATAAGGAGATCGACATTAGCTCGAGCATTTTTCTTCCATTTTCCTTTACTTTTAGTTTTTAGATTAGGTGTAATTAGGAATTGTTAGATATGTTTAGTGATTATGAGTAGCTACTTCCTAAATTCTATGAGTTTATGTAATTATATGGACCTTTGCTTGATTAATTAGCTATTATGGTTCAATAGACAACCTGAAGGCCTAGAACTTTAGGCTATTATTATTTTTATTATCGTTATTATATTGTAAAATCGTTGGTTAATGAGCTAATATGATAATAGTGCGGTGAACCTTTTCTAAATATATCCTACAAATATGTGCAATTTTACTATGCTCTTCAAGACTATTTGGAAACCCTTTCTAATGTTCGTTTTTTAAGCATGATTAGGACACACAGTTGGATGTCAATTGCGAGTAGTTTAATAGAAAAGTTAATGCATCAAAAAACTAAATGTTGTAACATTTTAATATTTAATCGTATATTAAATATAAAATTCATTATTTATTGATGTTAAAATTGGGAGGTTTTCTCTTTTTAAAAAAGAATATGTATTTGGTGAGAGAAGTTTTGATTTCAAGTTTTTGGTTACTCCTTTTTTTATTAAATTCTAGATTTAATGTTTATATATAAATACCAACTCTTACCTTTTTTAAAAAAAAAAAGAAAAAGAAAATACCTCTCTTACCACACTCTTAAACACACAATAAGATTTCAATTTTCTCTCCTTTCTACTCTAATATTTCTCTTCCTTTGCTCTTGTAAGAGAATTGACCAAAAAAAGGTATTCTTTGTTGTGGAGCTTTGAGCTCAACCACTTGGCGGTTGAAGCTACACAATAATTCTGTTCGGTTGTTGTATCCTAGAAGGGACATGTCAGAGAGGACTTGCTGCATCGGTTGTTGATAAATAAATACACAACACAGAAGGTTTGAATCTCCTTAAAGAGAGCAAGATTCTCCGCGCTACAATCTAATTTTGTACGTACTTCTTTCTCTACTCCCTTTTCCTCTGTTTTTTTTAATTTTCCCAATACTAAGTAAAATATCATGTCTTGAATGGATAAAGTTGGTGAGTGAACTTGAAGTGAGAAAGCAAGATGAGACAGGATGGTTTTATTTAAGGTTCAAGATAGTTGATGAAACCAAGCTATGTTAAACTGTCTTATGATTTGGTTTGCATGGAGAAAGTTTGAACGATGGTTTAACTTCTTTTTCGAAATTGAAACATGACTTTCATTCATGTCCGACCGAGCATACACTAATTTTTGGTCGATAATATTACTTTTTGAGGGCTTCTTTGTCACTTGAATTTATATGGGGAGAAGACTCGCATAATTTTAAAAAACAAAAAATTAAAGCCCATTTGATAATATTTGATAACCATTTGGTTTTTTGTTTTTGAAAATTAAGCATGAAAACACTACTTCCACCTATAAGTTTCTTGGTTTTGTTATCTATCTTCTTCTCATGTTTTCAAAAACCAATTCAAGTTTTGAAAAAAAAAAAAGGTACTTTTCAAAAACATGTTTTCGTTTTTGGAGAATTTGGTTAGGAATTCAAATGTGTTCTTAACAAAAATGAAAACTATCCTAAGGAAATTGGAGGAAAACAAGCTTAATTTTCAAAAACCAAATGATTATCAAACGGGACCTTATTTGGTTTTTTATTTTTGGTTTTTGGAAATTATGTTTGTTTTCTACCAATTTCTTTACAATAGCTTTTGTTATAGGTGATTTTTGTTCCACTTAAAAGGACACAGAAACAACAAAGACGGTGCAACATCGATCCGAAACATGCCGAGAAGTCAAGAATTGGAGGTGGGACCGACAGGAGAAACTGGGCCAAGGCCTGAAGGACCGAGCCTTGGCCCGATCCAATGCTCGGCCTCAGCCATAGGCCGAGGCCAACCCGCGGCCCACTTCGGTGGGTCGAGCCAATTCTCCCTCGATCTGATCCTTGTGCCCCGAACGAGCCTACCTTCAGCCCCGAATGGCCCCGAGCAACGGAAAAAACCCTAGCAGATGATGCAAGTATAAATTCAGCTCTTCACACCTGAAAGAAGGTTCAGAAAATTAGATATGAAAGGACTTTCTATTGTTTATCTGACTTAGGCATCAGAGTGCAGGTGGCTTACACAAGACCGGTGTCCAGCAGCTCTTGCTGGTTTTGAAAGTCACGTCTTCCCCGTCTTCAACAAATTCACTGGTGGTGTCACGCGTGAAGGTCATATGAGTCGCTTGGCCAGATTTTGTCATCAACAACTTTTATCTTTGTTAAGGAAACATTTGAATTTCCAATCAAATTCCAAAAAGAAAAACAAATTTTTGGAAATTGATTTTTTGGGAAAAAGTACACTTTTGGTCCCTGAGGTTTGGTTTAGATTTCATTTTGGTCCCTGAGTTTTCAAACTCGAAAATTTAGCCTCGATTTTGTTTCATTTTGGTCCCTTCATCCACTTTCCCATTAAATTTTAACGGTTTTCTGACGAGGCACAATTTTTTTAATTAAAAAAAATATATTTTTTTTAATTTTAAAAATAAAATAATACTAAAATAATTATATATATTTCCCTCCTATTTTTCTCTCCCTTCTTCTTCTTTTCTTCCTCTTATTCTCAACCACGCCATCACCACCACCACCCCACTTTGTCAGCAGTCGCCGACGACCATTGCTCACCGCCTGCCGGTCATCAGCGATTTTTTTTCTTCTTCCTCCTCCTTTCTTCTTTTCTTCTTCTTTTTCTTTGTTTTGTTTTGTTTTTTTTAAGAAAAGAGGGAGGGAGGAGGAGTTTCCTCCTTGTTTCGTTTCAAATTTGAATTCGCCGCTAGAAGGATGTCCGTGGTGCTTGCGTAAAGTGGGTTTCCTCGGCGTTTTTGCTCTCCGAAACAAAGATCTCCATCAAAGCCTCATAGTTCTCATCTCGCCGCCTTTTTCTCTCGGAACGGGAAGGTCTGAAACGAAACTCAGCCGCTCGTTTTCAAACCAGTTGCGCGTTTCCAGTTGTCAGGACCTCCATGAAAGCATCCTGAACCAAAAAGAAAACCCAAAAATTAATTTACTAGAATAACAAGCTCGACGATGAGAAGTGAGTTCAAATTGTCCTCTCCGACGGTAAAAAAATTCCAGATTGGTTCGATTCGACGAATCAAAGACCTACGATGTTTCTCAAACTCGTCGTTATTAGAGAATATTCACTCATTAATATTGTCCTATAATTATGCCTATAATTGTATTCTCCTTGCTGTAAATCTGTTGTGAATATTCTCCTTTTCTATCACCTTTCTTGTGTATAAAGGATTCATTATTCTACATAGGAATACAAGGCAAATTATACATTCCTATTTGTGTGTTTTTATATGGTATCAGAGCTTTGAATTAAGTTCTTACCATTTTTTTCAAAGTTTCCAACCATCACTGTTAGTCTGTTCTTTTCCATGGCCAACACAACAACATCATCTTCCTCTACCACCATCTCTGCTACTATGTCTGCAACCACCCTTGCCACCACCTCACCTCTATTTCTTCTCTCCAACATTTGCAATCTTGTGTCGATTCGCTTGGATTCCACAAATTATGT
Source organism: Luffa acutangula (assembly GCA_036850905.1). Classification (NCBI taxonomy): domain Eukaryota; kingdom Viridiplantae; phylum Streptophyta; class Magnoliopsida; order Cucurbitales; family Cucurbitaceae; genus Luffa; species Luffa acutangula. Next base: position 24,763,841 of record CM072093.1, read on the forward strand.
GCTGTAGAAGTACCAAGTTGTTGGGATTGGTGCCCTAAAACTCGTAGATAGTGAATGTTAAACGAATTATATACTTTATCTATAAAGTCGTTGTTGAGATTCATTCAGTAAAGTCGTTACTGAATAAGTAAATTGCACGTTAAATAACCCAAATCCAATAAATTAAGATCCCTGGCTATAGGATGAACACTTGAGCTTTATGTAGAGACATAAAAGTGGATCAGGCTCGAGTAATAGCCAAAACGGTCTATAGTATAGGGATAGGGCTCGAGTAATAGCCAAAACGGTCAATGAGTTTGCATAAGACCAGGACCGAGAAATAAGTCACTCTTGCTTTATAACGCCATTTACTGACATGACTGACTATTTCATGTGATGGCCTAGGTAACTCGATCTTAATCCTAAGCTAACTATGAACTCCTGTTTATTCGGACTTATCCTTAGGTCTACATGGGTGAGAGTGGCTCAGCATCGCCGACTCAATAAGCCTACCATTTCAGGATAGGAACAGGTAGATAGCTGGGGACATAGTTCTGCAAGAAGGAATTTGCTCCTACCTGAATTAGGGATAGTAGAGAGGTTGTTCCCTTAAGTGTTGTATCTGGGGCTTGAACAAAGGGATCATGCCCTCTCATTGGCCCGAGAGGGACTCGGTTTGTTGGTTGGACCATAAACCAATTGTGCATTAGAGGATCAGTGGTACTTAAGGAACAAGAAGTACTATAGGGGTAAAACAGACATTTCACCCAGCTATAGTTACAAACAACCTGTGAAGGATCGACTTACTAATCATGGTTATATCAGGTGGACAGAAATATATCTACAGTGAAGGGAGTGCAACTATAGGGCTATAGTGGAGTGTCCCGGTAGTTAACGAATGTTGGTTAGCTAGGTTAATGAGATTAGTCGGTTAACCTCGGATTGTTGGAGCCCATGATCTGTAGGTCCATTAGGTCCCCCTGCTAGCTCATACGGATTATACCTTAGAACTTAGCGATAGGAAAGTTTGAATCGTTCAAAATCGGTTTAGGGAATTAGTGTCGACTATATAAGATATTATCGACAAAATAGATTAATTATGAATTAAACTATTAATTGAGAGAGTAAAATATTTAAATATGATTTAAATACAATATATATGAATAGAGATTCATATTGGGTGCATAGTATTAATTTGATATATGATATTAAATTAATATTACATTATTGATTAAATTTTTTAATTAATTATTGTTTTAATTTAAAAATGATTATGAATTGTTTTTAATTAAAAATTGAGATAGAGATTTCAATCTTGAATTTATGGAAATTCAAGATTAGTGGATTTAATTAGGTGATATGAATTAATTTGATTAATGTCATATGATTAATTGAAATTGTTCAATTAAATTGTAATTTGAAAGGCAATTGAGAATTGCATTTTAAATTAAATCCAAGAGTAGAATTTCACTCTTGTATGGATGGAGATAGTAGAATTACACAACTAAATCCACTCTTGCATGGATGAAGAAAGTGGAATAACACCTCAATCATGCAAATGTGCATGTATTCTCCATTGCACACCTAGAATCCACTATGGACATTCTCATCTCCATGTGTCTTACATTGATGAATCTAAGATGCATGAAAATTCTCTATAAATAGGGGATTAGAAGATGGAGAAGTATGGAATTTTGGAGTAATGTTATGCTGCCAAAATTCACTCTCGACCTCATCTCTCAATTCTCTCTAAAAGCTTGTAGTGTTCAAGAATATCCCTTCCAATCCCTATCATCATAGACTCCCACAAGTCGTTCTAAGGCCGGAGGATAGCATGGAAGACACTAGAGGTGGTCCACACACTGTTCGTGATCAAAGGAATCAAAAGGAGTTGTTGAATCGGTCTCCAAAAGGTTGGTACAATTTCTGCTCTCTGTTAACGGTATTGGGACAACATGCTTTAATTTTCTAAAATGTATGTAGTTAAGTGCCTCCGATCCTAAAATTGCTTCAGCATGTGTTATATGAACACCTTCACAAGTCTCCTCCATCTTAAAGGCTCATTCTCTCTTTGGACATATTGACGATTCTCTACCAAAACCAGATCAGTATGTACGTTATACTACAGGTACAACAACAAATCCTACAGAAACAAGAGAGGTCAGTTCTGATTATCTTCAATGGGTATCTCGTGATTAAGCCCTAATTACTATAATCAATGCTACTTTATCTCCATCTGCTCTTGCACATGTGGTTGGTTCTACTTCCTCTAAGGATTTATGGCTCTCTTTAGAAAAAAGATATGCTTCAAATAGAAGATCAAGTATTCTTGATTTAAGATCTGGTTTATACAAAATCAAGAAATTTTCCTCTGAATCCATTGAAAAATATACTTGTCGAATTAAGGACATTGTTGATAAACTTGTTGTTGTTTCCGTGTTTATTGAGGATGAAGAAATACTAGTACATACCTTAAATGGGCTACCAGCTGAGTTTAATGCTTTCCGTACATCGATCCGAACAAGAAGTGGTACTCTGTCTTTGGAAGAACTCCATGTCTTGTTAGATGCTGAAGAAAAAATGTTGCAAAATCATCATACTGAAGCTTCTCCCACGGCCATGGCGGAAATTCGACAACAAAACCCTAGTTTTCGTGGAACAGGAAGACGAGGCGAACAGACTAATTCGCGTGCAGGTCACGGGTTTTACAGAAATTCATTTAATTTTGATGGGTCGAATTTCATCCCATCAAATGAAGGCCCGATAAATGGTCCAATCGGACCATTTTCACGCACGAGACACTCACCTTCGGGAAGCACGCACGGTTCAGGCGGTAATCATTTTGATGGGCAGACATCACGTACAGCGGGTCAATTTTCGGGTCAAACTCCAGGCGAGTTCGGGTCTGTTTCAAATATCGGGTCTGGCAGTAGTATCCTCGACCCATTTTCACCAAATTATGACTCGAGATCCAGATCTGGGCATATTTTCTTTCGAGTATGTTTAAAACCTGGACATGGTGCTCTTGATTACTACAATAGGATGAATTTTTCCTATCAGGGTCGTCATCCACCGACATAATTGGCTGCTATGGTGGTAAATTCTCAGACTCCAAATGATAGTTCTAATACTTTTTGGTTATCTGACAGTGGTTGTAATATTCATATGACCAATGACTTGGCAAATCTCAATCTCTCCAACAATTACAATGGAGAAGAATCTATCACAGTGGGTAATGGTCAACCTTTAAATATCCAAAACACAGGCAGTGGTACACTCTCTACCCTCACTCATACCTTTAATCTTTCTAAAATTTTTCATGCTCCTGATCTTGCAGCCAATCTTTTATCAGTTCATAAATTTTGCCTTGATAATAACTGTATTTTTATCTTTGATACTGATTGGTTCCTAATACAGGATAAAGTCTCTGGCAAAACTTTATACACTGGTGAAAGTGCCAATGGCCTCTATCCCATACCAAGCTCATCTACATTACATTCTGATCTACACCCCAAAAACTATAATTTTATGACAAAAAAGGAGTGTTCGAAAGATTTTTTACTGCAAGCACACGAGTCGTCACAAGTAATATAAAACGGTAGGTAATACCGAGTATCGAATCCACAGGGAGGCGAAGCGAAAATTAAGCAAAGCAAAAATCTCTTGAGCACTAAAAATACTTGGGCGAAATAATATTTAGGGAATAACTCATGCAATCAAAGAAAATTTAAAATTCAAAGCAATTAAAGAAAATAATTTGATCAATTGAACAAAAATAAAATATGGAGAAAGAGTTTTCTTTAAATGGGAAGAGGGGTCTTGAAAATCAATTATTAGCTAAACATTCATTATAATTATCCTATCTCATTGCCCAACTAATTGTAATCCTAGAATCTCCGTTAATCACATAGGTTCTCCTGTCGGTTTCCCCTAATTGTAATTAATTCATTTTAACAACCTAAGTGTCCTTAGCGTCATTAAAAATCATTAATTATTACACTCTTATCCATTTTAGGAATCTAAGTTTAATCAACTAATCCCGTTGTCACGACGGGCAATTAAACTAGTTGCATGGATTACGATCTATCCTAATTTCTCTCCGTCGAGTTTCCATTAAGAATCCAATCATTACACAATTGGCCAGATTGAATAAAGCATTAAGCATATCCATACAAATAATTAGGACAAGGGCAAGAGACATGAAATTATAACAACATTTAAACTATAATTTCATTTCAAGACCCCAAATTGGGGTTTAGCTACACATAGCTAAAATATCCACAGAATTTACAATAGAAAGCATAATTAAGAGCATAATAAAAGGAAAGGAATTGACCGTCGAAAAACCCCTTCGCTGACGCTCGGAGTCCCGCCGACTACTCCTTGAGCCTCCTATGATGCTCCTCAAATTTTCCCAAAATATTTTCCACTAAAGAAATCTCTAAAAAAAGGCTAGAAAGCCTTGAGAGAGGCTCCACAAGAGCCTAAGGAAGCAAGAAAGGAAGGAAAGAATGGGTTGATTGATGGTAAAATGAGGCACCAAGGGGTGTCTTTTATAAGCTCGGATTGGGGACAACGTCGCGACGCTACATGGCACAGCGTCACGACGCTGTGATGCACGCGACTTGTTGCCCAAGAAATGGACAACGTCGCGACGCTGTGCCATTTTCCAGAATTTCCAGCTTCGGATTGGACTTCTTTTTGGGCCTTCTCTTCATTTCGTTTTGGGCTTTTTCTTCATGATTGGCCTCTTTGACTCCCCTTTTGGTCCAATCTTGGAATTTGGGCTTGATTGGCTTCATTTTGGACACTTTTTCCCCAAAATCCACAACTTTGCTCCTAAAGACCAAATAACAAAATTCATTAAATATTTTCAATAAAAACAAGATTAAAGCACAGAAAAGCCTAATAAATTGGGACTAAAATAGCGACATTTTTGCTCGCTATCACACCCCCAAACTTAAGCTTTTGCTAGTCCCGAGCAAAATAATTTCTAAAGATGCATGAAATAGATTCGCTCAAGCCTCAATGATTGTGGAATTCTCGAGATAGAATGGAAAACATGCAAGTGGAATAAGCAAGCACCACATACTCTTGAAGAAATCTCACACGTGATTTACGCATCACGCTCTGCACCAATAACATGATTTCCGCGCCATGTAGCACAATTTTAACACGTGATTTCTACATCACGCTCCGCCCTCACAACCCACACGTGATTTACGTGTCACGCTCCACACCAATAACATGATTTCCACATCATGTAGCGCAATCTTAACACGTGATTTCCGCGTCACGCTCCGCACACACACCCGACTCACCTCTCCATTAGCACACAGACCATGCATCCATGACACACATGCAACATAGCCCAAGAATAATAAAACAACATTCTTAACACCAGTTGATGTGCAAATTGCTAACCGCAAGTGTACGGGTCAAGTAATAATATAGTGATTTTGCAATCGAATGTCGTCCTCTGGATTGGTGTCTAGCCAAATTTTAATTATCGAAAATACTTTTGACTAATTTTATTTAGGGAATCAAATTGAATGAGAATATGAATTAATCAAATACAAAACTAAAGCTAAAAGTGACAATCTAATGAGAATAATTGGTCTTAGGGATTTGATTTCACCAATTGGAGTTATGGATTAATAAACGAATTAACACATGCTATGATTCATAAATCTTGGCAACTAAAATCACACATATCTCTCCCAAGCATACATGATTCTCCCATATGCAATTGAACCCGATATCCCTATCTAAATCCAATAAACATACAAGGCAATAAGGCTAACCTTTAAAACAATTTCTAGAATTAACCTTAATCTCCCAATTTTTAGCTCAATTCTAGTTATGCATATTGATTACTAATTTAAATCCTCTCTCCCGAGTTAGATTCAAATATAAACATCAATCAATTTATGGCCAATAAATCGAAAGCATTAAGGATACAACATATGCATAAATGACATCAATAGTATAAATACCGTAAATCAATCCAAAACGTGCCCAACGGCTACATCAATCCCTAAGAATTAAACTTAGCTACACATAATCCTCGTTACAATATAAACTAAGTCCAAATAAGCCATAAAAACTATCTAAAGTAAGGGAAAAGAGAAATAGACTCGTTGTAGGCCGAGACCGAACGTCCCCGTCACGATCCCCACGAACAATGGGTTGATTTCCAACTCGTCCCCTTTGCTTCAGCTCAAGAATCCCTCAATTTTGTCCTATTGTCGGCTCCAAAAGTCCCCAAATCGAAGTCCCTTCAAACCTAGCCGAAAAGAAGCTTATATAGCAGATTTTTCGTCTTAGCGTCGAGACGCTGCCTTCAAAACGCGCGTTTCAGTAAGCGAAATAACACAGCGTCGAGACGCTAAGGTCGCAGTGTCTCGACGCTGTGACCTTTACGCGCCTAATCAGATATGGAATGTGAGCGTCTCGACGCTCAAGAGCTAGCGTCTCGACGCTAGCCTGCTGTTGACCGAAATTAGACTTTTTTCCTCTTTAACTCTTTTCATTCCTTTGCATCTTTTCACGTCCCGAGCACCCGATTAACTCTAATATTGCGCTATAGCTCCAATCAACCATTTCCTACAAAATAAACAATAAAGCACAATAAAATGGCCCAAACATCGTAAAAGACTAGCTAAATTAAATAAGTAAAAGTAGCTAGCTATGCTCGCTATCACCAGTCGGAACAACATACTTTAAATCATGCATAACAACGTGCTTATCACATATAACAAGTTATATAACAACCAACAACGCAAACTAGAGAAACGAGTAACAAACAATATGCTCATGCAGTAAAACAAACTCAACGAGTAGAAACTACTTACCAAAAAGCTTACGAGCGCTCCTAAGGAACTCTTTAAATAGCTCAAAAGATCCAAATAAACTCCTAAACAACAAGGATAACTTCTAAAAATTTGAACCAACCTACTAAATACTTTAAACATGCTAGAAAGGCCTATAAATCAACCAAGAAATATCTATTTCCTTGCTTGACAACCACTCAAAATTCCCCCAAATCAACAACCCAAAACCTTTAGACCATGGGCAACCACGTCTAAGGCACAACGGGCAATGAGTATTCATTGAATGGTCATATTTAAGGTTTTTCAGCCGCTGGACAACAAGTAAAAAGACACATTTTGGGATTCAAAGGGCTTCTAAAGATTGGGCAACGCTACTAGAGTCTAGACAATTGATAAATGATAATTTAGCATGCTTTTTAAACCACGACCAGCAAGCAAAACCCCTTTATTATTTTCATTCTAAGGACTCCAAAGAGGTTGGGCAATGCTAACAAGGTCTAAACAATTAATGGACATTGATTTAAACATGCTTTTAAAGCTTAACATCTAATAAGCAACAATTCTTTATGCTATTAAACTGAAAACAACGACTCTTACCCAAACGGACCCGATTCTACGCTAAACGGGTTATTTTAACCTCAAACAGTGTGCTAGAACGATAATTGAGCAGTGAGTATTCGAGCTTACAGTGATTTGAACCCAATCGATCACTTAGACGGCGTTGCAGAATTGAAATTTCAATATTAACTTAAATTTCCAACACCTAATGAAATGGACATTTGCTTAAAACTTGATTACAGTTTTAAATGAGTATGGGTAAGGGCCTAGACTTACCGGAATCACTTAAACAATGCCTAAACGCTGAAGATTGGAGCAAAGACGGCGCTGCAGATCAGAAAATCATCACTAAACTAAATTTCCAGCACATAAACAATATGGGTATTCCAATTCTAACACTAACCAAGAATGGGTAAGCTGAATTTGGATTTAACAAATCATGGGTAACGTTGAAAACTTACCAAGAGAGCCT